>CM077673.1:313884287-316284287 GCA_039707655.1 Elymus sibiricus
CCCAGTTGCTTTGCAGGCGAAAACCACCTTTAGTCAGGATAAGCTGTACCCCCTGTCCCCTTTCGAATTTGGCCATTGTGGGATCCCTTCCCGCCTGTGCGATAAGGGAAGAGGACCTGAGCCACTCTAAATAAGGGAGAGCCTCCACCGTAGAGAGGGGAATCCATTCTGATCAGAGTGCCCTCGCGAGGTCACTCACCACTGTACCTGTTCACCACCGAACCTCCTCGTGAGGCCAATCCACCCAAAGCAGGAGTAGAGTTTTACACTGCAAGGTGACCCGAACCTGGGTAAACATCTATGTTCATCTTCTTGCGCTCTCGTGCATCTTCGGCAGGATCTATCTGTGGAGCGGCAGGCTTAAGGCTTGAACTGGTTGGGATCTTTGCACACGCCCCAGAGTTCGAACCTTCTGCGGAGCCCCGATTCCGCCAACCCCTCTCCCTCTTCCTCCCCCGCTTGAACCCTAGCTCGCCCCTGCCGCTGCCTTCCACCACCAACCTCAGCCGGTCTGCCCATGCCTCATAGCTAAACAGGTTCAGGGACCCCACCGATCCACACACACCATCGCCGCCCTGAGTTTTTAGATGAGGCCGGCGGTGTCCCTTTCCCCCAGATCCCCATCCTGTACTCCAGAGTGTCGCAGCCTAATCAGCCCGACCACATCTCCTGTGGAGCTCGAGGAGTGTACGATAAAAAAGGGTCTATCATGGCCTCTCCGCCGTACGCTGGCGAGGTTGGCGCCGTCTGCGCCGACCCTTCGATCTCGGACGAACACCTCGCCGCGGGAGCCGGTGAGGACGATGCTTACGTTGCCATGCCGAGGGCTTCAAGTCTGGGGGCTCGCGTATTCCTGTATCTCAGGAGAGCTGGCTATGACATCAAGCTTGTCAACATCACCGGCTTCACTCGGGCCATGTCACAAGTTAAGTGGTCCACCGGAAACGCCTCTGGTTCAACCGCCGTCGATCTCTTCAAAGGCCCCGCCGCTGATCTCCTCCGCCTCGCGGTCATGGATTTGCGATCCTTCTATGCCATTGAGCCCCCTTTTGTCATTTCTGAAGGAAACGTTCTACGGCGGTGGCTTGGGATCCTTAGCTCCAAAGTCAGATCTCATCCATCAAGATAATGGCACACACTACGGTTGTTACAAGGGGAAACGTCCCATCTGCGACATCAGGGAGCGCACCCTAGGCACCTCATATCCCAAGTGGAAGGAGTCCATCCATGACAAGTGAGGCAACATCCTGTGAGCAAATCATACCTTTTCTAGCTAGCCGTCTCGTACCCATTGTTGTAGTAGCTTTTGTCATGCGATAATCATGCAGTGTTTAATTGAGCATTTGTCTAGTTGTCTAGCAGATGCCTTGATTTTTTGTATCTTGTTGTTAGGTTGGTTGCATTGAGTATTTGTCCAGTTTTCAATGTCTATAGTTGGTTGTTACAGTGAGCATGAATGCCTTGTTTCTTTCAGTTATTCACAATGTGATGTTCATTATGTGCAAGTATGAACTGTGCAGTTCAATTTCATCAATACCAACTGTTATGCCTGGTGTTGTTAACCTGTGCCCTTAACTCCCGCTTTAAACATTTATGCCTTGTTTCTCTGAATTTGGTTGCCAGGTAGGTTGCAGTGAGCATTTGTCTAGGTTTCAAGCAGGTGCCTTGCTTTTCTGTATCTGTTTGTTAGGTTGATTGCAGTGAGCATTTGTCTAGTTTTCAAGCACACACCTTGCTTTTCGTTATCTGGTTGTTAGGTTGGTTCCATTGAGCATTTGTCCAGTATCAAATGGCTATATTTGGTTGTTATAGTGAGCATATATGCCTTGTTTATTTCAAGCAGATACCTTGTATACTTGGTTGATGTTAAGCCGGTTGTACTTATCATGACTTTACATGTACTTGCACAGGACAACAATGGGAGTGGCCAACGTTTTCTACCGAGGTTCTTTTCATCCCTCCGCTTATACCCCATCCGTTCCATCATGTAGTGCATATAGATTTTTGTGATTTATCTACATATACCATCTAAAATGTATACAATATGAAATTTTGTGATGTATCTAATGAAATGAAATTCAATTCTAGATGTAAATGTTTTTCTCTACAAACTTGGTCAAAGTAAGTAAATGTTGACTTCTCAAAATGTTTATTGGCCACACATTGTGTAACTGATGGAGTAATATATTACACCATTCAGCAACTGCATTTTAGCTTCTAATATCGGCTTCTTGCTTGTAGGTACATATGTCTTAGGTAAAGATCCATTCCTGGACCCTTTTTGCATGTGGGGCAATGAAATATTCATGAACCAGCATCAAGTTTGGAAACTGAAAATGATTGTTAGGGAAAAGAGATGAACAGTGCCAATTAGACTATTTGTTTACACTCTATCCAACACAACAGTGAGCTATAGGATGGTAACTGCGAACTCTGTAGGCTTCTATTAGTATTGCCCATAGTGAGTTGTCACACAACAATGTCTGAATCTTTTTCTTTTGCAGTGGTTCCCAAAGCAGTTCACTCAAGATTACCTCGCAAAGTACATGATTGTTGGACATGCAATGAAGGTTAAAATATATCATCGAGACTACAATGATCATCGAGAAGTCATAATGAAGACAGTGAAGGATGGGCGGGAGGCCATCACTAGGGGCTGGCCTAGAGTCATTCATGTGTTAGGCATGGAGGAGGGCATAATATGGGCATTCCGCTTCACCTACTCCAGCAACCAGAATGTCTTTCGGCTCTCTCTTTACCGTCTTTAATACAACCTTGGTTCCTTCATTCTTTATTTGTCCCTTCTGTAGTGTTCCTTTTTTTAGAATTGATGCTTATGTAGTTCTTGAGTATATGTACATGTGAATCGAATTATGCATTCGTTCTTAAACCTACACTTAAACATGATTCGATATGAAATACATGAATTCCTACTTTCAAATGTAAATTATGTGAATTATGAACAAAGGTATTTAATTAGGGGCAAATCATGCTCTACAGGCCATTACAATGCACACAGTTTGATAAAGCAAAACGTCTGCGATCAACTTCAACATCATACATGTTTCTCCATTCGCGGCGTATGCGATGAGTCTCGTCTTCGCACACGGTCAGGCGAGAAAGAACGTGTGCGATTAATGACACCAGCGTTTGTGCTTGTCTCCTTATCACACATGATTTCGTATTTCAAACTGTGTATGATATCGTGCCCATGGTAAACGTTGGTTAAAGAAGAACGTGTGGATAGGCCTTCATCCGACACAGTTAGTCTGGATGACACGTTTGGGAAGTATGGATCACACGTTTGGGACGTTTTGTAAATCACAAACGTTTATGAAAAACTCCGCGTGTGGGATAGATTAAACCTTCGCATAGGGTTTTATAATGACAAATGTATGCACTCTTATATCATATCACAGACGGTCATAGTGGATCTAAATGTTTGTGATATCCCCCTTATCATACACGCTTTATAATCGTGAACTGTTTGCGATCCGTCGCACATCGTAAACGGCACGCCACAAAATAGCGCGTGTGATGTTAGTGTGATCTCACACGAGTTGCAAGGATGAACCGTATGGGAAATACACCATATCTCAAATGATTGCCCAATGACCCTCGTTTGTGATAGATGCGGACATCCCATACGCTTAGTTTTGCGAAACATTTGCATTCTTTGGCCACCATCGCCGACGGGTTTGCCGTGTCATGTGGGATGGACCCCCCAATCTCCCACACATGCAAGGCGACGGTTTACATCTACGTTGCGGAAAGGGGTTCAAAACCGTTTGTATAGCACGTTGCTGCACCAGTGTACCTTGGTGTTATTTTTGAGCAGAAATAAAAGTTCCCGGAATTGGACAAAACTTTTTGTGGAATTTTTCTAGAATATATAATGAATTATGGAGCGAAGAGCTGCCGGAGGGAGGCCACCTGTGGGCCACAAACCAACAGGGCGCGCCCCCTAGGCCGCGTCCTGATGGCTTGTGGGGCCCTCGAGGCTCCTCCGACCCTAATTTTGAAGGGGGACAGGAGTACATGCCCGCCCTGCCCAAAGGCGGTCTTCGCCTGCAAAGTTGCTATCGATGATGCGGAGGTGGGCTCGGCGATGACATCCGTCCTACGGGGCTCGTGGTCGTGGTCTTGTTGCACCGGAATGGAAACCTTTGGGGGTGCTTTGGGAACCCGCGTACGTCCTTGCTCCCTTTGCACCAAAAGGGAAACTGCGCCGCCTGGCGCGCTGGCGCCCGCCTATCCTTCCTTGCGTCATCTTTGACTCCTACGGCCGGGCTCTGCGTAGAGATCTCCGCCGCTCCGGAGGGGGCCTGGGGAGGTCCATCCCCTGCCGGTCATGACGCCGCTCCTCCTCGCGAGCCTAGGGCCCTCGCGAGGGCCTTGTCTTGAGTGGGGCCGCGCCCGGCTGTGTTTGGTTGACGAAGTGGGCCATGCCCTGGGCCGCAGGCAGGCAGGTGTGGGTACCCCCGTTCCCAGAACGCGAACAGCTTGATCATTATAGCTTCGTAATGCTCTCCGATCTATTGATATGCTTTGTCCAAGGAGATTGATATTTCATCGGTGGGAGTGGTGCGTTGTGGTAGGTTCAACCTAGCGAGTTTCTATATCCCAATGACAAAGTAGGGGACAAGATGTGTCTTTGTGTTTTTGCTACTAAGGATAAAACGATGGGGTACATTCATATTGTTTGAGTTTACTTTGTCTACATCATGTCATCGTTCTCCAAGCATTACTCTGTTTTACTTAATACTCTAGATGCATGTTGGATAGCGATCGATGAGTGGAGTAATAGTAATAGGTACAGGTAGGAGTCGTCCTATTTCTTATGGACGTGATGCATATATATACATGATCATTTCCGTGAAAATCGCATAACTATCCGCTTTTCTATCAATTGCCCAACAGTAATTTGTTTACCCACCGTATGCTGCCTTCACGAGAGATGCCACTAGAGAACACTATGGCCCCCGGGTCTATTCACTTATATATTTGCAAACGCTATTATTACCTCGCTACCTTATTTACTTTTTATTTATTTTTCATTTATCAACAATTATCTACACAACTCATTTGCTTGCAAATAACAAGATCAAGGGGATTGACAACCCTCTTGCCCGCATTGGGTGCAAGTTTTTTGTTCATTTGTGTGCAGCCGCTGAAGACGGTTGAGGATTGATATTCTTATTGGTTCGATAAACCTTTGTTTCATAACTGAGGTAAATACTTGTCCACTTTGTGGTGCAGTTACCCGTTCCTCTTCATGGAAAACCCAACGCAGATCACAAGTATCAGGAAGGATTTCTGGGGCCGTTGCCGGGGAATATCATCATCAACTACCAAGTAACTTCGCACAAATTTTCATTCACTTGTTCTTCTTTTTATAGTTATACTTAGCTTGTCTCCTAAAAATCAAAAATACAAAAATATTTAGCTTTGCTCGTTACTAGTTTACTCTTTTGCTTGCTTGGAGTTGCTATCATGTCTGAGTTTGAGAAAGTTATTGTTGAAAGCACTAGTGAAGATAGTGCTAGTTACACAGAAGGGGAGATAATAAATATTGATGATGCTATTCATGAACCTCCTAACCAAGTTCCTAGTAGTAATACCCACACTGTTTTAAAATCAAAAATCTATGAAGTGGGTAGTGGAAACATCATTGGGAAACATGTTATACAAGAATTTTTTGAGTGCTCGGGACCTATCCCTTCTACTAATGGGACCATATTTGAGGAGACAAGTTGTTATGTAGATGCTATTACAATGTTAATTTTGAAACTAGAAAGAAAATTTGTGCATCTCCATCCTATGCTCCAAAAGATATTTTTGGGATTTTCGAGTATTCGTTATCCTAAGATTAAGAAATTTGTTACCATCATCCTTATGCATGAATTTGATTATATAGTGAGGGAAACAAGAGATATATTTTCTTTTTATAGAGATAAATCTGAAAATCCCCCTATAGAAGTTATCCTACATATTAGAGATGCTTTGCGTATGATGGAATCTAATAATTGCCAAGGGTTTAGTGAGAATATGAGGAGAAATGTTTCTCCCGAAGAATTAACGCAAGCTTTATTCCTTCATACTTGTGATAAATTTGAGCGGATTTCTAAAGGAATAAATGAAGGGTTTAGTGAAGATTGCCATGAAAACACTATTAGGAACCTATCAATGATGAAATTCATGTTTTGTATGAAAATCCCTATGATGATAATGATGTCAGTGATGATATTATGAATCCTTTTGACCACTTGAGCCCTTCCACTACATTTGAGAAAGGAAAATTATTAAGTAAAATCTTAGAAGAGCTAGTTTTAAAGGACATGAAAGGGAGTGGATCCCTTGTGAGCAAAGATGACAATACTTGAAACTATGCACTATGCCTAGCTAGGGGCATAAAATAATATCGCTTGTTGGGAGGACACCCAATAGTTATCTTTAAATTTTAGCTTAGAACTTTCTGTTTATTTTTAATAGCATGATTATTGCCTCTGTAATGATTATGTTTTTGTGCTTAAATTAGTGTTTGTGCCAAGTAAAGCCTTTGTGATGACTCACAAGATGAGTAGAATCGATGCTGAAATGAAACATAAACTTTTGACACCAGTACATGCTTTTTTTTTTGCTGGAGCATGATAATGATCTGAATTTTTTACACCGTGTTGCTATACAAATGTTCGAGTTTATCCTAAATTTTCAGAATTTGTAGAGTTACAGAAGTATAGGGTCTCTACAGATTTCTACAGACTGTTCTGTTTTAGACAGATTCTGTTTTTGCTTGCATAGTTGCTTATTTTGATTAAACTATGGATTGTATCGGGGGGGGGGGGGGGTATAAGCCATTGAGAAGTTAGAGTACAGTACCTATTATGCATTTATGAAATTTGAATCAATTTACAACAGTACTTAAAATGTGCAATATGTTTCTTATACTAACGGATCTCACGAGGTTTTGCTGAGTTTTGTGTGATTGAAGTTTTCAAGTTTTGGGTGCTATCTTGATGGACAAAGGAATAA
This sequence comes from Elymus sibiricus, assembly GCA_039707655.1. Taxonomy (NCBI): domain Eukaryota; kingdom Viridiplantae; phylum Streptophyta; class Magnoliopsida; order Poales; family Poaceae; genus Elymus; species Elymus sibiricus. The sequence continues at coordinate 313,891,320 of CM077673.1, forward strand.
GGAGTAGCAAGAGCCTAAGCTTGGGGATGCCCAAGGCACCCCAAGGTAATATTTTAAAGGAGACTCAAGCGTCTAAGCTTGGGGATGCCCCGGTAGGCATCCCCTCTTTCGTCCCAAATCCATCGGTATGTCACTTGGAGCTATATTTTTATTCGTCACATGATATGAGTTTTGCTTGGAGCATCGTTTTCTTTTACTTTCAGTTTGCCACACTCAATGTTTGCTGGACACACCTATTTAAGAGAGACACACCTTCATCATAATTTGTTAGAATACTCTATGTGCTTCACTTATATCTTTTGAGCTTAGCAGTTGTTCTAGTACTTCACTTATATCTTTTTGAGCACGGTGGCGTGTAGATTTTAAAGAAATGATTTCACTCTCGTTATTCACTTATATTTGTTTGAGAGTTAAATAGTGATGGTAATTTGCATGGGTCATACAGACTAGTCCAAAAATATTTGGTATTCAAAGAGTGATAATCAAAAATATGTGGGTTAATGATATTGATGTAGTAATATGAAATAGGTGTGAGTTCATAATTGTTAAACCATAGAAGTGTCGATATTAAGAGGGGTTGACCTTTTTGTTCATCTAAAAATTAAAGAGGCATGGTGATGATGTGTGAGCATTTCTATTCCTCGTTGAAATCCTAGTGTTGTTTCGGGTCAGAAGTGCGTGATGGTTAACTCCTACCAACCTCTTCCCTCGGGGCATGCGATTAGTACTTTGGTTTATGATAGACTAATAAAAATTTGCAATAAGTATATGAGTTCTTTATGACTAATGTGAAACCATGGACATACGCAATCTCACCTTTTCATAATTTGCTAGCCTCTTCGGTACCGTGCATAGCCCGTTCTCACCTCGAGGATCGGTGCAACTTTCGCCGGTGCATCCAAACCCGTGACATGATACGCTCTATTGCACATAAGCCTTATTATATCTTCCTCAAAACAGCCACCATACCTACCTATCATGGCATTTCCATAGCCATTCCGAGATATATTGCCATGCAAATTCCATAGTTACTTCACATGACTAGTTTGTTCATCGTCATATTGCATTGCATGATCATATAGAGCTGACATAGTATTTGTGGCAAAGCCACCTTCATGATGTTTTTGGTACATGTCACGCTAGATCATTGCACATCCTGGTACACTGCCAGAGGCATTCATACAGAGTCATATGTTCATATCAGCTCTCCATGTTGAATTGTAAGTAAATAAAAGTGTGATGATCATCATTATTAGAGCATTGTCCCAGTGAGGAAAGAATGATGGAGACGATGATTCTCCCATAAGTCGAGATGAGACTCTGGACAAAAATAAAGATGGGGGAGGCCAAATGAGCCCACCATCCATTCAAAAAAAATGAGAGAAGGGACTTTGCTACTATCCTTTACCACACTTGTGCCTCAAAGTGGTACCATGTTCCTCATGTAGAGAGTCTCATGATATATCACTTTCATATGCTAGTGGGAATTACCTATTCATTATTTTAGACTTGGCTTGTATATTCCTATGACGGGCTTCCTCAAATGCCCGAGGTCTTCATGAGCAAGCAACTTGGATGCACACCCCACTTAGATTCATTTGAGCTTTCATACACTTATAGCTCTAGTGCATGATTTGCATGGCAATCCCTACTCCTCGCATTGACATCTATCGATGGGCATCTCCATAGCCCGTTGGTACTCCTAGTTGATGTGAGAGTATCTTCTCCACTTCCTACCCCTTTCATATCTACCACCATATTCTGTTCCACCTAAATGTTATGCCCAATGGCTCACGCTCATGTATTGCATGAAGAATAAAAAGTTCATGCATATTGAAAAAGTACGAACCAATTGCCTGACTTGGACACCGTGGTGCTTAACATTTGTATTAATGTGGTGAAGATGGAGTCATGCCTTGCTAACACAGTAAGATGAATGGGGGGCGGGTAAACATTTCTTAAGGATCATATACTTTTAAGAATATTGCTATGTAAATATTTGTTGACTAATCTTTTCTCAATGAGCATACCTGAATAAGACTACATAGTGGATAGAGTGTCACATCAAAAATTCTGTTTATATCATTTACCTACTCGAGGACGAGTAGGAATTAAGCTTGGGGATGCCTGATACGTCTCCAACGTATCTATAATTTTTGATTGTTCCATGTTGATATATTATCATTCTAGGATACTTTTTGGGTCATTATTTACCAATTTATAATATTTTTGAGCACTAACCTATTGACCCAGTGCCCAGTGCCAGTTGTTGTTTTCTGCTTGTTTTTGCCTTTGCAGGTTTACTGTACCAAACGAAGTCCAATTGCCACGAAATTTTTTGACGATTTTTTCTGTACTATATGAATACCTAGAAGCTGCGGAAGGAAGCCAGGAGGTGCACGAGGGCCACAGCACGTATCAGGGCATGCCCTGGGGGAGCGCCTTGAAGTGTGGTGGCCCCCTCGGGCGTCTCCTGACGTCCCTCTTCGGCCTATAAATTCCCTAAAATCCTAAAAACCCTTGAAGGAGTCCCAAAACCCTTTTTCTGCCGCTGCAAATCTCTTATCCATCATGAGGCCATCTGGAGCTCCGTTCTGGTACCCTGCCGGAGGGGGGATCGATTATGGAGGGCCTCTTCATCAACCTTGCTGCCCTCATGATGATGTGTGAGTAGTTCACCACAGACCTACGGGTCCATAGCTAGTACCTAGATGGCAATCTCTCTCTCTTATGATCTTCAATACAATGGAAAACACATCTTCGCTTTGATCTATCCGATGTAATCCTATTGTGCGGTGTGTTTGTTGGGATCCGATGAATTGTGGGTTTATGTTCAGATTATTCATGAAAAGTATTCGAGATGCCTCTGAATTATATTATCTCTTAAGTGCATGATCATTATAGCTTCGTAATGCTCTCCGATCTATATGTATGCTTTGGCCAAGTAGATTGATATTTCATCGGTGGGAGTGGTGCGTTGTGGTAGGTTCAACCTAGCGAGTTTCTATATCCCAGTGACAAAGTAGGGGACAAGATGCGTCTTTGTGTTGTGGCTACTAAGGATAAAATGGTGGGGTTCATTCATATTGTTTGAGTTTACTTTGTCTACATCATGTCATCGTTCTCCAAGCATTACTCTGTTTTACTTAATACTCTAGATGCATGCTGGATAGCGGTCGATGAGTGGAGTAATAGTAATAGGTGCAGGCAGGAGTCGGTATAATTGCTTATGGACGTGATGCCTGTATATACATGATCATTGCCATGAAAATTGCATAACTATCCGATTTTCCATTAATTGCCCAACAGTAATTTGTTTACCCACCGTATGCTGCCTACATGAGAGATGCCACTAGAGAACACTATGGCCCCCGTGTCTATTAACTTATATATTTGCAAACGCTATTATTACCTCGCTGCCTTTATTTACTTTTTATTTATTTTGCATTTATCAACAATTATCTACACAACTCATTTGCTTGCAAATAACAATATCAAGGGGATTGACAACCCTCTTGCTCGCGTTGGGAGCAAGTTGTTTGTTCATTTGTGTGCAGCCGCTGAAGACAGTTGAGGATTGATATTCCTATTGGTTCGATAAACCTTGGTTTCATAACTGAGGGAAATACTTATCCGCTTTGAGCTGCAATTACCCATTCCACTTCACGGAAAACCCAACGCAGATCACAAGTATCAGGGAGTTGATACGTCTCCAACGTATCTACTTTTCCAAACACTTTTGCTCTGGTTTTGACCTCTAATTTGCATGATTTGAAAGGAACTAACTCGGACTAAAGCTGTTTTCAACATAACTACCACTACTACAGAATGGCCCAAAGACGACACATCAATCAGAGACCCTTCGACGAAACTGTGTGTGATGCATGAATCGCAAAAGGTATAGTTCAAGCTCTGTCGCTAATGGCACGAACTGTGTGCGAAGGTGGATCCATCAAATACGATTCAGCAAGAAGTTGCGTCTGCGATCTACGGCAGACAGTTAGTTCTTATGAACCGTTTGTGATTAGCGAAGATAACAGAAACGGTTAGCAAAACTACATACATGTGCGAAGTACGGCATATAGTTCACTCAGATAAACTGTGTCCGCTGATACAGCAGAACGCAAAAGATTCGGCATAACAAGATGTGTGCGATATGCAGCAAACAGGTGAGTAATGGGAATCATGTGCGAACACCAGAAATAACACAGACGATTGGTGCTAATAACTTGTGTGTGTTGTGGGAAAACGTTTGCTGGTATACAATTGTCAGCGATTGATGAAATCATCACCGACGAGTTTCGTAGTTTAGTCCGTGTGCACTGTGATTTTCTCGGTCTGCACAACATCAATGTTGTGCCTACTTAACAACAACATATGTACTTATAAGAACATGATTGCATAAACAAAAAAGAGCACAATGCAATTTCAAATGTATCACAAATACCAGACATATTACAAGGTTCAAATTCTAGCATAACAAGGCCCAAATTCAAAGATTACAAGGTACAAACTGACATTAGAAATCAAATCCAATCTTCAGGATCCATGGGATGAAATATTTCTATGAAGGGATCATCCACCGAGAAGTCATATATTGGCTCGATAGAATCTCTTCCGAATAATCTGTCATATGAACTTCCAAAGTGAAAATCAGCTTCTTCAGAGCCTTTTCCATTCCGCTGTAGACGCCTCCGCTGGTCAGTAAACCATCCATTGTGGCGCACTAAATATAGTGCAAACCTCATTACCTTGAGCACCCTTGCTTTCTGAATAAAGAAACTGGCAAATTGAATCTCTGTATTGGTGCCTCGGTACTCGTTCAAAGTAATTTCCGTGAGATGGAATTCAAGGCATTCGATGGGATTGTTATATTGCGCCACCTTTTCCACTCCAAGTCATGCTTGTATCTGCAAACGAAGACAACATATCAGTGCTTAGATACAGTATTGAACACTACGGGCCTCTTTGATTTGCATGATTTATAAAATACACTAATAGATTGACATGCCATCTTCGATCGTTCATGGTTAACATCTCAAAAAAATGTATAGTACATCTGTCATTGTAATCATGGGTAAAAGTAGCAACAAATTGAAATCCGTTGTGGTTAACAATTAACAGGAATGGAACATCACCTCGACGTATAGCTTCTCCGTGCACAGAAAGCATATAAGGAACTTAACAACTTCATCTAGATTGGGGCCGATAGATTGTACTGCCAAGATCTTCACTGTGCGCAGAGATAATGCGAGGCTTGTGGGAATCATTTTCTGGATGACAGCTGAACATAGATCAACAAAAACTAGATAAAATGTGATGTACAATAATAAGAATGAGAAGAAGATTGTTGTACCTGAACGGGTATGGATCTGGCTGTAACAAGTTCGGAAAATTCAGCACACGAATAGAGCAACACTGTCAATTTCGGTGCGTCAATGACCCTGATTCTTGTTCGACCTTCTTTATCAAGTACAAACAATCTTTCTAGGAAAGGCGCATTCTCAATGACCATATCATGAAACTCCCCAACTGACAGCGTGTTGCGGCACCAGCCATGCACATAAATTGTAAGGAGATTCGTCGTAGCAATGTGGAGGCTACTGAACCCAAACATCATATGAAGACGAAGGTACTCAAGCGTTGTACAGCCGCCGAGTAGGCGCTCCAAATCCGACTTCGAGATGCTGACGCCAATGAGCTCGAGGTGCTTCAGTTTAGGGCGATGAAGAGTGTGCGCGTCATTAATTTTAGGGAAAAGGCACCGCATGAACGTAGCGCGGCACAGCGTGGGCGCAAGGCGGAGGACGGACGGAGGCAGCGACTGCCCATGTCCAGCATCAAAGTTGAGCTCCTCGTGAAACTTGGGTTCAGCCTTGTAGTTTGATCAGAAAGTGCCATTGGAATGGCGTCTGACTAGCGCAATGTGCGTGGCGAGGATGTGGGCCAATGCGTCCAAGCATTTGCGATCCCTGCTGCAGAGCTCATCGTCGTCGAGGAAGTCAAGGGGGGTGGAGTGCCATAGGGGGCGCCACCGCCTGGAGAGAATGGTGGTCTGGACGGTAGATTGGATGGGGAGAAGGGACGTGATGGTTACCAACATCTCGTCGGGGATGCTGCTGATGAAGTCCACGCTCGCCGGAGGCTCGTGTGATTCAGCCTCGACCCGCCCCCGCTTGTTGGCCGCTTCTGTTGGGGAACGTTGCATGGGAAACAAAAAATTTCCTATGCACACGCAAGATCTATCCATGGTGATGAGCATCTACGAGAGGGAGAGTGGATCTACATACCCTTGTAGATCGCTAAGCGGGAAGCGTTAAGAAACGCGGTTGATGTAGTCGAACGTCTTCGCGCTCCAAATCGCCGAGCGTCCCGCGATCCCATCACGATCCATCTCGCGATCCAATCACGATCCGTCCCGCGATCCCATCACGATTCGTCCCGTGATCAAATCACGAATCGTCTCGCGATCCTGATCACGGTCCTTCCGATCTAGCGCCGAACGGACGGCACCTCCGCGTTCAGCACACGTACAGCTTGATGACGATCTCCGCCTTCTTGATCCAGCAAGAGGGGGCGGAGAGGTAGATGAGTTCTCCGGCAGCGCGATGGCGCGGCGGCAGTGGTGGTGGAACTATTCCGGCAGGGCTTCGCCTAAGCACCGCCGAAACTAGACTAAAGGAGAAAACGATCTAGAGGAAGTAGAGGGAGCACGTGGCAATTAGGGTTAACTCTCCCCTCTAAATCCTCTAGTATATATAGGAGGGAGGGAGGGGAGGAGGCAGCCTCAAACCCTCAAGGGTTGGCCGAAATAGGAGGTGGAGGAGTCCTACTCCAATCCTACTAGGAGTAGGATTCCTCCTCTCCACTTGGAAACCCTTTCCACCTTTCCACCTTTGGGTTTTTCCTACCGCTAGCCGCATGGGCCTTAGTGGGGGGTTCAGCCAGCCCACTAGGGGCTGGTTTGACTCCTCCCACAGCCCATCAGGTCCTTTGGGTCGAGACACCCCTCCCGATGGCCCCCGGTACCCTCCCGGCACTCCCGGTACACTACCGAAGTACCCGAAACTTTTCTGGTGACCAAAACAGGACTTCCTATATATCAATCTTTACCTCCGAACCATTACGGAGCTCCTCATGATGTCCAAGATCTCATCCGGGACTCTGAACAACCTTCGGTCACCACCATACATAACTCTACTATACCGAAACGTCACCGAACCTTAAGTGTGCAGACATGGCCGAGACACCTCCACGGTCAATAACCAATAGTGGGACCTAGATGCCCATATTGGTTCCTACATATTCTACCAAAATCTTTATCGGTTGAACCTCTATGTCAAGGATTCAGTTAATCATGTATGCTGTTCCCTTTGTTCTTCGGTATGTTACTTGCCCGAGATTCGATCGTCGGTATCTCTATACCTATTTCAATCTCGTTACCGGCAAGTTTCTTTACTCATTCCGTAATACAAGATCCCGTGGCTAACACTTAGTCACATTGCTTGCAAGGCTTATTGTGATGTTGTATTACCGAGTGGGCCCTGAGATACCTCTCCGTCACACGGAGTAACAAATCCCAGTCTTGATCCACGCCCACTCAACAGACACCCTCGGAGATACCTGTAGAGCATCTTTATAGTCACCCAGTTATGTTGTGACGTTTGATACACACAAGGTATTCCTCCGGTGTCAGTGAGTTGCATGATCTCATGGTCATAGGAACAGATACTTGACATGCAGAAAACTATAGCAATAAACTGACACGATCATATGCTATGTTTATAGTTTGGGTCTAGTCCATCACATCATTCTCCTAATGATGTGATCCCGTTATCAAATGACATCTCATGTCTATGGCCAGGAAACCTTGACCATCTTTGATCAACGAACTAGTTAACTAGAGGCATACTAGGGACACAGTGTTGTCTATGTACCCACACATGTATTTGAGTTTCCAATCAATACAATTATAGCATGGATAATAAACGATTATCACGAACAAGGAAATATAATAATACCCAATTTATTATTGCCTCTAGGGCATATTTCCAACAGTCTCCCACTTGCACTAGAGTCAATAATCTAGTTCACAGCACCATGTGATTTACATTGTTATGAATCTAACACCCAATGTGTTCTGGGGTTCGATCATGCTTTGCATGTGAGAGAGGTCTTTAGTCAACGGGTCTGCGACATTCAGATCCGTGTGTACTTTGCAAATCTCTATGTCATATTGTAGACACTGCTAGCACACTCCACTTGGAGGTATTCCAAATGGCTGCTCCACTATACGTATCCGGATTGCTACTCAGAGTCATCCGGATTGGTGTTAAAGCTTGCATCGACGTAACCCTTTACGACGAACTCTTTATCACCTCCATAATCGAGAAATATTTCCTTAGTCCTCTAGTTACTAAGGATAATCTTGACCGCTGTCCAGTGATCCACTCTTGGATCACTCTTGTACCCCTTGACAGACTCATGGCAAGGCACACACAGGTGTGGTACACAGCATGGCATACTATACTGAGCCTATGGATAAGGCATAGGGGACGACCTTCGTCCTTTCTCTTTCTTCTGCCATGGTCGAGCTTTGAGTCTCACTCAACTCCACACCTTACAAATCAGGCAGGAACTCTTTCTTTGACTGATCCATTGTGAACTCTTTCAAAATCTTGTCAAGGTATGTACTCATTGAAAGTTTTATCAGACGTCTTGATCTACCTCTATAGATCAAGATTCCCAATACTTAAGTAGCTTCATTCCAGGTTTTCCTTTGAAAAACTCCTTTTCAAACAACCCTTTATGCTTTCCAGAAATTCTACATCATTTCCGATCAACAGTATGTCATCCACATATACTTATCAGAAATTCTATAGTGCTCCCACTCACTTTATTGTAAATACAAGTTTCTCATAAACTTTGTATAGACTCAAAAACTTTGATCACCTCATCGAAGCGTATATTCCAACTCCGAGATGCTTGCTCCAGTCCATAGAAGGATCGCTGGAGCTTGCATATATTTTAGCATCCTTAGAACCGACAAAACCTTTCGGTTGTATCACATACAACCTTTCCTCACGGATACCGTTAAGGAAACGATATTTTGACATCCATCTGCCAGATTTCATAATCGAAAAATGCAGCAACTGCTAACCTAATTCCAACAGACTTTAGCATCGCTACGGGTGAGAAAGTCTCATCGTAGTCAACTCCTTGAACTTATGAAAAACCCTTTGCCACAAGTCGAGCTTTATAGACGGTGACATTACCGTCCGCGTCTGTCTTCCTTTTAAAGATCCATTTGTTCTGAATGGCCTTTCGCCCTTCAGGTAATACTTCCAAAGCCCATACTTTGTTTTCTTACATGGATCCCATCTCGGATTGCGTGGCCTCTAACCATTTCTCAGAATCCGGGCCCATCATCGCTTCTCCATAGCTCGTAGGTTCATCGTTCTCCAACAACATGACCTCTAAGACAGGGTTGCCCACTCAGGAGTAGTACGCATCCTTGTCGACCTACGAGGTTCGATAGTAACTTGATCCGAAGCTTCATGATCATCATCATTAACTTCCTCTTCAACTAACGTAGGCTCCACAGAAACAACTTTCTGCGCTGCGCTACTCTCTGCTTGAAACAAAGGTTCAACAACCTCATCAAGTTCTATCTTCCTCCCACTCAATTCTTTCGAGAGAAACTCTTTCTCGAGAAAGGACCCGTTTTAGCAACAAACACTTTGTGCTTGGATCTAAGACAGAAGGTTTACCCAACTGTTACGTTAGTGTATTCTATGAAGATGCATTTGTCCGCTTTGGGTTCGAGCTCATTAGGTGAAAACCCTTTTTCACATAAGCGTAGCAGCCCCAAACAATAAGAAATGACAGCTTAGGTTTCCGCCAAACCAAAATTCATACGATGTCATCTCAACGGACTTAGATGGTGCCCCTTTTAAAGTGAATGTAGTTGTCTCTAATGCGTAACCCCAAAACGATAGTGGCAAATCGATAAGAGACATCATAGTTCGCACCATATCCAATAGAGCACGACTACGACGTTCAGACACACCATCATACTATGGTGTTCCAGGTGGCGTGAGCTGTGAAACAAATTCCACATTGTCTTAAGTTGTATACCAATACTCTTAACTCAGGTATTTACCTCCACGATCATATCGTAGACATTTTATCTCCTTGTCACGATGATCTCAAACTTCACTCTGATTTTGTTTGAACTTTTCAAACGTTTCAGACGTGTTTCATTAAGTAAATATCCCCATATCTACTCAAATCATCAGTGAAGGTAGGAAAATAACGATATCCACTGCACGCTACAACACTCATTGGACCGAATACATCAACATGTATCATTTCCAATAAGTTACTTCCCCGCTCCACCATACCGGAAAACGGGGTCTTAGTCATCTTGCCCATGAGGCATGGTCCGCATGTCTCAACCGATTCGCAATCGAATGAGTCCATAGATCCATCAGCATGGAGTTTCTTCATGCGTTTTACACCAATATGACATTTAGCGACAGTGCCACAAGTATGTGGTACTATCATTATTAACTTTGTATCTTTTGGCATCAATATTATGAACATGTGTATCACTACGATCAAGATTCATTAAACCATTCTCATTGGGTGCATGACCATTGAAGGTATTATTCATGTAAACAGAATAACCATTATTCTCTAACTTAAATGAATAATCGTATTATAATAAACATGATCTAATCACCTTCATGCTCAACGCAAACACCAAATAACATTTATTTAGGTTCATCACTAATCCCGAAGGTAGAGAGAGCGTGCGATGGTGATCACATCAACCTTGGAAACACTTCCAACACTCATCGTCACCTCACCCTTAGCTAGCCTCCGTTTATTCCGTAGCTTTTATTTCGAGTTACTAACATTTAGCAACCGAACCGGTATCCAATACCCAGGTGCTACTAGGAGTACTAGCAAGGTACACATCAATAACACGTATATCAAATATACTTCTATCGACATTGCCAGCCTTCTTATCTACCAAGTATGTAGGGTTGTTCCGCTTCAGTGACCGTTCTCCTCATAATAGAAGCACTTAGTCTCGGGTTTGACCTTGGGTTTCTTCACTGGAGCAGCAACTGCCTTGCCATCCATGAAGTTTCCCTCCTAGCCCATGCCCTTCTCGAAACTAGTGGTTTCACTAACCATCAACACTTGATGCTCCTTCTTGATTTCTACCTTCGCGGTGTCAAACATCGCGAATAGCTCAGGGATCATTATTTCCATCCCTGGCATTTTATAGTTCATCATGAAGCTCTAGTAGCTTAGTGACAGTGACTTGGAGAACTATATCAATCACTATCTTATCTGGAAGATCAACTCCCACTCGATTCAAGCGATTGTAGTACCCAGACAATCTGAGCACGTGCTCACCGATTGAGATATTCTCCTTCATCTTGCAGGCAAAGAATCTTGTTGGAGGTCTCATACCTCTCAACACGGGCACGAGCCTGAGATCCCAATTTCAGCTCTTAGAACATCTCATATGTTCCGTGACGTTCAAAACGTTTTGGAGCCTCAATTCTCAGCCGTAATGCATGACACATTGAACTATCAAGTAGTCATCAGAACGTGCGTGTCAGATGTTCACAACATCTACAGACGACGATTGAGGGGGTGGCGCACCGAGCGGTGCATTAAGGACATAAGCCTTCTGTGCAGCAATGAGGACAATCCTCAGATCACGGACCCAGTCCGCATTATTGCTACCATCATCTTTCAACTCTATTTCTCTAGGAACATATAAAAAAATTCAAGGGAGCTACAGCGCGAGCTAGTAATCTACAACATAATTTGCAAAGACATTTTGACTATGTTCATGATAATGAGTTTAGTTAATCATATTAAAAACTCCCACTCAAATTGACATCCCTCCGATCATTCGAGTGTCACATGATCCAAATCCACCAACTCAAGTCCGATCATCACGTGAGTTGAGGTGGTTTCAATGGTGAACATCTTCATGTTGATCATATCTACTATATGACTCATGTTCGACCTTTCGGTCTCTTGTGTTCCGAGGCCATGTCTGTACATGCTAGGCTCGTCAAGTTTAACCCGAGTGTTCCGCACGTGCAACACTGGCTCGCACCCGTTGTATGCGAACGTAGAGTCTATCACACCCGATCATCACGTGGTGTCTCGAAATGACAAACTTTCGCAACGGTGCACACTCGGGGAGAACACAATTTTATCTTGAAATTTAAGTCAGGGATCACCTTATAATGATACCGTCGTCCTAAGCAAAATAAGATGCATAAAAGGATTAACATCACATGCAAATCATAAGTGACATGATATGGCCATGAACTTGTGCTTTTGATCTCCATCTCCAAAGCATCGGCATGATCTCCATCGTCACCGGCATGACACCATGATCTCCATCATCCTGATCTCCATCAATGTGTCGCCATGAGGTTGTCGCGCCGACTGTTGCTTCCACGACTATTGCTAACTCATAGCGATAAAGTAAAGCAAAATGGCGAAAATAATTAAAGACAACCCTATGGCTCCTGCCGGTTGCCGTACTCATCGACATGCAAGTCGTGATATTCTATACAATACATGATCATCTCATACATCACATATATCTCATCATGTAATTGGCCATACCACATCACAACATACCCTGCAAAAACCAGTTAGACGTCCTCTAATTGTTGTTGCAAGTTTTACGTGGCTGCTACGGGTATCTAGCAAGAACAATTCTTACCTACGCAAAAACCACAACAGTGATACAAAAATTGCTATTCAACCTTCTCAAGGACCGCCTTTGTCAAATCCGATCCGACTAAAGTGGGAGAAACAGACACCCGCCAGCCATCTTTATGCAACGAAGTTACATGTCAGTTGATGGAACCGGTCTCTCGTAAGCGTACGAGTAATGTTGGTCCGGGCCGCTTCATCCCACAATACCGCCGAAACAAGAAAAGACCAAGGGAGGAAGCAATCCGAATATCAACGCCCACAAACTCCTTTGTGTTCTACTCGAGATCTCATCTACACATATACCTAGATCAGATGCCACTATTGGGGAACGTTGCATGGGAAACAAAAATTTTCCTACGCACACGCAAGATCTATCCATGGTGATGAGCATCTATGAGAGGGAGAGTGCATCTACATACCCTTGTAGATCGCCAAGCGGGAAGCGTTAAGAAACGCGGTTGATCTAGTCGAACGTCTTCGCAATCCAAATCGCCGAGCGTCCCGCAATCCCATCACGATCCATCTCGCAATCCAATCACGATCTATCCCGCGATCCCATCACGATTCGTCCCGCGATCAAATCACGAATCGTCTTGCGATCCTAATCACGGTCCTTCCGATCTAGCGCCGAACGGACGGCACCTCCGCGTTCAGCACACGTACAGGTCGATGACGATCTCTGCCTTCTTGTTCTAGCAAGAGGGGGTGAAGAGGTAGATGAGTTCTCCGGCAGCGCGACAGCGCGGCGGCGGTGGTGGTGGAACTATTCCGGCAGGTCTTCGCCTAAGCACCGCCGAAACTAGACTAAAGGAGAAAACGATCTAGAGAAAGTAGAGGGAGCACGTGGCAATTAGGGTTAACTCTCCCCTCTAAATCCTCTAGTATATATAGGAGGGAGGGAGGGGAGGAGGCAGCCTCAAACCCTCAAGGGTTGGCCGAAATAGGAGGTGGAAGAGTCCTACTCCAATCCTACTAGGAGTAGGATTCCTCCTCTCCACTTGGAAACCCTTTCCACCTTTCCACCTTTGGGTTTTTCCACCCCTAGACGCATGGGCCTTAGTGGGGGGTTCGGCCAGCCCACTAGGGGCTGGCTTGAGTCCTCCCACAGCCCATGAGGTTCTTTGGGTCGAGACACCCCTCCCGATGGCCCCCGGTACCCTCCCGGCACTCCCGGTAGACTACCTAAGTACCCGAAACTTTTCCGGTGACCAAAACAGGACTTCCTACATATCAATCTTTACCTCCGGACCATTCCGGAGCTCGTCGTGACGTCTAGGATCTCATCCGGGACTCCGAACAACCTTCGGTCACCACCATACATAACTCTACTATACCGAAACGTCACCGAACCTTAAGTGTGTAGACCCTACGGGTTCGAGAACTACGTAGACATGACCGAGACACCTCCACGGTCAATCACCAATAGCGGGACCTGGATGCCCATATTGGTTCCTACATATTCTATGAAAATCTTTATCGATTGAACCTGTATGTCAAGGATTCAGTTAATCCCGTACGTTGTTCCCTTTGTTCTTCGGTATGTTACTTGCCCGAGATTCGATCGTCGGTATCTCTATACCTAGTTCAATCTCGTTACCAGCAAGTCTATTTACTCGTTCCGTAATACAAGATCTCGTGGCTAACACTTAGTCACATTGCTTGAAAGGAGTAACAAATCCCAGTCTTGATCCATGCCCACTCAATAGACACCCTCGGAGATACCTATAGATCATCATTATAGTCACCCAGTTACGTTGTGACATTTGATACACACAAGGTATTCCTCCGGTGTCAGTGAGTTGCATGATCTCATGGTCATAGGAACAGATACTTGACATGCAGAAAACTATAGCAATAAACTGACACGATCATATGCTATGTTTATAGTTTGGGTCTTGTCCATCACATCATTCTCCTAATGATGTGATCCCGTTATCAAATGACATCTCATGTCTATGGCCAGGAAACCATGACCATCTTTGATCAACGAACTAGTTAACTAGAGGCATACTAGGGACACAGTGTTGTCTATGTACCCACACATGTATTTGAGTTTCCAATCAATATAATTATAGCATGGATAATAAACGATTATCACGAACAAGGAAATATAATAATAACCAATTTATTATTGCCTCTAGGGCATATTTCCAACAGCCTCGTCGTCCATCGAAAAAGGAGGCATTCCTCGGCGGCGGCCCTTATAGATAAGACTGGAGAAGAAGGTGTAGCATTAATGGAGAACTTGGGAGAGAATAGGGCTGTGTGGGTGGAGGTCCGAGGTCAAAGGGCTTGATTCCCGATGAGCCAGCTGCGCCTACGCGGCAGACTGCTCGGACGCATCCCTTTGAGCCTGCGCGGCGGACTCGTCGCACGCGTCCCGTCTAATCCAACCTGCACCCACAGCACGTTATGTTTGTTGTTGAGATTAGAATTTACAAACCTTTTAAAGATTTATAAAAAACTTAGTTTACGTTAATTTTCACATTTCCCTGACAGGCAGGGCCACGCGTTTGCTCGATGAGCCCGTTCCCATGCATAAAAGCGCACTACCCACTACGCTCCGCCACGGCTGCCCGAAGGCAGCTGCTGCCGGCGGCCGCCTTGGCCGCCACCCCACGGGCAGCCTCCGAGGTTGCCACCATAGCGGCGACCGTCTAGCCCGCCACGACACCATCATCGATCTTGGCCCTGACCCCGCGGTAATAGTGGGCACACACGTACACAAATCCGAGAACGTAGGCCCACGTACACCATCCGAAATGGTTTCTATAAACCATAAAGCGTTCCGTGCTTGGGAACTAAATCCATCAATAAATATTGAGCTTGTTTCCTTTCACATTCCAAATTAACACGCGCTAATTTTTTCCGCAAATCAGTTCACACCTACAAAACCTAAATGTGTTCCCACTTAGCAGCGGTTTACTGTAGTAGGCTATAAAAACACAAACACGTACTCGAAAATTACCACACATTCCTCACCCCCGCCACCAAAAAAGGGCCTTTCTTTGTTAGTCCTTCATTCCGTCTGCCATGGCCGGTAGGAGGGGGGGTTCTGGGTTGACTTTGATATATAACCAGGGAAGAAAGACTAAGGCCGCGGAAGCAACCGAGAGGTCCCGCCGCCGCACCGCGAAATCGCCAGAGAGCTCCAGCTACACCGCTTTGGCCGTAGCAGAGATGTCCGGTGGTGCCGCAAAAGCCTGGGAGGATCTTTCGCGGAGAGGCGACGGCTCTCATAATCACAAGCGCATTCGCCTTGGAGGCGAACTTGATGAGTTGGCAGTCATGGATTCCTCAGCCAGCGACGACATGCGCACTGAGCTCGATAGGAAGGACGCGATGATCGAGGACTTGGTGAAGCTGCTGGAGAAGAGCGACGCCTCCGTTGACAGGGCGACCGGCCTCGTGGAGAAACTTATGGAGGAGAACGACGCCTAGAAGAAACTGCTCGAGAAGAAAATTGCCTCGGAGAGGAGGCTGAAAGAACTCGCCGAGGAACTTCTGGAAGACTTGACGAAGCTTTACATCGAGCGCGAGGAGCTGCTGAAGGAATCCGTGGAGCTTGTGAAGGAACTTCATGCGTACGCGATGCAGAGCATCGACGCTCTCGAGCAAAGAGCCCGCGCCATGGCCGCAATGCGGAAGATGTCGGATGAGAGGCGATAGGAGATGGAGGCCGAGGAGGCGATGAAGAAGGAGATTGAGGAACTCCGCGCCCACCAATCCATGAAGAATTAGATAGCACCGGGCCAGATCGTTTTCTTTGTCTTCCTTCTTCAACCTCTCCCTTCTTCTTTTGCCCCTGTGTCTTTGGGGAGTTGCCGCTTGTGGCATTTTTTATTATCATGTATATTTAAGAGAATTATTATCCTTTGCCGGTGCGAATTTGTTGTTATATTATTTCGTTCGTTTGTACTGTTATCACGAAACGTCAAAGTTCTCGGCGAGGCACGGACAAAACAGTGATCACAAGCAAACTAGTCCCTCCTCCCAGGCGCATTAACCACATGATAAACAGCGGGTCGGACGCCATTAATTCAGAACTTGGCAGCGAAGCGAGCGGGGGGGGGGGGTGGAGGTCAAAGTATCGCTTCCCGATGAGCATGCGCAGCAGACTCTCATGCGTCCCGTCGAGCATGCATGGCGGACAGCTCTCACGCATCCTGTCAAGCCTAAGCGGTGGACAGCTCGTACGCATCCCGTCGAGCCTGCGCGGCGGAAAGCTCGCATGCGTCCTATCATCAACCTGCAGCTACACGCACGGCACCCCCATAAAGTACTCCCTCCGTTTTTTTAGTTAGCATATAAGATTTAGTCAAATTTAAAATTTATAAAGTTTGACTACCTTTATAGGAAAAAATATATAAATATTTATAATTAAAAATCAATATTATTAGATGCATCGTCAAATGAACTTTCATACTATATAACCTAAGCATTGTAGATGTTGATATGTTTTTTGTATAAATTTAGTCAAACTATGTTTAGCTTGACTTTGACCAAATCTTATATGCGAAGTAAAAAAGAAACGGAGGGAGTAAAAACAATTGGACGCGTGGCACCAAATGATTATCATACAAGTTTTGTATTTACGGGAATTCAATAAACCAATATTATCATACAAGTTCCGAATTTATGGGGATTTAAAAGCAATGTTTCTCGACGTTTGCGTCCTAGTCACGATGCCGAGGTGTTTTTAATCATTGCATGGGACCTAAACAGGGGCCCAAGGACATATAAATGATTTTGTAACCCATTTTCGTGCCCTGGAGCATGTGCTTGTAGTTCCAATTTGAATTATGCACATTAAGTGGATATAGAAAAGCTCAATTAATGTATAAAGGGTCCCAAACGAGCCGTGAATAATTTCACATTTTAGCATTGCACTTGTATTAGTCTATGTTGCATGTAGAAAAAATATATATGTGTAAGAATACACATCGAATGTCGTTCCCTCCATAGAGGTGACACATGTTCCGTATCGAAAGAACGATGGTTCTTGAGAGAAGTTTTGGTGTGCAAGAGACTTGTCCCATATTGGACAAATAATTATCATGTCGTATAAGTGCCTTGTCATGACACCAGGGTAAGTTTCAAGAATTCCATACGAGGTTTGGATTATGATGATTTAAAAGCCAAGTTTCTGAATGTTTTTGGCCTCGTCATGACTCCAAAATGTTTGTAATCCATTCACGTTCATTGCATGGGACCTAAACAAGGAACCCAAGGACACAAATATCTTTTTTCAACCCATTTTGGTGACATGAAGCATGTTCTTTTAGTTCAAATTTGAATTATGCACATTAAATGTCTAGAAACTTAATTAGTGTAGTATACAAAAAACTAAACGAACCATGAATAATTTAAAGCAGTTCTATACGCCCGTCTGAAGCTCGTGCGTGTGTAAGCACGGTGTGCGCGTGGCATGCTAGCTCGAGCTTCCTTCTTTCATAAGTTATCCAATTTGTATTAAAATGATGTTCTATCCAACATGCTTCTCCCGCCACTGCCCCAATTGGTCTCCCTCCACTCCCCCAATCGGTTTCCCACCGAAGCGCTAGCCCTGTCATCAACCTTCTGGATGAGGAGGACGAGACAGAGCAGGCGGAGAGCATGCAAAAGTGGCATCGTGCCATCGAGCATGAGCGAGACGTCATCATCAGCCCCCATGCCACCATCGCGCATGGTTTCTAGTACTACCAGAAACATCTGCGATACGTATCTGGTCCCACGAGGTGCCCATCGGGGCACGCCTTGTAATTGATAGGAGGCAACTCTTACCAGCAAGACGCAGCTTCCCAGCCCGTAACCCAGTCGAACCGAACTCGGAAGTTAAGCGTGCTTTCGGTGGAGTAGTCAAGGATGGGTGATCGGTTGGGAAGTTGCTAGATATTAAGGTTCATTTAGGCGGTGTGATACGATCACTATAGGCATAAATAAAATGCCTATAGTGATATGTCATTCCGGCTAAATAAATCTTGAGATCCTTGTTTTGAAAATATCCATGATTTTCTTTTGCTGTTTTGAAAATGTCAAGGATCAATGACGTGTGTGTGTGTGTGTGTCTGTGTATCTGTGAACCAATGCCTGTGTGTGGACCATGTGCCTACATTGTGCGGTTTCCGACGACAAACCTATCGGTGGGCCCTTAGGGTCTGTCATTCCTTTTACTGACAACGCTCGAAGGCCAGATCCTTGTTTTGAAAATATCCATAATTTTCTTTTGTTGTTTTGAAAATGTCAAGGATCGTTGACGTGTGTGTGTGTGTGTGTGTGTGTGTGTGAACCAATGCTTGTGTGGGGACCATGTGCCTACATTGTGCAGTTTCCGACGACAAACCTATTGGTGGGCCCTTAGAGTCTGTCATGCCTTTTACTGACAACGCTGGAATGCCAGTTCCTTATTTTGAAAATATCCATGATTTCTTTTGTTGTTTTGAAAATGTCAAGGATCGATGACGTGTGTGTGTGTGTGTGTGTGTGTGTGTGTGTGCGTGTGTGTGTGTGTGTGAACCAATGCTTGTGTGGGGACCATGTGCCTACATTGTGCGGTTTCCAACGACAAACCTATCGGTGGGCCCTTAGGGTCTGTCATGCCTTTTACTAACAACGCTAGAAGGCCAAGGATGGGTGACGATGTGTGTGTGTGTGTGTGTGTGTGTGTGTGCGTGTGTGTGTGCGCGCGCTCGTGTGCGTGTGTGTGTGTGTGTGTGTGTGCGAACCCATGCCTGTGTGTGGACCATGTGCCTACATTGTGCGGTTTCCGACGACAAACCTATCGGTGGGGCCCTTAGGGTCTGTCATGCCTTTTACTGAACGCTGGAAGGCCAAGGATGAGTGACGGTGTGTGTGTGTGTGAGTGTGCGTGTGCACGTGCGTGTGCGCGTGCATGCACGCATGTGAGTGTGTGTGTTTGTGTGTGTGTGTGTGTGCGCGCGCGTGTGTGTGTGTGTGTGCGTGTGTGTCTGTGTGTGGACCATGCATTGTGTGTGGACCATGCATCCATTGTGCGGTTTTTGACGACACGCTGTATATATCGATGGGTCGCTATATATCATCCATTTGATTGACAACGCTGGAACGTCACCCTACTACATGTCATGTGTGTGGGGGGGTGGGGGTGGGGGGAGGGGAACAATATATCTACGTCCATAACGACCTAGCTAGGTAGTATACATATAACCAATCTTAAGGGGGGTATATATGCCGAGTTATCTCAACTAGGTGCATGCCACGTCATAGCTAGTGTTGTGCATTGTGTATTAATTGAAACACCGGACCACACCATTTTCGCATATACATTTGGCCATATGCAGGGGGATAGTGTTCTTCTAGCCTCGCTCAACTGATCTTCGACGACGTGCCAACTCGTGGGACCGCACGATCTATATATCCCATTTGTCCGACAACAATATGTGATGGTTTGGCCAAATTAAGGTATAAATTCTCTTGGTTGTCTTACAAAAAGTCAGCCATGGAGAAATGTGTGACAAAGTTTGAACCAGGTCATGTGTTCATAGGACCCCATCCTCTGGCACATAGTATAGGGGGCAACACCCTACATTTGTAATGAAACCCTTTTCTGTCACATTGGACACTTTTAGGCATGCACATATGCAGCATGTGACACACATTAAAGTTGCACATTGCGAATTTAACCATGACAACACCATGTTCGTACACACACACACACACACACACACACACACACACACACACATATATATATATACTTCATCCATTCCTAAATACAAGTCTTTTTTAGAGGTGTTGCATCTGCCGCCAAGGGCAAGCTCACCGCCGAGGGCGCCGCCGCAGCAATGATCGTCGTCGGCGGAGAAGTGGTCACTGTCGCCGCCATCGCCCTCCGGGCAGCACCCCAAGCGCCTACCGGCTTCCCCAAAGATCTTGACGAAGAGCGTCGCCGCCCCGTCATACTTGAAGTGGAGGGTACACCTCCCCTGCAGGCCGCGGGCGCTGGCGAACGTCTGCCACTCGCGGATCAAGAACACGTAGCCCGCGGGGGTGACTTCGACTTCCACCCACGAGGCTTGGCTGCAGCAACCGTCGGCCTGCAGCCATAGGCCGGCGGGCCCTCCAGCTGGCTGCGCCCCTACGAAGAAGTGCGGGAGCTGGAGCCAGGTGATGGCCGGCCTCTCCTCCCACACCACGAACTCCTGGACCGCGTCGGCCGAGTGAGATTGCGAGCGGGGCGGCCGGCTGCCAGCCGCGAGCCTCCCCCCTCGGCCGCGAGCGCCACGACTACCGATGCCGCCTACGCTGGAGGGGACCTTCCCGCGGCTGCCGGAGGCAGCGCCGACCCGCACCGAAGTGTGCCCGCGTCCTCGAGGGGCCACCGTCGGCGTCGCAGTGTTCTTGCGGGAACGACCGCGACCCCTCTTAGGCGGTGGCGAGCCCGGTCCCTCCAGGTGGCCCTTACCCTTCTCGGCAGCAGAAAACCTCCTCACTGGTGTCATGCCCGTGGAAGTGGCAGATTGGAGCGAAGAGGCGAGAAGATGAAGGTGGGCTAGGGGGCTCTGCCCCCCTCGCCTACTTATAGTTGATCGGAGGCCACCCGGCATCACTACGCATTCCGGGCTATGATGGCCCCACAGCAAGCGCCAGCCTTGTCAATCGGGGCGGTTACCGAGGTGACGTGGGGAAGTGGAGGCGTCCGCGCCCCGTCGTGCGCCACGTGTCAAGCCTGACCCGCATGCGA
This sequence comes from Elymus sibiricus, assembly GCA_039707655.1. Classification (NCBI taxonomy): domain Eukaryota; kingdom Viridiplantae; phylum Streptophyta; class Magnoliopsida; order Poales; family Poaceae; genus Elymus; species Elymus sibiricus. The sequence goes on from CM077673.1 coordinate 313,912,807, forward strand.
TTGGCACCCGCGGCACTTCGGCCTTCCTTCCTTGGCTTCGCCCCGAAGCCGACCCGAGCGCGCCTTGGGCCCGGGGGCTACTATCGGTGTTTTGGGTTCGGGGGTACCCAGACCTGCCTGCCTGCAGACCAGCGCGTGGCCCACCACGGCAGCCCGGTACGGCCTGGTGACAAACCCCCAGGACAAGACCCTCGTGAGGGCTCCAAACTCACGAGGAGAACGACGCCAAGACCTCCAGGGGGACGCCTCCCCAGGTTGCCTCCCGAGGAGCGGAGATTCCTATGCAAGTGCTTGGCCTCCGGAGGCAACGATGACGTGAGCCATGACGACCAAGGCCAGTGGGCGCAGGGGGGACAGTTTCCCCTTTGGTGCTAGGGAGGCAAGGACGTACACGGGTTCCCGAGGGACCCCCCCCAAGGTTTCCCTTCTGGTGCAATGAGACCAAGACCACTAGCTCGGCAGGAAGGATGTCATCGCCGAGCCCACCTCTGCGTCACACCTAGTTGCTTTGCAGGCGAAGACCACCTTTAGTCAGGATAAGCTATACCCCTTGTCCCCTTTCGAATTTGGCCATTGTGGGATCCCTTCCCGCCTGTGCGATAAGGGAAGAGGACCTGAGCCACTCTAAATAAGGGCGAGCCTCCACCGTAGAGAGGGGAATCCATTCTGATCAGAGTGCCCTCGCGAGGTCACTCACCACTGTACCTGTTCACCACCGAACCTCCTCGTGAGGCCAATCCACCCAAAGCAGGAGTAGAGTTTTACACTGCAAGGTGACCCGAACCTGGGTAAACATCTATGTTCATCTTCTTGCGCTCTCGTGCATCTTCGGCAGGATCTATCTGTGGAGCGGCAGGCTTAAGGCTTGAACTGGTTGGGATCTTTGCACACGCCCCAGAGTTCGAACCTTCTGCGGAGCCCCGATTCCGCCAACCCCCCTCCCTCTTCCTCCCCCGCTTGAACCCTAGCTCGCCCCTGCCGCCGCCTTCCACCACCAACCTCAGCCGGTCTGCCCATGCCTCATAGCTAAATAGGTTCAGGGACCCCACCGATCCACACACACCATCGCCGCCCTGAGTTTTTAGATGAGGCCGGCGGTGTCCCTTTCCCCCAGATCCCCATCCTGTACTCCAGAGTGTCGCAGCCTAATCAGCCCGACCACATCTCCTGTGGAGCTCGAGGAGTGTACGAGAAAAAAGGGTCTATCATGGCCTCTCCGCCGTACGCTGGCGAGGTTGGCGCCGTCTGCGCCGACCCTTCGATCTCGGACGAACACCTCGCCGCGGGAGCCGGTGAGGACGATGCTTACGTTGCCATGCCGAGGGCTTCAAGTCTGGGGGCTCGCGTATTCCTGTATCTCAGGAGAGCTGGCTATGAGATCAAGCTTGTCAACATCACCGGCTTCACTCGGGCCATGTCACAAGTTAAGTGGTCCACCGGCAACGCCTCTGGTTCAACCGCCGTCGATCTCTTCAAAGGCCCCGCCGCTGATCTCCTCCGCCTCGCGGTCATGGATTTGCGATCCTTCTACGCCATTGAGCCCCCTTTTGTCATTTCTGAAGGAAACGTTCTACGGCGGTGGCTTGGGATCCTTAGCTCCAAAGTCAGATCTCATCCATCAACATAATGGCACACACTACGGTTGTTACAAGGGGAAACGTCCCATCTGCGACATCAGGGAGCGCACCCTAGGCACCTCATATCCGAAGTGGAAGGAGTCCATCCATGACAAGTGAGGCAACATCCTGTGAGCAAATCATACCTTTTCTAGCTAGCCGTCTCGTACCCATTGTTGTAGTAGCTTTTGTCATGCGATAATCATGCAGTGTTTAATTGAGCATTTGTCTAGTTGTCTAGCAGATGCCTTGATTTTTTGTATCTTGTTGTTAGGTTGGTTGCATTGAGTATTTGTCCAGTTTTCAATGTCTATAGTTGGTTGTTACAGTGAGCATGAATGCCTTGTTTCTTTCAGTTATTCACAATGTGATGTTCATTATGTGCAAGTATGAACTGTGTAGTTCAATTTCATCAATACCAACTGTTATGCCTGGTGTTGTTAACCTGTGCCCTTAACTCCCGCTTTAAACATTTATGCCTTGTTTCTCTGAATTTGGTTGCCAGGTAGGTTGCAGTGAGCATTTGTCTAGGTTTCAAGCAGGTGCCTTGCTTTTCTGTATCTGTTTGTTAGGTTGATTGCAGTGAGCATTTGTCTAGTTTTCAAGCACACACCTTGCTTTTCGTTATCTGGTTGTTAGGTTGGTTCCATTGAGCATTTGTCCAGTATCAAATGGCTATATTTGGTTGTTATAGTGAGCATATATGCCTTGTTTATTTCAAGCAGATACCTCGTATACTTGGTTGATGTTAAGCCGGTTGTACTTATCATGACTTTACATGTACTTGCACAGGACAACAATGGGAGTGGCCAACGTTTTCTACCGAGGTTCTTTTCATCCCTCCGCTTATACCCCATCAGTTCCATCATGTAGTGCAAATAGATTTTTGTGATTTATCTACATATACCATCTAAAATGTATACAATATGAAATTTTGTGATGTATCTAATGAAATGAAATTCAATTCTAGATGTAAATGTTTTTCTCTACAAACTTGGTCAAAGTAAGTAAATGTTGACTTCTCAAAATGTTTATTGGCCACACATTGTGTAACTGATGGAGTAATATATTACACCATTCAGCAACTGCATTTTAGCTTCTAATATCGGCTTCTTGCTTGTAGGTACATATGTCTTAGGTAAAGATCCATTCCTGGACCCTTTTTGCATGTGGGGCAATGAAATATTCATGAACCAGCATCAAGTTTGGAAACTGAAAATGATTGTTAGGGAAAAGAGATGAACAGTGCCAATTAGACTATTTGTTTACACTCTATCCAACACAACAGTGAGCTATAGGATGGTAACTGCGAACTCTGTAGGCTTCTATTAGTACTGCCCATAGTGAGTTGTCACACAACAATGTCTAAATCTTTTTCTTTTGCAGTGGTTCCCAAAGCAGTTCACTCAAGATTACCTCGCAAAGTACATGATTGTTGGACATGCAATGAAGGTTAAAATATATCATCGAGACTACAATGATCATCGAGAAGTCATAATGAAGACAGTGAAGGATGGGCGGGAGGCCATCACTAGGGGCTGGCCTAGAGTCATTCATGTGTTAGGCATGGAGGAGGGCATAATATGGGCATTCCGCTTCACCTAATCCAGCAACCAGAATGTCTTTCGGCTCTCTCTTTACCGTCTTTAATACAACCTTGGTTCCTTCATTCTTTATTTGTCCCTTCTGTAGTGTTCCTTTTTTTAGAATTGATGCTTATGTAGTTCTTGAGTATATGTACATGTGAATCGAATTATGCATTCGTTCTTAAACCTACACTTAAACATGATTCGATATGAAATACATGAATTCCTACTTTCAAATGTAAATTATTTGAATTATGAACAAAGGTATTTAATTAGGGGCAAATCATGCTCTACAGGCCATTACAATGCACACAGTTTGATAAAGCAAAACGTCTGTGATCAACTTCAACATCATACATGTTTCTCCATTCGCGGCGTATGCGATGAGTCTCGTCTTCGCACACGGTCAGGCGAGAAAGAACGTGTGCGATTAATGACACCAGCGTTTGTGCTTGTCTCCTTATCACACATGATTTCGTATTTCAAACTGTGTATGATATCGTGCCCATGGTAAACGTTGGTTAAAGAAGAACGTGTGGATAGGTCTTCATCCGACACAGTTAGTCTGGATGACACGTTTGGGAAGTATGGATCACACGTTTGGGACGTTTTGTAAATCACAAACGTTTATGAAAAACTCCGCGTGTGGGATAGATTAAACCTTCGCATAGGGTTTTATAATGACAAATGTATGCACTCTTATATCATATCACAGACGGTCATAGTGGATCTAAATGTTTGTGATATCCCCCTTATCATACACGCTTTATAATCGTGAACTGTTTGCGATCCGTCGCACATCGTAAACGGCACGCCACAAAATAGCGCGTGTGATGTTAGTGTGATCTCACACGAGTTGCAAGGATGAACCGTATGGGAAATACACCATATCTCAAATGATTGCCCAATGACCCTCGTTTGTGATAGATGCGGACATCCCATACGCTTAGTTTTGCGAAACATTTGCATTCTTTGGCCACCATCGCCGACGGGTTTGCCGTGTCGTGTGGGATGGACCCCCCAATCTCCCACACATGCAAGGCGACGGTTTACATCTACGTTGCGGAAAGGGGTTCAAAACCGTTTGTATAGCACGTTGCTGCACCAGTGTACCTTGGTGTTATTTTTGAGCAGAAATAAAAGTTCCCGGAATTGGACAAAACTTTTTGTGGAATTTTTCTAGAATATATAATGAATTATGGAGCGAAGAGCTGCCGGAGGGAGGCCACCTGTGGGCCACAAACCAACAGGGCGCGCCCCCCAGGCCGCGCCCTGATGGCTTGTGGGGCCCTCGAGGCTCCTCCGACCCTAATTCCAGTCGTATAAAATCACATCTCCGGAGAAAAAATTAGAGAGAAGTTTTCATCGCGTTTCACGAGACGGAGCCACCGCCACCTCCTGTTCTTCCTCAGGAGGGTTGATCTGGAGTCCGTTTGGGGCTCCGGAGAGGGGAAATCGTCGACGTCGTTATCACCAACCCTTCTCCATCAACACCACCATGCTGCTCACCACCGGGAGTGAGTAATTCCTTTGTAGGCTTGCTAGACGGTGGTGGAATTGGATGAGATAGATCATGTAATCGAGTTAAGTTTGATAGGGCTTGATCCCTAGTATCCACCATGTTCTGAGATTGATGTTGCTATGACTTTGCTATGCTTAATGCTTGTCACTAGGGCCCGAGTGCCGTGATTTCAGATCTGGACCTATTATGTTTTCATGAATATAAGAGTGATTTGGATCCTATCTTGCAAGTTGTATGCACCTATTACGTGTCTTGATCCGCATACCCCAAGGTGACACTACGCATCCCCCCTCTCTCCGTCAACAATTATCGGTTAGCCTATGTTGAGCCTAAGTTTTTATTCGTTCATACAATATGTGCTATTCTCGGAGTATATTTTTGTTTGTTTTGTTGTTTGAGTAAAATATCAGATATGAAAATCTTTATTGAGAGAGAGTGTCCACACATAGCTACTTGATTGTTTAACTACTCACTGTTCTTCACATATCTTTTGAGAGTAGTTTGATGTGCTTCACTTTTATCCTAAGAGTAAATTGTGAATGAATGAAATTTAATAAATCTGAAATTATCCATGTGCTTTATGCTTAGTAGTAGTTTCACATTTGGTTTATAAGGTAAAATCTATTGAAGTTTGACAATCACAATATAGGTCATACAAGCAATTTTTGAATGATTAGTATAAGAAAGAGAACTTTCACACACAAATATATTATCTTGGACATCTTTTATGATTGTGAATACCAATTAATTATTTTCTTCCTTGATCAAATAGTTGAAGATGGCCAAGGAAGACAACGTAATGGTTATGCTTGGGTATATTTGCATAGAAGTTATATTGTTATGGATCCTCCAACATGTGGTGCTTGTTTAGAACCTTTTGCTAGCCAAAACTTCGTACTAAGTAGAAATACTACTTGTGCATCCAAATCCTTGAGCCAAGTTTCTTCCATGTGAGTCCACCATACCTACCTATATATGGTATTTCACTGCCATTCCAATAAATTTGCATGTGCCACCTCTAAACTTTCAAATAAACATCCGTTTTGTGTGCTCGTACCGCTCATGGAGCGATGGGGCAGTCCTTATCTTCCATGCTAAGAGAGTTATTCTCAAGATGAGTGTTTATTCACTTGTCATTGCACACGAGAGGATGGTAAAAAGGATGCCCGGTCCTACATAATACAAAAATAAATAAACAAGAACTCCCCCTAGAAAGTTGATTGTTTGGAGGGCAACCATGGATTCGGCCAGCCATGGAATGTGTTTGAATGGTGGAGGGGGAGTAAAATTTTAATTCTGTTTGGGAATCGCCAATAATGTGTTTAGCATGGAAGATATTGAAAACTTTGTTGTGACGTTGACAGGAAAAGTATACCACTCAAAAATAAATTCATCTCTGTTTAAAACAATGAGCCCTGGTACCTCTGCAAACCTGCTTCCCTCAGCGCAGGGACAATCCATTTACTTTTATGTTATGCACTTTTCATGTTGAGTCAACTTCTTATTCCAACCTCAATTTATTAGTTGGCAAGCTTCATGTGGTGGGGAGATATCCAAATACATATATCCAGTCAATTATATATAATCATTATTCATTATTTTTGACAATTATCTTTATGATAATTATGTTGGGAGGCAAAGCATTAAGCCCCTATCTTTCTATGTGTTCGATGGATGTTGTTTTTTCTAAAATTATGCTTCTATTAGAAATCATAGAAGACTATATGATAATCGAGTATGTGGAGCTATTACTTAGACTTGATAATGCATTGCAATTGTTTGGTGACTAAGAACATAGGTTGTTAAGTTTCAAGAGAATGCATTGTTCGAACCATAACATGTGAATAACTTGCTACCTGATCATGAGAAGTTTTATGAGAAATACTTGCTGGTTATGATGCTAGAAAAGTCGCTGAAATTATCCTTGATCAATATTATACATTCTGCTAGCATTCACACTTCATAAATTATTTCTTTTATCATTTACCTACTCGAGGACGAGTAGGAATTAAGCTTGGAAATGCTGATACGTCTCCAACGTATCGATAAGTTATGAAGTATTCATGCCATATTTGCCTATGTTTACAATACTTTTATATGGCTTTGATGCACTTTCTATGATTTATTTCGAACTAACCCAGACTAACGCTGTTTTCAGCAGAATTACCATGGTGTTGTTTTTTGTGCAAAAAAAGGAAGTTCTCGAAATCGCACGAAACTTTTTGATGATTTTTTCTGGAACGTATGAGCAATATTGGAGCGAAGAACCACCAGAGGAGTGCCACCTGTGGACCGCGAGGTAACAGGGCGCGGCCACCCCCCACCCTGGTCGCGCCCTGTTGTGTGCTGAGGCCCACATGGCTCCGTTTGGTGTGATTCCAACGCTGAAAAGTCCTATATATACAGAAACCCTCAGAAATAAACAGAGAACTTTCGCTCCGCCGCCGCAACTCTCTGTATCGAAGAAAAACCCATCTGGAACCTTTCCAGTACCCTGTCGGAGAGGGGAAATCATCACCGGTTGCCATCTTCATCATCCCGATGGAGGCCATGACGAGGAGGGAGTAGTTCACCCTCGGGATTGAGGGTATGTACCATTAGCTATGTGTTTAATCTCTCTCTCTCTCTCTCTCTCTCGTGTTCTTGAGATAGCACGATCTTGATGTATCACGGGCTTTGTTCATATAGTTGGATCATATGGTGTTCCTCCCTTGCTATCTTGTTGTGATGAATTGAATCTTTCCCTTTGAGATTTTGTTATGTCGGATTGAATATTGGATTTGAGAACACTTGATGTATGTGTTGCATGTGGATACCCATAGTGACAATGGGGTATTCGATTGATTCACTTGATATATGTTATGGCATCAACTTGCGGATTCCAGTGACCTTGAGGATTTATGCATAGGGGTTGATTGCATGTTCTTGTCCTACCTTCTCGGATAGAAATCTTGGGGTACTCTTTGAAGTTCTTTGTGTTGGATTGAATATGATGAATCTGAAACTGTTTGATGCATGTCGAATAATTAACCCACGAATATTTGAGGTGACATTGGAGTATTTAGGTGGCATTAGGGTTGATTGATATGTATCATAGGTGTTATTTTAGTACGAACTCTAGGGCTGTTTGTGACATCTATAGGAATAGCCCAATAGATTGATCGGAAGGGATAACTTTGAGGTGGTTCTCCTACCTACAACAATTTCATCTTATGCTCTCTGCTAGATATGAACTTTGGTGTGATTCTTTGTTGCACATTGAGGGATGATCATATGATCCTATTATGTTATCATTGTTGGGAGATTGCACTAGTGAAAGCATTAACCCTAGGTCTTGTTTCCAAGCATTTCTATAACATTTTGCTCGCCGTTTGCCACTTGCTACCTTGCTGTTTTTATATTTTCATATTAAAAAAACATATATCTACTACCCATATTGCACTTGTATCACCATATCTTCGCCGAACTATGCACCTATACAATTTACCATTGTATTGGGTGTGTTGGGGACACAAGAGATTTCTTGTATTTGATTGCAGGTTTGTTTAAGAGAGACCATCTTCATCCTACACCTCCCACGGACTGATACACCTTAGGTCATACACTTGAGAGAAAATTGCTACTATCCACCAAAGCTCTGTGCTTTGAGGCCCAACAGAGTCTACAAGAATAAAGTTGTGTAGTAGACATCGCGTACGTCGCACACATATGTGTTTGCTTAACAGTTTCTGGTATTTTACCTCAGCACAAGCAGTTCGTAAATGTCAATTGTATGCCATGTATCGCACACGCACCTCTTATCTGAATTATGGTTGATGTATCAGCCATTGCACGCAGTTCTTTTTTATTGGCGATGAAGCTAGAACTATACCGTTTGTGGTTCGTGCATCGCACACAGTTTCGACGAAGTCTCTCTGATACATGTGTCGTCTTAGGACCTTCCTGTAGTAGTTCAAGTAGTAAGAAATCAGTAGGGTATTTGATCTTATGGCACAAGAATTCAACATCTTTGACAATCCCAAGAGATGAAATAGTATCTCTATTTACAAGCTTAATAGTGACATCAATATCTTCTATCTCCGCGAGCGCGATATCATTCATGACTTCTTGATATAAAGTGAAGTGAATAGCACTAATACTAGCACCCACGTCACATAGACCATCCTAGTAAATGTTCTCCTATCTTAACGGAAACAATAGGTATGCCAACAATAGGTTTGCTTTTATCCATTTTAGCTTGCTCATTATTAGGCGGTTTAGCAATCCTAGTGGTTTCTTTACAGAAATAAATAACATGTCCATCAATATCATCAACTAAGAGATCTTTAATCATTGCAATATTAGGTTCCACTTTAATTCGTTCAGATGGCCTAGGAGCTTTAACATACTCTTATGAACCACAGTTCCAACTTTAGCATGTTCCTTTATACTAATAGGGAAAGTAAATTGCTTAATATAAGCGGTAGGTACAACTGGGTTGATAGAGTAAGTAATAGTTTTAGTTTTTGCTAAAACACATTCATGATTTTATTGATTGGGTGGATGAAATTTAAGCCACTTCTCCTTAGGGAAATCAACATGAGTAGCAAAGTGTTCACACACAAACACGTCATCTTGTATGCTACGTTGGGGTTGATGCACTGCAGCTCACGTCGAAGGAGACCCGACCGATAGTGCGATACGCGGGACAGACTGCTGGTGCTTTTGAAGAACCGAACCCCGCATGCCCGGGACGGACCCCCTTAGGGAGTGCAGCGGCTATGGGCTGCCCTAGGTCAATTTGATCGCCCCTAGAGCCTCGGGATTCACAACTCTGAAGGAAGAACAGCGAAGAACAAGAGAGAAAATGAGGGAGAGATAAAAGATAGATGAAAAAGTAATATATTGATTTGTTCAATTGTGTGTTGTTTAATTTGCCGTCACCCCAGAATATATAAGAGGCGGGTTGACTTCCTGTAAAAGTAAAGGATTTGTCTAGGCTTTCTTTACAATAAAATTACTTCAACTCACATCCTAGAGTCCTAGTTCTAGTCCAACTCGGATTCAACCCGAATCTGGCCCATGGAATTTGAATATGACCTCTGATCGAGATGTTCAAAATAACAAGTTTGTGCATCTCGACGAGACGAACAATCCATCTATTGATCACTTTTCCAGACAAGGACATCGTCAATACCCTACGGGGCCATCTTTAACTTCTGGTCGGACTTGGTCATTCAGGTGACTTGACTGTCTCATAAGGTCACCTAAGGTAGGGTCATGGACCGGTCTTCCAAGGCCCACCTAGGGCCCAACAGAACCATTAAAGTCTCTGGACTATAGTTGCATTCAGATGCATACATCAGATCCACTCGGATCCATACAGTCACTCGGACGTCTTCTAGTCAGTCGGCCAGGCATCAACACTCGGACAGAGAAGAGGCGTGGACAGTGTGGGAGCTGCAACGGTCGAGGGACTTAACACCACGAGTGAAGGGTAGTCATTGCCAGCGTTACCACTAACGGCCATAGTTAGGGCTGTTGTTTCCGGTAACTCCCATAGTTACTCACATTAAATGCCCTTGTAATGACGCTCGGTGGGTCCTGGCGAACTCTATATAAGCCACATTACTTTCGGTGATGGCTTTCGGGCCATTACTAGCTTGTGGTGTCTCTGGGACATTTTCTGTTATGTGATATCTTTTGGCTCATTAATTAATGACCCATTTGTCGGCGTTCTGGGAACGGGGGTACCCAGACCTGCCTGCCTGCGGCCCAGGGCATGGCCCACTTCATCAGCCAAACACCACCGTGCACAGCCCCACTCGAGACAAGGCCCTCGCGAGGCCCCTAGGCTCGCGAGCAGGAGCAGCGTCAAGACCGGTAAGGGATGGGCCTCCCCAGGCCCCCTCCGGAGCGGTGGAGATCCCTATGCAGGGCCCGGCCTCAGGAGTCAAAGATGACGCAAGGAAGGACAGGCGGGCGCCAGCGCGCCAGGCGGTGCAGTTTCCCCTTTGGTGCAAAGGGAGCAAGGACGTACGCGGGTTCCTAAAGCACCCCCCAAAGGTTTCCATTTCGGTGCAACAAGACCATGACCACGAGCCCCGCAGGATGGAGGTCATCGCCGAGCCCACCTCTGCGTCGTCGACAGCTACTTTGCAGGCGAAGACCACCTTTGGACAGGGCGGGCATGTACTCCTGTCCCCCTTCGAAATTGGCCGTTGTGGGATCCCTTCCCGCCATTGCGATAAGGGAAGAGGACCCGGGCCACCGCTATATATAGAGGCTAGGCTGCACCGTAGAGGGGATCCGAGATCAGTCGATCCACCACCAAGCCAACAGAGGGCCAAGAACACCTCAGGAGCGCCCTCACGAGGCTCCAAAACACTGTACTAGTTCATCCACCACACCTCCAGGAGAGGCAATCCACCAAAGCAGGAGTAGGGTATTACGTTTTGTAGCGGCCCGAACCTGGGTAAACTACCGTGTTCATCTTCTTCCTCGTCATCGTGCCTCTCGGCAGAGACCGGTGGGAGGTGCTGGCCACACGAGAGGGGCGTCGCCTCGCGCCTCTCGGCACGCTCACCAGGACCAGGGAGGAGGACCGGAGGCTCAGCTACGCTGGCGCCCGGAGGCTCGTGCAACTCTACAACGACCATGTTGACACGCGCCCGGGCCACGAAGGGAGCAGCACTGGCTACCACGGCGACAGGAGGCGCATACGAGACTTCGCGAGCAGCCCCCGCGCGGGCTGGTATGTGCAGCCTCGCAGGGGCGGCTTGCGGGACTGGCCTCGCGAGGATGCCCGGCGTGGGCACCTTTGCGAGGCACGCCCGCTGGTTGGGAGCTGCCTTGAGCAGGCGTCTGGGTCTGGGGACCGGGGGTCACTTGCCTGGGAACGGAGGGTGGAACATGCGCCCTCGTCTCCGGGCTGGGTGGCCCCAGCTAGGAGACGGAGGGTGGAAAACACGCCCATGTCTCCAGGCCAGACGATCCCACCCTAGAGACGGAGGGTGGAACATACGCCAATGTCTCCGGGGCGCGCGACGCTCGCTTGGAGACGGAGGGTGGAACATACGCCCATGTCTCCGGGACGAGTTTCGTTCGATCACCAGCGGGCGATCATGTACTTGCCCATGTCCCCAGGCCCGGCTCGCCCGACCTAGGGGCAGGGCCCCGAGTACCAGCCTAGGAACCCCGGGTACCCAAGTGAGGCGCGCTGGGGCACCGCCCGGGGAGCCCAGGGCCTACGCTCGAGGGCCCGCCCGGGGCAGACCCTACTTCGCCACGCCAAACCTGGGGGCTGGGAATGGGCTACATATCCGCGAGGCATGGAGCTCCCTATACACCCTCGGGACCAACCCGTGACACTCTTACGTAATAATGAGTGGGCTGTATACGCCCGGAGCCCCCCGAGGACGCGGAGGGGTTCCCTCCCACGCAATGTGGCAGCCACAGCTCCGCGCTGGCGGAGAAGACAACACTGCCCACCAATGGCTATGCCCATGCAATGTGGATGCCCTACGCTCAGCGCTGGGGGAAGACGAAGATGAAGACTACCCAAAAAAGCCGGACGCGGCCGTTTTCTCGCTCTTTTTTGTATTCCAAGTTGCAACCTTCAAGAGTCTTTTTTGTGCTCGAACCTTCTGGAAGTTCGAGGATTTCGCAACTTTATGTTTAAAAGAAAAAGGGGGGGGGACTTTTTCTCTCATTGCTTTCTCGTTTTACTGGTCTTGAGTCCTCTCTTTCTGATTTGGTGATTCGCAAGGAGCCGTGTGCTCCGGCCCTCCTCGAGGCTCCTCGGGGCTGGATAGCGAGGCCCTGTCGCCTCAGGAACTTGCATCTTTTGGCAGTCGACCCCCGCTCGGGGGCTCCGACCGCCGCACGGTACATCAGCGTGGAGTCTCGGGAGGCCCCAGGGCCTCCTGAGGCAATGACCAGCAGGACGGAATGGGGATCGCTCGAGCGTCAAAGGGGGCTCCTGAGCATCGCGCCTCAGGAGCCTTACCGGTCATATAGCCACTCGCCCCCCTTGATGTCGTCCTTGGTGATCCGGTCGGCATCAAGGGTCTTGGATTTTGGGCTCCGCAAAACCCTTAAGATTCGAACACAGGGGCGTGTGCGAAGATCCCCTGCAGCTTCGCCCAACCTAGCTTGCTACCCGATGGACACAACGATGAACCCGCACGATGACGAGGAAGAAGATGAACACGACAGTTTACCTAGGTTCGGGGCGCTGCGAAGCGTAATACCCTACTCCTACTTTGGTGGATTGCCTCTCGAGGAGGTGGGGTGGATGAACTAGTACAGTGTTCTAGAGCCTCGCGAGGGCTCCCCTGAAGTGTTCGGGGCCCTCTGTAGCTTGGTGATGGATGAGCGGTGGAATGGATGGGGATCCCGCTCTACGGTGCAACCTACCATCTATATATAGCGGTGGCTCGGGTCCTCTTCCCTTATCACAACGGCGGGAAGGGATCCCATAATGGCCAATTTTAAAGGGGGATAGGGGTACGTGCCCGCCCTGCCCAAAGGCGGTCTTCGCCTGCAAAGTAACTGTCGATGGCGCAGAGGTGGGCTCGGCGATGACATCCACCCTGAGGGGCTGGTGGTTGCGGTCTTGTTACACCGGAATGGAAACCATTGGGGGTGCTTTGGGAACCCGCGTTCGTCCTTGCTCCCTTTGCTCAAAAGGGGAAACTGCACCGTCTGGCGCGCTGGCGCCCGCCTGCCCTTCCTTGCGTCATCCTTGACTCCTGAGGCCGGGCCTTGCATAGAGATCTCCGCCGCTCCGGAGGGGGCCTGCGGAGGCCCTTCCCTTGCCGGTCTTGACGCTACTCCTCCTCGTGAGCCTTGGACCCTCGCGAGGACCTTGTTTTGAGTGGGGCCACGCCCGGCTGTGATTGGTGGGCGAAGTGGGCCATGCCCTGGGCCGCGGGCAGGCAGGTCTGGGTACACCCGTTCCCAAAACGCCAACAGTAGCCCCCGGGCCCAAGGCGCGCTCGAGCTGGCTTCCGGGCGAAGCCTCGAGGACGGCCCGAAACGCCGCGGGCCCCAAACGCCTACGGGCCAGGACTGGCGCGCGTCGTGCGGGTGATGTCGGGCGTCCTTCGTATCTTCAGCCACCGCCCGAATCGACAAGAGCCTGACTTTTAGCGTTGGGTCATTATTGCTTTCCCCCTCGCGCATTTGCTCTCGCTTTCCAGGTTTCCGGCTCTAGCAAGCGCCGCTCCAGATTCGGCGCCGCTCCGGTCTCCTCCTTGCCGCTTCGGCCTTGCAAGCTTTCCGATGGCTCCCGTCGGCAAGCAGAAGCCGGAGGCTCAGAGCTCTGCCTCCGCTCCTATTTCGCCGGTGCTCTCCGGGTCCACCATCGCCAAGGATGAGGACCTCGTACCGTTGCTTCCATCGACGGCGGACGAGACCAACGAGTGCAGGCGGACCTTGATATGGGGCGGCTCCTCGGAGAAGTGCCCCTCGTCCAAGGCGGTCTACCCCTTCTTCCTCCATAGCGTCTTCGCCGTGCTCGTCCCGCCCTTCTCCGCGTTCTTCACAGCCATCCTCGACAACTACGGGATCCAGGCCCTTCATCTCCAGCCCAACTCCATCCTGCTCTTGTCCGTCTTTGCCTTCTACTGCGAGGCCTTCATGGGCGTGAGGCCCTCGGTGGCCCTCTTCCGCCATTTCTTCAGCCTGCGCCTGCAAGACGGCGCTCAACGGTCGGCGTGCGTCTCCTTCGTCACGGTCCAGATCGGTAACATGCTCTTGAAGGCCGGGAAGAAGGTGGAGAACTTCAGGCACCGCTGGGTCCTCATGGATCTCAAGGATACCAACCCTCGGTTAGATCTGCCGAAGGGGCTGCCGGAGAAGACCTCCGCTTGGAGCTCCGCGAAGCTCTCCGACCCCCAGGCCGGGCCTGTCTTGAGGCGCTTCTCCCGCGATATCAGCGCCAGGAAGCTGACCGGGGGATGATAGTGAGGGAGTTCTTGGCGCAGCGCTTGGCGCCCCTCCCGGCCCATTCTAGGCCCTTGTGGGATTATCAGGGCAGCGGCGACACCCTCAGGCTTCGGTCCGCGTGCATAACCCCGGAGGAACTGAGCAGGGCTGTGGCGATTCTACTCAACGGCGACCCTGGTGATCTCCCCGACACCTACGCCCCGCTATACTGCCGCGACGACGGGGCCGATCTGGTTGCCGCGATGCCTGTCTTCAACGAACTGAGGCTTTTTGCCCGCACGAGGGCCTTGGTTCCCCGGTGATGGTGTCCTCCGGCGACACCACAGGCTGGGAGGACTCGGAGAAGACCGCCGACGACGGCCGGGCAAGGGCGTCTCCGCCGTCGCATGGCACCCTTCTGCGCGAGCTTGACGACGACGACGATGTTGCTGAGGTTTCTGCTGCGGGCTCCTTACGCGCCGCCAAGGCTCCTAGGGGGCTTGGGCCGGCCTTTTGTGCCACGCGGTCCGCCTGCGTGTCGACTCCCAGGAAGCGCGGAGCAGAGTCTCCTCCGGCGTGCCCTGCTCTTGCCGGCAAGACGGTTGAAGCGCCGACCTCGCCCTCACCCGAACCGCAGCCCGCAAGCAAGGTGGGCGAGGCCGGGGCCATGGCGGTCCCTCCGGCAGCCGCCCCCGCGGACAGCGTTCTTGCTCCCCCGCATGGTGGTGCCCCTACCGAGGGAGGCTTGGGCGCCTCTGTCGTTGCCGAAGCGGAGAGGAAGAGGAAGTGGGTCGATGTTGAGGAGTAAGCGACCCGGCTCGGCCTTGCTTGTCCACCTATGGCTTGTGTACTGATGACCTCCCTTGTTTGGCGTCCAGGGACGCCGCCGCGCTGAAGATGAGGAGGAAGAAAGCGGGCGTCAAGCCGAAGGCGTCTTCCGACGCGCCGCCCGCTCCTGCCGAAGGGGAGAGGGCTCGTGAGGCGACCCCTCAGGCCATCATCACGGAGGCCACCGAGCCCCCAATGCTTGTTGACGTGATCGCTTCTGCCCTCGAGGGCGCTGGGGCGCCGCTGTCTGGGGGACCAGCCCCTAAGGGCCATCCGCCCGTCGATACGTCCGGGTCCGCGGTCATAACGCGGCGTCCCAAACCTCCTGCTCCTCGTGTCGTTGCCTCCCCGGGAACGCCTCTTGTGATCGTGCAGGGGGCTCCTTCGGAAGGGACCTTGATGCCCCCGGCGCGCAGCCACGACGTCCTGGATGGGGCCTTCGCTATTCTGGGTCAGGTTCGTGACGCCCTCGGGGGTGCCGACGATCGCCTCGCGAGTGGGCGCCTAGAGCTCCTCTCAGGGTGGCTCCGGGCCGACGCCTGCGCCGTGGCGATTTGGGGTCAGGCCGAGGCTGCCGCGGCGAAGAGCGAGAAGGAAGCCGCGGCTGCCCGGGCTGCGCGCGAAGAGGCGCTGATTGAAGCAGCATCTGTTGCCAAGCGTTGCGAAGAGGTGGAAGCCCGTCTGAAGGCCTTCCATGAGGGAAAGGCCGAGCTTGCGGGGCAGCTTCGTCGTCGGGAGGAGGACCTCGAGGCCCGCAACGCCAAGCTTGCCGCTCAGGGCTCCGAGCTGTCCCAGGTGGTGACCCGCCAGGACGCGGAGCGGGTGCGCCTGGACGTGCAGGAGAAGGAAATTGCTTCGAGGAAGGCCCTGCTTGACACCAGGGAGGAAACTCTTGCCGCGGTCGAGGAGAAAAAGGCCGCGGAGCTGAGCGCCTTTCCCGCTGTCGAGCTCAAGCTTCGCCAAGCGCTCCATGCCCTTTGCCGGGATGGGTTCGCGGAGCCCCTGGCGGCTCCAGAGAACGGCTTCGCGGTGCTCGCTTCGACGCTCGGCGAGGCGCTGGAGGGCACCATCGTCAAGGTGGAGAGGGTCTTGCAGAGTGAGTGCCGCGACCTCTTTTCTGAGGCCGCGACGCGCGTCTTCAGCCACCTTCATCTTCATGAGCCGGGGTTTGACTTCGACTCTGTGATCCGCCCGGTCGCCCCTGAGGTCTGCGTCAGCACTATGGCGGTGGTGAAGGGGCGCCGTGGAGACGCTGGTGAAGAGGTTCACCCGCGTCACGGTTTCTCCGCCTCCGGATGCTGCTGGGGTTGACGGCGAAGAAGACGACGCCAGCGATGTCGATGACGAGTCCCCCGAGGATGGGACGAGTGGTGGCGGTGGTTCCTCCTGATTCCTTTCTCCTGCTTCTTTCCTGCAACGCACATCGTGCCTCATGGAGGCCTTAAACTTGTTTGTGTTCGCGAAAACATTTAATGCTTGTAATAACTATTGGACTATGTGATTGCTCTCTTCGCCTTGTTTCCTTCTTGCTTGCTGTGATGCTCTGCGTCGGCAGGGCCCGGCCCGCGCATACCTCAGCCGCCGTTGGGCCGACCAGATCACCAAGGACGGTCCAAGGGGTGAGGGGCTACGGGTCCAGTGAGGCTCCTGAGTCGCGATGCTCAGGAGTCCCCCTTGACGTGCGAGCAGCCCTCATGAAGGAAACATGGTGAAGATTGGGTTAACTTGAAATTTTCGAACACCTTTAGTGCTCTGCGTCGGCAGGGCCTGGCCCACGCATACCTCAACCGCCAACGGGCCGACCGGAAACCAAGGACGGTCCAAGGGGTGAGGGGCTACGGGTCCACTTAGGCTCCTGAGTCACGATGCTCAGGTGTCCCCCTTGACGTACGAGCTCCAGCGTCCTCCTTAAGGGTTTTTGAGCGGTTTTTTGAGCGCTTTGAGCTCTGCGTCGGCAGGGCTCGTCCCGCGCATACCTCAACCGCCGTCGGGCCGACCGGAAACCAAGGACGGTCCAAGGGGTGAGGGGCTACGGGTCCAGTTAGGCTCCTGAGTCGCGATGCTCAGGAGTCCCCCTTGACATACGAGCGGCTCCCATACCTTTCCTCGCCAGCTTTTCCGGAGATGGGCGCGTGAAGACCAGGTTTGGCAGACCTGGGAAGGTGGCGTGTACCAGGCTTGGCCAAGTAGCAGCCCCCGTGCAGCCACCTCACGCGTACATCCCTGGGGAACGCAGTGAGAAGGGGGGCCACTAAGGACCTTCCTGAGGTTGGATGCAGCCGCTGGGGCACCCTTAGTTGTTTATTCCCCCGCACGGGGCGTGGGGCTTCCACATTGCGTGGGCATAGCCATTGGAGGACCGTGTTGACCGCCAGCACGGGGCTGTGGCTTCCACCTTGCGTGGGCATAGTCATTGGAGGACCGTGTTGACCGCCAGCACGGGGCTGTGGCTTCCACCTTGCGTGGGCATAGTCATTTGAGGACCGTGTTGACTTCTCTGCCAGCACTGGGCTGTGGCTGCCACATTGCGTGGGAAGGAACCGCTCCGCGTCCTCGGGGGGCTCCGGGCATGTACAGCCCGTAGAGTTCGTACGCCTGGCTGGCACGGCAGAACTGGGAGGTGTATCTGGGAGCTCGCGAGGGTGCTTTCGCCTCGCGAGGTCCCTAGCTCAAAGGCGGTTGGCGCCTGAATCTTCTTGTAGATGGGGCCGTCCGAAGCCCTGCTGACTTCATCTTCTTCATGAGTGGGGCAGGTTGGGAGTCCTTTTGGCACTCTACGTCTGCAGGTCCCGGTCCCGCACATTTCCCGACCGCCGTAGTGTACGACCGGATCACCAAGGACGCAACTACGAGGTTAGGCCCCGGCACCCTTGACGCCGACCAGATCACCAAGGACGACATCAAGGGGCGAGTGGCTTTATGACCAGTAAGGCTCCTGAGGAGCCCCCCTTGACGCTCAAGTGGCTCTACGTCGGCAGGTCCTAGTCCCGCACATTTCCCTACCGCCGTAGTGTACGACCGGATCACCAAGGACGCAACTACGGGGCGGGGCCCCGACACCCTTGATGCCGACCGGATCACCAAGGATGGCACCGAGGGGCGAGTGGCTATATGACCGGTAAGGCTCCCGAGGCGCGATGCTCAGGAGCCCCCTTTGACGCTCGAGCGACTCCCATTCTACCCTGTCAACTGCTGCCTCAGGAGGCCGTGGGGCCTCCCGAGACTCCATGCTGAGGCGCCGCGCTGCGGCCGGAGCCCCCGAGCGGGGGTCGACCGTCCAAACATGCAAGTCCCCGACGCGACAGGGCCTTGCATCCCAGTTCCGTGGTGCCCCGGGAAGGGCCGTAGCGCACAACTCCTTGCGAAACTCCAACTCAGAAAGGGTTGTGCGGCGGCGTTCACGCCGGCAAGGAGCCATGCAGGCAAGGTAGAACGTTAGGATATAGTCTAGGTGCATGAGAAACCATTGAAATATGCATAAACGAGGCGACTGCAGGGGTGTGCCCTGATCACCTGAGGATAATGCGGCCCGGCGGGCACCATTAAACGGGATAAACCAAAAAATTACCTGGCAACAGCCAACAAAAAGTCGCCTGGCGGCCATGCCGCTGAAGAGCCGAGGCTGCCATCATAGCCTGATTTCACACCTCCACGAGCACGACCCTCATGGGTCCGTCGTCCCCCGGGGCTCGGGACCTTCGCTTGGTCCGAGCATCTCCTCCAACTCCTCGCCGCGCCTCGCCAGGCAAGGCATGAGCATGGCTCGGTAAAGGCGCTGGAACGTGATGCCTGCGTTCGCCAGTCCGAAGGGCGTGCGGATGTAGGCGTTCGGGTAGGCCCATCCATGATCGGCGCGCGCTGGCCAGAAGGGGCCATGGGACGCGGCCCTGTTGATCGCGAGCGTGTTGACGCAGATGGGCGGCTGGTCGGCCGTGGTGATGACGCCACCACTCCCTGGCATCTTGAGGACGTTGTAGCCGTGGTGAGTCGCCGCCATGAACTTGGCGAGGGCCGGGTACCCAAGGATGGCGTTGTACGGGAGGTGGATGTGCGCGACGTCGAAGACGATGATCTCGGTGTGGTAGTTCTCGCGCCCGCCGAAGGTGACAGGAAGGCGCACTTGCCCGATGGGGACGGTGGACCCGTCGGTGACCCCTGAGAAGGGCTTGGTCGGCATGAGCTGTTCATACGGTACCTGGAGCATCTCGAAGGTCTCAATGAAGAGGACATTGAGCCCCGCTCCACTGTCGATGAGAGTCTTGGTGACGAGGACGTTGCTGATGGTCGGAGTGCACAGCATGGGGAGCTTGCCGGCCATGGCCGAGCACCTGAGCTGATACCTCGAGTCGAAGGCGATGGCAGTCTGGGACCACTTGAGGGGGCGCATTGCTTCGGGCTTCGGGAGAGCCGCATTCACCTCCCATGTGAATTGCTTGAAGGCACGGTTTGACGCTGGGGCCTGGGCGCCGCCCAGGATACAAGCCACCGCCCTGACCTCCTGGAAGCCCCCAGCCCCATCGTCCTGCCTGTCTTCCTCTTTCCTTCTGGGTGGCGGAGGCAGCGGAGGTACACCAGCCTCACGAGGGCGGGCCTCGCGAGGCTGGCCGCGTCGTGACCCCTCCGGAGGGTCGTCACGCCAGCGATCCTCACGAGGCTGATCGCGCCAGCGGTCGTCCCGAGCCTGATCGCGCCAGCGGTCCTCCTGAGGTTGATCGCGCCATCCTTGACGCGGGTCCCGGTTGTCCCAACGGCCACCACCGCGGCCGCCGCCGCGTCCGAAGCCCCGGTCAGCGTGCCCAGGGCGCCTGCCGAAGTGCTCGGCACGGACCAGTCTGAGTTCCTGGCAGTCGGCGGTGTCGTGGTTGTTGGTGCCATGGAAGATGCAGGTCGGTTTCCCCCCCGGGGGGTGTTCCTCTCCCCGGCTGCGCTTTGCCTCAGGCTTGGCTGCAAGCACCGCTGGGGCCTTGCGCTTCGCCTCCTTGGCCTTGGTCTTCTTTTCTTCTGGCTCTGCCGCTGGAGGCCCGTGGAGAGACAGGCGGCCCTCCTCGGCCTTGGCGCACTTGTTCGCCAGATTGAACATCTCCAGGGTAGAGCACCGTCCGTCATTCATGGTGAGCTCCTCCTTCATCTTGAGGTCTGTGACGCCGTCGGTGAACGCTGAGATGATGGCCTCGTCTGACGCCCTCGGGATCTTGAGGCACATAGTCGTGAAGCGTTGTATGAACTTGTGCAGGGTCTCCCCATCCTGCTGCTTGATACGCCGCAGGTCGTTCACGGTGGGCGCACGGTCGCGGGTGCCTTGAAAGTTAGCGATGAAGCGTTTGCGCGGGCCATCCCAGGAGGTGATGCATGCCTTCGGGAGGTTAAGGAGCCAGGAGAGCGCGCCGCCCTTGAGCGCCATGGGGAACCAGCACGCCATGACCTTGTCGTCTCCTCCAGCCGCCCGAATGCTCATGGAGTAGAGCTGTAGGAACTCGGCTGGATCTAGTGTGCCATCGTAGGGCGGGGGCAGGTCAGGCTTGAACTTGCAGGGCCACGCGGTTGGGTAGAGCTCAGGGGCGATGGCGAGGCACCCCACCGGTTTGACGGGTGCTGCGTGCGCGGGATGGACCTGGTCTTGACGCTCTCGCGGGGCCACCTCGAGTGGTGCCCGGTCGCGGCGTTGGGTCGGCGGCGCGGGGAGTGCACGCGCGTCGACGCGCGGCTGGGGAACCACCTCGCAGCTTACTTCATCTCCCGCCCTCGCTTGTGGTTCGCGAGGCCGGTCGCGGGGGCGCGCTTCTCGCCTGGGCATGGGGTCGGCGTTGCGTTGCGGACGAGGTGGCGGCGCATCCGGGGCCACGTCGTCTGCCAGGGATGGTTGGGGTCGAAGCGAGTAGGAGATCGTTGGAGCGTCACCGGCGGCACTGACGAGCTCTGCGATGCGCCGAAGCCAGTCGTCATAGTGGCCGGGGGCAGGGCGGTAGCGTAGCAGCTCGTTAGCCATGGCGAGCGCGCCCTGGCCGCGCACCGGCCCGGGCCGAACGTGGGAAGATGACCCAGAAGCTGGGACGATCGATGGAGTAGTGGTCTGGCCGTCAGGGTCTGTGGCGGCGTTTGCCACTGGCGAGGGTGACCTGCGTGCACCGGCGCGGCCCATAGGTGCCGTCTGGGCGACGCGGGTGGCTCGGCGCTCAGCGCGCGCTCGGCGAGCGTCAGACATCGGAGCGGCGAGGTGGGAGAAGGTCTTGGCCTGAGGAAGACTCCGACACGCCCCCTACCTGGCGCGCCAAATGTCGGATTTCGGGCTCCGCAAAACCCTTAAGATTCGAACACAGGGGCGTGTGCGAAGATCCCCTGCAGCTTCGCCCAACCTAGCTCGCTACCCGATGGACACAACGATGAACCCGCACGATGACGAGGAAGAAGACGAACACGACAGTTTACCCAGGTTCGAGCCGCTGCGAAGCGTAATACCCTACTCCTGCTTTGGTGGATTGCCTCTCGAGGAGGTGGGGTGGATGAACTAGTACAGTGTTCTAGAGCCTCGCGAGGGCTCCCCTGAAATGTTCGGGGCCCTCTGTGGCTTGGTGTTGGATGAGCGGTGGAATGGATGGGGATCCCGCTCTACGGTGCAGCCTACCATCTATATATAGTGGTGGCTCGGGTCCTCTTCCCTTATCACAACGGCGGGAAGGGATCCCACATTGGCCAATTTTAAAGGGGGACAGGGGTACGTGCCCGCCCTGCCCAAAGGCGGTCTTCGCCTGCAAAGTAACTGTCGATGGCGCAGAGGTGGGTTCGACGATGACATCCGCCCTGCGGGGCTGGTGGTTGCGGTCTTGTTACACCGGAATGGAAACCTTTGGGGGGTGCTTTGGGAACCCGCGTTCATCCTTGCTCCCTTTGCTCAAAAGGGGAAACTGCGCCGTCTGGCGCGCTGGCGCCCGCCTGCCCTTCCTTGCGTCATCCTTGACTCCCGAGG
This sequence comes from Elymus sibiricus, assembly GCA_039707655.1. Classification (NCBI taxonomy): domain Eukaryota; kingdom Viridiplantae; phylum Streptophyta; class Magnoliopsida; order Poales; family Poaceae; genus Elymus; species Elymus sibiricus. Next base: position 313,935,232 of record CM077673.1, read on the forward strand.
CCGGGCCTTGCATAGAGATCTCCGCCGCTCCGGAGGGGGCCTGGGGAGGCCCTTCCCTTGCCGGTCTTGACGCTCCTCCTCCTCGTGAGCCTTGGGCCCTCACGAGGAGCTTGTTTTGAGTGGGGCCACGCCCGGCTATGATTGGTGGGCGAAGTGGGCCATGCCCTGGGCCGCGGGCAGGCAGGTCTGGGTACCCCCGTTCCCAGAACGCCGACAAAGGGAGTCGAGGCCCCACCTCGGGAAGTGCGTCTAGGTGATCCGGTCGTACCTAACGGTGGTAGGGAAATGTGCGGGACTGGGACCTGCCAACGTAGAGTCGCTTGAACGTCAAGGGGGGCTCCTGAGCAGCACGCCTCAGGATCCTTACCGGTCATATAGCCACTCGCCCTCCTAGATGTCGTCCTTGGTGACCCGGTCAGCATCAAGGGTGTCGAGGCCTCGCCTCGTAATTGCGTCCTTGGTGATCCGGTCGTACATTACGGTGGCAGGGAAATGTGCAGGACTGGGGCCTGCAGACACAGAGTACCGAAAGGGGCCGCAAACCGTCCCACAAAGCAGGAGGAAGCGTCCCACGAGGAACCACGGGCTATCGGGGTAACCCAACCGTACCTTGCAACGCACGAGATCGCCACCGCCCTACAAGCTAAGTACACTGCCGAACCAAGCAAGAGCCTCCTGGCCTCATAACGACCCGAGGACGGGATAAAGATTATGCGCACTAATGTAAGGATGCAGGTATTACGGGCCACCACGCGCGGCTACCGAGACCCCTGAGGACCGGGGCGACAGGAAAAATGGCACGAGGGAAAGGACCCCGCCACGACGAACTGCAAGGCCATGAACCCGGGGAAGGTGGCAGCCACGAGTTGCCCCTCAGGAGAGAAAGCCTCGCGAGGGCCCTACCGTTTGCCGTCACCAGGCTGCGGCGGCAGCAGCGCCGTGCCCCGCGTGGAGAATCTAAGTCGCGTCGCGACGAGCAAGCGATCGGCGATTCGAGAAAAGAAAAACAAGAGGGCGAAGGTAACATGCAAAAGATTAACGCCCTCCGGGGCAGAGTTCTTCTTGAAACATTACAGGAACCGGGAAAGGGAAACAGGGGATGCCTAGGAGGACAAGCCACCGTCGCCGCCCGTGCCACCGGCCGCCTCGGCGTCGGAGTCGTCCTCCCCGCTGGAGGCGGGCACCTGGATGAACCGCTCCACCAGGGCCTCCACGTGCGGATGCACCTCGTCCCGAAGGGGGCGCTGGAGCTCGTCGGGCACCCACTCGCTGACGCGTCGGAGGTCGAGCTACGGGGCGAGGCGGCGCAGGTTGGAGAAGACGAGCGTCAAGGCAAGGTCCAGGAGGTCGCGCGCATCGAACTCGTTGTCCGCGTTTGCGCGGGAGACACCAGTCTCCAGCGCCTCCACCACCTTCTGGAAGAAGTCGAGGTAGCCCCCGTCGCCGCACACGCTCGGCAGCGCGGGGGTGTCCCTGACAAACCGGTTCACCGCGCCGGCCGCACGGCTGGCGATGCCGAGGTACTGCTTGGCGCGCTGGGACTCCATTATCCTGGCATGCGCCGCTTCGTCCTGGGCGGCCTGCACGGCGTCGGCCGCCTCCTTCACCTGGGCCTGGAGGGACGCCAACTCCGCCCTGGCCTCAACTTCGCAACTGAGGGCAGCCTGGAAGGCGGCCTCAGCGGTCGCCAGCTGGGCCCGCAGCGCGTCTACCTCCTCCTGGAGCTCGCCGAGCTTGCGCTTCTTGGCCGTAGGCGCCCTAAAGGGAGGAGGGGATCAATCCTGGAGCGTGGAACAAGGCAACTGAAGAGGAGGGAGGCGGCGGAGTACTCACTCATCAACCATGGCCCAGCGCCGGCGAACTTGCGCCGACCCCGAGGGCCCCCCGCCGCTACCTCCGGAGGAGGGCGAGGGAGCCGGCGGTGCCGCGCGTTTCCCCGCGCCTCCTGCGCTTCCTCCAGACGCCATGGAAGGGGAGAAGCTGAGAATGGAGAGGGCTTTCTCTGCGGGGCGATGGAAGCAGGGAGACACCTCGAGACTGCATTGCCCCCCCTGCCAGGGGCGGGGCGGATTTATAGGCGTAACTCAAGCCGCAAGGCGACGTGGGAGAGTAGGCGTCGTGCGCCTCTCGGGCGCCGCGGAGCGGTTCGATTGGCGCAGTACCGTCCGCGTCACCTCCCCTGCCGACTGAAGGGTCACATCCGCGTGGCCCGAGGAGTAGAGGCTCGAGGCAGCAGCAGCATTCAAGGAAGGGCAATGATAGCCGGCGCTGCACACGGGCGTCACATCAATTTGACTTGGAGCGGTTCGTGACGCCCTCGGGGAGCGGGGGCGTCGCCGCCCGGGCGTTCGACGCGTGTAAAGCCTGGCCCGCAGACGTTTGGGGCCCGCGGCGCTTCGGGCCGTCCTCAAGGCTTCGCCCGGAAGCCAGCTCGAGCGCGCCTTGGGCCCGGGGACAACTGTCGGCGTTCTGGGAATGGGGGTACCCAGACCTGCCTGCCTGTGGCCCAGGGCATGGCCCACTTCATCAGCCAAACACCACCGTGCACAGCCCCACTCGAGACAAGGCCCTCGCGAGGACCCTAGGCTCGCGAAGAGGGGCAGCGTCAAGACCGGTAAGGGATGGGACTCCCCAGGCCCCCTCCGGAGCGGTGGAGATCCCTATGCAGGGCCCGGCCTCAGGAGTCAAAGATGACGCAAGGAAGGACAGGCGGGCGCCAACGCGCCCGGCGGTGCAGTTTCCCCTTTGGTGCAAAGGGAGCAAGGACGTACGCGGGTTCCTAAAGCACCCCCCAAAGGTTTCCATTTCGGTGCAACAAGACCATGACCCCGAGCCCCGCAGGATGGAGGTCATCGCCGAGGCCACCTCTGCGTCGTCGACAGCTACTTTGCAGGCGAAGACCACCTTTGGACAGGGCGGGCATGTACTCCTGTCCCCCTTCGAAATTGGCCGTTGTGGGATCCCTTCCCGCCATTGCGATAAGGGAAGAGGACCCGGGCCACCGCTATATATAGAGGCTAGGCTGCACCATAGAGGGGATCCGAGATCAGTAGATCCACCACCAAGCCAACAGAGGGCCAAGAACACCTCAGGAGCGCCCTCACGAGGCTCCAAAACACTATACTAGTTCATCCACCACACCTCCAGGAGAGGCAATCCACCAAAGCAGGAGTAGGGTATTACGCTTCGCAGCGGCCTGAACCTGGGTAAACTACCGTGTTCATCTTCTTCCTCGTCATCGTACGGGTTCATCGTCTTAGCCATCGTGTAGCGAGCTAGGTTGAGCGAAACTGCATGGGATCTTCGCACACGCCGATGTGTTCGAATCTCAAGGGTTTTGCGGAGCCCGAAATCCGACATCATTCACTACAAGAAATATGTCAACTTGTGACCTTCTGTCAGTGACCCTGGAAGAAATGGTCGTAAATCTATGACCATTTGAGACCAATTACTCGTAAGCTGTTCGGGGGGCTTCAAACCCTAAACCATAACGACCATTTTGGTCAGTAAGGTCGTAATTTCCTTACACGAAATGGTCGTAAAGCAGACATCACTGGTCCGCTGCCTTATTTCTAGCTAATCACAACCAATATAGATGGTCATAGCCTTGTAAATTGTGGTGCATTGCTATGACTAGGCGCCACCTCATCAGTTTTGCCTATGTGTCATGTCCATGTGTCAATTTTTGCCTATGTGTCATGACCATGTGTCAATTTTTGCCCTAGGTTGTGAGGCAGCCTACATTTCTGTCATTCCAAAAATTCCGAAAAAAATCTCATAAATTCTTTCGATCATATATTCCTCAAATATGTCAAAAACATTCCTTCCCTAGTTCAAAAATAATTCAGCAATATTCATTTTCCTATTCTGTTCAGAACAACACTTTTTGAAGGAAGTGCTATTTATATTTTCTTGATTGCCCTCAAAAAATTTGGGCACTCTTTCCTATCCAAATCATTGCCTCATTAACAAATTCAGCTCCATTTGCCTAGTAAATCTTCCTGAGGAAATTTCCATAGTTTCTATTCAGCTAGATGCTTTGTGATGGAAGTACTAGCTAGGAATATCCTAATGAGTTACATTTTTGCCACATCTTCTATGTGCCCAAATAATAGCTCTCCACAAAATTTTAGTGCCATCTAACAATCCATGTGAGCTCACCATCCAATCTTTGTTTCTGGTAATATTTTCAGTTTGTGAAGCAACTACATTTCTGTTGCTTTATAATTTCTGCAAATTTACCAGGACATGACCCTTCCCATAGAACCTCCCTCCACCAAAGTTTAGCTCATTTAATTTCGACAATTTCCCTCAGTATTTTTCCCAAATTTCTGTTCAGTGGAGAGCATTGTGAAGGAAGTACCATTTTTATTTATCCAAATGGTATGAAATTTTTACAGTGCCTTCATATGCCCAAACTATCATCCTAATACAAATTGCACCTCAATTCAATCATCTATGTGAGCACAGCTTCAATTTCTATTTTATGTCCAAATTGGCACATTACAAAGCAAGTGCTATCTAGACCCCTCCTATTGCCCTAAAACTTTTTTGGCAATCTTTCATATCCAAATAATTTCCACATGCCAATATTCAGCTTTATTTGCCTAGTAAATCTTGCTCAGAAAATTTCCTAAGTTTCTATCCAGAGAGAAGCTTTGTGAAGGAAGTACTATCTAGGATAATCCAAATGATCTGAGATTTTTGCAAATATTCCATATATTCAAATAATCACTCTCCGCAAAATTTGAGCTCTATCCAGCAATCCATGTGAGCTCATCATCCAATCTTTTATTCTGGTCATATTTTCAGTTTGTGAAGCAAATATATTTTATATTGCTTAATTATTTCTGAAAATTTACCAGGGCATGTTCCTACCTTCATAACTTACCTCCACCAAATTTGAGCTCATTTCATATAGCGAATTCCTCTCAAAAAAATTCCCAAGTTTCTGTCCAAAGAAGAGCATTGTGAAGGATGTGCCACTTTGGCATGTCCAAATCGTATCAAATTTTTACAGTGCTTTCCTATGCCCAAATGACCATCCTCCACCAAATTTCAGCTCAATACATTCATTCATTTGAGCCCAGCTTCAATATCAATATTTCTGCACAGTGTGGTACTTTGCAAAGCAAGTGCCACCTAGGATCCTCCATTTGAGCTGAAAATTTGCCAAGACAGTCTACTTAGTAGATGATCATCCTCAGCCAAAACTCAGGCCCATTGGCCATGTCAATTTCCCACACCGCTAATCAAACACTTTGCTACTAATTCATGTTTGAGCCGAGTTCAGTCTCCTCGTGAGATTCTTCTGTTGTATTATTCTTCCTAACACCTATCGGGGGAGTGACCAACTCACAAGACATATCTAGGCCGCCCAGAATGCATGGCAACGCCACGGTCACGTGGTGACCACGCGGCTGGCATGCCGGTTTACGCACTCTGGAGTTGGGGCCCTCGGACACCATCCAAACCTCAACGTCTCACCACCACACCATGTAGCTCTGATTAAATGGATACTTATGTACCTATAAAAGATTTTTGGAAAAAATAAAGAGGAAACTATAAGGCAGCTACAGTTCAAATTTGACCCGTTTCTATATGAATCGGCGGAAATTTGTCTTTCTCACCAGAGGTGGATAAAAGCTTTTGACACCCAACCATTTGGTCAATTATACATTAAATATGGACTAATATTTTAGAAAAATGATTTGGTCCAATTTTGCAATAAATATATGGTAGGTCCTTCACAAAAAAAACTCATTTTGGGCACTCGAAAAATGGAAAATGAATTTTTCGTCCAAAGAAAATGAAAACTTCCTTAGGCAACATTGTTTGCCATTCCAAAATGCACCCTTTTGCACAATATTAGATCATTTGAACAAACTATGTCATGAATGTGCCCATAAGATTGATTATCTCGCTTGAAAGCCATGAATCTTCACACATGATAGCTCATTTCTAAGAATAATTTTTTCAAATAATTGCCGTATTACAAGTTTATTATTTTTCCTGATAACTTGGTCACACATAATGACACAATGCGAAGGTTTTCAATTTTTTTGAATTTTTTTTTGAATTTTTCATGCCCGTTTCAAAATGCAGTCAAAACGGCAGGCATGACCGTTCCTAGCTAGTGGTTGAATCTTGGAAAAAAATTTGGTGTTTCTGTGATTAAATATATACTTATGTACCTAGAAATGATTTTTGAAAAAAAAAGAGCAAACTATAAGGCAACTGCAGTTCAAATTTGACCCGCTTCCAACTGAATCGGCGGAATTTTATCTTTTTCACAAGAGGTGGATAAAATCTTTTGACACCCAACCATTTGATCAATTGTACATTAAATATGGCCTAATATTTTAGAAAATTGATTTTGTCCAATTTTGCAACAAATATGTGGTAGGTCCTTCACAAAAAAACTCATTTTGGGCACTCGAAAAATGGAAACTTAAATTTCCGTGCAAAGAAAATGAAATATTTCTTAGGCAACATTGTTTTCCATTACAATATGCACCCTTTTGCACAATATGAGATCGTTTGAACAAACTATGCCATGAATGGGGCCATAAGATTGATCATCTGGCTTGAAAGCCATGAATCTTCACACATGATAGCTCATTTTTTAGAACACATTTTTAAAATAATTACCGTATTACAAGTTTATTATTTTTCCTGGTAACTTGGTCAGATATAATGACACTACACGAAGGTTTTCAATTTTTTTGATTTTTTTTAGAATTTTTCATGCCCGTTTCAAAATGCAGTCAAAACGGTGGGCATGACCGTTCCTAGCTAGTGGTTGAACCTTGGAAAACTTTTGATGTTTCTCTGATTAAATAGATATTTATGTACCTAGAAATGATTTTTGGAAAAAATAAAGAGCAAACTATAAGGCAGTTCCAGTCCAAATTTGACCCGCTTCGAGCTGAATCGGCGGAAATTTGTCTTTTTCACGAGAGGTGGATAAAATCTTTTGACACCCAACCATTTGTTCAAATGTACATTAAATGTGGCCTAATATTTTATAAAATTGATTTGGTCCAATTTTGCAACAAATATATGGTAGGTCCTTCACAAAAAAAAGAGAAACTAAAGAAGAAACACAATTATATGCGCTTAATTCTCATTGGTGGAGACGTTTGTGCCATGGATCGATGACATGGCACGTATCCATCCATTCATCCGCCCATTCACCCCTAACAAAATCCATCCATTCCCCACCGCAAACCCCTCTCTATCTCCACCCCACCGCAAACACCTCTCTGTCTCCACCCCACCGCAAACACCTCTCTGTCTCCACCCCTCCTCCCTTCCCCTTCCAGATCGCCGCTGCCGCCGCCTCCCCATCAGCTCCACCGCCAAGCCCCCGCACCCATGGCCTCCCCCTCGCCCTTCCTCACCGCATCGCCACCCCACGCCACCTCCCTTCATTCTCCACCGATGGAACCCTAACCCTACCCCCGTACCTCAACCTGCGCCGCAACCCGTCGGATCCCCCTTCTCCGTGGTGGCGTGCCTCATTTACTGAGCTGTTCCCGACCCCGCTGCTATCTACTCCCACCGGCGACGACCATGGCGTCGTGGCTGGCTTACTCGCTAACGCGCGCGTGCATCGCACGATGCGCAGCACACCGTCTCCAATTCCAGGAAGCGCATGCTGCACATCTACAGCAACAAGAAGGACAAGGCGACGACCGTCACCAACGCCAACGCCAGCGCCCCGGCGGGCGACGGCCGCCCCGTCCACGTCTACGTTGACGACATCTTCGACCTCTTCCACTTTGGCCATGCCCGCACCCTCGAGCAGGCCAAGCTCCTGTACGTCCTTGCGTATCCCTTCTTCACCTATGCTCTGCGTGTAGATCTAGGCCCCGTTCCGCGCTTGAATTCATTGGATCTGGGGCCACGCTTGTCGCCTCGTTCCAAGGCGATATCTGAATCTCGGTTTCCTTCTGCCTCTGCTGCAATATGCATGCTCATTTCGATCTATGTGGTCGACGACAGGTTCCCCAACACGTACCTGCTGGTGGGATGCTGCAACGACGAGCTCACGCAGCGCTACAAGGGCAAGACCGTCATGAACCAGGAGGAGTGATACGAGTCCCTACGCCACTGCAAGTGCGTAACAACCATCAGCCCTTCCTCATTTCTCCCTTTTTAATTACACATCACAGTGCATTCCTTTCTTCGTTCAGTTATTATTATTATTACGAGATGCAGGCACACAACACTACTATAGTATGCCAGTTACACATCACTTTCGATTATCAAATACCACCAGTAATCTAATCCATGGAGTGCCTCCAATTATGCATTGGGGACATCCTTTCTTGTTAATTTAATTTGATTATGGTATGCACCAACAGGAGAATAAGATTATATGATTCATTGTAATACCTCGCGTATATAAATGCTTGACTTTGGCACATGACATTTCCCGCTGTTTTAATAGGGAAGTTAACCTGTTTTTAAAGAGGGTGATTATTACTGTATTGGAAAACACATGGCTCGGCTCCTGGAAAACACACGGCTGCACGGCACCATGCTAGAGTTTTGGATGTTGTGGTCTCATATCTGAATTGTGCATCATGTCTACCTGCCTTGTGTTCATCAACATACTTAGGTTCTAGATTTTTACAGAGCTGAATTGTGCATTCTTGAAAGTTGTTGAGGCTCAGCGCTAGTGTGATGGCACTGGTTTATCGTGTGTTGTGCAATTATTGTACATGTTTCAATTATCTTGCCAGTCTTCTTTGTAATGTTTCACAAAGCAACTTGATGCCAACTTGTCCTTTCATGATTGTAGGAACCACTGTTATCATCGGTGGACTTGTTGTGGCGATGCTAGGAGCTTGCTGCAATGTCGTTACTGTCATTGTTCTAAATTTAGCTACCACTCCTCTCGAGCTAAGGTAAACACATGCAATCAACATTAAATACAGTAAATCAAATTCCATTTTATGGATCCTTTTACAAGAATAGTTGCTGGTTCGATTTCAAGCTTTATAGCTAGTAATTATTGCTGGTTCCGTGTCAATCTTGATTTGTAGGAATAGTTGCTGGTTCTGTGTCTTTAGATGTTGGATTATGTGTGTTCTTTGTTTGTGATGCATGTATGTCTTTAGATGTTCTAGCATGATGCAAACAGGGCTACTTCCGCTGTTTTGCTGCTTGTTGAGCGTTGTACTGCGTGTTTACATGCTAGTTGCTATCCTGTTATTTGTCATTGTATTCACAGTGGCAATCTTGTGGAGTTTCTACTGTTATTAGGTAGTAGTTAAATCAGACAAGCTCATGTGTTTGTAATGATGTGAAACTATGCTAATCTGCACAAATGCTATGCATCCAGTAGTAGTTGAAAGTTTGTAGTCTGATGTCCCATCTCTTTGATTTCGGTATAAACCTGGTGGAAATGTTTGTTTCTAAATGTTTTTGTTTATTGCCAGATGCCTTCATTCAGGCTCTACCAACATACCCAGAAATGGTGTTTCCTCACATTTACAAGAGCTCTAGCCTGAAAGTGAAGAAGTCAGAAGTATATTTGTAGTAATAGTTATATGTTATATCTGGGTGAAATGAACGATGTAAAGATTGTGCTATTAGCCAAAATTGGCATGCGGTTTCATAATTTTCATCTGTTTACTGTTCTCACTGAAATAATTGTTTCAAATTGTGGAAATTGAAACCTGGGCCGTCGTTAATTAGAACCTGACAAGTGGGACCGAATAGTATTTGGCATCCAAAAAGGTCATTTACCAAATAATATTCACAGGAAAGGTTGAAAATTAAGGAAATTTACTGAAAAAAGACAGAGGCCCAAACGAAAAATAGATGAGACCCAAAAAAGAAATGGACCGCAAAAAGGCTCAGGCCCAAAAAACTGGACAAAGCTTAGAAAACAAAAAAGGCCTAATTATTGGGCTTGGCCCATGTTGCTAAATTGTCAGGAAAATACATTATAAATCGGCTGAATTGTTGGGCTCGGCCCATATAGACATCAAATTGGACCGGGCTGATTCTTATCAATGACCAATTCAATTGGTCGCAATTTTGCCACGTTAGCTTGCCACGTTGGATCCGATGTGGCCTGGGCAGACAACCAGCAACTAAAACAATTGGTCGTAGGACCAACGACCTTTTATTTTGGTCGTAACCTTCTACGACCATATCACAAAGAAGGTCGTTAAGTTTCATTAAAGACAGTCAGCTTCTGACCAACTGTTTTTGGTCACAAAAAGGTCGCAAATGAAAAACAATGACCATTTAGTGACCAATATTGATGGTCGCAAGTTGACATATTTCTTGTAGTGGTTGTTGGCCCAGTGGGAACCAGGGTACCATGGCCCGTCAACCACTGGCCCCGAGGACGACACATGGGCCGGCCCACGAAAGAAGGCTCTGCCCCGGCCGCCCCGGAAGGAGCCCCCTCGCGAGGGGCAAGCCTGCCGAGGCCGCCAAGCACCAGATCGCCTCGCGAGGCTCTCCAAGCGAAGCCGCCTCACGAGGCTGGTCGTACGGCTCCAGCTGTGGGGCTCCGTGCCCATCACGTGGGTGGCATCCCGCTGTTAGGATAAGGACGGCGGGGCATGACCGAAGATAGTTTCCATTTTGGTGATAAGAGAGCAGCGGCGTCTGCCTCCACCAAAGCAGGTTCCCAAACTTTCCATTCCGGTGAAAGAAGATTAGGATGGATCGACGCGTCAGGACGAAGGTCATTGCCAAGCCCACAAGCGCATCACGAAGACTACTTATCACAAGAAGAACGCCTTTAGTCAGGATAAGCCTGGGCTCCTGTCCCCCTTCGAATTGCCGCCCTGTGGCCACCCATTCCAGCTCGTATTTTTGGGGAAGAGGACCACGACACTTCAAGAGGGGCATGTCCGCTTCCATGTAAGGGGATCGAGCCATTCTCTCCCTCACACCTCATGTACTCGAGCGACAAGCTCTCCATTCCAGAGAAATTCAACACAGGCAGGAGTAGGGTATTACACTGCACGGTGGCCCGCACCTGGGTATCTCGCACGTCCTCGATGTTTCCGGTGAGAGGGAGTGAGCTCGTCGTCGACCTTGCTCTATTTGTCATCATGTTGCAGGTTGCCAAGCCAAGCCCCCAGTGTTTGAACCCAAGTTCTTGGAGGAGTTCTTGGACGCAGATCCCACACTCCGACATTTGGCATGCTAGGTAAGGGGACTTGCCGTCTTCGCGCCTTCCACCTCGACATCAACATCCACATGCACGAAGCCGCCGCTCGCCGAGAACGCGCTGCACACCGAGGTACCGCCAGGGTCCTCGTGGCGCCCGACGCCTGAGGTGCCTCCGATCGGTGTCCCCCCGCCAGCACCGAGCCCGTTGGGGAGCGGTTGGCCTCCTTCGTTCACCCGTCAGTGATTGAGCAGGCGCGCATCCGCTCCACCACCGCATCCTTGCTTGCGCGTCGTGAACCTCCCGCTCCGCACGCCTCACTGCTCATGGCACAGGAGCGGCTGCTTACCGCCCCACCGAGGGTGGCTACGACGCCTGGCTCGGGTGCATCACCGAGCTAGTCGACACCGTGCGTGATGGCCGGCCACCCTCTCGCTCCCTGCCTCCTCCGCCGTCACGCACCGACCCGTCTGGGCACGACGCTCCTCCTCCTCCTCCTCTGGCCCGAGAGGCGGCCGAATGGCGCCCTGCGACACGCACCCCGGAGCCATCCCACGGGCCGTCCGCGTCGGCCGGCAACGACGACAGCTACCAGATTGTCCACCGCGCGCACCCGAACGCGCGTGTGTTCCTCGAGAAGGCCCTTAGCCATCAGGATCGCGTCCTCCATGAAGTTGCCACGGCTGGGCGCATCACCGAGCTCGTCGATGCCGCACGCGATAGCCAGGCACCCTCTCGCTCCCTGCCCCCTTCGCCGTCGCGCGCTGACCAGTCTGGGCACGACGCTTTGCCTTCTCCTCCACCGGCCTGCGACGCGGCTGAACGGCGCCCTGCGGCACGTGCTCCCGAGCCGTCCCACGGGCCGTCCGCGCTGGCCGGCGATCACGACAGCTGCCTGACCGTCTGTCGTGCTCTCCCGGACACGCACGTGATCATCGAGAAGGCGCGCAACCGCCAGGATCGCGTTCTCCACGATGTTGCCACGGCTTGATGCCAGAACTGCACGGCCCTCGACGGAGGCATCGTGACCACCAAGGGCTACCTGGCCCTTGTTCCCGAGCTGTGCCGCGTGGTGTGGCCCGACAAGTTCAAGCCGGAGCTTCCTCCTCGCTACGACGACAGCGCCAACCCCACGGAGTTCCTCTTGCTCTACACCATCAGCATCTAGGCCACGAGGGGGGACGACCCGGTCATGGCGAACCGGTTTCTCATGGCCCTCAAGGAAGCTGCACGCGCATGGCTCATGAACCTCCCCGAGGCATCTGTCTCTTCATGGAGGACCTGTGCAAGTAGTTCGTCGCCAACTTCATGGGCACGAGCGACTGTCCCCTCATGCTCAGCGACCTGCGGGCCGTGCGCCAGCACCACGACGAGCACCTTCGCAAGTTCATCCAGCACTTCAGCCAGGTGCGCAACAGGATCCAGAAGGCTTCCGACGCCGCGATCGTCTCCGCCTTCACCAGCGGCGTCACCGACGTGAAGATGCGTGAGAAGCTCTCCGCCAGGGATGAGCTTGACTCCTTGCCTGAGCTGTTCATCCGCGCAGACCGTTGCGTCAAGGCCGAAGAGGGATGCCTATTCCTCCAGAACGACCCTGACGCTGAGCCTGACGCAACGAAGTCCAAGGTCAAGGACCCCAAGCGCTAGGGCCCTGCCATGCTCGCGGCGGAGCCAGACTACAAGCATGGCCACGACGGCGGCGAGACCAAGAAGGACGAACGCCCTGTCCGTGCCTACCACAACGTGAACTCCCACATCAGTGAAGACTGCTACAAGCTCAGGCTGCTTCGCGAGGTCCGCACCGATCGCCGTGGCAGCCGCAAGGAGCATGGCAGGGGCTGTGGTTGCGGCAACGGAGGTGGCCGCTGGGGTGACAACAACAACAACAGCGGCGCCGGCGGCAACAATCGTCAGGGCTGGCAGAACTAGCTGCGACAGGCTCACCCTCAGGCCAAGGCCCCCCGCCGCGCGCCAACGACCTCCCTCTCGCTAAGAACGATGGGGGCTAACAAGAGCCCCGCAGGGTGGCCTGCATCCTCGGTGGGGTCCAGGTCCCCCATCCAACCCCCACTTCAAGAAGTTCTCCCGTGAGGTCAACGCGGCCCTCACGGCATTCGAGTCCGCCAGCCACCTCAAGTGGTCTGAGCTCCCCATCGCCTTCGATGTCGGCGACCACCCCAAGTCCACGAAGGTTGTGGGTACCGTCCCCCCTACTGTGCATTCCTACTATCAGCATTGTGGCCATCACCAAGAGGCTCATCGATGACGGGGCAGGCCTCAACGTGCTTTCTATGGAGACCTTCGAGACGTTTCAAGTGCATTACGAGCCCCTGATGGTCACCAGGCCCTTCTCGGGCGTCACCGACGGCTCCACTATCCCGTGGGGCAGGTGCACCTTCCCGTCACTTTCGGCACTAGGAGGAACTACCATACGGAGTTTATCGTCTTTGATGTGGCTCACATCGGCCTGCCCTACAATGCCATCTTGGGCTACCCGGCGCTCTCCAAGTTCATGGCCATGACCCACCATGCATGCGGCCTCGTCAAGATGCCCGGCTGCGGTGGCACCATCACCATCTGCTGCGACGAGAAGAATGCGATGCACACCCTCGAGCACACCTACAAGTCTGCCGCCACCGCGTACCCGGCCGACAAGGACACCCCTGGGCTTGTCGAGGAGGCGCCCGTGAAGAAGAAGCCCCTGCTCCCTCAGGAGCGGGCCGAGTCCGAGGAAGCATCACTGGACGGGGGTGGCGCGGGCCCCTCCCTCTCCGTCAGCGGTGGCCTCTCCCCCAAATAGGAAGGTGCACTCGTCGCCTCCCTACAGGAAAGCCCTGATGCATCGGCTTGGACAGCATCAGACATGCCCGGCCTGCCGAAGGAGGTGATCAGGCTCCACTCAACCGCGTGCTAGAGCGCGCGACCCGTCAAGCACAAGGAGTGGCATCAGGTGCCTGAGAAGCAGGAAGTCAACAAGCTCCAAGATGCAGGAATCGCCCATGAAGCTCTCCACCCCAAGTGGGTCATTAACCCCACACCTGACTCCAAGCCACGCGGCAGCAGGCTCATGTGCGTCGACTTCGTCGCCCTCAAACAGGATCGCCCTGCGAGCCCCTTCCCTCCTCCACCTCTGCTCATGTGTATGCCTTTCGGCCTGGAGGGTGCTGCAACCACCTTCGCGAGGCTGATGCGCATGAGCCTAGAGTCCCGCATCGCGGCATGGTTAACGACCACCCCTTGGCCCACCGCAGCCCCACTCGTGATGGTTGAGGGTGTTCTGGTAAAAACCACATGGAATGACCTCGATCACCGTAAGTTCTATCCGTGCTCCACGTATACGAGAGAAATGGGGTTGTACACGCTCTGTGGCTCTCTCTATCCACACTGCCTCCGGCACGTGAGAGTCCCTTCCCATTCTCGTGGAAGCCCCATGCTCAGCGTTGGCGAATGCCACATGCTCAGTCATGGCGGACATTTTGACATGAGGGCGCTTTTCAACTGCATAAACCTCAGGCTGACCCGTATCCGTCACGGTAGCGTTTCTGTCATCTTTTGAGGGGCGCCTCTCGGACACAGCCTCAAGCTGACCCGTTTCAAACACAACAACATGTATCTTTCTGTTATGTAATGAACTAGCTTCATGCATGAGTAAAGCTTATTTCCTTCAGAATTCATGTGTGCTTGCAGCTGAGTATGCCTCAGGAAGGGCATGCGCTCGTCATCTCCCCCATGTCTTTCACGTGAACGGGGGCTGGGCACGGTGTCTGTGCTCGGGTTAGTCCCTGCAGCACTACAAAATCCAAGCGACTAAGCTCTGGCTTGTGGGCCTACTCTCGTGTATGGCACCTCACCAGGTCCTTGGTGCTCTTGTCTCCTCGCGTAACACCCACAAGCGACCTCGCAAGCGCGCCCTGCTGCATTACGTGCGAAAACTTGGCAATTTCCCTGGTGCATGATATTGAAGGCCTCGGGAGCCCCCCCCCCCTCGGGAGGCCTCGTGAGCTTCATCCCGCGGACAGAAGGCTTCACGAGGGACCGCGCCTCACGAGCCGCTCCCTGTAGAGGACCAGCTCCAAGCTGCACACCTTGAAGGAGCTAAGTCTAAAGCACCCCTCGGGTTAGCTCCCTCTCGTTTCCCTCTCGAGGCATCCTGATTTCCTTGGCATGAGCCGCCTACGCGTCAAGGGGGGACCCTAAGCATCGCGCCTCAGGGACTCCTACCAGCCCTTAGAGCCCTACACTCTCTGGACTTACTGAGCACTCGCTCCAGGCATACCAGCGACGGTGTAGCCCACCTCGGGGGTTGGGTCCCCGCGACGCATAGCACAAAGGCAACGTAAAAGGGAAAGAAAGGCCTCAAGGGGAAAACGGAAACACATAAAACATTAAGTACTTAAGAAAAAAGTGCCATACAAATGTCTTCACGCCCCCATGGGGCCACATCTACCCTGTTACAGGCAGGAGAGTAAGAAGGGCTCAGGCGGCAGAGCTGTTGTCGGAGTCATCAACGGTGGCACCACCATCTTCGCCGGACCCCTCTCCTTAGGTTGCGAAGTGCTCCAGCAGGCTCTCCACATGGTCTTCCATCGCCATCGCAAGCTCGCCTCGAATCTCCTCGGGGACAGGAGATAGCACCTAGTCGAAGTGGAAGTCGAAGTCGAAGTCGTGGTCGACGCGCAGTAGGTTGCTGAAGATGTGGGTCAACGAGGCTCAGGAGGTCGCGGCACTCGGAGTCGCGGATCTCGTTCCACCGAGCGGAGCCTGCCTCCATCTGCTCCATGAGTCTCGTGAAGAAGGCCAGGTAGCTGGCATTGCCGGTTTCCCGAGGGTTCTCCACCCTCTTGACGGAAAAGGTGGTCACGGCACAGCGGGCGAGCTCCGCGAGCTCTTGGAATATCTTGGAGCGCAGGTGCTGCTCCCCGTGTCTCTGGGCGGCCTCGTCGCAAGTCCGCTGCGCCTCATTGCTGACAGGCCCCACCTGCGCCTGGAGCTCCTCTAGCTCACGGCGGATCATGGCCTGGCGCTCTGCCATGCTCCGTTTCTCGGCCTCAGACGCCACAAGTTGCTTCTTGACCTTGGCGACTTTTGCGTCAAGCTCACCGCGCCTCTTTGTGAAGCGGTCCTCCTGCTTCTGCAAGTTCTCGGAGTAGGTGTCGGCAAGGGCCTTGGTCTTCCACTCAACCTTGTCCTCGGCATGCTTGTCAATCTCTTTCTTGTACTTCGCAGCCTTCTCTTCGAGTGTGCCGTAGGCTTTCGCAAGGCATTCCTTGTAGGAGACATCGCCGGCCGCCACGAGGCGATCCAGGTTCTCCAGGCGCTCTCGCTCGCTCTCTTGCTCGATGATGGTTTGTAGGAGTTCATGCTCCTGGACCTCCATGTCCAGCCCTAGGACCGCCGCCCTTCTCTCGCATCAGGCGACCGCCCCCTCGCGAGCCTCGGCACGCTCCGCGAAGGCCTTCTCTGCAAGCTCCGCCTCCTCGAGGCGTCGCGCGACATCGACTTGGCGGTGGCCCAGCTCGGCCGCGGCCTCGTTCAGCTGCCACCAGCCTCCCGCGAGGCGCTCCCACTCCTGGCGAAGGTTCTTCTTCTCGGCCATGAGGTCAGCCTCCACGGAGATGAGGGTAGATCGGGAGTGGCGCAGAGTCCCGCTCCGCAGTAGGTTGCTGTGGCTCACCGGGACTAAAGCCTAGGACGCACCAGACTCCTCCTCCTCCACCCCCAGCGGCCTTGATGGCCCAGGGGCTGTTGCGTCATCAGACCCGCCCAGGTTTCCGCCCACGGGGGCCTCATTCCCCTCCAGGCGGCTGGGACCCTCCTCGACCTCCACCTCAACTCCTGCTCCTACCGGCAGCTCGGCCGTGCGGGGATGGCTGGGCGCGGCCGCCTCCGACGCGGGGCGCCCTGGCGATCGTGCGAGACTTGTGGTGGCCGCCACGCCGGTGCCTGTCTCCCCCTCAGAGCGGACCTCCTCCAGAGGCTCTCCTCTTCAGGCAGGAGGGGATACCTCCTCGGGCGGCTAGGCGAAGGCCGCTGTCTCTTCCTCGGCGACTCCACCACGCTCCTCAGCGCTCGGCGGGGGCGCTGGCATGTCATTCGTTCCCAGCTCCCGTTGAGCCCCTGCCGGCCTTGCGGCATCCTTGTGCTGGGTTTTCTCCTTTCTCTTCTTCGGCAGGGAGCTCCTCCTGCATAGCTAGGGATCAGACCAAGACGTGCAAGGTAAAGCAGTAAACACGAGAGGTGCACCGCGCAAGGAGGCTTACTCGTCTTTTGGGACCCATCGCCTCCTCTTCAGCTTCCCTCCCGGGCAGTTGTTGCCGCTACTTCCCCGAGATTCTTTGGGGCCTCCTCCCGGGGCCCCCTCGCGAGGCCTGCCTGGCCCCCCTTCCGGAGCTTCGGCAGGCGGGGTCGCCTCGCCACGCGGAGGGCTTTCGGTGCCAAAGGTCTCCTGCTCCGGGGACGCAGATCGCCGGGCCCCCGCTCAGGACCCCCAACGTCACTGCCACCACCGCAGTAGGCCCCCGCCGTCGACTGGCGGTGGGCCGGCGGTGGTGCTGTCGTCTCACTCCTGGCGTCGGCTACAGCTGCCAGGTTGACGTTGACATCGCCTCCAGGGATCAGCAACACTTGTACAGGATTCTCTAGGGGCCCCACATGACCCGCGGGCACCAGCCCCAATCGATCAAACTGCGGCACGCCTGCTCGCGCGTCCTCCCAGTTTTCGAAGCAATAGATTGGAGTTGCCGCTGGCGGCGGGAATGGTGTCATGGCAAGGAGAATGTTCGCTAGCCCCTCCACTACCTCCGGGGCGAGGTGATCGGCACTCAGCCTCATGGGGTCCCCAGGCCCGAATGAGTCCATACCGGACGTGCACGCCTCTGCAGGGGGGCAATGCGCTTGCGCACGAACTCCTTAACAAACATGGCCGCTATGAGCCCGCAGGCTGGTAGCACCCGCATCCTCGCCATGATTGGCTCCAGTGCGCGGTCGGTCAGCTTGGGGTGCCCCCACTCGGAGCTTTGCACTGCTGGCGCCTCTGGGGCTTCGAGAAGGGAGTTGTACGTGCGCCCATCCATGTAGACCCAATGCTCCCTGAAGCCTTCCATCTCATCGGAAAGACGCATGTCGATGATGTGCGCGCGCATGCCCGTGGCCATCTGGAACGACACGCAGCCCGAGCACTGGTCCGCCGCTGTTAGGCGGAGGCGGAAGAACTTCCGAAGGAAAACCACAGATGGCATCACCCCCAGGAAAGCCTCACAGAGGTAGGCGAAGAGGATCGAGGTCGGGTGCAGGTGCAGTGCATGAAACTGGTAATGGCTGAGCACGGCATTGAAGAAATCTGAGAAGGGAGGCACCAGCCCTGCGAAGACGGAGTGGAGGAAGAATGGGAACATCGTGCCCCCTTGCTGAGCCGCGGGGCGCAACGTCGGCCAGATCTTCGTCGCCCCATTCCCGTTGTGGGCGTCGGGCGTCATCGGCCACACCTTGTCTGGGCCTTCTTCGTTGAGGATCATGGGCTTACACAGCACGGGCCCCGGCCCCGACGTGGCGACCGCTTTCTTCTACCCTTTCCTGCCTGGGGCCATGGCGGCGGAGAGATTGGAAGTGAGGGGAGGAGGAGCAGAGGAGCTGCTTACGCACAAGACTAAGGGCGAGTTGGGGATGGCGGGGCAATGATGTGACTGCACCCGCGCAGGCAGGTTTTATAGTCAGGACGGCGGTTCCAAGGCGTCATGCGGAGTGGCGGCGTTCCGCCCCATAAAATCCATCACGTGTCACCTCCGGGCCTGACAGCTCAATGGGCCCTGCGTCGTTTCATCCCTAGCGGGCGAAACGTGCGCACCGCGGGCCCGGGGGCTACTGTTGGCCCAATGGGAACCAGGGTACCATGGCCCGTATGTCGCTGGCCCCGAGAATGACACTTGGGCCGGCCCACGAAAGACGGCTCTGCCCCGGCCGCCCCGGAGGGAACCGCCTCGCGAGGGGCAAGCCTGCCGAGGCCCCTTGCCGCTAGGTCGAGCAATACCGAGGCCTCCAGGCACCAGATCGCCTCACGAGGCTCTCCACGCGAAGCCGCCTCATGGGGCTGGTCGTACGGCGCCAGAAGTGAGGCTCCGTGCCCATCACGTGGGTGACATCCTGCTGTCAGGATAAGGACGACGGTGCGTGACCGAAGCTAGTTTCCATTTTGGTAATAAGGGAGCAGCGGCGTGTGCCTCCCCTAAAGCAGGTTCCCAAAGCTTCCCATTCTTGTGAAAGAAGATCAGGACGGGTCGGCACACCAGGACGGAGGTCATCGCCGAGCCCACAAGCGCATCACGAAGACTACTTTTTCAGGCGAAGACCGCCTTTAGTGAGGATAAGCCTGGGCTCCTGTCCCCCTTCGAATTGCCGCCCTGTGGCCACCCTTTCCCGCTCGTATTTTTGGGGGAAGAGGATCAAGGCACTACAAGAGGGGATCGAGCCATTCTCTCCCCCACACCTCGTGTACTCGAGCGAAAAGCTCTCCATTACAGAGCAATTCAACACAGGCAGGAGTATGGTATTACACCGCATGGTGGCCCTAACCTGGATACTCGCGCGTCCCCGTTGTTTCCGGTGAGAGGGAGTGAGCTCGTCATCGACCTTGCTGTGTTTGCCGTCGTGTTGCAGGTTGCCAAGCCAAGCCCCCAGTGTTCGAACCCTAGTTCTTGGAGAAGTTCTTAGACGCTGATCCCACACTCCGACACCCGTGCTGCTTCTGGGCTAACTTTTGCCCATTAACTGCCCATGGTGCCTTTGGCTCGTTAAGGACCCGCCATTTCTTTGGGCCCATTAAAGGCATGCGATGTCTTTCGACCCATTACATCTTGTCATGTCTTTGAGACCATTTTCGGCTGTGATGTCTTTCGGCCCCTTAATGACTCATCATGTGTTTGGGTCCATATATGGCACGTGGTGCTTTTGGCTCGTTTGCGGCTGACATTATCTTTCAGTCCATTCGTTCCCTAATGAGTTTCAGCCCATTTTTGGCCCATGGTTATTTCGGCTCGTTAACAACCAATGGTACGTTTTGTCCACCAGCGGACGGCGGAAAGCAACATATAGTAGGTAACAATAAATCCAACATGCTTCAAAGTTTGCTACAATGCAAATAAATGCAACAAGAAAACAATTTTCAGAGAACTGAGTCCACATGAACACGGCTTCAGAAATGCCAACCTTGCCTGAAAGCCGCTGTACAAGCAGCTAAGCAAGATGATGAGATTGCCCTTATTTGACGCTTATATCGTCTAGCTCTAGGTAGCCAGCGTTCATGTGTCCATTCGAGTTCTCCACATTTTTCCTTAGAGATTCAACTTCGAATCAGAGCAAAGCTCAACCATGTCTTTTCGATTGAAGTTGAGAATAATAATTCGAACTGATTCAGGCAGCGACTTCAGCAAGCTTGTGTCACTCGTAGTGGTGAATATCTAGAACACTACATTAAAGACATAACTTCGGGGTTGTCTCGATATCTTGTAAATGTTTTTCCTTCTTAATTGCATTGCGTGTAATAGATAAAATATGCTAGCATGGGTCTCCTCCTCCCTTGATCCTAACCTCTCTTGTCGGGCCACCAAAATGGGAGGGATGATCCTTACCCACATGGCTAATATGGAAAGAAACAATACCAAAAAATGGAGCTCATATAGTATTTTGATCAGGTTTTTATGCATAAGTGGATGCCACCTTCTCAACAAATGCGAGAAGCAGTTGATCATAAAGATAGAGACCCACTTATTGGAGATGTCGTGATGGCCTATTTCTTGGAGATGCCATGAGGCCCCCGTTTAATTTAGATGCATGGAGAATCATGCATGAGGTATTTGCTTTCGTCCATCTCATTATTCCAAAAGGTAACAGCGTAGCCAAGAAATTAGACTACTTTTTTCCTCCTAGCAAAATTTTAATCCATGCTTCATGATATGCATATATTATGATCTTTGTAAACTTTGACATACATATTTGTGTTTCAATCTTAGACTTTGTCATCTATATGAAGGAACCGACATAAATGGATAAGAATTTACTAACCAATAATCAAGTATGGCTCGATCACCTAAAAAGATCCCATGTGGTTGTGCATAAAACCATCTCTTGAAGCTACATATGTGTTCGTTTTCACACCATGTTTCTGGACGGGTTGGATTCTTATGACGTATTCATTGATTTACATAACTATACATCATTTTGAACTATAAGAGAAACACATGCGCCGAACAAATATATATTACATTAGCAACCACAATCATGAACGTATAAGCACTTCTCCAACGTTCCAAGTGATAATTGTGAGAAGTGAGATTGTCTATGTCTTGTTCGATTCTGATTCCTCAAATCTCAATCATATTTATTCGAAGTTGGAACAACATCTGACCATTTGTAAAGATGGAATCAGAGAAATCAGTTGACCTTGATAGACAGCCAAGGGACAACAGTAAAAGATATCTAAATTAGAAAGTACTAGCATGTATAAGTATATTCTGCTAAAAGTGCGTATACCTTTGGACTTCAACCCTTTGGAGCTTAGGATTGTGCAACATGTTGACACACGAACACGTCACGTGTACCCTCGACGTCGGGGGTGATGCACCGCAGCTCACGTAGAAGGAGACCCGACCGACAGCGCGATACGCAAGACAATCGGTGGGCGCTTTTGAAGACCCGAAACCCCACGCGCCCGGGAGAGACCCCGTCTGGACGCACGGCGGCTATGGGCTGTCCTAGGTCGGTTCGCCCGCCCCTTGAGCCTCGAGGATCGCTGCCCTTCAACACGAAGAACGAACGAAGAACGAGAGAGAGAGAACAATGGAGAGATGTAAAAGCTAGGGTAAAAAGTAGTAGATTGATTTGTTCGATTGTGTGTTGTTCAATCGGCCGTCACCTCTTACATATATATGAGGCGGCTGGACTTTCCGTACAAGAAAAGGACTCAAATCCCGTCCAAAACATCAAAAGTTAACCTAACTCGGACTACGAGGGCCGGAACTTCCGGGCTAGAATTACGACGAGTAGCCTTCTTGTACTGATTCTGCAGGTTGCATATGGCCTCGGATCATGATGGTCCCAAAAGCAAAATTGTAGTCCTTGAAACGCAGAATATTTTGTCTGTTGATCACTTTTTCATCCGAGGTCATCTTGAGGTTGAATTCGGGCCTGCAAAACTGCAAAAGATGTTAAATTCCAGTTTTCGGGGCGAACCACGTGCAAACTTTCGGTTTAGCCCGGAACCTCCCCGGAACTTTCCCGGAACTTCCGGGGGCAGACTTTGGCAGCTCACCGTTTCAGCTATAACTTTTGCATCCGAACTCCGATTTAGACAAAATTTATATCCAAATCGATTGCCTCGACGAGACGAAGACAATCCGTGTAGAAGTTTTTCTCATATAAGGCCATATTGGAGGCGTAATTTGCCGAACAGTACTCTGCATATGAAATCTTAGTACTTTGAGCACAATTTCGGTCTTCGAAATGAGATCAGATGATGATGGTCCAAACTTAGAAAATGTTCATGTCAACACTACGGAACTTTTTCATGTAGAGCCCTTCTTTATTTGAAGCCATCTTAATTGTGTTTTCTTGCATGCCAAAATCTGGTGTCAACACAACATAAGGTGGTTAATTAATTAGCTGAGGCTAACAAAACCTCTTGAAGGCAACCAGCAGCTAGCATTAGCAAACCGTCCCAAAAGAACTTGGTTTGGGGGGAAGTACGCGAGGCACAAGTACTGCAAGCTAGCTAGCACCAAACTGCTTTTAGGGTTTATATACTAGATCAAACAGGTCTTCTCCCGACGGCTTAAGCCGGGAAGTTCCTGCCTCTTTATTTTGGGGGCATCCTCCACCGGCCGAGGAGGTGGTCCAAATGGACCAGTAGGTGGCAACATACATAGTTGGGGTTAAGTCTAGGAGGGCGGGCGTAGGATGGCGCGGCTCCCCCCCCAGGAGGTGTATATCGCACATGCATCCATCACCCCGGCTATTTGTGGCTTGGGGGGCTCAGCATTGGATCGCCCTCATTCTGGCCCGTGCTTCCAGTTAGGGTAAACCTGTGGTAACTGCCCCGTCCCGCCCCAAAGTTACCCTCCTTTAAAGTTGAGAGAGAGGGCGCGCGACAGGGATGTGTCAAGCGAGATCGACGCAAGAAACCAGCACCGAGCTACAGTAACTGTACCCCCCTTGCTCCCCTTTTTTTTCCCTTGCCTCCACTAATATCCCGCGCCCCATTATATGCTGGGGCATCATCGCTTCCCAACCCAAGTCCTATGTGTTAGTAGGTGGCGCAGGAGGAAGAGCGCGGAGCGAGCTTGCTGATCGGTAGAGCTTTGCTTGCTTGTAAGGAAGAGGAGGAGGAGGAGGAGGAGGAGATCATGGGGAGGGGAAGGGTCGAGCTGAAGCGCATCGAGAACAAGATCAACCGGCAGGTCACCTTCTCCAAGCGCCGCAACGGCCTCCTCAAGAAGGCGTACGAGCTCTCCGTGCTCTGCGACGCCGAGGTCGCGCTCATCATCTTCTCCAGCCGCGGCAAGCTCTACGAGTTCGGCAGCGCCGGGTATACACATACATACAATCATCGACTAATTCGCCTCTTCTTGCATGCAGATCTGCTGTTTCATCTTGCACAATTGCTTCTTTTTTCGATTCTTTCCTTTGCCGTGGTTGCCTAGCTTCTCCGCTGTTTAGTGGTTTTCTGTAGCACGTCGTAGCCGAGCTACGCGAATACGCTTTCTAGTTCCTGCGCTTTGGCTACGCAAAGCTATTTTATTCCTGCTACGTATACTACTATAGGGGCATGGCGGTGTTCTTATAACCCGGAGAGGTGGATCCCTATCTAGCATGAAGCATCTTTTCCGCAGATCTACAAACCCTACACCCTTTACCTCTTTCTTCCAGCTTCTCCGGAGCGGCCATCCTCCGAGCTGGTGTGTGTCAGAGAACACCTTAGTTAATTGGTCAGCTAGTACAGCTGGGATTGTTTTTGTGTGGAACAATAGAGAAGTCGAGGGACAGCGAGGGGAAAGGGAAGCCATGCCCTTTCCATTTTGATCCGGGTTATTAAAATACTGCAGTGTAAACGTTCGATTTGGTACTTGTTTTACCCAGGGCTTGAGGCAGCGCCAGCCGATCTGGCCCGATTTGAGTATACATGTGTCATGAGTTGGTTGCTTGTTCTTCATCATTCTGCATCATCTTTCCATCCAATTTCATGCCATGTTCCTCACTAAGGAAATTTTCGTTTTCATTTGATTTTATGTTATGTTTTTCTAGAGATTCTTGTACTATGATTTTTTATTTTGTCCTAAGAGAGATTTAGATTTTGTCTATTCGGGGAATCTTTAAATTAGCAGTTTCAGTGCTGAAATCGAGATCTTTCCCCCCTTTTCCCTTTTTTTCTTGTTCAATCTCCTTTCGTTGTCTCTTTTCCTTGTCTTGGTTCATTTTCTCTAAGGTTCTCTTCATGTATCCTCAGTCTGGCTATGTGAAGTTCAAGCAAAAGTAACTTCACCATCTTTCCTTCCCATAATTGATCTTATTCCCAAGCACGCATCAGTTTCCTCTTATGGTAGTGTGGTCAAAAGATGTCGGAAGACAGTGCATTTTGCTTTTTTCTTCTTCTTGTTTCTTTCCTCATTTTATGCTGATGAGTGCTACCGTAGTACAATTATTAATCCTTCTTTGGTGTTTACTGCTCCTGGAAATTGCTTGCTCTCCCATGTTATTTTTGTATTGGAATTTTTCTTTTACTAATAATGTGGCAGATCTAGTTCTGTTTGCCTCTTCTTTATGTACCCAAGCAGTTTATTTATTACCAAAAAAGCAGTTTATTTTCCCGTGTTATATCTCTTTAATTGAGAAAACTATTGGGATCTTCCCTTCGGGCAGGATTGATGTTTGGCACTAAAATTTTCATTTGCATATATGTATTGTGTATGTCGTAGCAAGTCATATACTGAGCATCTTATCTAGTACTCCCTCCGTAAACTAATATAAGAGCGTTTAGATCACTATTTTAGTTATATAAACACTCTTATATTAGTTTACAGAGGGAGTACCAGCTAATTAATTCATACTAAGTCTTCCGAGATGATGGTAATCGTCCAAACTAGATGTAGGACTACAGTTAAATGTAACTAGTATTTGATTTATTTTTTGCTTCTTAGTTGCGGTGGTTCTTAGTTACGAGCATTCACCTTTGGATCTTTGCTTTTGTTCTTGTACTTTCACACTTTCTGTTCTTTTTTTGTGAGACTGGTATGTCTTAGTGCACAACGATTCTTTGGGAAAGTATGTATACTAGTATTCCTCAAGATGGTTTGAAATTTTACAAAAGCATGTGTGGTCTCAAGAAACTGAGCACATATCTGTTTATTTCATCATAAGATGAAGCTACTGTCACCAAGCATTTGAGCTTTACTCATGGCACTCATCCAAGATATAGGCCTAAAGGCTAAAAGTCCCAGTGGATCTGGCATGCATGTGTGCTAATTGATATTTTGGATGTCGATGTGTGTCTATCCCGGTAGACCTTTCACTCCACTTCTTTCTTCATTTTGTCAATGTGTAGTTCATTATCATGTGCTTAGACCATCAAATTTAGGGTACCTTCCCCTAAAAAAAGTTAGGATGGCTTCGTTTATAGTGCTCATTGTTAACAGACATTTTCCTCCTTTGTTCCGAAATCGATGGTACCTTAATGTGTACAGCTAATCTACAATAAATATTTTTTGTAATAAGAGAAGCACTAAGCATTTATGAAATCCAAGTTCACACTTTGCCAGATTAACCGTATTGTTTTAAGAAAACATTTCTTTTCTCACGCGGCACAGTTTCAAGATTTATTTGATATTCCATAGTAAAATGATTTTTCTATCATATGACCGAAGATTGTGAATAAATCTGCTAATCTGTATATAGAACGTCTTCTCATTTTGGAGTATCGGGGCATCCTAGAGGGATTTCGTGCCACGTCTAGGAAGTGCCATATGCGAGCAGACTCACTAGAAACACATATACTACCAATTTAAGAAGAAATATATACAATGTTTTCTTGCAAACCATATATATATATAAAAAGTGACTATACACATGCATCGTTCTTCAGCCATATGGTTTATTTACCCAGCATATCTTTTTGTGAGATTCTTCAAAGTACCAATGTTTGAAATTCCAAAGAGCTAGAAATTTACATGTAAAATAAATTTCTTGTGCAGCACAACAAAAACATTGGAAAGATACCAACACTGCTGCTATAATGCTCAAGATTCCAATGGCGCACTATCTGAAACTCAGGTATATATATCTATCAATTGGTTGTTGTACCACCACATGATTTTCATATATCCTGACTCTTTTCAAAAAATTATTTAAATATATTAGTACTAGGTCATATATATCAAATATCCAAGTTCATAACCGTCTTGGATAGTTGCTATTTAAAATCAAAGAGAAATAATAATTTTCCTTACTTTATGTCACTCGATAATATAAGGAGATTTGTCTTTTAGACCACTAGGCTGAGGCATTGGACATTACTTGTTTGGTCACCATCTCTTGTAAATATTTTCCAAACATAACATATATGACACATGCCAAAAAAAAAATCATCCTTTTATGCATCCATGCTAGAAGTCAACGAAGTGAGAAAAGCAGTAAAAACAATAAAAGGCTATGTTATTTATGTGGTGACATTAGAAATGTCTGAGTTATGGTCGTCCCTTATCCTGAATAAATGATGCATAATAAGTTTCTTGTAAAATTGAAGTTGTTTAATTGTTGAGCTTAATCCATGACTGGAAACAGCAGTCATGTTTTAAATTATTCACTATGCAGTCCACCATCTATCTACTCTCTCAATTAATTTCAGAACCCAAACCCAACATATATATACCAAGGAACAAATTTCAGTGGTTCAGCGCATATTTTTTAAAAAAATGTTCTTAACTGAACTTCTGGTAAACCAATATTCACCCCCAAATAGTGTAGGAATTGAAACTTTGGAGAATGAATAGCAATACCATATGTCTTACCGTGTCCTTTGGATCTATCTTTTTTTCCTCCATGGTAATAATAGGGCTGACATGTTTGAACGTTAATACCATTGGATTGTTATGCTCATCAATTATGCATGTTTTTAACCTCCAGGATTAATTTCATTAGTACGCAGGCGAACTTTTGTAATAAGTGCACACCGACATTTTTTCTCACTGAAAGCTCTTGGATTCCTTATTTTCCACTCATATATTATGTTGTGTCAATCCCACGTTGATCAGGGGGGGGGCGGGGGGGGGGGGGGCACATAGAGTTATTTGTGTATATTACATGTTCAACAAACTTAAGAGGCTCGATAAACATTATCTTGTGATGCATTATTTCATGTAGCTAAACCCTGTTAAATATTCTGGTTATCTAACTAATTTGGCTGTATATTTCTGCTCTGCAGAGCTGGTACCAGGAAATGTCAAAGCTAAAGGCAAAATTTGAAGCTTTGCAGCGAACTCAGAGGTTTAATTCCACTTCTAGGCTCTAGCTACACGTCTCATTCACAGAATGTAGATTCAAATTAAGTGACTAAGATATTTGGATTACATACTCTTCGTGTGCTTATTTTGAACAGACACTTGCTTGGGGAGGACCTTGGACCGCTAAGCGTGAAAGAACTGCAGCAGCTGGAGAAACAGCTAGAATGTTCACTTTCACAGGCCAGACAGCGAAAGGTTCAAATATATTCAACTCACATATTTATTCATGTGTTATATGCACCAACTGGCTTCACAATTAATGAAGTCATTCTTGGATCCATTAATGGCACTAGGATCACAACTGAGGCATGCCGTACTAGAAATATGGAATATGGGTACATAATGACTACCATATGTTAAAACCTAATATAACAGATAAATGTTTGTTCTAAAATTTTCAAATAACTACATTACCCTCTTAGACTTGCTCTCATTCGATGCGCATTGGGATGTAAAAGATTGTATGTTTTGTCGCAAAAAAAAAATTCTAGTTGTGATGGTATGGTTCAATGGCTCTAAACAAGGTAATAAATTAGTAGCAGATCCTGTTCTGCTGTTTTCTTTTAGAAATAGAAAGCGTCTATATCGCCCCTGAGGTTTGGAGGCTGTACACAACACTCGAAGCTTAAAATAGTCCCATCTTAGAGAAAATACAACATGTTAATTAGGGCTATGGTGGCGAAACCACCCTCCAAAACATCTAGCGGTGCTCGGTTTACAAACATTAATTAGGCGAAGGGTGTTACCTAGTCTAGTTCACACCTCAAGGGATGATATGGATATTTTCAATTGAAAGAGGTAACATATTTGCCATATATTTCATGATTACTATTCACTAGTATAAATAAGATTTTAGAGCAGGAATTTATGCCAAGGGAGCTGGCATTACACACATTGTTTGTAAAATACTTCAATGTATAGAAATACTCCCTCCGTCCGAAAATAAGTGTTGTGTATTTACTATTTAGTACTAACTGTTTACTAAATCAGCAACACGTGCACATTTAGTACTAAATCAGCGACACTTATTTTCGGACGGAGGAAATAGTTATTTCTAAGGCAGCTATGTTGCACATCTCCCGCAAAAAAAAAGACCTAGGTTGAAGTTTCTGCTCCCGAGCTCAAATGAGCTCGGTGAACAGTAAAATCGAAAAAAATTCGAAAAATGTTCCAAAAATTCTGAAATTTTTTCGTGAACAACATTGACAAAATATCTAACTGCGTGCAAAAATTTGGCCTGAAATAACATTCCTATAAGGCCTGGAAAAAACAATAAAATCGATACTCTGAAAATGCGCATTTTCAGAGTATCGATTTTGTTTTTTTTTGCCACGCCTTATAGGAATGTTATTTCAGGCCAAATTTTTGCATGCACTTAGATATTTTGTCAATGTTGTTCACGAAAAAATTTCAGAATTTATTGAACATTTTTCGAATTTTTTTCGATTTTACTGTTCACCGAGCTCATTTGAGCTCGGGAGCAGAATGGTACTTTCCACCTAGGTTGCACATCATTGAGTCAACGGTTGTGCAATGCACAAAAAAGACACTGTGATTTTAGGTCTTAGAAACGTGCAACTGCATTTTGAACTCTATAATCTGTTGCACATTATTCCTGAAAATGTCAACCACTTAATTAATTATTACATAAAGAACCAACGTTCAAGAATGTAGACTTAGAAATGACTACCTATTAGTCGCCTGAGAAATAGGCATGCCCAAATACTTCAAAAGGTTCCTAAACAAATCATGGATATTATTATACATGAACGGCATAAATTTCGTCCTTCGAAACAAGAGCCAAGAAAAGGACCTGGTGCCGTTTGATGCAAATGCACACCGTACATTATTTTTGCATATTTGTCTGACCGAATTTCCTATAGTTTATGCATTAAATTTGCATATAGTGTGGTGCCTTAGAATACATCATTCTACTCATATTGTGTCCATGTGCACATATTTCTATGTCAGAATCCATTTAAATTTTACAAGTGTATTGTTCTATGATATGTCCATATGGATTTATAGGATAAGATATATTTTTCGAATACTGTAAGGCATCTTTATTGCTTTAATTAGCTTACTCGTTGAAGAAAAATAGTTATTCCCGTCAAAAACTCACCAAGTTATCGGTTCGCAGACGCAACTTATGATGGAGCAGGTGGAGGAACTTCGCAGGAAGGTATGTAGCATAGCAGCATGGGCGAGCGTTACTTGTACGTACATGTTTGTGTGTGCGCTAGTTATCTGCTGCTTCTCTTCTACTACGAATGACTTTGCATTGCCGTAGGTTTGTCAATGTAGCTAGCTAGGGACGTATTGCAAAAAAAAAATGCATTTGGCAGAACCTTTGACCGCATATCTATGCATGTATGGGCCAGCAGCTTGCACGTTCATCCTCTTGTAGTAGATCATATCGTTTCTTATACCCGAGAATCAGTTGATTGTTATAACATATACAATTCACATGTACTCCTTGCCACATGCAGGAGCGTCAGCTGGGAGACATCAACAGGCAACTCAAGCACAAGGTTAGAAAATTGGTCACACCTATTATTCCTATTTGTACTGTACACAAACAACACTAAGAACTTCATTCGCATTTGTATTCCTTTTTAACTGTTGGACTGCTTCTTGCCGAGTCTGCAGCTGGACGCTGAAGGCAGCAACAGCAACAACTACAGGGCCATGCAGCAGATCACCTGGGCTGCCGGCACCGTCGTCGATGAAGGCTCCGCCGCATATCACATGCAGCAGCAGCAGCAGCAGCACCCTAATCATTCCGCTGCTATGGACTGTGAACCCACTCTGCAAATGGGGTACCTACGCGAGCACCTTGCATCCAACAGGTCCATCTTCCATGCATGGAACTGAACTGATTATGCTGCTGCGTGTATGTATACCAGGTACCCTCATCATCAGTTCGCGGCTCCTGATCAGGCAGCCAATAATATTCCACGGAGCAGCGCCCCCGGAGGGGAGAACAACTTCATGCTGGGGTGGGTTCTTTGAGCTAGCTAGCTGCTCTAGCAGCAGATGGTTAGCTTGTCTGTCCATCAGCCAAGAAACCAATAAAACGCGTGTGCTGCTCCCATGCTCTACACGAGAAGTACCCTGCGTGGCGCGTGCCCCTTTCTTTATTTTTACTCCTTGTTTGTGTGTAAGAAGTAAGAACCAATGCAAGAACTACTTCTATATTTTGAGTATTTGAACTACATGTTTCCTGTAAAACACTTACAAGCTCTAAGCTGTCCATGCATGCATGCCAAGTTATCTAGTCAAACCATAGTTTGTGGACAATTATTGCTCATGCATATGTTTCATCATTGGCTTGAACTAGGACAAGCAGTTGAGCATGGGACTCAATAAATAGTGACCCCCCGCTCCCACCTAAAAAAAGTTGAAAAACAATTGCTATACGTGTGCTCGCTTGTGCATCTTTCTTGAAAGGGAACAACACACCAATCTTCTTTTTGAATCACATCCAGAATGTGCCGTTGAGCTCTTCAATGCGGTGACAAGGACATACCAAAGGCCGATTACTATTCCTTTCGAGAATACGTGTGAATTATTGTACTGTTGCACAATTGGAATCAAAACTTGCCGCAATTAAGTGTCAGGTAGAATGTCGTGTGCACTCATCACTTATCCATTGTTTGGTGTGTGTCTGTGTGCATGTTCAATGACATCTTTTCTTTAAATTATTCAGATTCATCAACTTGTTCTCTTTATGTCATGGGAGCACACGAAAGGTATTCACAGACATGTATGCCCATCTTGATCATATCCACAATTAATTCGTGCTGATAGTGCCCAATTGAGAGAGATTAATCAGAGGTTGCATGTAGGTTCCAACAGAACTGAAACTATTTGCTTTCAATTGCACCTTCTCTGATTAGGTGTTTTTTTTAAACAATGAGCCTCCTCGTTTTCTCAAATACCATTTCAGGTGGGATTGAGTTTGATTGGCACTGTTTACCTCCAAGGGGCCGGTTCGGTGAGATCTTACTTGGGGTAAAATGCGAGTCACTAGAAGTGTTGAATGTGGTTTATGAAGAATTTGCCGTCAAATTTCGTGCAAGGTCGAAAGTTGATGGCTTCAGATGGGCTTTGGTGGTTGTGTATGGTGCGGCTCAGCCCGAGCTTAAATCTGATTCTCTCTCAGATTTGGTGAGAATCTATGGGGATGAAAGGCTTCCCATTCTAGTTGGGGGAGACTTCAACATCATTATAAGAAAAGAAGAGAAAAATAATGACAATTTCGATGGAAGATGGTCATTCATGTTTAATATGATCATTGAACCTCTCGATTTAAGGGAGATTCACCTTAGACAATTCACGTGGGCTAATTCTTTACCGACTCCCACTTATGAGAAATTGGACTGGGTTCTTACCAGTGTTGAGTGGGAACAGAAGTTCCCCTTGGTAACGGTATGTGCTTTACAGAGGGCCATTTCGGATCATACCCCACTGTTAGTCGATTCAGGGGAAGCGACCCATGTGGGAAACAAAAATATTTTCTCTTTCGAATTATGGTTCGAGAAGGAAGGCTTCATGGATCTCATTGCTACAGAATGGGCCAGGGAGTCTGGTGGGTCCTCTAGCGTTGAAAGATGGCAAAACAAAATTAGACACTTGCACGAGTTCTTGAGAGGATGGGCCAAGAATCAGAGTGGAATATATAAAGTTGAAAAGGAGAGACTAATACAACTTATTAATGAGCTTGATTTGAGAGCTGAGTCCACACTTCTTAATATGTCAGACCGGAGTATTAAGAATGAGGCTGAGAAGAGGTTACAAGCTCTTCTGAGAGAGGAGGAAATGAAATGGGCGCTTAGAGCGAAGGTGACTAAGGTCGTCCAAGGGGACGATAACACCCAATTTTTTCACATGATAACAAATGGGGAACATAGGAAGAAGAAAATAATTCAGCTTGAACAAGATGAGGATACAATAGTAGGGCATGGGAACCTAAAATTGTACATCTCCAATTATTATAAGAAGCTTTTTTGGAGCTCCCGAAGAATGTTTTGTGTCTATAGATGAGAGCGCAATTGGGGATATACCACAGCTCAACTCAGAAAAGAATAAGGTGTTGATGTCTACTACACAACCTTATTCTTGTAGACTCTGTTGGGCCTCCAAGCACAGAGTTTTGTAGGACAATAACAACTATCCCTCAAGTGGATGACCTAAGGTTTATCAATCCATGGGAGGTGTAGAATGAAGATGATCTCTCTCAAACAACCCCGCAATCAAATACAAGAAATTTCTTGTGTCCCCAACACAACCAATACAATGGTAAATTGTATAGGTGTACTAGTTCGGTGAAGAGATGGTGATACAAGTGCAATACGGATGGTAGATATAGGTTTTTGTAATCTGAAAATATAAAAACAGCAAGGTAGCAAGTGGCAAACGGCGAACAAAACGTTATATAAATGCTTGGAAACATGGCCTAGGGTTCATTCTTTCACTAGTGCAATCTCTCAACAATGCTAACATAATAGAATCATATGATCAGACCTCAACGTGCAACAAAGAATCACTCCAAAGTTCATAAGTAGCGGAGAACATAAGATGAAATTGTTGTAGGTAGTAAGAACCACCTCAAAGTTACCCTTTCTGATCAATCTATTGGGCTATTCCTATAGATGTCACAAACAGCCCTAGAGTTTGTACTAAAATAACACCAATGATACATATCCATCAACTCTAATGTCACCTAGATACTCCAATGTCACCTCAAGTATCCATGGGTTAATTATTCGACACGCATCAAACAATTTCAGATTCATGATATTCAATCCAACACAAAGAACTTCAAAGAGTACCCCAAGATTTCTATCGGAAAAGGTAGGATAAGAAGGTGCAATCAACCCCTATGCATAGATCCCCAAGGTCACCGTAATCCGCAAGTTGATGCCATAACATATATCAAGTGAATCAATAGAATACCCCCATTTTCACCATGGGTATTCACATGCAAGACACACATCAAGTGATCTCAAATCCAATATTCAATCCGACATAACAAAATCTCAAAGGAAAAGATTCAATTCATCACAACAAGATAGCAAGGGAAGAACACCATATGATCCAACTATATTAACAAAGCCCATGATACATCAAGATCGTGACATCTCAAGAACACGAGAGAGAGATTAAACACATAGCTACTGGTACATACCCTCAGCCCTGAGGGTGAACTACTCCCTCCTCGTCATGGCCTCCACCGGGATGATGAAGATGGCCACCGGTGATGATTTCCCCCCTCCGACAGGGTACTGGAAAGGCTCCAGATGGATTTTTTGTCGATACAGAGAGTTGCGACACCGGAGCGGAAGTTTTCTGTTTATTTTTGAGGGTTTATATATATAGGATTTTTTGGCATTGGAACCAAGCTAAACGGAGCCACGTGGGCCCCACGAGCCATCAGGGCGTGCCCTGTTGGCTTGTGGCCCACAGGTGGCTCCCCTCCGGTGGTTCTTCGCTCCGGTATTTCTTATTTCCTCCAGAAAAAATCATAAAAAAGATTCGGGCGATTTCGAGAACTTTTATTTTCTGCATAAAAAAACAACACCACGGTAATTCTGCTGAAAATACCGTCAGTCCGAGTTAGTTCTAAATAAATCAAATAAAGTGCATCAAAACCATATAAAAGTATTGTAAACATAGGAAAATATGGCATGAATACTTCATAAATTATCGATACGTTGGAGATGTATCAACATCCCCAAACTTAATTCCTACTCGTCCTCGAGCAGGTAAATGATAAAAGAAATAATTTATGAAGTGTGAATGCTAGCATAGTGCATAATTTTGATAAATGAAAATTGCATTCAATTTTCTAGCATCATAACCAACAAGTATTTCTCATAAAACTTCTCATGATTATGTAGCAAGCTATTCACATGTTAAAGTATAGACCACAAACTTTCTTGAAAATTAGCAAACTATGTTTTCATTCATCAAACAATTACAATCCATCTTATTTTCAAGAAGGGTCTATGTAAGAGCTTTGGTTTAGCAAATTCCACATACTCAACTATAATTTAGTCTTCCATGATTGCTGACACCCTAAGCATATTTTTAGAACAAACAGTTTCAGTCAAACACATAGGAAGATAGGGGCTTAATGTTTTGCCTCCCAACTTATTTATCTCGGGGATAATGTCAACAGATAATGAATCATGATCACCTATATTCAACTAGATATATGTGCCTGGATCTTTCCCCACCACATGATGCTTGCCAACTAAAGAATTAATAGATTGGAATAGGGATGAACATTATTGACTCTTGCATAAAGGGAAAAGATAGGCCCTTCGTAGAGGGACGCATGGATTTGCAGAGGTGTCAGAGCTCATTGCTTAAAACAGAGATGAATATATTTTGGGTGGTGTGCCTTTCCTGTCAACGTCACGACAAGAGATTTCAATATCTTCCATGCTAAACACATTATTGGCGGTTCCCAAACAGAATTGAAATTTTACTCCCCTCCACCATTCAAACACATTCCATGGCTGGCCGAATCCACAGTTGCCCTCCAAACAATCAACTTTCTTGGGGAAGTTTTTGTTTATTTATTTTCGTATTATGCAGGACTGGGAATCCTTTTTACCAGCCTCTCTAGTGCAATGACAAGTGAATAAAGACTCATGTTGAGAATAACCCTCTTAGGATGGAAGATAATGACCGCTCCGTAGCTCCATGAGCGATACGAGCACACAAAACGGATGTTTATTTGAATGTTTAGAGGTGGCACGTGCAAATTTACTTGGAATGGCAGTGAAATACCATATATAGGTAGGTATGGTGGACTCTCATGGAAGAAACTTGGCTCAAGGATTTGGATGTACAAGTAGTATCTCTACTTAGTACGAAGTTTTGGCTAGCAAAAAGGTTCTAAACAAGCACCACATGTTAGAGGATCCATGACAATATAACTGCTATGTGAATATAAACAAACATAACCATTACATTGTCTTTCTTGTCTAACGTCAAGTACTTGATAAAGTTTGAAAATAATTAATGGGGGCTCGCAATCATAGAATATGTCCAAGATATTATATTTATATGTGAAACATCTGTTCCTTCAATATTCTTTCATGAATTGTTCAAATGACCAATGCTATGTTTGCTAACTTCCAATAAATTTTACCGCTTATACTCCTAGTATGTGAAGTCACTACTCCCCATGGGAAAAGCATATGAAGCATATATAATTTCACATTTATGACATTCAATTTATTCAACGTTTACTCTCAGGATATAAGTGAAGCACATGAGTAAACCTCAAACTAGTCTCAAAAGATATAAGTGAAGATCAATGAGTAGTCAAACAATCAAGTAGCTATACGAGGAGTCTCTCTCAACAAAGATTTTCAGATCTGAGTATTTTATTCAAAAAGCAAACAAAAAGAAAAATGGCACTCCAAGAATAGCACATATCATGTGGAAAAATAAATATTTAGGATTAACATAGGCTAGCTGATAATTGTTGATGAAGAGAGGTGGGACGTGTAGCATCCCCAAGCTTAGATGCTTAAGACTTCTTGAAATATTTACTTGGGGTGCCTTGGGCATCCCCAAGCTTGAACTTTTGTGTGTCGTTAATTCCTCTCATATCACGGTTTCACCTAAGTCTCAAAAACTTCATCCACACAAAACTTGAAAAGAACTCATGAGATAGGTTAGTACACATAAGAATAAATCATCACTTCTTGTACTGCCAAGACAAGTTGCATAATAATTTTCAAACATTAGGTATTGTATACTATCATTTCCATAATTTATACCTACTAATATAAGCCATCAAAACTCTAGGATAAGTAGATAACAAAACTATGACAGCAATCTGTCTAAACAGGACAGTCTGTAGCAATTAATTTACAAAGTGCACTTATGTAATTCCAATTTTTTTTGAAAATTTAGGACATGATAAAATATTTATATGACAATACTGTGTAAAAATTTCAGAAACTTTCCACGTCCAGTAAAATATGAAAATTCAAACACTACAACAAAAGTTTGTGTTTTTACACAACACACATCAAACATGCAATTCAAGCATCCTAAAAGGCAATTCTTCGAACTTTTTATTGAAAAAAAAAGATTATAAATAAAAGGAAGAAAATAAAAAATGACGCTCCAAGCAAAACTCATATTATGTGACGAATAAAAATATAGCTCTAAATAAGATATACCGATAGTGTTGAAGACGAATGAGGGGATGCCTTCCGGGGCATCCCCAAGCTTAGATGCCTGATGCTGGAATTTAGTCCATTTATGGGCCAGCCCAATAGCATTTTTCAGAATTCCTAATAAATCCTAAAGGCCCACCTAGCCCATTCATGCAAGGCAAGAGGTGGGGCTAAAGTTTAGTCCCATACCGCTTAGCTAGTAGGAGTTAAACCTCTTTATAAGGGAGGTTGTTTCTCCACATGTATGAGGATGAACAAGAGAGACATTCACGCGCGATCCTCCTTCGCCGCAGGCCTCGCCAGACCATGCCTCGACACGACGCACAGCGGGTTGCGGGAATGAGCCAAGCAGATGTCTAAATTTTGCCGTGCACGACTGGTATACGAAAGGTCACTCGGGAGCTCCTATAAAAAAGAGGTCGCTCCTGTCCAGAAGGGACACATCAGAACATCATCTTCCTCACACCATTGAGTTCCAATCTCTGAGCTGCTGCTAGGTTCTTCCGCACCCTGTCTTGTGGCATGCACCGCAGGTCGGGACAGTAGGCCTCCGAAACCCCACCACTTTGAGTCCTCTACGGGAGAAGGGTGATAAGGTTTTTGGGGAGCGCTCTACACGACTACTGACTTCTTCATCACGGACGCCGACGACCACTTCCCAGACGGCGAATGCCAATCCCAATGCTGGTGTTGCTGCAACTCAGTACATGTTCGTGTTCTCTTTGTTTG
Source organism: Elymus sibiricus (assembly GCA_039707655.1). Taxonomy (NCBI): domain Eukaryota; kingdom Viridiplantae; phylum Streptophyta; class Magnoliopsida; order Poales; family Poaceae; genus Elymus; species Elymus sibiricus. Next base: position 313,972,854 of record CM077673.1, read on the forward strand.
AGTTTCTGCCACAGCTTCTTGTTCTACTTTATGTTCTAGATATGTTTCGTTCATACTCACCACTTCAGATGTTATTTGCATACTCTATGTATGATTGCATGAGTTGTCTTATATCTGTTATGATAGCCATGATTTATCTACTATTCCTGTTAATAAAATCACATGGTAAATTGCTCACATATCCAACAATCCAAAAACCTTATCATAGGCAATTTACCCCGAGTGATTTTGCTGCTTCAATGAGGCCTCCTATGTTTGAGGGTGTGCACTATAATAGGTGGCGTGTGAGGGCCGTTCTATGGTTTCAAACCATGAGCTGCTAGGACGCCACTCTTGGCAAACCTGAAGGGGTTCTTAATCCTCAAGACGAACAAGCTTTTCAGAAAACGGATACCTTGTTTAAGGTTGCTCTTCTGAGTGTTCTTGGTGAGAACATAGTTGATGCTTATGCGTCAATCAATAAGGGCAAAGATATGTGGGATGCACTCGAGGCCAAGTTTCGGGTCTCGGATGCCGGCACTGAGTTGTATATCATGGAACAATTCTATGACTACAGGATGACTGATGAGAGCTCCGTGGTTGAGCAAGCTCATGAGATACAGTCATTTGCTAGAGAACTTGAGCACTTCAATTGTATGTTATCATATAAGTTTTTTGCCAGAGGCATCATCACTAAGCTTCCTCCCTCGTGGAGGAACTTTGCTACCTCTCTCAAGCATAAGAGACAGGAGTTTTCCATTCTAGATCTCATTGGTACTCTTGATGTGGAAGAAAAGGCGAGAGCAAAAGACATACATGCTCGAGGTATTGAGGGAGGTTCTAGTGCCAACCTGGTATAAAAGAAAAACTTCCAGCCCCACAAGTTTAAGAAAAAGGGCAAGTTTGATGGCCAGGGAAAGTCTGATGGGAAGAACAAGGCTTCGCAGCACACCAACTTCAAGAAGAAGACTGGCAAGAAGAAAGGTGTTTGTCATGTCTGCGGAGATCCTGATCATTGGGCCCCTAGCTGCCCTAACCGTTATGACAAGCGTCAACATGGGAAAGGCGACAAGATCGCCAATGTTGTCATTGGTGACACTGAGATGAAGGATGTTGGGCCGTAGGGACTACTTCCGCGCTGATGGGTAACGGTTCAAGTGCTTCTATTCATGGTGTTGGCACGGTCGATCTGAAGTTTACTTCGGGGAAGATCGTGCGGATGAAGAACGTGCATTATGTCCCTTCCATCAATAAAAATCTTGTTAGCAGATCTCTTCTGTGTAGAGATGGCTACAAGCTTGTATTTGAGTCCAATAAATTTGTAATATCCAGGTATGGAGCTTTTGTTGGTAAAGGTTATGAGTCAGGAGGCTTCTTCAGAATATCCTTGTCAGATGTTTGTAATAAAGTTGTTAATCATGTTTGCAACAATAGTGAATCAAATGTGTGGCATTCATGTCTCTGTCATGTTAACTTTGGTTGTATGACACGTCTAGCCAAGCTGAACTTAATCCCCAACTTCCCCGCTGTCAAGGGATCTAAGTGTCAAGTTTGTTTGCAAGCTAAGCAACCGCGTAAGTCTCATACAACTGCGGAAACAAGAAATCTTGCGCCACTAGAACTCATACATTCATATCTTTGTGAAATGAATGGTGTTTTGACGAAAGGTGGAAAGAAATATTTTATGATGTTAATCGATGACTCCACTAGATACTGGCATGTGTATCTTTTTAAATCAAAAGATGAGGCTTTGAACTTTTTCAAGAACTATAAAGCTGAAGTGGAAAATCAACTTGATTGGAAAATCAAGAGGCTTAGGTCCGATCGTGGTGGAGAGTATTTTTCCAATGAATTTGATTCTTTTTGTGCAGAACATGGGATAATACATGAGAGGACGCCTCCCTATTCGCCTCACTCAAATGGGGTGGCAGAAAGAAAGAACCGTACTCTAACTGACTTGGTTAACGCCATGTTAGACACATCAGGTCTCTCCAAGGCATGGTTGGGGGAGGCAATATTGACAACATTTCATGTCCTAAACCGAGTTCCCACAAAGAAAAAAGAAATAACTCCATTCAAGGAATGGGAGAAGAAAAGGTTAAAACTCTCTTACCTACGAACTTGGGGCTGTTTGGTGAAAGTCAATGTGCCCATTCCAAAGAAGCACAAGCTTGGACCAAAAAATGTGGATTGTGTTTTCCTGGGTTATGCTTTTCATAGCATGGGCTATAGATTTTTGATTGTAAAATCTGAGGTATCAGACATGCATGTTGGTACGATCATGGAGTCGAATGATGCGACCTTCTTTGAAGATATCTTTCCCATGAAGGATATGGGTAGTTCATCAAATCAGGAGTTGCCTAGTTCATCGAGTCAGGATGCAGTTGCAATTTCTGAACCTACCATTTTGATGCAACATCTTGAAGATCATGTGGAGGAAAATAATGAGACTCCTAAAAGGAGCAAGAGACAGAAGACTGCAAAGTCCTTTGGTGATGAGTTTCTTGTGTATCTCATAGATGACACTCCCAGTTCTATTTCAGAGGCCTATGCATCTGAAGATGCTGACTACTGGAAGGAAGCGGTCCGTAGTGAGATGGAATCCATCTTGGTGAATGAAACTTGGGAGATCACTGATCGTCCTTATGGCTGCAAACCTATAGGGTGCAAATGGGTGTTCAAGAAGAAGCTTAGGCCTGATGGTACTATTGAGAAGTATAAGGCACGACTCGTGGCCAAGGGCTATACCCAAAAGGAGGGCGAAGACTTCTTTGATACTTACTCACCTGTGGCTCAACTAACCACTATTCGAGTACTACTTTCACTAGCTGCCTCACATGGTCTTCTCGTTCGTCAAATGGATGTTAAGATTGCTTTCCTAAATGGAGAGTTGGACGAGGAAATTTACATGGAACAACCAGATGGTTTTATAGTGAACGGTTAGGAAGGAAAGGTGTGCAAATTGTTGAAGTCTTTGTATGGACTTAAGCAAGCACCTAAGAAGTGGCAGGAGAAGTTTGAAAGAACTTTAACAGCTGCAGGCTTTGTTGTGAACAAAGCTGACAAATGTGTGTACTATCGCCATGGTGGGGGCGAGGGAGTTATCCTTTGCTTGTATGTTGCTGACCTATTGATTTTCGGAACAAATTTGAATGTTATTAAGGAGGTCAAGGATTTCCTATCTCGTTGTTTTGAGATGAACGATTTAGGAGTAGCTGATGTTATTCTGAACATCAAGATGTTGAGAGATGATGATGGTGGGATTACATTGCTTCAATCTCACTATGTGGAAAAGATCTTGAGTCGCTTTGGTTATAGTGACTGCAAGCCCTCTCCAACACCATATGATGCTAGCATGTTGCTTCAAAAGAGTCGAAGAATTGCTAGAGATCAATTGAAATACTCTCAGAATATTGGCTTGCTTATGTATTTAGCTAGTGCTACGAGACCTGACATCTCTTTTGCTGTTAGCAAACTGAGCCGGTTTGTCTCAAAACCAGGAGATGATCATTGGAAAGCTCTAGAAAGAATTATGCGCTGTTTGAAGGGCACTACGAGTTATGGAATTCACTAGACTGGGTACCCAAAGATACTTGAAGGGTATACTGACTCAAACTGGATCTCTGGTGCTGATGAGATAAAGGCCACGAGCGGATATGTATTCACTCATGGAGGTGGCGCTATTTCTTGGAAGTCTTGCAAGCATACCATCTTAACGAGGTCAACAATGGAAGCAGAACTCACAGCACTAGATACAGCTACGGTTGAAGCAGATTGGCTTTGTCGTCTCTTGAATGACTTACCGATTGTTGAGAAACCTGTATCGGGTGTTCTTATGAACTGTGATCGCCAAAGTGAGTAGTTCAAAGGATAACATGAAGTCATCAAGACATGTTCAGAGAAGGTTAAAGTCCGTCAGGAAAATGAGAAACTCCGAAGTTATTGCATTGGATTATATCCAAACGTCTAAGAATCTGGCAGATCCTTTTACTAAGGGTCTATCACGTAATGTGATAGATAATGCATCGAAGCAGATGGGTATGAGACTCACAATATGAGTTGTTCACAGTGGTAACCTAATCTATGTGATCGGAGATCCCGTGAATTAGATGTGGAAGACAAGCTGTTGGTCAACTAAGAGGAGAGTATCCTTACCATTAATAATACCACTCCATGAAGATGCAATACTTTCCTAGTCTGCATGGCAGGTTCATGTATATCTTAATGTGTTCCAAGTGGCTTACTTAAGCAGAGATGTCCCGCAGAACATCTTTTGAAGAACACACCTATACGAGTCTGATTGTTACGTGTCACAATCTATGAGAGTAGGGTGCTCTCTAGCAAACTCATGAAAGGCCTCGAAGTATGACGCATAAGCTCCACCCGCGGAGAAGTCCCACGACAGCCCAATATCGGCCAAGGCTTTGTATGAAGCTAGATTCGCAGAAAACTTGCAGCTCAAGGCCTAGTCCACTGTTCAAGTTGCTTTCTAGTGTAGCATAGAGTTCTAGGTGGAAGTTCAACTAAACAGTCTCCACTGCAGTACCGGTATATAAACAGTGTTTTGGAACCAAAGGCAAATTTTGTGTGCCTCTAGGATCTGGTGGGGGATTGCTGGAATTTAGTCCATTTATGGACCAGCCCAACAACATTTTTCAGAATTCCTAATAAATCCTAGAGGCCCACCTAGCCCACTCTTGCAAGGCAAGAGGTGGGGCTAAAGTTTAGTCCCATACCGCTTAGCTAGTAGGAGTTAGGCCGCCTTATAAGGGAGGTTGTTTCTCCACATGTATGAGGATGAGAACAAGAGAGACATTCACACGCGCTCCTCCTCCGCCGCCCACCTCGCCACGCCATGCCTCGTCACAACGCACCGCACCGCTGTTTGCGGGAATGAGTCGAGCCGATGTCTAAATTTTTGCCATGCACGACTGGTATATGAAAGGTCACTCGAGAGCTGAAAAGTTTTGTTGTAGTGGAGATTGAATACGAACTCTGCACCCTTCGGCTGCTGCCTGTTCATTTCGTCTCCCTCTTTTTCTTCACCTCCCATTGCATCCTATTCGCCTCCTTCTCCTGTGCCTATAAAAGAGAGGCCGCTCCTCCCCAGAAGGGACACATCAGAACATCATCTTCTTCACACCATCGAGTTCCAATCTCTGAGCAGCTGCTAGGTTCTTCCCCATCCTGTCTTGTGGCGTGCACCGCGGGTCAGGACAGTAGGCCTCTGAAACCCCACCACTTTGAGTCCTGTACGGGAGAAGGGTGATAAGGTTTTTGGGGAGCACTCTACGCGACTACTGAGTTCTTCATCACGGACACCACGGACGCCGATGACTACTTCCCAGACTACGACTTCTTCCCCGACATCAACAACCTGTTCAACGACATTGCCGGTGACGACGTCAACGCCAATCCCAATGTTGTTGCTGCTGCAAGTCAGTACGTGTTCGTGTTCTTTTTGTTTAAGTTTCTGCCGCAGCTTCTTGTTCTACTTTCTGTTCTAGATATGTTCCATTCATACTCACCACTTCAGATGCTATTTGCACACTCTCTGTATGATTGCATGACTTGTCTTATATCTGCTATGATAATCACGATTTATCTACTAGTTCTGTTAATAAAATCATATGGTAAGTTGCTCATATATCCAACACCTGAGTCTTCCTTGGATATTACCTTGGGGCTGGCTTGGGCATCCCCAAGCTTAGGTTCTTACCACTCCTTATTCTCCTCATATCGGTGTCTCACCCAAAACTTGAAAACTTTAATCACACAAAACTTAACGGAACTTCGTGAGATGCGTTAGTGTAATAAAGATAGATCATACACTTAGGTACTGTTAAGACAAGATTCATAATTGTTCTCACATAATATCTGCTGTATTCTATCATTCCCATAATTTATACCACTAAATATAAGCTATGGAAACACTAAAACAAGCAAACTAGGCATGCAAAACAGAATCTGTCAAAAATAGAACAGTCTGTAAAGATCTGAATTAAATACATATTTCCATATCTCTAAAAATTCTAAAACATTAGGACAACGCATAGGATATGTATATCAAAACTGTGTAAAAATTTCAGAATTTTTTGACTCTCTAGTAAAATCAGAGAGATTCTGCACTAGACGTAAAAGTTTCTGTTTTTGCACAAAATTAAACTAACAAGTATCCACACTATCCCAAAGGTTCACTTGGTACTTTATTGAAATAAAAGACGCAAAACATGATTACTACAGTAGCTTAATCATGTGAACAGACAAAAACAGAAAGTATAAGTGTTGGGTTGTCTCCCAACAAGCGCTTTTCTGTAAAGCCTTTTAGCCAGGCATGATGATTTCCATGATGCTCACATAGGATTAATATTTGAAACATGCAAAAGAGCATCATGGATCACATGACAAGCAAATTTAAGTCTAACCCACTTCCTATGAATAGGGATTTTGCAAGCAAACAATTTATTGTAGCAAGAATCAACTTGCATAGGAAGGCAAAACAAGCACAACTTCAAAATTTTGAACACATAGAGAGGAAACTTGATATTATTGCAATTCCTACAAGCATATGTTCCTCCCTCATAATAATTTTCAGTAGCATCATTAGGGAATTCAACAATATAACTATCACATAAAGAATTCATTTCATGATCCACAAGCATAGAAAATTTATTACTCTCCACATAAGCAATTTTCTTCTCATTCTTTGTAGTGGGAGCAAACTCAACAAAATACCTATCATGAGATACATGATTGACATAACCAAATAAAAAATTAAAATCATGATGACAAGTTTCATAGTTATCATTATTCTTTATATCATACATGTCATCATCATAATCATCATAGATAGCAACTTGGTTGTCGTAGTCAATTGAAACCTCTTCCAAAGTAGTGGAATCATCATTAAATAAAGTTGTGAACTCTCCAAATGAACTTTCATAATTATTACAATAAGATTCAACACACTCCAAAATAGTGGGATCATTAGTACCTAGAGTTGACGCTCTTCCAAACCCACTTTCATCAATATAATCATCATACATTGGAGGCATGCTATCATCATAATAAATTTGCTAATCAAAATTTGGGGGACTAAAACTATCATCTTCATCAAACATAGCATCCCTAAGCTTGTGGCTTTGCATATCATTACATCATGGATATTCAAAGAATTCATACTAACAATATTGCTATCATGCTCATCATTCAAGTATTTAATGCCAAACATTTTATTTAACTCTTCTTCTAACAATTAGGCACAATTTTTCGATCCATCATTTTCAAGAAAAACATCATAAAGGTAAAGAACTTGATGCAACACCAATTCAATTTTTTGTAGTTTTATTTTATAAACCAAACTAGTGATAAACAAGAAAATAAAAGATTTTATTGCAAGATCTAAAGATATACCTTCAAGCAATCAGCCCCCGGCAACGGCGCCAAAAAATAGCTTGATGTCTACTACACAACTTTATTCTTGTACACTCTGTTGGGCCTCCAAGCGCAGAGTTCTGTAGGACAGTAGCAACTTTCCCTCAAGTGGATGACCTAAGATTTATCAATCCGTTAGAGGTGTGGGATGAAGATGGTCTGTCTCAAACAACCCTTCAATCGAATACAAGAAATCTCTTGTGTCCCTAACACACCCAATACAATGGTAAATTGTATAGGTGCACTAGTTCAGCGAAGAGATGGTGATAAAAGTGCAATATGGATGGTCTATATAGGTTTTTGTAATATAAAAAATATAAAAACAGCTAGGTAGCAAGTGGCAAACGGTGCGCAAAACATTATATAAATGCTTGTAAAGAAGGCCTAGGGTTCATACTTTCACTAGTGCAATCTCTCAACAATGCTAACATAATAGAATCATATGATCATCATTCAACGTGCAACAAATAATCACTCCAAAGTTCATAAGTAGCGGAGAACATAAGATGAAATTGTTGTAGGTAGTAAAAACCACCTGAAAGTTACCCTTTCCGATCAATCTATTGGGCTAATCATATAGATGTCACAAACAACCCTAGAGTTCGTACTAAAATATGACCAATGATACATATCAATCAACCCTAATGTCACCTAGATACTCCAATGTCACCTCAAGTATCCGTGGGTTAATTATTCAACACGCATCAAACAATTTCAGATTCATCATATTCAATCCAACAAAAAAAGGTTCAAATACTACCCCAAGATTTCTATCGGAGAAGGTAGGACAAGAATGTGCAATCAACCCCTATGCATAGATCCCCAAGGTCATCATAATCCGCAAGTTAATGCCATAACATATATCAAGTGAATCAATAGAATACCCCATTGTCACCATGGGTATCCACATGCAAGACATACATCAAGTGATCTCAAATCCAATATTCAATCTGTCATAACAAAATCTCAAAGGGAAAGATTCAATTCATCACAACATGATAGCAAGGGAAGAACACCATATGATCCAACTATATTAACAAAGCCCGTGATACATCAAGATCGTGCCATCTCAAGAACACGAGAGAGATATTAAACACATAGCTACTTGTACATACCCTCAACCCTGAGGGTGAACTACTCCCTCCTCGTCATGGCCTTCACCGGGATGATGAAGATGGCCACCGATGATGATTTTCCCCCTCCGACAGGGTGCGGGAAAGGCTCCAGATGGTTTTTTTGTTGATACAGTGAGTTGCAGCAGCGGAGCAGAAGTTCTCTGTTTAATTCTGAGGGTTTCTGTATATATAGGATTTTTTGGCATTGGAATCAAGCTAAACTGAGCCACGTGGGACCCACAAGCCATCAGGGTGTGCCCAGGGGGGTGGGCGCGCCCTCTTGGATTGTGGCCCACAGATGGCTCCACTCAGGTGGTTCTTCACTCCGGTATTTCTTATTTCCTCCAGAAAAAATCATAAAAAAATTCGGGCGATTCCGAGAACTTTCATTTTCTGCACAAAAAACAACACCACGGTAATTCTGCTGAAAACAGCGCCAGTCCGGGTTAGTTCTAAATAAATCATATAAAGTGCATCAAAATCATTTAAAAGTATTGTAAACATAGGAAAATATGGCATGAATACTTCATAAATTATCGATACGTTGGAGACGTATCAGGTGTTGGCTGCTCCTTTCATTGAGAAAGAGGTGTTTGACGCAGTAGCACAAATGAAACAAAATAAGGCCCCCAGACCGGATGGGTTTCCGACGGAATTCTATATGAAATGTTAGCATATTATAAAGGGAGATCTTATGCCTATGTTTCATGACTTGTTCGACGGTCATTTGGAGCTGTTCCACCTGAATTTTGGAACAATAACATTGTTGCCAAAGAAGGTAGAGGCTATTTGCATTGAGTAGTTCAGGCCGATATGTCTTCTCAATGTAAGTTTTAAGATCTTGAACAAGGTTGGCACGAATAGGTTGACGCAGATAGCCCATTCGGTGCTTCAACCGACCAAGATAACTTTCATGCCAGGGCGACATCCTAGAGGGGGTTGTTGTCTTACATGAAATCCATACGAAGAAACTAGATGGGGTTCTCTTCAAAGTTGATTTTGAGAAAGCGTATGATAAGGTCAAATGGCCCTTTCTTTAGCAAGCCTTACATATGAAAGGGTTCAATGAGTCCTGGAGGACACGGGTGGACTCCTTCATTCAGAAAGGTAGTGTTGGGATAAAAGTAAATGATGATACATGTCATTATTTCCAGACACATAAGGGGTTACGCCAGGGAGATTCCATGTCTCCTGTGCTGGTCAACATAGTAGCGGATATGTTGGCAGTCCTTATAGGTCGATCTAAAGAGATTGGCCAAGTAGGAGGACTTGTCCCCCATCTTGTCAAGGGGGAGTTTCCATACTACAATACGCGGATGACACAATCATTTTCATGGAACACGATCTTGCAAAAGCTAGAAATATTAAGCTCGTGTTATGCCTTTTTTGACCAATTGTCTGGGCTAAAAATTAATTTTAACAAAACCGAGTTGTTCCGCTTTGGGAGAGCGAAAGAGGTACAAGATGATTACAGACAATTATTCGGATGTGAAATGGGATCTCTACCGTTTAGTTAGCTAGGGACTCCAATTCATCATAGGCGATTGACGAATAAAGAATGGAAATGTATAGAGGATAGATTTGAAAAAGACTAAGCTGCTGGAAGGGCAAGCTAATGTCTTACGGAGGACAACTGGTTTTGATAAATTTGGTTTTGATGAGTCTGCCGATGTTCCTTCTATCCTTCTTTGAAGTGCCGAAAGGGGTACGGAAAAGACTAGACTTCTATCGACCCCATTTCTTTTGGCAATGTGATGAGGCTAAGAAGAAATACAGACTGGCTAGATGGGATATCATCTGTAGACCAAAGGACCAAGGTGGGTTAGGGATCAAGAATTTAGAAGTAAATAATAGATGCTTGCTTAGCAAATGACTTTACAGGCTATCTGTTGAGACCGAGGGTATGTGGGTACAAATTTTGTGAAATAAGTACTTACATTCTAAGACTTTGGCCCAAGTTACCACGAGGCCTACGGGCTCGCCTTTTTGGAAGGGGTGAATGAGGATGAAGGTAACCTTTTTCCAACGGGTGAAGTTTGTAGTAGGTAACGTTACCACTACTAGATTCTGGGAGGATACATGGTTAGGGGAGATGCCCTTAGCTTTGCAATATCCTTCCACATATAATATTGTGCAACGTAAGGAAGAGTATGTCGCTATAGTATTAAATTTGGTGCCTCTTAATATCCAATTCAAGAGATCCCTAGTGGGAGAACGTTGGGACTCTTGGGTGCACCTGGTCCGCAGGTTGATGGATGTTCATCTATCTGACGAGGCTGATACAATTCATTGGAAATTAGCTACTAATGGTACTTTTTCGGTGAAATCTATGTATCTGGACTTAATTGACTCTGGGCCACTGTCAAGATCATTACATATTTGTAAGACTAAGCCTTGCTTCGAATTCAATTTTTCATGTGGTTTGTGCATAAAGGAGTCATACTGACCAAAGACAACTTGATGAAAAGAAGTTGGGTTGGTAGCTCCAGACGTTGTTATTGTGATAACAATGAAACGATTAAATACCTTTTTCTCGATTGTCCATTAGCAAAATTATTATGGCGCTCAATACATATAGCTTTTAACGTTAATCCTCCAACGAGCATAAACATGTTATTCGGGACGTGGCTCTATGATAACCCACAAGTATAGGGGATCAGTTGTAGCCTTTATCAATAAGTAAGAGTGTCGAACCCAACGAGGAGCTAAAGGTAGAACAAATATTCCCTCAAGTTCTATCAACCACCGATGCAACTCTACGCACGCTTAACGTTCGCTTTACCTAGAACAAGTATGAAACTAGAAGTACTTTGTAGGTGTAACGGGATAGGTTTGCAAGATAATAAAGAACACGTAAATAAAATCTAGGGGCTGTTTAGATGAAGAAACAACTAAGTTAGTCTTAGTAGAGAGCTTTTTGTCACAAGAAAGTTATTTGTCCTTAGGCAATCGATAACTAGACCGGTAATCATTATTGCAATTTTATATGAGGGAGAGGCATAAGCTAACATACTTTCTCTACTTGGATCATATGCACTTATGATTGGAACTCTAGCAAGCATCCGCAACTACTAAAGTTCATTAAGGTAAAACCCAACCATAGCATTATAAGGTATCAAGTCCTCTTTATTCCCATACGCAAACAACCTACTTACTCGGGTCTGTGCTTCTGTCACTCACGCCACCCACCATAAGCGAATCATGAACATATTGCAAACCCTACAGCGGGGACCCCTCACGCTTGCGCGACATGGAGAGCACCATAGGACAACACCAATAATAAAACATGTAACTCAAACCAATCATGATCATCAATCAACCCATAGGACAAAACGGATCTACTCAAACATCATAGGATAGCCATACATCATTGGGAAATAATATATAGCGTTGAGAACCATGTTTAAGTAGAGATTACAGCGGGGAGAAGAGGTGTTGAACCGCTGCATAGAGGGGGAGAGAGTTGGTGATGACGGCGGCGAAGTTGTTGGTGTAGATCGCCGTCACGATGATGGCCCCGGCGGTGTTCCGGTGCCACCGGGAGAGAGGGGGAGAGAGCCCCCCTCCTTCTTCTTCTTCCTTGTCCTTCCCCCTAGATGGGAGAAGGGTTTCCCCTCTGGTCCATGGCCTCCATGGCGGCGGAGGGGCGAGAGCCCCTCCGAGATTGGATCTCTCTCTCTCTCTCTCTCTCTCTCTGTTTCCTTCTGTTTCTGCCTCCAGATTCTGACCTTTCACCGTTTCTTAAATTCCCTAAGATCCGTAACTCTGATTGGGCTGAAATTTTAACACGATTTTTATCCGGATATTAGCTTTCTTGCGGCGAAAGAAGGGCACCAACCGCCTTACGGCGTGACCACAAGGGTCCAGGGCGCGCCCTACCCCCTAGGGCGCGCCCCTATGGCTTGTGGGCCCCTCGGGCATCGTCTCGCGTTGATTCTTTTTCCCAAAAATCACATATATTCCAAAAAAAATCTTCGTATGTTTTTATCGCGTTTGGACTTCATTTGGTATGGATATTCTGCAAAACAAAAAACATGCAACAAACAGGAACTGGCACTGGGCACTGGATCAATATGTTAGTCCCAAAAATAGTATAAAAAGTTGCCAAAAGTATATGAAAGTTGTAGAATATTGGCATGAAACAATCAAAAATTATAGATACGATGAAGACGTATCAGCATCCCCAAGCTTAATTCCTGCTCGTCCTCGAGCAGGTAAATGATAAAAAAGATAATTTTTGATGTGGAATGCTACCTAGCATAATCTTGATCATATAATCTAATCATGGCATGAATATTAAGACACGAGTGATGCAAAGCAATAGTCTATCATTTGACATAAAGACAATAATACTTCAAGTATACTAATAAAGCAATCATGTCTTCTCAAAATATCATGGCTAAAAGAATGTTATCCCTACAAAATCATATAGTCTAGCTATGCTCCATCTTCATCACACAAAGTATTAAATCATACACAACCCCGGTTTTAGCCAAGCAATTGTTTCATACTTTAGTATTCTCAAACTTTTTCAACTTTCACGCAATACATGAGCGTGAGCCATGGATATAGCACTATAGGTGGAATAGAATATGGTGGAGGTTGTGGAGAAGACAAAAAGAAGGAGATAGTCTCACATCAACTAGGCAAATTAATGGGCTATGGAGATGCCCATCAATCTATATCGATGCAAGTGAGTAGGGATTGCCATGCAACGGATGCACTAGAGCTATAAGTGTATGAAATCTCAAACTGAAAACTAAGTGGGTGTGCATCCAACTTGCTTGATCATGAAGACCTAGGGCGATTTGAGAAAGCCCATCATTGGAATATACAAGCCAAGTTCTATAATGAAAAATTCCCACTAGTATATGAATGTGACAATATAGGAGACTCTCTATCATGAAGATCATGGTGCTACTTTGAAGCACAAGTGTGGAAAAAGGAATAGTAGCATTGCCCCTTCTCTCTTTTCTCTCATTTTTTTTTGTTTTTTTTGGTGGGCTTCTTTGGCCTCTTTTATTTTTTTGTAAAGTCCGGAGACTCATCCCAACTTGTGAGGGAATCATATCTTCCATCATCCTTTCCTCACATGGGACAATGCTCTAATAATGATGATCATCAAACTTTTATTTACTTACAACTCAAGAATTACAACTCGATACTAGAACAAAATATGACTCTATATGAATGCCTCCGGCGGTGTACCGGGATGTGCAATGATCTAGCATAGCAATGACATCAAAAAACGGACAAGCCATGAAAACATCATGCTAGCTATCTTACGATCATGCAAACAATATGACAATGATGGTGCGTGTCATAATAAACGGAACGGTGGAAGTTGCATGGCAATATATCTCGGAATGGCTATGGAAATGCCATAATAGGTAGGTATGGTGGTTGTTTTGAGGAAGGATATATGGTGGGTGTAATGCACCGGCGAAAGTTGCGCGGTACTAGAGAGGCTAGCAATGGTGGAAGGGTGAGAGTGCGTATAATCCATGGACTCAACATTAGTCATAAAGAACTCACATAATTATTGCAAAAAATTATTAGTCATCGAAACAAGGTACTACACGCATGCTCCTAGGGGAAGGGTTGGTAGGAGTTAACCATCGCGCGATCCCGACCTCCGCACAAAGGATGACAATCAATAAATAAATCATGCTCCGACTTCATCACATAACGGTTCACCATACGTGCATGCTACGGGAATCACCAACTTTAACACAAGTATTTCTACCAATCCACAATTTCTCACTAGCATGACTCTAGTATCACCATCTTTATATCGCAAAACTATTGCAAGGAATCAAACATATCATATTCAGTGATCTACAAGTTTTATGTAGGATTTTATGACTAACCATGTGAATGACCAACTCCTGTTAACTCTCTAAATAGATATAAGTGAAGCATGAGACTTTAATTCTTTCTACAAAAGATATGCCCACGCTCTAAAAAATATAAGTGAAGCAAAAGAGCATTCTACAAATGGCGGTTTTCTATGTGTAGAGAAACAGGCAATCCAAACTTCAAATGATATAAGTGAAGCACATGAAGCATTCTACAAAGCCATACTCAAAAGATATAGGTGAGGTGCAAAGAGCCTTCTATAAATCAACCAAGGACTTTCTCATACCATCATGGTGCATTATTAAAAGAAAAATAAAAAAGCACACGACGCTCCAACATTTACGCATATCATGTGACGAATAAAAATATAGCTCCAAGTAAAATTACCGATGGTTGTTAGAAGAAAGAGGGGATGCCTTCCGGGGCATCCCCAAGCTTAGTTTCTTGGGAGTCCTTGAATATTACCTTGGGGTGCCTCGGACATCCCCAATCTTAGTCTCTTTCCACTCCTTATTCCTTCATCCATCGTGATCTCACCCAAAACTTGAAAACTTCAATCACACAAAACTTAATAAAACCCTCGTGAGATCCGTTAGTATAATAAAGCAAATTATCACTTTAAGTACTGTTGGAAACCCATTCACATTTTATTTTTGCATTGTAGCTACTGTATTATAACTTCTTTATGGCTTATACCACCGATAAAATCGATAGTTTCATCAAAACTAGCAAAACAATGCATCAAAAACAGAATCTGTCTTAAACAGGACAGTCTATAGCAATCTGACATTTACTATACTTATGTAACTCTAACAATTCTCAAAAATTAGGACAAAATAAACAATTTTCATATAAGTACTGTGTAAAAATTTCAGAAACTTTTGACATTCCAGTAAAAAATGTAAATTCACGCACTACAGCCAAAGTTTCTGTTTTTGCACTGCACACACCAAACAAGCAATCTAATCATCCTAAAGGAAAATCTTGGCACATTATTTTTATAATACAATGGATTTATACAAGGGGATAAATATTTTTTTTGAAAATTTTCTGTAATTAAGATTCACAAGGTTTCCATGGGCATGAACAAAGTTCAAGGCATGCTCCCATTTTAACAATGCTCGTCTCTCTCACTTTCACTTCCCTTTTTGAAAAGTTTTAGGTTCCCCACTTTATTTTTTTGTTTTTAAACTATATAAAAGCACACAACATAATAAAATGACTCTCTAAAAATTCTGTGTTGTCTCCCTGGCAGCGCTTTCTTTAAAGCCATTAAGCTAGGCATAAAGTGCTCAAGTAATTGATCCACCCGGATCCCAAGGTATATCAAAGCCAATTTTAATTAACAATGATTTGTAATTTAGTAGTGAGAACAAATTAACATATATCATGCAAAAACGAAGTCTAACTCTCTTCCTATGCATTGGCATATCATAAAATAACAATTCATGCACATCAAGTAAAGGCCAATACGTAGCATAAGCAGTATCTTGCAATTTTATCATATTGGAAACATAGAGAGGTGGAGATGTAGTTCCTCTCTCATAATAATTGCAAGTAGGAGCAGCAAGCACATGCATATTATATCTATCAAAATCATCATGTGTAATAGTAAAAGGCAACCCATCTATATAATCCTTAATAAGCGCAAACTTCTCTGATATAGTGTAGTTGGGAGAATTCAAAAAGATAATAGGACTATCATGTGTGGGTGCAATAGCAACAATTTCATGTTTAACATAAGGAACTATAGCAAGTTCATCCCCATAAGCATCATTCATATTGGCATCATGGCCACAAGCATAGCAAGCATCATGTTCATCAAAAAGGGATATTTCAAACGAATCCAAGGGATCATAGCAATTATCATAGCATTCATCCTTCGGTAAGAACGAAGGGAAATTAAACAATGTATGAGTTGAAGAGTTACTCTCATTAGAAGGTGGGCACGGGTAGCTAATCCACTCTTCCTCCTTTTGTTCTTCGCTCTCCTCCTCATCTTTTTCATCCAATGAGCTCACAGTGTTATCAATTTCTTCTTCCATAGATTCCTGCAAAATATTAGTCTCTTCTTGGATAGCGGAGACTTTATCAATAAATTGATAAATATGGGCATTATATTCATAATTGGCATAACAATAACGAAGCATAGCCAAATTTTGAGATCGGTAAACAGCATCATCATAATCTTCATACTTTTCAAACAAAGCTTCAATTTCATAAGCACCCTTAAAAGCAACAAACTCTTCTATTTGTTCCACATCATAGTAATCATATATACCATTAGCATAAGAAGCCAAGGTTTCATTATCATTAAATTTACATGAAAAGGGAAGGTGTTTAGCCTTCATCCTAGAGCAACAAGTAATATCATATCTCAAGCATAGATTCCAAGTATACCATTTCAACATATGAATTTGATCCCATAACAGTTTCCCTTTTTGAGTCAAGCGATAATCCCTAAAGTATTCACGTTGATCCAACGTGTCTCCCATTATATAATTGAATGGGGTTTTCTCAGGATTATTAAAGTAGTGCATAATATCTTTCACATAATGCGCATCGAGAGTTTTAGGAGGTTCCCCATCTCCATGAGTAGCAAGTACACCTAATTTTTTTGGTATTTCGTGTTCCATATCCATAACTAAAGATAGAGAACAACTTAGAACAGCAAATAAAATCTACTTAGTGATAAAGCAAACAAGCACACACGATTATATTCACCCCATGCTATTGCTCCCCGGCAACGGCGCCAGAAAAAGGTCTTGATAACCCACAATTATAGGGGATCAGTTGTAGCCTTTCTCGATAAGTAAGAGTATCGAACCCAACGAGGAGCTAAAGGTAGAACAAATATTCCCTCAAGTTATATCAACCACCGATACAACTCTATGCACGCTTAACGATCGCTTTACCTAGAACAAGTATGAAACTAGAAGTACTTTGTAGGTGTAACGGGATAGGTTTGCAAGATAATAAAGAACACGTAAATAAAATCTAGGGGTTGTTTAGATGAAGAAACAACTAAGTTATTCTTAGTAGAGAGCTTTTTGTCACAAGAAAGTTATTTGTCCTTAGGCAATCGATAACTAGACCGGTAATCATTATTGCAATTTTATATGAGGGAGAGGCATAAGCTAACATACTTTCTCTACTTGGATCATATGCACTTATGATTGGAACTCTAGCAAGCATCCGCAACTACTAAAGTTCATTAAGGTAAAACCCAACCATAGCATTATAAGGTATCAAGTCCTCTTTATTCCCATACGCAAACAACCTACTTACTCGGGTCTGTGCTTCTGTCACTCACGCCACCCACCATAAGCGAATCATGAACATATTGCAAACCCTACAGCGGGGATCCCTCATGCTTGCGCGACACGGAGAGAACCATAAGACAGCACCAATAATAAAACATGCAACTCAAACCAATCATGATCATCAATTAACCCATAGGACAAAACGGATCTACTCAAACATCATAGGATAGCCATACATCATTGGGAAATAATATATAGCGTTGAGCACCATGTTTAAGTAGAGATTACAGCGGGGAAAAGAGGTGTTGAACCGCTGCATGGAGGGGGAGAGAGTTGGTGATGACGGCAACGAAGTTGTTGGTGTAGATCGCCGTCACCGGGAGAGAGGGGGAGAGAGCCCCCATCCTTCTTCTTCTTCTTCCTTGTCCTTCCCCCTAGATGGGAGAAGGGTTTCCCCTTTGGTCCATGGCTTCCATGGCGGTGGAGGGGCGAGGGCCCCTCCGAGATTGGATCTCTCTCTCTCTGTTTCCTTCTGTTTCTGCCTCTAGATTCTGGCCTTTCACCATTTCTTAAATTCCCGGAGATCCGTAACTCTGATTGGGCTGAAATTTTAACACGATTTTTATCCGGATATTAGCTTTCTTGCGGCGAAATAAGGGCACCAACCGCCTTCGGCGTGACCACAAGGGTCCAGGGCGCGCCCTACCCCCTGGGGCGCGCCCCTATGGCTTGTGGGCCCCTCGGGCATCGTCTCGCGTTGATTCTTTTTCCCAAAAATCACATATATTCCAAAAAATCTCTGTAAGTTTTTATCGTGTTTGGACTTCATTTGGTATGGATATTCTGCGAAACAAAAAACATGCAACAAACAGGAACTGGCACTGGGCACTGGATCAATATGTTAGTCCCAAAAATAGTATAAAAAGTTGCCAAAAGTATATGAAAGTTGTAGAATATTGGCATGAAACAATCAAAAATTATAGATACAACGGAGACGTATCACTCAACGGAGTGGACATAAATATAGGGAAACATATTTGTACAGGGATATGTGCACTATTTTAGGCTATATGGAACACTAGAAATGATTTGATATTTAATGGGACGAAATTCATTATTTTTTTGCAGGTTATCTAAAGAGCTACAGCTTGGATCCGTACGTGGTCGTTACTCACTCATGCAGACTCCAAGGAGCTTTTGGTTATTGGGTGCAACCGTTGAGAGACGATAGCACGGGCTATCTTCAGCCGATTTGGATGGCGAGCTAATAATAGGCTAGGTGTATAGGCATCATAGCCTGTTCTTTATCGCCGGATGTGGCATTTTATTTATATACTTTTCTATTTGCGCTCAGTTTGTGAGCCGTTTGTGGATCTAAGACTTTGTTATGCTGCTTTTTAATAATATGGCTTCATGCATCTATCGATACAGAGGCCGGGGGCTATCCTTTCCCGAAAAAATGAGCCTCCTCGTCGATTTCCAAATAAACTGCCACAAAGTTTAATAGAAATAGAAACAAAGATTAAAGAAGGCATAGAGCCAGGAAACCAACAATAGTGTAGTTTCGTAGACATGACAAAGGCAAAAGTCCCAACTAACCTAGCACCAAAATGAGGGAGAAGAAACACTTGATCACCCAGGATCAACATAACGATCATCAAGCCAAGGTGATATTTAGATAGTAGCATAGGTGATACACCCCAAAAGTAGGATCATCAAAAAATTTCCTATCAATGAATGAATTATTCCTAGTCTTCCAAATAGTGCAGCAAATGGTGACCCCTCCACAACACAAGTTTTCTATGATCTATGAGAAAAGTCTTGATCCACCCACCAACTAGCTCATAAAGCTTAGCTAGGGCTTTTGGAATTAAAAAGGCAAAAATCATCACTTGCCAGACCAATTTTGGTAGAGCACATTCACAAAATAGACGATCAATACATTCTGAGCAACTATATTGATGGCACTGATCATTTCATGTCCAACCTCTCTTCAACAGGTTATCGAAGGTTAGGATGCTCTTTCTATATGAGCCAAAGAAACACCTTTATCTTATGTGGAATTTTCATTTCTGAGATAGATCTATATCCAACCAGTCTCCTAGCTTTTAGATACAAGTACGACTCTCTCACGACGAATTTCTTCCTGCAATTCAAAGGCAACCACACTCCATATTGGCAATTACTCAAATTCTCCTCATTCACCAACTTTTTCAGTCCCTCTCACTAATCAGCAGTCTCATCATGCAACTAAATTCTAAAGTATGAAAAACAAGTATTTATTCACACATTGGACAGTAAAAAAATTACTAGAAGTTGGATTATAAAATCTAGGAAAGATTTCAGCTGAAAATTTATCCCGAACCCATTTGTCTTCCCAGAAAAAGATTTTAGCACCATCACGAACTACCCTCTTGGCCAGCCACTAAAATGTGCGATTAATATTTATCAGCCATTGCCAAAAAGAGACCCACCATCTCTAGCTTTTCAACAGGACAGAGGTTGTCTGCTCAGGTCCTTTCTAGTCAGCATCATCTCCTGCCACAAACCATTAGTGTTCTTCAATTTCCATATACATTTTATCAATAAGCATTACTTCATGACACCAAAATCTAAAATACCAAGACCACCACAACTCTTGGTCATACAGACAATAGGGCAATTCACCATGTGATATTTTTTCTTATCTCCGAATTCCTGCCAAACTATCCTAGCCAATTGACAAAAGATTACGTTACCATCCAGTCATTTTTTGCAAATCTTCTCATCCACTGGATCCCATTGAGCATCACTATGTATTCTTGAATCCACAGACACACCAAGATATTTCATAGGCAACTTCTCAGCTTTACAAGTAAAAATATAACAATAGTCATTTTGTCTCTCAAGAACTCCTCCCAAACTAAAATCTCACTATTGTGAAAATTGATCTTCAATCCAACAACTTGTTCAAACACAAAAGGATAAATTTGAGATTTCTAGCATTTAAAATATTATACTCCAATAAGAACATGGTATCATCTTCAGACTGAGGCAGAGATAACCCTCCATTAATCAATTAGGCACCAGACTGGAGATCAAACCCTATTGTTCTTCCTTTTTACCATCAGTGATATCCCATCAACAATGATATTTGAAAGGAGGGGGACAAGGCATCCCTATGTCTCACGCCTTTAAAAGTTGGGAAGTAATGACCAGTATGACCATTGACCTTAATTGCAATCCTTCCTCTCCTACCCGGCCTCATAATCTAGTCAGGCCACAAGTCACCAAACCCTTTTGCATGCATCATCTGATACAATAAAGTCCATTTCACTTTCCCATAAGCCTTCTCAAATCAATCTTGAATAGAAGACACCATTTTTTCTTGGATTGAATTTCATGGATAGTCTCATGTAAGAGTAGCATATCCTCCATCATAAACATGTCTTTTATAAAAGCGGATGAGTAATAGAAATCAGACTACCAATTACAAGCCCAAATCATACTGCTAATATCTCGGTCAGTATTTTATAACCGACATTAAGCAGGCAAATAGGCCTAAATTTCTGAATAACATCATCATCTTGCACCGTAGGAATGAGAAAAATCACTCCATGATTCAACCTCTTCACAACCAACTCACCCTTATGAAAAGCATCAAACAATTCCTTCAAATAGTACTTAACATCTTCTCATATTTTTTGGTAAAACTCAATGGGTAGACCATGAGGTCCATCAACTTTACTGTGCTTCATGCCAAACACAGCCTCCTTAATCGCTTCCAAACAAAAATCTCTAGTAAGGATATCTCTATTTTCATCACACAAATGATAGCATTACATACCATCGAACCTACTAAATGTCACATCAGAAGGTCCAAATAAGTCTTTATAATAACTAGTAATGTGTTTAACCAACTCATCATCTCCTACAATTTCTAATCCATCTATCATCAAGATGGCAATATTATGTTTCTTCCTCCTACCACTTGGTATCTAGAACGACCTAGTATTCCCATCTCCTTCCAACAAATCCTTCCACTGGCTGTTTGTCTCCATTTCATCTCTTCATCCTTCAAGCGTTTTTTTCAAATTGGTATCTGGAACCAATTTAAGCTCTTTTTTCCCAGGGAACAATTTCAACTCACTCATTTTATCTGACTCATCCAGCTTGCCAAGAATCTCCTACTTTAGGTTTCTATAGACACCTTCAATATTTATGTGCCACTGCTACTTGGTGTAGGTGTTGGGTTTTCCCCAAAGAGGAAAGGATGAAGCATTATAGTAGCAGATAGTATTTGTCTCATTTAAGAACCAAGGTTATCGAACCAATAGGAGACACCGCACAGATAACGTCAACATCACCTGCACAAACACAAAGCAAATGATCACACCCAATGAAGGCAAGAGGGTTGTCAATCGCCTTGTTCTCGCCGATTGCAAGGATTAAAACTGGTAGTGTGCTACAACCCAAATTTTTCCTATATTTTGGTTGTGAACATAGTGGCATATGTGTCGGTGTCAAAATCGGCAGACCTTGGGTAGGGGGGCGAGCTGTGAGATCGGATCGATGGTAACATGAGACAAGGAACACGAGGCTTTTACCCAGGTTCGTGCCCTCTCGATGTAGGTAAAACCCTACGTCTTGCTCTTGTTATGTTGATATTGATGGTGTAACGAGTACAGAATTGATCTAACTCGAGATCGTATATTTATGGTCTAAACCCTAGAGGTGATGATGATGTGTATGGTCATCCTCTACGGGCTAAACCCTCTGGTTTATATAGGCACGGGGGGTATCTAGAGTTACATGAATGTCAGTTACCATCTACGGATCACATACCGAATCTTCCTTTCTTGGAGCACACGCCAAGTCTTCGGTAGAGTCCGATGTGCTCACGCCCCCACAAAAGGGCCTTCGAAGTCCTTCCTTCCTCACGGGCCTCCAGCCCAGCCCATGGACTAGACCAGCTCGGCTGGGACCCCCTAGTCTAGTAC
This sequence comes from Elymus sibiricus, assembly GCA_039707655.1. Taxonomy (NCBI): domain Eukaryota; kingdom Viridiplantae; phylum Streptophyta; class Magnoliopsida; order Poales; family Poaceae; genus Elymus; species Elymus sibiricus. Next base: position 313,995,483 of record CM077673.1, read on the forward strand.
TCCCTCAGTACCCCCGAACTAGTCTTCGATGCCGAGGACAACAACTTCTCTCTAGATAATCTTCTTCGGACGCACCACTTCGGATGATGGAATCTTTGGCTCGACAGACGAGTTCCTGTCAACCTTTTAGAGCGCTCCAGCATTTGAATATAGGGGTTCACTTCGGTACTAGTCTCACAACTCGCCGCTTCGAACGTCGTGCCGCGTGGGGAGTCGAGCCACCTTTATGACCAGGCACAGAAGCATCGGTTTCCCCTGTCCTTTATTTAACCCATTTCTAAGCCCTATGACTGCATCCAAGCACATCCTGGTCTTCTCTTACTGTCTAGCGCATCTGCTCCAGAGCTCTAGCCTCAAAAAGCTTTCAACCATGGCCAACAACGCTAGGTCTTCCAAGCATCCCCACGACTGCCTCAAGGGAGATCGGGGGACACTATTGGGAAAGGGCTTATAGGTGAACCCCAATTAGTGTCGGGTAGGGTGTGGCACCCGCCACAGTTATTTTCAAAAATGAGTAGTGGCGGGTGACAAAACGGGCCCGCCACAGCTAACGTCTTAGCTGTTGTCGGCGTTCTGGGATCGGGGGTACCCAGACCTGCCTGCCTGCGGCCCAACGCGTGGCCCACCATGATGGCCCTGTACGGCCAGGTGACAAACCCCTCAATACAAGACCCTCATGAAGGCCCCCGCCTCGCGAGGAGGACGACGCCAAGACCTCCAAGGGAGCGGCCTCCCCAGGCTGCCTCCCGAGGAGCGGAGATTCCTATGCAGGTACCCAGCCTCAAGAGGCTACGATGACGTAAGCCACGGCAACCAAAGCAGGCAGGCGGCAGCGGGCGCAGCACAGACAGTTTCCTCTTTTGTGCTAAGGAAACAAGGACAGACGCGGGTTCCCAAGGAAGCCCGCCAAAGGTTTCCATTCCGGTGCAACGAGACCAAGACCACGAGCTCGGCAGGACGGTTGTCATCGCCGAGCCCACTTCTGCGTCACGCCAGGAGCTTTACAGGCGAAGACCACCTTTAGTCAGGATAAGCTGTACCTCTTGTCCCCTTTCAAATTTGGCCGTTGTGGGATCCCTTCCCGCCAGTGTGATAAGGGAAGAGGACCAAGGCCCGCTACAAATAGGGACTAGCCACCACCGTAGAAGAGGATCGGATCCACCCACACCCAAGAGCCCTCGCGAGGTTGCTCAACCACTGTACTTGTTCATCCACAAACCTCCTTGTGAGGCCAATCCACCAAAAGAAGGAGTAGGGTTTTACACCGCAAGGTGGCCCGAACCTGGGTAAATCATTGAGTCCATTTTCTTGCACGACGACGAGGCTTGAGCTGGGAAGAATCTTCGCACACGCCCCAGAGTTCAAACCTCTTTGAGTGTGCGGAGCTCTGAATCCGATATTTGGCACGCCAGGTAGGGGCGTGTCGAGGTCTCCCTTCCGGCTCCGCTTCGTCTCCGCTCCGTCTCCGCTTCGTTGCTCCCATGGGCCGCGACGCCCCAGGCCACTCCACTTCTCCTGCAGCCAACGCAGCCACTGGTCTAGCCATTCAAGAGCAGCAGGACTCGTCACAGCCACCCACCGCATGGCGCGACGGCCACACTGCTACTCCGTCCCTCGTCCCCGCCTTGGCGTCATCCTCTCACGCTCGCTACAGGCCGGCGAATGCGCAGGCACCACTGTTCATGGCACGCGAGCTGCTGCGTTACCGCCCTACCCCTGGTCGGTATGATGACTGGCTTGGTCGCATCGTCGAGCTTGTCAGCGTCGCCGGCGAGGTCCCGGTGCCCACCCACTCACTCCGTCCTCCGCCCTCCCAGGAGGGCGACATGGCTCATGGCGGACCTCCCCCTCCTTCTCTGCATGGCATCGTCCCCGAGCCCAGGCGCGAAGCGCGTCCGTGCAACCAGCCGCGTGAGGTGCCATTGCAGGGGAGGGATGAAGCATGTTGCCAGGTGGTGCCAAGGCCACGAGGCGATGCGCGTGTGCTCCCCACACCCCCGCGCCATCATTAGGACCGTGCGCCGCCGGATGCCGCGGTGCACGGGCGTCAAGACCCAGCTCCTCTTGTACACGCCGCACCTGTGAGCGGAGCAGCCTGCCGCGCCTTCTCCCCGGAGCTGCGCCGTGTCAACTGGCCTGGCAAATTCAAGCCGAACCTGCCTCCACGCTACGATGGCACCCCCGACCCCGTGGAGTTCCTTCATCTCTACGCGCTGAGCATCGAGGCGGCGAGCGGCGACGACAATGTCATGGCGAATTGGTTTCCCATGGTCCTCAAGGGTGGCACTCTCTCCTGGCTCCTGAACCTCCCGGAGGGATCGATCTCTTCCTGGGATGAGCTCCGCGAGCGCTTCATCGCCAACTTCTAGGGAACGCGCGATCGCGCCCAGGGGGTGAACGACCTGCGGCGCGTAAAGCAGCAGCCAGGCGAGACCCTGCACAAATACATAGAACGCTTCACGAACGTTCGCCTCAAGATCCCGAAGGCGTCAGACGAGGCCATCATCTCAGCATTCACCGATGGCATCCGGGACATCAAGATGAAAGAGGAGCTCGCCATCCATGATGAACTGTGCACGGCCCTGGAGATGTTCAACCTGGCAAACAAGTGCGCAAGGGCTAAGGAGGGTCGTCTCTCCCTCCTCGAGCTTCCGGAGGCAGATCCTGAGGACAAGCAGGCCAAGGCAAAGGAGGCGAAGCGCAAGGGGCCCGTAGTGCTGGCGGCTGAACCCGAGACGAAGTGCGGTTGCGGCCAAGATGAGCCCCCCAAGGGAGGCCGCCCATTCTGCATCTGCCACTATACACGCAGCCACAACACTGAAGACTACCAGGAGCTGAGGACGATCCGCGAGGAGCGCTTCGGCCGTCGCCCCGAGCGCGGCGACCGTAGCTATGACCGTGGAGGAGGCCGCGGCGGAGGCCGCTGGGACAACCGCGACGCGCGCCAGGACTGGCGCGATCAGCCTCGCGAGGACCGCTGGCGTGACGAGCCCCACGACGGACTCCGACGCGATCAGCCTCGTGAGGCACGCCCTCAAGGCAATGCTGGCCTCCCTCCACTATCTCCGCCACCAAGGAGGAACGACGGCGACCGGTGAGATGATGGGGCTGGTGGCTTCCAGGAACCCCGTGCGATCGCCTGCATCCGGGGCGGTGCTCAGGATCCTGCCTCCAACCGCATTTTCAATCAGTTCTCTGGTGAGGTGAACGCCACCCTCCCGAAGCTTGAAGCTGCTCGTCCCCTCAAGTGGTCACAGGTCACCATCACCTTCGACTCCAAGGACCACCTCAAGTGCGCGACCACCGCAGGCGTGCTCCCCATGCTCTACACACCTACCATCAGCAACGTCCTCATCACCAAGACCCTCATCGATGGTGGCACTGGGCTCAATGTCCTCTCCGTCAAGACTTTCGAGACGCTTCAGGTGCCCTACGACCAGCTCATGCCGACCAAGCCTTTCTCAGGAGTGACCGATGGCTATACCACTCCCCTGGGGCAGGTGCGCCTCCTGGTCACCTTCGGCAAGCGCGATAACTACCACACCGAGCTCATCGACTTCGACGTCGCCCACATCCACCTCCCGTACAATGCCATCCTCAGGTACTCTGCCCTCGCCAAGTTCATGGCGGCAACCCACCATGGCTACAACGTCCTCAAGATGCCAGGGAGTGGCCGTGTCATCACCGTCGCTTGTGAAGAGAAGGACGCAGTCTGCTCCCTCGAGCGCGCTTACCAAGCTGCGGCGGCTGAGAATGCTGATGACGATGGCGGCATTCTGCCTCCTGAGGACACGCCCAAGAAGAAGAAGTAGCTCCTCCCTACGGGCCGTCAGGGGACGGAGGCGTCAAGAGCGGCACCTCAGGCTCTGCGCCCATCACTGGGGCGCCTCGCCCTCCCGCATAGGAAGGCGCGCCTGGCGCCTCCCTCAGGACGGGCTTGGGGGCATCCACCTGGAGAGCCTCTGACCCGGTCGGCGCGACGAGGGAGGTGCTCAGGCACCACTTGGAGGCGTGCACTAACGCGCGCCCCCACAAGCAAGGAGCAAGGTGCGAGGCGCCAGGCTCACGAGAGTTCGTCACCCAAGCGATCGAGGAGCTTCAGGAGGCGCTGGCCATGCGTGGCGAAAGCCGCCCCGCACCACCCTGTGCGGCTGCCGCCCCCGATGAGGGCGGCAGGCTGCACATCTGCGTCAACATCCCGAGCCTCGACAGGGCCGCATCCCAAGACCTCTTTTGGCCGTCGCGCGTCGGCCGAGGAGGGGTCTGCCCCTGCAACTACGTCTGCATGCCTTTCGGCCTCGTGAACGTGGGCGCTACGTACCAGCGGCTCGCGCAGGCTGCGTTTGCATCGCACGAGGCCCGACGCCGCACGATCCTTCGAGAGGACTCGGACCCTCGCGAGCCACCCGGGTCTCGCGGGCCCCACGAGCCTCCAGAGTCTTCAAGCTCATGAGGATCAAGCTTCAAGAACTACCTCGACGCTTCAGCAGCATCTTTGCCAGGTGACCTTTTCATTTGTTCATTTGAGGGCGCCCCCCGGGCTGCATTATCCTCAAGCTGTCAGGACTCACCCCAGCAGTCGTATCATTTTGCGCATGTATCAGAACTAGTTTTACATTTGATGAGTTTTCGAAGTATTTCAAATTGCCTACCCAGTGCTTCGTCGCCATGAACGTCGCCGCGCCCTAACAACCCCGCTCTCGACCGCCTCATTATTAAGGGCTGGCACGGCGTCTATCCTTGGGTCCATCCCTGCAGTGTTGTTAAATCCAAGCGACTGAGCTCTATCTCGCGGGCCGGTCCCGTGCACGTCACCTCCCATGGTCCTTGGTGCTTCGTCCTCGCGTGAGCTAATCGGGGGTAGGAGAGTCAGGGCTTGCGGCCCGGTTCATATAACCATAGTTCGGCGTTTCAACGTCGCGGGAGCCGCGTGCCGTGTGTTTTTCCTTAGATCTATCGCATGAGAAGACTGGGCACGGCGTCTGTGCTCGGGTCTGTCCCTGCAGCGTCGATAAACCCAACGACCGAGCTGTGTCTAACGGCCTGGCTCCGTTCACGTCACCTCCTGGGGTTGTTGGTGTTTGGCCTTCTGATGCGGTGGCCTCTGGAGATTCATTCGGCGCAGGTTGTCCCCATCACACAGGTTTTGTAAGCGCGCCCCGCGCCAGAAGACCCAGGCGCAACCCACCTTGAGGTAGGGCCTCGTGAGACCTGTGTCGGCTCACGGGCGCCCAGATACACCTCCTCCAGATTCTCCCGTGACACTCTCACGTAATAACGAGTGGGCTGTATACGCCCGGGGTCCCCCGAGGACGCGGAGGGGCCCCCACCCACGCCCAAGTGGAAGCCCCATGCTCCGCGCTGGCGGACGACACGGTCCTCCAATGACTATGCCCACGCAATGTGGAAGCCCCATGCTTCGCGCTGGTGGATAAACAAGTAAGGGCGCCCTAGCGGCTGCACCAACCTCAGGATGGCCCTTTGGCCCCGTCACGCAGAATTTCCCTGGGATGCGCGTGCGAGAGGGCTGGACGGGGGCTATGCTCAGGCCACGCCTGGTGCGTGCTGCCTCACCAGGTCCCTGGTACCTAGTCTTCTCGCACCCCTCCCAGACAAAAGCTGGCGAGGAAAGGTATGGGAGCCGCTCGAACGTCAAGGGGGACCCCTGGGCATCGTGACCCATGGCCTCACTAGTCACGTAGCCCCTCACCCCTTAGTCTCGTCCTGGTGATCCGGACGCCCCAATGGCGGTCGAGGTATGCGCGGGATTGGACCCTGCCGACGCAGAGCACCAAGGCGCTCCAATTCGACTCTGTTGTCGCCATGTATCCTTCATGAGGGCTGCTTGCACGTCAAGGGGGACCCCTGGGCATCACGACCCAGGGGCCTCACTAGTCACATAGCCCCTCACCCCTTGGTCTAGTCCTGGTGATCCGGACGCCCCAACGGCGGTCGAGGTATGCGCGGGATTGGGCCCTACCGACGCAGAGCACAAAAGCAAGCAAGAAGGAAACAAGGCGCAAAGGGAAATCACAGAATTCAAGCAAGTTATTACAGGCACAGGGTGTTTTGCAGTTCAAGCAAGTCTTACGCCTCCACGAGGCACGATAAATGTCACAGGTCGGAGTCTAGGAGGAGGGGCCGTCATCACCGAGGCCGTCGCCGCCAATCGCCTCGGTCACGTCGAGCTCGTCGCCAACATCGTCGTCGATGCCTTCATCGCCACTGCTCGCCTCCACTACAGGGGGCTTGGTGTTGGGGACGAAGCCGAATTTCTTCGTCAGAGCGTCCACGGAATCCTTCACGACCGCCGCTGCGGAGGCACGGAACTCAGGAGCAATCGAGGCCATCACCGCATTGAAATCAAAGCCTGGTTTGCAGAGGTAGAGGTGGCTGAAGACACGCGTCGCAGCCGCGAGAAAAGGCCGCGGCACTCGTTCTCCAGGATGGCGCCCACCTTGGCGACCGCGCCTTCGAGCGCCTCGGCGAATTTGGAGGAGAGCCCAGCATAACCGCCCTCGGGGGTCGCCAGCGGCTCCCCAAATCCTCCCCTGCAGATGAAGCACAGAGCCCGGTGAAGCCTGAGCTCAACGGAGGGGAAGGCATCGCGTTCCGCGGTAGCCTTTTCCTCAGCAGCGGCAAGCGTCTTTTCCCTAGCACCCAGCTGGGCCATTGTGGCCGAGACGTGCCGGGCGTGGGACGTCTGGGCCTCAGCTACCTCATCCTTCAGCTTGGCCTGACGCCCGCGTTCCACAGCTTGGTCGTCGGCTGCCTGGGATAGCACGGAGGCGCGATCGGTGAGCTTCGCCTCGCGGGCATTAACGTTCTCCTCCCGCTGGTGAAGCTGTTGCTTGTGCGTGGCTCGCTCCTCCTGAAGGGCCTTCAGTTTGGCTTCCACCTCACTGCAGCGCTCCGCGGCAGCCGCTGCCTTTTGGCCAGCGCCGCGTCGCGAGCTGCCACACCCTTGGCGGCCTCCTTCTTCCTCTCTGCGGCGGCAGGTTCAGCCTGGCCCCAGGCCGTCTTGATGGCTGCGTCAGCCTGGAGCCACCCGGAGATAAGCTCCAGGCTTTCCCACTCGAAGGAGCGCCTGTCGGCGCCTCGAAGGTCGGCCCAGATCCGGTCAAGCGCGGCGTAAGCCCCAGCCTAGGCGCCGGGCCCGACCGGAGGACCGCTGCCCGCGAGCGCGAGAGCCTGACCAGGAGGTGGCACCGGCACCTCGACAAGCGCTGTGTCTAAGGGAGCTGCGGCGTGACTAGCTTGGGACGCTTCAGGCTCCAGTTCCCCCTCGACCATGGCAAGAGCGGACAACTGCTCGGCCTGATGGCGCACGGAAACTGGCTCCTCCCAAGGCCGCGTTGCGGCGTCCTCAGGAGCGGACTTCGTCAGGACGGGGCAGGAGGTCGCCCCCTCCATCTACGTTGGAGACACTACGGCCGCGGCAAGGGGCGCCGCTTCCTGAACTTCCATGCTTCCGGAGGCTGGCCCCCCGGTCGGCATCACCACAATGTCAGGAGAAGGCATTGCGCCCGCAAGCTCAGGCGTGGTGGGGCTGGAGGCGGAAGGCGCCCTCCGGATAGGGGGCTCCTTCGGCTCGGCGCCCGCCTTCCTCTCCTTCGGCTCGACGACGACCCTGGCCACCAAGGAGAAGAGGCCGTGAGCATGCGCGCAGTTAGTAATCAACCAAAGGCGAGGCAAGTTACTTACTCATCGACCACGACCCACTTCCTCTTCCTTTCCACGTTGTCGAGGGCCGGGATGCTCCCGCCTCTCTTCGGCGTGGCGTGGTCGTCCGGAAGGGTGGCGGCATCACCCTCAGGGGCCGCGGCCGGAGGGGCCGCGTCTGTCCCGGTGGTGGCCGCCCCGTCTTTTGGCTGCAGCATGGATGGGGACGGGGCCGGTGTCTCAGGCGCCCTGCCTGAACGCATGGTGTCCGCCGGAGAAGGCGCGGCCGCGCGTTTCTTCGGGGTCGCCCGAGTGGATGCCGGCGTTGCCTGGGAGGCAGGCCTTGGCTTCATGAGGACCCTCGCGAAGCGCAGGGAGCCCACGGCAGAGGGTTCGTCGGCATCATCGTCATCTTCGAGATAGTGGAGGAGCACACTCTGCGACGGGGGAGACGCCCCTTCCAAGCCGTCATCCACGGTCTCCTCCGAGTCTTCCTCGCTGCTGGCGCTGCCGGAGGACACTGGCACCGGGGAGTTGGGGCGCTCGGGAGGCGTGAGCCCACACTCGTCAAAAGCGGGCATGGCGGCAACCAGTTCCCCCTTGTCGTTGTGGTGGTACAGCAGGGTGTAGGCCTTGGGGAGGTCCCCGGGATCGCCGTGGAGCAGAGTAACCATGACCCTGCCTAGATCTTCGCCGGTCAGGATGGCAGGCCGAAGCCTGGTGGCGTCACTTGCACCGTCGAACTCCCACATGGGCTTCGAGTGCGCCTGGAGCGGCACTAGGCGCTGCGTCAGGAACTCCTTCACTATCATCGCCCCGGTCAATTTCTTGGCCTACATGTCCCGGGAGATCCGCTCCAAGACGGGCTTCGCCCGGCGATCGGTGAGCTTCGCGGAACCCCACGCGAGGGCTTTCTCGGGCAGCTCCATCGGGAGCTCCAGGCATGAGTTGAGGCCCCTGGTATCTTTGAAGGCCCTCCACCTTCTTCCCGGCCTTCAGGATCGAGTTCCCGCTCTGAACCGCGACAAAGGAGGCGCAAGCCGATCGCTGCGCGCAGTCGTGAAGCAGCAAGCTGAAGTAGTTGCGGAAGAGGGCCACCGAGGGCCTCACGCCCATGAAGGCCTCACAGTAGAAGGCAAAGACGGACAGGAGAAGGATGGAGTTGGGCTGAAGGTGGAGTGCATGGATCCCATAATGCTACAGGATGGCGGTGAAGAACCCTGAGAAGGGCGGGACAAGCCCGGAGAAGATACTGTGGAGGAAGAAGGGGTAGACCGTCTTCGCCAAGGTACGCGGCTCCGTAGAGCTGCATCAGACCAGGGTCTCCCCCCACTCGTTAGTGTCACCCGCCATAAACGGGAGCACGGGGTCGAGGTCCACTTCCTTGGCAATGGCGGAGGCCGAGAGCGCCGGCGAAGGGGAAGAAGAGGACGAAGCTTGAGCCTCGGGCTTCGACTTCCCGGCGGACGCCATCTGCAAAGTCCCTAAGGGAAGAGAGCAAGAGGAGGGGCAACGCAGCGTTGAGATATGGAGGAGGTTCTCGCAAGTGAAAGGGGATCTGAGCGAGGAAGCAAGGGCGCGAGGAAGGGGGACAATAATGGCTCGGCAGCGGGCGCTCGGCTTTTGTTGGTCCGGGCAGTTGCCGAGGCAACATGGGCGATGGCACCCGTGTCCTGCCACGTGCCATGCAGATTGGCCCGCAGGCGGTTGGGGCCCACGGCGTTCCTGCCTCTCTTCCTTGGCTTCACGCAGAAGCCGACCCGAGCGCGCCTTGGGCCCGAGGGCTACTTTCGGCATTCTGGGATCAGGGGTACCCAGACCTGCCTACCTGCAGCCCAACGCGTGGCCCACCACGATGGCCATGTACGGCCTGGTGACAAACCCCTCAAAACAAGACCCTCGTGAGGGCCCTCGCCTCGCGAGGAGGACGACGCCAAAACCTCCAAGGGAGTGCCCTCCCCAGGCTGCCTCCCGAGGAGCGGAGATTCCTATGCAAGAACCTAGCCTCAGGAGGCTGCGATGATGTAAGCCACGGCAACCAAAGCAGTCGGGCGCCAGCGGGCGCAGCAGAGACAGTTTCCTCTTTCGTGCTAAGGAAGCAAGGATAGACGCGGGATCCGAAGGAAGCCCGCCAAAGGTTTCCATTCCGGTGCAACAAGACCAAGACCACGGGCTCGGCAGGACGGTTGTCATCACCGAGCCCACCTCTGCGTCACGCCAGGAGCTTTGTAGGCGAAGACCACCTTTAGTCAGGATAAGCTGTACCTCCTATCCCCTTTCAAATTTGGCCGTTGTGGGATCCCTTCCGGCCAGTGCGATAAGGGAAGAGGACCAAGGCCCGCTATAAATAGGGACTATCCACCACCGTAGAAGAGGATCGAATCCACCCACACCCAAGACACCTCGCGAGGTTGCTCAACCACTGTACTTGTTCATCCACAAACCTCCTCGTGAGGCCAATCCACCAAAAGCAGGATTAGGGTTTTACACCGCAAGGTGGCCCGAACCTGGGTAAATCATTGAGTCCATTTTCTTGCACGACGACGAGGCTTGAACTGGGAAGGATCTTCGCACACGCCCCAGAGTTCGAACCCCTTTGAGTTTGCGGAGCTCTGAATCCGACAGCTGTGGCGGGCGGCGCCCGTCACTCGCCACAGTTTTAACCTCGAGGGTGGGACTTGTTTGCGTAACTCATCTGTAACGGGTTCCAGTAATTGCCCGCGACAGGTAGGAGACTAAGCAATGGTGGGCGGCTCTTAGCAGCCACCACTAGTTAGCCTTGCCGGGTTTCCACTTTTAGCCCAACTTAGCTATGGCGGGCACTTTACGCTGCACACGAGTGGTAGGTCAAAGATCTTTTGTCGGGCGGCTCTTCTCACCCGCTACTGGTACTAATTTTTCAAATGTCCGTGAGGGACTTGACGAAGATTACGTCCGCGCGGTCGGCCATGCCCGCCCAAACTGACGCCACTGAGCTGTCCCACCCAATTCCCCCTAACGCCACGACACTCCCCCCCGCAAGCGTCGGCAACTAGCGCCGCCACCGCGTCCACCCGCACGGTCCGCCACTCCCATCCCACATTCCCCCTTCCACCCACCCGCAAGCGTGGGCAAAGCGCGTTGTCGCCGCGTCCACCCGGCCGCACGCTCCGCCACTCCCGGCCCGCATCCCTCTTCCCCCCTCCACCCACCCCATGCGCCATCGGCCGCCCCCTGCTCCTCCTCTTGGCCGGTCTCTCCACTGAGCCCCTCCGCCGGTGCGCCTCCGCCGCACCAACGGACAACAACGTCGGCCATCTCCACATATGTACGTACGTCGATGCTCATGGTTTGATTTACATGGAATAGAAAAGAGTGCCAAAGTTTTGACAAAATGTTGATTCACTTCCATTACGTTGAATTTCTGGCATTCCATACGTCCAAATTTTAGCAAAGGTTTTTCCAATTTTTTTGATAAATGGCGATGGCCGGTGGTGAATTGGATGATGCGGTTCTGTTGTCTTCTTTTACAGGGAATATGAATGAATGCGAAAGTTTTGACGAAATGTTTATTCACTTCCATTTCGTTGAATTTCTGGCATTCTATATGGCCAAATTTTAGCAAAGTTTATACCAATTTTTTTGATAAATGGCGATGGCCAGTGGTGAATTGGATGATGCGGTTTTGGTGTCTTCTTTTACATGGAATATGAATGAATGCGAAAGTTTTGTCGAAATGTTGATTCACTTCCATTTCATCGAATTTGTTGCATTCAATATGTGCAATTGTTAGCATCAAATTTGTTCCATTCAATATGTCCAATTGTTAGCATCGAATTTGTTACATTCAATATGTCCAATTGTTAGCATCGAATTTATTGCATTCAATATGTCCAATTGTTAGCAACAGGGAATATGAATTTCATTGCGGTTTTATTGTCTTCTTTTACATGGAATAGAAATGAGTGCCAAAGCTTTTGCCGAAATGTTGATTCAGTTCCATTTCGTCGATTTTCTGGCACTTAATATGTTTCTTTTTGAGCACTCATCCTGTCAATTTTTTTTATTACTAATATGTAATTATTTCTTTACTCATTATGGATGCAATCTTCATTTTGCAGATAAAAGATGGTGAGAAATACACGGTCTTGGAGTGAGGATTTGACTCCCTGATAACCCACAAGTGTAGGGGATCGCAACACTCTTCACGGGTAGTATTTCACCCTAATTTATTGATTCGACACAAGGGGAGCCAAAGAATATTTATTGGCCTTGATAGTTGAGTTGTCAATTCAACCGCACCGTGGATCTCTCTCTGCAGCAAAGATTTAGTAGAACGACAAATAGTAGTAGCAAAAGTAACAGTGAAAGTGACAGTAGGAGTTTTGTAGCAAGTGTAACAGTAACAATAGCAGTAGTAACTTGGAAAGATTCAATATATGTAAAGCGTAGGCACATGGATCGGTGATGGATAATGATTTAGATGACATTGATCATATAACAGTTACACACTAGGGCGACACAGAACTAGCTCCAATTCATCAATGTAATGTAGGCATGTATTCCGTATATAGTCATACGTGCTTGCGATAAGAACTTGCATGACATCTTTTGTCCTACCCTCTCGTGGCAGCGGGGTCCTATTGGGAAAGAAGGGATATTAAGGCCTCCTTTTAATAGAGAACCGGAACTAAGCATTAACACATGGTGAATACATGAACTCCTCAAACTACGGCAATCACCGAAAAGAATCCCAATTATTGTCACCTTGGGGTATGCGGATCATGACACATAATAGGTACATATAAGTTGCAAGATAGGATCCAAATCACTCTTATGTTCATGAAAACATAATAGGTTCAGATCTGAAATCATGGCACTCGGGCCCTAGTGACAAGCATTAAGCATAGCAAAGTCATCGTAACATCAATCTCAGAACATAGTGGATACTAGGGATCAAGCCCTATCAAACTTAACTCGATTACATGATCAATTCCATCCAATCCCACCACCGCCCAAAATAGTCTCCAGATCAGCCCTCCGGAGGAAGAATAGGAGGTGGCGGCGGCTTCGTCTCATGAAACGCGATGAAATCTTCTCTCTGATTTTTTTCTCCGTTGATGTGAATTTATAGCATCGAAATTAGGGTAGGAGGGGCCATGAGGGCCCCACAAGCCATCTACCGCGCCCCTAGGGGGGCGCGACCGGTTGCGTGGTGGCCTTCTAGTCCACCCCCTCCGGCAGTTCTTCGCACCAAAATTCCTTATATATTCCAGAAAAAATCCACATAAAGTTTTGTCCAATTATGAGAACCTTTATTTCTGAACAAAAATAACACCAAGGTAGTTCTGCTGAAAACAACGTCAGTCCGGGTTAGTTCCATTCAAATCATGCAAATTAGAGGACAAATCCAGAGCAAAAGTGTTTCGAAAAGTAGATACGTTTGAGACATATCAACTCCCCCAAGCTTAACTCATTGATTGTCCTCAAGCAATTCAGTTGATAAACTAAAAGTGATAAAGAAAACTTTTACAAACTCTTTTGTTCTCGTTATTATACACATGCTTAGCTAGTGCTCAAGTTTTCAGCATAAATAATAAATAGACATGTCCATGACAACAAATAGATATTATGTTAACTCATGGCAAGAGATAACCATCTAGAAAGCAATAATAAAACATCTCCTATGACAACAATTTATCAAAACACTCATAATACAATATGGTGACAAGGTATTTCGCTAGCCCTTTCTGAGACCGCAAAACATAAATGCAGAGCACCTCTGAGATCCAAGAAGCGACTTAACATTAGAATTCAGGGTAGAAAATATCCAATCATGCTCATATCCAACATTAACTAAACTAAATGCATAAGAATGACAATAGTGCTCTCGGATCTGGTGCTTTTAGTAAGAGCTCGAAGCTTAAAACAAGGGTGAAACTATAATTTTTGAATGGTGCACTTTTCTTGTCAACGTTACGACAAAGGTTTTCAATATTTTCCATGCTAAACTCATTATTGGCGGTTCCCAAACAAAATAGTAAAGTTTACTCCTATCCACCATCCAAACACATTCCATGCTTGTCCGAATCCACGGTTGCCCTCCAAACAATCAACTGTCCCAAGGAGTTGGTGTAATTTATTTCGACTATGTGGGACTGGGCATCCTTCTTACCTGCCTCTCTCATGCAATGACGGTGGATAAACGACCGTCCTGAGAATAGCTTGCTTAGCACGGAAAATATTGACTGCCCCATCGCTCCATGAGCGAGACGAGTGCACAAAAATGGATGTTTGTTTGAATATTTAGAGATAGCACATGCAAATTTACTTGGAACGGCAGGGTAATACCGTATATAGGTAGGTATGGTGGACTCATGGGAATAACTTGGTTTAAGGATTGAATGCACAAGCATCATTTCCGCTTAGTATAGGTGAAGGCTAGCAATAGGTTGAGAATCGACCAGCTAGAGAGCAACAACTGTCATGAACATGCATTTTGAATAATTAACATTGGATGTAGCATGAGTAGGATATGAACACTCTGAATCTAAACATCATGAAAGTTATATTGGTTTTGATTCAATTACATGTTCGTACATGGGCCAAGTCAAACTGCTTGAATTTCTCAGAGGGAGATACCATACTACCATACCATATTATAACCATTTTAATGCATGTTGACACACAAGATAAATCATTATTAACTCCTAGCTATTTAGGCATGACATGAGAATCTATAATCTTTAATTGTCATCACGAACATGTTTACACATGATATACCGAATCAGGATCAAACTGGCTAAACATATTTACAAAAACAGAAAACAAGAAGAGTTCATACCAGCTTCCCTTGCCACAGTCACTTCATCAAATATAGTCATTATTGCCTTTTACTTGCACGATCGAACGGTGTGATAATAATAATAGTGCAAGAACGACGTGGACTAAGCTGGAATCTGCAGGGCAGTTTAAGACAAAGGAAAAGAAAAGGTAAAATTGGCTCTCTGTTAGATCATCAATAAAGCATATGAGAGCCACTCAACAATTTCATCGTGGTCTTCTCCTTTCGACAACTCAGCTAAGGAAAAGAAATTCAGAGAAACACACTAAAATATTTTTGGAGTTTTTGTTTTTTCTGAAGCAAGAAAAGGAACTAAGGGAAAAACATGAACGAGAAAACTTATTTACACGGAAAAGCTCCCAACAAGCAAAGGAAATCTTTTTGGGTTTTCCTTTTAGTACTACAGCTAAAGAAACAAGAAAAAGGAAAGAACCGAAAAGAAGCAAGAAATATTTTTGGATTTTCAAAGTTTTTTTTTCAAACACACAAGAGGAAAGCAAAAAATAAAGCTAACATGGATATACAAAGAAAGAGGATGAACCTCGACAATTTGTAGGAAGTGTGAGAACATGAATGTATGTCGGTGAGAAATACGTACTCCCCCAAGCTTAGGCTTTTGCCTAACTGGGTAATCACCACTGGTAGTAGCCGTCAGGTCTAGGAAAGTACTTCCGCCAAGGTATCCGAGAGTCCCATGCCTGAGCCTCGGCCTCTGCAGCAGCAAGCTCGTTCCGGTAAGCAATGATGTCCTCTAGCATTATTCTGTATCCGTTCCTGGCATGATAGTTAAACAAAGAAGGTGTAGACAAAGGAATAATATCGCAAGTCTTCTCTCTAAACACTAGGCTGTAACGAAGGGGTTGTAGTGATTCGGTTTCTAGAGAAACTGGTGTTCCTCCACAGATAGATGGTCGAGGTGCACCTCAGGCAACAAATAATCAGTAGGGCGTATTGCCACCGCAAAGCGCTTAGCCAAGCGCGTAGCATAAATACCACCATGAATTTTACCTTTAGTTCGGTTAAGATGCAAGCGGCATGCAACAATAGCTCCTAGGTTGTAAGTATTATCACCATAAAGTGCATGGCGTAAAATAGCGAGGGTGGGAGCGCTGAGGGCACCACCCTGCTCCATAGTAGTTATGCATTTTCCTATGACCAGAGAAAAATAATGCACCGATGGAAAATGCAAACTAGTGACTCTGGCGCGTGAAACGCCCCTGGTTTCCCCTACCATTAAGGTATGAATAAAGTCCTCAAACTCCTCAGCGTTAGGTTCACGCACTCCCCCATCAGAGGGAAGCAGACATATTTCACAAAATTCATGCAGAGGTAACTCATAGTTCTCGGCATATAGAGCAAAGCGTACCATAGGAGCACCGGGCGTATTAACGAAATAAAAGTTTTGCATGAATGAATTAGTAAGGAGATAGTGTTGGTCACACTTATCTGCGAAGAAGCTGGTTAGCCTGGAATTTGCAGCGAATTGCATGAACTCTTCATAAAAACCCGCTTCACTCATGAAGGTTATATGTGGCCATTCACAGGGCTTAACATCCGCATTGCAAGGGAGGTTGATATCGCTATCCTTAATCCTCCTAGAAACTCCCTTGGGGCTCCGACTTGAAGAAGCTCTCATTAGAAAGTTCATTCTCCTAAGAACAAATTTCTGAAATTTTTGGCCACAAAATTATGTCAATAAAACTTTGCAAGATTGGTAGCAACTACTCATATGGATGCCTAGAGGACATATTAAGCATTCCCAGTACTTGGAACTCAAAGGATTATACATGTAAGCTTATTTTCTATAGCACTGTCATGCCCAAGATGCGGTCCTACCCCTATTAAGGCTTGTTGCCTCGACGGGGATAGAAGCGCATCTCGTCGTTCGCAAGTACAGTAAAACATTGCAATACATGTATGAAGAGATGAGTATAGGAGTTGGCTTACACTTGCCACATGCTATCTTACAAGTTCACACAAATTTATTCATACATCATTCAGAAGGCAGGGTCCGGCTACGGACAAAATCAAACGATAAAAGAAACAATGTAAAACTGCCTTGCTATCCCAGGATCACCACCACGAAGCTCCCTACTCATCTGGATAAGTGACATACATACGTCTACTCTCTTCGTCGTACTCCCACTGGAGCTGAGTCACATCTTCTGGCACGTTCTCATCAACACCCGCACCTGTATTGTTGTAATATGTGAGCCACAGGGACTCAGCAATCTCATAACCCGGGTACCGAAGCTATGTAAGCCATTGGGTAAGGAATTGGTTATGGTGAGGCTGCAGCAAGCGCTAAGCACATATTTGGTGGCTATCTTACGAGAACATTAATGTAAATATGGTGGCATACGTGTGACGGTCGTGAACTAGCATGATCACTAAGTGATCCTGAACACCTACTTACGTCAATCATAACCCCGCCGTGTTCCCTCTCGGTTCATGTTCACGAGCAGAGACAGTCGCGGTTACGCACACAGTTGGTGTATTTTATTGGAGTTTACTTCAAGTTAACTATAACCGGGTGTTAAAGAAATTTCCAAGTTGCCACGTAACCGCGGGCATGACTTTCCGAAAAGATTAAACCCTGCAGGGGTGCTCCAACTCATCCATCACAAACTAACCACACGCCGCGAGAATAACCTCGACCACGAATCCCGTGATCTTCATAGGCAATTCCACTGGAAAACCGCAACCTCGAGATAGCCCGAAGAAAAACCGGAATTCCTCGCGCAAGACTGTCGTGGGAAATGGACACCTATGGGATCGAGGAGACCCCTTTACGGTTCGGCAAGGGGAGAGGATTGTACAAAGAGTAGAACTATCGATCAGCACACGGGGATTACCCAGGTTCGGGCCGCACGGATGCGTAAAACCCTACTCCTGCTTTGATTGTATTGATTGTGTTCTTGGCCAAGTTCTGGGAGCTACAGTACTCAGTAGCTACGCATGCAGAATGGGCCCTCAGAAGTGCTCCCTTTCTCCCCTCTTTGTACGCCTCGGGCCTCCTTTTATATGAGTCAAAGGGGCTACCACAGTGGCGTACGAGATAAGGCATGAGGTGGAAAGTAGCTACAGTGTTATCATAGTGTTATCATACCTAACCCTGACGTCCTGGGACAAACTCATTAAATGCACCGTGAGGTGTCCGTCAAGGTGTCCCTTAGCGTCTTGGGCTTGGAAAAGCTTTACGGGGGATGGGAAAAGCAGCCATCCCATCAGCACCGCTTAAGCATCTCGTGGCCAGCATTGCGCCACGTCACCATGAGGACAAGCCCTAAATGACAAGGCTGGCCGCTGCACTGGAGCA
Source organism: Elymus sibiricus (assembly GCA_039707655.1). Classification (NCBI taxonomy): domain Eukaryota; kingdom Viridiplantae; phylum Streptophyta; class Magnoliopsida; order Poales; family Poaceae; genus Elymus; species Elymus sibiricus. Next base: position 314,013,287 of record CM077673.1, read on the forward strand.
ATAGCGCTGCACTGTGCAGAGCCTTGCCGGGGCTGAATCCTTGCCGGACCCGGGGCTTGCCGGGACCGGGTCTTGCCGGGTGCGAGGCCTTGCCGGCAAGGGTCTTGCCGGGACTCCGCAACCCTTTGGTCTTCTGTTTGATCGTTGACTTGAACGCCTTCTTGGCATCTTAGTTTTGTGATTACTCCAAGCTATCCCCCGGCAAGGCTTGCCGCAGTACGGCTACAACTACCCGTGCACAAGTAAGGGGTACTAAAAAGACCCATACTTTAGTACACCGACAGGAGCCCCCGGGCCTAGGCCATACACGGGTGCCAGGCCTATTGGGCTAGGCCCAAAACAGTGCACGGGCACGCATGGCAGGGAATAACTGCTCGCAATCATTATCTCTTTTACCACGCCCGTCCACTACGCGCATTAATCGCGTGAAGTGGGAGACGTGGGCGGAAACTCCACTGCAAAAGCGGGCGGTAAAGAGCCTGCCTCGCGCCTTCCCCATAAAAAAGGGAATCGCAGAGGGCACTGCTCATTTACCCCCTCCGCCTTTCCAATCTCAATCTCAGAGCCGTCGCCATCGTCTTCTTCCTCGCGCCCAAAGCAGAGCTTTTCTCCCTCCACCCGCCTCCACCGCGCTCTCGACGCCTTCAGCGCCCACTTCCATAGCCATCATGCCGCCCAAGCCGAGCAAGGGCAAGGCGGCGGAAGCGGCCGCCGCAGAGAGCAAGTTGGCGAAGTTGCGGAAGGAACGCGCTGTCTTCCCCTCGACGCTTGACGCGGAGAACTTGAAGAAGAGGTACCAGTTCGCATGGGCGAAGGAGACCACGGCGCATCCAGCCACCAGAGTGAGTGTAGCTTATCGTAGGGCAGAGCCAGGAGATTATCCCTTCTTTGCTGATTACTTCTGGTGCGGCCTCTATCCTCCGTACTCAGATTTCTTCGTAGATATCATGCTCACCTATGGCTTCCAGCTGCTAGATTTCACGCCGAATGCCGTGACTTGTATGTCCGTCTTCGCGCACCTTTGCGAGAATTTTGTCGGGGTCATCCCGAGCACTGCACTTTTCTGGCACTACTTCTACCCCCGCATCCAAAAGGGCGACGCCCTCTCCGGCAGAATCACTTGGATTCCGAGGACGGCAACCAAGGAGACGTACCTAGAGGGGCTCTACCGCGAGAGATGGGATGAGTGGTGCGGCAAGTGGTGCTGGGTCTGGGAAAAGGAGCCCCAACCGTTCTGCGAGGTGCGGAAGCAGAAGGTGGTCCGCGGCAAGGATTGGGGCGCCGCGGACCCTGTCGACAGCAAACTCACCATCGCCATCACCAGGATACAGTGCCTCAGGGCTGCCGGGTTGAAGGTGGAGATGATTGCTTCAGATTTCCTTCGCCGGCACATCGCCCCACTGTAGAACAAGGGGCGCCCTGCCTGGGAGTACACGAACGCTGCCGACGTCATGAGGGTGCGGCCTGGGCTGGATAATGATCTGACAGCCATGGGGCATGCAGCCCTCTGCCAACAGCTGTTCAAATCCGGCGCAGTGGGAGAGTTGCCGGCAGGCGTCGTCCCACTGTGCAACAACTCGTCGCTGACCTCCATCATCGCCATGATGCCAGTGTTCAATGCCCATAGCATCGACGAGAGGTGGATCGAGCCGTCCGCGGAGCAGGCGCTGGCGTTCTTCGACAACTTGACGGAGAAGGCCATCCGCGAGGAGAACCTTGTCCGCGCCACCACGGAGGAGGAGCTCGCCTACATCGCCAGCAGGGCGGAAGAGGCGAACCTTGCCGAAGAAGCCGGCAGCGCTGAGTCCAGCGAAGGCGAGGACCCGCTGCGGGAAGATCTTGCCGGGCAAGATAAGGCTGCCGGGGAGCCGAGCGGAGCCGCTGCCGGGAGCTCTTCTGCCGGAGGTGCCGCCGAAGAGGAAGAAGAGGAGGAGGAAGAGCCCCCAGCTCTTCAACACAGGAAGAAGCACGTCCTCCGGAAGAACACCACTGGTGCTCCAGCCCGCCAACCTTCCTCAAGCAGCGAGGCTTCCGGCAAAGGGGCGGCCGGCGAGGCCGCACCGCAACCTGCTGCTGCCAAGCGGCCCAGGACCATTCCTCCTCCTCCGTCAGGTACCGCGGCGGGGGTCGGCTTCGACCTCTCCGTCATCAGCTCCGAGGAAGAAGAAGAATAGTAAAAGTCCCGCCACAGCTTTCATTCTTATCTTTCTAGTTTTGCTTGATTGACTTGCTCTGTTCCCGTCTCCACAGGGAAATGGAGACCTTGGCGCAGCGGATGGCGAAGAGGGCCAAGACCTCAACAAGCATCGAGCCGCCGGCAAGCACCTCGGGCGTGCCGGAAATGGTTCTCGTCAGCTCGGAGTCAAGCCCAGAACGCAACCCTCGATGCAGCCCTCGACGCAGCCCTCGGCGCAGCCCCCAGCGTGAGTCTTCTACTCACTACCCACTGGCACGTGCCGGGGTGTGCATCTTCTCTGCTGACATCTCCGGGCGTGCAGGAGCGGAGCAACAACAAGAGGCAACAGCGGGAGCTGCCTCCGCCGTGCCGCCTCCATCGACCACACCGCCCAGGGAGGAATTTTCGAGCAAGCCCTACCGCGACGAAGGGGAGGGGTCGGCAAGTGCAGGCTCCGGCAACCCCTTCCTTGACGCAGGTAAAGTTACTTGCCCCAAAGAGCTTGTCGCTTTGGTTTTTCTTCTTTTTGTCTTCTTGAACTTCCTTCTTAGCTTCATCTTAATCAACTCCTTGGCTTTCAATCTTCTTCTGACAGAGCTCATGGACACTGACGTTGTCATTGAAGAGACTGCCAAGGATGCCGCCACTGAAGCCGACATGGTTACCACCGAGGAGGCCGCCAAGCATGCCGCCGCCGAGGCCGCCAAAGCTGCTGCCGCCGAGGCTGCTGCTGTCGAGGCCGCCAAGGCCGCTGCCGCTGAGGCCGCCAAGGCCGCACAATAGGAGGCCGCCAAGATGCCCGCCGAGGGAGCCGGCGAGGAGACCCGTGGCCATACTGACGGCGCTTCCGCTGCAGGAGCGCCAGGCGCTTCTACTGCCGTGGGGCCCTCAACTGCCGAAGACCAACCCTCGTCGTCCAAGGCCCCTTCCTCAAGCCAATACATCAGGGCCGGCAAAAACGTTGTCAGCATGCCGGGGTTGGCAAACATCGAAGAGCTGGTTGAGGGAGAACATCTTGACGGGGAAATCATCGTCGCCGCCGCCAGCGAGCTCAAGGAGGAGCAGCTACTCCAAGCCATGAATGACAACTATCGGAAGCTCCAAACGCTCTACCCCGCCCGGAAGGAGAAACTGGACTCCCGGGCAGCGCTCGTCGAGGCAGCGGAAGGAGACTTCCAACAACGCGTCATGGAGACACAGGCTTGGTACGGCGAGGCCCTCCAAGAGCTGAATGTTTATCGGGAGCAGCTGGCGGAAGAGCGGAACGTCCTCCTGCTGAAGCAATCGGACATCGAGAAAGCGCAAGAGGAGGCCGCCCAGCAAGCCGCCGCGGCAGGAGCCCTCTTGACGCAGCGCCGCATCAGCCTTGACGCCCAAGAAGAGGACCTTGCCGCGCGCGAGGCGGCGCTTGCCGCCAAGCTTCGCAACAAGGACGAAGAGCTCGAAAGTCTTGTCGCGCGGCGGGTCCAGGAGCTTGAGCAGAAACACTTGAAGACGCTCAGAGCTCTAACTGAAGACCACGCCGGCAAGCTCAAAGAGGCCCTCGACGCTGCCGGAGCTGCAGAGGCCGCCAAGAACTTGCTGGAGGAGAAGACGAAGCAGCCGGAGGCCGCTCTCGAGGACCACGGCAAGAAGGTCTCAACACTCGAGGTCAAGAGAGATAAGGCTCTCCACAACCTGATGGAGACGCAGGTTGCCGTATCCGAGAATGTCCAGCAGCTTTCCTCCGTCAAGAACTCCATTGAAGATCTGAAGCTGAAGCTATCCACGCTGGAGGAGTCTCTCGAGGCTGCCCGAGTTCGCGAGAGGACTCTTATCAAAGACCTCCACGACGAACAGGAGCTGCTCCAGAACGCCGCCGCCACACACAACGAGTACACTTCTAGCGTGAAGCTCTGGACTGCTAGGCTGGCGGACGTCGCCGAGAAGCTTGGCGCGGAGCTGGAGACCATGGGCTTGCCGGGCTTCGGATAATCTGCCGATGACAACGTATCCTCAAGCGCCAGGCTAACCATGTTCTTCGAGAAGCTCGTCGACGCCCTCAAGCTACTCCAGGTGAACCAAACAAGCAAGCTGGCCGACGAATCCCGGAAACTCTGCCAGCTCGTCCTCCGTAAGGTGTTGATGAAGGTGGCGTACAGGAACCCTGGCATCGACCTCTCCAAAGCCTCGAAAAGCTTGCCGAAGGACGCGGACGTCAAGGCTCTCGAAGAGCTTGTCACGCCCATCGTCGATCGGGTGAGCCAGGTCAAGAGAGTCGAGGGCGATCGCCGGGACTAGCCGCACCCGCCTCATTTCTTCTTCATCTTGCCGCCAGCGTTCCATGTAAAAGACAAAATTGCTTTTATGTCAAAAACGCGGCAAACACTGGATGTAATATAACTTGCTCTCTTTGAATTAAGGCATGCTATTCCCTTTGTTCAATTTCTTTCTGTATGGCGTATACCCTACGCTTTGCTGGGAACTTGCCGGAGCATAACCCCGTCGCGAGTGCTGGATTCGGGTTGTCAGCAGCTTGCAGGCGGTGCTGCTCACGGCAAGAAATCTTGATGCTTTCAGCGCGGCCACCTAGTCTGTTGAGCGGACTCGAAACAGAGTAAGGGCGCAGCCGATCACGACAAGATTCCATCGCGTGCAGGTTTTCCATACAAAGCCGAAATCGTTCAAGGGAATACAGCCTTACAAAAATCAAAATCTGCTTAAGGGGTTCAGCAACTTAGCTCTGCTTTTCGTCGCTATTCTTCTTCTTCCGGCAAGGCGCCAACCTTGAACGTCGTCTGGTATCCATACCACCATTCTCCTTCCCCCCCCCCTCCCGGCAAACTTGCGCGCGAGGGAATCTTCTATCTCTTGAGAAAAAGAAAGAAGAGAAAATAAAAGTATGGAACCTTGACGGTTTGTTAGCTCTTACCGGGATCAAGTGCAATACACATCTCAGATAACACATGCATATAAAATGACATGGAATCAACAAGAAACGTAAAGCACACAGATCTTATTAAATATGCACAAAGGATGTGCCTGCTCTGTACAAAGGATTACATGCCACCGGCAACACTTGTACAGAATGGCGTTGCCGGATCTTGCCGGAGCGTTACGCTGCCGCGAGCGCTAGATTCGGGTCGTCAGCAGCCTGTTGGCCGTATCGCTATCACAGCAAGAAACCCGAACAACTGCGCCTTACGGGTAGAACTTGCGAAGGTGCTCGATGTTCCAGGAGTTGCTCACTGGCAAGCCCTCTTCGGTCTCCAGGCGGACAGCGCCAGGCCTGGTGACTCGCACTACCCGGTAAGGGCCTTCCCACTTCGGCTTCAACTTGTTGGAATTCTTGGCCGACTGAACGCTCCAAAGAACAAGGTTGCCTTCCTCAAGACTCCGGGCGTGAACCTTGCGGCTATGGTAGCGGCGCAAAGCTTGCTGGTAGCGAGCGGCTCGCACAGCAGCCCGAAGATGGTTCTCCTCAAGGAGCAGCGCGTCATCTTGCCGCAGCTGTTCTTGCTCGAGCTCATCATAAGCGAGCACTCGAGGTGACCCGTATATGAGTTCCGTGGGGAGAACTGCTTCCGCTCCGTAGACCAGAGCGAAGGGGGGTCTGACCGGTGGCTCGATTCGGCGTCGTCCTGATCGACCAAAGAACCGCCGGCAGCTCATCAATCCAGCGTCTTCCATGCTTGTGCAGCTTGTCAAAAGTTCTGGTCCGGAGACCACGCAGCACTTCAGCGTTCGCCCTTTCCGCTTGGCCATTGCTTCTCGGGTGAGCAACAGAGGCAAAACAGATCTTGCCGCCAAGGTCTTGGACGTACTGCATGAAGGTGCGACTTGTGAACTGCGTACCGTTGTCGGTGATGATCCTGTTCGGCACACCAAAACGGCACACAATCCCCTTGAATAACTTGACTGCTGACTGTGCTGTCACCCTCCTCACTGCTTCCACTTCTGGCCACTTCGTGAACTTGTCGATGGCAACGTACAAGTACTCGAAGCCCCCGACAGCGCGGGGGAAGGGACCCAGTATGTCGAGCCCCCAGACCGAGAAGGGCCAGGAGAGAGGGATCGTCTGGAGAGCTTGAGCTGGCTGATGAAGTTGCTTCGAATGAAACTGGCACGCTTCACACTTGGTTACTAGTGCCGTTGCATCCTGGAGGGCAGTAGGCCAGAAGAATCCTTGCCGGAATGCCTTGCCGACAAGGGCTCTCGAGCCTATGTGGGATCCACATATGCCCCCATGAATCTCTGCCAACAACTCTAGTCCATCCTCCTGAGGAATACACTTCAATTTCACCCCGTTCGGTCAATTTCTGTACAGAACGTCATCGACGAACTGGTACATACTTGACTGACGGGCTACTTTTTCAGCTTCTTCCTGCTCTTCGGGGAGTTCTCCTGTCTGAAGGAAACAGACTATTTGCTGTGCCCATGCCAGAGCTTGTGGCTCGACGACAAGGACTAAAGGCGACTCTTCAGCTGCGGGGGCATTTGCTTCTACGGCAAGAACCTGAGGTTCTTGGCGGAGCAGCTGCTCACCGGCAACTGGTATTTCTTCGGCCGCAGGGGTGCTTGCTTCAGCGGCAAGAACCTGAGGTTCTGCTCGAAGCCACTGCTCACCGGCAACCGTGTCGTTCCTGGCAAGATTCTTGCCGGGGGGTTCGGGAAGCCCTGCCGGGAAGTACTCGCCGGTATTTAACTTTCTTCTCTTATCAGGCCTTGGCGATGGCGACACGGATGGTTGAGTCAAGCGGAGCACAAAAGTCCCTGGTTCCACAGGTAGCTTGAGTGCGGCACGCTTCGACAGGTCAATGGCAATGCTGTTATCTGATCGAGGAACATGCTCTGTCTGAAGACCATCAAAACGCTCCTCCAGCTTCCTCACTTCATCGACGTAAGCTTCCATTAACGGGCAATGATAATCTTTGTTGACCTGCCTCACGACGAGTTGGGAGTCACCTCTGACGATGAGCTTCTTGATCCCAAGGTCTGCCGCGATCCTGAGACCGGCAAGCAGTCCTTCATACTCTGCCGTGTTATTGGTCGATCTCTCCCGGGGAAAATGCATCTGGATGACGTACTTGAGGTGCTCTCCGGTGGGTGCGAGAAGCAGCACGCAGGCACCGGCGCCTTGCAACGAAAAAGCCCCATCAAAGTACATAATCCATTCGCGATCTGTTTCCTTGCCAGGAATCGCTGATTCTTGAACTTCGTCGTCTGGCGTTGGGGTCCATTCTGCAATGAACTCTGCCAAGGCTCTGCTCTGTATAGTTGAAGAACTTTCAAACTTGAGACCAAAGCATGACAGCTCCAACGCCCACTCGACAATCCTGCCGGTTGCTTCTGGGTTCCGGAGAATCCGTTGCAGCGGAAAGCGAGTGACGACGGTGATCTCATGTGCTTGGAAGTAATGGCGCAGCTTCCTCGAGGCCATGAGAAGGCCGAAGAGCAACTTCTGCACAGCAGAATATCTCGACCTAGCTCCCTGCAACAGGGAGCTGACGAAATAGACTGGGCGCTGCACCATCTTCTTCTTCTGCACTGTTTGACTTGACTGCGCGGATCTTTCCTTGTCGGCACCAGACTCTGCCGGGGCTGGCCCTGGCAAGTCACTTGGCGGGCCTGCCGTTGCCGCTGCATCCTCCTCTGCTTCTCTATCTGCCACCAGCGCAGCACTAACCACTTGATTCGTTGCCGCTAGATATAACAGCAACGGCTCTTGTGGCCTAGGCGCGACTAGTATTGGCGGAGAGGAGAGCTACTTCTTCAAATCCTGCAGTGCTGCCTCCGCTTCTGGAGTCCATTTCATTGGTCCTGCCTTCTTCAAGATTTTGAAAAATGGCAGGGCGCGCTCAGCGGACTTTGAGATGAACCTACTCAAAGCAGCGACGCAGCCGGCAAGGCGGCGCACATCCTTGACTCGTCTTGGCGCTTCAATCTGCTCAATTGCCTTGATCTTGTCGGGATTGGCTTCAATTCCACGCTGGGATACAAAGAACCCGAGAAGCTTGCCGGATGGGACACCGAACACGCACTTCTCGGGGTTGAGCTTCAGGTTGATCCTGCGCAGATTTGCAAAAGTCTCCTCCAGATCTTGAATGAGCGTTGCCTTGTCCTTGGTTTTGACCACTATATCTTCCATGTAAGCTTCCATATTTCTATGGAGCTGGGTCTCGAAACCAATCTAGACGGCTCTTGCGAAGGTCGACCCAGCACTTTTCAACCCGAAAGGCACACGCAAGAAGCAGTATGTGCCACATGGGGTGATAAATGCGGTCTTCTCTTCGTCTTCTCTCGCCATAAAGATCTAGTGGTAGCCTGAGTATGCGTCAAGAAATGACAGCAAATCGCAGCCGGCAGTGGAATCCACGATCTGGTCGATGCGCGGCAAGGGAAAGGGATCTTTCGGATAGGCTTTATTGATATCTGTAAAGTCAATACATAGCCTCCATTTACCGTTCGCCTTGCGCACAACAACTGGATTGGCCAACCATGTAGGATGGAGGACTCCTCTAACCAGGCCTGCCGCCTCAAGCTTCTTAATCTCTTCGGCAATGAATTCTTGCCGCTCCAAAGCTTGCTTCCGCACCTTCTGCTTGACGGGCCGCGCGTGGGGACAGACAACTAGGTGGTGCTCAATTACTTCCCTGGGAACACCGGGGATGTCAGATGGTTGCCATGCAAACCCATCGACATTCGCCCGCAGGAAAGCAACGAGCGCGCTTTCCTATTTGTCATTAAGGGTGGAACTTATAGTGAAAGTTCCTCCCGTCCCGTCCTCCTTGGCGGGCACCTTCTTGGTCTCAGGCGGAGCAGCCTTGGGTTTCTTGGTCTGGCCGGCAGAGCTCTCTGGTGCATCCTCGATGGTAGCGCAGCACTCCGGAGAGGCGCGCTTACCGAAGTTTGTACCAGAGGTCTTGCCGGGCTTCTTCTTCTTGCCGGGATCTTGAGCGGCAGGAGCATGAGCCTTGGCGGCGGACGCTGCAACTGCTTCCCGGTAAAGCTTGTCGGTGCAAATGAGCGCGTCTTTCTTGTCGGAGTGGACAGTGATGACGTTCATTGGACCGGGCATCTTCAAGACGTTGTAGGCGTAGTGCAAGGCCGCCATGAACTTAGCCAGCGCCGGGCGGCCAAGGATTCCATTATAAGGTAACGGAATCTTGGCGACGTCGAAAACGACCTTCTCCGTCCTCAAGTTCAGCTCGCTGCCGAATGTTACCGGCAGCGTGATCTTGCCTTTCGGCTGGTTCCTTCCCGGATTGACCCCTTGGAAAGAGCCTGTCTCCTCAAGGTCCTCGTCAGGAATCTGCAGCCTCTTGACGACGTCCGGCGAGACCAAGTTCAGGCCGGCCCCACCGTCAACCAACATTTTTGTTACCTTGAGGTTGCGAATTGTTGGTGAGACCAACAACGGCAAACACCCGACCGCGGTTGTGCGATCTGGGTGGTCCTCGGTGTCAAAAATGATGGGCGTGTGGGACCACTTCAGTGGCTTCTGTGCACCAATAGAGGGTTCTGCCGCATTAATCTCACGTGCCCACCGCTTGAGTTGGCGGTGAGAGAAATGCAACGAAGCGCCTCCATCGACACACATAACCTCCGTTGCCTTCTGGAACTCTCGCTCACTAGATTCGCCATCATCTTCCTCTTCATCTTCATCCCCTTCCTTCTTGTCACGGCCCCGGGCAGGCTTCTCTTGCTACTGCCTGGGCTTGCCGCGGCGACCTCCACGACCGTGTTTCCTGCCAGACCCTCCGGCACCATCTTGGGCTCTCTCCTTGTCGCACCTTTCGTACTCGGCGCGCTGCTTCTCGACAAGCTCCTCCACTTGCCGGCAGTCTTGGAGATCATGGCCCTTGGTACGGTGGATCTTGCAGTACTACTTGCCGGATCCTTCTGGCTTGTCGGTAGCCGCCAAGGACTGACACGCCGCACACCCGGCAACCTCCTTGCCGGGGTCGTCGGTCTTGGACTTCTTGGCGGTGACGGTGTTGCCGGAACCTTCAACGGCAAGCACGGCCTTGCCTTTGCGCTTCCTGTTCTTCCGCTTTCCCTTCTTTGCCGGGGCAGGAGCGTCTTCGCTCTCGGAGTCGACTCCGGCGCCAGCGTTCTCACCGGGGAGTCTTCTTCCTTCCTCTGCCCGTGCACACTTGTCGGCCAAAGCGTAGAGCTCGGCGACGTCTCTGACTTTGTTCATCGCCAGCTCCTCCCGCATTTTACGATTGCGCACATTCTGATGAAAGGCGCTGATGACGGTGGCGGGATGAATGTCAGGAATGTTGTGCTGGACATGGCTAAACCTTTGGATATACTTGCGCAAACTTTCGCCCTGTTTCTGGGGGATGATATGCAGATCACTCTCCTGGCCAGGAGCTTGATGGCCGCCGGTGAAGGCGCCAACAAACTGGTGGCACGGGTCGGCCCAAGAAGAGATGGAATTCTCGGGCAGGTGCATCAACCACGATCTAACGTTGGGCTTCAGCACCAACGGAAAGTAGTTGGCCAGCACCTTATCGTCACGAGCCCCGGCAGCCCGCACCGCGATGGTGTAGATGCTCAAGAACTCGGACGGATGGGTCTTGCCGTCATACTTCTCCGGTACTTCCGGCTTGAAGGAGCGTGAGCTGGGCCACTAGACTTGCCGCAGCTCACGAGTAAACGCTGGACAACCCACCTCGTAAGGTAGGCAGCCAGGGTACCCTGGCGTGGGCTCGTCAACAGCGGTCCCAGCGCGCTTGTCGGACTGGCGACGCGCTTCCCTTCGGCGCTCGATGGTGATTCGAGCGTCCTCCTTCTTCCGTTCCCGAAGAACGTGACGTTGATCGCGGCGAACCCGCGGATCAGATGACGCCGTGGAATCATCCTCACGGGCGTTGGTCCGTCGAGTTAACGACCGCTCTTGATGCAGCGGAGGGGAACGCAACGTAGTCGTTCCAGCTCCGGTCTTCTCTCCATCGCCACGCACCAGCCTAGATGACTGCAGCCGCGAGGGTTCACCCTGACGCGGTCTGCCGTTGTCAGCCAGGCTGAGGAGGCTCTGGATAGTGGCTCGCCACTCGTCTATCTTCTCCGTGGCAGGAGGGAAGTCTAGGAGCAGCTGAGTTCGCGCCAACGCCTCTGCTGGCGTAGGCGGCGGCGGCAGGTGCGAAGAACGTGAGGTGCTCAAACTCCTAACATGGTTAGAAGGAGCATCATCACGACTCTGCACCAGCGCGCGGCTTCCACCAGCGTGCTGGCGCGGATCTTGGCCCTGCGCACCCTGAGAGTAATGCGCAGGGGCCTTTTCTTGCAGACGCCTAGAACCACCAACGTCTTTAGGCCGCACGTCATGCGCGTCCTGAGAAGGTCGCGGTGCATGCGCCGGCGTATTCGTCCTGGAAGGCGCCGCTCCATCCTTGGAAGTCGCTGCACCACCCGCAGGTTGCGCAGCTCCATCCTTGGACCTGTTGCTCGTCCGGCTCGGATCGCCAGAACGCCGTGGAAGCTCGGAGCCTCCACCTCCTCCACCCGCGTCTACCCCGTCGCCTGTGCGCGCAGCATCAGGCACGACGGATGCAGATGGACCAACCGCCGTGAAACCCTTCTTCTTGGCAGCCATGGTGGTGAAGATGATCAAAGATCTGACGCACTGATCGCTAGATCAGGTTCGCACAACCTCGATCCCCCTACCTGGCGCGCCAAACATGTCGTGGGAAACGGACACCTATGGGATCGAGGAGATCCCTTTACAGTTCGGCAAGGGGAGAGGATTGTACAAAGAGCAGAACTATCGATCAGCACACGGGGATTACCTAGGTTCGGGCCGCACAGATGCGTAAAACCCTACTCCTGCTTTCATTGTATTGATTGTGTTCTTGGCCAAGTTCTGGGAGCTACAGTACTCAGTAGCTACGCATGCAGAATGGGCCCTCAGAAGTGCTCCCTTTCTCCCCTCTCTGTACGCCTCGGGCCTCCTTTTATATGAGTCAAAGGGGCTACCACAGTGGCGTACGAGATACGGCATGAGGTGGAAAGTAGCTACAGTGTTATCACAGTGTTATCATACTGTCGTGGTATTTTCACGGCAGATGTCCTCATAGGACTTAATCTCGAAGCCATCGCGTAAGTAGCAGATCAAAGGGGTCAAACGAGGAACACGGAAGGCAAGATTTACCCAGGTTCGGCCCTCTCGAGGAGGTAAAGCCTACTCCTGCTAGATGTATTTGAAGATCTTGATTACAAGGGTTTTGAGACTTGTCTAGCCCTAGCTCTCGAAAGATTTCCCCCCCCCCCTTCTATCCCCGGGGGCTCCCCTTTATATACAGGCGGGGCCCCGGGGCTCACATAAGAGTCCGGGCCGGGATAACAATCCGAGCCCAACTCCCCTTACTTGTTTCCTAAGTTATACCTTAAGGCGGTTTGCACTTACCGCCTCTCTCGGCGGGTCTTGGGCCGGCCCCTCAATGGGCGGCTCTCCTTCTGGGCCTCCATAGAAGACACTACGGCCCACCTGGCCCTTCATGGTTTTACTCCTCGAGACCCGGCCCTGAACGGGCGGGTTTCACCCAAAGATATTTCCCTGACATTAGCCCTCAGGTTGGCTTGAACTGGTTCCAGACAACCTCGTCCTTTTCAAACTTAACCTTGATATTTTGGCGAGTCTTCAGCAGAACCCGCCTCTTCTGAATATTTCAACTGCCTTTCCTTCAGTCCTGCTCTTCTTGTGACGTCACCGAATCTCCAGAACGAATCTTTACATGACATCACCAATATCTCAAATGAATTCATTAGGCGCGAAAATCGGGGCGTCGGATTACTGTAGATCCTTAAATCTCGCACCGACCCTTCGGTGTCTCGCCCCCTTATAAATACCCTTTTCAGGTCCTTTTCCTCATTTTCTCCATCTTCTTCCTCCTGCCGCCCAAGCTTACGCCTCCTCGCGACACACCTTCGAGCTCGCCGGCCATCGGAAGGAGAAACAGTCCCGACGCACCGCCGTCACCTGTCTGCAACCGCGCCGCGCGGCCATCCGATCCAGGTATTCCCAGTTCTTCTCACCCTTCTTAGGGTTCCGCCATTGTCGGGCTCGAGCTCCGCCTCGGCCTCTCCGCGGCTACTGTCGCCGGCCGCACCTTGGTACTCTTACATCATGGAAATGGCGCCGTTCCTATCCCTCCAATGATCAGGAATTAAATCTTGTATCAAGATAGATCTGAGAAACCCCATCTGTAAAAACCTGCCGCGGCTTAACAAACAGTAGCAAGAACTGCTTTTTTCCTTATTTTATAGAGCTGTTTGATCCAAAAAATTTACCGCGTTGGCAGAAATCTGTTGTTACACACTTAGCGAAATTTTCACTTGTGCTGAACATCCTTCACTCGTGGCGGCTTAAGGAAAGTCGCCATCCTTGCTTTAATAATTTTTTCTTTTCCGACTTATGAAAGCCGCTGACTTAATCCTTCTCCCCATTTACTAGGATGACAAAGAAAGCAATAGAATGCAACTGGGTCCGCTCCGCGGTTACCACCAAACATGTCACAAGACTCATAGACAACGGTCTCCTATCCAAAACAGAAAACTGCCGGGTCTCCAAGAAGGACTGTCCTCCCAAGCCGAAGGAGGGGGAAGTCATTATTTTTACCGATCACATTGAGAGAGGGTTTGATCCACCCGGCTCTAAATTTTTCCGAGACCTTTTACACTTCTATGGTCTGCATCCTCAAGACCTTGGCTCCAACTCTATTGTTAATATAAGCTCTTTCGTAGTAGTTTGTGAAGCTTATCTCCGGATAGAGCCAACGATCTTGTTATTCCGAAATTTATTCTATGTGAACAAGCAAACTGAAGTCGCCGGAGGCCGCCATCAAGAGCTTGGCGGCATATCCTTTCAGAGACGGCGGTTTACTTATTTTCCTAGTGCTGAGCTCTTGAGCCATCCAAAGGGCATGCCGGAGACTTGGTTTTACGTGAAGACCAAGGTGCCTGAAGGGCAACACCCATTGCCGGGTTTTAGACCTGACCGCCTGGATCATAAAAAAGAATATCCTCCCAGGCCCACACAAACAGAACGGATCCAGCTTCAGCCTCTGATGGACAAGATAGCCGCTTTGATGGCCAATGGTCTTACAGGAGCTGACTTGATCCTTTGCTGGCTTTCCTGGAGGATCCAGCCATTGAGCCTTCGAGACCGGCTGATGTATGAATACTCCGGTTTAGAAGATCCTCAGAGGTATAATAATACGCCTGCTCCTGTGTCAGACGTGGTGAAACAGATGAGGATAATCGTCAACTTACCCGGCGACTATACTGGCGAGTTTTCTCTGAAGCCCTTCACTGAAGCCGATCCACCACCGGCTGTAAGCAAATCTCCTTTAGGCTTCTGTTTTATTGTTTACATTCTTGAGGCTTACCCCTTGCGACTTTCAGGATGATGATCCCTTTTGGGAAGCTCGGCCACAGGTGAAAGAAAAAGAACCCAAAGGCCAGAAGCCGGGCAAACAGGCCCGCTCTCGAGGAGGAAAGAAAAAGAAGGAGACCATCAACCCTTTGGACGCGGATCCTGCTGTCTTAGAATCCTCCAAAGATGAAACATCGGCAAGTTCATAATTTACACCCACCTTTTTCCTTTTCATTAGCGGCTTATGCTTAATAATTTTACCTTGACACCTTCCAGGGTGAAGAAGAAGAAGACGAACAGGGAGAAACTGAGGTAACTTCCACTCCGTTCAACAATCATTTTTCTAGGAAACCCAGAATTACTGTGAGGAAATATCCTTTCTCACATCCTTTTGCTCGCCTGGATCCCAACTATTCGTTAAAAACAATTCAGCATGCTGCCTTTCTCCAATCTGATTGTGGCGGCTCTAACACTGGCGCCAGCGGTTCTGTCGTTAATAAAAGCGACTCTCATAAGCGCCCGCTTGAGGTGCTTCTCCATCCAACACCTCTGCTCCCTAAAGCTGGTTTGTTTAAACATCCGCTTAATCCCTCTTATTCGGACTATCAGGTTTCATCTTCCTCTGATGACGCCTCAGAGTCGCCAGAGGATTTCGTTATCAAACCAGGGTAAGATTATGATCGCTCTTATTATCACACCCTTGTGTGATCTCAAAGCTATCAGTTTATTTAAAATCTCAATAAATATGCAGAGTTACCTCCAAGAGACTGAAGCCCTCAACTTCCTCTTCACCTCCGGCGGGCTCCGGAGACCCAGCCAAGGACTCTGAAGAAATAACCAATGACCCTCCAGAAACTCAGGTATCTTTAGAGCCAGAGATGGAAGCACCGGCTGATAACATCGACCAACAGCCGGATGCAACGATATCTTCACCGATTCAGGAAGTGCGACTTTCAGAAGCCGCTGTTATTCCGCCCTCGCACAATATTGAGGAGGGTACTGTTGCTGCTGCTATTGCCACCGCCGCAGACTCGCCGGCGGCTTTGGGCAAATCTTCCCTTGAAGCCATGTCTTCTCAAGGGAAAGACAAGTTAAACCTCTCCTCCTTAGAGAATGCTGATTTAGATGGCCTTCATGAAGCTCTTCAGACTCGATTATTTGAGAGTCAGGAGATCGCCAAAACCTTGGTTAATAAACCAAAGGTGAGATAAACATCATTTTTATTCATAATCCTTATTAGTCGCCCAAACCTGCATATTACTGATTTCATAGTTTTATGGAGGTTTACCAATTTATATTTTAAAAATGCGTAAATGTACACATGTAGTCCCCAAGAACCGGCTGTCTTCTTGAAACAGCCGGGTCTTAAAGCAAAGAACCACATGCGTTTTAAATACAGCAAAGAACCACATGTAGTCCCCAAGAACCGGCTGTCTTCTTGAAACAGCCGGGTCTTAGAACAAAGAACCACATGTGTTTTAAATAGAGCAAAGAACCACATGTAGTCCCCAAGAGCCGGCTGTCTTCTTGAAACAGCCGGGTCTTAGATCAAAGAACCACATGTAGTTAAAAGAACCTCATGGGTTTCAGAAAAAATTTCTTTGTAAAAACTTCGGGTTTGCATTAGCCCCCAAGTGCCATGTGGATTACTTGTAATCGGTATGGAACTTTATCTGCATAAGTAATTTGATCCTTCCTTTTTCTTTCAGGCTCAATTGTCTTCATTAGAGACCCAGCTGGCCGACTCTCAGAGGAAACTGAAATCTGAACAGGAAATGAGAGCCGCCGCAGAAGAGCGGGTTACATCCTTAGAAAAGGCTGCGTCTGAGGCAGCCGCCAAGTTGGTCACCCTGACCTCTGAACATGCGAAAGAGAAACAGCTTCTTGTTCAACGCGCCGAAGAAGCTGAAAAACGCCTTCTGCCTATCTCTGCAGAGCTCGGCGGCCTTAAACTTCACATCCGTCAAATGAGCCATGCAATCTTCGGTAAGCCGCCAGATTTCCTGAAGCTTTTTACACAAGTCTCCTAAATAATTTTTAAATTCTGACGTTTTCTTTGCAGGTCCCAGAAGCAATAAGCTGGAGAAGGATCCAGCCACACAGCTCAAAGCAGCTTATACTTTCCTCGAGCAACTTTATACTGGAAGCCGTCGCGCAATCCATGCTGCTTTTTATGGGAAGGAAAAACCTTCCGCCATAAAGGGAGTTCTGGAGGCCTTGTCAACTCTTCCTGCTCAACTGAAGTTTGTGAAGGAATCCAGCGCCCGTATCGCCACGATGCACACTATGGCCCGCGCAAAAGCTCATTATGAGGACTTGGAGCTGCAGACTCTTGTTGGCGGCTTTCCCGAAACTTACAAAGGGAAAAAGATCGATCAGGCGACTTACAACGCTCTGAGGAAAGAAACTTTCATCCCCGCAAGTCTGTTGGTGAAAGAAATGAAGCTTGCAAGAGTTCAACCGTCTTATGGCGAAGATGGAAAGAAGGAAAAACTCGACCCTCTGCCGCCTCTCACATTATCTCCTAAAAGCCGTAAGGACGAATTCGCTCCTGCTATTGACTCTTCAAACCTTATAGACGCTGAAGAGATCTTCGAGGCTTTTGCCTACGTTGACTGGGATGCTGATCATGACCAAATAAATCCTTCAGCAGACGCGGACCGAGCCGGAGGCGACAAGACCCAGGAGTAAAGCTGGAACCTTGAAAGTCGCCAGCTGCCGAACCTCTTGTAATATATGATCTGAACCATGATTCTGAAATTCCCTCTAGTGGCCTTTTGTAATAGACTTTAGAAAGATCTTGGCCTCTTGCTTTTAAATGCACACTGGCTTCCTTGGGAAGCAAGCCTAATACCTTGGCATGAAGCTTCCTTATAAAAAATTACTCTGGCTGCTTCTGAAAGAAATTGAATCCTTCGTGGACGCTGGCGGCTCTTAGCCAAATATCAAGATAATCATAATACTTTGATAAGAGGTATGCATCATTTGAAACAAGTATTTAACCAAAAACTAATTAGTCATGGCGGCTTATAACCAGCAAACTTGCATAAACATGTTGTAAACAGCGCAATAAACTAGCGGCTCTTGGCCAAATACGAACTTTTAGAACAGTTCATAAAAATCGTAAGACTCGCAAAGGCAATAAATCTCAAGAAAGTTTTGTCAAACTTGTAAAGACGTAAGAAAGGATGCGAAAGACCCCAGTATGATGGTGGCTCTTGGATTACCAATAACCCCAACCAAACCAGTTCTTTTCTTCCCGTATGGTGGCGACTTCCATGAAGTTCGGCCCATAAGGTTATTGATTTTAAGATGGTGAAGGCTTCTGGATTACCAGTAGCATCGTCACATCTAAGTTTTTTCCCCCGTACACGGATGAAGGTTCTGGATTACCAGTAACGCAACCCGTTTATTAGGTGCCTGTACACGGATGAAGGTTCTGGATTACCAGTAACACGACCCGCTTATTAGGACTTTAACCCAATATGGCGACTTCTGGATTACCAGTAAGTTCAGCCTCATAAGGGTTGAAGGTCCCAGGATGGTGAAGGCTTCTGGATTACCAGTAAGCATCATCCCATCTGAGTCTTTTAAGCCCGTACACGGATGACGGTTCTGGACTACCAGTAACACGACCCGCTTATTGGGTGCCTGTACACAGATGAAGGTTCTGGATTACCAGTAACACGACCCGTTTATTAGGACTTTAACCCAATATGGTGGCGACTTCTGGACTACCAGTAAGTTCGGCCCATAGGGTGGAAGGTCCCAAGATGGTGAAGGCTTCTGGATTACCAGTAAGCACAGCCCATATGGGTCTTTTTATTCGACTAAGTGCAGGGTCCTCCATATGATGGATGGAAAACGAAAGATACCCCGAGTTTCAGGGCCTCCAGCTTTTATTCATTATTGATAATATATACATGAGAGGTATGTACATGATCCCCAGAGCCGGAACTCTAGGTGTAGTAGGGTCTTAGATGAGCTATGTTCCAGGGCCTGCTGGTCTATTCTTCAGATGTTCGAGACTCCTTTCCAGGCCGGAGATCAATCAGATAATAAGACCCGTTATAAAGATTTTTGCTGACAACGAAGGGCCCTTCCCAGGGAGGCGAAAGCTTATGCATGCCTGACTGGTCTTGAATTAAACGAAGCACCAAGTCCCCTTCCTGGAAAGTCCGGCTTCTGATCCTACGGCTATGATAGCGACGCAGGTCCTGCTGGTAGATAGCAGATCGGGCGGCTGCCAAGTCCCGCTCCTCTTCCAAGGCATCCAGAGAGTCTTGACGAGCCAACTCATTGTCCTCTTCAACGTATGCTGAGACCCGGGGCGAGTCGTGGCGGATGTCGCTCGGTAAGACGGCCTCTGCTCCATAAACCATGAAGAAAGGCGTGAAACCCGTCGATCTGTTGGGAGTTGTTCGTATGCTCCATAAGACGGAGGGAAGTTCTTCTACCCAACAGCCGGGTGTGCGCTGAAGAGGAACCATAAGCCGGGGTTTTATACCACGAAGGATCTCCTGATTGGCGCGTTCAGCTTGCCCATTAGATTGCGGGTGCGCAACAGCCGCCACATCAAGTCTGATATGCTCCTGATCACAAAACTGCTTCATGGCGCCTTTTGAAAGGTTCGTGCCGTTGTCAGTAATGATGCTATGCGGGTATCCAAAACTGAAGATTAACTTTTTGACAAACTTAACAGCCGTCTCTGCATCCAAATTACTGATGGGCTCTGCCTCCACCCACTTGGTAAACTTGTCAACCGCCACCAAGAGATGAGTCTTTTTGTCACTAGAAGCTTTGAAAGGCCCCACCATATCTAGCCCCCAGACCGCAAAGGGCCATGTGACAGGGATCATCCGAAGTTCCTGAGCCGGCACATGAGCTTGGCGGGCAAACCTCTGACAGCCGTCACACTTCCTAACTATCTTCTTCGCATCAGCATGAGCTGTGAGCCAAAAGAAACTGTGGCGGAAAGCCTTCGTCACCAATGACTTAGAGCCGGCATGATGACTACAGTCACCAGAGTGTATCTCATTGAGAATATTCCGGCCTTCATCAGGTGATACACAGCGCTGAAAGACGCCTGTGGCACTTCTGTGGTGTAACTCGCCATTGACAATGGTCATAGATTTGGACCTTCTCACGATCAGACGGGCTTCGATTTCATCAGCCGGCAGGACGCCTCGAGTCAGATAATCCAAGTATGGGACAGTCCAATCCGGGATCTCATGGAGAGCCGCCACCAGCTGGGCCTACGGGTTTGGGACAACAAGGTCCTCCTCCGTTGGCAACTTAACTGACGGGTTATGGAGCACATCCAGGAAAACATTCGGAGGCACCGGCTTTTGCTGTGATCCAAGTCGTGACAAGGCATCAGCCGCCTCGTTCTGCCGCCGATCAATGTGATCCACCTGATAACCTTTGAAGCAACCAGCCACATTAGTAATAGCTTGTCTGTAAGCCGCCATGAGCGGGTCTTTAGAATCCCAAGTCCCTGAAACTTGCTGTGCCACCAGATCAGAGTCGCCGAGGCACCTAACCCGGCTGAGATTCATCTCCTTTGCAATCCGAAGCCCATGGAGAAGGGCCTCATACTCCGCAGCGTTGTTATTGCAAGGAAACATAAGCCGTAAAACATAGCAAAACTTGTCACCTCGAGGGGAAGATATTATAACTCCAGCCCCCGAGCCTTCCAGCTGCCTAGACCCATCAAAATGTATGGTCCAATATGTATTGTCTGGCTTTTCCTCCGGGGCTTGAAGCTCTGTCCAGTCATTGATGAAGTCCACTAAAGCCTGAGACTTTATAGCTGTTCGAGGTACATATCTGATATCATGGGGTCCAAGTTCAATGGCCCACTTTGCAATCCTGCCTGTAGCCTCTCTGTTATGAATTATATCCCCCAAAGGAGCTGAAGAGACCACTGTGATAGGATGCTCTAGAAAATAATGCCTCAGCTTCCGGCTTGCCATGAATACTCCAAAAACCAGCTTCTGCCAGTGTGGGTAACGCTGCTTGGACAAAGTCAGGACCTCACTAACATAGTAGACCGGCCTCTGGACAGGATACTCCCGGTTTGCCTCCTTTCTTTCCACCACCATTGCAACACTAACAGCTTTGTTATTTGCTGCAATATACAGGAGCATTGGTTCCTTGGTGACAGGAGCTGCCAGTATGGGCGGCTCTGCCAGCTGCTTCTTTAAAGCCTCAAAAGCTTCTGCGGCGGCTTTCGTCCACTTGAACTCATCTGCTTTCTTCAACAGCTGATACAGAGGAATAGCTTTCTCCCCCAGGCGGCTTATGAAACGACTCAGAGCCGCCACGCGACCCGCCAAGCGCTGGACATCATTGATACACTTAGGCTCGGCCAGAGAGGTGATGGCCTTGATTTCCTCCGGGTTAGCTTCAATTCCACGCTCAGAAACCATGAAACCCAGGAGCTTTCCTGCAGGAACACCAAAAACGCATTTATCTGGGTTAAGCTTCATCTGATAAATCCTGAGATTGTCAAAGGTTTCCTTGAGATCCTCCAGTAAAGCTGCTTTCTTAGCTGACTTGACCACAATATCATCCACATAAGCATGCACGTTGCGACCAATCTGCCCGTGGAAGCAATTTTGCACACAACGCTGGTAAGTCGCCTGGGCACTCTTGAGCCCAAAAGGCATAGAAACATAGCAGAAGGCACCAAAAGGGGTAATGAAGGCCGTCTTCTCTTGGTCCTCCACTGCCATCTTGATCTGATGATAACCAGAGTATGCATCCAGGAAACATAACCTCTCACACCCCGCTGTAGCATCAATAATTTGGTCAATGCGAGGGAGAGCAAATGGATCAGCTGGACAAGCTTTGTTAAGATCCGTATAATCAATACACATACGCCAAGTTCCATTTTTCTTCAGAACCAACACCGGGTTAGCCAACCACTCCGGGTGTAAAACCTCTATGATAAACCCGGCTGCCAGAAGCCGGGCTAACTCTTCCCCAATAGCCTTGCGTCTCTCCTCATTGAAACGACGAAGATACTGTTTGACAGGCTTGAACTTAGGATCCACATTAAGGCGGTGCTCGGCGAGTTTTCTCGGTACACCCGGCATGTCAGAAGGTTTCCATGCAAAGATGTCCCGATTCTCACGGATAAACTCGACGAGCGCGCTTTCCTATTTGGGATCCATATCAGACCCGATAGTGAACTTAGCAGAAGAGTCGCCAGGGGTAAACTCCACTTCCTTAGTATCTCTGTGAGCCTGAAATTTGAGAGCCGGCTCTCCCTCTATAGAGGGCTTCTTGAGAGGCGTCATATCCGCCGGGTCTACATTGCTGGCGTAGATTTTGAGCTCCTCCGTGGCACAAGCCGCCTCGGCATACGCGGCATCCCCTTCTTCACATTCTATGGCGACTTTCCGGTTTCCATGAATTGTGATTGGACCCTTGGGATCCGGCATCTTGAGCTTGAGATAAATATAACAAGGCCTAGCCATGAACTTGGCATAAGTAGGCCGCCCAAAGAGAGCATGATAGGGACTCTTGATCCTGACCACCTCAAATGACAATGACTCGCATCTGGAATTATCCTCTGACGTCCCAAAAGCCACATTCAACTTGATCCTTCCAACAGGGTATGCTGACTTGCCAGGTATAATTCCATGAAAAACTGTGCTGGATGGTGTAAGGTTTTTCTCCGTCAACCCCATACGCCGGAAAGTGTCATAATACAAAATATTGATACTACTTCCGCCATCCATCAGAACCTTGGTGAGAGCATAGCCTCCCACTTGGGGTGCTACCACAAGCGCCAGGTGACCCGGATTATCAATTCTGGGCGGGTGATCCTCCCTGCTCCAAGTAATTGGCATCTCTGACCACTTTAGGTATTCTGGAACTGCCGGCTCTACCGCATTAACAGAACGTCTCCTGACCTTGCGATCCCTTTTATCTGCACATGTAGTGAACACATGATACTGTCCACTACTTAACTGCTTAGGATTGCTCTGAAACCCGGTCTGATTATTCTGTTGTTGCTGATTGTTGTTCTGCGGGATCTGCTGAAAATGCTGGCCATTGTTGTATTGATTCCCTTGAAACTGCTGACCGCTGCTATTCCCCTGGAAGCCGCCACCAGACCCGCCTGGGTGGTGTGACTGTTGCTGAAAACCGCCAGGCGAGCCTCCACCAGGTGGTCCGAACCCGGGCCCGGAACCCGGTCCGTATCCTCCACCCCCACCACCTGGCGGGTTCTGGAAACGCCGAGCAAAAGCATCCATTATATGGCACTGTTCCCAGGTATGCTTGGCTGGACGCTCTTTAGTGCCGTGTTTTGGGCATGGCCCCTTCAGGAACTCCTCAAAATTTTGTGGCTTAAAAACTGTGTTATCAGGACCACCCTTCTGAAATTTTGTACCTGCATTTGTATTAGCAACCAGCTCTGACCCGGCTTCTGGGCCCTTACGCTTCTTATCATTGTTCTGCTGCTGACTTTTGCCACCAACAGGCTTTTTACCCTTCGGATCAGGAACCTCTGGCTCATCAACTCCTGGGTCCTTTGTAGGATCAGACTCGGCATACTTGGTGAGAGCATTCATGAGCTCCCCCATATCTTTGACACTCCGTTTGAGCCGCCCTAACTTCTACGTGAGAGGCTCATAGTGGCAGGCCTTCTCCAGCACCAAAATTGCCTGAGGGGCAGAGATGTTGTCTGAAGAATGAATAATCTCCGCAACTCGGCCGACCCAATGGTGAGCCGACTCTCCCTGCCGCTGAACACAATGCTGAAGATCAATGATAGTCTTTGGACGCTTGCAGGTACCTTGGAAGTTTTTGATAAAACGTTCCCTTAACTCGACCCATGTGTTGATGGAATTCGGGGGCAAATTCTTCAGCCATGTCCGCGCTGCTCCTTCCAACATCATGGTGAAGTATCTTGCACAAGCCTCATCGCTGACTCCCTGCATATCCATGGCCAACTCATAACTTTCTATCCACTGTGCCGGGTTCTGGTCTGGTGTATAACTGGACACCTTCCGCGGGCCTTTGAAATCTCGGGGCAGGGGCGCGCTGCGGAGAGCCGGGCTCAAGCAAGGCACTCCAATGGATCTTCCTGTTGGGGTGACTGTTGTAGTCACGACTGGTGCGAGAGCCGCCTCCTGAGCGGCGAGAGCCGCCGCCTGCGCCGCTGTCTGATCTGCCGCGAGAGCCGCCGTGTGTGCCGCGTGAGTCTCATGTACTCTGTGCCCCGGGACCATAGGATTTGGTGAATATGGCAAGCCCCCAGGCGCACCCCGATGATGGCGGGTGCTAGACACTGCAGGACTTTCAGCATGGCGGCTTCTAGTGCGGCTTCTGTTAGGAGCAGGTGTGGAATGCAGTCGCTCCCGGCTGTAAGAATAATTTGCTTGCTGGACCACAGCGGTTTTCAGCTTCTCGATTGCGTTGCGAGCCTCAATCTCCAGGGGCGTGTTTCCATTGATTGGAAGTCGCGCCAGCGCGGTAGTGGCCGCATAAAGGTTATCCACAGGGTTCGTAAAATGCCCTTGCGCCGTAAGCATCGGCGCCTCTCGGCGTAAATTAGGCTCAACCCGTGGCGGCTCTTCACGACCCGCCAAGTGGCGGGCTTCCGGGTCTGGCGACCTCTGGGGAGTTCCTGTTGCAGGACCACGAATGCGTTCCCCTGGTGGGGTGCTGAACTGCAGGGCCTGACCTTCAATATTGGAGATATAGCGGCTCCGGTGTCGTCGGTGATGAACCGCATCAGACTCTGCCCGGCGTTGCTCCAGATGATAATTCTCCTGTTGCAAACGCGCCGTCTCTTCCTGTATCTCTCATTCACGAGTCGCCAGACGGACATTCTCCGCATCAATGCTAGCCAGAGCCTGCACCATCTGACCCTTGATCCTGGCGATTTCCGCATTGAGCTCTGCTTGATTCTCCGCTGTAACCTGTGTGGCCATCAATGTCGTCAACGTGGTCGCCAGCCCCACCAGAGCCTGCGCTGGCGAGACTCTTGGCATCGCCTTAGAAGTTCCAGCATCTGCCGCCGGGTCTGGCATGTCAGCCGCCCCTGCCATGTAGACAACAGGGCGAGCGGGCGGGCCTAAAGAATCCTGCGACGGCGAGTTCTGCTGAAAGCCCCCAAGACCCTCCTGATGAAGAGAATAAAGCGACTCTCCACCAGAGGAATAGCCACCATCATCGTAAGTCGCCGAGCCTTCTGTGGAAGCCGACGATCCAGAGTACTCCACCCCTTGAGTGAAGCCAATGAAGACGTGCCTCTGCCTGGCGGGCTGCGTGTCCTGGACCGGCTTGAAGGTGTTGGCGAAGATATCCGGCCCTGATCCAGATCCGCCGGCGTGCACAGGAGCCGGAAGCCGAGGGGCGGCTCTCGCCACGGCGGGTTGCGCGCGGCGGGCCGTCTCAACGACCTCCGTGGAGGTGACTGGCTTAGAACCGCCAGCCTTCCCAATGAAAACATGAATTCCGCCAAAGGGGACCCGGAAACCGTACTCCAGAGAGTCGGCCTCGGGGCCCCAGTCTGAGTCGTCGACGAGCAGATTGCCGCGCCGACTCCTGGTCATCCGGCCAATCACGTATCCCTCGAGTCCTCGGGGAGGACCCTTCGAATACTCAACACCACCATGCGATAGCCCCACGGTGGGCGCCAACTGTCATGGTATTTTCACGGCAGATGTCCTCATAGGACTTAATCTCGAAGCCATCGCGTAAGTAGCAGATCAAAGGGGTCAAACGAGGAACACGGAAGGCAAGATTTACCCAGGTTCGGCCCCTCTCGAGGAGGTAAAGCCTACTCCTGCTAGATGTATTTGAAGATCTTGATTACAAGGGTTTTGAGACTTGTCTAGCCCTAGCTCTCGAAAGATTCCCCCCCCCTTCTATCCCCGGGGGCTCCCCTTTATATACAGGCGGGGCCCCGGGGCTCACATAAGAGTCCGGGCCGGGATAACAATCCGAGCCCAACTCCCCTTACTTGTTTCCTAAGTTATACCTTAAGGCGGTTTGCACTTACCGCCTCTCTCGGCGGGTCTTGGGCCGGCCCCTCAATGGGCGGCTCTCCTTCTGGGCCTCCATAGAAGACACTACGGCCCACCTGGCCCTTCATGGTTTTACTCCTCGAGACCCGGCCCTGAACGGGCGGGTTTCACCCAAAGATATTTCCCTGACACATACCTAACCCTGACGTCCTGGGACAAACTCATTAAATGCACCGTGAGGTGTCCGTCAAGGTGTCCCTTAGCGTCTTGGGCTTGGAAAAGATTTACGGGGGATGGGAAAAGCAGCCATCCCATCAGCACCGCTTAAGCATCTCGTGGCCAGCATTGCGCCACGTCACCATGAGGACAAGCCCTAAACGACAAGGCTGGCCGCTGCACTGGAGCGATAGCATTGCACTGTGCAGAGCCTTGCCGGGGCTGAATCCTTGCCGGACCCGGGGCTTGCCGGGACCGGGTCTTGCCGGGTGCGAGGCCTTGCCGGCAAGGGTCTTGCCGGGCCTCCGCAACCCTTTGGTCTTCTGTCTGATCGTTGACTTGAACGCCTTCTTGGCATCTTAGTTTTGTGATTACTCCTAGCTATCCCCCGGCAAGGCTTGCCGCGGTACGGCTACAACTGCCCGTGCACAAGTAAGGGGTACTAAAAAGACCCATACTTTAGTACACCGACAAAGGCATTCGAGAAAGGTAAAACAAGTCCAGCAAGACTGCCCGACGTGTCGACGAACCCGATAAGAGCCGCGTATCTCGTTCTCAGGACACGACCGGATGGGACTAGCTATGGGGAAAAACAAATCCCCGAGTTTCCTCGAGGCGGCCCCGCAGGCAGCCCAGGTTGGACCAACACTCATGAGGAGCACTGGCCCAGGTTGTTGATTAATTATCCACGGGGTAGCTATGCCCTATGCAATTTTATTAAGTTGTTTAGCAAATGTAGTAGCAAAGTTGGGTCTTGCTAGATAAGTTTTAATCTAAAACGAATGTTCAAGGGTGTCCCCATAACAACCCCGAGCATGTTAGGAGCGCAAAATATGGAATATAACACCGGTACTCGGAACTAGTGCGGCAAAAGCGGAACAAAACACTGAGCAAAAGGCCAAGCCTTCCACCATTGCCAGGTATATATGTGCATTAATTGAAATACAATAATTAGAGTGATATAACAAAATCCATGTTGACACATGGAAAGCTTGCACCTGCAACTAGCAACGCTATAAGGTAAGGGCTGAGCAGCGGTAACATAGCCAATCAATGTTTGCTAGGTAGTGGAGGGGGTTAGAGGCTTTCATGGCAATTTGGGAGGCTGAAAGTTTAAGTGGTAGGTAACGGAAAACATAACGGTAAAAGCGAGACATCTAGCAAGGCAAAAATAGTGTCGGGATCCGGGTATGATCATCTTGCCTGTTGGTTCTTCAGAGGGACAAAGAGCTGGGTCCTCGTAGTTGTACTCTCCGGGATCCTCGTACTCAGGCTCAACACTCGCGTCTACCCAAAGAGAACAGCACCAAATAAACAAATAGCGAGGTGCAATGCACAAACAAGATGATGCATGGTCATATTAAGAAATATAGCATGGCAAGCCTATGCTAGTCATGTTTCACATGCATTTATTAAGTTGTTTAGTATTCTGGACAGAACCTCAATATTACTTATTTGGACATGCATTATCATGGCAAATATGGATGCTTCATGCAAAATCGATGCAAATGCATATGTAGAACGTTGCAAACGGAGTAACGTAGCTCACGGTACGCTCACGGCAAGGTATGATCGTTAACGGAGACAAAACACAACATGAGGCAATCTCTGGGCTATACCTTGGCATTCCAAGGATGCCACTGGATAGGAAATGAAAACCTAGTAAGAATAGAGCTAAAGATCAAGCAAAACAATGGAGTATAGCTCACACAAGTCACAAAACATTCAAACACACAATCTGCCCACAAACAGCAACATGGCATCTTGTCACACACATAGCCAGAGCTACAACAGGTTTTAAATCAAAACCAAGGCATGTACAGGAACTATACAGCATGCTTAACAAATCATCCATCTACACAAACTTGAAAGGAAGCATGGATCAATAGCAATGAAGCTCACAAGATGACATGTTGAAACAGATTTTATGGACTTAGTGAAAATTCCAGTTTTATAGAATCTGAGTTAACCAGATGGCATATTGACAGAACTATTTATATATGCTAGAGGGTATTACATGGCATGCAAATTAACAGGGATATATAGGGCAACATATACAATAGAACATTAGCACTGAGCATTAGCTAGAACACAACATATCACTTGGTAGCATCCTCTAAACATGGCATAAAAATAACAACAGATTCTCAGACTTAGACAAATTAGCAAGGGCAAAACTGGATACATGTTACAGAATAGCAACTTGACAGCAGGTTTTAAATATGATGCAAGGGCTTAACGCTCAAGTTCTTAGCACAATTAGGTAGAGCATGAAGAGCTCAACAAAACATGTTAAGGCCCCAAACTCAAAGGATCAACACATTCATGGGAACCATCTTCTAAACATAGCAAGAAAATAACAGCTTCTAACACTTAGCAAAATCTGAAGCATACAACCAGTGTTATTTCTTAGCATGTCAACAGCCAGAAACCCACTTATCCACAAGTTTATCATGCCAAACAAAAATACCAGGGCCTAGTACCCACAAAACACTAGCATATTCATGTTTACAAGTTTCACATATGTTGCATAGGTTAAATCATATGAAAAAGACAAAATGGCATGTTGGGACAAAAATGACATTTTACAAACTTGCCCAAATGACCAAACAAAGTACACCATTGGATTCCTTGGGAAATTCTACCCCAAAATCATATATTACTCTCATATGATCATGTCAATAAATTGCCGAAAACCCCAATCGAAATATCACACATGCACTTATAAGTTGTTTCCTACCCAATTTGGACATGACCAAATATGCCAAGGCCTGATTTGGCAGGTCTTCCTGAAACAGAAAAAAAAACAGTGCACAAAACAATAAAAAAAATAAAAAAGGGGAGGGGTCCCACTGGCAGAGAGCCAGGCCCCTCCCTGAGTATGACAAGGTGGCCCCACAGGGTCCACCTATCACACACACTCACACACAGCACACACACACACACAGGGGCATACACACGCATAGGAAATCCACTCAAAAAATAAAAAGGCTTGGCGGGGGATCGAACCCCTGACCTCTCGGTCCACAAAGCGAGTCGCTTCCACTAGGATAGGCAGGGGCTTCTGCTAGAAAGGGGCACGCTAGGAAAATATACTAACAGAGCCAGCTATCTCCTTCCTTCAGGCAGGGAAGATGGAGACGACGCCGGCGAGCCCTCCGGTGACCACCGGGGCCGGCGACCTGCGGCAGGGCTGCGGAAACACAGGGGCAACTCATCTCCCTCATCTGCGCGGAGCTAGGGTGACCACAACGCGAGGCAGGACGAGCTCGAGCTCTCTGCTCATGGCGGAAGCCACTGCTCGCTTCAGGCGCGACGCAAGGCTGCACGGGGCTGCGGGGCGGCTGGAACGCGCGCGGGGCATCTACTGAGGGGGCTGGGCAGAGCACACGAGCCCCCTGCTACTACATCCACTACTCAGGGAAGAACAAAGCTGCAACTTCTCTGGCCAGAGCAATGAGAGCGCGCGAACGGCGATGAGCTAGCGACATGCACAATGGGCTACTGCCTACGAGGATGATCAGGGAGGGAGAAGGAACTACCTCAACTACCTAAG
The DNA here is from genome assembly GCA_039707655.1 of Elymus sibiricus. Classification (NCBI taxonomy): domain Eukaryota; kingdom Viridiplantae; phylum Streptophyta; class Magnoliopsida; order Poales; family Poaceae; genus Elymus; species Elymus sibiricus. The sequence continues at coordinate 314,042,584 of CM077673.1, forward strand.
ACATGGAGAGACGGGCGAAGACGGAATGGAGACGATGCGAGAGCCCTCGGAACTTCGGTGCTCCTCGGATCCGAGCTCAGGGAAGAAGATGACGATGGGGTCGAAGCTTCGGCGTCGATGGCGTTGCGTGCGAACAGGAAGAAGATGCAGGGACCACCGGGGCTCCGCTCTACGCGGGCAGGGGGGCCGGAGACGACGTGGAGATGCTACCCTGAGCACGAGCTCGCGCTCGGCCGGAGCATGGCTGGCAGGGCGATGGCGTGCACTAGGCGACCTACCTGAGCGGTGGCGATGCGAGAGGATGGGAGGAATGGGACGCGGGGAGCTAGGGCTACTCGGGGGACGCAATATAAAGGGGCTAGGGGTCACCGACGGTCGTCAAATCATCGATGCCGGGGACGTGGCGCTCTGGATTGCCGCCGTACAGAGGAGAACGATGACGCGGCTAAGCAGGCTGCGGGGCTGCGCTACTGCTGCTACTGGGCCACTGCGGGGGCAAGGAGGCCCAGGTAGGCTGGCCTCTCTCTCTCTCAGGGAACAAAAGAGTTTTCTTATTTTTTTTAAAAGCCAGAAAACAAAATAAACCTAGGCAGGTTAGAGAAGAGATAGAGAGAAGACAAAATGTGTTTTGCAATCAGTAAGGCATGCCCTATTTTATAAAAATGAACTTGGCATTTTTAGAGCAACAAAAAATAAATGCATATTTTAATTCAAATAGCAAGCTGTTTTGAAGAATGAGGATGGATGAGTTTCAAACATGATCAGAAGCTGGTTCATAAATCATATTGGAATATTTGTAAAATGATCAACATTTTTAATATAGGAAAACAACAAGTAAAATATTAACATGTAGAATGTTTTGAATAAGAGAGAGATGGGGATAGTTTGCTTCTGGGGAAAAAATTGGAGAAGAACTCAAACTAAGCACCACCACAAGCACACACTCAACCTCAACACCACACATCAACACAACAATCACAGCTCAAACATGGTAATGAATATTATGCACTTGGTATGATGATCATGATGCCATGATGCATGAAATGACAAGAGGCAAGTTGAACTCAAACTCAAGATGGCATTGATAACATCCTTAGAAGGTCACACATGTTAAATATATTACAAATAAGGCAAGGGATGCTCTTGGGCTGTTACAACTCTCCCCCACTACATGAGGATCTCGTCCCGAGATCTAGGAACTGATGAATTCGGGAAATTCGGAATGGAGATGGTCCTCTCGTTCCCAAGTGGCTTCTTTGTCAGAGTGATGTGACCACTTCACCTTTAGAAACTTGATTGACTTGTTGCGAGTCTTACGCTCAGTTTCTTCAAGGATAGCAACTGGATGCTCATGATAGGATAGGTCTTCTTGGAGATCAACGGTGCGCTCGGGAGTCTTGAAACACTTCCGCAGCTGAGAGACGTGAAACACATCATGCACATTTGCGAAATAGGGAGGAAGCTCAAGTTGGTTGGCAAGGTCACCCCTCTTGCCCACAATCTTGAAAGGACCCACAAAGCGTGGAGCAAGCTTCCCTTTGATGCCAAAGCGTTGAGTGCCCTTCATGGGAGACACTCTGAGATAGACAAAATCATCGATCTGAAAGGTCATGTCACGATGCTTGCTATCATAATAACTCTTCTGACGGGATTGTGCTGCTTTGAGATTTGCACGAATGAAATGGCACATTTCTTCTGCTTCAGTGATCATGTCATTGCCAAGGATTTGACGCTCACCGGTTTCAGACCAATTGAGCGGGGTACGGCACTTTCTGCCATAGAGAATCTCAAAAGGAGCTTTGCCGGAACTTGCTTGGAAGCTATTGTTGTATGAGAACTCAGCAAATGGGAGGCAATCTTCCCACTTCATGCCAAAAGAAATCGCACAAGCTCTGAGCATATCTTCGAGGATTTGATTGACTCTCTCAACTTGACCACTAGTCTGAGGATGGAACGCTGTGCTGAAACGGAGATTAGTCCCCATTGCAGTCTGGAAGGAATCCCAAAACTTGGAAGTGAAGATGCTTCCACGATCTGAGGATATGAGCTTAGGAACACCATGCAAAGAAACTATCCTTGACGTGTACAGCTCTGCTAGCAGAGCTTCCGAGATAGATTCTTTGACCGGAAGGAAGTGGGCAACTTTGGTGAGCTTGTCGATGACCACAAAGATGGCATCATTACCTCTCTTGGACTTAGGAAACCCAGTGACGAAATCCATTTCAACATGATCGAATTTCCACTCTGGGATGGCCAAAGGCTGAAGGAGGCCTGCTGGACGTTGATGTTCCGCCTTCACTCTGCGACAAACATCACACTCGTTCACAAACTGAGCAATCTCGCGTTTCATACGAGTCCACCAGAAGGTTTGCTTGAGGTCTTGATACATTTTGGAACTTCCAGGATGAATTGAGAGGAGGGAATTATGTGCTTCATCCATGATAACCTTCCTGAGATCACCTTTCGGAACCACCAGACGGTCCTCGAAGAACAGGGTGTCTTTGTCATCAACCCGGAAGCATTTATACTTTGGAATGCTCTTGGCCACACCTTTCTTCACTTTCTTCACCATAGCATCAAGAAGCTGAGCTTGGTGAACCTGATCTTCTAGAGTCAGAGAGACTTGAAGATTGGCAAGAAAACCTTGAGGAACAATTTGGAGATTGAGCTTGTGGAAGGCTTCACAAAGCTTGGGTTGAAGAGGCTTGAGGATAAGACTGTTGTAGTACGCCTTTCTACTCAGCGCGTCTGCAATGACATTTGCTTTTCCCGGAGTATAGTCAATGCTTGGATTGAAGTCCTCGATCATTTCCACCCAACGTGACTGCCGAAGATTGAGATTGGGTTGGGTGAAAATATACTTCAAGCTCTTGTGGTCGGTGAACACCTCAACTGGTCTCCCCAACAATAAATGTCTCCACGTCATCAGAGCATGCACAACTGCCGCCAGCTCAAGATCATGAGTGGGGTAGTTCTTCTCGCTAGGCTTCAGCTGCCGCGAGGTATAAGCCACAACTTTTTTATCTTGCATGAGAACGCCACCGAGACCTTGGAGAGAAGCATCACAAAATACTTGGAAAGGCTTGGATTGCTCGGGAGGAACAAGAACTGGAGCCGAAGTCAGCTTCTGTTTGAGTGTATTAAACGCCACATCACACTCAGGAGACCACACAAACTTGACATTCTTCTGAAGGAGGTTGGACAGAGGCTTAGCAATTTGAGAGAAGTTCTCGACGAATCTTCTGCAATAGCTTGCAAGGCCGAGGAAGCTGCGAAGCTGCTTGACATTCTGAGGAGGCTCCAACTTCACAATTGCCTCAACTTTCTCAGGGTGCACTTTAATGCCCTCGGCAGAGATGACATGCCCAAGGTACACCACTTCATTGAGCCAAAACTCACACTTCGAGAACTTAGCATAAAACCGATGTTCCCTTAGCTTGTCAAGCACAAGCCTGAGATGCTCTGCATGCTCTTCTTCAGTCTCCGAGAACACGAGAATATCATCCAAGTAGACCAAGACGAACTCATTCTTGAAAGGAGAGAATATGAAGTTCATCATTCTGGAGAAGGTCGGAGGCGCTTTTGCTAGACCAAAAGACATGACGGTGTACTCATAGGAGCCAAAACTCGTCCTGAAAGCAGTCTTTGGAATATCTTCTTCACGAATACGGATCTGATGATACCCCATGCGGAGATCTAACTTCGAGAAAACCTTGGCACCTTTCAATTGCTCAAACAACTCATTGATGTTGGGAAGTGGATACTTGTTCCTGATTGTCTTCTTATTCAATGGACGGTAATCAACACATAGTCGGTCCGTGCCATCCTTCTTCTTGACAAACAGAACACCACAACCCCAAGGTGAAGAACTTGGTCTGATCAGACCCAGACGCTCTTGTTCATCTAGCTGTTTCTTCAATTCTTTCAGCTCTTCGGGGCCAAGCTTATAAGGACGCTTGCACACCGGTTCAGTTCCAGGCTCGAGTTCAATCACAAACTCAACTGGCCTGTGAGGAGGCATTCCTGGCAACTCTTCTGGAAAGACATCTTCATACTCCGGGACGACGGGAATTTGAGAGATGGCAGAAATTTCACCCTTCTCATTGAGAGAAAATAGACGAATCATGTCATCGCGAGGAGCGAAAATGATCACGTCTTCAGAAGGATGAGTCAATTGGACTTCTTTAGCTTTGCAATCAACATAAGCCTTGTTCATCGCCAGAAAATCCATGCCAAGAATAAGATCAATATCGGAATTGCCGAGCACAATTGGAGAGGCCAGAAAAGAATAATTGCCCATCTTGATAGAAACATCCGGAATCACCATATTTGAGCTGAGACGCTTACCCGGAGACACAACTTGCAATGCTCCTAGTAAATACTCAGTGGAAAAGCTATGCTTTGATGCAAAAGGATATGACATGAACGAATGTGATGCACCAGTGTCAAACAAAACTTTTGCAGGAATAGAATTAACTGGGAGATTACCCATGATCACTTGAGAAGAATCCTCTGCTTCAACTGCATTCACCATGTTCACTCTTGCTGACTTGGGATTGTGCTTCACCATAGCACTGCCTGGGGGGCTGATAGGAGGAGGAGGCGGGAGTCGCCGCTGGTTGTTGCACTTGTTGGAATAATGGCCCTTCTGACCAAACTTGTGACAAGTAACCTCTGAGAGCGGACGGAAGATGCCTGGAGGAGGAGCATTTGCTGACTTGGGAGCCTGAGGACTCTGCTGAAATCCTGGGTTGGGTGGGTGGGAAGGACCACGACCACCGTGCTGCCTGTGCTGCTGAGGAGGGCGAAACGGAGGTGGAGGAGGAACCCAATACTTCTGCTGCTTAGGAACCATCTGAGAGTTGGAAGAAGAAGAATAGGATTCCCTGGATCACTTCCTGGAATTCTCCAACCTGAGCTGAGTTACCTCGACCTTTAGAGCCATGTTGTAGAACTGATCAAACTCACGAGGCTCTTGCAGGACTAGACCCGGCTGAAGTTCATCCTTGAGACCACTTCTGAACTGGTAAATCATTGACTTCTCATCGGGAACATCTTGCTTAGCATAGCGGGCCAGATTCTGGAACTCGATGTTATACTGATAGACAGACTTGCTCCCCTGCTTCAAATTCCTGAACTTCTCATGCATCTCCTCGACAAAGCTCGTCAGGATGTGATGAGCTCTGAAGTCACGACAGAAATCATCCCAGCTGATAACACGATCACCTCTAGAATCCTTGTATTACTATCACCAATCTGCTGCCTGACCCTTGAGCTGGAAAGTTGCGAACTTGACATAGTCCGCAGGTCTGACATTGCTGCACTCAAAATGCTTGTTCATGTCACGGAGCCAATCGTCTGCATCGAAAGGCTGCTCACAACAGGTGAAGGGCTTGGGCTGATTTGCGAGGAACTGGTTCAGAGTGGCAAACTGCGGCTGATTCTGAAAATTCCCTTGATGACCTTGCTGTCCCTGCTCTCTTTCCTGCAGCAACCTGAGCAACATCTGGGTGTTCGCATTGGGTGCGGCCATCACTGCTTGCCATGCCTCCGGAGGTGGAGGTGGTGGTGGAGGTGGTGGAGGATCAGACTGCTCCCCCTCACGACCTGGGTTCCCACGAGTTGCCGGAGCCATCCTTAAGATGGACAGAATTATCAGCAACCATTGATAAGATGATTGAAATAAGCTGAATCAACGGCTTGAAAGAAATTGCAAGGGAATATCATCAATTGCATTCAAACTGCAAATAGTAAGAACGCTTTCTGCAGGATCTTGATAACGCCATTAGAACATGAAGCCACTTGAAATAACACAAAAGTATTGAGCTAAGATTGCCCGGAACAAATGTAGAACCATTATACATCTGTCGGAAGATTATCCTAAGAACTACTGGAATTCCCACCTAAGAATTTCCGAAGTCTTTCTTGTTTATGCGATTCGGGTTGCGGACCCAGGAACGTACCCAAGGTAATCAGCTCAACTGCACCCGCAACCTTCCACACCATAATCCAAGAGACTCCTCAAACTCGTCTACCTCAGACACTCGTAATCACAACGATACTAAACATGGCAGTACCCCGGACGCCTCCCCAGTACTGGGTGACTCCGATCTTATCTCGCCACGATAAGTATTGAAGCAATTTCGAACACCCTCCGTCCTGAGATACTAAGGAAACTGAACGATAACGATGTGTCAAGAATCCCCTGGAGCTCAACTCCCCGGAAGAAATCAGGTCAGACAGGAGGCACCAAGACAGAACTCCGTCACATCGGTATCATATAGGTTCCAAAATACCCGCGTGATCCTAAAAAATTTTGAGCGAGAAGAGGAGTAGAATGAAAATTCCTAAGTCGAATACCTCACCAGAGTATAGAAGAGGAGTAAAAGAATCCTACTCTCCGATATAACTAGACTCAAAATAGTTTTTCACTAGACTCGAATCGGCCAAGTTCGATCAAGCAAGGGGCTCCTATGGTCGGTATGGCTCTGAATACGAACTTGTCACGCCCAAGATGCGGTCCTATCCCTATTAAGGCTTGCGGCCTCGACGGGGATAGAAGCGCATCTCGTCATTCGCAAGTACAGTAAAACATTGCAATACATGTATGAAGAGATGAGTATAGGAGTTGGCTTACACTCGCCACATGCTATCTTACAAGTTCACACAAATTTATTCATACATCATTCAGAAGGCAGGGTCCGGCTACGGACGAAATCAAACGATAAAAGAAACAATGTAAAACTGCCTTGCTATCCCAGGATCACCACCATGAAGCTCCCTACTCGTCTGGATAAGTGACATACATATGTCTACTCTCTTCGTCGTACTCCCACTGGAGCTGAGTCACATCTTCTAGCACGTTCTCATCAACACCTGCACCTGTATTGTTGTAATCTGTGAGCCACAGGGACTCAGCAATCTCATAACCCGGGTACCGAAGCTATGTAAGCCATTGGGTAAGGAATTGGTTATGTGGTGAGGCTATAGCAAGCGCTAAGCACATATTTGGTGGCTATCTTACGAGAACATGAATGTAAATATGGTGGCATACGTGTGACGGTTGTGAACTAGCATGATCACTAAGTGATCCTGAACACCTACTTACGTCAATCATAACCCCGCCTTGTTCTCTCTCGGTTCATGTTCATGAGCAGAGACAGTCACGGTTACGCACACAGTTGGTGTATTTTATTGGATTTTTCTTCAAGTTAACTATAACCGGGTGTTAAACAAATTTCCAAGTTCCACGTAACCGTGGGCACGGTTTTCCAAAAAGATTAAACACTGCAGGGGTGCTCCAACTCATCTGTCACAAACTAACCACACGCCGCGAGAATAACCTCGACCACGAATCCCGTGATCATCATAGGCAATTCCACTGGAAAACCGCAACCTCGAGATAGCCCGAAGAAAAACCAGAATTCCTCGCGCAAGACATTTGAGAAAGGTAAAACAAGTCCAGCAAGACCGCCCGACGTGTCGACGAACCCGATAAGAGCCGCGTATCTCGTTCTCAGGACACGACCGGATGGGACTAGCTACGGGGAAAAACTAATCCCCGAGTTTCCTCGAGGCGGCACCGCAGGCAGCCCAGGTTGGACCAACACTCATGAGGAGCACTGGCCCGGGTTGTTGATTAATTATCCACGGGGTACCTATGCCCTATGCAATTTTATTAAGTTGTTTAGCAAATGTAGTACCAAAGTTGGGTCTTGCTAGACAAGTTTTAATCTAAAACGAATGTTCAAGGGGGTCCCCATAACAATCCCGAGCATGTTAGGAGCGCAAAATATGGAATATAACACCGGTACTCGGAACTAGTGCGGCAAAAGCGGAACAAAACACTGAGCAAAAGGCCAAGCCTTCCACCATTGCCAGGTATATATGTGCATTAACTGAAATACAGTAATTAGAGTGATATAACAAAATCCATGTTGACACATGGAAAGCTTGCACCTGCAACTAGCAACGCTATAAGGTAAGGGCTGAGCAGCGGTAACATAGCCAATCAATGTTTGCTAGGTAGTGGAGGGGGTTAGAGGCTTTCATGGCAATTTGGGAGGCTGACAGTTTAAGTGGTAGGTAACGGAAAACATAACGGTAAAAGCGAGACATCTAGCAAGGCAAAAATAGTGTCGGGATCCGGGTATGATCATCTTGCCTGTTTGTTCTTCAGAGGGACAAAGAGCTGGGTCCTCGTAGTTGTACTCTCCGGGATCCTCATACTCAGGCTCAACACTCGCGTCTACCCAAAGAGAACAGCACCAAATAAACAAACAGCAAGGTGCAATGCACAAACAAGATGATGCATGGTCATATTAAGAAATATAGCATGGCAAGCCTATGTTAGTCATGTTTCACATGCATTTATTAAGTTGTTTAGTATTCTGGACAGAACCTCAATATTACTTATTTGGACATGCATGATCATGGCAAATATGGATGCTTCATGCAAAATCGATGTAAATGCATATGTAGAACGTTGCAAACGGAGTAACGTAGCTCACTGTACGCTCACGGCACGGTACGATCGTTAACGGAGACAAAACACAACATGAGGCAATCTCTGGGCTATACCTTGGCGTTCCAAGGATGCCACTGGATAGGAAATGAAAACCTAGTAAGAATAGAGCTAAAGATCAAGCAAAACAATGGAGTATAGCTCCCACAAGTCACAAAACATTGAAACACACAATCTGTCCACAAACAGCAACATGGCATCTTGTCACACACATAGCCAGAGCTACAGCAGGTTTTAAATCAAAACCAAGGCATGTACAGGAACTATACAACATGCTTAACAAATCATCCATCTACACAAACTTGAAAGGAAGCATGGATCAATAGCAATGAAGCTCACAAGATGGCATGTTGAAACAGATTTTAGGGACTTTGTGAAAATTCCAGTTTTATAGAATCTGAGTTAACCAGATGGCATATTGACAGCACTATTTATATATGCTAGAGGGCATTACATGGCATGCAAATTAACAGGGATATAGAGGGCAACATATACAACAGAACATTAGCACTGAGCATTAGCTAGAACACAACATATCACTTGGTAGCATCCTCTAAACATGGCATAAAAATAACAACAGATTCTCAGACTTTTAGCAAGGGCAAAACTGGACACGTGTTACAGAATAGCAACTTGACAGCAGGTTTTAAATATGATGCAAGGGCTTAACGCTCAAGTTCTTAGCACAATTAGGTAGAGCATGAAGAGCTCAACAAAACATGTTGAGGCCCAAAACTCAAAGGATCAACACATTCATGGGAACCATCTTCTAAACATAGCAAGAAAATAACAGCTTCTAACACTTAGCAAAATCTGAAGCATACAACCAGTGTTATTTCTTAGCATGTTAACAGCAAGAAACCCACTTATCCACAAGTTTATCATGCCAAACAAAAATACCAGGGCCTAGTACCCACAAAACACTAGCATATTCATGTTTACAAGTTTCACATATGTTGCATAGGTTAAATCATATGAAAAAGACAAAATGGCATGTTGGGACAAAAATGACATTTTACAAACTTGCCCAAATGACCAAACAAAGTACACCATTGGATTCCTTGGGAAATTCTACCCCAAAATCATATATTACACTCATATGATCATGTCAATAAATTGCCCAAAACCCCAATCGAAATATCACACATGCACTTATAAGTTTGTTTCCTACCCAATTTGGGCATGACCAAATATGGCAAGGCCTGATTTGGCAGGTCTTCCTGTCGTGGTTTTGTCACGGCAGATGTCCTAGCGTAAGGACTTAGTCGTGAGGTCCGGCGCACGTAACTGGTAGCTTGAGAGGGGTTGAGCGGGACGAGAGACGCGGAGTTTTTACCCAGGTTCGGCCCCTCTGATGGAGGTAAAAGCCTACGTCCTGCTTTGTGTCTTATATTGATGACGATGACGATCTCGGTTACAAGGGTGCGGAGTCGCTACCTCTAATCTCGAGACCCTCCGATCTGACTATCTTTTCTGACCTGTCTATGAGACCTGTCTATGAGACCTGTCTATGAGACGTCTGACTTGACCCTCTTGGGGTGACCCGCCCCTCCTTATAAAGGCTGAAGGGGCGGTTTACATATAGAGTCTAAGTCGGATTGATGACTTCCCATCGCGGGCTTCTCTTCATGGGCTTCCGAGTCCTGGGCTTGTAACCCGTCCCGGGCGGCTTACACCGGGCGGGTTACAACCAGGGCTTATCTTCAGAGACTCGTCTCCGTGACTGTCTGATAACACTGTTCATCTCCTGGCACTGTAGCATCCGGGTTATCCTCCTGACACTGTAGCCGGGTTAGCCTCCTGACACTGTAGCCGGGTTAGCCTCCTGACACTGTAGCCGGGTTACACCCCTGACACTGTAGCTGCCGGGTTACACCCATGATACTGTAGCTGCCGGGTTACACCCCTGACACTGTAGCTGCCGGGTTACACCCTGACACTGTAGCTGCCGGGTTAGAACTGTAACCAGGTCTGTACTGTTTGCCGGGTCAGCATGTCTGCCGGGTCAGTACTGTTCTCCGGGTCAGTACTGTTTGCCGGGTCTGCATGTCTGCCGGGTCATATCGCGGGGTAATATCCCCGTCACTTCCTGAAACAGAAAAAAACAGTGCACAAAACAATAAAAAAATAAAAAAAGGGGAGGGGTCCGACTGGCAGAGAGCCAGGCCCCTCCCTGAGTATGACAAGGTGGCCCCACAGGGTCCACCTGTCACAGACACTCACACACAGCACACACACACAGGGGCATACACACGCACAGGAAATCCACTCAGAAAATAAAAAGGCTCGGCGGGGGATCGAACCCCTGACCTCTCGGTCCACAAAGCGAGCCGCTTCCACTAGGCTAGGCAGGGGCTTCTGTTAGAAAGGGGCACGCTAGGAAAATATACTAACAAACCCAGCTATCTCCTTCCTTCAGGCAGGGAAGATGGAGACGACGCCGGCGAGCCCTCCGGCGACCACCGGGGCCGGCGACCTGCGGCGGGGCTGCGGAAACACAGGGGCAACTCATCTCCCTCATCTGCACGGAGCTAGGGCGACCACAACGCGAGGCAGGACGAGCTCGAGCTCTCTGCTCATGGCGGAAGCCACTGCTCGCTTCAGGCACGACGCAAGGCTGCACGGGGCCGCTGGAACGCGCGCGGGGCATCTACTGAGGGGGCTGGACAGAGCACACGAGCCCCCTGCTACTACATCCACTACTCAGGGAAGAACAAAGCTGCAACTTCTCTGGCCAGAGCAACGAGAGCGCGCGAACGGCGACGAGCTAGCGACATGCACAACGGGCTACTGCCTACGAGGATGATCATGGAGGGAGAAAGAACTACCTCAACTACCTAAGACATGGAGAGACGGGCGAAGACGGAACGGAGACGATGTGAGAGCCCTCGGAACTTCGGTGCTCCTCGGATCCGAGCTCAGGGAAGAAGATGACGACGGGGTCGAAGCTTCGGCGTCGATGGCGTTGCATGCGAAGAGGAAGAAGATGCAGGGACCACTAGGGCTTCGCTCTACGCGGATAGGGGGGCCAGAGACGACGCGGAGAGGCTACCCCGAGCACGAGCTCGCGCTCGGCCGGAGCATGGCTGGCAGGGCGACGGCGTGCACTGGGCGACCTACCTGAGCCGCAGCGATGCGAGAGGATGGGAGGAATGGGACGCGGGGAGCTAGGGCTACTCGGGGGACGAAATATAAAGGGGCTAGGGGTCACCGACGGCCGTCAAATCATCGATGCCAGGGACGTGGCGCTCTGGATTGCCGCCGTACAGAGGAGAACGATGACGCGGCTAAGCAGGCTGTGGGGCTGCGCTACTGCTGCTACTGGGCCACTGCGGGGGCAAGGAGGCCCAGGTAGGCTGGCCTCTCTCTCTCTCAGGGAACAAAAGAGTTTTCTTATTTTTTTAAAAGCCAGAAAACAAAATAAACCTAGGCAGGTTAGAGAATAGATAGAGAGAAGACAAAATGTGTTTTGCAATCAGTAAGGCATGCCCTATTTTATAAAAATGAACTTGGCATTTTTAGAGCAACAAAAAATAAATGCATATTTTAATTCAAATAGCAAGCTGTTTTGAAGAATGAGGATGGATGAGTTTCAAACATGATCAGAAGCTGGTTCATAAATCATATTGGAATATTTGTAAAATGATCAACATTTTTAATATAGGAAAACAACAAGTAAAATATTAACATGTAGAATGTTTTGAATAAGAGAGAGATGGGGATAGTTTGCTTCTGGGAAAAAAATTGGAGAAGAACTCAAACTAAGCACCACCACATCCATGACACAAGCACACACTCAACCTCAACACCACTCATCAACACAACAATCACAGCTCAAACATGGCAATGAATATTATGCACTTGGTATGATGATCATGATGCCATGATGCATGAAATGACAAGAGGCAAGTTGAACTCAAACTCAAGATGGCATTGATAACATCCTAAGAAGGTCACACATGAGAAATATATTACAAATAAGGCAAGGGATGCTCTTGGGCTGTTACAAGCACCAACTGCAACAACTTATGCAAAATATAAACCACTAAAACAAAAACTAATTAGAGGAATGGGAGAGTCACATACCAAGGAGCAATTCCTCAAAACAGTTTCGGAAACGGAGTTCCGAGCAAAGAGATCGAAAATTTCACTTTCTGGGTGAAGAACACGGGAGAGAGATGGCTAGAGAATTTTTTCTAGAGGTAGGAGAAGGAGTGGGAGTAAGGGATAAGGCAGGGGCCCCCTGTGGGCCCCACAAGCCAACCGACTGACGTGGCTTGAGACTGCGTCGGTATTTCCCCAAAGAGGAAGGGATGATGCAGCACAGCTACGGTAAGTTTTCCCCTCAGTTATGAAACCAAGGTTATCGAACCAGTAGGAGAACCACGCAACACTATATAAGCGGTACCTGCACACAAAGAACAAATACTTGCAACCCGACGCGTAAGAGAGGTTGTCAATCTCTCCACGGTAAAAAGATAGATTAGGTTGTATGAGATTGGATAAATAGATCGCACAAGAACACAAAATAAAATAAGCAAATAAAAGATGCAGCAAGGTATTTTTGGGTTTTTGGAATAATATATTTGAAAACAAAAGCGGAAAAAGATAGATCGTAAAGCAAAATATTGAAAGGATAGACCCGGGGGCCGTAGGTTTCACTAGTGGCTTCTCTCATGAGTATAGCACACGGTGGATAAACAAATTACTGCTGGGCAATTGATACAAGATCAAATAATCATGACGATATCCAAGGCGATGATCATTATATAGGCATCACGTCCAAGATTAATAGACCGAAACGATTCTTCATCTACTACTATTACTCCACCCATCGACCGCTATCCAGCATGCATCTAGTGTACTAAGTTCATGGAGAAATGGAGTAATGAAATAATAACGATGACATGATGTAGACAAGATCTATTCATGTAGGAATAGACCCCATCTTGTTATCCTTAATAGCAACGATACATGCATGCCTCGCTGCCCCTTCTGTCACAGGGAGAGGACACCGCAAGATCGAAACCATCACAAAGCACATCTTCCCATGGCAAGAAAAATCGATCTAGTTGGCCTAACTAAACCAAAGATTCGAAGAACAAATATGAAGCTATAAGTAATCATGCATATAAGAGATCAAAGAAGACTCAACTAATATTCATGGATAGAAACTGATCATGAACTCAATATTCATCGGATCCCAACAAACAAACCACAAAAAGTCATTACATCAAATAGATCTCCAAGAGACCATTGTATTGAGAAACAAAAGAAAGAGAAAAAGCCATCTAGCTACTGCCTATGGACCCGTAGGTCTATGGTGGACTACTCACACATCATCGGAGAGGCACCAATGAGGATGATGAACCCCTCCGTGATGGTGTTAGATTGGATCTCACGGTTCTGGAACTTGCGGCTGCTGGAAGTGTTTTTCATCGACTCCCCTAGGGTTTCTGGAATATTTGCGTATTTATAGAGCTAAGAGGCTGTGGAGGGGACTCCCGAGGCCACCACAACCCACCAGGGCACGCTGGGGGCCTCTGGCACGCCCTGGTGTCTTCGGGTCCAACGGGCCTCCTCCCGGGTGCTTCTTTGGCTCACTGGTTTTTTTCTGGTCCAAAAACAATCTCCAAAAAATTTCGTCGCGATTGGACTCTGTTTGGTACTGATATTCTGCGAAGTAAAAAACAAGCAAAAATAGCAACTGGCACTTGGCACTATGTCAATAGGTTAGTCCCAAAAAAATGATATAAAGTTGCTATAAAATGATTGTAAAACATCCAAGAATGATAATATAACAGCATGGAACAATCAAAAATTATAGATACGTTGGAGACGTATCAGCATCCCCAAGCTTAATTCCTACTCGTCCTCGAGTAGGTAAGTGATAAAAACAGAATTTTTGATGTGGAATGCTGCGTAACATGTTCATCACATGTTCTTTTCTTTTGTAGCATGGATATTTGGACTTTTAGATGGTTCAAATCAATAGTCTAGTTTTGTCATGAAGACTTTAATACTCAAGCATGCCAACAAGGAACCATGTCTTTCAAAATATCAACACTAAAGAAAGTTATCCCTAGCCCATCATGCTCAATCATTGATCCATTCATGAAACACACTCAAATATTAGCTACACCCAATGCACAAGTATGATCATAGTGCCCCCTAGTTGGTGCTTTATAAGAGAAGATGGAGACTCAAACTATTTTTTTTTGCATAAAGTAAATAGATAGGCCCTTCGCAGAGGGAAGTAGGGATTTGTAGAGGTGCCAGAGCTCAAAGCTTAAATTGAGAGAGAGAAATATTTTGGGTGGCATGCCTTTCCTGTCAACGAAAACGACCGAGTAGTTCTCAATACTTTCCATGCTAGATACATCATAGGCGGTTCCCAAACATAAAATAAAGTTTATTCCTTTTTCTACCATTCTTTCATAATCCATGGCTATCCGAATCCACAGTTGCCTTCCATACCAATACTTTCCAAGGAATTTATTATTTGACAACATAAAGTAAATTTCTTTTTCATTTCGGGACTGGGCATCCCTATTACCGTCATACTCTCGTGCAATGACAAGTGAATAAACACTCATCTTGAGAATAACACCTCTAGCATGGAAAAATATTGGACACCCCCTACCATTTCATGAGCGGTACGAGCACACAAAAAGGAAATTCATTTTGAAAATTAGAGATGGCACATACAAATTTGCTTAGAACAGCACGGAAATACCGCATATAGGTAGGTATGGTGGACTCATATGGCAAAACTGGGTTTAAGGATTTTGGATGCACAAGTAGTATTTCTACTCAGTACAAGTGGAGGCTAGCAAATAGATTGAGAAGCAACCAACCAAGAAACAAAAATTCACATAAACAGGAATTAAGCATAACTAACACCGAATAATGCACCATAAGTAGGATCTAATTTCATTGCATAACTATTGACTTTCATGCTTGCATAGGGAATCACAAACCTTAACACCAATATTCTTACTGAAGCATAATTACTCACCAACATGACTCACATATTACTATCATCATGTCTCAAAACTATTACAAGGAATCAAGTTTTATTTGTCCAATGATCTTCATGAAAGTTTTTATTATATCCCTCTTGAATACCTATCACTTTGGGACTAGTTTCATATATTGCCATTGCTTTTGACAAGCTCAAATAAATTTAAGTGAAGAACATGAGCATAAAAGTTTCATCTCTCAAAATAACATAAGGGAAGCATGAGAGAATTTATTCAAAATTTACTAACTCTCAAATTAATATAAGTGAAGCATGAGAGTATTTCTTCAAAAAATTTAAAGCACACCATGCTCAAAAAGATATAAGTGAAGCACTAGAGTAATTCCATAGCTCAAAAAATTTAAGTGAAGCATATCGAGCAATTCTAACAAATCATAGCATAATTTTGGCTCTCTCAAATAGGTGTGTCTAGAAAGGATACTTATGACAAACTAAAAAGCAAATCACGCAAAGACTCAAATAATACAAGACGCTCCAAGCAAAACTCATGATATGTGACGAATAAAAGTATAGCTCCAAGTAAATATACCGATGGTCGTTAGAAGAAAGAGGGGATGCCACTCGGGGCATCCCCAAGCTTAGTGGCTTGTTTCTCCTTGGATATTATCTTGGTGGTGCTGTAGCATCCCCAAGCTTAGGCTCTTTTCACTCCTTATTCCTTCATCCATCGCGATCTCACCCAAAACTTGAAAACTTCAATCACACAAAACTCAACAAAACCTTCGTGAGATCCGTTAGTATAATAAAGCAAATCACCACTCTAAGTACTGTTGCAAAACCATTCATATTTTATTATTGCATTATATCTACTGTATTCTAACTTTACCATGGCTTATACCCTTCAATACAAACCTTAGATTCATCAAAACAAGCACACAATGCAACGAAAACAGAATCTGTCAAAAACAGAACAGTCTGTAGTAATATATACTCTAACCATACTTCTGTAACTATAAAAATTAGGAAAACATAAGAATTTGTATATAAATACTATGTTAAAATTTAAGCTCATTATCACACTACAGTAAAAAAATTAAAATTCCTGCACTGGAGTCAAAGTTTCTGTTTCAGATTCAGCATTGTTTCTACTCATCTTGTGAGCCATCCTAAAGGCTTTACTTGGCACAAACACTAACTAAAACAAAAAAACACAATCATAACAGTAGCATAATTGTGTCAATACTCAAGAATAGAAAGAAAAAGATAAAAATAAATTTTATTCATTGGGTTGCCTCCCAACAAGCGCTATCGTTTTACGCCCCTAGCTAGGCATAATGCATAGATTCAAGTGTTTCCATCTTTAATTTTCATAGAGGTATTTTTGTCAAGAGGTTTTGCAAACATAACTTTAAACACATTATCCATAGAAATCTTAGAACTATCAAGTTGTCCATCTACGTACCCTCTTTGATTCCTGACCACAATCCAAGAATGTTGTTGATAAACATTATTGAAAACTTGTTGGATCATATCTAAAACAGGGATTTATTTTTAAAGTTCTCATCAAAAATTTGATTATTTCCAAGCAGATGCCTCAACATGTAGTCACTATTGTAAAGGATCTCTCCTATTTCTGGTTTTTCATGGCTCATACCAAAAAAATCAAAAATCTCCCTAGCTTCTCGTACTATGTGATCAAATTCATTCATAAGAACAAGGGCGGCTAACTTTTTAGCTTTGGGATCCTTTATAACGGGTAGCTCATAAAACAATCTTTGCAAGGTAGGATCGGTACGAATAAACCTATTTTCAATTTTTAGCACTAGCGCTGAAATAGCTTCCGCAAAAGTTTTAGTTCTTTTAAGTATAGGAGCATCATTGAGAGTCAAATTTCCAACACAATTGAAAAATTCTTGGATAGTTTCTTTTCCTATAACGTTCCCTTGCCCCAAAACAAAAGTTTTAGCATCCAGATTACGAGAACGTCCAATATTAAGAGTCCTGCCATCATCTGTTTCTGCCATACCAAAATCACTCATGATGACAAGCAAACAAAAGTTCAGACGAGAAACAGGCAAACGAAAAAGAGGGCGAATAAAACGACAATTTTTTGTGAAGTGGGGGAGAGGAAAACGAGAGGCAAATGGTAAATAATGTAAATTGCAAGGAGATGAGATTTGTGATTAGGAACCTGATAGATGTTGATGAAGTCTCCCCGGCAACGGCGCCAGAAATTCCTTGACGTGGCTAGAGACTGCGTCGGTATTTCCCCAAAGAGGAAGGGATGATGCAGCACAGCTACAGTAAGTACTTCCCTCAGTTATGAAACCAAGGTTATCGAATCAGTACGAGAACCATGCAACACTATGTAAGCGGTACCTGCACACAAAGAACAAATACTTGCAACCCGACACGTAAGAGAGGTTGTCAATCTCTCCACGGTAAAAAGATAGATTAGGTTGTATGAGATTGGATAAATAGATCGCACAAGAACACAAAATAAAAGAAGCAAATAAAAAGTGCAGCAAGGTATTTTTGGGTTTTTGGAATAATAGATCTGAAAAAAAAAGCGGCAAAATATAGATCGGAAAGCAAAATATTGAAAGGATAGACCCGGGGGCCGTAGGTTTCACTAGTGGCTTCTCTCATGAGTATAGCACACGGTGGGTAAAAAATTTACTGTTGGGCAATTGATAGAAGATCAAATAATCATGACGATATCCAAGGCGATGATCATTATATGGGCATCACGTCCAAGATTAGTAGACCGAAACAATTCTGCATCTACTACTATTACTCCACACATCGACCGCTATCCAGCATGCATCTAGTGTATTAAGTTCATGGAGAAACGGATTAATGTAATAAGAACGATGACATGATGTAGACAAGATCTATTCATGTAGGAATAGACCCTATCTTGTTATCCTTAATAGCAATGATACATGCGTGCCTCGATGCCCCTTCTGTCACTAGGAGAGGACACCGCAAGATCGAACCCATCACAAAGCACCTCTTCCCATGGCGAGAAAAATCGATCTAGTTGGCCTAACTAAACCAAAGATTCGAAGAAGAAATACAAAGCTATTAGTAATCATGCATATAAGAGATCAAAGAAGACTCAAATAATATTCATCGATAGAAACTGATCATGAACTCAAAATTCATCGGATCCCAACAAACACACCGCAAAAAGTCATTGCATCAAATAGATCTCCAAGAGACCATTGTATTGAGAATCAAAAGAGAGAGAGAAAGCCATCTAGCTACTGCCTACGGACCCGTAGGCCTATGGTGGACTACTCACGCATCATCGGAGAGGCACCAATGAGGATGATGAACCCCTCTGTGATGGTGTTAGATTGGATCTCCTGGTTCTGAAACTTGCGGCGGCTGAAAGTGTTTTTCGTCGACTCCCCTAGGGTTTTTAGAATATTTGGGTATTTATAGAGCTGAGAGGCTATTGAGGGGACTCCCGAGGTCACCACAACCCACCAGGGCGTGCCGGGGGCCTCTGGCGCCCCCTGGTGTCTTCTAGGCCCCACGGGCCTCCTCCCGGGTGCTTCATTGGTTCACTAGTTTTCTTCTAGTCCAAAAAAATCTCCAAAAAGTTTCATCGCGATTGGACTACGTGTGGTACTGATATTCTGCGAAGTAAAAAACAAGTAAAAACAACAACTGGCACTTGGCACTATGTCAATAGGTTTGTCCCAAAAAATGATATAAAGTTGCTATAAAATGATTGTAAAACATCCAAGAATGATAATATAACAACATAGAACAATAAAAAAATTGTAGATACGTTGGAGACGTATCACCGGGCGCGCCCCTAGGTGGGCGCGGCCTGTTGCGTGGTGGCCCACTGGCATGCCCCCCTGCAGTAATTTTTACACCCAAAATTTTTATTTATTCCAGAAAAAATCATGTTAAAATTTCATGGAAATCTGATACTTTTTATTTTTGAGGTATTTTTCATGCACGGGAAAAACAGAAAATAGGGATTTCATGGAATTTTATTTTTATTTTTACTAAGAGAACAGAATATGAACTTGTGATAAAGAGAGTTGTGAATATTCAATTCATCAATCTCATATCTTTCGAAAAGAATCCAATAATAAGGTTGATCAAGTCTTATTAATAAACGTTTCCGATTAACATGAAACCGAAGAATCTTCATATGTCACTAGGTTACCTCAATTGGGACTTGTATCTCCCCAACAATAAGATTATAATATTTCTTCTTCTTGGCGGAAGGGAGAGGAATTGTAATATCTTGATATGACTCCAACGTATCTATAATTTACGAAGTATTCATGCCATATTTACAACAATTGTATATGGTTTTGGTATGATTTGCATGGAACTAACCCGGACTGACGCTGTTTTCAGCAGAACTACCGTGGTGTTGTTTTTTGTGCAGAAATAAAAGTTCTCCAAATGCAACAAAACTTTTTGATGATTTTTTTGGAACAAAAGAGGCACTAGAAGCTTCGTGGGAGGGCCAGAAGAGCCACGAGGTGGCCACAACCCACCACGGCGCGCCATTCCCTCTGGCGCGCCCTGGTGTCTTGTGGGCCCCTTGTGGTCCATCTTCGCGTGAAACTGACGCCCAAAAATACTATATATTCAGAAACCCCCAGAAATAACCCTAGATCAGAAGTTCCACCGCCGAAAGCCTCTGTAGCCACGAAAAACCAACCTAGACCCCGTTCCAGCACCCTGCCGGAGGGGGGAAATCATCACCGGAGGCCATCTTCATCATCCTTATGGTCTCCATGATGAGGAGGGAGTAGTCCACCCTCGGGGCTGAGGGTTTGTACCAGTAGCTATGTGTTTAATCTCTCTCTCGTGTTCTTGATTTGGCACGATCTTGATGTATCGCGGGATTTGTTAATAGTTGGATCATATGGTGTTTTCCCCTCTCTATCTTGCTGTGATGAATTGAGTTTCCCCTTTGAGATTTTGTTATTACCGGATTGAATACTTTTATGGATTTGAGAGCACTTGATCTATGTGTTGGCAAAGAACTCACGGATTCCCGAGGTGACATTGGGGTAATCTATGCATAGGGGTTGATGCACGTTTTCGTCCTACTTTCTCCGGTAGAAATCTTGGGGCACTCTTTGAGGTTCTTTGTGTTGGATTGAGTATTATGAATCTAAAATTGTTTGATGTGTATCGTATAATTAACTTATGGATACTTGTGGTTACATTGGAGTATCTAGGTGACATTAGAGTTGGTCGATGCGTGTCGTATGGTGTTATCTTAGTACGAACTCTTAGATAGATCGATCGGAAAGGATAACTTGGTGTTATTTTAGTACGAACTCTTGGATAGATCGATCGGAAAGGATAACTTTAAGGTGGTTTCGTACCCTACAAACAATATCTTCTTATGTTCTCCGCTAGATAAGAACTTGGGAGTGATTCTTCGTTGCACGTCGAGGGATGGTTATGTGATCCAATTATATTAGCATTGTGGAGAAATTGCACTAGCGAAAGTACGGACCCTAGGCCTTGTTTTCAAGCATTGCAATACCGTTTGTGCTCACTTTTGTTACTTGCTACCTTGCAATTTTTTATTGTTACTATTACAAAAATAAATACCTACTATCATTACTACACTTGTATCACCATCTCTTCGTTGAACTAGTGCACCTATACAATTTACCATTGTATTTGGTGTGTTGGGGACACAAGAGACTTCTTATTATTTGGTTGCAGGGTTTTTTGAGAGAGACCATCTTCAGCCTACGCATCCCACGGATTGATAAACCTTAGGTCATCCACTTGAGGGAAATTTGCTACTGTCCTACAAAACTCTGCGCTTGGAGGCCCAACACGAGTCTACAAGAAGTTGTGTAGTAGACATCAAGCTCTTTTCTGGCGCCGTTGCCGGGGAGGTGAGTGCTTGAAGGTATATCTTTAGATCTTGCAATTGAATCTTTTAGTTTCTTGCTTTATCACTAGTTTGGTTTCATAAAAGAAAACTACAAAAAATGGAGTTTAGGTTGCATCATGTGTATCGTCTTTATAATGTCTTTCCTGAAAATAAGGATTCAGAAAATTGTGCTCAATTGGTAGAGGAAGAAATTATGAAAAGACTTAATGAGAATTCCTTGAATGTTGAGCATGATTGTAATGTTGCAAGTATGAATTCTCTAAATATCCATGATGCTAATGATATGCAAAGCCACAAGCTTGGAGATGCTATGTTTGATGAAGATGATATTTTTAGACCCCCAAGTTTTGATGAGGAAATTTATTATGATGATGGCATGCCTCCTATCTATGATTATTATGATGATGACATGTATGCTATAAAGAGTGATAGTAACCATGAAACTTGTCATCATGATTTTAATATTGAATGTTGTTATGTCAATCAAGTGTCTCATGATAGTTATTTTGTTGAGTTTGCTCCCACTACAATGAATGAGAAGAAAATTGCTTATGTGGAGAGTAATAAATTTTCTATGCTTGTAGATCATGAAAAGGATGCTTTATGTGATAGTTATATTGTGAAATTCCTTCATGATGCTACTGAAAATTATTATGAGGGAGGAACATATGCTTGTAGGAATTGCAATAATATCAAGTTTCCTCCCTTTGTGTTCAAAGTTTTGAACTTATGCTTGTTTTGCCTTCCTATGCTAGTTGATTCTTGCTCCCATAAATCGTTTTCTCACAAAACCCCTATGCATAGGAAGTTGGTTAGACTTAAATGTGCTTGTCATGAGATTCATTATGCTCTCTTGCATGTTTCAATTACTATTCCTATGTGAGCATCATTCAAATCATCATGCCTAGCTAAAAGGCTTTAAAGAAAAGCGCTTGTTGGGAGACAAACCAACACTTTTCCTTTCTATTTTTGTGTGTTCACATGATTAAGCTACTGTAGTAATCATGTTTTGTGCCTTTTATTTCAACAATGTGCCAAGTAAAGCCTTTGGGATAGTATGGATACTTGTTGATTTGATTATGTGCAAAAACAGAAACTTTTGCCTCCAATAAGGAATTTCTCCGATTTTAGTACAGCGTCAAAAAATTCTGAACTTTTTACAAAGTATTTATATGATAATTCTATAAGTTTTCCTAATTTTTCAGAATTGTTAGAGATAGGGAAGTATGGCTAACTACAGATCTTCACAGACTGTTTTGTTTTTGACAGATTGTCTTTTGGATGCATAGTTTGCTTGTTTTAGTGTTCCGATAGCTTATATTCAGTGATATAAATTATGTGAATGGTAGAATACAGTAGGTATTATGTGAGAACAATTATGAATCTTGTCTTGACAGTACCTAACTGAATGATCTTTATTTATTATACTAACCCATCTCACGAAGTTCCGTTAAGTCTTGTGTGATTGAAGTTTTCAAGTTTTGGGTGAGACACCGATATGAGGAGAATAAGGAGTGACAAGAACCTAATATTGGGGATGCCCAATGCACCCCCATCGTAATATCCAAGGAAGACTCAAGCGCCTAAGCTTGGGGATGCCCCGGAAGGCATCCCCTCTTTCGTCTTCAACACTATCGGTATATCTTACTTATAGCTATATTTTTATTCGTCACATAATATGTGTTTTGCTTGGAGCATCATTTTATTTTGTTGTTCTCTGTTATATGTTATTTATAATCTTGTTTTTCAATAATGAGTTCCAAGAATTGCCTTAGGATGCTTGAATTGCATGTTTGATGTGTGCTGTGTAAAAACAGAAACTTTCTCTGTAGTGTTTGAGTTTTCATATTTTACTGGAACGTGGAGAGTTTCTGAAATTTTTACACAGTGTTTTTATATAAATTATTTATCACTTCCTAAATTTTCATAATTTTTTGAGTTACATAAGTACACTGTTTTCATAAATTGCTACAGACTGTTCTGTTTGGACAGATTGTTGTCATAGTTTTGTTATCTACTTATCCTATAGTTTCCATAGCCTATATTTGTAGATATAAATTGTGGAAACGATAGTAAACAGTAGATGATGTTTGGAAATTATTGTGCAACTTGTCTTGGTATTACAAGAAGTGTGGACTTATTCTTATGTGTACTAACCTATCTCATGTGTTCTTTTCGAGTTTTTGTGGATGAAGTTTTTAAGATTTAGGGAAACCGTGATATAAAAGGAATTAAGAAGACACAAAAGCTCAAGCTTGGGGATGCCCAAGGCATACCAAGATAATATTTCAAGAAGTATCAAGCATCTAAGCTTGGGTATGCCCCGGTAGGCATCCCACCTTTCTTCATCAACAATTATCGGTTAGTAGCGGTTGAGCCTAAGTTTTTGCTTCTTCACATGATGTGTGCTATTCTTAGAATGTCATTTTATTTTATTTTTCTTGTTTTTTAATAAAATACTTATATCTAAAAGTTTTTATATGAGAGAGAGTTCTCAAATGGCTACCCATTTACTTAACTACTCGCTTGATCTTTACTTATATCTTTTTGGAGTGGCTTGTCATTTACTCTTGTGCTTCACTTATATCCTATGAGTAAATTGTTGAATTAATTGAATACCATGAAGTTGAAATTATATGTTAATATCATGCCTAGTAGTAGCTTCACATTGGGTTTAGAAAGTGAAATCTTTTGAAGCTTGACAATCACAATATTGGTCATACAAGCAATTCGTGAATGATTAGTATAAGGAGGAGAACTTTCACATATAAATATATTATCTTGGACATCTTCTATGATTGTGAATACCCATTAATTATTTTCAAACTTGAGCAAATTAGTTTAACTTGGACAAGGAAGACAACGTAATGAGTTATGGTTGTGTATATTTGCATAGAAGTTATATTGTTATGGATCCTCCAACATGTGGTGTTTGCTTAGGATCTTTTGCTAGCCAAAAATTCGTACTAAGTAGAGATACTACTTGTGCATCCAAAAACCCTTAAACCCAGTTTCTTGCCATGAGTGTCCACCATACCTACCTATGGATTGAATAAGATCCTTCAAGTAAGTTGTTATCGGTGCAAAAAGGCAATAAAAATTGCTTCTAAATGTGTTTGATCATTTAGTGTAAGAGAAAATTGAGCGTTGTACGAACTTATGATGACAAAGTAATAAAAGCGACGGACTGGATAATAAAGGTTGCTATCATAAGGGGCAATATAACGTGACGTTCTTTTGCATTAAGGGATTGTGCATACAAAACCGAAAAGCGCATGACAACCTCTGCTTCCCTCTGCGAAGGGCCTATCTTTTATCTTTCAGTATTTACTTTTATGCAAGAGTCAATAGTATGCATTCTCATTTCAACCTAAATTATTCTCTAGTTGGCAAGCATCATGTGGTGGGGAAAGATCTTGGCAAAAATGGCCAGTCAAATATATTTGATCATGACTTATTATTGTTGACAATTATCTCTATGATAAATGAGTTAGGAGGCGAAACATTAAGCCCCTATCTTTCTCTGTGTTCGATGGATGCCATTTGTTCTAAAAATATGCTTTGAGTACTAGCAATCATAGAATACTATATGATGATTGAGTACGTGGAGCTCTTACTTAGACTTTGTTGAGAATAAGTTGAATTGTAATTGTTTGGTGACTAAGAACATAGGTTGTTAAGTTTCAAGAGAATTCATTGTTTGAACCATAACATGTGAATTGGTTGCTACTTTATGAAGAAGATTTTTACGAGAAAGAGTTGCTGTTATGATGCTAGGAAAAGTGGTTGAAATTATCATTGATCAAACTTATGCACTATGCTAGCATTCACACTTTATAAATTATTTTCTTTTATCATTTACCTACTCGAGGACGAGTAGGAATTAAGCTTGGGGATGCTGATACTTCTCCAACGTATCTATAATTTATGAAGTATTCATGCCATATTTACAACAATTTTATATGGTTTTGGTATGATTTGCATGGAACTAACCCGGACTGACGTTGTTTTCAGCAGAACTACCGTGGTGTTGTTTTTTGTGTAGAAATAAAATTTCTCCAAATGCAAGGAAACTTTTTGATGACGTTTTTTGGAACAAAAAAGGCACTAGAAGCTTCGTGGGAGGGCCAGAAGAGCCACGAGGTGGCCACAACCCACCAGGGCACGCCAGCCCCCTCTGGCACGCCCTGGTGTCTTGTGGGCCCCTCGTGGCCAATCTTCGCGTGAATACGACGCCCAAAAATCCTATATATTCATAAAACCCTAGAAATAACCCTAGATCAGAAGTTCTGTCGCCGCAAGCCTCTGTAGCCATGAAAAACCAATCTAGACCCCGTTACGGCACCCTGCCGGAGGGGGAAATCATCACCGAAGGCCATCTTCATCATCCTTATGGTCTCTATGATGAGGAGGGAGTAGTCCACCCTCGGGGTTGAGGGTTTGTACCTGTAGCTATCTATCTATACTTCTATACTTCTATACTTATACTAATTAGGCACTCCCAAAAAATTATCACGTTAATCAGAAAATAGGAACCGTTAATCTGGTGGGACCAGGTTATTACGGCGCGGATCAACCCTATATTTACAACTCCTACGATAGTCAATGGAATAGAAAGCATGTACAAAACTGATCTATAGTTGTCGTCAACAAAAAACTGATCTATAGTAGACGTGAAAACCAAGAATATAACTGTCCCTGAAAAAAAGAGTCAAACAACGACCAGTCGTACCAGCCCTATCCCTAACCCTAGGAGTATACCGTAGAAAAACACATCTCTCCCTACATCTCTTCTCCTCCTTCCCGTGTCGCTCCACCGCCTCCGGAGCCCTCATGCTTCCTTCTCCGAACACATAATTGATGCTCCTAGGTACTATGGCAAGGCTCCAATGATCCGTCCACAACAATGGAAGGATTCTCCACATGTGTGGTGCCAGTCTAATGTCTATATAATCCCCTCATAGACACTTCCTACACCCTCCTCGCCGCTCCCCATCTCTGATGTCTTCTTGCGGCTACTTCTAGCTCTCATCCGATCCGAGGTACACAAGGAGACTCGAGCTCCCTGCCCATGTTGCCTGTAGCGCCAATAAGGTATGTGCTCTCTGCTCACATATACGATTGATTTGTTCTTTTCAGTAAATAAAGGTGAACTGGCACCCAAGTAGAGTCCAATCTTCTTCTTTTTTAAAGCCCACTGTAGCTACTACTCTCTGCAATTCGTTATGCGCATATGAGAACTTAAGAATTTTAAATCAGTTAACTGAGTTCTACTCTATGCAATCTGTCATGCCTAGATGTTGATGAAATTAGGCATTTAAATCCATTATTAGATGAATATTTACGTCAAGGATCCCCAAATAGCCATAACCCTGGAAGAAGCCTATATGTAAGGTTTTTTAATTCCCTAGCCTGGTGTGTGGTAGTTGAGACGCTAGCTGCACCCACTGCTTGCCTTCTATACATGTATGGCATCGTTGGACGTGTCGATCAGCCGTATGCTTCGATGATGCTCATGTGCTCCACCTTCAATTCTCCTCTGCACAACCAACTGGGCAATGGCAAGGTGGTGACCTGACAGATATTACATACACCCAAATGGGCCCTAAGGTTTGGTCTTCTTTATATACCATAATACGGTAAGAGATGATGCAAGGATAAAATTATGCATGGATTGTTGGATGCTTGCCATGTACGCCTATGATGCCCATGGATGTAATTAATCATACTGCTTTCAAATTAGTTTTGATAGAACATGTATAAATGAGCATGTTAACCAAATTAAAAAACATCACATTAGTGTACTAATTAAGAACTGAGTACCGGCTTGCAGCCTGCTAGGTGTCCCTCTTCTCAGGTCAGAACGCATGGCCTTTGTGCCATTTTCCACCGATCACTTGCAAGTCTAATTAAATATTGTTGTGAATCACTACATACAACCCGTAATTTTGAAGCCGGAAAAAATCAGTATTATCATTGTCATGTTCTATCTTTGATTGGCAGAATTTAATTTACCTTTCCAAGTTGTGAAACGTGGCCTGCAAGATATAGTTACTAAACTATAAGAACAAAAATTTCTAAAGATAAGCCGACTGCCAACAGTTTTTATAGTTAGAAATAAACATTCTTACTTCAGCATTATTAATGCAGGATACGAAGATGCGTGGTTTCAGAAAAGACACTATGATGGAAATCTGTACATTGTAATGGTGAACACAATGTTCCATTAATTTATTTTTATCAATAATATAACTTCCTCGCATGTTGTCTATTCAAGCTTATAAAATTACAATATATTGTTAGACATACGTATTTTCACTTTTATCATTTTTTATGACAAAGTTAGATATGCTTTTATAATAAGCATAATGATGAGAAGTTGAAGGAGAGATCCAAGATTGACTATAGACATGGTACAAATATTAAGATTTTGTTTGCATCTAACTTCAAGGTCAAAGTTTCCAAAATCTGTAGCTTTGACCAAAGTTCAGAACCTTAGGTTTGCCAAGCATCTTGGTTCTTCTGGCCGTGTACATTGTAATTGTGAATATGATTTTTCATTGTTATATATTAACAAACTTCAATTATCAGGCATCATGGAAGAACTAAGAAAGACATATAACTCATGAAGTTTATCGTTTTTATAAGGAATCATCAATATTTGAGATTGCAACATATCTATTAGCTATTCATGTACGATAGAAAGAAGAAACACATGTAATTCATGGAATTGTCAATATTTGAGATTGTGAATTAGGTGTCCTAATTTTTTATGCATACAACTTATGGGTGTGGACAACTTTTAATGTTGCCATGATTTATGGTCTGAGAAGGTTAATCAAATTAATGAAGGTTTACCGCAAACTTTGTTCATCGGCACTGTTAGCTTCCAGAAAATCTATACGATTATGTGGAAATATGCCATTTTCTTTGGTGAATTTTGATGGTAAATGTCAGTTTGGGTATGTCCGGAAGAATGGAAATCCAAAGTAGGTGCTTTAACTTCTTTAGAATTACTGTTGTCCTGTTCTTATATATTCTGCTGCATGTACACTAGAATAAGTGATGGGCATTGGCGGGCAATTAACATTTTTTCTTTATAAAGTATATTCCCACCACATCCATGAAAAAAATAAAATAAAACAAAGCAACACATATAATATGTGTAAATACGCTGTTGATATTTATCATAGTACAATTTTCACGACAAGTTAGAAAATTTTCAAATAATGTGGTGTACAACGGTCAAGTATGTTATCTATATGTGCAATTGATCAATGACAATTTGATTATAATATTTGTAATATTAGTATCAGATTATATTTGTGTATCAAACTTGACTAAAGTTGTCAATAAAAAGCAAGACTGATTATCTTAAAGCATTTTCTACGACAGAGGCTATTGCACAACGATTTTGATTACACAAGGATTTGAATAGACAACCACTCTTCACACATTGCTGCATATATATACTTATAGACCAGGGGTAAATGACGAGCAGCCACAACTTGGCCAATATTGGTAATCAACAAGTTTCTTGATATATTATATCTACGAAATGAATAAAAAAAGTGGAACACAACTGTTTTGAGTTTGATCATATTAACAATGATGGCGGTTCAACATTGTTACACACGTATCTATTTTTGACATTTTTGTTAGTGCTCACTCCATTAAATTTTTATATTAGCATCTGATTCTATTGTATATAAGAGTTAACATCATATTTATTTGTGCATCATTTTTTTCATTGAAAATATGTAAATTATTAACGCATTTGTCCATATCCACAAAAGGTATTGATTGACCATGTTGAATCTAATAAGATGGGACAACAGTAGTACTAAAACCAAATGTCAAGCATTAAGTTATTACATTCTACTAATCAAGCCAACCAACAAGGTTAAAAATTAAATTAAATTGATTACTGCATATAACTTTGAAAATATATTTTTAATTACTACCATGTAAAATTTAATGATAATTAGTTTTCTGTCTAGCCCGTGCGAATGCACGGGTTGACGGCTAGTGTGTTTAATCTCTCTCTCTCTCTCTCTCTCTCTCTCGGTGTTCTTGATTTGGCACGATCTTGATGTATCACGGGCTTTGTTAATATAGTAGGATCATATGGTGTTTTCCCCTCTCTATCTTGTTGTGATGAATTGAGTTTCCCCTTTGAGATTTTGTTATTACCGGATTGAATACTTTTATGGATTTGAGAGCACTTGATCTATGTGTTGGCACAGAACTTGCGGATTCTCGAGGTGACATTGGGGTAATCTATGCATAGGGGTTGGTGCACGTTTTCGTCCTACTTTCTCCGGTAGAAATCTTGTGGCACTCTTTGAGGTTCTTTGTGTTGGATTGAGTATTATGAATCTGAAATTGTTTGATGTGTATCGTATAATTAACTCATCGATACTTGTGGTGACATTGGAGTATCTAGACATTAGAGTTGGTTGATGCGTATCATATGGTGTTATTTTAGTACGAACTCTTTGATAGATCGATCGGAAAGGATAACTTGATGTTTTTTTAGTATGAACTCTTGGATAGATCGATCGGAAAGGATAACTTTAAGGTGGTTTTGTACCCTACAGATAACTTTGGAGTGATTCTTCGTTGCACGTTGAGGGATGGTTATGTGATCCAATTATATTAGCATTGTTGAAAGATTGCACTAGCGAAAGTACGGACCCTAGGCCTTGTTTTCAAGCATTGCAATACCATTTGTGCTCACTTTTGTTACTTGCTACCTTGCTGTTTTTTATTGTTACTATTACAAAAATCAATACCTACTATCATTACTACACTTGTATCACCATCTCTTTGCCGAACTAGTGCACCTATACAATTTACCATTGTATTTGGTGTGTTGGGGACATAAGAGACTTTTTATTATTTGGTTGCAGGGTTGTTTGAGAGAGACCATCTTCATCCTACGCCTCCCACAGATTGATAAACCTTAGGTCATCCACTTGAGGGAAATTTGCTATTGTCCTACAAAACTCTGCGCTTGGAGGCCCAACACGAGTCTACAAGAACAAGTTGTGTAGTAGACATCATATCTCCAATGATAATCTTGGGAAAAGGTCAATGACATTAATATTATTACCCAAAGTTTGCTTCCTCGAAAAATGCACAGTATGTTGCTTGCCATTGATATGAAAGGTGACCTTGCTTTTATTGCAATCTACAACAGCCCATGCAGTATTTAGAAAAGGTCTACCAAGGATGATCGACATATTGTCGTCCTCCGGCATATCAAGAATAACAAAGTCTGTTAAGATAGTAACATTTGCAACCACGACAGGAACGTCCTCGCAAATTCCAATAGGTAAAGCAGTGGATTTATCAGCCATTTGCAACATATCTCAGTAGGTGTGAGTTTACTCAATTCAAGTCTTTTATAAAGGGAGAAAGGCATAACACTAACACCGGCCCCTAAATCACATAAAGCAGCTTTAACATAATTCCTTTTAATAGAGCAAGGTATTGTGGGTATACCCGGATCCCCCAACTTCTTAGGTATTCCACCATCAAAAGAATAATTAGCAAGCATGGTGGCAATTTCAGTTTTAGGTATCTTTCTTTTATTAGTGATAAATATCTTTCATATACTTAGCATATGGAGGTATTTTCAATATATCAGTGAAGCGAGTGCACAAATGGACAACTCTAATCATTTTAGCAAAGCGCTCAAAATATTCCTCATCTTTACTTTTAGTGGCTTTACGAGGGAATGGCATAGGTCTTTGAACCCATGGCTCTCTTTCCCTTCCATGTTTCCTAGCAACAAAGTCTCTCTTATCATAACGTTTATTTTTAGAAGGTGGGTTATCAAGATCCTTAGCAGGTTCAATTTCTACATCATTATCATTTTCTTTGTTATTATCTGGTTGAGCATCTATATGAGCATCATCATCATTATTATCATTTTCGTTATCACTATGTGTATGCTCACTATCAGAATGAGTCTTAGCATCAGAAACAGAAACTTCATTGTTTTTCTCAATAGGTTTTTCTATAACAGGTTCACTAGAGGCATGCAAGTTCCTATCATTTTTCTTTTTCTTCTTCTTCTTAGATGAACCAGGTGTATCATTAATTTTCTGAGAATCTTGTTCAATTCTTTTAGGGTGACCTTCAGGATAAAGAGGTTCTTGGGTCATTCTACCTCCTCTAGTCACTACTCTAATAGCATGATCATTTATATTATTCATTTCAGCAAGCAAATCATTTTGTGATTTAGCGACTTGGTCTAGTTGAGTGAGAACCATAGAAGCATGTTTTCCTAAACCCTTCACATCATTTGCAATTCTAAACATCAAGTCACTTAAGCGATCTATCATCATAGCATTTCGTTGCAATTGATTCTTAACATATTTGTTGAAATGTTCTTGCTTAACAACATAATTATCAAATTCATCCAAGCATTGTTCAGGAGTCTTAGTATAAGGTATATCACTTTTATTAAAGGAACGGAGAGAGTTTACCTTTACTACCCGTGTCGGGGTATCAAGTCCATGTATTTCTTCAGTAGGTGATAATTTCTTAACATCCTCAATTTCAATACCTTTCTCCTTCATAGACCTTTTTGCTTCTTGCATATCTTCCGGACTGAGAAATAGAATACCTCTCTTCTTTTGAATAGGCTCTAAAGGTGGTTCAGGGAGTGTCCAATCATCGGCATTTTGCATTATGTTGTTCAATAATTCTTCAGCTTGTCCAAAAGTTCTTTCCCTGACACAACCAGCACAACTGTCTAGGAAATCCCTAGAAGCATCAGGTAGTCCATTATAAAAAATATCAAGTATTTCATTCCTCTCAAGTGGACAATCAGGCAAAGCTCGTAGTAACCGGAGAAGCCTCCCCCAAGCTTGAGGGAGATTCTCTTCTTTAGTTTGAGCAAAGTTAAATATTTCCTGTAAGGCAGCTTGTTTCTTATGGGCAGAAAAATATTTTGCAGAAAAGTGTTGAAGCATATCCCGGGGACTACGTATGCAACCAGGAGTAAGTGATAAGAACCATTCCTTGGCCTCGCCTTTTAGCGAGAAAGGAAAAAGCTTAAGGATATAATAGTAGCAAATCTTTTCTTCATTGGTAAACAGAGCAGCAATATCATTCAGTTTCATAAGGTGTTCGACAACAGTTTCATTTTCATAACCATGGAAAGGATCAGACTCTACTATAGGAATTAACTCAGGGTCTACAGAGAACTCATAATCCCTATTAGTAACAAATATAGGAGAAGTAGCAAATTTAGGATCACGTTTCATTTTCTCCATCATAGATTTTTCTTTTAGTTTGCACAATAGTTTCTTCACATCATCTCTATTTTCACAAGCAAGAATGTCCCTAGCTACCTCATCATCCATAACATAACCTTCAGGTACAAAAGGCCATTCATATCTATTAGGTGAGCGAGGGGTAATAGGTGATTCAAAGTCTTCCTCAATTTCAGCATTCTCAAGTTATCTAGCTTTAGCAATATGAGCATCAAGTAATTCGTTCAGTGGCACAGTTTCGGTTTCAGCATGTGTAGCAATAATTTCATCATTAATTTCAGAAGTAGGATCATCAAGTTCATGGGACATATCAAGACGATCAACAGGTGGTGGTGTAACAAGCTAATTCAAAGCAGAAGGTGAATCAAAGGCAGAGCTAGATGGCAGTTCCTTACATCCTCTCGTGCGAGAGGGGATGATCTTAGTTCGAGTATCTTTCAGATTATTCATAGTAGCAATTGGATATCCTTCAGTTAACACAAAAATAGAGCTATGCTCCCCGGCAACAGCGCCCGAAAAAGGTCTTGATAACCAACAAGTGTAGGGGATTGCAACAGTCTTCACGGGTAGTATTTCACCCTAATTTATTGATTCGACACAAGGGGAGCCAAAGAATATTCAATGGCCTTGATAGTTGAGTTGTCAATTCAATCACACCGAGGATATCTCTCTGCAGCAAAGATTTAGTAGCACGGCAAATAGTAGTAGCAAAAGTAACAGTGATAGTGACAGTAGCAGTTTTGTAGCAAGTCTGATAGTAACAATAGCAATAGTAACTTGGCAAGAGTCAGTATATGTAAAGCGTAGGCATGTGGATCAGTGATGGATAATGATTTAGATGACATTGATCATATAATAGTTACACACTAGGGCGACACAGAACTAGCTCCAATTCATCAATGTAATGTAGGCATGTATTCCGTATATATTGATAGGTGTTTGTGATAAGAACTTGCATGACATCTTTTGTCCTACCCTCCCGTGGCAGCGGGGTCCAATTGGAAACTAAGGGATATTAAGGCCTCCTTTTAATAGAGAACCAGAACAAAACATTAACACATGGTGAATACATGAACTCCTCAAACTACGGCAATCACCGGAAAGCATCCCAATTATTGTCACCTTTGGGTATGAGGATCATGACACGTAATAGGTACATATAACTTGCAAGATAGAATCCAAATCACTCTTATATTCATGAAAAAATAATAGGTTCAGATCTGAAATCATGGCACTCGGGCCCTAGTGACAAGCATTAAGCATATCAAAGTCATAGTAACATCAATCTGAGAACATAGTGGATACAAGGGATCAAGCCCTATCAAACTTAACTCGATTACATGATCAATTCCATTCAATCCCACCATCGTCCAGCAAGCCTACAAAGAAATTACTCACTCCCGGTGGTGAGCATCATGGCGGTGTTGATGGAGAAGGGTTGGTGATGACGACGGCGACGATTTCCCCTCTCCGGAGCCCCAAACAGGCTCCAGATCAGCCCTCCGGAGGAAGAACGGGGAGGTGGCGGCGGCTCCGTCCCGTGAAACGCGATGAAATCTTATCTCTGATTTTTTTTCTCTCCGGATGTGAATTTATAGCATTGGAATTAGGGTCGGATGGGCCGCGAGGGCCCCACAAGCCATCTGGCCGCGCCCCCTAGGGGCGCGGCCGGTCGCGTGGTGGCCTTCTGGTCCACCCCCTCCGGCAGTTCTTCGCTCCAAAATTCCTTATATATTCCAGAAAAAATCCAGAAAAAGTTTCGTCCAATTCTGAGAACTTTTATTTCTGCACAAAGATAACACCAAGGTAGTTACGCTGAAAACAGCGTCAGTCCGGGTTAGTTCCATTTAAATCATGCAAATTAGAGGACAAAACCTGAGCAAAAGTGTTTGGAAAAGTAGATATGTTTGAGACGTATCACTCCCCAACAGGATGAGCCAAGTTATGCTTACGAGTTACACGAGGAGATCAATCATTCTGCAGATGGAGGGGTAGATGGGGAAGAAGATTCAAATGATGTTGGAGAGAAACTGCCACATGGGGAAGGATATTTCGACGATGTTGCTGAAGAGGAAGTGCAAGATGGCCAGCATTTGGGAGAAGAGTTGGATGGTGCTGAAGAGGAAGGAGACCTCAATGGTGCAAAAGCTGATTTGGAATATCATCCGTGAAAGCGTAGGTCCCGGAATAAGATGCCTACAGCTACTTACATAATTAAATGGATTAACAAAGAGGGGAGACCCGTTAGTCTGATCAAGAACGCAACGAAATGGGGTAACGTCCTAGGTGCCATCGCCCGTGAAAACTGTGGCATCAGCGTTAGATGCTTAAGGGGCCCTAAAAACAAGCAATGGGAAAACCTCCTATTAGGAAAGATGAGAGATATTTTCAAGTTCAACGACCGAGAAAATGCACTTGCAGAAATCTATGTCATGCGCGTGTTCACTAAGGCCTTGAATAGTAATAGATACCATGCAAACAAGCTACTTGATGACGAGTA
Source organism: Elymus sibiricus (assembly GCA_039707655.1). NCBI lineage: Eukaryota > Viridiplantae > Streptophyta > Magnoliopsida > Poales > Poaceae > Elymus > Elymus sibiricus. The sequence continues at coordinate 314,077,780 of CM077673.1, forward strand.
TGATTTAGAAGATATCAAAAATCTATATCCTAACACTACTGATGAGGAATGGACGGAGTTCCTTGATTACCGAGACTCAGATGCATACAAAAAGGACAAAGAGAAGTTTGCGCAGCTCTGAGGCCAAATGGTAGGGAACCAGTATCTAGGAACCCGTGGTTATGAAGGGAAGAAACCAATCTCGGATAAGCATGATGCTATGTTTTCTTCACAAGGTCAACCGACACCCTTCAGTAATATCTGGATCTGTGTGCCAAGAAATATTTTTGATCCCTAGCGGTGCTTGATAAAGACACCAGACTCTACTACTTCGAAGACCTTGCGGTAGCGGTGTGTGTGTGTGTGTGTGTGTGTGTGTGTGTGTTTGTGTGTGTGTGTGTGTGTGTGTGTGTGTGTGTGTGTGTGTTTAGGAGCAGTTTCTAAATGATATTATTTTGATCATGCAGGCAGATTTTACCCAGAACACACCAAGCTCTAAAGAGTCGCTGGATGCCCCAAGGTGTTCACCGGACCCAATTATGTACGCCCTCGAAAGGAAGAGAGAGCCCACACGAGGTCGTAAGCTCGGCGCCGGTAGTACTTTCTAGGATGCCTACTATCCCTCCAAGTAACGGATGACTAGGTTGGAAAAATAAAGAAGGGACAAAATGAAAGTTTAAAGGAAGTCTTACCTGATTTTCCGACAGAGGTTCACAAGCATATTCAGTCAAAAGGGTCGACAAATATGCCAGAAATGGTGAATACACCACCGGCCCTTGCTCCCACAAAGATCAAAAGCCCCTCGGTCATTAATGTCATGCATGGTCATGGTGGGTCACCACAATTGTTGGAGGAAGAAATTCCTTGCACTCTCCTAGCTAGAGTGAGTACTAATGGTGACTTGTTGGAGGTTGCAAAAGCTAGAGTCTTTACAGGAAACGTCATGTCATGCACAATAGCAAATTAAATGAGAACGTGCGGAAGGTTTCTTTGCTTAGGGTGTTCCCGGAATATCACAATTTCATTCTGCCACAAAACATTATAGAAGAGGGTGATGAGCCGCAACCCCTTTCGGAATGCTTTGTTGGTTACCCCAAGTGGCCTGCAATGCATATCATAATGGAAAAGCCATCCCCAAACAGAACACTGCCTCCCACCATCCCCGGCATTGCAGCACCATCACCATCTCCCAAAATCTATGGAGTTGGACTGCCACCTAGACGATCTCCTCTAGGTCTTTGCAACCCCGTATCGGCTAAGGATGTGCAGGACGAACACATGCTGGAAGAATTACAAAATCCTAATTATGCTACAGATGAGGAGACGCCGCCACCCCTTCCTGAGACGCAACAACCAAAGTTTACTCCAACAACACTGAAGAATTTAGTGGCCCAAGAAGCGATGTCATGTCCGCCCGTTTCCATCCAACCGGTGAGGAAAAGAAACACGCATCTAAAGCCTGCGAAAATGAGTACTAAGGGAAAACCTTTTGCCCCCACACGTGCAACTGGTAGACCACTGGTAAAGAAGGCACCAAAGAAGTCCTTGGCATATGAACAATGTGCTGAGAACCAAAGAGCACCTGTCTATATCCCGGGTCAGAGAATGCTACAAGACAAAGCGAACGAGCAACTGAGGCTTGAGATGAAGATTCTACATGAAAAAATTATGGAATCAGAGCTAGGAAATAATAAGCAAGGATTCATTGTTAACCCAACACATTACACCGCGAAGGTGCCAAAGGGATATACTTTCTTTGAAAAATTCAGCGGGGACAAAATACATGTAGATTTCAAAGAGATATTCTATATGTACAGATTCTATAGTGTTGAAACTTATCTAATGAGGCTATGGGCGCTTTTTCAAGCAACTGAGATAAGAAGCAAGAAAATTTCCGATGTCGCCATAGCTGGCCCATATCTCATGAACGAGGAAAACCTAAAAAATGAGGAAGGGAGGCGGTGCATGAAGAGTTATCTTCTGGATTTCATGCAGGAGAACAAGCATAAAAACTTCCTCCTCATGCCGTACTGACCCATGTATGTCCTTCTTTAGATTTACGCTTTCACTTTTGTACCTTTCCTTCATATATATATGTTGTCACGTCTCAAAATTTGTAACTTTGTCATGATCGCGCGTTATGTTTATTCTGTTTTGCGCAGCAACCATTGGGTTCTCCTAGTGCTAAGACCGCAAAGGTGCAATTGTTACTTGCTGGATTCCACGAAAAGCCCTGGAAAAGACTGGTCCCTCCTCAAGGACCTTCTCAATGATTGTCTTTTTGATTGGAATAATACAGGAGGCCACACATTTGAGAAAAACTACAAAGGAAGTGGAAAGAAAATGATTTCCTTCAAATGGAACACTCTTATCTTGTATGCAACAACCGCCGACTAGTCTGGCCTATGGCTTCTACATGTGCATTCACATGGAAGAATTCATACGGTCTGCGAAAATGTTAAATCAGCATGATAACATCCTCAAATGGGGTCAAGAAGTACAAAACAGTCAGCCCGAAGCTGGCTTAGTGCTCCAACAAATACAAGTCAATTTAGTGGCTATCATAAACAAGGAGGTCTGCTTGTCGTCCGGCCTATTCTATAATAACTCCGAAGAAGATGTGTCCAACCAATAAAAGATCCTTACCTAGCGCATTACAGCGGGCAAAACTGAAACCGTGACTAAACATATTTGGCGCCATGCACTATGTAGTTGATCAACATGTATTTTGTGTAACTACTTTAATTTATTCTTAATGTACTTCTCGCTCTATATTTTCAGTGATTATCACTAGTTTTATTCCTGATTTGCTCGCATTTAATTCATAACTGCTTATCATTTGCATCAGCTAACACTGTTGTGGCAGCATAATATAAGCTGCCACGGCAACGTTTTTTGTTCTAGCCTGGTGCAGCAATCGGTGGCGGGCAATAACAAAAGCCCGCCGCTCGTACTTCACAAGTTACTGGTGGGTGCGGAGAAACGCCCGCCATAGGTATGGATACCCGCCACTACCACGAGATGCACAACACTGGCGGGCACACAACGGTGCTCGCCACAACTAGAGACCTACCAGTGGCGGGCGGGCGCCCCCCACTGATACCCCCATAGTAGTGGCAGGAGGTCAGTGGCGGGCGGCACAAAGGGGCTTGCTAGCCACTGCTAGCCTTTTTGCGCGTGCCACTACTAGGCATTCCTGCAGTAGTGGGAGCTGCGAATTGTTGTGCCTCCAGCTACAACGCCTCGGCACCCAAGGCTACCTTCTGGACCCAGATTTGGCTCCGACTCGCGCTGGCCTATTGCGTGTTGATGGGCAAATCCATGCAGATAACCATCCGGCCCCTCACGGAGAAGAAGAGTATGTTTCGTCCCCTTTCTCCTTCGTGGTTTGGGATTTCCCATCCATCCATTCCTTCGGGGACTGCTTGAATTCTATGGGATCCAGCTCTACCATTTTACCCCCAACTCCATATTACATATCACGGGGTTTGTTGCTTTCTACAAAACTAGCTGGGTCACCCGCGCATTTGTGCGGCTAGATTTGTTATATATTATTTGGTTATTTTATTTTATTTTCTACAAAAATTATTTCATTTTTTTGTATCCGCGGGTTGGAAGGAATGTTGGCTCCGAGATTGCTTTCTCGCAGGGAGTCGAGGAAGAATCTCTGGGCGTGGTTACTTAATAAAATTGCTATAATATTATGACTATATATGAGATACCAGTCTACTCTCTTCTAATGCTGCAAGATGCTGAAGATGCTAGTCTTCGATAGGACTAGGCCTTTCCCCCTATTCTTGCTTTCTGCAGTCAGCCCAGATATAACCCCTTCATTGATACTGAAGCATACATAGCATAGTTCTGATGTCAGTCTTGCGAGTACTTTGGATGAGTACTCACCGCTGCTTTGCTTTCTCTTTCCCCCTCGATACGTTTCTGCGTTCAGACGATGGAGCCCAGGAGATGGAGTACGCCGGAGACGACTACTACACCACCGCTGGAGCCTACTACTATGTGGAGAGTGCCGACGCTCAGGAGTCGTTAGGTTGGCTCCCAAGCAGGAGGCCTCGCCTCTTCCGATCTGCTGCTTATGTTTGTGCTAGCCTTCTTAAGGCAAAACTTGTTTAACTTATGTCTGTACTCAGATATTATTTTGCTTCCGCTGACTCGTGCTTGTCGAGCTTTGTATTCGAGCCCTCGAGGCCCCTGGCTTGTAATATGAAGCTGTATGACTTTAATTTGTGTCTAGTGTTGTGTTGTGATATCAATCAGTGAGTCCGTAATCTTGGTCGTATGCATTGCGTGAATGTTTAGCGTACGGTCGAAATTGGGGGCGTCACAAGAAGCTGACCCCCAATAAGGGCCAACCTCGTGGGCAGGAAGTGAGGTTCAATCTTCAGATAGGTAACCATCGCTATCGTTGTGGAAGCATCTGGCTTTGTACAGACCGGCCACGGAAGCGGCGACAGCCAAGTTTGATAATAGTCCACCCCCGAGGACCTGCGTAAGGCCAACATTTACCTCGGGGAATGCCACCGGGGCGCCAGAACCAGTGAACTCCTCAGGAGAGTGTTTGCCTACAGTGTCCAAGGTGGATAGAGTGATGAAACATCAACACCGTCGGGCTGCTCTAAAGAGTCCCGCATTCACCAATGAATAGTTTAACACTCTTAGTTCAGTGAACGCCTACCTCGGCAGTGCTCATTGTACCTTCACGCGGCAGTGGACGTCCTGGACAAGGGCTTGCAGGTATTCATGTATTTTGATTTTATATCCTACTAGGCAGTAGCCCCCAAGACACTGGTCGGATGGCGCATCCGATTGGTGGATTTGTTTATAAAGATAAAAAATTATCAATGTGGTGGCCTGTAGCCGAGCGGACCAAATATTTCAGAGAGCTAGGCAATCCGGCAGTGTGGCTTGAATAACAAAGCGACACGGAGCTTATGTTATTTCACATCTAGGCTCAAGAAACATTTTCCATGGAAAATAGTTCTGCTATCGGTTCCTTTCCTGGTGATCGTATATGATCACAACGATTGGCCTGATCAGGGCAGGATGTGCATTCGAGGTGGGCGTGAAACCCCCAAGTATACATCCGAAGTGGGCGGTAAGCCTCCGGTTATTTTGTTTAATGCTTCTAACGTTGCCGACCAACTATTTTCTTAAGAACACTAGATTTTGGATCCACCCGTCTGAGGTGCCTATCCAGTTAACCCAATGGCAACAACCACAGAGGTGCTCCCTTTGCCCCCTAGCCGAACAATCGGGGACGTAGGGGGAAAGCATAGGAGCTAGGCAAGCCAGCTTGGCAAAAACTTAAGTCATGTTGATGCATATGCAAGGTGAAAAACAAGAAGATCACACGGGGAACCGATAACACCTAGAATATAAATGGCTGCAAAGACTCTGAAGCATACTATTTGCCATACATTTAGTATGTATCTGAAGTAGTCATAGTACCTCAGATTAACCGACTATAACTAGCAAGGACGAAAGCCTAAAGCTGCAAAATGCTAAGCATAAACCGGAGAAGGTATAATAAGGGTGGTTGTGTTTAACCGTAAAAATGACAAAGCAGGGCAGCATTCCACGGGCTTCGCTCCAGTTTGTTATCTGTGGGATCTCAGATATGATACGCCCCTCCAGTGAGAACTTGGTCGAGGATGAATGGTCCGTCCCATTGCGGATGAAGTTTGTGCTTCTGCTTCTCTGGATGGAACCTCTTGACCAAGTCACCTTTGTTAAATGCCTTTGTCCGGACTTCCCTCCTCTAGTAGCGCCGAGCCTGCAGTTGATAAAGGGTGGAATGTGCCAGACACATTCCGTTCCTCCTCTAGTGCGTCAAGGTCATCCTGATGATCCAACTCGGGCTTCCCTTTCCTCATACATGCACACTCTTGGCGCATCATGAATGATGTCACAAGGTAGGACGGCCTCGGCGTCATACACCATGAAAATTGGGGTATAACATTTAGATATGTTAGGCGTAGTAAGCAAGCCCCATAGTGCGGAGTCGAGCTCCTGCACCCATTTGCAATCAGACTCCTTCAAGTAACGGACTAAACGCGGCTTGATGTCGCTTAAGACAAGGTCGTTTGCGCGTTCAACCTGCCCATTAGTTTGGGGTGATAAACGGAGGCATAGTTGAGCATCATGCCCCAACTTCTCACGCCATGCTTGTACTTCTTTGGCCATGAAATTGGAGGTGTTGTCCGTAATTATACGGAGGGGACGCCATATTGGTGCACCACGCCGGAAATGAATTCTATGACGTGGGTGGCCTCGGCAGTTGGAACTAGTTTAGCCTCAATCCACTTGGTAACCTTGTCTACCATGAAAAATAAATATTTCTTTTCGTGTGAGCCCCTCTTCAGGGGGGCGACCATGTCAAGACCCCAGACCGAAAAAGTCCAGGTGATCGGGATCTTTTGAAGGGTTGTTGTCGGCATATGGATTCGGTTTGCAAAAACCTAACAGCCCTGGCAGTATTCGACCAAAGTTTTTGCGTCCTCCTTGGCAGTAGGCCAATAGAATCCATCTCGGAAAGCCTTACTGACTATAGGCCGAGCTGTTGCATGATGACCGGCCATGCCGGAGTGGACTTCAGCAAGAAGCTTACGTCCGTCTTCTTCGGCTGTGCACCTCTGGAGGACGCTCGTAACGCTTCTTTTATACAACTCACCCTCGTGAACCCGATATGCCTTGGATCGGTGGATTATCCTTCGCGCCTTGGTCTGGTCATCGCGTAACTCATTATGGAGCAAGTATTTGAGAAAAGGTTTGGTCCACGGCGCGATACTGCCATGATTTCATGAGCCGAGGTTGTTTCTTCAAGAGATGAACCTCCTATTATTCCGTTGTCATGATTGGCTGCTGGAGAGTTGACCTTTCCGGAGTCCTGGGTGCCCGTGTTGTTGATTCTGTCTTGTCAGACCATGGATGGCTTGAAAAGCCATTCGAGAAAGGTGTTTTCTGGAATCCGGTCGTGCTTGGCGCCCATTCTTGCAAGTGTGTCGGCGGCTTGATTGCTATCCCATGGGATGTGATGGAATTCCAGCCCCTCCAAACAGGCTGATATTGCCACGACGGCATCTGGTATGCAGTCATCTTTGGGTTGTTTGCGTCGAACTCGCCGTTTACTTGTGAAATGGCAAGATTGGAGTCACCTCAAACCTCAAGACGCTAGACCCCCATGGATGCTGCTATCTGAAGCCCGTGCAACAGAGCCTCGTATTCGTTTGCGTTATTGGAATCGGTATACATGATTTGCAATACATACCGTATATTATCACTAGTGGGTGATGTCAGAATGATCCCGGCTCCTAGCTCAGCCAGCATTTTAGAGCCGTCAAAGTACACAGTCCAATGCGAGTATGTACTGTACTCTCGACGGAGTTTGGCTTCTATCCATTCGGCCATGAAATCTACCAATACCTGACATTTAATAGCTCATCGTGGGTGGAAGATGATTTCGAAAGGGAGGAGCTCTATTGCCCACTTGGCGATACGCCCAGTGGCGTATCTGTTATTGATTATATCCTCTAAAGGGACTTCAGATGCCACAGTAATGGAGCACTCTTGAAAGTAGTGTGGCAGCTTCTGAGATGCCCTAAAGACTACATAGGCGATCTTCTAGTAATGAGGGTACCTAGGTTTGCACAGGGTCAATACCTCCGAGACGTAGTACACCAGTTTTTGCACCTGGAACTTGTGGCCTTCGGCGTCGCGCTCGACCACTAGGACGGCGCTAACGACCTGATTTCTTGTCGATATGTATAACAACATCGTCCTGCCCAGTCCAGGGGCTGTGAGGATTGGGTTTGTGGCGAGGAGTTTTTTGATGTCTTCCATAGAGTCGCCTGCCTCGCTAGTCCACTTGAAATTCTTGGTATGCTTCAGGAGTTTATACAATGGCAGGGCCTTTTCCCCTAGCCGAGATATAAATTGGCTGAGGGCATCTACGTGGTCGGCCAGTTTTTGGACGTGCTTTAGATCGGTGGGTATTTCCAATGCAACTAGAGCTCGGATTTTTACCCGATTAGCCTCGATTCCTCTTTTGGAAATGATGAACTTCTCCGAGTTAAGCTTAATATGATAGACCTGGAGACTGGTGAAGATGTCACCAAGGTCCTTTACCAACTATCAGACGTCTTTGGTTTTGACAACCACATCGTCTACGTAAGCTTCGGCCGTTTTGTCGATGTGATCCTTTACCCATGTTTGAATCATGCGCTAATATGTGGCGCCTGTATTTTTTAACCCAAATCGCATTGTGTTGAAGTAGAATGGCCTATCAGGTACGATGAACGTAGTTGCTTCTTGATCCGATTCTTTCATCTTAATCTGATGATATCCCGAGTATGCGTCCAGGAAACAAAGGTAATCATGTCGTGTTGTTGCATCGGTAATCTGGTCTATGCATTGTAGCGGAAAAGGGTCCTTGGGGCAGGCTTAATTAACATCTTTAAAATCGACGCATAGCCACCAGGATTTATCCTTTGTTGGTACCATCACCAGATTAGCCAGCCATTCTGGGTGTTTGATATCTCGGATGAATCCGGCCTCTAACAATTTTTCTAGTTCTTTGCCAATGGCCTGTCGCTTGGGTTCAGAGAACCGCCATAGTGCTTGCTTGACTGGTTTAAACCCTTTATAAGATTCAAGTTGTCCTCGTCTAAGCCGGTTGGGATTCCTGAATATCCAAAGGGTGCCAGGCGAAGATGTCCCTATTTTCTGGAAGGAAGTTCCTGAGGGCCTCATCAATCTCTGGATCAAGTTATGCGTCGATGGACGCTGTTTTGTTGGGATCCGTCGGGTGTACTTGGAATTTTATGATTTCATCAGTTGGTTTGAACGAGGTTGACTTGGAGCATTTATTCAGGATGACGTCGTTTTTGTCGATTGTGGCCCGAAGTGTTGTTAATTCTTCGGTTGCAAAGACCTTGGCCAATGACTCTAGAGTGAGGGAGGCTGTTTTGTTTCCGGCCCTAAGTTCCATGTCTGGATTGCTTGTGATAGTGATTATTCCATGAGGACCTGGCATCTTGAGCTTCATATAACCGTAGTGCGGTATGGCATGGAACTTTGTGAATGCGTCCTGTCCGAGGAGGGCAGGATATCCACTTAGGAAGGGTACGACGTGGAATGTCAACTCCTCTGAACGATAGTTCTGGGGAGTGCCGAAGACCACATCGAGAGTGATCTCTCCCCTGCATTGTGCTTCTTTGCCGGGGATAATCCCTTGGAATGTGGTGAAACTTTGTCAGATGTGAGTTGTATCCAACTCCATTTTTTCGAGCGTGCCCTCGTAGATGAGGTTTAGCCTGCTGCCACCATCCATCAAAACCTTATGTAGCCGACAACCGTCTACTATAGGGACGAGTACCAAGGCGGCTGGGTATCGGCTTAGGTCGACCATCGGCTTATCGTTTTGTTCAAATGTGATCGGCGTGTCTAGCCACGCGGCCGAGGGTGTTTGTACCTTTGGAGGGCCAAACTCCTGTAGCGCCCATTTTCATTGGTTGCCCGATCTAAATGTTTGATAAATCATCATGAGCTTGGCTTCATCTGAGCTGTTTGTTAGCTGGCTAATAATGCGGTCGCCATACTTGGCTACCTGCTTCACGACCCAACAAGCTTGAAGGTTGTGGTTTGGGTTGGGGTTGAGCGGGGTTGAATGTATATGACATGGCATGTCCAGCAGCCTGTCAAGGGTGGTTCGTGGCTTGATTTTCTTCTTTTTTTGGTGATGGTGCAGTTAGGGCAGAGCGCCTAGAAGGAGCTTGCTGCGGGGCTAAGTGATAGTATGTAGGCTTATCGGATCTGATAGGTTGTTCGGCCAGCCAGGCGTCCTCCATGGTGAAAATTTTGACACTACATCGGAGAGCTCGGTTAATGTCTAGACTCGGTGTCAGGTGAGGGCGTTTAATACCCTCGCATCGCCACAATTGTGGCAGAAGACAGTCCGTAGTTCGGGCATCCTAGCAGTTGGCTATTTTGTTCTTAACGGACAGAAATCTTGACCAGAATTGTCGGACAGTCTCCCCAACCTACAGCAATTTGTAGATTAGGTCCCAAATATCGGTAGGTCCCATGTTTTCTAAATAGTACTCGATGTGGGGGTGGGTGGGATCAAAATTTTCAATCTGATCGGGGGGGGGACTCTAACGCACCCCCATGTTCACTTTGGGAAGGTTGTAAGGGGTTTGGCTCAACGTCCAAAACGCCCATTCTTCTTATCCGATTAATCCGATGTTCGGCCCTCAAAGGGGAGTTCGGATCCGGGGTACCTCGAAGGGAGAACCATCGGTCAAGCTGTTCAAAGGAGCGTGGTGCTTTGGGTGGAACTCCATATTGCATCCTCGTGCCTCTATGGGGGAGTGTACCTCGAAATCCGCCGCTTCTTCGGATGACTCATTAAAGAGGGTTGTAGGGATGAGAAAGGCCTCGAAGGGATTCAGATCACCGATCGGGGAAGTGTAGCGACCCGAACCAAAACGGTTAACTCTGTGTGTTTCCGTACCATCCCAAGATCATGCTGGCACAACACAATATATCAATGTATATATCAAAGTTCAATCACACCTGCTTTATTCATCAATATCTCATATAGACTCTTTATTACAAAATAAATTTGGCTGAAGGCCAACTCATGAGATAAAACTACTGCGGAAGACATAGACGCCAGCGAGTCCATCCGACTCCAAGGGCATATCACCGAGCGTACAACGTGTCCTCACTCCTGGTCGGAAAAGTACTCTACAACATGACACGTTGCAGCCGTGTAGGTCAGCATTTTGAATATGACGGAAGTCACAAGAGAGAACTGATATCACCATCTACACTATATGCATATATGGTAGGTGGGATTATAAGTTAAGGTTTTAGTGAAAAGCTGATTTTTCCCTACAACAAAGGAGGCAGAGGCAAAAATTACTGTGCAGAGTCTTGTACACTTTAAGTTAAGGTGGGACTATAATATCATCTCCGGTGCTCATGATGCCCGTAATCAGGGACACGACTAATCGATTAGAATTGTTACTGTGCAGAGTCTTGTACACTTTACCCGCAAGATTCGATCCCTCCCGCTGTGTCCTCGACTCCTCCCACTGCCTGGTGTTTGAGAATGGGACAATCGAAACATGGTCTTCCAAAGCGATCCTCCGGTAGAAAGTCAGTGCCCATCCAATCCTACTGTTCTTCTACATCTCGTAGCAATCTGACCTACCAGAGTCAGGACTAAGGTCAACCAAGCCAGAGCCCATAATGACTTGCGGTTGCACACGTAAGCTTTCCGGACTTGAAGTATCCATCCATCTCTTTGAGCCTGGGTGGTGTTCCCTCGGGATGATCACAGGTAGATACCAGGATTCACAGGCATAACCATGATAGATATCAAGCTGCCAGATGCAAACCGATCCACCCAGAGGTATATTGAATCCTTGAAGTCTTGATCATCACATGGGTCTTGAATTAATTAACCTCACAACTCCCTTGAATCTCACAACCAACCCTATCTTATAAAGTGTAGCAATATTAAAATAACGTTTCTTGGGGCAATAGTGTCAAAGGGTTGTGGGGGTACCTACAACATCATACTACTCAAGAGCCAAGTTTCCAATTACCTACTTTGCATGCATGGTGGAACAAGTTGAATCTAATGCAATAAACTCATGTGTAAAAATATGATCAAATGACTTGCCTTGCTGACGGTCTTCAAACTCAAGCGACTCTAAGTAGCAAGCTTCGTACTCCGGATGATCTGACGAGACAAACAATTCACACCATAAGCATAACATATTCACATAAATGATTTACAGCAAGTAAAACTAATAATGAAACAATCAATGAAAACATAAAGAAAACGTAAGGCAAAACCAAAAGAAATATACAAAACTTAATGGAAGAGTTTTATCATTGGAATAACAAACTAATAAATAGTTTTCTGCCACAAATAAAATCTTAACACAAAGTAAACTAAAGTTTCATTAAAATAATAGAAAGAATTTCTCCTAAAGTTTTCTATACAAAAAGAATCTACCAAAAACCTATTATCAAACTCTACTTATAAAGAAAACAATGCTAGTTACAAAACAAAGAACAAAAATAATAGAATTTTTTTAATAGAAAGTAAAACTCCTATTATTAACTAAGAGAGACAAATTAGAATATGTCAACAATGCCAAAAGAAAACAAATTGAAAACAATTAAAACAAAAGAAATAACAATAAGCCTAATAAGAAGTAAAACCAGTACTGTTTTTCTTAACACCATAATTTAATTAATCCTAAAAATTCCCAAATTAATCCTACTAATAAAACTAACTAACACAAAATAATAGCAAAAAGAATCACTCGAAAATCTATTTTTAAACTAAAGTTATTCACAAAATAGTGATTCAAACAAATTTCAATGAATTCAAATTTAAACTACTTAAATTTGAAAACTACTGGAACTAACAGAAAGTTTACAATATTTGTGACCTACTGCAAAAAGATTCACTCAAAAACTAATTAGAACATAATAGATAAAGCAAAACAAAAACAGAAAGTATTCTGTTTTAAAAACAAAAACGCAAAAAGGAAAAACAATCTAACTAACGGTCACTAGGCTACGTGGCAGCTCCCTATTGGACTAGGGGTGTGCGCACACGGTGGAACAGAGCAGACGGATAGACACTAAAAGAAAATGGTTCGCCGTCTTAAATGATCTAATACTACGCGTTCGATCCAGATCCAACGGTGGGGAAGGTTTCGCCGGCGCTTACAGAGAGGTGAGGTGGTTTCCGGTGACGTCGACAGCGGCGGCGGCTCGGTGGTGGTCGGGGGCGATGCTTCGGTGGTCCTTGGCGACGGAGAAGGCGTCCAGGCAAGGAGTCGAGGGCGGCGAGACGTCTGGTGGTGGAGATGGAGCTCGGGGGTGACAGAGATGAGCGGGGCGAGCTAAGCGGGTGCGGTGGCGCTCGAGTGGAAGTCCGGCGAGTGGTAGCAGTGGCGGTGATGCGTGGGAGGGGGAATCTAGGGCGGAACGGAGACCGGGCGGTGTGGCTTTTATAGCCAGGGGGTCGAGAGCGTCAGAACGGAAGGGTAGCGGCGGCAAAGATCGGATCCAGCAAGATCTCTCCGGTGAAGGAAAGAGAGTGCGGTGAAGGAAGGCGATGACCGTGGCGGGATCGGGTTGGACAGTGGGCGAGGGGCATCAGAGAGAGAGAGTGAGAGAGAGAGAGAGCGGCGCGCGGCGGTTGCCCGATCTGATCTGGATTCGGGATCGAGAGGGGGATTTGGGCCCGATTTGCTAGTTGGGCCGCGTCGGCACGCTTCCTAATAAAGACTCTCTTCCTTTTATTTAAAAAAGGAACGAAAATACTAAAAAGGAAAATGAAAAAAATTCCAAATATAGAAGCGTTATATATTAAAATGATCAGAAAAAAAGAGTAAACAGATTAACATTTTTCCAAGACCAAATAAATACTTTTAAAAAAAAGATTTTTTTCTAAAAATGCCCGAAATGAAATTGAAATCCTATTTCGAATATTTTCAAAATACCCCTTTGGTTTTAATAGTCAAATGCCTTTCAAAAATACCCCTGAATTGGAGGGTCATATTCCTCCTCTCATTTTCAAATTTTTTCAGAGGTTTCCATAATTTGAGCTCAAATGAAAGGAAATGGGAATGAGGTTTCAACAAAGGTACCATAGAGCATTCAACTACCATTTCAATCACAATGCAAACACAAACAAGATGAGTGGATGCTTAGCTAATAGTATAACATGCCAAAATGAAATTTGGGGATGTTACAAACCTACCCACCTTAAGATGAATCTCACCCTCGAGATTCGGGTTGGCTAGAAAATAGGTGCGGGTGGTCTCGACGAAGATCTTCTCGCTCCCAGGTGGCTTTTACTCGGTGTGGTGACTCCACAGAACCTTGCAAAACTTGATGATCTTGCTGTGGGTAACTCTGTTGGCAGTCTCGAGGATTCTTGTTGTGGGTAACTCTGTAGGTGGTCTTCGCGGGAATGAAGTGAGCTACCTTGGTCAAGCGATCAACCACTACCCAGATGGAATCATAACCTGAACGAGTCCTGGGTAATCCTGTGATAAAACCCATCCCAAGTTTTTCCCACTTCCACTCGGGTATCAACAGAGGTTGAAGTAACCCAGCTGACTTCTGATGTTCTGCCTTAACTCGCTGACAAACATCGCATACTGCTACATGCTCGGCAATATCCTTCTTCATGCCTGTCCACCAAAAACGTCCTTTCAAGTCCAGATACATCTTGGTGTTGCGTGGGTGTATCGAGTATGGTGACTCGTGAGCCTCCTGAAGTATTAACTTCCTGAGCTCTGGATCATTGGGCACAAAGATACGATCCTCAAACCATATAGTTTCGTGTTCATCCTCATGAAAGCCTTTAGATTTCCCGTCCTTCATTCTTTCCTTTATCTCAGCTATTTCCTTGTTCGACTTCTGGGATTCACGGCTTCTTCCGATCAAAGTGGCCTGAATCTCCAGTGTGGCAATATATCCTCTTGGAACTATCTCCAATCTAAGATCTCTGAGGTCGTCGGCTAACTCCTGGGGTAATCTTCCCGCTATGAGGGTGTTCACATAGCTCTTACAGCTCAAGGCATCTGCTACAACATTTGCCTTCCCTGGGCGATAATGCAATCTCATGTCATAATCCTTGATCAACTCTAGTCATCTCCTTTGTCTGAGGTTCAATTCCTTCTGCGTGAAGATATACTTCAGGCTCTTATGAGGGAAAACTATTTCCGATAAGGAAATGTCTCCAGGTCTTGAGTGTGTGCACTACAGTTGCTAAATCCAAATCATGGGTGGCATAGTTCAATTCATGAACTCGTAGATGTCTGGATGCATAGGTGATACGTCTCCAATGTATCTATAATTTTTGATTTTTCATGCTGATATATTACCATTCTAAGATACTTATCAAGTATTTATTTACCAATTTATATTATTTTTGAGCACTAACCTATTGACCCAGTGCCCAGTGCCAGTTGTTTTCTGCATGTTTTTCACTTTTCAGGTTTACAATACCAAACGAAATCCAATTGCCACGAAACTTTTTGATGATTTTTGCTGGACCAAAAGAAGACCTGGGAGATTCGGAAGGAAGCCGGGAGCCACAGGGCCCCACAAGCCAAAAGGGCACGCCCTAGGGGGGTCGCGCCCTGATGGCTTGTGGGCCCCGGGCGGCTCCCCCGACCTCGTTCTCTGATCTATAAATTCTCTAATATCATGAAAACCCTAAAGGCAGTCCCGAAACTCTTCTTACGCCGCCGCAAGTCTCTATTCCATCGGGAGGCCATCTGGAGCTCCGTTCCGGTATCCTCCGGAGGGGGGATTGATACTTGTGATCTGTGTTGGGTTTCCCATAAAGAGGAATGGGTAATTGCAGCACAAAGTGGGTAAGTATTTCCCTCGGTTATGTAACCAAGGTTTATCGAACCAATAGGAATATAAATCCTCAACCGTCTTCAGCGGCTGCACACAAATGAACCAACGACTTGCACCCAACGCGGGCAAGAGGGTTGTCAATCCCCTTGATCTCGTTATTTGCAAGCAAATGAGTTGTGTAGATAATTGTTGATAAATGCAAGATAAATAAAAAGAAAATAAAGGCAGCGAGGAAATAATAGCGTTTGTAAATATATAAGTGAATTGATCTGGGGGCCATAGTGTTCCCTAGCGGCATCTCTCATGTAGGCAGCATGCGGTGGGTAAACAAATTACTATTGGGCAATTGACGGAAAAGCGGATAGTTATGCGATTTTCACGGCAATAATCATGTGTATATAGGCATCACGTCCATAAGCATATAGGCCGACTCCTGCCTGCACCTATTACTATTACTCCACTCATCGACCGCTATCCAGCATGCATCTAGAGTATTGAGTAAAACAGAGTAATGCTTGGAGAACGATGACATGATGTAGACAAACTAAACTCAAACAATTTGAATGAAACGCATCATTTTATCCTTAGTAGCAACAACACAAAGATGCATCTTGTCCCCTACTTTGTCACTGGGATATAGAAACTCGCCAAGTTGAACCTACCACAATGCACCACTCCCACCGATGAAATATCAATCTACTTGGCCAAAGCACATCAACGGATCGGAGAGCATTACGAAGCTATAATGATCATGCACTTAAGAGATAATATAATTTAGAGGCATCTCAAATACTTTTCATGAATAATCTGAACATAAACCCACAATTCATCGGATCCCAACAAACACACCGCACAATAGGATTACATCGGATAGATCAAAGTGAAGATGCGATGACCATTGTATTGAAGATCATAAGAGAGAGAGAGAGAGAGAGAGAGATTCCCATCTAGGTACTAGCTATGGACCCGTAGGTCTGTGGTGAACTACTCAAACATCATCTTGAGGGCAGCAAGGTTGATGAAGAGGCCCTCCGTGATCGATCCCCCCTCCCGCAGGGTGCTGGAACAGAGGTCCAGATGGCCTCGCAACGAAACAGGGACTTGCTGCGGCGGAAAAAGGGTTTCGGGACTGCCTCCAGGGTTTTCACGATATTAGATAATTTATAGGCCGAAGAGGGACGTCAGGAGAGCCACGAGGGGCCCACCACATATCAGGGTGCCCCCCCAGGGCCCACCCTGTTGTGTGGTGGCGCCCTCGTGTGCCTCCTACCCTCCTTCCGAAGCTTCTCGGTCTTCTTTTAGTCCAGAAAAAATCATCAAAAAGTTTCGTAGCAATTGGACTTCGTTTGGTACTGTAAACCTGAAAAGGCAAAAACATGTAGAAAATAGCAACTGGCACTAGACACTGGGTCAATAGGTTGGTGCTCAAAAATATTATAAATTGCTAAATAATGACCCAAAAAGTATCCTAGAATGACAATATATCAGCATGGAACAATCAAAAATTATAGATACGTTGGAGACGTATCAAGCATCCCCAAGCTTAATTTCTACTCGTCCTCGAGTAGGTAAATCATAAAAACAGAATTTTTTATGTGACATGCTATCCACTATGTAATCTTATTCAGTATGCTCATTGAGAAAAGATGAATCAACAAATATTAACACAGCAATATTCAAAATGTAAGAAACAAAATCATTAATCCATAAAAGTGTACGATCCTTAAGAAATGTCTACCCCCATATTCATCTTATTATATTAGCAAGGTATGGCTCCATCTTCACCACATTAATACAAATGTTAAGCACCACGGTGTAGAAGTCAGGCAATTGAATCATACTTTTTCAATATGCATCAACTTTTTATTCTTCACGCAATACATGAGCGTGAGCCATTGGACATAGCATTGAGGTGGAATAGAGTATGGTGATACATATCAAAGGGGTAAGAAGTGGAGAAGATAGTCTCACATCAACTAGGCGTACCAACGGGCTATGGAGATGCCCATCGATAGATATCAATGCGAGGAGTAGGGATTGCCATGCAAATGACACACAAGAACTATAAGTGTATGAAAGCTCAAATGAAGCTAAGTGGGGTGTTCATCCAACTTGTTTGCTCATGAAGACCTTGGGCATTTGAGGAAGCCCGTCATAGGAATATACAAGCCAAGTTTGAAATAATGAATAGGTAATTCCCACTAGCATATGAAAGTGATATATCATGAGACTCTCTACATGAAGAGCATGGTGCCACTTTGAGGCACAAGTGTGGAAAAAAGATAGTAGCAAAGTCCCTTCTCTTATTTTGTCTCTTTTTTGAATGGATGGTGGGCTCATTTGGCCTCCCCCATCTTTATTTTTCGTCCGAAGTCTCATCTCTACTTATGGGAGAATCATAGTCTCCATCATTCTTTCCTCACTAGGACAATGCTCTAATAATGATGATCATCACACTTTTATTTACTTACAACTCAATATGGAGAACTGATATGAAGATATGACTCTGTATGAATGCCTCTGACAGTGTACCAGGAAGTGCAATGATATAGCGTGACATGTATCAAAAATATGAACGGTGGCTTTGCCACAAATACTATGTCAGCTCTATATGATCATGCAAAGCAATATGACAATGAACAAACTAGTCATGTGAAGTGACGATGGAATTTGCAAGGCAATATATCTCGGAATGGCTATGGAAATGCCATGACAGGTAGGTATGGTGGCTGTTTTGAGGAAGATATAATAAGGCTTATGTGCAATAGAGCGTATGATGTCACGGGGGTTGGATGCACCGGTGAAAGTTGCACCGATCCTCGAGGTGAGAACGGACAATGCACGGTACCGAAGAGGCTAGCAAATTATGAGAAGGTGAGACTGCGTATGTCCATGGTTTCACATTAGTCATAAAGAACTCATATACTTATTGCAAAGTTTTATTAGTTTATCATAGATCATAGTACTACTCGCATGCCCCGAGGGAAGAGGTTGGTAGGAGTGAACCATCGCGCGCTTCCGACCCGAAACAACACTAGGATTTCAATGAGGAATAGAAATGCTCACACATCATGACCATGCCTATTTAATTTTTAGATGAACAAAAAGGTCAACCCCTCTTAATATCGACACTTCTAAGGTTTAACAATTATGAACTCACACCTATTTCATATTACTACATCAATATCATTAACCCACAATTTCTCTATATGTGCTACATGATGGTTTTGATTATCACTCATTGAATACCTAATATTTTTGGACGAGTCTTATGACCCATGCAAATTACCATCACTATTTATTAACTCTCAAACAAATATAAGTGAAGAACGAGAGTGAAATCATTTCTTTAAAATCTACACGCCACCGTGCTCAAAAAGGTATAATTGAAGTACTAGAGCAACTGCTAAGCTCAAAAGATATAAGTGAAGCACATAGAGTATTCTAATAAATTATGATGAAGGTGTGTCTCTCTTAAATAGGTGTGTCCAGCAAACAATGATTGTGGGAAACTGAAAGTAAAAGCAAACAAAAGCAAACGGCGCTCCAAGCAAAAACCCATATCATGTGACGAATAACAATATAGCTTCAAGTGACATACCGATGGATTTGAGACGAAAGAGGGGATGCCTTTTGGTCATCCCCAAGATTAGATGCTTGAGTCTCCTTTAAAATATTACCTTGGGGTGCCTTGGTCATCCCCAAGCTTAGGCTCTTGCTACTCCTTATTCCGTGGTCCATCATAATAACACCCAAAACTTGAAAACTTCAATCACACAAAACTCAACAAAACCTCGTGAGATCCGTTAGTATAAGAAACATATTGCATACTTTAAGTACTGTTATAAATTGATTAAAATTTCGTAAATGCATAATAGGTACTGTATTCTAACTTCTCCATGGCTTATACACCCCGATACAATCCATAGCATAATCAAAATAAGCAACTATGCAAGCAAAAACAGAATCTGTCTAAAACCAAACAGTCTGTATAAATATTTAGAGAAACTTTACTTCTGTAATTCTTAAATTTCTGAAAATTTGGGAAAACCTCGAAAATTTGTATAGAAACACTGTGTAAAAATTTCAGATCATTATCACTCTCCAGTAAAAAATGAAAATTCCTGTACTTGAGTCAAAAGTTTCTGTTTTGTTTCAGCATCGATTCTACTCATCTTGCGAGTCATCCCAAAGGCTTTACTTGGCACAAACACTAATTTAAACACAAAAACATAATCATTACAGAGCCAATAATCATGCTATCAAAAATAAACAGAAAGTTCTAAGCAAAATTTGAAGATAACTATTGGGTTGCCTCCCAACAAGCGCTATTGTTTTATGCCCCTAGCTAGGCATAATGCATAGTTTCAAGTATTGTCATTATTTCTCATGGGGGGTCCACTCCCCTTCATATCTTTCAAAACTAGATCTTATAATATCTTACTTAACAACTCACCCATCTCAAATTTTATGGAAGGACTCAAGTGGTCAAAATGATTTATGATATCATCACTAACATCATCATCATCATCATCATCATCATAGGGATCTTCATACAAAACATGAATTTCATCATTGATGGGTTCCCTAATAGTGTTTTCATACCAATCTTCACTAAACCCTTCATTAATTCCTTTAGAAATCCACTCAAATTTATCATAAGTATGAAGGAATAAAGCTTGTGTCAATTCTTTGGGAGGAACATTTCTCCTCATATTCTCATTAAAACCTTGACAATTACTAGATTCCAACATATGCAAAGCATCTTTATTATGTAGGATCACTTCTATAGGGGGAGTTTCAGATTTTACTCTATAAAAAGAAATTATGTCTCTTGCTTCCCACACTATATAATCAAATTCATGCATAAGGATGATGGTAAAAATCTTAATCTTAGGATTGCGAATACTCGAAAATCCCAAAAATATCTTTTGGAGCATAGGATGGAGATGCACAAACTTTCTTTCTAGATTCAAAATTAACATTGTAATAGCATCCACATAACAACTTGTCTCTTGAAGTATGGTTCCTTTAGTAAAAGGAATAGCTCCCGAGCACTCAGAAAATTCTTGTATAATATGTTTCCCAATGATGTTCCCACTACCTACTTCATAGATTTTTCATTTTAAGACCGTGTGGGTATTACTAGTAGGAACTTGATTTTTAGGAGGTTCATTTACAACATCAAATATTTGGTCTCTCCTTTTCCATGTCACTAGCACTATCTGCACTAGTGCTCTCAACAAAAGCTTTCTCAAACTCATACATGATAACTACTTCAAGCAAGCAAAGGAGCAAACTAGTAACAAGCAAAGATAAATATTTTAGTATTTTTGATTTTTATGTGCCAAGATAAATATAACAGCAAACAAAAAGAAGAACAAGTGAATGAAAATTTGTGTAAAGTTACTTGATAGTTGATGATGATATTCCCCGACAACGGCGCCAGAAATCCTTCCTCATACTTGTGATCTGCGTTGAGTTTTCCGTGAAGAGGAATGGGTAATTGCAGCACAAAGTGGGTAAGTATTTCCCTCAGTTATGAAACCAAGGTTTATCGAACCAACAGTAATATCATTCCTCAACTGTCTCCAGCGGCTGCACACAAATGAACAAACGACTTGCACCCAACGCGGGCAAGAGGGTTGTCAATCCCCTTGATCTCGTTATTTGCAAGCAATGAGTTGTTTAGATAATTGTTGATAAATGCAAAATAAATAAAAAGTAAATAAAGGCAGAGAGGAAATAATAGCGTTTGTAAATATATAAGTGAATAGACCCGGGGGGCATAGTGTTCCCTAGCGGCATCTATCATGTAGGCAGCATACGGTGGGTAAACAAATTATCGTTGGTCAATTGATAGAAAAGCGGATAGTTATGCGATTTTCACGGCAATGATGATGTCTATATAGGCATCATGTCCATCAGCAAATAGGCCAACTCCTGCCTGCACCTATTACTATTACTCCACTCATCGACCGCTATCCAGCATGCATCTAGAGTATTAAGTAAAACAGAGTAATGCTTGGAGAACTATGACATGATGTAGACAAAGTAAACTCAAACAATATGAATGAACCACATCGTTTTATCCTTAGTAGCAACAACACAAAGACGCATCTTGTCCCATACATTGTCACTGGGATATAGAAACTCGCCAGGTTGAACCTACCAGAACGCACCACTCCCACCGATGAAATATCAATCTACTTGGCCAAAGCACATCAATAGATCGGAGAGCATTACGAAGCTATAATGATCATGCACTTAAGAGATAATATAATTTAGAGGCATCTCAAATACTTTTCATTTATAATCTGAACATAAAGCCACAATTCATCGGATCCCAACAAACACACCGCACAATAGGATTACATCGGATAGATCAAAGCGAAGATGTGATGACCATTGTATTGAAGATCATAAGAGAGAGAGATTGTCATCTAGGTACTAGCTAGGGACCCGTAGGTCTGTGGTGAACTACTCACACATCATCATGAGTGCAGCAAGGTTGGTGAAGAGTCCCTCCGTGGCCGATCCCCCCTCCGGCAGGTTGCCGGAACGGAGCTCCAGATGGCCTCGTGACGGAACAGAGCCTTGAGGTGGCGGAAAAAGGGTTTCGGGACTGCCTCCAGGGTTTTCACGATATTAGAGAATTTATAGGCTGTAGACGGACGTCGGCAGAGCCACAAGGGGGCCACCACATATCAGGGCGCCCCCTGATGTGTGGTGGGGACCTCGTGTGCCTCCTGACCTCCTTCTGAAGCTTCTCGGTCTTCTTTTTGTCCAGAAAAAATCATCAAAAAGTTTCATAGCAATTGGACTTCGTTTGGTAGTGTAAACCTGAAAAAGGCAAAAACATGCAGAAAACAGCAACTGGCACTGGGTCAATAGGTTAGTGCTAAAAAATATTATAAATTGGTAAATAATGACCCAAAAAGAATCCTAGAATGATAATATATTAGCATGGAACAATCAAAAATTATAGATACGTTGGAGACGTATCAGGGATCGATCACGGAAGGCTTCTTCATCAACCTTGCTACCCTCATGATGATGTGTGAGTAGTTCACCACAGACCTACGGGTCCATAGTTAGTACCTAGATGGCAATCTCTCTATCTCTTGATCTTCAATACAATGATCATTGCCTCTTCGCTTTGATCTATCCGATGTAATACTTTTGTCTGGTGCGTTTGTTGGGATCCGATGAATTGTGGCTTTATGTTCAGATTATTCATGAAAAGTATTTGAGTCACCTCTGATATATATTATGATTCTTATTTGCATGATCATTATAGCTTCATAATTATCTCCGATCTATTGATTTGCTTTGGCCAAGTAGATTGATCTTTCTTCAATGAGAGACGTGTGTTGGAGTAGGTACAACCTGACGAGTTTCTATATCCCAGTGACAGAAGGGGACAAGTTGCGTCTTTGTGTTGTTGCTACTAAGGATAAGACGATGGGGTTTATTCATATTGCTTGAGTTTACTTTGTCTACATCATGTCATCGTTCTCCATGCATTACTCTGTTTTACTTAATACTAGATGCATGCTGGATAGCGGTTGATGAGTGGAGTAATAGTAATAGGTGCAGGCAGGAGTCGGCCTATTTGTTTATGGATGTGATGCCTATATACACATGACCATTGCCGTGAAAATCGCATAACTATCCGCTTTTCTATCAATTGCCTAACAGTAATTTGTTACCCACCGTAAGTTGCCTACATGAGAGATGCCGCTAGGGAAAACTATGGCCCCCGGGTCTATTCACTTATAAATTCACAAACACTATTATTATCTTTCTGCCATTATTTGTCTTTTATTTTATTGCAATTTACAATTATCTACACAATTCATTTTCTTGCAAATAACGAGATCAAGGGGATTGACAACCCTCTTGCCCGTATTGGGTGCAAGTTGTTTGCTCTTTTGTGTGGAGCCGCTGAAGACGGTTGAGGATTGATATTCCTATTAGTTCGATAAACCTTGGTTTCATAACTGAGGGAAATACTTACCCGTATTGTGCTGCAATTACCCGTTCCTCTTCATGGAAAACCCAACGTAGATCACAAGTATCAATAGGCTACAACTTATCCCTGTTGCATGAGCACTCCTCCAAGTCCTTGATGTGAAGCGTCAAAATATACTTGAAAGCCCTTCCGAATATTCGGCAAAATCAACACTGGGGCTGTAACCAAACATTTCTTCAACTCCTGAAAACTGGCTTCACATTCCTCAGTCCAAATGTACTTGGACTCTTTCTTTAACAACTCTATCATGGGCTTGGCAATCTTCAAGAAGTTCTCGATAAACCTCCGGTAATATCTTGCAACTCCGAGAAAACTGCGGATCTCTTTAACTGAGGTCGGTGTCTTCCATTCTGTGACTGCTGCAACCTTGGAAGGATCCACTGCTATTCCTTCTCCAGAAATAATGTGTCCGAGAAATCCGAGTTTCGTCATCCAAAATTCACATTTGTTGTACTTGGCATATAACTGATGTTCTCGGAGTTTCTACAGAACTAAACGCAATTGTTCCTTGTGTTCTTCCTCACACTTGGAGAATATCAATATATCATTGATGAACACCACGAGAAACTTGTCCAGATATTCCATAAATACCTTGTTCATCATACTCATAAAATATGCAGGAGCATTAGTCAAACCAAAAGACATGACGGTATACTCATATAGACCATACCTTGTGGTGAACGCTGTCTTGGGTATATCCTGTTCACGAATTTTCAACTGACGATACCCTGATCGAAGATCGATCTTGGAGAATACTCTAGCTCCAACTAGCCGATCAAACAAATTGTTTATCATTGGTAGAGGGTACTTGTTATTGATAGTCACATCGTTCAGTGCACGATAATCAACTACCCTCCTCAAGGATTTATCCTTCTTCTCTACCAAGAGAACTGGGGCTCCCCAAGGCGGTGAACTTGGGAGAATATATCCTTTGTCCAATAACTCCTTGATCTGCTTCTTGATATCCTCCAGATCATTAGCGGGCATCCGATAGGGTCTCTTGGATATTGGGACTGTCCCTGGTAATAACTCAATCCGGAACTCAATTTCTCTATCCGGTGGCATGCCTGATTTCCTCTAGAAATACATCGCGGAATTCTTGTACAACAGGCACTTCCTCCTAAACAACTCCTGTGAGGGAATTTATCCAGGTATTCTCTTGCGGGCGCCTAGATACATACCTAATTATCCTTTGCTCCGGGGTGGTGAGAAAATATGACTTACAGGCACAATCAATGTTTCCATCATACTTGGTCATCCAATCCATGCCTAGGATCACATCCAATCCCTGTGACTCTAACATGATGACGTCGGTGGGAAATTCATGGTTTCCAATGTTGAGGTTCATCGTGTGACATCCTATCCCTGCCTGTAGGATCACTAGAAGAGTATCTAGAGGGGGGGTGAATAGACTACTTGCAGGAATTAAAAACCTAACCTTTTCCCAAGTTAATTGGTTGGCAGATTTGAGTAATTATAGCAAGTCTAGCACACCCTACACATGCAAGTCAACAAGTATGGCAGCGGAAAATAAAGACATTGCACATGGAAGTAAGGAGTTGAGATAGGGAGATCAAACGCATGAGGGACACGAAGATTTTTCCCGTGGTTCCGATAGGTGGTGCTATCGTACGTCCACGTTTATGGAGTCTTCAACCCACAGAGGGTAACGGTCGCGAGAGTCCACGGAGGGCTCCACCCATAAGGGTCCACGAAGTAGCAACCTTGACTATTCCATAACGGCTTCCGTCCATGAAGGACTAGCCTCACTATGGGTAGATCTTCACGAAGTAGGCGATCTCCTTGCCCGTACAAACTTCTTGGTTCTACTCCACAACACGAAGTAGGAGGCTCCCAAGCGACACCTAACCAATCTAGGAGGCACCACCCTCCAAAAGGTAATAGGCTCGGTAATGTCGATGAACTCCTTGCTCTTGTGCTTCAAGATGATAGACTCCTCAACACACAATCACTCTCTCTAAGATTTGGCTATGGTGGAAGAGATTGATTTGGTGGAAAGCAACTTGGGGAGGCTAGAGATCAAGATTCATATGGTAGGAATGGAATAGCTTGATCTCAACACATGAGTAGGTGGCTCTCTCTCAGAAAATCGGATGGGGCAAGTATGGAATAGTTCTGAGTGCTTCTCTTTCGAGTGGGTGGTGGTGAAGGGGTATATATAGGCATCCCCAAAAATCCAACCATTACACCTAAAGTGACCAACTCGGTGACACCGAAGTGTAAAACTCGGTGGTACCGAAGTGACCAAAAGGCAGTAACTTTTGAATATCAGTGAGACCGATACATAACTCTCGGTGGTTCCGATTAGATGACCAACGGTCAGAATGCACAATTCGGTGAGACTGATTCTCAAATTTCGGTGGTACTAATTCTTGACAACGGCTAACCAGAGAGTCGGTCCAAAAACTCGGTGAGACCGATTGGCAAAATTCGGTGGAAGCGATGCTTGAAAATAGCTAACCAGAAAGTTGGCAACTAAACTCGGTGGCACCGAAGTGGAAATCGGCTGCACCGATGGGCTAGGGTTTGGCTTATGATCTGTCTAGGGTTTGAATCTCGGCGAGACCGAATAGGAATTGTTGGTCTTACTGATTTGAGTGGTAGGGTTCTAGACAGAGTATTTGTGGAAGAGCTTGTGGGTGTTTTTGGTGACTATCACTTGTGCACGTGGAGCATCTTGTTCACCAGCAGTGCCTTACCCCCTTTTAATAGTATTGGCTTCCCTATGGACTCAAAGTGATTTCTCACAAAGTAAAATGTAGAGTCCTCTTGCTTGAAGCTTTGCCAATCCATTTCCTTGCATCCAGGGGTATCTCCTCACAACCCTTTTTGCCAACCCATGTCTCTCTATGGACTTTCACCTGAAATACACTAGGTAGAAATATTAGTCCAAGAGACAATGTATGTTGTCATGAATTATCAAAACCACCAAGGGAGCATATTGTGCTTTCACTGCCGTCATCTCGGCTCTTGGGGAACTGACCTGAAGCGGTCTACTAGAGGTTCTAGTAGGCAAACCATACTTTTCCACAACTACCCTTGATATGAATGAATGTGTTGCACCAGAATCAAAAAGTACCATTACTGGACGTGAATTTAACAAAAACTTACCAACCATAGTCTCTGGCTGATCATAGATCTCCTCCACATCAATGTGGTTCACCTGAGCATGGGGAAAGGGGTTAGGATTCTTGACTTCATAGCTTCCGTTACCATTGCTGCTTCCATTTCCATTGCCATGACATTTGTTGGCATAATGTCCAGTCTTCTTGCACTTGAAACAGGTGACGGTGCTCAGGTCCCTCATTACTGGAGCTGAACGATGCTTAGTACCATTTCCTCCATAGCCATTCTTATAGCTGTTGGTGTGGGTATGGTTATTGGCATTTCCTCCATGAGTATGGCCTCCATGGTTGTGGTGAATGTGCCCTCCTGACGGGTGTAACGGGGCTTCTGCTGAGCTCCAGATCTGTACTTCCCCTGTCCATATTTCTGCTTGCGATTTTCGATCTGCTGCTGCTTTCCCTCCAGGATAAGGGCCATGTCTACCAGCTCCTGGTACTTATTGAAGGTAGTCACCGTCAGCTGAATGCTAAACTCATCGTTGTGCCCCTCCATGAATTTCTCCTGCCTAGCTGCATCATCGGTCACATCTTCAGGTGCATATTGGGCCAACATGCTTAATTCATCCACATACTATGCCACAGAATGGTTCCCCGGGCGTAAATTGCGAAACTCATGCTTCTTCAAACTCATGGCTCGAGCTGAGACATGAGTGGTGCGGAAAGCTTGCTTGAACTGATCCCAAGTCACACCAGCAATGGGATACATGGTTGTGTAGTTCTCCCACCAAGAAGCAATTGGTCCTTCCAGTTGGTGTGCGGCAAAACACACCTTCTCAACTTCCGTGCAACCAGCGGTGATCAGCTCTCGCTCCATCTTGCGGAGCCAGTCATCTGCCATAAAGGGCTCAGTGCTGCTGGAAAAAGGTGGGCGGATTCAGCCTCAGGAAACGAGTGAGGTTGTCGGCCTGGGGTGGAGGGTTGTTGTTGTTGGTCCGATTCTGTATCAGCAATTGCACCAGCGCATTCTGCTGCTGGATCAGCTGGGTGAGCTTTGGGGGAAAGTTGGTTCTGGCGTCACATCTCGGAGGCATCTGATGTTTTAGAGTGATGAGAATTAGAATAGAACAAGGGTCTAAAGACAAAATACACAACCCACATGCATGCAACAAACATTAACACACCAAACATTCATTCATTTATTCAACTCAACAAGCATCACTATGGGTAGATCTTCAAGAAGTAGGCGATCTCCTTGCCCGTACAAACTTCTTGGTTCAACTCCACAACACGAAGTAGGAGGCTCCCAAGTGACACCTAACCAATCTAGGAGGCACCACCCTCCAAAAGGTAATAGGCTCTGTAATGTCGATGAACTCCTTGCTCTTGTGCTTCAAGATGATAGACTCCTCAACACACAATCACTCTCTAACATATTTGGCTATGGTGGAAGAGATTGATTTGGTGGAAAGCAACTTGGGGAGGCTAGAGATCAAGATTCATATTGTAGGAATGGAATAGCTTGATCTCAACACATGAGTAGGTGGCTCTCTCTCAGAAAATTGGATGGGGCAAGTATGGAATAGTTCTGAGTGCTTCTCTTTCGAGTGGGTGGTGGTGAAGGGGTATATATAGGCATCCCCAAAAATCCAACCGTTACACCTCAAGTGACCAACTCGGTGACACCGAAGTGTAAAACTCGGCGGTACCGAAGTGACCAAAAGGCAGTAACTTTTGAATCTCGGTGAGACCGATACATAACTCTCGGTGGTACCGATTAGATGACCAACGGTCAGAATGCACAACTCGATGAGACCGATTCTCAAATTTTGGTGGTACCAATTCTTGACAACGGCTAACCAGAGAGTTGGTCCAAAAACTCGGTGAGACCGATTGGCAAAACTAGGTGGTACTGATGCCTGAAAATAGCTAACCAGAAAGTTGGCAACTAAACTCGGTGGCACCGAATTGGAAATCGGCTGCACCGATGGGCTAGGGTTTGGCTTATGATCTGTCTAGGGTTTGAATCTCGGTGAGACCGAATAGGAACTGTTGGTCTTACCGATTTGAGTGGTAGGGTTCTAGACAGAATATTTGTGGAAGAGCTTGTGGGTGTTTTTGGTGACTATCACTTGTGCACGTGGAGCATCTTGTTCACCAGCAGTACCTTACCCCCTTTTAATAGTATTGGCTTCCCTATGGACTCAAAGTGATTTCTCACAAAGTAAAACGTAGAGTCCTCTTGCTTGAAGCTTTGCCAATCCATTTCCTTGCATCCAGGGGTATCTCCTCACAACCCTTTTTGCCAACCCATCTCTCTCTATGGACTTTCACCTGAAATACACTAGGTAGAAATAGTAGTCCAAGAGACAATGTATGTTGTCATGAATTATCAAAACCATGAAGGGGGCATATTGTGCTTTCAATCTCCCCCTTTTTGGTAATTGATGACAACATACAATCAAAGCTTCAAATATAGATATGCATGGATATAATGAAGACTTTGAGAGACACATGAGTTAGATTTGCTCCCCCTAAATGTGTGCAATCCCTTTAAAGGATAGTTGCTTTGGAATGCATGGACACACATATAGTAGAAGGGATATAATGAGTCATGTGTATCTTGGCTATATGCATCAAACATATATGAGTGAGGTGTATCCTTGTTCAAGACTTCACTCTTGCAAACAATATGTGCAAGAAGCAAGAGATAATCTTGATCAAGGATATGATGCATATACTTACCTTGAGTTCTTGAGCATTCTTGTAGTAGAGATACACTTGAGAAAACAATGTTAGGAAACACAAGAGTATTCTACCAATCAAAAAACAATAGAGCTCAATAGTACCAAGATATAGAGAAGATATAGAAGATAGTATTAATGTATTCCTTAAGATTGATATGTCTCCGATCATTTAGAACTTTCTCCCCTTAGATATGAAAATAGTAGGTCATCCTTTCCCTCTGAATCTTAGCATGTAGATATTGGGATTGGATATGGTGAGACAAGTCTAACATGAGAAATCAAATAAGAGTATCAAATTAGAATAAGATTAGGCAAGAGAATAATAAACTTCTCCATAACAGAACTTCTCCCCCTACTTTGGTATTCTCCCCTTGTCTATTTAAGTATAAACTCTGATATTCTCCCCCTTGATTGTTTCTCCCCCTTTGCATTGAAGCATGTATCTCCCCCTTTAGCTTTTGAAGCTTTGGTATTTCTCCCGCTTTGGCATTAATTTCCAAAAAGGTCCATACACAGGGTTAGATACAGGGATCATGGAGTTAGAAGGGATCCTTGAGAACAAGGGTCATGGAATGTAGGGATCATGAAAAACTTTAGAATCATAGAGAGCATTAAAAACTGAGGGAATTATTGAAAATAATTTCTCCCTCTTTGACTGAACTGAGAGCTTGTAAGACTTCTCCTCCTTTGAGTCAGGGGTCCTAGAATAGAGTTTGTCCCTTTTTTTTAATAATAAGGGATCATCGAAGAAACAGAGAATTGCTAAGTTAACAAAGGATAGAAAAGATAGCAAAGTCGGTGGATCCGACGCAAATAAGTCGGTGGAACCGAGATGTGTATTTGCAGCCTATCTGCATAATGGGTAGAACCGAGTCATTTGGATCGGAGGCTCCGAGTAGTAAACAGAAACTTGGCAATGTTTTAGAAACTTGCAAATGAGTTTGGAAAACTTGTAACAAAATGTCAAAATGATTTTCAAAGGAAATGCAAAAGACTTTACAAAGAGATATCAACTAGAGAAGATTTGAGTGGTTCCAAGAAATCTTGCAAATAGAGAATGAACCAAACAAGATACTTAACTAGATGATGGTCGGATGACTAGGTCACCTATATTAGAATATATTGACTTAGGAGCCAAGCAAGAATATTTGATCATAGGTCATACTCATCGTTAAGCTCAAAATGGGGTTACCATTTTTCGATTAAGCATTTTAATGTTTTCATATCACTTGAGTTGCTTTATCTCATGACTTGGAGTAAAGCTTTTTCAAGGATATGAGTACATACCTTTGAGTGATGTTGATGACGTAGCTTGTAGGTGAACTTGTTGAGGATGCTCGAGATTGATGAAGTTCATCTTGAGTTGGGAGCAATCCTTTCTTGTTTTGGTTCTCTTTTCACCTACATAGGTTAGTCATGCAAGGAAGAACAATATATATCCATTTGACATGATATCAATTGAGTATTAGTAAATGTGATCACATCAAATATATGTCAAGGATATGGTTGAGTTGTCTTCTTCCTTTCATCAACAAGAGGGGTTGTGGATACTTGGCCAAGACAAGATTGCTTATGATATAAGTTGATGGCAATCTTGTGGAGTGTTGTTCTACCAAGTTCCTACAAAATGTTAGATGCAATACAAGGGAGCATAGAATTCCATGGTATAAGATAACATGTCAAGTGAATCATGGAAGTATCATGTAAGTTCATGCCCTTGCATGCAATCGAGTGAGTCTAGCTAAAGTTTGAAGCATCAAGGATGTTCAACTCACTCCTCAAGTGACAAAACACTTTCTCATCAAGTGGCTTAGTAAAGATATCGGCCAATTGCTTGTTGGTACGAACATGCTTAAGATTAATATCTCCTTTGGCAACATGATCACGAATGAAATGATGTCGAACTTGAATATGCTTAGTTCGAGAATGTTGCACGGGATTATGACCAATCTTAATAGCACTTTCATTGTCACAAAGTAATGGAACATTTTTAACATGGATTCCATAATCCTTAAGCGTTTGTGTAATCCATAGTAATTGTGCACAACATGATCCGACAGCAATATACTCAGCTTCGGCTGTAGATAGAGATGCCGAGTTTTGTTTCTTGGACGACCAAGACACAAGAGATCTCCCAAGAAATTGACATGTACCCGAGGTGGGTTTTCTATCAACCTTGTCACCAGCGTAGTCCGAATCGGAGTAGCCAACAAGGTTAAAGGAAGATCCCTTGGGATACCAAATGCCAAAGTTTGGTGTTTGTATCAAATATCTCACAATACGTTTTACGGCCAAAAGATGACACTCTTTAGGTGCAGCTTGATATCTAGCACACATGCAAACACTAAGCATAATATCGGGACGGGAGGCACATAGATATAGCAATGAACCAATCATAGATCGATAAACTTTTTGAGCAATCGGTTCATCCTCCTTGGTAAGGTCAACATGTCCACTAGTAGGCATAGGAGTATTCATACCTTTACACTCTTGCATGTTGAACTTCTTGATCAAGTCCTTGGTATACTTGGTTTGAGAGATGAAAGGTCCTTCTCTTGTTTGCTTGATTTGCAAACCAAGAAAGAATTTCAGCTCACACATCATGGACATCTCATACTTCTCGGACATCAACCTTCCAAATCTTTCACTAAATTGTGGGTTAGTAGATCCAAAGATAATATCATCCACATAGATTTGGCACACAAATAATTCACCATTAACTCTCTTAGTGAATAAGGTTGCGTCAATTTTACCAATTTCAAAACCCTTTTCAATGAGAAACTTCGTTAAGCATTTATACCAAGCACGTGGGGCTTGCTTAAGACCATAAAGAGCTTTACGAAGCTTGTAAGCATGATTAGGTTTCTTAGGATTCACAAAACCAGGGGGTTGTTTGACATAGACCTCTTCTTTAATCTCACCATTTAAAAAGGCACTTTTAATGTCCATTTGATAAAGCGTGGTATCATGGTGATTAGCATAGGCAAGAAGAATGCGAATAGCTTCAAGTCTAGCAATGGGTGCATAGGTCTCACTGTAGTCCATACCTTCGACTTGCGTGTATCCTTGGACTACGAGACGCGCCTTGTTGCGTACAACTTGACCGTCTTCATCTTGCTTGTTCCGAAACACCCATTTGGTTCCGATGATGTTGTGCTCGTCCTTGGGCTTCTCCACGAGTGTCCACACTGCGTTCCTCTCGAAGTTGTGAAGCTCTTCATGCATGGCGTTCAACCAACCCGGGTCTTCAAGAGCTTGTTCAACCTTCAAGGGTTCAATGCTAGAGATGAAAGAATAATGCTCACAAAAATTAGCTAAGCGAGTTTTAGAGCGAGTGATTCTCCCGGTTCATATGTCACCAAAGATTTGGTTTAGAGGATGGTTCTTGGTCACTCTTGCTCGAACTCGGGGTAGCTTCGGCTTGTTGGATGGTGGAGCTTCTTCATCATCATCATCTTCATTTTCTTTGTTGTTGAAGGTGTCGTTTCCTTGAGGTGGTGGTGAAGGAGGTTGTGGTGGATGTTCATGATGTACTTCCTCCTCTTCATCTTGTTGTGTACGGCTTGTGGATGCCTCCATGTAGTATTGAGGATCACCTCGACGTGAAGTAGGGGCTTCCACTTGAGTTGACGAAGTACTTTCCTTCACCTCCAAGGGACAAATCTTGCTGATGGACAAGTCTTGGATAGCTTTCGAAGGGTCCTTATCTCCTACATCATTTGGCAATTGTTTGACTTGCGAACCATTAGATTCATCAAACTTCACATCTACCGTCTCTTGAACTTTTCGAGTGAAGTTGTTGTAGACACGGTAAGTGTGAGAAACCAAGTAGGAATCCTTCATGAGATTTAGGAGCAAATTTAGTACGACAATGCTTGTCAAGAATGTAGCACTTTGAGCTGATTACCTGAAAGTATCCAACATAGGGTTTCTTACCGGTGAGTACCTCATATGTTGTTTTACCGAGAAGCTTGTGCAAGTAGAGTCGGTTTGTGGCATGACATGCTGTTTCCACGGCTTCTGCCCAAATGTGTCTTGGCGTCTTGTATTCGTCAAGCATCGTTCTTGCCATCTCAATAAGAGTTCGGTTCTTCCTCTCAACAACTCCATTTTGTTGAGGCGTGTACGTAGCCGAGAACTCATGTGAAACACCTTCTTCATCAAGAAAGGTATCTACATGGGTGTTCTTGAACTCCGATCCGTTATCGCTCCAAACCTTCCTGATCTTCACTTCAAACTGATTTTGCGCTTTGCGATCGAAGTTCTTGAAGATCTTTTGTACCTGCGACTTATCATCAAGAAAGAATACCCACGTAAATCTGGAGAAATCATCAACTATAACTAGACCATAAGAGTTTCCACCGAGGCTCTTGTAACCATTGGGACCAAAAAGATCCATGTGAAGTAACTCAAGTGGTCTCCTAGTAGTCATGATATTTTTTTACGGGATGACTTCCACCTACTTGCTTTCCAGCTTGGCAAGCACTACAAAGTCTATCTTTGTGAAAGATAACATCTTTAACACCAAGTATATGATCACCTTTGATAAGCTTGTCTAGATTACGCATGCCAACATGTCCTAGTCTTCTATGCCAAAGCCAACCTTTAGAAGATTTTGCAATACGACAAGTACGAGGTTTGGATCTCTTAGTGAAATCGACAATGTATAGATCACCTCTACGGAAACCGGTAAAGACCATGTTATGATTATCTTGGCGAAACACTTGGCAATCTACTTTCATGAATAGCACATTAAAACCAAAGTCGGCAAGTCTAGAAACAGAAAGAAGATTGTAGCCAAGAGATTCAACAAGCATGACATTTTGAATAGAGCTATCATGGGATATGGCCACCTTACCAAGACCAAGTGCCTTACCCTTGGAGTTGTCTCCAAAAGTTACATACCTTTGCGGTCCATGGTTTGGTGTGATCTCTTCAAACATCTCTCTATCTCCGGTCATATGATCGGTGCATCCACTATCGAGAATCCACTCTTTTCCTCCGGACATGTAATCCTTGAAGTTTGCCATAAGACTTAGATTCTTCATGATCTTCTCATGCTCGATGTCGAACAACTCATCTTCATCATAGTAGCCATGTTCCACATTGTCATCATCGAGTGGGAAATCCTCGTCACAAGGAATAAGAGATTCGTTAGGGTTGTGATCATGACAATGTTCAAAATTATGAATGCGAATGGCTTCTACAATGATGTTGTTGATAGCTATGACATCTCCTTTAGCACGCATGAGGTCTCTAAGCTCAAATAGATCGTCATCAAACTTGGGATCACTAGGCATCATTTTGTTAAAGACAATAGTTTTATGAAGAATTTCATCAAGATTACTCAATGAATAACTTGGATATCGTTTCTCCAAGTCATTCCACAAAGTATAAACACATTCAAAATTCTTCATTTGATTAAGCACAATCCTAGGCAATCCTCTAATGATAAGATTAACAGTTCTAAGATTGCATAGCATATCAATTTCCTCTTCGTGTGTGGGATGTAAAGGATCAATGGGAGGTACATAGGGGTTCTTAATATACTTGCTTAAATGAAATTCATTATATAAATCAAGCATCTTATATTTCAATTGACAATAGTACTCCCCATCAAGAATAGGCACTCTACAACTCAAACTTCCCAAACTAGACACATTCATCTTCCTCCACGGTGATGAAGCCGATGCAATGGAGACCAATGCTCTGATACCACTTGTAGGATCACTAGAAGAGTGTCTAGAGGGGGGGTGAATAGACTACTTGCAGGAATTAAAAACCTAACCTTTTCCCAAGTTAATTGGTTGGCAGATTTGAGTAATTATAGCAAGTCTAGCACACCCTACACATGCAAGTCAACAAGTATGGCAGCGGAAAATAAAGACATTGCACATGGAAGTAAGGAGTTGAGATAGGGAGATCAAACGCATGAGGGACACGAAGATTTTTCCCGTGGTTCCGATAGGTGGTGCTATCGTACGTCCACGTTTATGGAGTCTTCAACCCACAGAGGGTAACGGTCGCGAGAGTCCACGGAGGGCTCCACCCATAAGGGTCCACGAAGTAGCAACCTTGACTATTCCATAACGGCTTCCGTCCATGAAGGACTAGCCTCACTATGGGTAGATCTTCACGAAGTAGGCGATCTCCTTGCCCGTACAAACTTCTTGGTTCTACTCCACAACACGAAGTAGGAGGCTCCCAAGCGACACCTAACCAATCTAGGAGGCACCACCCTCCAAAAGGTAATAGGCTCGGTAATGTCGATGAACTCCTTGCTCTTGTGCTTCAAGATGATAGACTCCTCAACACACAATCACTCTCTCTAAGATTTGGCTATGGTGGAAGAGATTGATTTGGTGGAAAGCAACTTGGGGAGGCTAGAGATCAAGATTCATATGGTAGGAATGGAATAGCTTGATCTCAACACATGAGTAGGTGGCTCTCTCTCAGAAAATCGGATGGGGCAAGTATGGAATAGTTCTGAGTGCTTCTCTTTCGAGTGGGTGGTGGTGAAGGGGTATATATAGGCATCCCCAAAAATCCAACCATTACACCTAAAGTGACCAACTCGGTGACACCGAAGTGTAAAACTCGGTGGTACCGAAGTGACCAAAAGGCAGTAACTTTTGAATATCAGTGAGACCGATACATAACTCTCGGTGGTTCCGATTAGATGACCAACGGTCAGAATGCACAATTCGGTGAGACTGATTCTCAAATTTCGGTGGTACTAATTCTTGACAACGGCTAACCAGAGAGTCGGTCCAAAAACTCGGTGAGACCGATTGGCAAAATTCGGTGGAAGCGATGCTTGAAAATAGCTAACCAGAAAGTTGGCAACTAAACTCGGTGGCACCGAAGTGGAAATCGGCTGCACCGATGGGCTAGGGTTTGGCTTATGATCTGTCTAGGGTTTGAATCTCGGCGAGACCGAATAGGAATTGTTGGTCTTACTGATTTGAGTGGTAGGGTTCTAGACAGAGTATTTGTGGAAGAGCTTGTGGGTGTTTTTGGTGACTATCACTTGTGCACGTGGAGCATCTTGTTCACCAGCAGTGCCTTACCCCCTTTTAATAGTATTGGCTTCCCTATGGACTCAAAGTGATTTCTCACAAAGTAAAATGTAGAGTCCTCTTGCTTGAAGCTTTGCCAATCCATTTCCTTGCATCCAGGGGTATCTCCTCACAACCCTTTTTGCCAACCCATGTCTCTCTATGGACTTTCACCTGAAATACACTAGGTAGAAATATTAGTCCAAGAGACAATGTATGTTGTCATGAATTATCAAAACCACCAAGGGAGCATATTGTGCTTTCACTGCCGTCATCTCGGCTCTTGGGGAACTGACCTGAAGCGGTCTACTAGAGGTTCTAGTAGGCAAACCATACTTTTCCACAACTACCCTTGATATGAATGAATGTGTTGCACCAGAATCAAAAAGTACCATTACTGGACGTGAATTTAACAAAAACTTACCAACCATAGTCTCTGGCTGATCATAGATCTCCTCCACATCAATGTGGTTCACCTGAGCATGGGGAAAGGGGTTAGGATTCTTGACTTCATAGCTTCCGTTACCATTGCTGCTTCCATTTCCATTGCCATGACATTTGTTGGCATAATGTCCAGTCTTCTTGCACTTGAAACAGGTGACGGTGCTCAGGTCCCTCATTACTGGAGCTGAACGATGCTTAGTACCATTTCCTCCATAGCCATTCTTATAGCTGTTGGTGTGGGTATGGTTATTGGCATTTCCTCCATGAGTATGGCCTCCATGGTTGTGGTGAATGTGCCCTCCTGACGGGTGTAACGGGGCTTCTGCTGAGCTCCAGATCTGTACTTCCCCTGTCCATATTTCTGCTTGCGATTTTCGATCTGCTGCTGCTTTCCCTCCAGGATAAGGGCCATGTCTACCAGCTCCTGGTACTTATTGAAGGTAGTCACCGTCAGCTGAATGCTAAACTCATCGTTGTGCCCCTCCATGAATTTCTCCTGCCTAGCTGCATCATCGGTCACATCTTCAGGTGCATATTGGGCCAACATGCTTAATTCATCCACATACTATGCCACAGAATGGTTCCCCGGGCGTAAATTGCGAAACTCATGCTTCTTCAAACTCATGGCTCGAGCTGAGACATGAGTGGTGCGGAAAGCTTGCTTGAACTGATCCCAAGTCACACCAGCAATGGGATACATGGTTGTGTAGTTCTCCCACCAAGAAGCAATTGGTCCTTCCAGTTGGTGTGCGGCAAAACACACCTTCTCAACTTCCGTGCAACCAGCGGTGATCAGCTCTCGCTCCATCTTGCGGAGCCAGTCATCTGCCATAAAGGGCTCAGTGCTGCTGGAAAAAGGTGGGCGGATTCAGCCTCAGGAAACGAGTGAGGTTGTCGGCCTGGGGTGGAGGGTTGTTGTTGTTGGTCCGATTCTGTATCAGCAATTGCACCAGCGCATTCTGCTGCTGGATCAGCTGGGTGAGCTTTGGGGGAAAGTTGGTTCTGGCGTCACATCTCGGAGGCATCTGATGTTTTAGAGTGATGAGAATTAGAATAGAACAAGGGTCTAAAGACAAAATACACAACCCACATGCATGCAACAAACATTAACACACCAAACATTCATTCATTTATTCAACTCAACAAGGATCAATCTCGAGATACAAGTCGTACGAATCATCGGCCTAAACGATTAACGAGAAAAATAAAAAAGATAACATGGCGGTCATGACTAAAGGTCCTCCATCAGAAATCCATGGTGATGTGTCCTCCGGTGGTGCTCTCCTCATAGTCTTCTTCGTTGCTCACTAAGGGTCCGTTGTCGCCCTCCGGGTGAAGGTTTTCTCCCTGGTCCGGTTTCTCCTCCGGGATGCAACATAAGTATTCAGATTCTTGATCCTCTCCAGGAAGACTTTGACTTCATCTTCATGCTCGTAGTTGGCTTCACGCGCTTCATCCTCGAGCTCAAGTTCACGGAACATCAGTTATCTGATCTTCTTCGTGCTTCGGCCTACCTGGACCTCCAGAGTCCTGGTGTGAGTCTCCAACGCTTGGACATAGGAAAGGACGGAGTCGTCAGTCACGGCGCAGATGATCTCTCCATCTGCACCCCTGTGGGAGATAATGGCGAGGTTTGATCCAATGGGATTGCCTCTGTACTCCTCGTTGATACGTCCGAGTGCAAAATGAATTGCCATGTTCCTCCCGAGAATCCAGTTGGGAGCAACAAACTTGAAGTCGATGGGCTCCGTGTGATGTCTGAAGGTCCTCCCAGGGATGTGCACCTCAATCCAATAGCAAGCGTCTGCCAGAAGGGCCATGGTAGGGGTCCCGGTGATAGTAGGTAGAGCAATCCTTAAGTCATTGACGATCTGCACCAGCTCCTTGCCGAAGGGCATCGTCTCATCGGGCTGTCAAAACTCCGTGAGCAGAACTGGGGTGAAGGTGGCCATCTAAAATATTGGAAATCGGAGAAGAGTTAGAAATGAACAGATGAGAATATAGGAATTTTAAAAACATAAGGAAAATGATTTTCTTCCTGAGGCTTTTCCAATCCTAGTGTTTACATCCTACGGTCAGTGTGTGCTCTGATACCACATATATAGCGACCTGACCCGAAACGGTCAAGTCTCTGTGTTTCCGTACCATCCCAAGATCATGCTGGCACAACACATCACATCAATGTATATATCAAAGTACAATCACACCTACTTTATTCATCGATATCTCATATAGAGTCTTTATTACAAACTAAATTTGGCTGAAGGCCGACTCATGAGATAAAACTGCTGTGGAAGACGTAGACGCTAGCGAGTCCATCCGACTCCAAGGGCATATCACCGAGCGTAGAACGTGTCCTCACTCCTGGTCGGAAAAGTACTCTGCAACATGACACGTTGCAGTCGTGTAGGTCAGCATTTTGAATATGCCGGCAAGTCACAAGAGAGAACTAATAAAAATCACCATCTACACTATATGCATATATGGCAGGTGGGGCTATAAGTTAAGGTTTTAGCGAAAAGCTTATTTTTCCCTACAACAAAGGAGGCAGAGGCAAAAATTACTACAAAGTTGGTTGTTAAATGAGATGGTTCTGCCAACCAATCCTCATGTCCCAATAAATTATTAGTAAACCCACTCATGATAATTTATTTGTGTTGAGACTAGGTGATAGTATCATCTCCGGTGCTCATGATGTTCGTAACTGGGGACACGGCTAATCGAATAGATTTGTTACTCTGCAGAGTCTAGTACACTTTACCCGCAAGATTTGATCCCTCCCGTTGTGTCCTCGCACTACCTGGTGTTTGAGAACAGGACGATCGAAACAAGCACTGGTGCAGCGACGTGGTATACAAATGGTTTTTAACCCCTTTCCGTGACGTAGTTCCAAACCGTCGCCTTGCATGTGTGGGCGATAGGGGGGGTACATCCCACACGACACCGCAAACCCGCCAGCGATGGTGGCCAACAAACGCAAACGATCTGCAAATATAATCGTGTGCGGTGCAGGAACAGATCGCACACATAATCTTTTCGGCCTACGTGTGGGATTTGCGATCAATCACGCACGTCCAAGATGAGTGAAACGCGTCTAATTGCTCATGGAAAACAAACGGAGTATGAGCTTTGACCATTTGCGAAACGTTACCTAATCCACACGGGCCATTGTAGACACTGTGTGTGATATCTTCATCATCGCACACGAGATTTATCTGGGAACCGTGTACCATGTATAACATCATCAGACATGTTTCCCGAAAAATGTACGCGTGGGATCGTCTTTGCATCGGGCACGGTTTCCTGTTGGCTCACGTGTGAGATACGGTGCTATCGCAAACGATTGAGTAGCTCCTACGCACACGTATAAGTGTTGCAAACCGTTTGCGATTTCTTATGTAGCACCGACGTTTTAGATTATATCTCGTGTGCTTTTCCTGTGGATCACAGGCAGTTGCGCTATGAGTTGCGTGTGCTTTCATTTCTGGGCCGCACATGCTTAGTTGCTTGAACCGTGTGCGTTGAAATTGCCAGGTTATTATAAAATATCGCATTTAATTCACCCCGCAAATAGCAAATTCACCACAATATGCAATCGACAAATAGTGTCCACATGAAGAACATTCATCATAATTTGCCACAATATGCAATTGAACGAATAGTATCCACAAGCAGAGGATTCATCATAATTCATGACAATATGCAATTGAGAAAATGCTAGCTAAATTCCACAGCTGTTAAACCGACATATCCAGTACATAATCATAGTGTACGAAATACGAAGACATGAGCACATGGAAAATAATGCATCCATGTGTATATGTTTAGCTGATACCACTATATGAATGCGTACTTATTTTTAGGAGATATGAATCCGGAAATCTTCGACGTCTTTAGAGTGCTTGATATGGTGTTTCACAAAGAAGGTGCTGATAAATTTCCTAACAAACAACAATTCATCGGCGGCGAGCGGTTCAGAAGTCATCGGTGCCAAGATCAGCTGCATGACTTTTAGATCAGAATGTGACATACGTGTGGAGTAGAAGATAGTAATTAAGAAGCAGACTTACTGGTTTTATCCTGTCAGCATCGACACCACATTGAGCATGTCTGCATAGGTTCATCATGTGTGCACAAACATAGTATCCACATAGGCTGGTACCTTGTTGTTGATGAGGACACTGCAATTTTTTGTACAATGTTAGTCATGTATTTGCCCTGTTAGGAACAACCTAACCGGTGTAAGTTGTTTCTTCTTTTTTCTATGGAGAGAAATGGAAAGAGGTTTACTTAGAAACTTGAACATCTGACTAGCATTTTCTGAAAATAACGGATTTCGTTGTCTTACCGGAGAAACGATCACGTGCTGCAGAGGTAGTTGGCTATCGAACCGATTCCCTCCTAAAGTTATGTTCTTTGAAATACACTGGAAAAGAAGATGAATTTTCACACACTCAATTCTGGAACCAGATATGAACACAATGCATTAATATCAAAGAATTCAATACCTATCCATGAAATCCTGAAGATGACTCAGATCCTGTGGCGCATTTGACTCTCTGAGAGAATCCATGTAGTAAACCGTGTTGCGTTTTGGAACAATGACCACCAAGATCCAGTGACCTCTACAGTTTGAGAAAACCATGAATGTACGAACTATGTCTAAAACTGAAAGACGATCAATGTATGCGTGTTTGTATATTTATACTTACTCTTCATGATATGGCCACATGAAGAATTCTCCTATCTGTAAGTCGAACAAGATCTTGGCGATAAAATCAATGGAATCCGTGCGTGAGTCATTATCTTGTAACAAAACGCTGTTTGCTAAATCATGATCTATGAAATACGCATGCACCCTTATTGTTCTCTGCATCGTCAATCCCCTGAGAGGAATACAGTACAGTTAGCTTTTTTGTCATTTACAGCCTTGTATGGAGAAGTTGATCAGAGTTTGTGAAGTACTTACAACATCAAGCATTTGACAAGAGTGGCAGCAAGCTCATCGAAGTTGAAGAAGATTTGAAAGTCCTCGAATTCCACACTGATGGTACCTGGAATGTCAGAGAAATGCCAGTTGTTGTACTGCAATTCCACAATGTTATGATCTTCTCCTTTTGACATTATGTCCATGCAATATTTATGTAACTTGCGACAACTGGAACTGCACTCATCAAAGTATTCGCCAACAAGAAATGGCTAGCCATGCTTGTACTTGCGTGCTTCAAATGGGTCTTCATCAGAACCGGGATTACATGGGAATTCATCGGCCATGCCATGGTTCTGCTCGAAGAGTCTTCGTAATAGGATGCTCGGGTACTCGACCCTCTTCTGTTTCTGTCATGTGTAACAACAAATTGCCAATTTTAACAGGAAGCTAAACATAAATGCAACAGTCTTTGTAGTACAGGATGCACATCGGCAGTGTTTGAATGAAAACAAATTAATAGTGATAGCTATGTACATTCTGCTGTCAAACATTCCAATATGTTAAAAACTACTATCT
This sequence comes from Elymus sibiricus, assembly GCA_039707655.1. NCBI lineage: Eukaryota > Viridiplantae > Streptophyta > Magnoliopsida > Poales > Poaceae > Elymus > Elymus sibiricus. The sequence goes on from CM077673.1 coordinate 314,120,055, forward strand.
TGCACCATGTTTTTTTACTAAGTCCAAGAATCTGTTTATTTCAGATTGCCATGTGGTGTTGATGCTAGCCATGTTTCTATGCATAATTGGACCTTGCTCGTGCTGAATGAAATGAAGTGCTTCATGTGTACTATCTTGCAGTAAATTTTCATGCAATGATAACTCATGTCGCATATAGTTTTCTTGCTGTCAATATGCCTTCAGGTTACAACTATGACAGTGTCTTAATCACATCCAGAATCAAATAGCACACGGGAAGTCTGAATCACACCTAATATAACGAATGATTTCTAACAACGAGAGTTAGGCTTACCTTCTTTGCACGTCGTAGAAACTTCCTCCCACTGTACCCAGATTCAAAAGCTCGCAACTTTACGATTTGAAATTGATGTTGACCATGAACAGGCAGGTCTTCAGCTACCCCTCTCCATTCGTTGGAATTGATTGTCCTAGGGAGCTACAAGAGAAAGAAATGGCGCAAATGGACCTGCCGCTTTAAAATCCCCAATTCCAAAGCAAAACCCTAAGCCTAGATGAGCCAGAGAGAAGAGAGACGAATACCTGGTTGGTGAGAGATTCGTCGTCGTCGGAGATACCGCTTGAGGGGTCACTCGAGGAGACCATGGCGTGTCCGCGGTGGTCGGATGCTAGAGGGAGAGATGTGGGCGGCGGCGCGGGGGGTGAGAGGGGGGTGGAGGGATTGTAGGGGAAATGTGGCCCTTTGGCGCGGGGGGAAGGGAGGAGGCAGATATTTCGGCGGTCGGCGAAATTTTTCGCTCGTTGCAGGGAATCTTGGCGTGCAAAGATTCATCAGACACGGTCTTTCAGCTTTTATCGTCTGCGATGATACAGAACATACAAAAATTCGCCCTCCCCACGTATTCTCTGGTTATAGCGGACACACATAGCTCACAGTTACTAAACCGAGCAAGTTCACTAAATAATCTAGCTGCTTGAACTAGACATAGCTTTTACAAAAGACCGGCTCTCTGAACAAAGGCTATTAGTACTACGCATAATTTTTACAAAGACGCCGACAAGCAGCCGCCGTATGCCTCGCCGATGTTCGATGAGATGTCGACGACTTGTCCGGGCGACATTCCGCAGGTGCTGGACTCCGCGTCCCCAAGGCTGACTTCGACCGCGGGGAAGTGCTCATCCTCGGCGTTGTCCTCCTCATCGGCGTCGCCCTCATCTTCGTATTACTCATAGTAGTGGCGCCGCCATAGCTCGCGTTGGTACTCCATCGCCGATTCCTCGATGGACAAGCGCTTCTCGACGTCCTCCTGAGCCACGCGCAACTCCTCCCAGCAGTCGGCGCTCTCGGACGGCTCCCGCATCTCCCGCTCTCGCTCGGAGATCTCGTGCGGAAGGGGCTCCATGGCCTCCGCCGCCGCATCGTCGGCATTCATCTCGGCATCCGCAGTAGCCACCTCTTCGGACGTGTGGTGCATGCTAGATTCTGGCGAAGCTTGGAGTATCTTGGCGTGGGCATTCTCGATGATATAGGCCTGGATGGCCTCGACCCGGGCCAGGGCGGCCTCCGCGGCACGGCACGCTGCTCGAGCGCTCTTGGCGTTCGCAGCCGCCGTCGTAGCAGCTACAGTTGTCGTCTCCGCGGCTATAGACGCCCTTTCGGCCACCGCAGAAGCCCTGTCGGCCGCCGTAGAGGCCCTTTCGGCGGGTGCGGCTGCGCTCTCGGCTGAGGCGGACGCGTTCTCGGCAGAGGCGGGAGCGCTCGGGGCCGAGGGGGCGGTCGTACGCACCCTTACGAAGCGTTCCCACGGCGTCATTCTTTGCACAGAGGGTTTGTTGGGGAATGGGGGTCGAGGGTGAACGGAATCCGAGCTAGACGAAGCCGACGAAGCTTCCCTCATAAGACATAAATAGATCCATGAATTTTCATCGCAAACGGTTTCCGTATGGAACCGTGTGTACGCGGTTAACTTTTTGTATCGAATTGTAAAACTATTTTTGGGTACAGCGGTAACGGATATTATTTTATTTTGTAAGAAAAAGATCCCTACCGTCAAAATCCACTAACGACATCCTAAAATTAGGAAATATTCGGGGTACAATTTCCATTTTTATACATTAAGTTAGTTTGTACAAATTTTACGGCCATAACTCAAAATTGTAACACACGAACATGCAAGATGAAGCAAAAACTGCGGGAAAAATCATATTTATGTACTGCTTGCTTCCCAATATATGCCGCTTGCAATAAATTTTAAGGAGTTCCAAACATCTTGGGTAACGGTTTGGACACACGTGCACGCATTGGTATTCTAGGTTTTAAAATTCAAAAAATAAAAAAATGCTCTGAAGTACATGATAATAATCTGCATTATTTCCTGACATGGGGACAAGATGTCGTGGTCAAAGTAACGGCTTGTTGGAGATAAGCTTTGAGACATGCCTCTCACAAAACGTAGCTTCACACGAAGGGTCGCGGTTCCGAGAGGGGACATGACCTTGTTTGATGACGAGCCGCTAATCTTTATCTCATTTGGCCTACCTTTTTTGAATTCGTTACAATGCACGAATACGTCTGGAACCTGAAATTTGGACATTTTCGGGGTTCAATGAGCATTTTTGTACATGCAGTTAGTTTGAACATATCTAGTGGCCATAATTCAAAACTAAAACACATGGACATGTTCAACATGAAGCAAAAACTGCAGGAAAAAATCATTTTTATATATGTACTAGTGCTTTCGTCTATATGCCACGTGCAATAAATTTGAAGGAGTTCCAGACATCTTGAGTAACGGTTTGGATACAAGCATTGAGAATAATCTTGGTTTTTAAATTCAGAAAATAAATAAAAATGCTATGAAGTACATGAAAATCAGCATGATTTCCCGACATGGGGCAAAGATGTCGTGGTCAAAGTGACGGCTTGTTCGAGAAAAGCTTTGACACATGCCTCTCACAAACCGGAGCCCCACGCGCAGGCTCGTATATATAGTTCCGAGAGGGGACGTGGGGTGTTGTGTGATGACGAAATGGATCGCTGCCTCGTTCGGCCTAGGTTTTTTTCATCGATGCAATGTACGAATACGACCGTCATCCTAAAATTTGAAAAAAAATATGGCATTCATTCGCATTTTTATACATGAAGTTAGTTTCTAGAAATTTAATGGCCATAGTTCAAAACTGAAACAGATGAACAAGCAAGATAAAGCAAGAACGGCTCGAAAATCATATTTATGTACTACTTGCTTCCGTATATATACCACATGCAATAAATTGGAAGGAGTTCCAAACATCTTGACTGACGGTTTTGACACAAAAGCATTGGGAATCTAGGTTTTTAAAGTCAAAAGTTGAAAAATGCGCCGAAGTACATGAAAATATGCATGATTTCCCGACATGGGGCCAAGATGTCTTGATCAAAGTAACGGCTTGTTCGAGATAAGCTTTGACACATGTCAAAGCTAGTAATGCATGCATGGTTAACTGTTACCCACGTCCCCATGGGTAATTACTCTATTAGGGCACGGGTGCGAGCTTGAATGCCCATGTGGAAGTTGGTGGGTCAAATACCTTACGTACCGAGCGTGCAGGACGTGGATGAGGATGGGATATCATTACCCGCCTTACACATGAATTGAAGTACTTACATGTGGGCTCTGAAATTAGTAGACCCCACGTAATTTGGGGCCTCGATCACCCAAATTTACACACATCCCACCCCTTTGGCACAAAATTCCCTAAGAAATCCCAAACCTAGCAACAACATATTGTTTATTGCGTTGAAATACTATTTTTGTACTGAAATACGCGAAGGTTGTTCTTAAATGAATGTGTGAGTTTCCCCACGGTGATAAAGAACTCGGTGGGGCATGGATGGGAAACTTTTTATCCCCGCGCACGGGTACATAGACGGGGACGGGGATGGGAGGCCGGTGATTGGGACGGAGATGGGACTCCAATACTCGCCTAAGATATCACCAGCTTTAGACACAAGCCTCTCACAAAACGGAGCATCACACGAAGGCGCGTGGTTCCGAGGGGGAACGTGGGGGCATGTGTGATGACAAACTGCCAGTCACTGTCTCATTCGACCTAGTTTTTTTTTCATCGATACAATGCACGAATACGACCGGCATCCTATTTTTTTTTAAAAAAATGGCGTTCTATTGGCAATTTTATACATTAAGTTAGTTTATAGAAATTTAATGGCCATATTTCAAAACTGAAACACATGAACAAGCTAGATGAAGCAAAAACTGCTCGAAAATCAAATTTATGTACTATTTGCTTACATATATATGCCACGTGCAATAAATTTGAAGGAGTTCCAAACATCTTGAGTGACAGTTTGGACACAAAAGCATTAATAATCTAGGTTCTAAATTCAAAAATAATGATAAAAAATTCTCTGAATTCTGAAGTACATGAAAATATGCATGATTTCCCGCCATGGGGCCAAGATGTCGTGGTTACTGCTCTCGGACTTGCTTCCGTAACACAAATGGCAGGCATGCATTACATTTGGATAGAAAATGTAAATATTTTACAAAACAAACACTAGTAGAAAACAGGCCATTAGTCCCGGTTGGGAAGGGCCTTTAGTCCCGGTTCCCCAACCGGGACTAAAGTATAGAGACTAAAGGGTCTAAGGCTTTAGTCCCGGTTGGCTACGAACCGGGACTAAACCCTGGCCACGTGGGCGGCAGAGCGCGCCAGGGCATGGGGACCTTTGGTCCTGGTTGGTAGCACCAACCGGGACTAAAGGTTAAGGCTTCATTGTTTATTTTTTCTTTTCATTTTGTGTTTTCCATTTATTTTTTTCCTCTAATTCAACATGATCACTTGCATCCATCCACTTTAATCAAATATATGTCATATAACTCATCATCATCTTAATCATCTAACAACTCATCATCATCATCTTAATCATATATACCAAGTTAAAATCTCATAAAACAAAAAAAGATAAAATGACATAGTCCTCCCTCATAGGACCTAGTCCTCCCTCCTAGGTAAAATGACATAAAACAGAATAACACCTATGTCTCCATGATGAAGCAAAGAGATCCAATGGTTTCCAACTTGTGGCTTGCGATCCTTCTTTATTTGTCCCCATGCTTCAATTTGGAGCCGTCTTGGTGGTTTGCACTCAGTCGAGTATGCAAAAGAGAACTCGGGCTGGAAGGGGCTTTTAATTATCATATTACCTTCGGGTTGCATCAACGGAGGCACAACTTCATTTGGCAGTTTCTGTTGAAGAACATAATAGTAGCCTAGTTAGCAATGTAATCAATACCATTTACGCAACAGTACTAGTGTACTTAATTAGCAACTCTTACCAAGATATTTCGGCGAATGTCATCCGCCCTCTACCTATGCACTAGTGTCCTGTACAATGTATAATTTGGGCCAGTTCCCAAATTATACGGGAAGATCTCCCTACCAACTAGGACACCAATAACAAAGTTGATAAGATCATCCTTCTCCTCCCAAGTTAGATGTGATCCATAAGTGTAGTGTGTCGTGTCGATTATGTTCTGTGTTTCACTCGAAGAAACGAAATAAGCTATAAATTATAAATTAACAAATTTAGTATGGATGAACACCAAATATTTTTAAATATAGAATACAAATTACTTGACAAATATGCATGGTTGACAAACTCACATGGAGGTAAAACAGGAAGCACATCGACATCCACCCAAATGTCGATGTTTCCTTCAATATGATCTTCAGGACGAAGATCGAAGGTTATTTCCATATCCTCCTGAAATCCATATGCCTTGCAAAGAGCTTCCCAATTTGAGCACCCTAATTCTGTGTTATTAGGTGCATTCATTACTTTCACCAGAAATGTGTGACCATGTTTAGTCCTCAGGTTGGCTGTCCTCGTCTCGAAGCTCTCGTGCTCTTCGAAACCAAGCCTCTCCAAGAAATACCGTCTTGCATGATAGGGGATGAACTAGTCGAATTGTATAAAACAGAAATTATGCGTTGAAGGAAAGAAACAGAAGTCATGCTCAATTACAAAAAAACAGTTGTCATCGTTGCGTACCGTAGAAATATCAAAGTCCTCGTAAAGCTTCATAGTGAAGAACCTGCCATCTCGCAGCCCAGGCTGGTCGCAAAGACCTTTATCTTCACTGCAAAGTTCACACGCTTGGATCCTATCGTCGTCTGATGACGACGACATTTCCTGTGTTCATGATTCAAGAATTATGGCATGCTTGGATCCTAATGCGTGTGTGACTTTCGGTCCGTCGAGGCTTTCCTTAAATAACTCTCATATCTCATGGTGTGTTGGTGCGCACTCTCTCACACTGATATGGTGGTGTATATATGTTGGTGGACACTCTCTCACAGTAATAGTTCAACCGTCGGTGATGGACGCCCCCCCTCTTCTCTTCTTGTGCATTATACCGACGAATATATCGCAAAGAAGAGAAGAAGAGGAGGCGCCCCCCACGACAACAGTCGGGATTCCTCCATCAAGAACACACATGAAAGTCACACAAGGAGCAACGACAGACCGAAAGTCACACACGCATTATACCGATAAAATATCACTAATACATTTATAATGAACTCGAATATAATATCACTAATACATCATCTTGTATAATCCAGTTAATGCGTCATCAAATATTAACTAATACATCTCGAATATTATCATATAAGTTCACTAATACAGATTGAATACTATCGAATAATCTAAGTCACTAGCGGTTCCTGAGTCGCGGGTGGTGGACACCCAAAGATAAGGAATCATCACGGGATCATAACTCGGGTGAGATCCCTGAAGAATCTGCCAGGTATTGTTGAACCTGGCGTCCAACGCCGCCATGTAGCGACGGACGTGCTCGTCCTCCTCCCTGACATGGCGACGTACCACCTCCGCGGGGGCCCGCTCCCTCTGCACCGAAAGTGGCCCACGTGACCGCCACCAAAGAAGCTCCGGGTCGACGATGAGACCAGGATTCCTCACCAAGCTCCGAGCCCGGGAAGGTAGCACCTCCCAGTGCCAACCCGGCGGAGCCCAGTCCCGGACATTGCGCCTCTCAAGGATGTCGACGACGACGAGGATGTGGGCCAGGCATCGTCGACGTCGAGACAAATTCCTATGAGAACATTTTATTATCGTTTAATCACTAATTTTTTCAAAACCCAAGAATTTTTCAAAACCCAAGAATTTTTCTCTAATCTAACATACACATACTAATTTTTCCTAGGACTCCTAATTAACTAAAACATAAAAAAACTAAAACATAAAAAGCATCATAAACAAAATCATCTAACAATATCAATCTACTTATCCATCTACTACAATTTTCTTAACACATTGTTTAATGAAAAAATGTTGCATACCAACCACAAAAAATTTCATAACACTAAAAAGATGTTCTAACAATTAGAAAATATTTGCACGTTTTTAAACAATATGTGTGTGTGTGTGTGTGTGTGTTTGCGGCACCGGCGGGGCTCCTACGTCGGAGATGGACGGGGCGGCGGGGCTCCTACGCCGGAGATGGATGGGGCAGTGGCTCTCGGGCATCTCCAGTGGTGGCTCTAGGTGGGGGATGGGCTCGGGGAGGGGCGTCCATGCATGGCGGCAATGGCGGACGGGGAGGGGCGGCCATGCATGGCGGCAATGGCGGACGGGGAGGGGGGCTTCAGGAGGAGAGGGAGGAGAGTGGCTCACAGCGGTCTCGGCGGCGAGGTCGAGGTGACAGCGGTCTCGACGGCGAGGTCAAGGCGACGGCGAGGTCGAGGGAGAAGAGGGGCCGGAGCGAGCGGGTCGGGGATGGCGATCTCCGGCGGGAGGTTGAAGACGGGCAGCCTGGCAGCGCCACGGCGAGGTCGAGGGAGAAGAGGTGCGCGGGAAGCTCCGGCAGCCTGGCGGCGTCGAGGCAGGGGCGGCGTCGGGGGGCAGAATGGGATAGGTTGGGGAAGAAATGGCAAAGTCCTGCATATATACAGGGACTCTTTAGTCCCGGGTCGAGGCTCCAACCGGGACTACAGACCTTTAGTCCCGGTTGGTATCACCAACCCGGACACCAACCGGGACTAAAGGTCCTCCCGGGATTCCGCGCGGGAAGGTCTTTTCGGCGGCCCAAATTACGCGTGGGAAGGGACCTTTAGTCCCGGTTGGTAGCAGCAACCGGGACTACAGGTGTATTTTCTCTTTTTTGTTTTGTTTTGTTTTTCTAATTTCTGTTTTTATATTTGGAATAACTGTTAGAATATTTATAGTTTTTAATGAATCTTTTTGCTTTAGGTCAAAACAATTACAAACTTTCTGTTAGTGCCAGTAGTTTTCAAATTGAAATAGTTTAAATTAGAATTCATTTGAAATTTGTGTGAAACAGTAATTTGTGAATAACTTTAGTTTAAAAATAGATTTTTGAGTGATTGTTTTTCCTGTTGTTTAATATTAGTATGTTTTATCATTATGTTAAAGTTGGGAATTTTTAGGATAATTTAAATAGGTGTTTTAATCAAAATCAGATTCTGTTTAACTCTTTTAGTTTTATACCGTCATTTGTTTTAATCAAAATCACCCAACTGAACTCTGAAAAGGTTGAAACTTGGCATGGTATCATCATTTCACCCACATAGCATGTGCTAAAAAGTTGAGAGCGTTACGGCAAAAACTGGATGCACTTCGTGTACAAAATGGACAATCTCCTTCGAAGTATCGGGGTTTCGGACGAAAACTCCTCTGTTACAAAAGGATTTCAATTTTTTTAAAATTATTTCAACTCTAGAATTTTTGTGCTTTCAATATGAACCATTAGAAGCCACATACTAAAATTTCAACCCTATCTAACTTCATTTGCTATTTTCATGCATTTAATGATTTGTTTTGAGCTAAATGACCCTGAAATTAAAAAGCACCACACATGAACTCCGAAATGGTTGCAACATGGGATGGTATCATCATTTCACCCACATAGCATTTGCTAAAAAATTGAGAGGGTTACAACAAAAACTGGATGCACTTCGTGTACAAAATGGACAATCTCCTTCGAAGTATCGGGGTTTCGGACGAAAACTCGTCTGTTACAAAAGGATTTCAATTTTTTTAACTTATTTCAACTCCAGACTTTTTGTGCATTCAATATGAACCATTATAAGCCACATACTAAAATTTCAACCCTATCTAACTTCATTTGCTATTTTTCATGCATTTTATGATTTGTTTTGAGCTAAATGACCCTGAAATTAAAAAGCACCACAAATGAACTCTGAAAAGGTTGAAACTTGGCATGGTACTATAATTTCACCCACATAGCAAGTGGTAAAAAGTTGAGAGGGTTACAACAAAAACTGGATGCACTTTGTGTACAAACTGAACCATCCCGGCTACTCACTAGAGAAGAAAATTGATGACGGTGCATCCAGTCACATCCCAGAGTGGGATCTTGGGGTATAAAACTTTTTCTTCGCGTGTGTCCCTTGATTATTGCGCCATAACCATGGACAATCTTCATCATTTAACATGATGCTTGGTTCAGTCTTCACTGCGAAGGGAGGAATTTCATCAAACTTTTCATAATCTCTTGACATGTCTGTCTTGTCCTCCACTCCCACGATGTTTCTTTTCCCAGAAAGAACAATGTGGCGCTTTGGCTCATCGTATGATGTATCCGCTTTCTTATCTTTCCTTTTTTTCGGTTTGGTAGACATGTCCTTCACATAGAAAACTTGCGCCACATCATTGGCTAGAACGAATGGTTCGTCTGTGTGCCCAAGATTGTTGAGATCCACTGTTGTCATTCCGTACTGCGGGTCTACCATTACCCCTCCTCCAGTCAGATTGGCCCATTTGCACCGGAACAAAGGGACCTTCAAATCACCTCCATAGTCAAGTTCCCATATCTCCTCTATGTAACCATAATATGTGTCCTTTTCCTTGGTGTTTGCCGCATCGTCAAAGCGAACACCACTGTTTTGGTTGGTGCTCTTTTTACTTGGGCGATCGTGTAAAATGTATTCCCATTTATCTCGTACCCTTGGAAAGTCAATATAGTCGAAGATGGTCTCTTGGCCAACAAGTACAAGTCATCTTCAACATTGTCGTCATTCATGAGATGTGTTCGCAACCAACCGCCGAAAGCCACAATGTGTGTACGTTGAATCTAGGGGTCAGACTTCTCCGGGTTCTTCGAGCGTATAATATCTATGTGTTCCTCGATATATGGGGTGACCAAGGTAGAATTCTATAGAACAGTGTAGTGTGCTTGCGCCCAAGAATGCCCGTCCGTACATATTATTGATTTTGGTCCAAGCGTGCCTTTTCCACGCAGTCTCCCCTCATGCCGCGATTGAGGAACACCAATCGGCTTAATGTCAGGAATAAAGTCAACACAAAACTCAATAACCTCCTCTGTTTCATGGCCCTTGGAAATGCTTCCTTCTGGCCTAGCACGGTTACGAACATATTTCTTTAAGACTCCCATGAACCTCTCAAAGGGGAACATATTGTGTAGAAATACAGGACCCAGAATGGCAATCTCTTCGACTAGGTGAACAAGGACATACGTCATAATATTAAAGAAGGATGGTGGGAACACCAACTCGAAACTGACAAGACATTGGACCAAATCATTCTGTAAGATTGGTAGGATTTCCAGATCAATTACCTTCTGAGAAATTGCATTGAGGAATGAACATAGCTTCACAATGGCTAATCGAACATTTTCTGGTAGAAGCCCCCTCAACGCAACCGGAAGCAATTGCGTCATGATCACGTGGTAGTCATGAGACTTTAGGTTCTGAAATTTTTTCTCCGCCATATTTATTATTCCCTTTATATTCGACGAGAAGCCAGATGGGACCTTCATACTGAGCAGGCATTCAAAGAAGATTTCCTTCTCTGCTTTGGTAAGAGCGTAGCTGGCAGGACCTTCATACTGCTCATGCATGCCGTCGTTTTCGTGCACACGTTGCTGGTCCTCCCGTGCCTCCGGTGTATCTTTTGTCTTCCCATACACGCCCAGGAATCCTAGCAGGTTCACGCAAAGATTCTTCGTCACGTGCATCACGTCGATTGCAGAGCGGACCTCTAGGACTTTCCAATATTCTAGCTCCCAAAATATAGATTTCGTCTTCCACATGGGTGCGTGTCCCTCAGCGTCAGTCGGAATAGATTGTCTACCAGGACCCTTTCCAAATATTACTTGTAAATCCTTGACCATATCAAGTATGTCATCACCAGTACGGAGGACGGGCTTCTTCCGGTGATCTGCCTCACCTTTGAAATGCTTGCCTTTCTTTCTTAAGGCATGCTTGGCCGGAAGAAATCGACGATGTCCCAGGTACACATTCTTCTTGCATTTGTCCAAATATATACTTTGGGTATCATCTAAATAGTGCATGCATGCATGGTATCCCTTGTTTGTCTGTCCTGAAAGGTTACTAAGAGCATGCCAATCATTGATGGTTACAAAGAGCAACGCTCGCAGGTCAAATTCCTGCTGTTTCTGCTCATCCCACACACGTACACCTTTTTTATTCCACAGCTATAAAAGTTCATCAACTAATGGCCTTAGGTACACATCAATGTCGTTGCCGGGTTGCTTAGGGCCTTGGATGAGCACTGGCATCATAATGAACTTCCGCTTCATGCACAACCAAGGAGGAAGGTTATAGATACATAGAGTCATAGGCCATGTGCTATGCTTGCTGCTCTGCTCCCCGAATGGATTAATGCCATCTGCACTTAAACCAAACCATACGTTCCTTGGGTCATCTGCAAAGTCCGGCCAGTCTCTCTCGATTTTTCTCCACTGCGACCCATCAGCGGGTACTCTCAACTTCCCGTCTTTCTTAAGGTCTTCTTTGTGCCATCGCAACGACTTGGCATGCTCTTTGTTTTGGAACAAACTTTTCAACCGTGGTATTATAGGAGCATACCACATCACCTTGGCAGGAATCCTCTTCCCGGGGCGCTCGCCCTGAACATCATAAACAGGGTCATCGCGACCAATCTTATATCGCAATGCATTGCATACCGGGCATGCATCCAAATTCTCGTACTCACCGCGGTAGAGGATGCAGTCATTAGGGCATGCATGTATCTTCTGCACCTCCAATCCTAGAGGACAGACAACCTTCTTTGCTTCGTATGTACTGTCGGGCAAGTCGTTGTCCTTTGGAAGCTTATTCTTCATTATTTTCAAGAACTTTTCAAATGCCTTGTCAGCTACACCATTCTCTGCCTTCCATTGCAGAAATTCGAGTGTGGTACCGAGCTTCGTGTTGTCATCTTCGCAATTTGGGTACAACGCTTTTTTGTGATCCTCTAACATGCGCTGCAACTTCAACTTCTCCTTTTCATTTTCGTAGTTTCTCTTTGCATCAGCAATGGCCCTACCAAGATCATCAGCGGGCTCATCTGATTCCTCAGCTTCTTCTTCTTCATTCTCTTCCCCCATTGTACTACCATCATATTCATGACACCCAGGATAGTTGTCGTCATCCTCTTCTTCTTCATTCTCTTCCATTAGAACCCCTCTTTCTCCGTGCTTGGTCCAACAATTATAGCCGGACATGAAACCGGACGTAAATAGGTGGACGTGAATCTGTTTTGAGCTAGAGTAAGTCTTATCATTCTTACACACACCACATGGACAACACATAAAACCATCCCGCTTGTTTGCCTCAGCCGCACGCAAAAAACTCTGCACGCCATTAATGAACTGGGGAGAGCGTTGGTCAACGTACATCCATTGTCGGTTCATCTTCATTACACAACACCAAGAAGACCAAATTAATACAAGTTCATACATAAAGTTCATACACACTTATTCTCATAAAACAACATAAAACTATCTAGCTAAAACATTTTAAATGCAACAACAAATGTGATCAAAATCACAACTAAGGTAAAAATTGATCCAACAACATAATGATACCAAGCCTCTTTATTAATGGCATATTTTCTAATCTTTCTAATCTTCAAGCGCATTGCATCCATCTTGATCTTGTGATCATCGACGACATCGGCAGAGTACAACTCCAATTTCATCTTCTCTTCTTCAACTCTTTTCAATTTTTCTTTCAAATCCTCATTTTCTTTTTCAACTAAATTTAACTTCTCGACAATAGGGTCGGTTGGCATTTCTGGTTCAGCTACCTCCTAGATAAAAATATCTATGTCAACTTGATGGGCATAATTGTTATTAACACGAAATGCAACAAATAGTTATAAAAGAGAATATACCACATCTGAATCGTAAACCGGACGAGGGCCGACGGGCACGGATATCATAACCATGGCACTATATATAACAACAATCATACAAGTAAGAAAACTATGCAAGTAACTATCTAAATCATACAAATACGATTTTATTTATAAAAATGATAAGAACACAAGAAGAGGCTCACCAAGGTGGTGCCGGCGATGGGACGGTGCGGTCGATCGACGGTGGTTAGGACAGGGACGGGAAGGCACACTAAGTAAACCACACCTACACATATGCAAACTAAGGAGTTAATTTGAGCTCAAATTGCATATAAATCAAAAAAACTACCACATAATTACACCCAAACTAAAACCCACAAATCACTATACTTATAAAGCATAGCATGAGCTGATCTAGCAATAAGAGATGAAAGGACAAAGTTGCTAACCTTTGTGGACACTTGGAGGGATTGGGGTGCCTCAAATCTTGACAAATCTTGGCAAAAATGGAGGGAGGAGCTCGAGCTAGGGGGAGAACAAAGAGGGGAATTCGAATGGAGAAAACAGAGAAATGGAGTCGGGCTAGACGAAGGGTTTATATAGGGAGAGCTTTAGTCCCGGTTGGTTATACAAACCGGGACTAAAGGTCCATCTATTGTCCCGGTTTGTATCACAAACCGGGACTAAAATGGCTCGTGGGGGCCCCAGGCTGACACCAGCCTGCCACCACTCCTTTAGTCCTGGTTTGTGATACAAACCGGGACTATATGTCCCAAATGAACCGGGACTAATGGGGCCTGTACCCCCTGACAGCTCCTAGCCGTTGGAACCGGGACTAATGGACACATTAGTCCCGGTCCAAAGCAAAACCGGGACTTAAGGTTGAAACGGAAGGCCTGTTTTCTACTAGTGAAATGGGTCCCACATGATTGGCGCCCTGTTTCACGTTTCGAGTTTTGGAAACCAATTTTTGCGGTCTATTAATCACACACAGTCATGCATTGGGAACCGTCGGTGATGTTAATTCACACACGGTTTTTGAGTAGGAAATCGTGTGCAATCACTGCTGGCGTCGATCAAGATTCTAGCCACCTATAAATGCTGCCCCTCAAGACGTCATCCTGCCTGCATTCTCTCGTCTCTCTATCCCACCCCTCGCACAAAACTCTGCCATGGCGCGGCCGGTCTGTGCACAAGCAAAGGAGGAGGCGCCACCCCGCGAGGACATGACGAAATGCAGCAACGAGGAGGACCCCTTCGCGCCCCCAGACGAGGTCGCGCAGACCCCCCAACTGAAGATTGGTTTTGGGGCCAGTATGATCTGGCTTTGTGGAAGGCGCTACCGCCGGCTGAGAGAGCCAGGCAGGTGGCGTTCAAGAAGGAGCGGGCTGAGGAGTGCGCCAGGAACCTCGCGGCCTGGAATGCCCTTAGTGCCGCAAGGGAAAAGGAGGAGCTGGAGCTTTGGTGGCGGGCGAGTCGACAAGCGGTGGAGGTGTACGAAGACGGCCGGTACCACGCAAGGAAAGCTAGAGGCGCTAGGCGCCTCACCATTGCGTGGGCGTGGGCCGATAAGCTCGAGCGTGCCACCGCCAAAGAGCTCCAGTGGGCGCCCACTGAACTGTCCTGCATGGTCGCGTGCCTCCGCCAGCAAGAGGCTGATCGGCACGTCGAGCGCTGCGAGGCGGAGGAGGCGGCGAACTCCCTCAGCATTGGGAAGCCACCGCGCACCAGGGAGCTGCTGGCGAGAGGCTACCATTTTACTGCTCCCCGCCCCAGGAGGGGTTATTATTAGTTTAGTTTTTATTCATTGTACGTATTAGTTAAGTACTATTATCACGTATATGTGATGATATATGTTGTATATGTATCATGTCTTCAATGAGCTATTCAACAATTAATATATATTATTAGTTTCACATTTCTATCTGTTTTCATACTGATTTTCTGATTCTAACTGTTAGCCTTTTACTCATATTGAAAAATAACAATAGAACATAAATCATTCATACATCGAAACATATCAATATTGCGATTGTTGTCCACACATTGGGATCGACATCTAAAGGATTCAACAAAATAAAACGCGTCCATGACTACACCCTAACCTACGGAAGTTCTTGGCTGTGCCTGAACTCGGTCTGGCGTTCGCCCATGCGGTTTACACGCTCACGGTACAGCTGTAGCGCGATCTCGAGCTCCAAGCTGGCTATTTCGTCGGAGATTACCATCTCGAGGATGCGACGGCCATTTTCTTCTACTACTCCCCGCTGGACACCTGGGCCAAGGATGCGCTCGAGCCTACCAACGAGCCCGTTTGCATCGAGGGGGCCGCGGACAAGGCGAACGGCGCGACCCATGCGAACGGCGCGACCGGCGTCCGGTGCAAGGACGGTGCGGCCGGGCTCTAGTGCAAGTACGGTGCAGACGGCCGCTGCCCATTCCTGGCGAGAAAGAGGGCTACTCACGTGCCTTCGACACCGCTGCAACGTCATGTCGGGTGGGATAGCAGGCAAGCGGGGATGGAACCACTCTTGCTCTGCCACGCGCCGCGCCCCTTGCTCTGTGGCCCTCCATCGGTCTTGATGTGCGGCGCGCCTTGCCCTCTCGGCACGGACGCGCATGTTTTGCTCTACGGAGCACCACCGATGATCTTCTTGTGCGGCGTGCTGCAGCCTCTCGGCGGTGACGCGGCTATGTTGCTCGGCGCCGCTGCCGCGCCTTACGCCAAGGGTCTGCTCAACCCTTGCGATGACGCGCAGCACAGCGTTGTCCGGCGCGTTGCCGGACACGCCATCGGCTTCGACAGGCCATTGCGCCTGCACCGGATCATTTTCGTCGTCGAGGAGTTTGATGGCAGAGGAGGCGCTTGGTCGGGTTGGCATGCTTCGTAGATGGGCTAGGCTGCACTAGGTGTGCATCCGCGTGTGACGCGTGCAGGCTCTTATGCTCATTCGCTTCTGGCGGGAAACCGATGGGGAAGCTTGCGCGGGAACATGCGTGGTTCCGCGCGGGAACGTGGCCAAAAGAAACGCCGGTGCGGAGCCGAAGCATGCACTGGAATCCCCAGGCGAAAACGCGGTGGCAAGACGTGAGAGGGGAAGAAGAGGTGATGCGCAGTCAGACTGGTAATAATAATAAAACGTTTGCAATATTAATACGGGAAAACGGCACTTCCATACATACCGTCGATAATGTTTTCATCAATTGCTGACAATTTTTTGGCAACAATCGTCTGCCCACAACACACACAACTTGTCCGGATGAATCGTTTGTGTTATTATTGGTCTCCCCACACAATTCTGATGAATGAACCGATTGTTGCGTATCACACACACCTTCTTACGCTAACCCGTTTGTGTTCTGCTGGATCATCGCAAACTGTTTCTCCGAGTGAACTGTGTGCCGTACTTTACACACATACAAAGTTTTGTTAAATGTTTCTGTTATCTTAGCTTATCCTAAACAGTTCATAAGAATAAACTGTCTGCCGTGGATCACACACGTAACTATTTTCTGAATTGTATTTGATGGATCCACCATCGCACACAGTTCGTGCCATTTGCGACGGAGCTTGAACAATACCGTTTGCGATTGGTGGATCGCAAAAAGTTTCGTCGAAGGGTCTCTGATTGATGTGTCGTCTTTGGACCATTCTGTAGTAGTGATGGTCTTCCAAAGCGATCCTCCGGTAGAAACTCAGTGCCCATCCAATCCTACCGTTCTTCTACATCTCGTAGCAATCTGACCTACCAGAGTCACGGCTAAGGTCAACCAAGCCGGAGCCCATAATGACTTGTGGTTGCACACGTAAGCTTTTCGGCCTTGAAGTATCCTTCCATCTCTTTGAGCCTGGGTGGCGTTCCATCAGGATGATCACAGGTAGATACCAGGATTCCCGGGCATAACCATGATAGATATCAGGCTGCCAGATGCAAAATAATCCACCCAGAGGTATATTGAATCATTGAAGTCTTGAAGTCTTGATCATCACGTAGGTCTTGAATTAATTAACCTCACAACACTCTTGAATCTCACAACCAACCCCGTCTACTAAAGCGTAGCAATATTAAAATAATGTTTCCCAGGAAATAGTGTCAAAGGGTTATGGGGGTACCTACCACATGTAACTACTCAAGAGCCAAGTTTCCAATTACCTACTTTGCATGCATGGTGGAACAAGTTGAATCTAATGCAATAAAATCATGGGTGAAAATATGATCAAATAACTTGCCTTGCTGACGGTCTTCGAACTCAAGCGACTCTAAGTAGCAAGCTTCGCACTCCGGATGATCTAACGAGACAAACAATTCACACTATAAGCATAACATATTCACAACAATGATTTACAACAAGTAAAACTAATAAGGAAACAATCAATGAAAACATAAAGAAAACAAAAGGCAAAACCAAAAGAAATCTACAAAACTTAATGGAAGAGTTTTATCATTGGAAAAACAAACTAATAAATAGTTTTCTGCCACAAATAAAATCTTAACAAAAATTAAACTAAAGTTTTATTAAAATAACAAATAGGATTTCACCAAAAGTTTTCTAAACAAAAAGAATCAACCAAAAACCCATTATCAAACTCTACTTATAAAGAAAACAATGCTATTTACAAAACAAAGAACAAAAAGAATAGAATTTATTTTTTTAACAGAAAGTAAAACTCCTATTATTAACTAATATATACAAATTATAATATGTTAACAATGTCAAAAGAAAACAAATTAAAAACAATTAAACCAAAAGAAATAACAATAAACCAAAAAAGAACTAAAACCAGTACTGTTTTTCTTAAAACCTTAATTAAATTAATCCTAAAAATTCCCAAATTAATCCTATTGATAAAACTAACTAACACAAAACAGTAGGAAAAAGAATCACTCAAAAATCTATTTTGAAAATAAAGTTATTTAAAAAATAGAGATTCAAACAAATTTCAATGAATTCCAATTTAAACTACTCGAATTTGAAAACTACTGGAACTAACAGAAAGTTTACAATATTTGTGACCTAATGCAAAAAGATTCACTAAAAAACTAATTAAAACATAAAAGATAAATCAAAACAAAAACAAAAAATATTCTGTTTTTAAAAAAGAAGCAGAAAAAAGAAAAAAAATCTAACTAACGGTCCCTAGGCTACGTCGCAGCTCCCGATTGGACTAGGGGTGTGCGCGCGTGCTGGAACAGAGCGAACGGCCAGACTCTAAAAGAAAACAGTTCGCCATTTTAAATGATCTAATACTACGCGTTCGATCCAGATCCAACGGTGGGGGAGGTTTCGCCGGCGCTTACAGCGAGATGGGTCGTTTCCGGCAATGTTGACGACGGCGGCGGCTCGGTGGTGGTCAGGGGCGATGCTCCGGTGGTACTTGGCAATGCGAAGGCATCGAGGCGATGGAGTTGAGGGCGGCGAGGTATATGGTGGTGGACATCGAGCTCGGGGGTGACGGAGATGAGCGGGGCGAGCTCAGCGGGTGCGGTGGCACTCGAGTTGAAGTCCGACGAGTGGTAGCAGCGGCGCTGATGCGTGGGAGGGGGAATCTAGGGTGGAATGGAGTGCGGGCATTCTGGCTTTTATAGCCAGGGGTCGGGAGCGTCAGAACGGAAGGATAGCGGTTGCAAAGATCGGATCCGGCGAGATCTTTTGGGCGAAGGAAAGAGAGTGCGGTGAAGGAAGGGGAAGACCGAGGCAAGATCGGGTCGCACAGTGGGCCAGGGGCGTTAGAGCGAGAGAAGGAGAGAGAGAGAGCATGGTGCACGTCGGTTGCCCGATCCGATCAAGATTCGGGAGCGAGAGGGGGATTTGGGCCCGATTTGCTAGTTGGGCAACGTCGGCACATTTCCTAATAAAGACTCTCTTCCTTTTGTTTAAAACCAGGAACAAAAATACTAAAAAGGAAAACGAAAACTATTCCAAATATAGAAGTGTTATAAATTAAAATGATCAGGAAAAAAAATAGTAAACAGATTAATATTTTTCCAAGACCAAATGAAATAGTTTTAAAAAATGTTTTTTCCTGAAAATGCCCAAAATGTAATTGAAATCCAATTTTGAATATTTTCAAAATACCCCTGGTTTTAATAGTCAAATGCCTTTCAAAAATACCCCTGAATTGGAGGATCATATTCCTCCTCTCATTTCCAACATTTTTCAGAGGTTTCCTTAATTTGAACTCAAATGAAAAGAAATGGAAATGAGGTTTTAACAAAGGTACCATAGAGCATTCAACTATCATTTCAATCACAATGCAAACACAAACAAGATGAGTGGATGCTTAGCTAATAGTATAACATGCCAAAATGAAATTTTGGGATGTTACAGGAAGCAATCAATCCTAATGATCACATAGCGAGCTCTCAATGAAAGTACCAATGTCGGTGTCAAAACCAAGAGACCTCGGGTAGGGGGGGGCGAGCTATGAGATCGGATCCATGGTAACAGGAGACAAGGAACACGATGCTTTTACCCAAGTCGATGCCCTCTCGATGGAGGTAAAACCCTATGTCCTGCTATTGTTATATTGATGGCATAACGAATACATAGTTGAGCTACCTCGAGATTGTATGTTTATGGACTAAACCCTAGGGGTGATGATGATGTGTATGGTCGTCCTCTACGGGCTAAACCCTCCCGTTTATATAGGCACCGGGGGTATCTAGGACTACATGAATGTCAGTTACGATCTATGGATTACATGCCAAATCTTCCTTCCTTCGAGCACACGCCAAGTCTTTGGTAGAGTCCGATGTGCTCACGGCCCACCAAAGGGCCTCCAAAGTCCTTCCTTCCTGACGGGCCTCCAGCCCAGCCTATGGAATAGACCAGCTCGGCTGGAACCCCCTAGTCCAGGAGTCCCTCAATATGCATCCATGATTTCCTTGCACATTTGGTTTTTGGAACCAGCAAGACAATTGAATTCAAACTTCACTTTTGAGTTTAAATGAAAGTCATGGAGGTTTCACCCAAAAATATTTTTACAAAAACTTACATAAGGGCAGGAAAGAAATTTCCTAAGATAATATTTGCCCTATGTACTTTGAGTGAACCAAAGTTTGAAAATAGTTTAATTTAGGAAATTAAACTATAAGTAAAATTCTAGATTAAATAAACAAAACAAAAAACAAAAAAGGAAAATAAAACAATTTGCTAATAGGCCCAACAGCTACTGACAAAATATAGTTTGTCAAAAATCCGTGGAGAAAACTTCAACTAGCCAGGAATCTTCTCAAAGGATTGTAGAAATTACTTTCCTTTTGAAGACAATTCAAATTTGAATTTGAATTTGAAAACAAAGAGCAGAAACGGAAAACAGGAAAAGAAAAATAAAAAATGGGCAAGACAGCCAACTAGTCGGGTCAGCCCAACTAGCTAGTCGACCTGCCTGCACCCGTGCCTGCGCTGTCTCTCTCTCCCTCTCACGGACAGCGGGCCCCGCGTATCAAGTCACCTCTTAACCCTGGCAACCGTCGCCCAAGCCACACATCCACGACCTCGCCACGTCCGAGCACATGATCCACCCCACTCATGCACTCTGGCCACATTTTTCATTGCCTCCTTGTCCTATAAATAGACCATGTATCACATTACAGAAGCCCCAAGGTCACATTGCCCCTCGCCGCAAAGCCACTCTACCGCGATCTCGGCATTGCCTTAGTGTCTGCAATCCTAGCCGCTCAATTCCGACCACCATAGCCACCTCCGTGACCAACTGCTTCCACCATTGCACTCGTCGTCCCATTGCGTACCCATTGGACATATCCGACGAGCCTGAGGCCCTCTGCATCCCCGAGTTCGATGGAGGCTGAAGCTTGGCGTTGTCGTCGTCGTTGCTCCATTGACCCCCTCCCTAACCATTTGGTCCACTCGATTTCGTCCAGGTTTGAGCACACCATCGACGCCCGAGCCGCCCGCAACTCCGGCGAGCCTCCCCGTCATCGTCTTTGTCATACCCGAGGCCAAACGATGCCACCATCGTCTTCATCTGTCGTCCAATCATGCCCCTCGCGAAGTCTAGAATCCCCTAGAATGTCGGCAGCCTCCACACACGAATGTCGCATTGCTATGCTCGTGTTTTCTGATGAATCTCCAGCGAGGAGGTTCGGTGAGCTCAAAACTCTAACCCCTCTATTTAATCTTGACCGTTAGATCTAGATCAGACCGCCCATGTTAGAGCACTTAAAAGAACCGATACGGTCTAATGAGAAGCTTCCACATAGACAACATTATCCAAAACAATATCAGCAAGAAATTCGTTAACTAAAAAGAAACTACAGTTTGTCACAAAAGCACATGAAACTTAAAACTATCATAACAAAATATGTAGAAGGCCAAATCGAATGATTCTTATTGCAAAAGAAACCTTGGGAAATGTACTTTCAGGATAATTTTAGAAAAAGCAAATTTGATCTTCTAAAAATTGAATTTCAAACATAAATATTAAATACTAAATAGTGCAAAACTTTTAATCTACAAATCCAAATTAAGTGAATCTTTTGTACTTTTGAACTAGAGAAATGTAGTTTTATTTAGTATACTGTTAGATAAAATGTAAAATTTTATAAAATATTTTCTTTACAGAAAGTTAGGAAATCTAGTTTCAAATTTAATTTAATCCATTTAATGAAATAAAAAAATTATAAATAGGTGAAATGCAATTCATCTAAAAACTACACTTATTGTGACATGTTAGGACATTTAATAAAATATTTTAAGACAATTTGAATCATAGTTTCAAATAAAGGAATTTAATGATAAACTCTAATTATTTCATAAAAGAAAATGGAAGAACAATTAATTGTTTATTCAAATTTATTCACTAAAACATTATGAACTGAATTAATTGAACATCAAATCTGAAAGTCAAACCTAGATCAAATAAATTCAAATGATTTCAAGTAGAGGAAGTCAAATTTAAGTCAAATAAAGTTCAATTAATACAAGTCAAACCAAACTTCAAATTGCTTTAACAACTGAGATTTAATTCATATAGAATTCAAATATCAAACTAGGTTGTCTAGTTGAACCTATTAGGATTGATCTAGTTAGTTAAACCAAATTGAATGTTGTGATGAAGACAAACACCAGACAAACCTTGAACTCAATTTGAAAGGTCAGATTGAATATAAAACAAATCAAACAATGCAACACTTGTGTATGTGATTTGTGCTTTTGCTTTCATGCAAGTTTTCCCTTTGCATGAATTGAATGCTTATGATTGCTATGTGCTATTTTTGTGTCAACGTTAGATTACGAGGAGTGCAACCTCTGTTACTATAAGGAGTGCACCAATGACATCAACAACCAAGGCAAGTTCCACTTTGATCATATTAACCATGATAGGTGTGTGAGTTTAGGATGCTAAATTATGTACAACCCAGTAGTTGACTAATTAGGTCCAAAGTTCCCTGACCTTGTAAACATCGGGTAGATGCTTAGTTGTGACTACGTGGATTAGGAAACATCAACTATTATTCCACCATACCACCTCATGGTTGACTACTTAACTACAACTTAATTAATGAATCGATCTAGGTGGGCTGGCTTTGATTGGGTCATCGGAGTGCATCTATTGGTGGGGAATGCCACCCAGGTATCAAAGGGATTGTACGAGTTTAAAGTTGAATAGCCTCCATGTGTGACCATGAGACTATATGGGCTCTGTCTAGACCAAGTATGTTGTGGGAACCCTCCTAGGCAGGCCAGTGGATGTGGATATGTATCTTGGACTAGATCTGTCATTTGAGAGGACTACCACTTCCCAAAAGTCTCGTCTTGATCTACCTAGCTACTTCACAAGTGAAGTTTAGTAGCAGGAGGGTGTGATCGGGAATCACGGGTAAAGTACACAAACCTTTGCAGAGTGTATAAAACTGATCATAATTAGTCGTATCCCCGGTTATGGACAACTTTTGAGCAACTCATCGAAGAATTGTCCGCTTGATCTCATTCACCTCTTCTATTAAAATCAATGGGTCGAACCAAAGGGGGGTAATGGCCCTGAGCTCAGAGGACTGGAGGACCCATGGTCTCTGGAGAAAGGCTTGGGGAGAAGTGTGACACGGATGCCCACATTCTCAAATTGCATTCGCGATCGTGACACGGTCTGTCCAGGTTTACCGCATCACATGGTATGACCAGCTATTAGAATAGACTACCAAATATATATGGCAAAACTAAGTTACCTCAAAGAGCCTTGAATCCCACGAGCCAAAGAGCATGTAGGTGAACAGGTTTCCAATGAAATATAGATTGCTAATACATCCAATGTATTTACCCTAGTGGCTGCAACGTATCATGTTGCAGGTGACTATTACGAGGAGGGACTTACGTAGGGTTTCGTGCCTCCAGTCGACATGCTTCCCCATGGTGTTGATGGAGCTTAGCAAGACGCCTACCTTAGATTTTCTTTCGTTTCCACTTGTTATGAACTTTGTTTGCTAATTGTAAGACTATGTATTTGACTAGCCTATGTATAGAGTCTGTAAGACTATTTGCTATCTGTATCATGTGATCTACTAAAGAACATATTTGTGTATGATACAACATCATTACCGTGTATGCCGACGATTCGATCCAGAGGTTGGCATAGAAACACATGGAGACATATGCCTATAAACATGGGTCGTGACAGATAGTATGAGAGCAATGTGTTAACTGTAGGACGTAACCCTAGCATTGGACGAGACCAAAGGAACAAAAGTATTTTGCCTACCTTATAATTTTCTTCACTTCATTTACGACCTCTCCTTTTTCAAAATGTAGATGGCCGAGTTCACCAAGTACGTATACGCCGAGGAAGAGACCACAACCATGTTCATGGACCAAATCATAAAGTTGATAGAAGAGTTGAAATTTCCGCCTTTGGAGTTCATGGGGAAGGAACTACCTGGCATAGTCCCTGAGGCCTGACAACATTCGATCATCAAGACCATAGTGCGAGGAAGGCAAGTGGTTCCATGCACCAATGGCATCACCTTCGTCAAGCACTACATCAATTGGAGAAACGGTATCGATAAGGCTACCCAAGAAACCTTAGGCCGTACCCTCTGGAAGTACCGAAGGTTAATCATGAAGTACCACCCCTTCAGTCGGTTTGGAAGGAGGTACGTCAGCGGCGTGCCCGTGGGAAAGCCAAACATGGAAAAGGTGGACTGGGAGGAAAGGCACTATGAGGACATGGAGAGCAATGTGGCCAACCTTGAGGAGTATCTGGAAGAGTACATGGGTGATTACAACGAGTTGATCGCCAATAGAGATCCTTGAGAGAGATGTTCAAAGCCTGCAAAAGGAAGTGAAGGACAAGGATGATCATATGGTCATCAGGGATGCACAACTTCTGATTATGGAGAAGAGGATCAGGAACCTGGAGAACCTGCTCCAGAGCATGACCGTGTCATCACCACCCGAGCCAGACGAGTATGATCCTCAAGACAGGATATCTTCCAAACTGGGGGCGCACGATGGTTAACTACTCCCAACCTCCTCCCTAGGAGCATGTGAGTAATACTTTGCTTTGAGGTTTAATAAATCATATGATAAGTATATCAGTTATTTATGACTAATGTGAGTTTGTGGACTATAAGCACTTCTATCCTTTCATATTTTGCTAGTCTGGTCGGTACCGTGCATTGCCCGTCTCCCCTGAGACTTGGTGCAAACTTCGCCTGTGGATCCAAACCCCGTGATATGATAGGTTCTATCACACATAAACCTCATTATATCAATCCTAAAAACAGCCACCATACCTACCTATCATGGCATTTCCATAGCCATTCCGTGATATATTGCTATGCAATTTACATCGTTGCTATTCATATGACATGAGCAATCATTGTCATTTTACTTTGCATGATCATATAGAGCTGACATGATATTTGTGGCGCAGCCACCGTTCATCATTGTAATACATGTTACGCTAGATCATTGCACATCCAGGTACACTGCCAGAGGCAATCATATGTAGGCATATCATATCGAGTTGTAAGTAAATAAAAATGTGATGCATTCTAGAGTTTTGTCCCTACCCTATGAGGATGTAAAAATTGAAAAAAAGAGGCCGAAAATAGCCCATCAAAAAAATTAGAAAGGAGAAAACAAAAAAATGAGATAAAAGGAGAGAGGGGCACACAACTATCACTTTACTAAACTTGTGCTTCAAAGTAGCACCATGTTCTTCATATTGAGAGTCTACATGATTTGTCACTTTCATATACTAGTGGAAATTTTTACGTTATAGACATTGACCTGCATATTCTGATGACCAGCTTCCTCAAATGCTCGAGGTTTTCATGAGCAAGTAATTTGGATGCACACCCACTTAGTTTCAGTAGAGAGATTTCATACAATTATAGCTCTAGTGCATCTGTTGCATGGTAATCCCTACTCCTCGCATCAATGTCAGTTGAGAGGCGTCTCCATTGCTTAACGATTCGCCGAGTTGATGCGAGAATTTCTCTATTTTTCCTTCCATTGAACCCCTACCATCATTCTCTATTCCACCTAAAGTGCTAAGTCCATGGCTCACGCTCAGGTATTGAGTGAAGTTGAAAATGCTAAAGCACGTGAAAAAAGTATGAGACAATTGCTTATTTGATAGACTATTGTCTTGAATCATTCCTGTCATAATATTCATGTCATGATTATATTATTTGATCAAGATTATGCTAGGTAGCATTCCACATCCAAATTTATCTTTGTATTCTCATTCCTACTCGAGGACAAGCACGAATTAAGCTTGGGGGCGTTGATACGTCTCCGGCGTATCTATAATTTCTTATTATTTCGTGCCACTATCCTACTACTTTCACATACTTTTGGCAACATTTATTATATTTCTTAGAATAACATATTAATCTAGTGCCCAGTGTCAGTTCTTTATTTTTGCATGTTTTTGTATTTCGCAGAAAATCTATATGAAATGAAGACCAAACGTGATTAAAAGTTGTGGTGATTTTTTATGTAATATATGGCATTTTTTGTACAAGAATCAACAGAAGGGGTGGCCCACAGGCCCCACAAGCTCAAGCGGCATGCCCCCTATCCTAGGGTGCACCGCTTGCACTTGTGGCCACCTCGTAAGTTGGTTGGGTGTCCTTTGGGCGCAAGGAATCTAATATCCGGATAAAAATTGTGTTAAAATTTCAGCCCGATCGGAGTTACGGATATCTGGCTATAAAAGAAACGATGAAGGGCTCCAAAAATAGGTTGTGAAACGGAGAAAAAAATACAGAGAGACCCAGTCTAGAGGGACTCCCACCCCTCGCGGGCCATGGCAGCCAAGGATGAGAGGGGGAACCTTTCTCCCATGTAGGGAGAAGGCCAAGGAAGAAGAAGAAGAAGGAGGGGGCTCTCTCCCCCCCTCTCTCTCGGCGGCGCCGGAGTGCCACCGGGGGAACCATCGTGACGGTGATCTACATCAACTACTTCCGTGCTGTCACCTCCATCACCTTCCCTCATCTATTATCAGCGGTCCACTCTCCCGCAACCCGCTGTACCCCCTACTTGAACATGATGCTTTATGCTATATATTATTATCCAATGATGTGTAGCCATCATGTGATGTTTGAGCAGATTCATTTTGTCCTATGGGTTAATTGATGATCTTGACTTATTTGAGTTGCATGTTTTATTTTGGTGTTGTCCTATAGTGCCTTTTGTGCCACACACACATGTAGGATTACCGCTATAGGGTGTTGCAATATGTTCACAATTTACTTACTGTCAAGTTTGCGTGAGCGACACAAACATAAACTCGGGTAAGTGAATTGTTGCATATGGGATAAAGGGTACTTTATACTTAAGGCTATGGTTGGTTTTACCTTAATGATCTCTAGTAGTTACGGATGCTTGCTAGATTTTCAATCATAGGTTCATGTGATCCAAGTATAGAAAGTGTGCTTGCTTATGCCTCTCCCTCATATAAAATTGCAATTATGATTACAGATCTTGTTATCAATTGCCTAGGACAATCTCGCAAATCCTACCACCACTTTTCCACACTCGCTATACTAACTTAATTGTTCTTTTACTAAAACAACACCTAACTTTTATTTCCATGTTCTTTATTATCTTGCAAACCTATCCTATAACACCTACAAAGTATTTCTAGTTTTATTCTTGCAAAGTAGTTTTATTTCTTGTACTAGGTAAAGTGAGCACTGGTGTGCGTAGAGTTGTATCGGTGGTCCATAGAACTTGAGAGAGGCTACAAACGATCCCCTATACCTGTGGGTTATCTTGGGGTCTGGGCATGGCCCTAGAAGTCCCCGCTAACTTCCAGGTGGAGGATATCAGCAGCTATGTCGTGTTCTTTGAGCTCCTAGTTTCCAAGCGTGTGCCGACCTTGCAGGGAATGAACGAGATGATACAAATGAGGTGTCGCAGGCTGGTGGGCGAAGCCGCGGAACATGTCCTCTTCAACGTGTATATTCACGATGCCAACTTTCCCTTTGAAGATCTGCTAAAGAAACTGGGGCCCGAGGAGGAAGCGAAGGCGGCCTGCGACATTGTTGACGAATACGTGATGGCACTCGCCCATTTGTATAGGACTGCAGAGGGCGATGGTGGCGGACCCTCAGAGGGTTCCCTCTCTGTCGAGAGCTCCTTCGGTGCGTCCGCGGACTACGACGCTGAAGGTTCATATGCCTTGTGATATTTTGTAAGTGACTTGTTCGGCGCGGGGTGCCGTCCTTTTAAACTAAAAATTTGTTGAGCGTATGGCACCGACAATTTAAATTCGTGTGAACTTGGTTAGGGTTTTTCCTTTGTGAAAGATGTTTTAGTTTTTGCGTTGTTTCCTGCCATGTGTCGTTGTGCTTCTGAGGAACCCCACGTTATCGGGGGGCATCCCCCCGGGCAAGAGAGTGATGATCATTAGTATGTTGGAATGTTTCGTAGACATGATCGATTCTTCCCGAGGGAGGCACGGCTTCCCGGGGAAGGTTCTTGGGAGAAGCACTTCCCAGGAGCCCTGTTTTATGGATAGGCCAGGCACCCCAAGGTAATATTCAAGGAAGACTCAAGCGTCTAAGCTTGGGGATGCCCCGGAAGGCATCCCCTCTTTCGTCTCAATCCATTGGTATGTCATCGATGACCCACAAGTGTAGGGGATCAATCGTAGTCCTTTCGATAAGTAAGAGTGCCGAACCCAACGAGGGGCAAAAGGAAATGACAAGCGATTTTCAGCAAGGTAATTTCTGCAAGCACTGAAATTGTAGGTAACAGATAGTTTGATAGCAAGATAATCGGTAACGAGCAAGTAACGGTAACGGTAAATAAAGTGCAGCAAGGTAGCCCAATCCTTTCGTGGCAAAGGACAGGCCAGAACAGTCTGTAGTAATAGGCAAAGTGTTCTTGAGGGTACACTGGAATTTCATCTAGTCACTTTTATCATGTTGGTTTGATTTGTGTTCGCTACTTTGATAATTTGATATGTGGGTGGACTGGTGCTTGGGTGCTGTTCTTACTTGAACAACCTCCCACTTATGATTAACCCCCTCGCAAGCATCCGCAACTACGAGAAAAGTATTAAGATAAAATCTAACCATAGCATTAAACGTTTGGATCCAAATCAGCCCCTTACGAAGTAGCGCATAAACTAGGGTTTAAGCTTATGTCACTCTAGCAACCCATCATATAATAACTAATCCACAATGCCTTCCCTTAGGCCCAAGGATGGTGAAGTGTCATGTAGTCAAAGTTCACATGACACCACAAAGGGAATCACAACATACATATCATCAAAATATCGAACACATATCAAATTCACATGATTACTTGCAACATGACTTCTCCCGTGACCTTAAGAACAAAGGTAACTACTCACAAATAATATTCATGCTCAACATCAGAGGGGCATTGAATATAATAATGGATCTGAACATATAATATTCCCCCAAATAAACCATATAGTAATCAACAAGAAGATGTAATCAACACTACTAGTCACCCAGAGGTACCAATCAGAGGTTCTGGTACAAAGATTGAACACAAGAGATGAACTAGGGTTTGAGAGGAGATGGTGTTGTTGAAGCTGTTGATGAAGATTGGCCTCCCAAAGATGAGAGGGGTGTTGGTGATGACGATGGCTTCGATTTCCCCCTCCGGGAGGGAAGTTCCCCCGGCGGAATCGCTCCGCCGGAGGGCAACAGTGCTCCTGCCCAAGTTCCGCCTCGAGACGGCGGTGTTCCGTCCCGAAAGTCCTCTCCTTATTTTTTTCTAGGTCAAAAGACCTTATATACCAGAAGATGGGCACCGGAGGAGGGCCGAGGAGGGCACAAGCCACCAGGGCGCGCCTAGGGGGCCTGGCGTGCCCTAGTGTCTTGTGCCAACCAGGATGGCCCCCTCCGGTAGTTATTTGCTCCAGTATTTTTAGTATAATCCAAAAATATTCTCTGTAAAGTTTTAGCTTGTTTGGAGATGTGTAGAATAGGTATCTCTGATGTGCTTTTTCAGGTCCAGAATTCCAGCTGCCGGTATTCTCCCTCTTTGTGTAAACCTTGCATAATATGAGAGAAAAGGCATTAGAATCACTCCCTAAAGCATTATTATTTAGCAAAAAATTATAAATAACAGTAGGAAATCATGATGCAAAATGGACGTATCAACTCCCCCAAGATAGACCTCACTTGTCCTCAAGCGAAAGCCGATATTGAAAAGCATGTCCACAGGGTTTGAGAGAGAGGTGTCGATACAAACAAAATACGGACGTAGTAGCATCATGCTTATTATCATAACAGCAACAAACTCTATCATAAAACTTATTCATATACATTCATCATATAATTTCTCATGAACAAGTAACAATTCATCAAAACAAACAAGTATAAAGCATAAACCATATTGAAAACCAACAAACTATGTTCTCAGTCAACTTTGCAACAACAATTCATCATATTTTCAGGAAGGGTCTCATGTCGGAGCCTTTTGGCAAGTCCACATACTCAACCATCATTTAGTCTTCTATGATTGCTAACACTCACAGCATACCCATGAGCAAAAAGTTTGAACCGGACACAAAGAAAGATAGGGCTTATAGTTTTGCCTCCCAATGTATTCACCTCAACGGTGATGTCAACAATAATAACTCATGCTCACTCATATCCAACTGGATATATGTGCCTAGATCTTTCCTCACCACATGATGCTTGCAAAAGAAAAAGTAAAAAGTAATAGGTAAGAATACTTTGACTCTTGCATAAAAGTAAATGCATAAAAGTAAAGGATAGGCCCTTCGCAGAGGGAAGAGAGGTTGTCATGCCTTTTTGGTTTGTATGCCCAATCCCTTAATGTAAAAGAACGTCACGCTATATTGCCCCCTATGATAGCTACCTTTATTATGCAGTCCATCGCTTTTATTACTTTGCCATCATAAGTTCGTATCGCGCTCAATTTTCTCTTACACTAATTGATCAAAACACATTTAGAAGCAATTTTTATTACCTTATTGCACCGATGACAACTTACTTGAAGGATCTTACTTGATCCGTAGGTAGGTATGGTGGACTCTCAAAGCATGAATTTGGGTTTTGGGTTTTTGGAAGCACAAGTAGTATCTCTACTTAGTGCGGAGTTTTTTTGGCTAGCAAAGATATTGGGCAAGCACCACATGTTGAAGGATCTATGACAATATAACTTCTATGTGGATATGAACAAGCATAAATCATTACCTTGTCTTCTTTGTCCAACGTCAACAATTTTGGCATATAATATTTAATGGGGGATCACAATCATAAAAGATGTCGAAGATAGTGTATTTGCATGTGAATCTTCTCTTCCCTTATTAATTCTTTCATGAATTGCATCATTGACCAATGCCATGTTTGTCAATCTCCAATAAATTTTACCACTTATAGTTTTCCTTATGTGATGTCATTACTTACCATAAGATTAGCATATGATTCTTTTCATTTATTTCATTTTCCTTTTATTTTGATTGCAACAAGAAAGTAGAGAAGCAAAAGCTCAAACCAAATTTTATTATATAACTCTCACTCGATTACATAGATAGATAGACCACGAGACTAACACACGAAAATAGATCATGCTAAACTTTTATTCAACTAAATCAAAAGGAAACTAAAGATCAAACTGAAATAGGTAAAGTCGAATAAAAGTGGTGGTGATACTATACCGGGGCACCTCCCCCAAGCTTGGCTCAAGCCAAGGGGAGTGCCCATACCCATGTGCTCAAGTCTCCTTTGGTGGTGGTGATGAAGAAGGTGGTGGTGATGATGTGGCCTTCTTCTTCAACTTATATTTGAGCATAAAATTTTCCTCCCTTAGATCATCATTCTAATAACTCGAGCTTTAATATCTTTTTGCATAACGCCGCCTTGCTCTCCTGCAGAAAATGAGATGGAATAAATTGAACCTCAGGTTTGTGTGCTCTAGGGAGGCTTGACTTCTTGAATTCCACATGCATGTCTCCGGGTTGAGGTAGCGGGTCATTCTCCTCCTCAGAGCTATCATTCTTTGTTTCCTTCATGGCAGCGTCTTCCTCCTCGTCTGAGGTCCATCCATAATGATCCACTTCTCCATAGATCTTGAGGTTTGTAATATAGTCAGCAACATAGCTCTCCCCCTCTGAATCTTGAGACAACATATTTTCAGATCTGCCAGGAAAACAGCACGAAACAAGAACAGAGGATTTTTCTGCGATGCAGTGGTCAAAACAGTCGGGGGTATATATAGAGAATTTTTATTCTTGGGAAGCAAGCACAAGGAAGGAAAACGGAGTCGGGAAGGTGTCCGAGGTGGGCTCAACCCACCAGGGCGCGCCTGGCAGGGCTGGCGCGCCCTGGTGTATCATGCTCACCTCGGTTGCCTTCCGGTTTATTTCTTTTCCTAATTTTTCTAATAATCCAAAATTGACAGAAAATGTTTTTGCGGATTTTTCGAAGTCCATTTACTTACCACATCACGTACCTCCTATTTTTTAGAATTCTGGAGTCTTCCAAAAGGTTTCTTTTATGTGTTCCTCCGGTGTCAAGGTTTGGATAACGTTGCTTTCAACATTAATAGGCGTACCTGAGATATAATGTTTAATTCTTTGTCCATTGACCACTCTCGGGTTAGTACCTTCGGCATTATTAATCTTGATAGCTCCAGAACTATAAACCTCTTCGATAATATATGGTCCTTCCCATTTGGAGAGAAGCTTACCTGCAAAAAAATCTTAAACGAGAGTCGAACAAAAGAACATAGTCTGCAATTTTGAATTCCCGTTTTTGGATTCTTTTGTCATGCCATCTTTTTACTTTTTCTTTGAATAGTTTGGCATTTTCATAGGCTTGGGTTCTCCATTCATCTAGTGAGCTAATATCAAATAGCCTCTTCTCACCGGCAAGTTTGAAATCATAATTGAGTTCTTTATTTGCCCAAAATGCTTTATGTTCTATCTCTAGAGGCAAATGACAAGCTTTTCCGTATACCATTTTGTACAGAGACATACCCATAGGATTTTTATAAGCTATTCTATAGGCCCAAAGTGCATCATCTAGTTTCTTAGACCAAGTCTTTCGAGACCTATTGACAGTTTTTTGTAATATCAATTTTATTTCTCTATTGCTAAGTTCAACTTGACCACTAGATTGAGGATGATAGGGTGATGCAATTCTATGGTTAACATCATATTTCGCAAACATCTTATGGAAAGCACCATGAATAAAGTGTGAACCACCATCAGTCATTAAATATCTAGGGACTCCAAACCTCGGGAAGATAACTACTTTAAGCATTTTAATGGAGGTGTTGTGATCAGCACTACTAGTTGGAATAGCTTCTACCCACTTAGTGACATAATCAACAGCAACCAAAATATGAGTGTACCCGTTAGAGGAAGGAAAAAATCCCATATAATCAAAACCCCAAACATCAACAACAAGTGAATAATTCATAGGCATTTCTTGACGCTTATCGATATTACCAATTCTTTGACATTCATCACAAGACAAAACAAACTTACGAGCATCCTTGAAGAGAGTAGGCCGATAAAAACCAGATTGCAATACCTTGTGAGTAGTTCTATCTCCCGCATGATGTCCTCCATAAGCTTCGGAATGACATTTCCATAGGATTTGTTCCTATTCATGCTCAGGTACACAACGTCTAATAATACCATCTACCCCTTCTTTATAAAGATGTGGGTCATCCCAAAAGTAATGTCTTAAATCATAGAAGAAGTTATTCTTTTGTTGGTATGTGAAGCTAGGTGGTATATATTTAGCGACAATGTAATTAGCATAATCAGCATACCAAGGAGTGTTTTGAGAAACATTTATTGCAGCTAACTGTTCATCAGGAAAGCTATCATCAATAGGTAGTGGGTCATCAAGAATATTTTCTAACCTAGACAAGTTATCAGATAAGGGGTTCTAAGCTCCCTTCCTATCAACGATACGTAAGTCAAATTCTTTAAGCAAGAGAACCCACCTAATGAGTCTAGGTTTAGCATCTTTATTTTCCATAAGATATTTTATAGCAGCATGATCGGTGTGAACAATGACTCTGGAATCAACAATGTAGGATCTAAATTTATCACAAGCAAACACAACTGCTAAAAACTCTTTTTCAGTAGTAGCATAATTTCGTTGGGCACTGTCTAGAGTTTTGCTAGCATAATGGATAACATTCAATTTCTTATCAACTCTTTGTCCTAGAATAGCACCAACAGCATAATCACTAGCGTCACACATAATTTCAAAAGGCAAGTTCCAATCAGGTGGTTGAACAATAGGTGCAGAGGTTAAGGCTTTCTTGAGTGTTTCAAAGGCTTCTACATAATCATCATCAAAAACAAAAGGGATATCCTTTTGCAAAAGATTAGTAAGAGGCCTAGAAATTTTAGAGAAGTCTTTAATGAACCTCCTATAGAAACCAGCATAACCAAGGAAACTTCGAATACCTTTAATATCTTTAGGACATGGCATTTTCTCAATTGCATCAACTTTAGCTTTATCCACCTTAGTACCTCGTTCAGATATTTTATGGCCCAAGACAATACCTTCATTAACCATAAAGTGGCACTTCTCCCAATTCAAGACAAGATTAGTTTGTTCACATCTCTGCAAACCTCGATCAAGGTTGCTGAAGCAATCATCAAAAGAAGTCCCGTAAACGGAAAAATCATCCATGAAAACCTCCACAATCTTTTCACAAAAATCAGAGAATATAGCAGTCATACATCTTTGAAAGGTAGCAGGTGCATTGCATAAACCAAAAGGCATACGTCTATAAGCATAGGTTCCAAAAGGATAAGTAAAGGTTGTTTTCTCTTGATCAGATTGTGATACAGGTATTTGAGAGAAACCAGAATATCCGTCCAGAAAACAAAAGTGTGTGTGCTTAGATAATGTTTCTATCATCTAATCAATGAAAGGCAGAGGGTAATGATCTTTTCTAGTAGCTTTATTTATTTTTCTAAAATCAATTACCATTCTATAGGCAGTGACAACTCTTTGTGGAATGAGTTCATTCTTATCATTAGGAACAACGGTAATACCTCCCTTCTTAGGGACACAATGAATGGGACTTACCCATCTACTATCAGCTATGGGATAGATTATACCTGCTTCCAGAAGCTTTAATATTTTAGTTCTTACCACTTCTTTCATCTTAGGATTCAATCGCCGTTGGTGATCAACAACGGGTATAGCATCAGGTTCCATATTAATCTTGTGCTGACATAGAGTGGGACTAATGCCCTTAAGATCATCAAGAGTATATCCAATAGCAGCCCGGTGCTTCTTCAGAATTTTTAATAATCTTTCTTCTTCATGTTCTGAAAGGTTAGCACTAATAATAATAGGATATATATTTTTCTCATCAAGATAAGCATACTTCAAAGTATCAGGCAATTGCTTTAATTTAAACACAGGATCACCTTTAGATGGAGGAGGACCTCCAAGAGTTTCAATAGGCAAATTGTGTTTCGGGAGAGGTTGTTGTTCAAAGAAAATTTTATCTATTTCATTTCTTTCACGCAAGTACATATCATTTTCAAGGTCAAGCAAATATTGTTCTAGTGAATCGGTAGGAGGTACAGCAATAGAAGCAAGACCAATTATTTCATCCTTACTAGATGCTTCTCTATCACGAGGTTGTCTACTAAACATGGAAAAATTAAACTCATGAGACACATCACCGAAACTAACACCAACAGTTTGCTTTTCACAATCTATCTTAGCATTGACGGTGCTCAAGAAAGGTCTACCAAAGATAATGGGACAAAAGTCATCTATTGGGGAACCAAGAACTAGAAAATCGGTAGGGTATTTTACTTTCCCACACAAGACTTCAACATCTCAAACAATCCCAAGTGGTGTGATGGTGTCTCTATTAGCAAGTTTAATAGTAACATCAATGTCTTCTATTTCAGCAGGTGCTATGTCATTCATAATTTCTTGGTAGAGAGTAAAAGAGATAGCACTCACACTAGCACCCAAATCACATAAACCATGATAGCAATGATCTCCTATTTTGACTGAGACAACAGGCATGCCCACTACGGGTCTATGTTTATCTTTTGCATTAGGTTTGGCAATTCTAGCAGCTTCATCACAGAAGTAGATAACATGCCCATCAATATTTTCTACCAAGAGATCTTTAACCATAGCAACACTAGGTTCTACTTTAATTAGCTCAGAGGGCTTAGGTGCTCTAATATTACTCTTGCGAACCACAGTTGATACCTTAGCATGTTCCTTTATCCTAACAGGGAAAGGTGGTTTTTCAATATAAGCGGTAGGCACAACTCGATCAACATTGTAAATGATGGTTTCATCTTTAGCTATGACCGGTTCTTTAATAGGGGGATGATATTTAAACCATTTCTCTTTAGGGAGATCAACATGAGTAGAAAATGATTCACAGAAAGAGGCTACTATCTCAGAGTCAAGTCCATATTTAGGGCTAAACTTGTGAAAAGCATCGGTATTCATAAAAGATTTAACACAATCAAACTTAAGCTTTATACCTGACTCGTTACCATCGTCGAGTTCCCAATCTTCAGAGTTGCGTTTAATTCTTTCTAAGAGATCCCACTTGAATTCAATAGTTTTCTTCATAAAAGAACTAGTACAAGAAGTATCAAGCATGGATTGATCATTACGAGATAGGCGAGCATAAAAATTCTGAATAATAACTTCTCTCGGGATATCTTATTGGGGCATGAATATAACATTGACTTAAGCCTCCCTCAAGCTAGAGCGATGATTTCTCCTTCACGAGGCCAAAAATTATATATATAATTCCGATCACGATGAACTAAAT
This sequence comes from Elymus sibiricus, assembly GCA_039707655.1. NCBI lineage: Eukaryota > Viridiplantae > Streptophyta > Magnoliopsida > Poales > Poaceae > Elymus > Elymus sibiricus. Next base: position 314,156,500 of record CM077673.1, read on the forward strand.
GCATGGGATAAAACTTTTGATGGAATTCCAATTGCAATCGATTCTAGTTCCATGATCCAAGATCATCACATAGCCTATACCATGTCAATGCTTTTCCCTTCATAGATAAAGGGAAAACCTTCTTCTTAGCTTCATCTCCGGGTAGACCTGCAAGCTTAAATAATCCACAAATTTCATTCACATATAATAGGTGCATATCAGGGTGTTCAGTTCCATCTCCTGCATAAGGTTTAGCAAGCAGTTGTTCTACCATACCTGAAGGAATTTCATAACCAATATTTTCAGTAGGTGCAGTAGGTTGAGGGGCAACTAATTGTGGTTCCGGAAGAGTTGAAGATACCCTGAACAAACCCCTCAAAGGATTGTTTTCCATAGTAGCAAGTAACAATAAATTTCAGCACGTAGTATAAGTTTTTCCTTACCGATTTCCACTTACCAAGATTGCTTCACTCCCTGCAATGGCACCAGAAAAGAGTCTTGATGACCCACAAGTGTAGGGGATCAATCATAGTCCTTTCAATAAGTAAGAGTGTCGAACCCAATGAGGAGAAGAAGGAAATGACAAGCGGTTTTCAGCAAGGTAATTTCTACAAGCACTGAAATTGTAGGTAACAGATAGTTTGATAGCAAGATAGTTGGTAACGAGCAAGTAACGGTAGTGGTAAATAAAGTGCAGCAAGGTATCCCAATCCTTTTGTGGCAAAGGACAGGCCAGAACAGTCTCTAGTAATAGGCAAAGTGTTCTTGAGGGTACACGGGGATTTCATCTAGTCACTTTTATCATGTTGGTTTGATTTGTGTTCGCTACATTGATAATTTGATATGTGGGTGGACCGGTGCTTGGGTGTTGTTCTTACTTGAACAACCTCCCAGATATGATTAACCCCCTCGCAAGCATCCGCAACTACGAGAAAAGTATTAGGATAAAATCTAACCATAGCATTAAACGTTTGGATCCAAATCAGCCCCTTACGAAGTAGCGCATAAACTAGGGTTTAAGCTTCTGTCACTCTAGCAACCCATCATCTAATAACTACTCCACAATGCATTCCCTTAGGCCCAAGGATGGTGAAGTGTCATGTAGTCGACGTTCACATGACACCGCTAAGGGAATCACAACATATATATCATCAAAATATCGAACACATATCAAATTCACATGATTACTTGCAACATGACTTCCCCCATGACCTCAAGAACAAAGGTAACTACTCACAAATAATATTCATGCTCAAGATCAGAGGGGTATTGAATAGCATAATGGATCTAAACATATAATATTCCACCAAATAAACCATATAGTAATCAACTACAAGATGTAATCAACACTACTACTCACCCACAGGCAATGTTGAGGATATCGCTTATCGTTAGCGTCTCGGTCGGGCTGGGATTAAAGATTAATAGGAAATTGGCCGATTAATCGATTTTATCAGAGGACTATTAATTGGCCATTTTTTGCAAATCTCAAGTTCCCAACACTAAAATATGTTATATTGAACAACAACAAAATATTGAACAGAAGTGTTACCTTGATTCCTAGCCTTCAAATCCTCGTATAATGACAAAGAAATTTGGGCAATACTACATATTGCATAAAAAGGTCCACAAAAACACAAATAAACATAGCTTTTGCAAACATAGTGCTAGGAATAGGCCTAATTTATTGGTAGATTCCCGATAAATCGCTTGTCAGAGCGATAAATCGGTCCAAAAGATAAATAGTGAAGATAAGGCATAATCTTATCGGTCACCCCACGAGTAGCGATAAATCGGATGATAAATCGCTGAATCGGAAGATTTTTTGAACAGTGCCCATAGGTACCAATCTGAGGTTCTGGTACAAAGATTGAACACAAGAGATAAACTAGGGTTTGAGAAGAGATGGTGTTGTTGAAGATGTTGATGAAGATTGGCCTCCCAAAGATGAGAGGGGTGTTGGTGATGACGATGGCTTCGATTTCCCCCTCTGGGAGGGAAGTTCCACCGACGGAATCGCTCCGCCGGAGGGCAAAAGTGCTTCTGCCCAAGTTCCGCCTCGAGACGGCGGCGTTCCGTCCCGAAAGTCCTGTCCTTATTTTTTTTCTAGGTAAAAACACATTATATACCAGAAGATGGGCACCGGAGGTGGGCCGAGGAGGGCACTACCCACCAGGGCACGCCCGGGGGCCCTGGCGCGCCCTGGTGTCTTGTGCCCACCAGGGTGGCCCCCTCCGGTAGTTATTTGCTCCTGTATTTGTAATATAATCTAGAAATTTTCTTCGTAAAGTTTCAGCTTGTTTGGAGATGTGCAGAATAGGTATCTCTGATGTGCCTTTTCAGGCCCAGAATTCCAGCTGTCGGTATTCTCCCTGTTTGTGTAAACCTTGCATATTATGAGAGAAAAGGCATTAGAATCACTCCCTATAGCATTATTATTTAACAAAACATTATAAATAACAGGAGGAAATCATGATGCAAAATGGACGTATCAGTCACGTGGAGCTATATTTCTATTCATCACATGATATGAGTTTTGCTTGGAGCGTCATTTGCTTTGGTTTGCTGTTTGTTTTTGCTTTTCCACAAACATTGTTTGCTGGACACACCCACTTGAGATAGACACAAGATCACCATGATTTATTAGAATACTCTTTGTGCTTCACTTATATATTTTGAGCTTAGCAGTTGCTCTAGTACTTCACTTATAAGTTTTAGAGCACGGTCGCATATAGATTTTATAGAAATAATTGCACTCTTGTTCTTCACTTATATTTGTTGGAGTTAATAAATAGTGAAGGTAATTTGCATGGGTTATAAGACTAGTCCAAAAATAATAGGTATCCAGTGAGTGTATAATCAAAACCACATGTAGCACAGAAAAGAGAAATTGTGGGTTAATGATATTAATTTGGTAATATGAAAGGGCATGAGTGCATGATCATTGGTTAGTGAAAGTATCGTGAATTAGAGGGTGTTAACTTGCTGTTCATCTAAATATTTTTTATAGAATGGTGATGATGTGTGAGCATACTTATTCCTCGTTGAAATCCTAGTGTTGTTTAAGTCGGAGGCGCACGATGGTTAACTCCTCCCAACCTCCTCCCTAGGGGCATGCGAGTTGTACTTTGCTTCGAGAGAGCTAATAAAATATTGCAATAAGTACGTGAGTTCTTTATGACTAATATGAAACCATGGATGTACGCACTCTCACCCTCTCATAATTGCTAGCCTCTTCGGTACCGTGCATTGCCCATTCTCACCTCGAGGATTGGTGCAACCTTCGCCGGTGCATCCAAACCCCATGACATGATATGCTCTGTTGCACATAAGACTTATTATATCTTCCTCAAAACAGCCGCCATACCTACCTATTATGGCATTTCCATAGCCATTCCGAGATATATTGCCATGCAACTTCCACCATTACTTCATATGACTAGTACACTCATTGTCATATTGCTTTGCATGATCGTAAGATAGCAAGCATGATATTTCTATGGCTTGGTTTTTTTGTATGCTTTGCTACGCTAGATCATTGCACATCCTGGTACACTACCAGAGGCATTCATATAGAGTCATGCTATATATTTCATGTTGAGTTGTAAGTAAATAAGAATGTGATGATCATCATTATTCGGGCACTGTCTCAGTGAGGAAAGGATGATGGAGACAATGATTCCCCCACAAGTCGGGATGAGACTCCGGACGATAAATAAAATAAATAAAGAAAGAAAAAGAAAGGAAAAAGGAAAGAAAAGAAAGGAAAAAATGAAAAAAATGATATAAAATGAGAGAAAAAGAGAGAAGGACAGTGCTACTACTTCTTTTTCCACACTTGTGCCTCAAAGTGGCACCATGTTCTTCATATAGAGATTCTCTTGTTTTGTCACTTTCATATGCTAGTGGGAATTTTTCATTATAGAACTTGGCTTGTATATTCCGATGACGGGCTTCCTCAAATGCTCGAGGTCTTCATGAGCAAGCTAGTTGGATGCACACCTACTTAGCTTCATTTGATCTTTCATACACTTATAGCTCTAGTGCATCCATTGCATGGCAATCCCTACTCCTCGCAATGATATCTATTTATGGGCATCTCCATAGCCCGTTGATACGCCTAGTTGATGCGAGACTTTCTTCTCCACTTTTACCCCTAAGAAACCTACCACCATATTCTATTCCACCTTTATGTTATATCCATGGTTCACGCTCATATATTGCGTAAGTAATAAAAAGCTGAAGCGCGTTAAGAAGTACGATCCAATTGCCTGACTTGACACCGTGGTGCTTGACATTTGTATTTATGTGGTGAAGACAGAGCCATGCTATTCTAATATGATAAAATGAATAGGGGGGGAACATTCTTTAAGGATCATATATTTTGAAACTTGACGATTATGTTGCTTATGTTTATAAGTATTACTATGTTGATGTTTGTTAATTCATTGTTTCTCAATGATCATACCTGCAATAGATTACATGTTGGGTAGCATGTCACATCAAAAATTCTAATTTTATAATTTACCTACTCGAGGACGAGCAGGAATTTATCTTGGGGATGCTTGATACGTCTCCAACGTATCTATAATTTTTATTGTTCCATGCTATAATATTATCATTTTAGGATGCTTTCTCGGTGATTATTTACCAATTAATTCTATTTTTGATCACTAACCTATTAACCCAGTGCCCAGTGCTAGTTGTTGTTTTCTGCATGTTTTTGACTTTTCAGGTTTACAGTACCAAACGAAGTACAATTGCCCCAAAACTTTTTTATGGTTTTTTCTGGACCAAAAGAAGACCTGGAAGCTTCGGGAGGAGACCATAGGCTGCACGAGGGAGGCAGAACACAACAGGGCACGCCCAGGGGTGGTGGTCGCGCCCTGTTGTGTGCTGGCCCCCTCGGGTGGCCCTCGATGCCCCTCTCTGGCCTATAAATTCTTATTATTCTAAAAACCCTAGACAGCCTCCCGAAACACTTTTTTCGCCACCACAAGTCTCTGTTCCGCGTGTGCCCATCCGGAGCCCTGTTTCGGTGCCATGTCGAAGGGGGGATCGACCACGGAGGGCCTCTACATTAACCTTGCAGCTCCCATGGTGATGTGTGAGTAATTCCCTACACACCTACGGGTCCGTAGTTAGTACCTAGATGGCTATATATATCTCTCTCTATGACACCCCCATTCTCGTCCGTACGCTAATCATGCACACAATGCGTACGACCAAGATTAGGGACTCACTGATTGATATCACAACACAACAAAAGACACAAATAAAAGTCATACAGCTTCATATTACAAGCCAGGGGCCTCGAGGGCTCGAATACAAAGCTCGACATAAACATGAGTCAGCGGAAGCAAATATATCTGAGTACAGACATAAGTTAGACAAGTTTTGCCTTAAGAAGGCTAGCACAAACACAAGCACGGATCGAAAGAGGCGAGGCCTCCTGCCTGGGAACCTCATAACAACTCCTGAGCGTCGGGGGCAGCCTCCACGTAGTAGTAGGCTCCGGCGGTGGTGTAGCAGTCGCCTTCGGCGTACTCCATCTCCGGGGCTCCATCGTCTGAACGCGGCAATCGAATCGAGGGGGAAAAGAGAATGCAAAGCAGCAGTGAGTACTCATCCAAAGTACTCGCAAGACTGACATCAGAACTACGCTAAATATGCATCATTATCAAGGGGAGGGGTTATAGCTGGACTGACTGCAGAAAGCAAGAATAGGGAGAAGGACTAGTCCTATCGAAGACTAGCATCTTCAGCATCTTGCAGCATTAGAAGAGAGTATACCTGCAGCTCATATATAGTCATATTGTTGTAGCAATTTTATTAAGTAAACACGCCCAGAGATCCTTCCTTGACTCCCTGCGAGGAAGCAATCCCGGAGCCACAATTCATATCAAAATTAAATTAAAATTATAGTTGTATAAGGTCAAGGCACAACTCCAAGTCGTCCTGTTACCGTGGACACGACTATTCGAATAGATTATTCATCCCTGCAGGGGTGCACCACATATTCCCCCACACGCCTGAGTCACCTCCGGCCGGACACACTTTCCTGGGTCATGCCCGGCCTCGGGATATCAGCACGTCGTCGCCCCACCGAGACTCAACGAAGAGGCCAGCCCGCCGGTCTAATCCTATGCGCGCAGGGGTCATGGGCCCAATCACCCTTTGCACACCTGCACGATGCGTGGGCGGCCAGAAGCAGACCTAGTACACTCCAGTCCAAGAGTTGCACCGTCCAGTCCAATCCGGCGCGCGCCGCTCCATTGCTGACGTCCGAAGAGCTTCGGCTGATACAACGACGTTGAGTGCCCATAACTTTCCCACGTGATGGTTAGTGCGTATTAAGGCCAACGACCTAACTCAGATCAAGTACCCAACCCATTAGCAATTTATTAGTGCGGGGCAAGCGCGAACCATAAAGTGCAGTCCGTCGCCCCGCCAATAACACTCGGGTGCCTTACCGGCGCACCCCACCAATATCCCTCTCACGGGTACCCTTGGGGCCGACCCGTCTTAACATGTATTAGTAACTAGGTCATAGTAACTGTGTGTCCATACTCCAAGTGGATATCCGAGGAATCACCCTCGATACCCATGACCGATAGCTACGCTACATAATTAACATCGGGAGTGCTAAGTGAGGTATCACCCTCGGCACTCGGTAGTAGCTCTGCAGTGCCATACTTAAGGGGTGTGTGGTGATGTGTCGGTAGCGGCTTGTCAGTCATGACGACTGAATCTTCTGTCTTCAAGTCCTCGGTGTCGTCGATGAAAGCAGGGGCAACTGGGACTAAGGGGGTCTCAGGGGTTCACTGATCAACCTATTCTAGGCAGTTGATATAAAAAAACAGGTGTAGTAGCAGTTCATCAAAAACAGGCTATGCATCAGAATAGGAGCTAACTAATACAGTAGCAAAATCTAATGCAAGCATAAGGGGGAGAAGAATAGGCGATATCGGAATGCTCAAGGGGGTTTTGCTTGCCTTGCTGCTCTGCGGCAAAAGGCTGGTCGTCGGCGGTGTAGTCGATCACGGCAACAACGTCAGCCTCGGGGTCTACCGGAGAGAAGAGGGGGAAGAAACAATAAATATAAAGCACACAGATGCAACATGATGCATGACATGGCAATAAGCAGGGCTAGGGGTGTTTACGGCCTATCTAGGTGCGATAGTTAATTTAGAAATTTATTTGAAATTATTTTAATAATGCCATGCACTATTCACTTATCCGAAACAGGGAAAAAGTTGCATGTTTAGATAGCTAGAGGCATGTGACAGATGAATGGATGGCATATTTGGATTAGTGGGATTTTTCTGGTCAACTTTCATATATAAATTATTTTCATCTGAGTTACGGTTTAAAAGATATGATTTTCTAAAGTTTTATTGATTTTCTGGAATTATTTTAATTAATTAAATCCAACATTATCCAGAATAGTGAATGATGACGTCAGCATGAGGTCAGCATTGCGTCAGCAGTCAACAGGGGGCTGGCCAGGTCAAACCTGACCAGTGGGCCCCACCTGTCATAGACTCTGGTATATTTCAGTTTATTTACTTAAACTAAATAGAGTTAATTAACAGTGTGGGGGCCACATGTCAGTGGGACATTAGGCTAACTATTTAATTTAATTAACCTAATTAACTAAATTGATTAACTGACAGGGGTGGCCCACCTGTCATTGGCACAGGGGGTTTTGGGCCCCACCAGTCAGTGGCTGGCCCTGCCCAGTCAGCCAATTGACCACGGTCAACTGGTCAACAGGGGGCCTCGGGGCCACAGGCAGTCTCACTGGGGTTGGCCCTGGTCGAGCCACGTTGGCGGCGGCGGCGCTGGGTCGCCGGAGGAGCTCCGGCGAGCACCAGAAAGCACAGTGGGGGTCGGGTTTCGTCCACAGGGCACGGGAAGGGGTGCGGTTGGTCTCGTTCGATCAGGCGTTCAATGCCGCGTCGATCCATGGCCCTAGCGTGAGCTGAGACGGCCGGAGACGAGCGCTACGACCTCACCGGCGGCGAGCTCTCTCGGGAGAGCTACGGTAAAGGCTATACGTTGCGCGCGCGGGCAATTTAGGTAGCTAGCGGCGGCCTACGCGCGCGCGCAGTCACAATGTCCACGAGCCCGTGACCAAAAGGTCATCGGAGCCACGCCGGCGACGAGCAGAGGCGGCGGCGCAACCGGGCACTGGTGGAATCTACCGTTAGGAGCTCCGGCTCGTCGCGAGGAGGAAGGGAAGGGGAAGCAGGAGCTCACAGTGGGGTGTGGCCGTTCAAAGCGGGCTCGGGGAGGGCTTGACAGCGGCGTATTGACGGAGGCAATCTTCGGGCGCCCGAGGAGGAAGACGATGCGGGGACGGCGATGCAGAGCTCCCAGGGCTCGAGCTCGTGGTCGAGGGGGACGAGGAGGTCACGGCGGTTCTTGCGGACGCGACGGCGAGGCGAGGGAAGCACGGTGGCCGTGCTAACCGGCGGCCATGGCGACGGCGCGGCGGATCTGGAGGGCGAGCGAGCGAGAGAGAGAGCGAGAGGAGGGGTCGGAATGGCGAGGCGTCCAGGGGGAGTGGGGGGGCCTCGCCCTTATCCTCTCGCCCACCTGCTACGTCGCGGTGGCGAGCAGCGGACGGCAGAGGCGCGCGCGGCCATGGCGGCAGCGACACGGCGGCGGGATCAGGTAGGGGGAGGCCCTGGTGGGCTGGGCCGCACTGTGGCTTCGGCCCAATGGCCAGGTAAATGGGCCTTTTTCTTTTTCTTTCTTTTCTTTTCTGTTTTTATTTCTATCTTCTTTTATAAGTTTCTGTTTTTATTTATTTTAGGCCATATCATTTATTGCAAAAATGTGCCACTGGTTCCAATTAATATATTGTAATATTTTTGGAGGGTCACATCCACTTTGAGTATTTTCAGAAACTGTTTTCATTTTCCAATGCAATTTAGAGCACTTTTAAAACTGCTTTTTGCTTCTGTTATTTATGGTGGGGTCCACACCAGAAGCTTGGTAATGTTGTTTTCCTCAACATTACATGTTTTGGAATATTTCACAAGTTTGGAACATTTTACTTTTGTTGTTTGCAGAATTATTTTTATCACAATAATTCCTAGGGCATTTTGAAATGGAATTTGAATTGGAATTTGAATCCAAACTTGATCAAGCCCCACTTAGCAAAAATGATTAGGCACTGTTCATGGTCATTACTGTAGCTTAAGTACAATGATCACTGTAGCTTAAAACCCAGGGTGTCACAATTCTCCCCTACTAACAAGAATTCTCGTCCCAAGAATTAAGAAGTAGAAGGAAAGAGCCCGGGGTATTCTGCACGAAGATGATCTTCGCGTTCCCAAGTGGATTCATTTTCAGAATGATTTGCCCACTGCACTTTGAAGAACTTGGTAATCTTCTGACGAGTCCGACGTTCAGTTTCATCGAGAAAGCGGACTGGTTGCTCCTTGTAAGAAAAGTCTTGTTGCAGCTCAAGCATATCATGATCCACTGCACGGATAGGATCCTTGAAGCAGCGACGAAGTTGTGACACATGGAACACATCATGAACCTATGACAGGTTTGGCGGTAGTTCCAGTTGATATGTCACTTTACCACGCCTTTCGAGAACAGTGAAAGGACCAATATATCGAGGAGCAAGCTTGCCCTTGATTCCAAATCGGTGCGTACCTCTCATTGGCGTGACTCGAAGATAAGCCTTTTTGCCAGGTTGATAGACCATATCTTTGTGATGACGGTCATACTGACTCTTCTGACGAGACTGAGCAGCCTTCAGATTTGCATGTACAATGCGGACTTGATCTTCGGCATGTTGGATAATATCCGGACCGATAAGTGTACGTTCCCCAGTTTCTGACCAATTCAGAGGAGTCCGACACTTACGTCCATATAGCACTTCAAAGGGAGCCATCTTCAGACTGGCTTGATAGCTATTGTTGTAGGAGAACTCAGCATACGGGAGAGATTCCTCCCATTTCTTGCCGAAAGAGATAACACAAGCTCGAAGCATGTCTTCGAGAATCTGATTGACTCTTTCAACTTGTCCCTGGGATTGAGGGTGAAAAGCGGTGCTAAAGGACAAACGAGTCCCCATAGCTTCTTGCAACTTGTCCAGAATCTTGAAGTGAATAAACTACCACGGTCTGAACTAATCACCAATGGAATACCGTGGAGTGAAACAACTCTGGACATGTATAGATCTGCCAGCTGACTAGCAGTAATAGTTTCCTTGACAGCCAGAAAATGTGCAACTTTGGACAACCGGTCAATGACGACAAGAATAGCATCATTACCTTTCTGCGACCTGGGAAATCCAGTAATGAAGTCCATTTCAACATGATCCCATTTCCATTCAGGAATAGAAATAGGTTGTAGAGTTCCAGCAGGCCTTTGATGTTCTGCTTTGATCCGACGGCAAATGTCACATTCTGAAACATAGCGTGCAATGGCTTGCTTCATGTTAGACCACCAGAATCTTCGACGAATGTCTTGGTACATCTTGGTACTACCAGGATGAATAGACAGCGGAGTGTCATGTGCTTCCTTCATGACCTCCTGAGTCATATCCTGGTTTTTCTCCCTACTCGGTACCACTAGGCGGTCTTTGAAGTACAAAGCGCCATCCTCAGCAATAGTGAAGGGTGACGGCTTTCGTTCTGCGAGATCGCGTTTAAGCCTCTTGACTTCACTGTCACACTTCTGGATCCACTTGATGACGTCCACAAGATCTGGTTTAGCAACCAGGGTATTAAGAGAACCCTGGGAAACAACGTGGAGATTCATTTTGTAGGATCCTTTAGGAGGGGGATCGAGATATCCCTGAGGAACAATATGAAGGTTCAGCTTGCGAAAGTCTTCTTGAAGCAGGGGGTGAACCTTATGAACCTGAAGGTGATTGCAATAAGACTTGCGGCTCAAAGCATCAGCCATTACATTAGCCTTGCCTGGGGTATAAGAAATACCCACATTGTAATCTGCTATGCGCTCCATCCATCTCTGTTGACGGAGGTTCAGATCTGGCTGAGTAAACAGATACTTCAGACTTTGATGGTCGGTGTAGATCTCGCAACGATTACCAACAAGGTATTGCCGCCACTCTTTCAGTGCATGAATTACTGCGGCAAGTTCAAGGTCATGAACTGGGTAGTTCTCTTCATCAGGACGCAATTGACGGGATGCATAAGCAACCACTCTGCGCTCTTGCATTAGAACACAACCCATTCCCTGACGTGAAGCATCACAATAAATGGTAAAGTCCTTACGAGTATCCGGAGGAGCCAGCACTGGAGCAGATGTCAGTTTGTCCTTAAGTGCCTGAAAGCTCTCCTGACATTTTTCTGTCCACTCATATTTAACACCTTTGTGAAGAAATTGGTTAAGGGCTTTGCAATCTTGGAGAAGTTCTCGACGAATCGACGGCAATAGCTGGCGAGACCGAGAAAACTTCGGACTTGCTTGACATTCTTCGGGGGAGTCCAGTCAAGAATAGCCTGAACTCGTTCAGGGTTGACCGCAATACCATCCTTGGAGATCACATGACCAAGGTAGGTTACTTCGTCCATCCAGAACTCACACTTTGAATACTTAGCATAGAGTTGATGTTCTCGAAGCCTCTCCAGTATAAGACGAAGATGTTTAGCATGTTCTTCTTTATTCTTGGAGAATACCAGAATATCATCCAGATAAGCCATGACGAATTTATCGAGGTAATCCATGAATATGTAGTTCATCGGGCGAGAGAAGGTTGCTGGAGCATTTGTTAAGCCGAAGGACATGACAGTGTACTCGTATGAACCATAGCGAGTAACAAATGCAGTCTTGGCAATATCCTCTTCACGAACCCGGATCTGATGGTAACCCAACATCAAGTCGAGTTTTGAAAATACTGATGATCCAGCAAGTTGGTCGTATAGATCGTTGATCCGTGGAAGCGGATATTTGTTTTGAATCGTTGCTTGGTTGATGGGACGGTAATCTTGGACCAATCGATTCGTACCGTCTTTCTTCTTGACAAAGAGAGAAGGTGCTCCCCAAGCAGAGGAACTTGGACGAATGAAACCCAGACGAAGCGAGTTGTCAATTTCTTGCTTAAGTTCAAGGAGTTCATGTGGTGGCATCTTATACGGACGCTTGGCTATAGGAGTGGTACCAGGTACCAAGTCGATGACAAACTCAACGGCTCTAGCAGGGGGAATCCCTGGAAGTTCTTCCGGAAAAACATCTTGGAAATCCCGGACAACTGGAATGTTTTCAATCCCTTCAAGAGGTGACTCATTTAATGCATTCATGGCATATAGTCGGGCTTCAGCAATCCGAACAAGATGAGCATGATAGCTTACAATCTCATTCGAAGGATGCAGGAGGTGGACGGTTTTGGTGTCACAAACAATTGAAGGGATATGTGCTTTCAACCAATTCATTCCGAGAATGAGATCGATATTGGAAGACTTCAGCATCTAACAGTTTGGAATGACATGATCGAGTACAACTCATAATCAATGAGGATTTCTAAGAGTTGTCGAATCGCAATGCGTAGTCGATTCAGATATCAGTGTCCTTGAGTGTCCAACAAGTTAGAACACGAGGAAACTGGAATTAGTGAAATATCATAGTTCATGAGGAGCTCATAAAAAGTTATATAGCTCCGTGATATTCATCAAGATACCAGGGATAATACTCGAATGTAGATCAGAATAGATGTTAGACTAACGTATTGATCGGTGGAAGACAAACGCTTTAACTTGTCTGAGAATGAAACCAAAGTAGTACAACCTGGTCGGAACCACGATTGCAAAGGACAAGATCCAAGATACAATAACAAATCATACAATGAATGATTATATGATAGAAGAAGCTTGTATGATAAGATCAACACTGTTTCCATGGGCATGAACACAAGGTTCAAGGTCGGCTCCCACTTCATCAATGCATCACCTTCCATTTACACCTCGCCTTTGATGAAGTTGTAGTTTTGAAAGTTTAACTGGCAGAACACCAGGAGAGTAAGACTCGTGAAAACTTTCGGGTTCACACGGATTAGCGAAGGCATAGGTTCAACCCATCGGGGTATCTTAGGAACATATACAACGAACTTCAAGAGTACTTAACACAAGCTCGAAGGTAGAGCACGGTTGGCTAAACAGAGGGTACAATTTACCAAAGGCATTATGTATCAGGGGAAGAACTCACAAGGTGATTTAGAAATGAAGGACACTGTCGGATAATAATCCAACAAAGGATTGGGCGATCCACAACGGAGCTGATGTGAGTATCGGTACTCATTCAGAGGAATAAAGAATGCGGAGGCATCGGATTCAAGAAACACCTGAATAGTCTGATGCTTAAATACAAAGGAATTTATGATTTCCAAAACTAAGGATCAGAAGCAGGCGCTCTGATCAAGGATGGATAAGTTGAAAAGACTTAGTCGGACAATCAATAAAGGTTTGAATTGCCGAGAACCAACTCATGTCCGGAAGGATGTCTGAGCCAGAAAGATAATTTAAACGGATCACCTGATGACTGCGTGCATACGCACACATTGGATCAATAGGCTCAAAATGGCAAAGACAAGGGATGTCAACGAAGAATACCAGACATATGGAATTAACCATAATGTGAGCAGGCAAGAATTTCAAGAGCAACAAGCTGCAGAGGATTTTCGGAAGATCGAAAAGTATTTCGAAGAATTTTGTGAAACACATGAACAACTGGGATGAACGGATCCTCGACAATTGTGAGGAATTATCCGTAAGGCTTCCATGCGGAAAAGAACTATAAGGCAGTAATACTCAAAGGGTTATCGGGGCAATGGAGAGTATTTCGGGGCATCTTGTAACAACAAGAGCAACGAGAAAAGATTGTATGAATGACAAGTGCAATTAGTCATCCATAGGGACTTATCGGTGGTAGGGAATTGCAAAGCCGATGAAAACAAAGTCTCGGAAAACATCGAAATGGTATCTTCAGAATCTTCTGACGGAGCAAGTGATCTTCTGGAATGAGGGCTCTCCGAGAGGAAGTAGTTACGAGAACCTAGAGTTAGAGTTAGCAAAATCTTTAACCCGAAAGAGAAGAGGGATCAGAACCCAGAGTATAGACGAGGAATAAAAGATCCTAACACCACCCGATTGAGATGTGGGCCCGTAAGCCACAGCATCAGTGTTAGTAAAAGTTTTTCAAGTACTAGACTCAACTTCGGCCAAGGAGTTGGAAAGGGGGCTACCTACAAGCAGTCGGCTCTGATACCAACTTGTGATGCCCCCATTCTCGTCCGTACGCTAATCAAGCACACAATGCGTACGACCAAGATTAGGGACTCACTGATTGATATCACAACACAACAAAAGACACAAATAAAAGTCATACAGCTTCATATTACAAGCCAGAGGCCTCGAGGGCTCGAATACAAAGCTCGACATAAACACGAGTCAGCGGAAGCAAATATATCTGTGTACAGACATAAGTTAGACAAGTTTTGCCTTAAGAAGGCTAGCACAAACATAAGCACGGATCGAAAGAGGCGAGGCCTCCTGCCTGGGAACCTCCTAACTACTCCTGAGCGTCGGGGGAAGCCTCCACGTAGTAGTAGGCTCCGGCGGTGGTGTAGCAGTCACCTCCGGCGTACTCCATCTCCGGGGCTCCATCGTCTGAATGCGGCAATCGAATCGAGGGGGGAAAGAGAATGCAAAGCTGCAGTGAGTACTCATCCAAAGTACTCGCAAGACTGACATCAGAACTACGCTAAATATGCATCATTATCAAGGGGAGGGGTTATAGCTGGACTGACCTGCAACTCATATATAGTCATATTGTTGTAGCAATTTTATTAAGTAAACACGCCCAGAGATCCTTCCTCGACTCCCTGCGAGGAAGCAATCCCGGAGCCACAATTCATATCAAAATTAAATTACAATTATAGTTGTATATGGTCAAGACAGAACTACAAGTCGTCCTGTTGCCGTGGACACGGCTATTCGAATAGATTATTCATCCCTGCAGGGGTGCACCACATATTCCCCAACACGCCTGAGTCACCTCCGGCCGGACACACTTTCCTGGGTCATGCCCGGCCTCGGGATATCAGCACGTCGTCGCCCCACCTAGACTCAACGAAGAGACCAGCCCGCCGGTCTAATCCTATGCGCGCAAGGGGTCATGGGCCCAATCACCCTTTGCACACCTGCATGATGCGTGGGCGGCCGGAAGCAGACCTAGTACACTCCAGTCCAAGAGATGCACCGTCCAGTCCAATCCGGCGCGCGCCGCTCCATTGCTGACGTCCGAAGAGCTTCGGCTGATACAACGACGATGAGTGCCCATAACTTTCCCACGTGATGGTTAGTGCATATTAAGGCCAACGACCTTACTCAGATCAAGTACCCAACCCATTAGCAATTTATTAGTGCGGGGCAAGCGCGAACCATAAAGTGCAGTCCGTCGCCCAGCCAATAACACTCGGGTGCCTTACCGGCGCACCCCACCAATATCCCTCTCGCGGGTACCCTTGGGGCCGACCCGTCTTAACATGTATTAGTAACCAGGTCATAGTAACTGTGTGTCCATACTCCAAGTGGATATCCGAGGAATCACCCTCGATAGATCCCACTCGAGGTAAGTGTATGACAAGAGTCGCTACCTGTAAATGGGAAGGAGGAATCACCCTCGATACCCATGACCGATAGCTACGCTACATAATTAACAACGGGAGTGCTAAGTGAGGTATCACCCTCGGCACTTGGTAGTAGCTCTGCAGTGCCATACTTAAGGGGTGTTTCGTGATGTGTCGGTAGCGGCTTGTCAGTCATGACGACTAAATCTTCTTTCTTCAAGTCCTCGGTGTCGTCGATGAAAGCAGGGGCAACTGGGAATAAGGGGGGGTCTCAGGGGTTCACTGATCAACCTATTCTAGGCAGTTGATATAAAAAAACAGGTGTAGTAGCAGTTCATCAAAAACAGGCTATGCATCAAAATAGGAGCTAACTAATACAGTAGCAAAATCTAATGCAAGCATAAGGGGGAGAAGAATAGGCGATATCGGAATGCTCAAGGGGGTTTTGCTTGCCTTGCTGCTCTGCGGCAAAAGGCTGGTCGTCGGCGGTGTAGTCGATCACGGCAACAGCGTCAGCCTCAGGGTCTCCCGGAGAGAAGAGGGGGAAGAAACAATAAATGTAAAGCACACAGATGCAACATGATTTATGACATGGCAATACGCAGGGCTAGGGGTGTTTACGGCCTATCTAGGTGCGATAGTTAATTTAGAAATTTACTTGAAATTATTTTAATAATGCCATGCACTATTCACTTATCCAAAATAGGCAAAAAGTTGCATGTTCAAATAGCTAGAGGCATGTGACAGATGAATGGATGGCATATTTGGATTAGTGGGATTTTTCTGGTCAACTTTCATATATAAATTATTTTCATCTGAGTTACGGTTTAAAAGATATGATTTTCTAAAGTTTTATTGATTTTCTGGAATTATTTTAATTAATTAAATCCAACATTATCCAGAATAGTGAATGATGACGTCAGCATGAGGTCAGCATTGCGTCAGCAGTCAACAGGGGGCTGGCCAGGTCAAACCTGACCAGTGGGCCCCACCTGTCATAAACTCTGGTCTATTTCAGTTTATTTACTTAAACTAAACAGAGTTAATTAACAGTGTGGGGGCCACATGTCAGTGGGACATTAGGCTAACTATTTAATTTAATTAACCTAATTAACTAAATTGATTAACTGACAGGGGTGGCCCACCTGTCATTGGCAAGGGGGTTTTGGGCCCCACCAGTCAGTGGCTGGCCCTGCCCAGTCAGCCAGTTGACCACGGTCAACTGGTCAACAGGGGGCCTCGGGGCCACAGGCAGTCTCGCTGGGGGTGGCCCTGGTCGAGCCACGTCGGCGGCGGCGGCGCAGGGTCGCCGGAGGAGCTCCGGCGAGCACTAGAAAGCACAGCGGGGGTCGGGTTTCGTCCACAGGGCACGGGAAGGGGTGCGGTTGGTCTCGTTCGATCGAGCGTTCAACGCCGCGTCGATCCATGGCCCTAGCGCGAGCTGAGACGGCCGAAGACGAGCGTTACGACCTCGCCGGCGGCGAGCTCTCTCGGGCGAGCTACGGGAAAGGCTATACGTTGCACGCGCGGGCGATTTAGGTAACTAGCGGCGGCCTACGCGCGCGCGCGTTCACAATGGCCACGAGCCCGTGACCAAAAGTTCATCGGAGCCACGCCGGCGATGAGCAGAGGCGGCGGCGCAACCGGGCACCGGTGGAATCTACCGTCAGGAGCACCGGCTCGTCGCGAGGAGGACGGGAAGGGGAAGCAGGAGCTCACAATGGGGTGTGGCTGTTCAAAGCGGGCTCGGGGAGGGCCTGACGGCGGCGTATTGACGGCGGCGATCTTCGGGCACCCGAGGAGGAAGACGACGCAGGGACGGCGATGCAGAGCTCCCAGGGCTCGAGCTCGTGGTCGAGGGGGACGAGGAGGTCACGACGGTTCTTGCGGACGCGACGGCGAGGCGAGGGAAGCACGGTGGCCGTGCTAACCGGCGGCCATGGCGACGGCGCGGCGGATCTGGAGGGCGAGCGAGCGAGAGAGAGAGCGAGAGGAGGGGGGAAATGGCGAGGCGTCCAGGGGGAGTGGGGGGGCCTCGCCCTTATCCTCTCGCCCACCTGCTACGTCGCGGTGGCGAGCAGCGGACGGCAGAGGCGCGCGCGGCCATGGCGGCAGCGACACAGCGGCGGGAGCAGGTAGGGGGAGGCCCTGGTGGGCTGGGCCGCGCTGTGGCTTCGGCCCAATGGCCAGGTAAATGGGCCTTTTTCTTTTTCTTTCTTTTCTTTTTTGTTTTTATTTCTGTTTTCTTTTATAAGTTTCTGTTGTTATTTATTTTAGCCATATCATTTATTGCAAAAATGTGCCACTGGTTCCAATTAATATATTGTAATATTTTTGGAGGGTCACATCCACTTTGAGTATTTTCAGAAACTGTTTTCATTTTCCAATGCAATTTAGAGCACTTTTAAAACTGCTTTTAGCTACTGTTATTGATGGTGGGGTCCACACCAGATGCTTGGTAATGTTGTTTTCCTCAACATTACATGTTTTGGAATATTTCACAAGTTTGGAACATTTTACTTTTGTTGTTTGCAGAATTATTTTTATCACAATAATTCCTAGGGCATTTTGAAATGGAATTTGAATTGGAATTTGAATCCAAACTTGATCAAGCCCCACTTAGCAAAAATGATTAGGCACTGTTCATGGTCATTACTGTAGCTTAAGTACAATGATCACTGTAGCTTAAAACCCAGGGTATAACACTCTCTCTCTTGATCTTAGATACAAAGTTCACCGCATCGTCGCGGTGATCTATTCTATGTAATCACTTTGTGCGGTGCGTTTGTTGGGATCCGATGAATTGTGGGTTTATGTTCAGATTATTCATGAAAAAGATTTGAGAGGGGTGTGTTGTAGTGGGTTCAATCAGACGGGTTTCTATATCCCAGTGACAGACGGGGACAAGATACGTCTTTGTACTATTGTCACTGAGGATAAAACAGTGGGGTTAATTCATATTGATTGGATTCTCTTTGTCTACATCATGTCATTGTTCTCCAAGCATTACTCTGATTTACTTAATACTCTAGATGCATGTTGGATAGCGGTCGATGGGTGGAGTAATAGTAATAGGTGCAGGCAGGACTCGACCTATTTCCTTATGGACGTGATGCCTATATACACATGATCATTGTCGTGAATAAATATTGCATAACTATGCGCTTTTCTATCAATTGCCCAATAGTAATTTGTTTACCCACCGTATGCCTACTAATTGAGAGAAGCCACTAGAGAACACTATGGCCCCCGGGTCTATTCACTTTATAAATTTACAAAAGCCTTCAATACCTTGCTGCTTTTTATTTGTTTTTATTTTATTTTGCAATTTACAACATTCAACTATCATCTACATACTTCACTAGCTTGCAAATAACGAGTCCAAGGGGATTTACAACCCTCTTGCCCGCGTTGGTTGCAAGTGTTTGCTTCTTTGTGTGAAGTCGCTGGAGACAGCGGTTGCCTGCTACTCCTATTGGTTCGATAAATCTTGGTTCTCTACTATGGGAAATACTTATCTATACTTTGCTGCATCACCCGTTCCTCTTCACGGAAAACCCAACGTAGATAACAAGTATCAGGAAGGATTTCTGGCGCCGTTGCCGGGGAGTATCACCAACCTACTATCAATTAACATCGCACAAATTATCAATCACTTGTTCTATTTTTTATTTGTTGTTATATTTTATTTGTTTCAAAAAAATCAAAAAAATACAAAAAAAATTATCTTTGCTAGTTTGCTCGTTACTATGGCTAGTCTTACTTATGTTCCCTTCACTCCCGAGACTGAGGTGCTTAATTTTAAACAAAGAGGAGGAGAAAGTTTAAAAGATGCATGGTATAGGATTTGCAATGCTCAAAATAAATCAATTCATAAGCAATCCCCCAACATCGTGCTTCCTAATTTCTATGTTTGTATTACTACTTGGTATAGGTTCGTGCTTGATACTATTACCGGTGGTAATTTCTTAATGAGTCACACTACGGATGCTTTCAAAGCTATGGAAATTTTGCTTGGGGCACCACCTCTTATTATAAATGAAACCACTTTAACCAAGGAACATGTTATCCAGAGGCTTGATATTATTGAAAATAAATTGCTACTAAAGAATTATTTGAGGATTTGGACAAAAAGATTCAGAATCATATTACTCAACTTCGGTCAAAGATAGGAATCACTTTAAAAGCACTAAAGGAAAAAAGATACAACTATTAATGCGTGGGTAGATCAAAGTCTTGGTAGAATTGATAAAATAGAGGAAGTATTGTATAAAATGGTTTCCGTTTTACCCCATCTAAAGATAATGCTAGTACCTCTCAAGGAAAGAATTCTAAGATTATGTATGTCCCCAAGAATACTAGTACCACTCCTATTAAAAGAAATGTGGATCTTAAGATGATTAGTGTGCATCCCAATTTTATAAGTTCGATAAAAGATCCTATCTTCAAGCTCACTCCTTTTAGGAAAAATGGTTGTGTGATTGAGGAGCTTGAGACCAAAGATGACAACACTTGAAACTATGCAATATGCCTAGCTAGGGGCGTAAAACAATGCGCTAGTTGGGAGGCAACCCAATAGTTATCTTTATTTTTCCTTTTTACTTTCTGTTTGTTTTCTATAACATGATTATTTCCTTTGTAATGATTATGTTTTTATGTTTAAAATAGTGTTTGTGCCAAGTAAATCCTTTGGGATAACTCGCAAGATGAGTAGAATTGATACGGTGCAAAAAGAGAAACTTCACCGTCTAGTGCAGAATTTCTCTGATTTTACTGGAATTTATTTTGATCTGGAGTTTTTACACAGTATTTCTATACAAATTCTTCAGGTTGTCCTATTTTTTTAATTTTTAGAGTTCAGAAGTATAGGTTCTTTACATATCTTACAGATTATTCTGTTTTAGACAGATTCTCTTTTTGCTTGCGTAGTTTGCTCGTTTTGATGATGCCATGGATTGTATCGGGGAGTATAAGCCATGGAGAAGTTAGAATATAGTACCTTATGCAATAATAAAATAAGAATCAATTTATAACAGTACCTGAAGTATTTGATATGTTTTCTATACTAACGGATCTCACGAAGGTTTTTTTGAGTTTTGTGTGCTAATGTTTTCAAGTTTTGCGTGCTATCACCATGGATGAAGGAAGAAAAAGCGGCAAGAGCCTAAGCTTGGGGATGCACAAGGCACCCCAAGGTAATATTCAAGGAAGACTCAAGCATATAAGCTTGGGAATGCCCCGGAAGGCATCCCCTCTTTCATCTCAATCCATCGGTATGTCACTTGGAGCTATATTTTTATTCATCACATGATATGAGTTTTACTTGGAGCATCGTTTGCTTTAGTTTGCTGTCTGTTTTTCTTATTTTCCACAATCATTGTTTGCTGGACACACCCACTTGTGAGAGACACAAGATCACCATGATTTATTAGATTACTCTTTGTGCTTCACTTAAATCTTTTGAGCTTAGCAGTTGCTCTAGTACTTCACTTATATCTTTTAGAGCACGGTGGTGTATAGATTTTATAGAAATAATTGCACTCTCGTTCTTCAATTATATTTGTTTGAGAGTTAATAAATAGTGACGGTAATTTTCATGGGTTATAAGACTAGTCCAGAACTAATAGGTATCCAATGAGTGTATAATCAAACCACATGTAGCACATAAAAGAGAAATTGTGCTTTAATGATATTAATGTAGTAATACGAAAGGGCATGAGTGCATGATCATTGGTTAGTAAAAGTATCATGAATTAGAGGGTGTTAACTTGTTGTTCATCTAAATATTTTTTATAGCATGGTGATGATGTGTGAGCATACTTATTCCTCGTTGAAATCCTAGTGTTGTTTAAGTCGGAGGCGTGCGATGGTTAACTTCTCCCAACCTCCTCCCGAGGGGCATGCGAGTAATACTTTGCTTCAAGAGAGCTAATAAAATCTTGTAATAAGTATGTGAGTTCTTTATGACTAATGTGAATCCATGGATGTACGCACTCTCACCTTCTCATATTTGCTAGCCTCTTCGGTACCGTGCATTGCCCATTCTCACCTCGAGTATCGGTGCAACCTTAGCCGGCGCATCTAAACCACGTGACATGATACGCTCTGTTGCACATAAGCCTTATTATATCTTCCTCTAAACAGCCACCATACATACATATTATGGCATTTCCATAGCCATTCCGAGATATATTGCCATGCAACTTCCACCATTACTTCATATGACTAGTACACTCATTGTCATATTGCTTTGCATGATCGTAAGATAGCTAGGATGATATTTCTATGGCTTGTCCGTTTTATGATATCCTTTCCTATGCTAGATCATTGCACATCCTGGTACACTGCCAGAGGCATTCATATAGTCATACTATATTTTTCGTGTTGAGTTGTAAGTAAATAAAAGTACGATGATCATCATTATTAGGGCAATGTCTCCGTGAGGAAAGGATGATGGAGACAATGATTCCCCCACAAGTCGGGATGAGACTCTGGACGATAAATAAAAGAAATAAAGAAACAAAAAGAAACAAAAAAAGAAACAAAAAAGAAAGAAAAAAGAAAGAAAAAAGAAAGAAAAAAGGGAAAAAAAGAAAAAAGAAAAAGAAAAAAGAAAAGAAGAAGTAAAATGAGAGAAAAAGAGAGAAGGGACAGTGCTACTACTTCTTTTTCCACACTTGTGCCTCAAAGTGGCACCATGTTTTTCATATAGAGAGTCTCTTGTTTTGTCACTTTCATATGCTAGTGGGAATTTTTCATTATAGAACTTGGCTTGTATATGCCGATGACGGGCTTCCTCAAATGCCCGAGGTCTTCATGAGCAAGCAAGTTGGATGCACACCCACTTAGCTTCATTTGAGCTTTCATACACTTATAGCTCTAGTGCATCCGTTGCATGGCAATCCCTAATCCTCGCATTGATATCTATTGATGGGCATCTCCATAGCCCGTTGGTACGCCTAGTTGTTGCGAGACTTTCTTCTCCACTTTTACCCCTTTGAAACCTACCATCATATTCTACTCCACCTTTATGCTATATCCATGGTTCACGCTCATATATTTTGTAAGTAATAAAAAGTTGAAGCGCGTTAAGAAGTACGATCCAATTGCCTGACTTGACACTACGGTGCTTGACATTTGTATTTATGTGGTGAAGACGGAGCCATGCTATTCTAATATGATAAAATGAATAAGGGGTGAACATTCTTTAAGGATTGTATATTTTGAAACTTGATGATTATGTTGCTTATGTTTATAAGTATTACTATGTTGATTTTTGTTAATTTATCGTTTCTCAATGATCATACCTGCAATAGATTACATGTTGGGTGGCATGTCACATCAAAAATTCTGTTTTTATTTATTACCTACTCGAGGATGAGCAGGAATTAAGCTTGGGGATGCTTGACATGTCTCCAACGTCTCTATAATTTTTGATTGTTCCATGCTATAATCGTCGGGACCCCGATCCTAAGCCATACGAATCTAGCATGTAACACATCATATCTGTTTCCGGCCTCACGCACGGTAAGCTCCACGGCTTCCACCTTACCTTGGTCAGGACCATATGCGCCTTTTGGCTCACGTATATGAATATATCGCTAGCAATCATATGTCAGAGAACCGGGGTCGACATGACTAGTTATAGACCCAAGTGGCACAACCGTACAGGAACGGGCATGCATAACCCAGCAATGCAGGTGTCGCTCACCAATGTGTGTAGACAAGTCGTAGCAAACTACATGGACTCCATTACACCGCGTGACATTTCTCCATAGGGACAGACACAATAGCAAAGAAGGATACATGTCGGTCAATGAATGTGTCTGGAGAAGTAGCAAGCTACCAGGGCTCAGTGGAAGCACAAAGAGGCATCTCCCTGTAAAGAAGGCTACCATATGCTCACGACTAGGTGTCAAATCCCACGCATACAATGCATTTCAAAACATACAGGCAATATGCACGATATGTGTAGATACAATATGGCACCACAACACAACTCTACGACTCAAAGTGTTTATTAAAGACTCATAAGAGCCAACATAGTGTGATATTAAAAACAGGGGTCACATGACCCAACACTCGAAGTCATACAAGCAACAAGCGGAAGCATAACATGTCTGGGTACAGACATCTACTAAAAGTGGCTGCAGGAGACTGAAAATCTACAACGACCCTCCCAAAGGAGCTAGACCTCTGTCTGGGATTCCCAAGCTAATCGGCCAACGTCGAACTTCGCGTAGAAACCATTAGTGAGACTAAGGTTTCCTCTACAAAACATAAGTTAAGCAACTGTGAGTACAAAGGTACTCGGCAATACTTACATCAAATCTATCTACATATGCATCAGTATCAACAAGTGGGTTGTGGAGTTTATTGCAGCAAGCCAGCTTTGACTCTTAGCTAACCTGTACTACGACTACAAGTAGTATCTTTGGGGTAAGGACGGCACACGAGTCCACATATTCACCACATCAATACACCACTATGGATCCACTCCCGTCTTCCTACGAGAGGGCAATCCATAGCACTTACACTTATCTTGCGCATTTTAGAGTATCCAGTTCAAGTATTCAATGTACAATATAAGCTTTCCAAGTAGTCCATATCCGCGAACGCGGCTATTCGAATAGATGAATTAACCCTGCAGGGGTATACTTCCTCACACACGCTCTCACCACTTACCACCATATGCACATCATGCATCTCGGTAACCTTCAAGTGGAACCACTGGCGTGGGCATCGGCCACGACCTGACTAACCACACAAGACTCTAGTCCAGGTTTATCGCCTATTTGAGAACTAAACCCGTCACAGAAGTCCGGCCGAAGTTTCCATCACGGCCTCAAACAATGTGTACAGGGTTCCCAATCCCACCTTGACTGATGGATCTACGCTTGGTACACCCGGCCACAGGTGCATCTACCGCGCCATAGCCTAACCATCCGGTCAGCGCTATGCACGACCGCCAGCATATCCTACAAACACCAGAAACTAATTGCAACTCCTGGACAGAGATCAAGGCAATTAATAAGCTGAGAGACTCAATTAAGGATCCCAATGTGCGGTAGTATCTTATCTTGGATAACATACATAGAACTCAGTTCTTAAGGACGATCCCAATGAGACAACCCGCCATGTACTCCTACATGGCCTCTCATCGCTACCTTTACCAAATCGGGTTCACACACTTAGCTCTCGCACATCAGGACATGTTCCCATCCATTCTAATTCATCCCCAGATGGATCAGTCCCGACACGACTCTAAGCATAGCAAGCAAGCATGGATGAGTAGTCACATCATGGCTCAAGTAATTCCAACTCATGCTAGAAGGTTTCACTATTTAGGGTGACAAAAATAGGTGTAGAGGAATGGGTTCAGCTACCGAGAACAAGTAACAGTTGAATCGTTGTTGTCCTAACGCAGGAAAAGAGAGCAGGAGCGAGAGGGTGGGGTTGTATTGGAATGCTCAATGAGGGTTTGCTTGCCTGGCACTTCTGAAGATGGTAAAGTTCTTCATCGGTGACGTCGATCTCAAAGTCGAAACAACGTCTACCGAGGGAGAACAACCACCGGCAAACAAGAGGGAACTACATTCAATTCATGCAAGGCACAACCATGTTGTATGACATGACAAATTAAGATACTCTATTGAACTAGAGGTATACTTAACCAAGTTAATTGAAGTGGAATTCAAACAAGTTTGATTTCTGACTCCAAATGTTATTTCAAACATTGCCCTAATCATGAAATGTCCTAGTTGGTGATGTTAACCTTTTCAAACATGCATGGACATGGCATAAACAGATTCTTCATATTTTTCTGATCATTTTTTATATATAAATTATTTTCATCCGAGTTATAGATTATTTTCTATTATTTTTAGAATTTTCAACTCATTTCTGAAATTGATAAATCATTTAAGATTTATCTAAAATCCAGAAATCATTATGACGTCACCACTGCGTAAGCATTTCACCAGCAAGTCAACAGAGCTCCTGACTAGCCGGTCCCACATGTCAGTGTAACAGAGTCAGCTACAGAGGCTAACTTGTGGGGCTAGGTCAATGCTGACATTGCTTGGTCAAATCTGACCGGTGGGGTCCACCCGTCAGTGACACACCAACTAATAAGGGTTTAACTTAAAGTTATCCAGAAATTAGCAGGGTTGGCCCCACACGTCAGTCACTATTAGTGTTAATTAACTTAACTAAAACTAATGACAAAGTTAATGGTGGTTAGGCCGTCGTTTAACTGCCGGCAACCTTACGGGACGGCGGAGGCTCACCGAAATTCCTCCTCTAGTGACCATTTGGGCGGGCGAGGCCATCTACGAGTTCTAGGAGGCCGTGCGCATCCAACTGAGGCATCGGAAGGAGTCAGGGTGGCTGTAGTGGCGCCGACAATGAGGTCAAGCGCCGTGGCGCTCGGGCTTAGCCGTGCGAGTTGCTGCCGCATGCAAACGCGCTGGCAAGAGGGCTCTTTCGGCTCCTCGGGACGCGGCTGGCGCGACTACGCACTCGGTTGCAACGTGCGTGCGCTGTGGCTGCAGCGATGTGAAGGTCAACAACGGCAAGCTACGGCCACGACGAGGCTAGCGGCTACAACACGAGCTAGAGCTAGGGGACAGGGGAAAACGATCAGTGCCTCACCGCAGATCAGACGAGCGGCTCAGTCAGCTCGGGGAGGCGTCAAGGACGGCGAATCCTCGTTGGCGATCTCCAGCGTCCGAGGAGGAAGACGAACTCAACGGCGGCGATGCAAGGCTCTCGAGCTTGTGCGCATCCATCAGGAGACGAAAACGACCACGGCAGAGCTTCCGGCCATTATTGTGGGGCGCCAAGTGCTCGGTGGCCACGACGAACGACGACGGTGCGGCCATGGCATCTCGGCCATGAGAGAGGACAGCGAGGAAGGCAAGGGGATGAGAGCAGGGGAGAGGGATCAATGCAGACGGTGCTGGGGTGTCGCGTGGCATCTTTAGCGAAGGCCGAGGAAAGGGAGGAGGTCGCCAGGCGCGCGCGTGCGCGCCGCGGGCACACGCCCTCCGTGTTCTATCCTGAGGTAGGGACGACTGGCAGGGTCCCGTGGGCTGGGCCGGCTAATGGGCCAGGTAAGGCAGTTTTGGTCTCTTTCTCTCTTTTCTTTTATATGTTTATTTTTTCTACTTCCTCTATTCTGTTTTGATTTGATTTATAAACCAAATCATTTTATAAAATTCTGAAAATTTATATGTGGTCTGCTATAATATATCCAAAGCCACTCACATGTTTTCAGAATTATTGGAGCTAGTAAAATATTTATAGTATTTTAATAACTCCAATTCAAATACAATATGTGTTAATTCAAAAACCAGAAATGTCCTAGAAATAGATGCATCATTTTAGTCAGAGGTTTTCGCCTTTTTCAAAAATGGTGAACTTTTCTGGAGGGCATTTTGGGTTTATTGAAACTTATCTTAGTTGAACGTATTTGAATTAAATTGATGCTAGGGTTTGATCATCCCCATTTCCAATTCAAAAGAAAATTAACATGATGCAAGATTATGATGCAATTAATTACAAGCCATTATTCTAGGGCCGTGACAATAGTATTATCATTCTAGGATGCTTTCTGGGTGATTATTTACTAATTCATATTATTTTGTAGCACTAACCTATTAACCCAAAGCCCAGTGCCGGTTTCTATTTTCTGCATGTTTTTTACTTTTCAGGTTTACATTACCAAACGAAGTCCAATTGCCCCGAAACTTTTTTATGATTTTTTGTGGACCAAAAGAAGATCTGGAAGCTTCGAGAGGAGACCGGAGGCTGCACGAGCCCCCTTCGGTGGCCCCCGACGCCCCTCTCTGGTCTATAAATTCTTATTATTCCCCAAAACCCTAGAGAGCCTCCCAAAACACGTTTTCTGCCGCCGCAAATTTCTGTTCTGCCATGTGCCCATCTGGAGCCCTGTTCCGGTGCCCTGCCGGAGGGGAGGGCGATCATGGAGGGCCTCTACATCAACCTTGCTGCTCCCATGGTGATGTGTGAGTAGTTCCCTACAGACCTACGGGTTCGTAGTTAGTACCTAGATGGCTATCTCTCTCTCTCTCTTGATCTTCAATTCAAGGTTCACCGCATCTTCGCGGTGATCTATTCGATGCAATCACTTTGTGCGGTGTGTTTGTTGGTATCCGATGAATTGTGGGTTTAGGTTCAGATTATTCATGAAAAAGGAGTCTTCTCTGAAATCTATTATGATTATTATAGCTTCATAAATCTCTTCGATCTATTGAAATAGTTTGGCCAACTAGATTTATATTTCTTTAGTGAGAGGGGTGTGTTGTAGTGGCTTCAATCTGACGGGTTTCTATATCCTACTGACAGAAGGGGAAAAGATATGTCTTTGTATTGTTGCCACTAAGGATAAAACAATGGGTTAATTCATATTGATTGAATTCTCTTTGTCTACATCATGTCATTGTTCTCCAAGCATTACTCTTTTTTACTTAATACTCTAGATGCATGCTAGATAGCGGTTGATGGGTTGAGTAATAGTAATAGGTGCAGGCAGGAGTCGGCCTATTTGCTTATGGACGTGATGCCAATATACACATGATCATTGCCGTGAATAAATATTGCATAACTTTGCGCTTTTCTATCAATTGCCAAACAGTAATTTGTTTACCCACCGTTTGCCTACTAAATGAGAGAAGCCACTAGAGAACACTACGGCCCCCGGGTCTATTCACTTATAAATTTACAAAAGCCTTCAATACCTTGCTTCCATTTATTTGATTTTATTTTATTTTGCAATTTACAACATTCAACTATCATCTACATACCTCACTAGCTTGCAAATAACGAGTACAAGGGGATTGAAAACCCTCTTGCCCGCGTTGGGTGCAAGTGTTTTCTTCTTTGTGTGCAGTCGCTGAAGATGGGGGTTGCGTGCTACTCCTATTGGTTCGATAAACCTTGGTTCTCTACTGAGGGAAATACTTATCTAAATTGTGGTGCATCACCCGTTCCTCCTCACGGAAATCCCAACGCAGATCACAAGTATCAACGAGACACAATGCTCAATATTGGGGAGGCCCAAGTCTCCCCAAGTCAATGTTATAAGAAGTCTCAAGCATCTAAGCTTGGGGATGCTACGCATCCCGCCTCTATTCGTCAACAACTATCGGTGTTGAGCCTAAGTTGTTATTCGTTCACATGATATGTGTTATTCTTGGAGTTTATTTTTGTTTTGTTTGCCATTTAAATAAAATACTTAGACCTGAAAGTATTTATTGAGAGAGAGTCCTCACATAGCTACTTAACCGTTTAACTACTCATTGATCTTCACTTATATCTTTTGAGAGTAGTTTGATGTTTACTCTTGTGCTTCACTTATATCCTAAGAGTAAATTGTGAATGAATGAAATATAATAAATATGAAATTATCAATATGCTTTATGCTTAGTAGTAGTTTCACATTTGGTTTAGAAAGTAAAATCTATTGAAGTTTGACAATCACAATATCGGTCATACAAGCAATTCATGAATGAGTAGTATAAGAAAGAGAACTTTCACATACAAATATATTATCTTGGACATCTTTTATGATTGTGAATACCCATTAATTATTTTCAACCTTGATAAAATAGTTGAAGTTGGACAAGGAAGGCAACGTAATGGTTATGTTTGGGTATATTTGCATACAAGTTATGTTGTTATGGATCCTTCAACACGTGGTGCTTGTTTAGAACCTTTTGCTAGCCAAAACTTTGTACTAAGTAGAGATACTACTTGTGCATCCAAAACCTTGAGCCAAGTTTCTTCCATGAGAGTCCACCATACCTACCGATATATGGTACTTCACTGCCATTCCAAGTAAATTTGCATGTGCCATCTCTAAAACCTATAAATATATGTTTTGTGTGCCTGTAACACTCATGGAGCGACAGGGCGGTCGGTATCTTCCATGCTAAGAGTGTTTAACTCACGATGAGTGTTTATTCACTTGTCATTGCACGAGAGAGGCTGGTAAAAGATGCCCAGGCCTGCATAATACAAACAAAAACTCCCCCTAGAATGTTGATTATTTGGAGGGCACCCGTGGATTTGGTCAACCATGGAATGTGTTTGAATGGTGGAGGGGGAGTAAAATTACAATTCCGTTTGGGAACCGCCATTAATGTGTTTAGCATGGAAGATATTGAACCCTTGTCGTGACGTCGACAGGAAAGGCACACCACCCAAAATATATTCATCTCTGTTTTAATTAATGAGCTCTGGCACCTCTACAAATCACTGCTTCCCTCTCCGTAGGGACATTCTATTTACTTTTATGTTATTTACTTTGATGTTATTTACTTCTCATCTTGAGTCAACTTCTTATTCCAACCTCAATCTATTAGTTGGCAAGCATCATGTGGTGGGGAAAGATCCAGGCATATAAATCCAGTCAAATATATTTGATCGTGATTCATTATTGTTGACAATTATCTTTATGATAAGTGCATTGGGAGGCGTAACATTAAGCCCCTATCTTTCTATGTGTTCGAATGATGCTGCTTGTTCTAAAAATATGCTTTGAGTATTAGCAGTCATAGAAGACTATATGATAATTGAGTATGTGGAGCTCTTACTCAGAAAATAAGATACATTGAAATTGTTTGATAACTAAGAACATAGGTTGTTAAGTTTCAAGAGAATGCATTGTTTGAACCATGACATGTGAATTGATTGCTACTCTATCATAATGAGTTTCATGGATGTACACTACTAGGGAAAACCCTAGCAGTAGCGCGGGTGGTCGCGCTACTTCTAGATAACAGTTAGCAGAAGCGCGGGCAGTCTGGCGCTATTGGTATCTAATTTATCCGTAGCATGTATTCTCAACCGCGCTACCGTTAACTATTAGCAGCTGATGTCTACTACACAACTTTATTTCTGTCGACTTTGTTGGGCGTCCAAGCGTAGAGTTTTGTAGGACAGTAGCAACTTTCCCTCAAGTGGATGACCTAAGGTTTATGAATCTGTGGAAGGTGTAGGATGAAGATGGTCTCTCTCAAACAACCCTGCAATCAAATACAAAAAATCTCTTGTGTCCCCAACACACCCAATACAATGGTAAATTGTATAGGAGCACTAGTTCGCCGAAGAGATGGTGATACAAGTGTAATATGGATGGTAGATATAGGTTTTTGTAATCTGAAAATATAAAAACAGCAAGGTAGAAAGTGGAAAACAACGAGAAAAACATTGTATAAATGCTTGGAAATAACGCGTAGGGTTCATACTTTCGCTAAGGCAATCTCTCAACAATGCTAATATAATAGAATCATATGATCATCCCTCAAGGTGCAACAAAGAATCACTCCAAAGTTCATATCTAGCGGAGAACATGAGATGAAATTGTTGTAGGTAGTAGAACCACCTCAAAGTTACCCTTTCTGATCAATCTATTGGGCTATTCCTATAGGTGTCACAAACAGCCCTAGAGTTCGTACCAAAATAACACCTATGATACATATCAATCTACCCTAATGTCACCTAGATACTCCAATGTCACCACAAGTATCCGTGGGTTAATTATTTGACATGTATCAAACAACTTCAGATTCGTCATATTCAATCCAACATTACGAATTTCAAAGATTACCCCAAGATTTCTATCAAACAAGGTAGGGCAAGAATGTGCAATCAACCCCTATGCATAGATCCTCAAGGTCACCGGAATCCGCAAGTTGATGCCATAAGATATATCAAGTGAATCAATAGAATACCCCATTGTCACGAGGGGTCTCCACATGCAAGACATACATCAAGTGATCTCAAATCCAATATTCAATCCGACATAACAAAATCTTAAAGGGAAAGATTCAATTCATCACAACAAGATATCAAGGGAAGAATACCATATGATCCAACTATATTAACAAAGTCTGTGATACATCAAGATCGTGCAATCTCAAGAACACGAGACAGAGAGATTAAACACATAACTACCGATACATACCCTCAACCCCGCGGGTGAACTACTCCCTCCTCGTCATGGCCTCCACCTGGATGATGAAGATGGCCACCGGTGATGATTTCCCCTCTCTGGCAGGGTACTGGAAAGGCTCCAGATGGGTTTTTCTTCGATACAAGGAGTTGCGGCAACAGAGAGGAAGTTATCTTTTTATTTCTAAGGGTTTCTATATATATAGGATTTTTTGGCGTTGGAATCACGCTAAACGGAGCCACGTGGGCCCCGCAAGCTATCAGAGCGAGCCTAGGGGGTGGGCGCGCCCTGTTGGCTTGTGGCCCATAGTTGGCTCCCCTTTGGTGGTTCTTCGCTCCGGTATTTCTTATTTCCTCCACAAAAAAATCTTTAAAAAGTTTCGGGCGATTCAGAGAACTTTTATTTTCTGCACAAAAACAACACCACGGTAATTCTGCTGAAAACAGTGTCAGTCCGGGTTAGTTCTAAATAAATCATATAAAGTGCATAAAAACATATAAAAATATTGTAAATATAGGCAAACATGGCATGAATACTTCATAAATTATCGATACGTTGGAGACGTATCAGCAACGCGTGTTTTAACCCGCGCCACTACTAATCGCTCGTATTTCTTTTTTTATATGTATATTGTATTTTCGCATGGTTATTCATATTAATATACAAAATCAATAAAAATTGTGGAAGAAAAACAACCTCAGTAGATGGATCCAAGAGACCAAGTTGAATTAGAGGAAAATACGATGTTGCATATCGCAAAATCATATTTTCCTCTAATTCAACTTGATCATGCACTTGCATCCATATCCACTTTAATCTAGCTCATTATCCACTTTAATATAATATATTTCATATAACTTATCATCCTCTTAATCATCTAACAACTCATCATCATCTTAATCATACCAAGTTGAAATGTCATAAAACAGAAAACACCATAATCATCATCATCTTAATCATGCCAAGTTTATATATGTCATATGAACTAGAGAAACTCCTCACTCATAGGACCTAGTCCTCTCTCCTAGGTAAAATGTCATAAAACAGAATAACACATATGTCTCCATGATGAAGCAAAGAGATCCAACGGTCTCCAACTTGTGGCTTGCAATCCTTCTTTATTTCTCCCCATGCTTCAATTTGGAGTTTTCCTTGTGGTTTGCGCCCAGTCAAGTATGGAAAAACAAAATGGGCCCTCGTACGACTTTTAATTTCCATATTACCTGTGCCATGCATTGATACTTGTGATCTGCGTTGGGTTTTCCATGAAGAGGAACGGGTTATTGCAGCACAATACGGATAAGTATTTCAGTCAGTTAAGAAGCAAGGTTTATCGAACCAAAAGGAGTAACAGTCAACCACCGTCTTCAGTGACTGCACACAAAAGAGCAAACACTTGCACCCAATGCGAGCAAGAGGGTTGTCAATCCCCTTAGACTCATTATTTGCAAGCAAATGAAGTGTGTAGATGATAGTAGATAATTGTAAATTGCAAAATAAAATAAAAACAAATAAATGGCAGCAAGGTATTGAAATCTTTTGTAAATATATAAGTGAATAGACCCGGGGGCCATAGTTTTCCCTAATGGCATCTCTCATGTAGGAAGCATACGGTGGGTAAACAAATTACTATTGGGAAATTGATAGAAAAGCGCATAGTTATGTTCATATTCACGGAAATGATAATGTATATATAGGAATCACGTCCATAAGCAAATAGGCCAACTCCTGCCTGCACCTATTACTATTACTCCACCCATCGACCGCTATCCAGCATGCATCTAGAGTATTAAGTAAAACGGAGTAATGCTTGGAGAACAATGACATGATGTAGACAAAGTAAACTCAATTAATACGAATGAATCCCATCGTTTTATCCCTAGTGGCAGCAGTACAAAGACGTGTCATCTTCGTCTTCCCCCAGCGCGGAGCATGGGGCTTCCACTTGGGCGTGGGATGGAACCCCTCCGCGTCCTCGGGGGGCTTCGGGCGTATACAGCCCACTCATTATTACGTGAGAGTGTCACGGCCGAAGATAGCTGGGCAAGCCCCCAGGCGCATGGCCTAGGTGCTCCCAACTCAGTTAAGAGCCATCCCGCGCATTTCTCCGCGATTGCGCGCCCCTACAGCCCAAACCTGAGTGCATCGTTCCCCGCGTAGCCACGGGATTGCGCTCCCGCGGCCCAAACATGAGCACAATGCACCCAGCGCAGCCATAGGGGTGTTGTGTCGGTGAAGCCGCCTTGTGAGGCGTCGGAGCACCGGCCAGACCACGACCTGAGGACCTCGCGAGGCCCTGCCACCTGAGGGCCACGCCGGCGCCCCTGTTGCCGCGCGTGGCCCGCGCTGCTCATATCCTGCCAGTCCCCCTAGGCGGTTGCCCCTGCGGCCCAGAGGGCTCGGCTGTGTCCTGCTTGCTCACGAGGGCGGCGGCTGTGCCGCGCCCCCGCGCATCCCAGTGGAAGCCCCTAGGCCCAGCTTGGAGAGGTCGTTCGGGACATCTCCCTACTCCGGGAGGATGCTGGCTCCCGCGGAGGGCGCGTGATCCACCGTGCCATCCGTAGGTATGACATAGCTCGGAACATAGGCCTCTGTGTAAAGGCCTTGGCCTCCTCCTGAACCGTCTCCGCGCGCCCCTTGGACAGCCTCCCTGGGTGGCAAGGCGATGCCGCCCTGGGCACGCGGCCCACAAACCCTCCTGCGGCGGGCCTCCGCCCGAAGTTGCTTACCTCTGTCGTCGCCCTGGGGTTGGCCGCGCGTGTCTTGACGTGGGTTGCCTCCCTGGTTATCCACCGCGCCTCCGTTATGGTTACCTGTCTGCCCGGAAGCTTGAGCCGCCTGATCCCTGCGTCGGTTGGCGCGCTCTCGCTGGGACGACCCAGGCTGTTGATGATCCACCGGGGCATGAGTGCACGCGTTGAGGCGCGCGCGGAGCGCCCCATCACCTTCTTCAAAGGCACGACTGGTGGGGTCGGACGGCGCCCCGAAGCCGGTCACCGGGATCCGGAGGAGAAGGAGCACGGCGTGTGGCGGGCCCTGCCCGGGCTCGGCCGGGCGAGTGGCGGGCTCTGCCCAGGCTCGCCCGGGCATGGGGCGGGCACGCCGTCCGCAGATGAGGTGAGAGGCACGGCGAGCGAGCCCCCGGCGCCCAGCGTCGGTGGTCAAGAAGAGGGGTGCGGAACCCAGGCCCTCCTCGCGACGGTGACCAACTCAGCGATGTGGTCGGCCAAGGCGTCGAAGCCCCCGTGTGTCGGGCGGTGGCGAAGCATCTCACTCGCCATCAGCAGCGCGTCATGCGCGTTGAGGTCTCCCACGTGGGTACAGTGTGATGTCGGTCCCGGGGGTGCCGCTCGCCCGCCGTGCGCCTGGCCGGCACGAGCGGCGACGGTGGTGGTGACGACGCTGGTGGCCTGGTAATGACCGCCCAGCACTGAGCTGCCAGGGCGTGCATCTTGGGTGGTAGCGGCGAGGTTGGTGAAGGCGGATCCGCCGGGGCCGAAGGAAGCTTGTCGGGCGTCGGCCATCGACACGACGGAGCGAAGAAGAAGCGAAGCTTGAAGAGACTCCGACACGCCCCCTACCTGGCGCGCCAAATGTCGGATTTCGGGCTCCACAAAACCCAAAGAAGTTCGAACAAAGGGGCGTGTGCGAAGATCCCCAACAGCTTCAACCTCTAGCTCTCAGCTCGACAGCCTAGCCACACAAGCTCGCGCACTCCTGGTAAGAAGATCAACACATGAGGATTTACCCAGGTTCGGGGCGCTGCGAAGCGCAAAACCCTACTCTTGCCTTTTGGTGGATTGCCTCACGAGGAGGTTGGTGGATGAACTAGTACAGTGGTCAGTCGCCTCGCGAGGGTGCTCGGGCGGTGTTTTTCGTCCCTGCTCCCTACGGAGCAGCCTAGCCTCTATTTATAGTGGCCCGGGTCCTCTTCCCTTATTGCAACGGCGGGAAGGGATCCCGCAACGGCCAATTCGAAAGGGGACAGGAGGTACATCTTATCCTGACGAAAGGTGGTCTTCGCCTGCAAAGTAGCTGGTGGTGACGCGGTGGTGGGCTCGTTGGTGACATCCATCCTGCCGAGCCCGCTGGTCTGGTCCCGTTGCATCGGAATGGAAACCTTTGGCGGGACGCCTTGGGAACCCGCGTACGCCCCTGCTGTCGGTGTCAAAACCGGCGGATCTCGGGTAGGGGGTCCCGAGCTGTGAGTCTAGGATCGATGGTAACAAGGGGACGAAGGAGACGATGTTTACCCAGGTTCGGGCCCTCCTACGGAGGTAAAACCCTACGTCCTGCTCGATTATATTGATGGTATGATGGTTACAGAGTTGATCTACCTCGAGATCAGATAGCTAAAACCCTAGATGAGTTTCTCTGCCCTACATTCTAAAACCCTCTCGGTTTATATAGACACCGGGGGGTACCTAGGGTTTACACATGATAGGTCTCCTACCGAGGATGGAGATGTCGATGTCCTCATCTTGACTTGGAGTGCACGACGCGCCTTCGGGGCTTCCTTCTGGAACGTAGGGTCTCGAGGTATCCGGCCCTTCCTGCGATAGTTAGAGAGCGGCCCACCGAGCTGGCCTATTGGGAGACAGGCCAGCAGCCCGAGGACCCCTTAGTCCAGGACTCCCTCAGTAGCCCCCGAACTAGCCCCCCAATGCCAAGGGTCTCAGCTCTGGCAGCTCTTGTGACCAGAGTCTTCGGCTTGCGGGGTGAGTTCTTCTTCCCATAAATGATCGGCTGAGACTAGCCCGGCTTTCGATGTCGCGTATTTCATCCGATCAGACGATCGTCCGAACACCATGAATTGCTTAGCCCCGAAGGCTAATCGTCAAAGTGTAAACAGTGTTTTCTGACGACCTTTCCGACGAAGGGTCGTGGCCTACCACGACCGCAAAACCAGTTATGAAAACTCGATTCGCGGTTCGAGGCCGTTTTTACATTGGCACGACTTATCCATGTACAGATCGTGCTCCGTTTCACACGGGATATAATTAACGCCCGAGGTTTATTTTGCGCGTGCATAACGGCTTGCACGCCTTGGGATGCGAAGAGACTTGCGGCGCGGTAACGGGAGGCTAATCGGTGCGACGCCCCATAAAAGGGAAAAACCCAAGGCCTATTCACGCTTTCCATTCGCATCCTCTGCTTCCCCAATCTTTCCAAGCTCCAAGAGCCCAGATCCAGTTTTTCCTCAACTTCTCCTCCGAGCTTAGCCATGGCGGGTTCGGGCTCCATGGGCAAGTGGGAGGCCTCCACGGTCACCGACAAGGACATCAGGGACTTAAAGCTCGCGGGCTACCTCCCCGCCAACGTCTTCCACCGCGCTCCAGAGGCGAACCAGGTGGTGCCCACCCCCAAGCCAAGCGAGATGGTGGTGTTCGTCCCCATTTCATCCGGGGACTGAGCTTCCTGCTCCACCCCTTCGTCAGGGGACTCATGTTCTTCTATGGGTTGGACTTCCATGATCTCCCCTCGAACTCCTTCATGCATATTTCGGCATTCATCAATATCTGCGAAACCTTCCTGCGGGTCGAACCGCACTTCGGCCTATGGCTCAAGGTCTTCAACGTTAAGCCGAAGACCGTCGCGGGCAAGCACGCAGACTGCGGGGGGGGGGGGGGGCGGTAATCAGCAAACTCCCCCGCGTCGAGTGGCTAACTGGCACCTTCATCGACACAATCAAGATCTGGCAGAAAGAATGGTTCTACATCACCGAACCAAGGGACGAGAACTGGGCGGCGTCTGCCGAGTTCAGATCTGGACCCCCTACGAGATTGACCTCGTGGCTCAGGAAGGGCCTCGACTGGGGGTCGGATGCAGAGGTGAAATTGCTGCAGAAGCGCATTACCTCGGTGATCAAGGCCACAGTCGAGCTGGTCAATGTGGTCCAGGTCATGCTCCACTGCCGTATTCTTCCCTGCCAACGCCGGGCCTCCCCAATGTGGGCTTATCAGCTTGAGGACGAGCCTACCACGCGCCAACTCTTCCGCACTACCTCCGAGAAGTTGTGGAAGGCATTATTCAAGCCCCGGAAGAGCTGGCCGGCCAAGGAGGAGGATTCGGGCCTAACCGCCGATAACCCACCTACCCAGGTACGGTATAATTTTAATCCACTGACTCTGCTTCTTTGACAAAAGGACTTAACGCCTTCCCCTCATCTTTGCAGAAATGGTTGAGCAAAGCCGCGGGAATTAACTGCCCAGCACCATAGACCGAAGACCCCAGGTCGGAGCTGTTAACAGAGATGCTCATCATGGTGCCGTACACGGCGCCAGAGAAGAAGGAGAAGAAGAAGAAGGCCAGAGAAGGTCTCCGCATCAGGGACCAGCCGGACGCTATGTCCGAGGAAACCCATGCCTCCTCTACTCATGAGGAAGAGCACGTGGACGGGGGGGAAGGCGATTCCCCCCTTGCAAGAAAGAGGGCGGCGTCGCAGGACGCCGCGGAGGATCTACCTCCTCCTGCCCAGAAGAGGGTGCATAGGCCGAGGTTAATCCTGGCCGACGACAGCTCGGACTCCGACGCTGAGTCCGAGGACTTTGAGAGGGTTCCCTGAAGGAACCTAAGGGTCAAGCCCCCGGCCCAAAGGTACGAATCCGAAGACTCCCTACGTCGTTTATGTGAAGTTTTTAATGTTTTAAAGGGACGAATGCCTTTTAATCTACAGCCCACCGCGCGTTCTCCCCCACAGAGCAAATATCGGACGGGGAGTCTCCATTTGCCGAGCTAGCGGAGACCGGGACTGCGTCGCACCCCTCACCTCCAGGGGACGTGAAGGAGGCCGCGGATGTGTCATCCCACCCGGCTCCTGTGGAGCCGAACACAGGCGGTGGGGGTGATGATGTCATGGCCGAGGTTAATGCCTCGACCGCCGAAGACGAGGGGGAGGAGCCCTTCCTGGCCACTGAGGAGAAAGGACAGAGGAATGTCCAGTCCCCTCCGAGGTCATCTCCAGAGCGCACTATGCCTCCGGAGCTACCGGCGCAATCCCCGGTCAGAGATCGGGCTAACCGGTCATCACCGGCGCCACCGATGACTGGGTGGCCGGTCATGGAGGACACTCTATCAAGCGCCTCCATCTCCGAGGATCACCACACTCTTATGGGTGTAGTTTTGCAAGGAATTCAGTCCGTCGATAGCGGACTGAAAGAGGCCTTCAATGGTCTCTTGACGGGCTTCAAGGTGAGTCACGTAATACCTTTTCCCGAACAATTTTAATTTTATTAAGTTTGCGCTATCTTTATATATGTAGTAGCCCCCGAGCCCCGGGTGGGTTTGCAAAAACGCACCCGGGGGTCAAATACTCAGGAGTGATCAACGATGCACAAGGCACCATTAGTCCC
Organism: Elymus sibiricus; assembly: GCA_039707655.1. Lineage (NCBI taxonomy): Eukaryota > Viridiplantae > Streptophyta > Magnoliopsida > Poales > Poaceae > Elymus > Elymus sibiricus. The sequence continues at coordinate 314,195,426 of CM077673.1, forward strand.
GCAATGTTCTAAAGGCCCTTAAGAGGACCAAACATAGGGTCATATCCTTGATAGTTCGGGGGCTGGAACGCACATAACCGGATATATGTTTTTTATTTTTTGTAGGCCTCGTCATCGGCGGCGGCCGTTAATGCCGCTGAGCTTACCGAGCTAAATCGGAAGCTCAAGATCTCCGAGGAGGAGCTTCATAGCCTGAACAAGAGGTTCGACGAGGCACAAGGTAAGTCGAATTGTAACATCCGGGCTGTATATTGTGAATGATCCGCACTGGTAACCCAGTGTAATTAGTTATTTATTGCTTCCACAGCTTCAGCTATGGAGGTTGAAAAACTCAAGGCCGAGCTCAAAAAGATGAAGCAAGAGGTCGCGGATGAGAAGGCGGCCGCCGAACAAGCAGCATCCGCACTCTCCACTTTGAAAGATGCGAGTGCTAAACATGAGGCTCGGGTGGAGGAGGTACAGCGGGAGGTCAAGGATGCCAGCACGAAGTGCGAGGCCCTTGAGCAGAAAGGCAAAGAGTAAGCCACTGAGCTATCCGCACTGAAATCCGAGCTCCAAAAGGAGCGGGTGGACAGGCGGTTCTTTGAAGAACATATCCACCAAGTCAAAGCTGTCACAGATTGTAAGCCATATTTACTACAGTGTGCCTTTGGAGATAGCAGGTTCGCATTGCTCACCCAGGTGTGGCGTTCCTCAGGTGCCTGTTCAGACCTCCAAAAGAGTGTGGCGGACGCGAACAAGTTCTATGCTTCGCAGGAGGAGAATGATGAGGCTCGGCTATTCTGGGCACAGTTTGAGTCCCCCGAGTGTTCTCTTCTTCTGATCGAGCAGATGAAGCAACTGATGGAGCTGCACAGGATGGCGGAGCCGGCCATGAAGGATCTCTGCAACTGGCTGTGGCCTGATGAGACATTGCCGAGTAGTTACTTCGGCTTGGTGCGAAAACTGTGCGATGCTGCGCCTCGGATTGACGCGCTAAAGCGTTCTACATGTATCGAGGGAGCTCGAATGGCCTTTGGAAATACCATGGTGCACTGGCCGAAGCTCAAGCCGACCGAGATGGCTACCGCACCTCCGCCCCCTGGAAAGGGGCACAATCGCCCCGAGCTATACTTCTCCGCAGTGATGGAGGGTGCTCGGGCGATAGAGGCCCAATGCTCTAAAGATGTTGTTTATGAATGAGCGTGTTTGTAATATGTCCGAAGACTTTTAACGCTTTATAATCAGTGTTGCATGGTTTATCATGTTTTTGGAGGCTTAGTATTTATTTTGACTCCCATGTGGCCGTTTTATCTGAAAGTTGCGAGTCGTCGGCTTCAGCCCCCACGTAGATACTACGCGAGGTGTCTCTGCCTCCGCACTATGACCCTTAGCCGAGGTATCGGTGCCCGAAGGCGGTAGTGCGAGGGGGACAAGGCAATCGGACTATGATGCTTTATCGCTTTCACTTAGCCGGAGGAGCGTAAAAAATATGCGGGGGCTGATGACCAGCCCCCAGTGTTTTGTGATGTTCGGATGTACCGGGGTTTAAGCCAGCTTCACATGGCTCATACAAGTACGGAACCCATCGTATGACATGGAGTAACCTCTATCGATTTTTTAGTATGACACTTATGCTCGGATTTGCAGACCGGTTCTCGCTTACTATGACGGTCAGTTTTCGGCTTTCTCCCCTGAGGTGCTTGACCAGGCGAGCTGGAAACACAATCGCAGTGGTTCTCCCTTTGCCCCTTTAGCCGAACGAGCGGAACGTAAGAGGGCAAACACAGGAGCCGGGCAACCCAACTATTGACCCAAGACATAGTTCGGATCCGATGCATATAAAGCAAAATCCAAGATGCCGAACACACGACCAGTTGTGTCAAGGCGATGCTTAGGGCAATATTTTAAATTCAAGTCCCCGGTCTATTAGCCGGTTGCATCGTAATGTATACCGAACAATTTCGCAAGAAGCATTGATGAGGGAAGAACAGAGTATGTAGCATAAAATACAGCGAAGAAGCCATGTACAATGGTCTATTAGTTGCTCATTAATTCTTATAACTCAAATTGCCGAAGCCACTGTTTACATGTATTTGACGAGGAAATATAAAGTTTACGGTGGAGAGGTTGTACCAGAGGTCTTCGATGGGTGGCTTGACGACCTCGATGTTCCCAGCCGCATGTCCGCTCCTGCGCCTCCTAGGGAGTTGTATTCCTTTAAGGGTGATGGTGTCGGCGAGTGGACCTTTTGGAACAAGATCTTGAGAAGTCGCCGAAGTATGGATGAGCTCTACGCTTTTAGCAGGTCCTTGATGGTACCTGTGTTATGTCCGAGGACGTGTACTGGTAGTAGTTCGGTCCAGCCGAATACCTACCCTTTAATGGTTGTTCCCCACTGCTGCCCATGGAATATTGAGTGCAAAGTTGTGCCTTCTCGGCACATGTTTGATGGTCATCGGGGCTGTGCAGTGGGGAGCGTGTCCCTATTTCTGGGGAGAAGAAGATTCTGGGAGTTCGGATTGAAACTGAGCTCGTTTGTCAACCTTACGTGCCTTTATGGCCGATTTCGGTGTTTGCCGATCGTACTCGTAATGGAATTCGGCCGCCAGGGCCAATGCATGTTCCTCAGTTCGGAGGGAACGCTCTGTGTTGCCGTTGACAGTGATGACCCCCTTGGGCCCGGGCATCTTGAGCTTGAGGTATGCGTAGTGCGGGACGGCATTAAAGCGAGTGAACGATGTGCGGCCCAGCAGGGCGTCATAACCGCTGCGGAAGGGGACTATGTCGAAGATCAAGTCCTCGCTGCGGAAGTTGTCGGGCGAACTGAACACTACTTCCAGGCTAACAGAGCCTGTGCACCGGGCTTCGACGCCTGGGATCACTCCTTTAAAGGTAGTGTTGCTGGGCTTGATCCTTAATGGATCTATACCCATCTTTTTCACCGTGTCTGAGTAAATCAGATTGAGGCTACTTCCTCCGTCCATTAGGACTTTAGTGAGGTGATACCCATTGATAATGGGGTCTAGGGCGAGGGACGCCGAACCCCCATGACGGATACTGGTCGGATGGTCTTGTCGATCGAAGGTGATCGGGTATGCCGACCATGGGTTATACTACGGGGCTACGGGCACTACAGCGTAGAACTCTCGAAGGGCGCGCTTCCTCTCCTTTTTGGGTATGTGAGTGGCGTATATCATGTTCACAGTTTTTACCTCTGGAGGGAACTGCTTCTGTCCACCGTTGATCGGACCGCGGGGCTCATCATCGTCCTCGCTGCGTGGGCCCTTGCCTTGCTCCTCAGATGCGAGTTTGCCGGCTTGTTTGAACACCCAACAGTTACGGTTGGTGTGGTTGGCGGGCTTGTCTTGAGTGCCATGGATCTGGCATGGCCTCTCCATGATTTTGTCCAGCGGGGTGGGTCCTTCGCGATTGCCTTTAGGAGGCTTCTTCCACTGCCTGGATCGAGGGTTGCGGAAGCCGGCGTTAACAGCCGTGTCATCGGCGTCACTATTGTTGTGACGGCGTTTATTTTTGGTGCGTCGTGGTTTCCCGTTTCCATCCCGAGCTTCGGAGGCGACGGGGTCTTCGGGGTTGTGTCTTCGTCTCGCTAGCTAGTTATCCTCGCCCGCGCAAAAGCGGGTCATGAGTGATGTAAGGGCGGACATGGTCCTAGGTTTATCCTGACCGAGCTGGTGAGCCAGCCATTCGTCCCGAATATTGTGCCTGAAAGAGGCTATAGCCTCGGCATCTGGGCAATCGATGATATGGTTTTTCTTGGTCAAGAACCGATTCCAGAATTGTCGAGCGGACTCTCCTGCCTTTTGGACGACGTTGCTTAGGTCGGAGGAGTCCGGAGGCCGTACATAAGTGCCCTGGAAGTTAGATCGGAATGCATCCTCGAGATCCTCCCAGCTCCCGATAGAATTTTCGGGGAGACTGTTTAACCAGTGCGAGCTGGCCCCTTAAGTTTAAGGGGTAGATACTTGATGGCGTGGAGATCGTCTCCTCGTGCCATGTGAATGTGGAGGAGGAAATCCTCGATCCACACTGCTGGGTCAGTTGTTCCGTCGTATTGCTCTATGTTCACGGGTTTAAACCCTTCCGGGAACTGATGTTGCATCACCTCGTCGGTGAAGCACAGTGGGTGGGCAGCGCCTCTGACCCGGGCTATGTCCCGCCGGTAGTCGACGTCTGTTCTGGCCCGGTTTTGTTCCCGACCTCTATTGTTTCGGTCGAGCCAAGGCCGGTACCTGTCCCGTCTATCGGCGAGTACCCTCTAGATCCGTAGATGGATCTCATGCGGCCTGTTCTATAATTCAGGTCGTGTCACAGGTCGTACCTGTCCTCAGGCTCCATTGGCTCTTTTCCCCTTCTGCGGGGTATCGCCGGCCTATAACCAGCGTCGCCAGCCGTCCTATTTCGTCCTCGGGGAGGGAGGTCCGGCTGGTCGTATGGAGTGTGCTTGGAGGACGGCGTGTTAGGGAGCTCGTCATCAAACTGTGGCAGCAGCCGTTGGCGTGGATAGCTCTTGGGTTGGTCCAACAGACCGGTACCGTATCCTTCCTCGGCTGATAGGACCCTCGTCCATCTATCGTTGAGGGTATCTTGTTCGTCCTTAAGCTGTCGTTCCTTTGCCTTTAGGCTTCGGGCAGTGGCTATAAGTTGTTGCCTAAACCGTTCTTGATCCTCAAGGTTTTCGGGGACGATGAAGTCCTCGGCTTTAGGGCTATCCTCCTCCTCTAAAGGGGGGAGGTAGTTTTCATCCTCGGAATCGTTTGGATCTTCGGGGTCACGCTGGTCCTCCGGCCTTTCCTGGTCCTCTAGCGGCTGCTCGGGGATATCGGGATCGCCGAGGTCTTCCGGGGTATCGTTTTCCCCGGTGCCAGCAATAGCTTCCCTTCCCTTTTTTGTCTTCGATCGTTTGCGTGGCTTCCGGCGCCTTGACGGCGCTTGACTCGATTTATCACCATTATTTGCGGGTGTGCGCTCACCGTTATCGGCTGGAGTGTCCACCATGTAGACGTCGTAGGTGGAGGTGGCAGTCCATCGCCCGGTGTTGACGAGGGTGGGAGCGCGATCCTCTTCATCCATGTATTCTGCCTCCTCGGAGGCGTAGTCCAACATATCGGTTAAATCTTCGACAGTGGCTACTCAGATGAAAAAGTCCTCTTGACCTGCCTTAAGACCGATCTGAACGTGGATCGGGGTTGGGTCGTCAGAAATTTTCATCGATAAGATCCGATCCAGAGCTTCGTTGAGTGTCGAGAGCTCGATCGGGTCAATTTGCTCAGCGCTTTCGGAGTTAACCTCCGGTGCGTCCGCACAAGAAGTGTGTTCGGCAGGAGCTGGTACCTGGCCATCTGGCGCTATGGCCGGATCCGGACTAAAAGCCAAATCATCACCGGGGTTGGTCCCGTGGGCAGGATCGAAAGCGAAATCCGAGGTTAAGGCCTCGGAGTCCTCGGGTGCGTCGGATGAGACTGCGAGCCCGGTGAGCGAAAGATCGCCCCGAGAGTCTACGGAGAACTCTAGGTTCCCGAATTTGACCTCTTGATCAGGGGCAAAACTCCCGACTCGGCCAAGACAGCCGGTCGGGTCAGCGTGCAGCACAATGCTACCGAAAGCGAAGATCTGTCCAGGGTCAAAGGAGTCCATGTTACGGACTTCTTTGCTAATGACAACGCGAGCCATCGGTACCTTTTGGCTATCACAGCGGAACTCTCAATGAATGCACCAATGTTGGTGTCAAAACCGGCGGATCTCGGGTAGGGGGTCCGGAGCTGTGAGTCTAGGATCGATAGTAACAAGGGGACGAAGGAGACGATGTTTACCCAGGTTCGGGCCCTCCTATGGAGGTAAAACCCTATGTCATGCTCGATTATATTGATGGTATGAAGGTTACAGAGTTGATCTACCTCGAGATCAGATAGCTAAAACCCTAGATGAGTTTCTCTGCCCTACATTCTAAAACCCTCTCGGTTTATATAGACACCGGGGGGTACCTAGGGTTTACACATGATAGGTCTCCTGCCGAGGATGGAGATGTCGATTTCCTCATCTTGACTTGGAGTGCACGACGCGCCTTCGGGGCTTCCTTCTGGAACATAGGGTCTCGAGGCATCCGGCCCTTCCTGCGATAGTTAGAGAGCGGCCCACTGAGTCAGCCTATTGGGAGACAGGCCAGCGGCCCGAGGACCCCTTAGTCCAAGACTCCCTCACCTGCCTCCTTTGCACCAAAGAGGAAACTGTCTCCTCTGCGCGCTCTGGTGCCCGCTTGGCCCGCCTTGTGTCATCCTTGACCTCCCGAGGCCGAGTATTGCATAGAGATCTCCGCCGCTCAGGAGGGAACTTGGGGAGGCTTCTTCCCTCCGAGGGTCTTGGCGCCGTCTCCCTCGCGAGCGCGGGGCTCTCCCGAGGGCCTTGTCTTGAGTGAGGCCGCGTTGGGCCGTACCGGGTCTCCGTAGTGGGCCACACCCTGGGTCGTAGGCAGGCAGTTCTGGGTACCCCCGTTCCCAGGACGCCGACACCAAGGTTTGGCTCTTGTCGCTCCTTATTCCTTTGTCCATCGTGATAGCACCCAAAACTTGAAAACTTCAATCACACCAAACACAATAAAACTTATTGAGATCCGTTAGTATAAGAAACATATCAAATACTTTAGGTACTGTTATAAATTTATTCATATTTTATTACTGCATAATAGGTACTGTATTCTAACTTCTCCATGGCTTATAACCCCCGATACAATCCATAGCATCATCAAAACAAGCAAACTATGCAAGCAAAAACAGAATCTGTCTAAAACATAATAGTCTGTAAAGATCTGTAGAGAACCTATAATTATTTAACTCTAAAAATTCTGAAAATTAGGAAAACCTGAATAATTTGTATAGCAACACTTTGTAAAAAAGTCGGATCAAAAAGACGTTCCAGTAAAATCAGAGAAATTATGCACTTGACGCTAAAGTTTCTGTTTTTGCACCGTATCAATTCTACTTATCTTAAGGGTCATCCCAAAGGCTTTACTTGGCACAAACACTAATTAAAATATAAAAACACAATCATTACAGAGGCAATATCATGTTATTAAAAAACAGAAAGTAAAAAAAGCAAAAATTAAGATAACTATTGGGTTGCCTCCCAACTAGCGCTATTGTTTTATGCCCCTAGCTAGGCATAATGCATAGTTTCCAGTGTAGTCATAATCATAAGAATGATTCATCATGTTGTAATCATATCCCTTCTCTCACCAGCAAGTTTTCTCATGGGCAAGAAAAAATAGTTGAAGGGTCTAAACTTCACAACACAAGGATCCGTGAGATCTATCTCCGGAGGAGAAGGAGGCTCCTCCTTAGACTTTTCATAAGTTATGGTATATTCTTCATTGTATAGGTTTCGATAAAGATATTTCCTTAATTTTATCTCAAGCTCATAATCCCATTCAAGATTTGTAACAATAATTTGGTCATTGGATTTGTAGATTTTATCAATCAAGACATTAGGTGGAACCTTTCAAAAGGTTTTCATTATAAGTAGCATAGTCCGTTGATCTTAATCTCCTTATTCTTCCAACTCATAAAGGATTCCCTCTATTGGTGAGAACTCACCATTTATTCTATAATGAGAAAATAGTTATCTTGCTTTCTGCATAATGTGATTAAATTCATGAACGAGAAATATTGTAGCCAACCGTTTAGTAGGAGCATTTTGAATATTAGAGAACTCTAGAAACAACCATTTTATGGAGGGATGCATATGAATGAATTGTCTTTCCAATTCAACTATTAGCAAAGATATAGCATCCGCATATCTAGTGGTTCCAGCAGGAGTAGATCCTCCTATTAAAGGAAGAGAGTCTGCACAAGTGAAAAAGTCTTGGATCACACTTTTTTTCAATGATATTACCACTACCAATTCGGAATTTCTTAGTTTGCATAGTAGGTTCTACTTCAGAAGGATCATCATTCGCAAGGTTATCAAGTTTTTCCTTAGCAAGTTCATCAAAATTTATTTTAGCATTATCATTTAGAGGTGAAGTTGAATTTTCTAATGCTTCCGCACTAGGGGCGGAAGTATCACTAGTTTCAAACTCAGACATGATAGCAACTTTCAAGCGAAACAAGCAAACAAGTAAACTAGCAAAGATAAATATTTTTGTATGTTTAATTTTTATGAAGCAAACTAAATATAACAGCAAACAAAATAAGAACAAGTGAATGATAATTTGTGCGAAGTTACTTGATGGTTGGTTGATGATACTCCCCGGCAACGACGCCAGAAATCCTTCCTGATACTTGTGATCTGCGTTGGGTTTTTCCGTGAAGAGGAACGGGTTATTGTAGCACAATACGGATAAGTATTTCCCTCAGTTAAGAATCAAGGTTTATTGAACCAAACGGAGTAACAGTCAACCACCGTCTTCAGCGACTGCACACAAAAGAGCAAACGCTTGCAACCAACACGGGCAAGAGGGTTGGCAATCCCCTTGGACTCGTTATTTGCAAGAAAATGAAGTGTGTAAATGATAGTAGATAATTGCAAATTGTAAAATAAAATAAAAGAAAATAAATGGCATCAAGGTATTCAAAGCTTTTGTAAATATATAAGTGAATAGACCCGAGGGCCATAGTTTTCCCTAATGACATCTCTCATGTAGGAAGCATACGGTGGGTAAACAAATTACTATTGGGCAATTGATAGAAAAGTGCATAGTTATGTTCATATTAACGGCAATGATCATGTATATATAGGCATGACGTCCATAAGCAAATAGTCCGACTCCTGCCTGCACCTATTACTATTACTCCACCCATCGACCGCTATCCAGCATGCATCTAGAGTATTAAGTAAAACAGAGTAATGCTTGGAGAACAATGACATGATGTCGACAAAGTAAACTCAATTAATACAAATGAACCCCATCGTTTTATCCTTAGTGGCAGCAATACAAAGATGTTCTTGTCCCTTTCTGTCACTGGGATATAGAGCACCGCCAGATTAAACCCACTACAATGCACCCCTCTCACCGAAGAAATATCAATCTAGTTGGCCAAACTATTTCAATAGATCGGAGAGATTTACGAAGCTATAATAATCATGCAATAAGAATCATAATATATTTCACAGATGACTCAAATACTTTTCATGAATACTTTGAACATAAACCCACAATTCATCGGATCCCAACAAATGCACCATACAAAAGAATTACATCGGATAGATCATAGCGAAGACGCGATGATCATTGTATTCAAGATCGAGAGAGAGAGAGATAGCCATCTAGGTACTAACTACGCACCCGTAGGTTTGTGGTGAACTACTCACACATCACCATGGGAGCAGCAAGGATGATGTAGAGACCCTCCGTGATCGACCCCCCCCCTACGACAGGCCACCGGAACTGGGCTCCAGATGGGATCATGACGGAACAAAGACTTGCGGCGGCGGAAATAGTGTTTCGGGATGCTCCCTAGGTTTTTAGAATATATGTGAATTTGTAGGCCAGAGAACGCAGTCAGGAGACCCACCAGGGAGGGACAAGTCATCAGGGCGCGCCGACCCCCCCCCCCTAGGCGCGGCCTGTTGGCTTGTGCCTCCCTCGTGCGGCCTCCGGTCTCCTCCCTAAGCTTCCAAGTCTTTTTTGGTCCATAAAATATCATATAAAAGTTTCGGTGCAATTGGACTTCGTTTAGTACTGTAAACCTGAAAAGCAAAAACACGCAGAAAATGGCAACTGGAACTGGGCACTGGGTAAATAGGTTAGTGCTCAAAAATAATATAAATTGGTAAATAAATACTCAAAAAGTATCCTAGAATGATAATATTATAGCATGGAACATTCAAAAATTATAGATACGTTGGAGACGTATCATGCATCAACGGAGGCACAACATCATTTGGCAGTTTCTGTTGAAGAACATAATAGTAGCCTAGTTAGCAATGTAATTTACATAATAGTAGCGTAATTAGCAATGTAATTTACGTAATAGTAGTGTAGTTAGAAACTCTTACCAAGATATTTGCGCTGATGTCATCAACCCTCAACCTATGCATTAGTGACATGTATAATGAATAATTGGAGCCAGCTCCATTGTACATGTCGTCCTTAGTAGACAGGAGACCATTAACAAAGGTGACAAGAACATCCTTCTCCTCCAAAGTTAGATGTGATCCATAAGTGTAGTGTGTCATGTCAACTATCTTCCATGTTTCACTCGAAGAAAGGAAATAAGTTGTAAATTATAAATAAATAAGTTTAGTATGGATGAACACCAACTATTTTTAAATAAACAATATAATTACTTAACAAATATGGTTGACAAACTCACATAGAGGTAAAACTGGAAGCATATCGACATCCACCCAAATGTCGATATTACCTTCAATATCATCTTCAGGACGAATATCGAAGGTTATTTCCATATCCTCCTGAAATCCATATGCCTTGCCTACAGCTTCCCAGTTTGAGCAACCAAAATGCGACTGATTAACCGCGTTGTATAGTTTAACCCGAAATTTGAAACCATGTTTAGTCCTCAGGTGAGCTCTTCTCGTCTCCATATTCTCACTATCTTGGAAACCAAACTTCTCCAAGACATACCATCTTGCATGCCAGGGGATGAACTAGTCGAATTATTGTTGGGGAATAAGACAGAAAACAAAAAAAATCGGTACTGCGAGCACGCCCAGGATCACTAAGGAGATGCATACAAGCTTTGATCTGATCATTACCGACTCGTAGCGCAGCGGAAGTAGAGTCGATGAAGATCGGTGGTGCAGATCCCCGCAGCTAGGATTTACAACCTCCCAACCGCGAGGATGTTCTCCCTCATCGGACAGCCCTTCGGGAGGCGGTCGGACAGTCCCTCGGACGATGTCACGGACAGCCCTTCGAGAAGACCCTCGAAGCACGAATAGAAACTCGGAGAGCCCTCCGGGAGGACCCTCGAACAGCCCCTCAGGCAAAAGATCAAAACTACGACCTCTCTACAGGGTTGCACACATACGGTGTCAGCTATCCGGCAGGGCTTCGCCGTCCAGAACTAGTTCCTGCCGGAACCCAGACAGCCTTTCGGCTCTACGAAACTATTTCGCGGGGAGGGAGAGAGAAGGCCAGATCATGCATGGCATTTGTATGTTGAGAAAGAGTGTGTGTGGAGAGTGCATCTCCACCTCTATTTATAGGAAAACTCAAGGGGTAGGGTGGCACTTGAAAAACCCAAAAACCCCATGAAAGGTGTCCTTCACAAGGGCATAAAGGGAAAGCAAGTGGGGGCAAGTGAGGCTCCATGGTGGACCCCACCTTGGCCGGCCACCCCTCCTAGGGCACCCCAAATGGGTGCCCTTATCCTTCCATGTCATCCCCTCAATATATTTTCACCATCCAACCATAACCATAAATGCATTTTCACTATTCAAGAAACCAATTTTTCGTGACCGATAAATCCGAAAATATTTATATGGGTCCTAGAATAATTCCAGTACCCACTAAAACAATTCTGGACACGTTTCGAAACATTTTCAGATCAATGATATTCATCTGCGAAAAGCAACCAAAGCAGTTCCGGTAGTCCGGAACATTTCTGGTTTTTGTCTCCGAAAAATCCCAGAAGTTGCCAGAACAATTCTGGTACCCTCCAATAATTTCCAGGCGTATGCCGAAACAATTTGACTTAATGGTATACTCCGAAACAACTTTTTGGTTTTACCAAAACTCTTCCGGTGTTCTCTCTCCGGAATTCTTCCGTTGTCCCCGAAACTTTTCTGGTGATTTTCTCTCAGACTCCATGTCTAGTATTCAACAGATAGATGACCCTTAAGCGTGTGATCCTATAGGTTCGGTGAAGTATAGACATGAGGGGAACACTTTCCGATCAATGATCAACATCGGAGCCGTGGACACCCATATTGACCCCTATACCCACACGAATAAATATTCGAGTGAACCATTAGTCTGTCGTGTGCTATTCCCGTTGCTTCGCGATATGATACAAACACCCGAGGTGAGACTTATCTGCATCCCCATGGATCAACAACTTGTCCACTATGCCAGTTACCTCGTTACCGGTTTTGTTCTCCTTACTCGTTTCCGTCTTTCGGCATCCTTGTGATCAAATCACATTGTGTCTGGCCAGACGATTATGGATACCGTAACACCGAGAGGGCCCAAGAATATCTCTCCATCGTCGGAGGAGCAAATCCCAATCTTGATCTACCAAGTTACTTGTCATACTTTTCCGTGAACCCGTAAGCCACCGTAATAGCCACCCTTGTACAGGTAACGTTTAACAAACCCCAAAGTTCACGAAGAAAGTACAAAGGAACTCGATACTCTCATGGTCTAAGGAATTATGCAAACGTTAACTATATATGTGTTATTAACCATTAACTTGTGACGAATGTATCTCATAGCATAACATCAATTCGGGTCGATTCAACACAAGTGTTCTACCAACAATGTGCCCTCAATATTGCTGGCATAGACATGCCCATGATCAGGAAAACAGGACCATCATGAATACTTGAGCTAGTCTTAGAGCCATGACTAGGAATACTTTTTACCGTTTATTGTACCACACGTGCACATGAGTTTCCCTCCGAGCCTCGTGGATATTGTAGACTCGAGAATCATTGCAGTTATAGCATGGATCATAAACATTTATTACAAACCAGGAGATACAAAGTAACTGTCATTACTGCCTCTAGGGCATATCTCCTACAGACTCCCACTTGCACTAGAGTCATAATCCAGTTACATGGCTTCCCTAACACCAATGGACGGAAAGAAACTAACCTAATAAAACTGTAAATCTCTCACCGATGAACCTGAAAACTGATACCACTTGATTTGGTAGCAATTTTATCTCTTGTTCTCATCCCCGTGTGTATCCATCTGCTAACGGCCTAGTGCTAAAAAAATAGCAAAAAGGAAAAAAAAGCAAGAAAAAAAAGAAAAAAAAGAGTTGCACAATTTAGGCCGGCTAGTAGCTGTTTGCCATTGTTGGTATGGGCTTCTGCATCATTTATCATCTCTTTCGAGCTTTATTATACAGACGTGTACCTCACTTATATCTAGCTATCTCGAGCTATCATATTTTTCATTGGTTTTCCTCACTTGATTTAGTATCTGGGCTTAGATTATTTTATCTCTTACTAGTCGACTGCCAGCACTAGTTAGGAGTTTGAGCAATTATTCAGCTTGCATTACTTTTTGCTTAATTGTGACACATATTGTGAGTTGAGGAAATCTTCACCAAGCTCCACTTCCTATATTGTACCTTGTTCGGTCACTTGGTAATCGCTATATCAATCTTTTGATCACTTTGGACATTGCCAACAGCCGACAACCACTGCAGCACGGTAAGAACTGGTAAGAGCTTGGTTATTGCTAGAGTGTTGAGAGAGAAAAACAATTCTCACCACATCCGAGTAGTACTATAGGAACATTATTCTTGTGATTTTGTTTTTCTATGGTACTAACCATGGCATATTCTCGAGCGGGAAATAGTTGGGTCGCATCTATTCTGGGAGATGACTTGCCATATGTTGATACAAATCACTCTTTTCTATCACAGAAGGTACGACGACCGCCACAAGATTTATATCATGGTAAAAGCACACATGATCAGGTTATCTCTTTGCCACAGTTCTAGGGTAAATATGACCCCGATTCATATATTGATTGGGAAATTGAGGTAGACGAAATATTTGGTAGCCATGATTTTTTTGAGCATAAGAAAATAAATGCTGTCACTAAAAGCTTTTTCGGTTTTGCTTTAGTTTGGTGGAGGAATTATTGTCGGGAAAATATTTATAATAGACCTACTACTTGGAAAGCTCTAAAACTTGTTATGCGAAACTGATTTGTTCCTTCATACCATACTAGTGATTTGCTTAGAAAATTGGACCATTTAGCACAAGGCAATAACACCGTTGAAGAATATTATGCTAATTTGTGTACTGCTTTGTTACGTTGTGGCTTAGAAGAATATGAAGAAGATTTTCTGAATAGATTTTGGAAAGTTTTAAACCATGATATACATGACATAATAAGGAATGAAGAAATGTATTCCGTCGACCATTTGTTTTGTCTTGCTTCTAAAGCTGAACAGAAAATAAGAAGACGTGTATGCACGATGAACAAGCGTGTAGTAGAATCCCCATCACAGAAGGTTACTTCTCCCGCAGTGCCGCCAACTATGATTGCGACACTCGAAGCTTATGCGGTGTCACCACCGACCGTACTTACTTCCTATGAGCCAGAACTACAAGGTATTAATAATGGTAATGATTTTCTTACAACACATAAAATTGTTAAATGGCTTGTTGGTTTACATACACCATGTGTTGAGACAAGTGCAATTGCCAAAGATTTGATCACAACACCTGTTTTAGAAGATTATGTTGCTGATTTGAGTTCACCATTTGATCAAACAACTAAAGTAGTTACTGTTTTGAGTGCACCTATTGTTAAATATGATTCCCTCATTGATTTGGTTGCACCGACTGAATTAAAGGCAACTAAAACTGATCTATGTCAATTGATTGTTCAATCTGGTTTGGATCACATAAAATTAGTTAAACATCATGAAGTCTTAGCTAAAATTTCTCATGCGAATTGTTTGTCTTCTATTTTGATGGATCCACCCATGCCTTTGTCACATGCGAACAATAAAATAGCTGAAATCACATGTTTGCATTCCCTGAAAAGTATTTACGCACCTAATATTACATTTAACTTGATTGGTGAGGATTGTATAGGAAATGAATTTTTGGTGCATAGATTTTGTATCACATGTGATGATTTTGCTACTTTGAAGGAGAATATTAATATGCCATTGCTTGATCTTTTTAATATGACCTCCAACGTCATTGTTGATTACATGTCGAATAGCATGTTGCATGATTGCTTCTCTACACATGCTAATTTGGATATTCCCCATGGTTTCCTACCTATGTTGGGATGGTTTAATGATGGGATGTACAAATCAGATAACATAAATATGTGCTTCACTTATATGTGCAATTTAAGTTGTCATCCTTCACGTCGGTACATTGTTTGTGATAATTATTTGGACTTTCATTTCATGGGATATGCTACTTGCTCATATATCAAGATAATAATAGTGCGACAATGGAGATAAATTAAAAGAGATAAATACATGCACCACATATACACCTTGCCTCTTGGGTTAGTCCATTTTCAGATTTTTCAAAGCCGAGGACGGCTTTGTTTTCAAGAAAGGGAGGATGATATGGACATGGACCGTCCAGATATAACCACAATTATTATGCATAAAGATAATTATCAGGTGATTTCCATTAATAATTATATGATTTATTCTTTTGTTGCTCCGAATAAAAATACAACACAATATGTTATTATATGCAGGATTACAGAAGACATGCATAAACCTCGGGTGAAGATGCGAAGACTAATTGATCCATACATATGTGTATATATATGCATGTGTACAGAAGATTTGCGTTGAAATATTATACCAAATAAACATGCATCTGGTGGGACCCTTATTACCCCACATGCATGTCACGCACTACATATGGAGATCACCATGCATGCTACGTTTTAATCCAAGGAGAGGTAGGCCCCAAGCCCATATGAGTTGACTATGCATACATGGGTCATGTCCACTATGAGTCCATCACCAGGAAGCAAGGGCGTGACGTGTCTGCAACAACCACGTCGACGCGGCGCACATCCTGCTACAGCTACAATATATATATAGACAGTTTTTCCAGGGTTTAGACTTGGGTTTTTGTTTAGACATTGTTTAGCTTTGCTACAATTCGCATCTGCGAAACGTGTAGGACTACCGCCTTGTCAGATCCTCTATCAGGAACCCCACCATATTGTTTGCTTAATTATTATTAGCAATTCAGATTGCATTATCATAGTTCTTGCCGGTTCTTCGGTTGCTTGCAGGATGTAACATCCCAAATTTTGGAATGTTATATTAATTACTAGAATGATTGTTTGTTTGATTGAGTGATTGAATTTGAGTGAAATTTGAAACCTTTTGAAACTTTTGAATGAGAGGGAATAAAATGACTTTTTTTTTAATTCAATTTCATCCAATGCAAAACAAGGAGAGAAGATGACATGACTTCTTCAAGTGAAGGAATTGAAATTTTGGATTCTGAAAACTACTGAAAAATTTCTATTTTGGTAATTACTTCATTTGATTCTGTTCTTGAATGAATTCAAACCCACATGCCCAAATTCAAATTTTCTTGAGAGGTGGAACATGACCCTCCAAACCAGGGGCATTTTTGTGAGATTTTGAACCATAAAACCCAGGGGGTTATTTGAAAATTATTTGCAAAAGAAAATAAAATCAATTTAGGCTTTTTCTGAAAAATAATTTTTTTTAAATCATTTATTTTGGCCGTGAAAAAATGTTCATCTTATTTATTTTATTTTTCTGATCATTTTAGTATATAATATTTCTATATTTGGTTTAGTATTTAGTTTCCTTTTCTACTTTTACTTTCCTGTTATTTTTTATTTGGAAAAATGCTTTAAATAGGAAAGCTGCGCGCGTGCGTTAGGTAAGGATCCGGCCCATTTGGAAAGGATCCGGCCCGATCCAATCCGGACCAGATCCGAATCTCTCCGGATCGGCCGCCCGATCCCATGCGATCTCCCTCTCTCTCTCTGACACCCGGTCCCACCGCCCGACCGAGCCACCGTCGCGGTCACCTCCTTCCTTTCTTCTTCCTCCTATTTCCATCGCCGGAGCCGACCGGAATCCGACCGGATCTCCCGATTCCCTGCCGTTCTGGAGCACCTGACCGCATCTATAAATAGCGGAGACCTGCAGAACCTCGTTCCACTCCAAAGTCCCCTCGCCCGTGCCCTGCCTTTGCCGCCATTGCTCGCCGGAGTCCGAGCACCTCCACCACGCCATTACCTCGCCCCGCTCCACCTCGCCCTTCCCGAGATCCTCCGAGGCCACCTACGTGTTCGCCTAGCTTACCCGCACCTCCCCGTGCACCCGCCCGAGCTCCAGAGCCACCGGAGCAAGCTCCCCGTTGACCACCCGAGCACCCAGCCGCCATCGTCGACGCC
This sequence comes from Elymus sibiricus, assembly GCA_039707655.1. Lineage (NCBI taxonomy): Eukaryota > Viridiplantae > Streptophyta > Magnoliopsida > Poales > Poaceae > Elymus > Elymus sibiricus. The sequence goes on from CM077673.1 coordinate 314,212,497, forward strand.
GCGCTCACCACCGTCGCTCCCGACGCTACCTGACGCCACCATCGACCTCGCCACCGTCGCCTGCGTCGGCCGGAGCCTTACCCGCGCCCGGAGACCCACGGGAACGCTGCCCCGCACCACCTCACCGCCTCTGCCTCGCCGGAGAAGCTCCACCGCCGGCAACCCCCCTCTGTGAGCACCTCTTCCCCTCCCTTAGCCGTCAGATCTGAAACCAAGGGCCCAGATTAGAAGTTTTAAAACGGCCGAACCGTTTTTATTTATTTTGCGCACGTTCGCTCGCTAGCTCCCGCAACGCACGCCCGTAGCCAATGGCATTCGGCCACGTAGCCCGTTCGCTATTTAAGTTTTTCTTTTCTTTTCTGTTTTCTGTTTTAAAAAGAGAAATAGTTCTGTTTTTGTTTTTGCTTTATCTTTTCGGATATTTAGAGTTTTTAATTGATTCTTTTTGCATTGTGTCACAATTTTTGTATAGTTTCTGTAGATATAAAGTTTGACCATGTTTGCATAACTTAAATTTGAATTCAAACAGATTTGATTTAAATCTTGTTTTGTGAATAACTTGAGTTTAAAAATAGCTTTTTAGTTGATTCTTTTTGCTACTAGTCATTAGTGACTTTATTTAACAGTAGGTAGAATTTGAGAATTTTTAGAATATTTTAAATTAGGATTTTTAACGAAACAGATTCTGTTTTAGTTCTTTTTAGGTTTATTTCTATTTCTTTTGTTTTAAATTGTTTTAATTTATTTTATTTTATATTAGTTGACAAGTTTTACTTTGTTTTATGTTAGTTAGCAGTAGTATTTCAACCAAGTTTATTTTTATGTCATTTATTATTTTTATAGCATGAGATCAATTCTAGTTTCATAATAACTTGCAAATTGATTTCATTGCTAGTTTGATTTCCTATTTGAAAATTATTTCCATATATTGTTTTATAAATTTTATTTTCTTTTAACTTTAGTTTAGACCAGAAAACAATTTGTATTATAGTTGAAATTGTTTGTGGTCAATTCAAGGTTAACTTTGTTTAGGTTATAGGAAGAGTTTACTAAAAGCTTTTCTATTAGTTCTTTTTTTTTGTAATAAAGTTTTATGAGAAAATATTTTCTGTTAATTTAGTGTTTTATATTTTTTCTGTTATTTTATTATCTTAGTGTTTTCTTTGCTGTTATGTTCTATTAGCTAGAAAACTTACATTGTTTAGGGTGTTGTTTTCATAGTTCTTACTTGTTCTTCAAAAGTAATTCTTTTTGCTAGTAAAATATTTAATAAAATACTTTTGTTACTTTTTTATTTGTTTTTGTTTTGTTGCTATTGAAAAGAGTTTATTTGTAGGAAAAACTACCTTTGGTTGTTGTGATGAAGTTTTGTTGTTTTAACTTTTGTCTTAAGTATTTCCTTCATCACAACACAAGTGTGTTAAATCTTTTTGGTTTGGCTTATTGATTGCTAGTATTGATTGCTAGTATGATTGCTTATATGAGTGCAATGTTTGATTATATAGATTTTCATCGGAGAGTGACGAATAGTTCTATCAAGTTATTTCTGAGAGAGATATTTATCTTCATCAACAGTACAGGCAAGTTCACTTTGATCATCTTACATTACCTATGTTTTATTTGCATTAGAATAAATCTCTCCATCATACATCCAGTAGGATATTGAGCTTGAACTTGTTGTAGTATCATGAGGTAGGAGAAACCCAACACCCTGTTACCATTGCCCGGGAAGGGACGTTACTTCACAATTGCTACGCTTTAGTAGACGGGGTTTGGTTGTGAGATTCAGGAGTGTTGTGAGGTTAATTAATTATTTCAAGACCTACATGATGATCAAGACTTCAAGACTTCAAGGACTCAATATACCTCTGGGTGGATTGGACATGCATTTTTGGCAGCCTGATATCTATCATGGTTATGCCGGGAATCCTGGTATCTACCTGTGATCATCCCAACGGAATGCCACCCAGGCTCAAAGAGATGGATGGATACTTCAAGGCCGGAAAGCTTACGTGTGCAACCGCAAGTCAATATGGGCTCTGGCTTGGTTGACCTTAGTGGTGACTCTGGTAGGTCAGATTGCTACGAGACGTAGAAGAACGGTAGGATTGGATGGGCACTGACTTTCTATCAGAGGATCACTTTGGAAGACCATGTTTCGATCGTCTCGTTCTCAAACATCATGCAGTGCGAGGACACAACGAGAGGGATCGAATCTTGCGGGTAAAGTGTACAAACCTCTGCAGAGTGTCAAACTAATCGATTAGCCGTGTCCCCGGTTATGGACAACATGAGCACCGGAGATGATACTATCAGCCAGTCTCAACACAATTAATAAAATTTTATGATGAGTGGGTCAATTAATAATTTTGGGACATGAGAATTGGTTGGTGGAACCATCTCATTAACAACCAAATTTTGTAGTGATATTTCCGTTTGACTCCTTTGTTGTAGGGAAAATAAAACCAGCTTTTCTGCAAAAAAACTCAGACACAGAGCCATAAAGCCTTTTGCATATAGAATAGTTTTTATCATTTCATTCTATGGTGATCTTGCCGGTACATTCAATGTACTGACCTACACGGCTGCAACGTCTTATGTTGCAGATATCTTTTCTACGACGAGTAAGAGTACGATTCAGGGTTACGGTCTACACTCAACCTGCCGTTGGTGTTTATTGGGACTCCACTCCCGTTGACTGTTTTTGCTGAGATTTAAGAGGTATATATCAATTTTACGTTATTTACATGTGATTTCACTTTGATATATACATTGATGTACTGTGTGTGCCAGCATACTGATCCAGGGATGGCACTGACACACAGAGGCTTGACTCGTTTTGAGTCGGGACGCTACACAGGAACTCGAACCTCGTTGTTCAGGTTGATCGTGCCTACGGCAGGGTTAATAACCATCGGAGATTGGTTTAGCGATTGTCGAGGCGTATCGTCGGGTACGGTATAGCCGGATCGTCAAGGTCAAAATCCACCAAATCGATAGTTATCGCCACTCTCATCGAAAGATCGGACCGCCGTTACATCATCATGCTTTGCTCGTGGTAGAGGCTTTGTCATCGGGTCTAACACGTTCAGATCCGTGTGAACTTTGCGTACTTTCACTAAACCCTCTTCGACATGATGTCGAATGAGTTTATATTTGCGTTGAATATGCCTTGTCTTATGGTGCGAACTTGGCTCCCTTGCCTGAGCCATGGCGCCAGTATTATCACAATAGATCTCTACCGGGTCAAGTGCACTTGGGACCACACCAAGGTCTTCAAGAAATTGCTTGATCCAGAAAGCCTGCTTGGAGGCTTCTGAAGCAGCAACAAATTCCGCCTCCATCGTAGAATCCGCCATAGTCTTTTGTTTGGAACTTTTCCAGTCAACTGCGCCACCGTTCAATATGAAAACATAGCCTGGTTGAGATTTGAAGTCATCTGGATCAGTCATGAAGCCTGCATCAGTGTAACCACTTACAATGAGCTCTTCATCACCTCCGTACACAAGGATTAAATCCTTGGTCCTTCTGATGTACTTAAGAATACCCTTGACTGCTGCCCAGTGTTCCAATCCTGGATCACTTTGGTACCGGCTGCTAACACTTAGCGCATAGGAAATGTCCGGTCTTGTACATAGCATGGCATACATAATAGAACCAACTGCCGAGGCATATGGAACATCATTCATCTGTACTCGCTCATCGAGAGTCTGAGGACACTGATTCTGGCAAAGCACTATGCCAGGTGACATGGGGAGTAGGCCTTTCTTGGAGTTCTCCATGTTGAACCTTTTCAACACCTTGTCAATGTACGTGCTTTGGCTAAGCGCTATCAGGCGTTTTGATCTATCTCTATAGATCCTGATGCCCAATACATATGCCGCTTCGCCTAAGTCTTTCATTGAAAAACTCTTCTTCAATGATTCTTTTATTTCGTTAAGAAAATTCACATCATTTCCAATCAACAATATGTCATCCACATACAAGATTATAAATGCTTTTGCACTCCCACTAAACTTCTTGTAGACACAAGACTCTTCGTCATTCCTGATGAATCCAAACTATTTGATCACTTCATCAAAACGAACGTTCCAGCTCCTTGCTGCTTGCTTCAGACCATAAATGGCCTTCTGAAGTTTGCATACCTTTCCAGTATCCTTATGAACGACAAAACCTTCAGGTTGTATCATGTATACATCTTCTTTGAGATTTCCATTTAGGAAAGCCGTTTTGACATCCATCTTCCAAATTTCATAATCGAAATAAGCAGCAATTGCTAGTAATATCCGAACAGACCTAAGCATAGCTACGGGCGAGAAAGTCTCGTCGTAGTCCTCTCCTGGAACTTGCATGAACCCTTTCGTGACAAGTCTAGGTTTGTGGATTGTAATATTACCATCCGCGTCTATCTTTCTTTTGAAAATCCATTTACAACCAATGGGCTTTACGCCTTCTGGAAGTTCTTCCAAGTTCCAAACTTGGTTTTCGTACATGTATTCCATTTCGGATTTCATGGCTTTGTGCCATTCCCTTGAGCTGGGCCCCGCCATTGCTTCCTTGTAGTGCGCAGGTTCATCATCTTCAAGAATGAAGTTTTCATTATGAAACCACTCAGGTGGCTGGATAGCGCTACCTGATCTGCGCGGTTCAGTTACAACCCTGTCTGAAGTTACCGCATCATATGCGATGACTTCCGGTTCGGTTGTATGGATAACTTGCGAAATTTCTTCCGGTTCCTTAGCCATATCAACGGTCGCCGAAGATTCACTAATCTCATTAAGTTGTACTGTCCTCCCACTTAATTCTTTAGCGAGAAAATCTTTCTCGAGAAAGTGTCCAACTCTTGCGACAAACACTTTGCCCTCGGACTGGTTGTAGAAGGAATACCCAATGGTGTATTTGGGATAACCTACAAAGTAACATTTGTCTGATCTGGGATCGAGTTTGCTTGGTTGTAAACATTTTACATAAGCTTCACAACCCCAAACCTTGAGATGCGACACATTGGGTTTTTTCCCATACCATAATTCAAATGGCGTCGTCTCAACAGACTTAGACGGTGCTCTGTTTAATGTATAAGCGGCAGTAAGTAGTGTGTGACCCCAAAAAGATATTGGACGATCTGTAAGAGACATCATCGACCTTACCATGTCTAACAGGGTTCGGTTACGTCGTTCCTACACTCCGTTTCGATGTGGAGTTCCGGGAGGCATAAGTTGTGAAATGATTCCACGGTCACTCGGATGTTGGCTAAACTCATGACTAAGATATTTGCCCCCACGATCTGATCGCAGAAACTTAATCCTTTTGTTACGATGATTTTCTACCTCATTCTGAAATTCTTTGAAATTTTCAAAGGTTTCCGACTTATGCTTCATCAAGTAGATATAGCCATACCGACTTAAATCATCAGTAAAAGTCACGAAGTAAAAAACCCACCCCGTGCGGCCGTGTTCATTGGACCACATACATCACTATGTATTATTTCCAATAATTCACCCGCCCGTTCAGGATGACCCGTGAACGGTGTCTTGGTCATTTTTTCCATCAAGTAAGCCTCACATGTGTCAAATGATTCAAAATGAAAAGACGGTAAAACTCCATCTTTATGGAGTCTTTGCATGCGTTTCTTTCCGATGTGGCCAAGACGACAATGCCACAAGTAAGTGGTGGTGGTTATCAGTCTTCTTAAGACGTTTAGCATTCACGTTAAAGCCATTATTTTCACATTCAAGATTTAGTATGAAAAGGCCCCCAACAATGGGTGCAAATCCATAAAACATATCCTTACAATAAAGTGAACAACCATTGTTCTCAGACTTGTAGGAGTACCCATCGTGCACTAAACATGATCCAGAGATAATGTTTCTACACAATGTTGGAACAAAATAACAGTTACTTAGTTCTAAGGTAAATCATGAAGGGAGACGTAGAGGCATAATGCCAACGGCTTAAGCGATGATCCCAGCACCGTTCCCGACGTGCATCATGACTTCATTCTTTGCCAGCTTGCGCACCTCCTGAAGCCCCTGTATCGAGTTGCAAATGTGAGCAACCGATTCGGTATCAAATACCCAAGACTTAGAATTTTTGTTAGCAAGCAAAACGTCAATGACATTAACTTGTATAACAGTTATACCTTTCTTCTTATCAGCCAGGTACTTCTTGCAGTTTCTCTTCCAGTGTCCTGTGCCTTTGCAGTAGAAGCACTCAGTTTCAGCCTTGGCTCCGCCCTTAGAGCTGCTTTGGGAGCCGGTCTTACCGGCGCCCTTGCCCTTCTTGGACTTGCCTTTCTTTCTGAAACTGGCGGTTTTATTCACAAACAACACTTGCTTGCGATTTTTTCGCAGTCCTCCTTCAGCAGCTTTCAGCATGGCAAGCACCTCATTAGGTGTTTTGTACATCCCATTCATGTTGTAATTCATGATAAAACCGTCGTAAGACGGGGGGGGTGAACCGAGCAACATGTCCATAACATAATCTGGCGGAAGTGGAAATTCCAGGGTTTTAAGCCTCTCAGTGTAGCCAATCATATAGACTATGTGCTGGCCAACTGAACTGCCCTTAGCTATCTTGGTCTCCGTCATCATTTTCATGATATCAAAATGTTCAGACCGTGCATTAAACTTGTACAGAGCATCCAGTCCCTTGATCATATCAAAGGAGTTATGGAATTCAAAACGTTTTTGAAGCTCTGAACTCATGCAAGACAGCATGAGGCACCGCACTAAGTTGAAATCATCATCCTTAGTGGCCCGGACATTTTGTTCATCTGCCGGGGCGGTTGCCGCCGGCTTAGGTGGAAGAGGTCCGTCAAGCACGTACACTTTCCTAGCACTCCTGAGGACAATCCTCAGGGTACGGACCCAGTCCGCATAGATGTTTCCATTTGCAGCTAACTTCTCTTTCTCTAACATCGGGCCTAAGTTGAAAGGTGCGTTGCGAGCCATTTGATCTACAACAGAAAACACAAAAACACTTTTAAACATTGTTCATAATTAATTTGTGCACTAGTGAATAAACAAATATATTCTAAGGTGTGCTCCCACTTAAATCAATATCTCTCATAATTGATTGTGAGAGATTCAAGACCCATATTTCAATTCAACGTCACGGTTCGAGATGAACTCAAATGGCGTGAACTTCAATCGGTAGGCAAACTTGCCGATCACATCTCTATGTGATTCTTGTTCATCTTTCGATGCGTGTGTTTCGAGCTCAAGACTGTCCTGCCTGAACGTCAAGTCAACCAATGATCTCGCTGCGAGGTCTCAACTCACCTGCCTCACACTTCTCTAATCATTTGCACCCATGGAGATCATGTGATGCCCCGAAGAGATAGGTGCCGTGACGGTACTACACTTGGGAGAACACTAACTACTTGATATTTTTGTGAGAGATCACCCTAATAAAAGGTGACTACCGCGCAATCAAAAGGGTGCATCATAAGGGATAAACATCTCAGGCAATTCATAATAGCTTGATATGGTATAGCCCCTTCTGACGAAGAAGTCAAGTATTTCTTCGTCTTCGGCATTCGCGTCGGTGTTCACCTTTGCGAAGATTGCCACCACCTTATTGATGCATGAGATAATATTGCTATCTCCATAGCAGATAAAATAAATGCATTACTCAAGGTTGACACGCAGGTCATTAAAGTGACAATCATACGGCTCCACCAATCATGCTGAATCATGACACACAGGTCATGTTAATTTACATTATATAGTCATCTCATACATAATCAAATTGAATATGAGCATTGCTATACCACATCTCATGCACATCCTGCAAAACCAGGTTAGACGCCTCTAATCGGTTTATGCAAAAATTTATTTTACGTGCCTTCTAAGGTTTTGACTTAAACCGCAGCTACCAACGTTCATCATCAAGTATGATTATTCAAGTTGCTAGATTAACTTTCCAGGGTGTATGAAACACGAGATAATAAAATTTTGATTCCCATACTAAACTTCGTCATACGCATGAACCCCGTGCAGATCACATCTGCATTGCCCTTTCGTCTGCGAAACATCCATCTTTCTCAACTATGGTGGAACCCAAAGACACTGAACCTCTTCGTTGATCTGTCAATCAGCATACTCAGGAGCAGCATGAAAGGATCGCGGATTGCCAGAACTTTGTCAGATTCCACCATGCCGTCATGATCAGGACTACGCAAATTCACGGGAAGCAACAAGAATATCGGGTAATAGATTTCATCTACTACCCGCACAAATAATTTTCAGCAATAGATCTTATATACTACAAAATTATACTATGTAATACCCATACATCTCATGTATTCTAGATCGTAACCAGCATCTACGCATAGCCTGGCTCTGATACCACTGTTGGGGAACGCGACAGAAAACAAAAAAAATCGGTACTACGAGCACGCCCAGGATCACTAAGGAGATGCATACAAGGTTTGATCTGATCATTACCGACTCGTAGCGCAGCGGAAGTAGAGTCGATGAAGATCGGTGGTGTAGATCCCCGCAGCTAGGATTTACAACCTCCCAACCGCGAGGATGTTCTCCCTCGTCGGACAGCCCTTCGGGAGGCGGTGGGATAGTCCCTCAAACGATGTCCTGGACAGCCCTTCGGGAAGACCCTCGAAGCACGAACGGAAACTCGGACAGCCCTCCGGGAGGACCCTCGAACAGCCCCTCGGGCAAAAGATCAAAACTACGACCTCTCTACAGGGTTGCACACATACGGTGTCAGCTATCCGGCAGGGCTTCGCCGTCCAGAACTAGTTCCTGCCGGAACCCAGACAGCCTTTGGCTCTACGAAACTATTTCGCGGGGAGGAAGAGAGAAGGCTAGATCATGCATGGCATTTGTATGTTGAGAAAGAGTGTGTGTGGAGAGTTCATCTCCACCTCTATTTATAGGAAAACTCAAGGGGTAGGGTGGCACTTGAAAAACCCAAAAACCCCATGAAAGGTGTCCTTCACAAGGGCATAAAGGGAAAGCAAGTGGGGGCAAGTGAGGCTCCATGGTGGAGCCCACCTTGGCCGGCCACCCCTCCTAGGGCACCCCAAATGGGTGCCCTTATCCTTCCATGTCATCCCCTCAAGATATTTTCACAATCCAACTATAACCATAAATGCATTTTCACTATTCACGAAACCAATTTTTCGTGACCGATAAATCCAAAAATATTTCTATGGGTCCTAGAATAATTCCAGTACCCACTAAAACAATTCTGGACACGTTCCGAAACATTTTCGGATCAATGATTTTCATCTGCGAAAAGCAACCAAAGCGGTTCCGGCAGTCCGGAACATTTCCGGTTTTTGTCTCCGAAAAATCCCAGAAATTACCGGAACAATTCTAGTACCCTCCAATAATTTCCAGGCGTATGCCGAAACCAATTTGACTTAATGGTATACTCCGAAACAACTTTTCGGTTTTACCGAAACACTTCCGGTGTTCTCTCTCCGGAACTCTTCCGTTGTCCCCGATACTTTTCCGGTGATTTTCTCTCAGACTCCATGTCTAGTATTCAACAGATAGATGACCCTTAAGCGTGTGACCCTATAGGTTCGGTGAAGTATAGACATGAGGGGAACACTTTCCGATCACTGATCAACATCGGAGCCGTGGACACCCATATTGACCCCTATACCCACACGAATAAATATTCGAGTGAACCATTAGTTTGTCGTGTGCTATTCCTATTGCTTCACGATATGATACAAACACCCGAGGTGAGACTTGTCTTCATCCCCATGGATCAACAACTTGTCCACTATGCTAGTTATCTCATTACCGGTTTTGTTCTCCTTACTCGTTTCCGTGTTTCGGCATCCCTCTGATCAAATAACATTGTGTCTGGCCAGACGATGATGGATACCGTAACACCGAGAGGGCCCAAGAATATCTCTCCATTGTCGGAGGAGAAAATCCCAATCTTGAGCTACCAAGTTACTTGTCATACTTTTCTGTGAACCCGTAAGCCGCCGTAATAGCCACCCTTGTACAAGTGACGTTTAACAAACCCCAAAGTTCACGAAGCAAGTACGAAGGAACTCGATACTCTCATGGTCTAAGGAATTATGCAAACGTTAACTATCTCTGTGTTATTAACCATTAACTTGTGACGAATGTATCTCATAGCATAACATCAATTCGGGTCGATTCAACACAAGTGTTCTACCAACAATGTGCCCTCAAAATTGTTGGCATAGACATGCCCATGATCAAGAAAACAGGATCAGCATGCAATACTTGAGCTAGTCTTAGAGGCCTGACTAGGAATACTTTTTACCGTTTATTGTACCACACGTGCACATGAGTTTCCCTCCGAGCCTCGTGGATATTGTAGACTCGAGAATCATTGCAGTTATAGCATGGATCATAAACATTTATTATAAACCAGGAGATACAAAGTAACTGTTATTACTGCCTCTAGGACATATCTCCTACAATTATAAAAATCGGAAATTACACATTGAACCAAAGAAACACAAGTCGTGATTAATTAAGAAAAAAAACTTGTCATCATTGTGTATTGTAAAAACATCAAAGGTCTCGTTTAGCTTTATGGTGAAGAACCTACCGTTTTGCAGGTGAGGCATGTTGCACATACCCCGATCGTCGCCGCCGTAATCACAATCAGGGATCCGATCGTCATCAGACATTTCCAGTGTTCATGATTCAAAGATTAAAAATCGATGGCAATTGTGCAAGGAACTATTCAGCATGGGTTGAGTTTCGGCCTGTCGAGGCTTCCTTGAAAAACTCCAATATCTCATAGTGTATATGGTGCGCACTCCCTCACACTGATATGGTGGTGTATGTGGTGGACAATCCTCTCGACGGAAGTTTCAACCATCGGTGTTGGCCGCTCCTCCCTTCGTCCCTGCGTGCATTACCAAATTGTGTAGCACACGGGGAAGAAGGATGAAGCGACCCCCACGACAACAGTCGGGATTCTTCCTCTAATATTTTCACCATCGGTGTTGGTCGCTTCCTCTTCCTCTCTCGCGCATTATACCAAGGTATATATCGCGAGAAGAAGAAGAGGGAAACGACCCCCGCGACAATAGTCGGGATTCCTCCATCAAGAACATACTGAAAGTTACACGAGGAGCTTCGACAGACTGAAAGTCAACCCAAATCATAAGTTAATTAACATTACATTCGGCATCACCATTGCTAAAATATGACATATCGAGCGCCTGAAATTTGCCGGAACAAAAATGAATCAATATTTCGGCAAAACATAGGCACTAGGAGGCGTTCCCTGCAAAATCATACACACATGTCCAATAATGACATATTTCTATTACTAGTTTTTATATTTCCTATAAAGGTATTTTCTGTCCAACACATTTGTATTCGATTAATAATTTTTACTGAAAATTTTCTATTTCTATTGCTAGTTTTTATATACTATTATATATCTAGTTTTTATATTTTTTGTTCTATTCTGTTACTAAAAATTTTACTGAAAATTTCTATACCTAAAACATTACTTAATTAGGAGAGACAATCGGTGGCAGGAGTGGGGAGTGAAGAGGAGGAGGAGGAGGAGGGCAGCAGGAGGAGGTAGAGAGGATGGCAATGGGAGGAGGGGGGAGAGGAAGAGGAGGGAGGAGGGAGGAGGCTTGTCGGAGGAGGAGGGGAGGAGGGCTGTGGGAGGAAGGAGGAGGTAGGAGAGAGGAAGGAGGAGAGAGGAGGGCGGTGAGAGGAGGAGTGAGGGAGATACCTCGGGAGCGATGGTGGCGGCGGAGGGCGACGGCGACGGCAGCACCGGGTGACGGTGGCGGTGGGATACACGGTGAAAGTGTGAGAGGGGGAGTGAGAGAGACAGGAATGGGCGCGCGGGCTGTGGATAAGGTGACACTAGTAGTAGCGCGGGGAATGTACACGCGCTACGGCTAACATGTTAGTTGTAGCGGGTGTTGAGAGGCTGTGCTACTACTATAGCCAGCCCAGGGGTGACACGATGGGGCCTTGTAGTAGTAGCACGGCCAGCCAAACCCCGCCCTACTACTAGTTTCTACCTGTAGCGTTGTATCTCGACCGGCGCTACTGCTAAGTAGCAGCAGCGCCGGCCCATAAGCCGCGCTACTGCTAATCCTCTACCTATAGGGATTTCCCTAGTAGTGGTATGCACTCTCACCACCTCATATTTGCTAGACTCTTCGGTACCGTGAATTGCGCATTCTCACCTCGAGGATCGGTGCAACTTTCGCCAGTGCATCCAAACCCCGTGACATGATACGCTCTGTTGCACATAAGCCTTATTATATATTCCTCAAAATAGCCACCATACCTACCTAGTGTGGCATTTCCATAGCCATTCCGAGATATATTGCCATGCAACTTCCACCGTTACATCATATCACTAGTACTTTCATTGTCATATTGCTTTTCATGATCATATAAGCTGACATAATATTTGTGGCAAAGCCACCGTTCATCATTTTCTATACATGTTCCACTAGATCATTGCACATCCTGGTACACTGCCAGAGGCATTCGTATAGAGTCATATTATAGTTTTTTGAGTTGTAAGTAAATAAAAGTGTGATGATCATCATTATTAGGGCACTGTCTCAGTGAGGAAAGGATGATGGAGACAGTGATTCCCCTAAAAGTCAGGATGAGACTCCGGACGAATAATAAAAGAAAAAGAAAAAGGAAAAAAGGGCAAAGAAGAAAAAAGAAAGAAACAAAACAAGGAATAAAAAGAAAAAGAAAACAAAAAATATAATAAAATGAGAGAAAAGAGAGAAGGGACAGTGCTACTATTTGTTTTTCCACACGTGTGCCTCAAAGTGGCACCATGTTCTTCATATAGAGAGTCTCTTGTTTTGTCACTTTCATATGCTAGTGGGAATTTTCATTATAAAACTTGGCTTGTATATTCTGATGACGGGCTTCCTCAAATGCTCGAGGTCTTCATGAGCAAGCAAGTTGGATGCACACCCACTTAGCTTTAGTTAAGCTTTCATACACTTATAGCTCTAGTGCATCCGTTGCATGGCAATCCCTACTCCTCGCATTGATATCTATTGATGGCATCTCCATAGCCCGTTGGTACGCATATTTGATGCGGGACTTTCTTCTCCACCTTTATCCCTTTGAAACCTACCACCATATTCTATTCCACCTTTATGCTATATCCATGGTTCACGCTCATATATTGTGCGAGTAATAAAAAGCTGAAGCGTGTTAAAAAGTACGATCCAATTGCCTGACTTGACACCGTGGTGCTTGACATTTGTATTTATGTGGTGAAGATGGAGTCATGCCATTCTAATATGATAAAATGAATAGGGGGTGAACATTCTTCAAGGATCGTATATTTTGAAACTTGCTGATTATGTTTATAAGTATTACTATGTTGATGTTTATTAATTCATCGTTTCTCAATTATCATACTTGCAATACATTACATGTTGGGTAGCATGTCACATCAAAAAATCTGTTTTTATCATTTACCTACTCGACGACGAGCAGGAATTAAGCTTGGGGATGCTGATACGTCTCCAACGTATCTATAATTTTTTCTGGTTCCATGCTATAATATTATCATTGTAGGATGCTTTTTGGGTGATTATTTACCAATTCATATTATTTTTGAGCACTAACCTATTAACCCAGTGCCCAGTGCCAGTTGTTGTTTTCTGCATGTTTTTGGCTTTCTAGGTTTACAGTACCAAATGAAGTCCAATTGCCCCAAAAAATTATGTTTTTTTCTGAACCAAAAGAAGCATGTTTTTGGCTTTCTAGGTTTACAGTGCGGAATTTGTCTGATTTTACTGGAATGTCTTCTTGATCTAAAATTTTTACACAGTATTGATATACAAATTCCATAGGTTTTCCTAATTTTCAGAAACTCTGGAGTTACAGAAGTATAGGTTCTCTACAGATCTTTACAGATTGTTCTGTTTTAGACAGATTCTGTTTTTCGCTTGCATGGTTTGCTTGTTTTGAAGATGCTATGGATTGTATCGGGGGGTATAAGCCATGGAGAAATTAGAATACAGTACCTTATGCAATAATAAAATAAGAATCAATTTATAACAGTACCTAAAGTATTTGATATGTTTTCTATACTAACGGATCTCACGAAGGTTTCTGCTGAGTTTTGTGTGCTGAAGTTTTCAAGTTTTTGGTGCTATCACGATGGATGAAGGAATAAGGAGCGGCAAGATCCTAAGATTGGGGATGCCCAAGGCACCCCAAGGTAATATTCTAGGAAGACTCAAGTGTCTAAGCTTGGGGATGCCCCGTAAGGCATCCCCTCTTTCGTCTCAATCCGTCGGTATGTCACTTGGAGCTATATTTTTATTCATCACATGATATGAGTTTTGCTTGGAGCTTCGTTTGCTTTAGTTTTCCATAATCATTGTTTGCTGGACACACCCACTTTAGAGAGACACAAGATCACCATAATTTATTAGAATACTCTTTGGGCTTCACATATATCTTTTGAGCTTAGCAGTTGCTCTAGTACTTCACTTATATCTTTTAGAGCACGGTGACGTATAGATTTTATAGAAATAATTGCACGCTCGTTCTTCACTTATATTTGTTTGAGAGTTAATAAATAGTGACAGTAATTTGCATGGGTTATAAGACTAGTCCAAAAATAATAGGTATCAAATGAGTGCATAATCAAAACCACATGTAGCGCATAAAAGAGAAATTGTGGGTTAATGATATCGATGTGGTAATGTGAAAGGGCATCTGTGCATGATCATTGGTTAGTAAAAATATTGTGAATTAGAGGGTGTTAACTTGTTGTTCATCTAAATATTTTTATGGCATGGTGATGATGCGTAGTATTCTTGTTCCTCGTTGAAATCCTAGTGTTGTTTAAGTCAGAGTCGCGCAATGTTGAACTCCTCCCAATCTCCTTCCTAGGGGCATGCAAGTAGTACTTTGCTTCGAGAGAGCTGATAAAATCTTGCAATAAGTATGTGAGTTCTTTATGACTAATGTGATTCCATGGATGTATGCACTCTCAACACCTCATAGTTGCTAGTATCTTCGGTACCGTGCATTGCCCATTCTCACCTCGAGGATCGGTGCAACTTTTGCCGGTGCATCCAAACCCCATGACATGATACGCTCAGTTGCACATAAGCCTTATTATATCTTCCTCAAAACATCCACCATACCTACCTATTATAGCATTTCCATAGCCATTCCGAGATATATTGCCATGCAACTTTCACCGTTACATCATATTACTAGTACTTTCATTGTCATATTGCTTTGCATGATCATATAAGCTGACATAGTATTTGTAGCAAAGCCACGGCTCATCATTTTCTATACATGTTATGCTAGATCATTGCACATCCTGGTACACTACCAGAGGCATTCATATAGAGTCATATTATAGTTTTTTGAGTTGTAAGTAAATAAAAGTATGATGATCATCATTATTAGGGCACTATCTCAATGAGGAAAGGATGATGGAGACAATGATTCCCCCACAAGTCGGGATGAGACTACAGACGAAAAATAAAATAAAATGGAAAGGAAAAGGGGGAAAAGGAGAAAGAAAGAAAGAAAGAAAGAAAAAAAAAGGGAGAAAAAGAAAAAAAGAAAAAGAAAAAGAAAAAAATATAATAAAATGAGAGAAAAGAGAGAAGGGACACTGCTACTATTTCTTTTTCCACACTTGTGCCTCAAAGTGGCACCATGTTCTTCATATAGAGAGTCTCTTGTTTTGTCACTTTCATATGCTAGAGGGAATTTTTCATTATAAAACTTGTCTTGTATATTCCGATGACGAGCTTCCACAAATGCCCAAGGTCTTCATGAGCAAGCAAGTTGGATGCACACCCACTTAGCTTCAGTTGATTTTACATACACTTATAGCTCTAGTGCATCCGTTGCATGGCAATCCGTACTCCTCGCATTGATATCTATTGATGGGCATCTCCACAGCTCATTGATACGCCTAGTTAATGCGAGACTTTCTTCTCCACCTTTACCCCTTTGAAACCTACCACCATATTCTATTCCACCTTTATGCTATATCCATGGTTCACGCTCATATATTGCGTGAGTAATAAAAAGTTGAAGCGTGTTAAAAAGTACGATCCAATTGCCTAACTTGACACTGTGGTGCTTGAAATTTGTATTTATGTGGTGAAGACGGAGCCATGCCATTCTAATATGATAAAATGAATAGGGGGTGAACATTCTTTAAGGATCGTATATTTTGAGACTTGATGATTATGTTACTTATGTTTATAAGTATTACTATGTTGATGTTTATTAATTCATCATTTCTCAATGATCATACCTGCAATAGATTACATGTTGGGTAGCATGTCACATCAAAAAAATTGTTTTTATCATTTACCTACTCGAGGACGAGTAGGAATTAAGCTTGGGGATGCTGATACGTCTCCAGTGTATCTATAATTTTTGATTGTTCCATGCTATAATATTATCCTTCTAGGATGCTTTTTGGGTGATTATTTACCAATTCATATTATTTTTTAGCACTAACCTAGTAACCCAGTGCCCAGTGCCAGTTGTTGTTTTCTGCATGTTTTTGGCTTTTCAGGTTTATAGTACCAAACGAAGTCCAATTGCCCCAAAACTTTTTTATGTTTTTCTAGACCAAAAGAATACCTTGAAGCTTCGGGAGGAGATCGGAGGCCACACGAGGGAGCGAGCACACAACAAGGCGCGCCTAGGAGGGGTGGTCGCGCCCTGTTATGTGGTGGCCCCCTCGGGTGTGTCCGACGCCCCTCTCTAGCCTATAAATTCTAATAAATCCCAAAAACTCTAGAGAGCCTAATGAAACACTTTTTCTGTCGCCGCAAGTATCTGTTCTGCTATGTGCCCATCTAGAGCCCTGTTCCGGTGCCCTGTCGAAGGGGGGGTCCATCACGGAGGGCCTCTACATCAACCTGGTTGCTCCCATGGTGATGTGTGAGTAGTTCCCTACAGACCTACGGGTACGTAGTTAGTACCTAGATGGTTATCTCTCTCTCTCTCTCTCTTGATCTTGAATACAAAGTTCACCACATCTTCACGGTGATCTATTCAATGTAATCACTTTGTGTGGTGCGTTTGTTGGGATCCGATGAATTCTGGGTTTATGTTCAGATTATTCATGAAAAAGATTTGAGTCTTCTCTGATTTCTATTATGATTCTTATTTGCATGTTTATTGTAGCTTCGTAAATCTATCTGGTCTATTGAAATAGTTTGGTCAACTAGACTGATAATTCTTCAGTGAGAGGGGTGCATTTTAGTGGGTTGAATCTGGCGGTGCTCTATATCCCGGTGAAAGAAGGGGACAAGACACGTCTTTGTATTGTTGCCACTAAGGATAAAACGATGGGGTTAATTCATACTGATTGAGTTTTCTTTGTCTACATCATGTCATCGTTCTCCAAGCATTACTCTGTTTGTCATGAACTTAATACTTAGAGAGGCAAGCATAGAAGCACTCTCGACATGGAGTAATAGTAATAGGTGCAGGAAGGAGTCGTCCTATTTTCTTGTGGACGTGATACCTATATACACATGATCATTGCCATGAATAAATATTGCATAACTATGTGCTTTTCTATCAATTGCCCAACAGTAATTTGTTTACCCACCGTATGCCTACTACATGAGAGATGCCACTAGAGAACACTACGGCCCCCGGGTCTATTCACTTATATATTACATTTGCAGTTTACATTATTCAACTATCATCTACACACTTCGTTTGCTTGCAAATAACGAGTCCAAGGGGATTGACAACCCTCTTGCCCGCGTTGGGTGCAAGTGTTTGCTTCTTTTTGTGCAGTCGTTGTAGACGGGGGTTGCGTGCTACTCCTATTGGTTCGATAACCTTGGTTTTCAGTGAGGGAAATACTTATCTATACTGTGTTGCACATCCACTCCTCTTCGCGGAAAACCCAACGCAGATCACAAGTATCAGTCTCCAACGGATCGATAATTTATGAAGTATTCATGCCATATTTACCTATGTTTACAATACTTTTATATGGTTTTGATGCACTTTATATGATTTAATTAGAACTAACCGGGACTGACGCTGTTTTCGGCAGAATTACCGTGGTGTTGTTTTTTATGCAGAAAAAAAAATCTCGGAATCGCCCTAAACTTTTTGTTTCTGGAGAAAATAAGAAATACCGGAGCGAAGAACCACCGGAGGGGGCCACTTGTTGGTGTCAAGCCAACAGGGGGCGCCCACGCCCCTAGGCGCGCCCTGATGGCTTGGGACCACCCCATGGCTCCGTTCTGCGTGATTCCAACGCTGAAAAATCCTACAAATCCTAAAACCCCCAGAAGTTATCCTAGAACTTCTGCTCTGCCGTCGTAAGCCTCTATACCAAAGAAAACTCATTCGAAGCCCTGTTCCGACACCCTGTCGCAGGGGGCAATCATCACCGGAGGCCATCTTCATCATCCCGGCGGTCTCCATGATGAGGAAGAAGTAGTTCATCCTCGGGGATGAGGATATGTACCAGAAGCTATGTGATTGATCTCTCTCTCTCTCTCATGTTCTTGAGATGTCATGATCTTGATGTATCATGGGCTTTGTTAATATAGTTGGATCATATGATGTTATTCCCTTGCTACCTTGTTGTGATGAATTGAATCTTTCCCTTTGAGATCTCGTTATGTTGGATTGAATACTTTGGGTTTGAGAACACTTGATGTATGTCTTGCATGTGGATACCCGTGGTGACAATGGAGTGTTCTATTGATTCACTTGATATATGTTATGGCATCAACTTGCGGATTCCGGTGACCTTGGGGCATCTATGCACATGGGTTGATTGCATGTTTTCATCCTACTTTGAAGTTCTTTTGCGTGGATTGAATATGATGAATCTGAAATTATTTGATGCATATTGTATAATTAACTCACGAATACTTGTGGTGACATTGGAGTATCTAGGTGATATTAGAGTTGATTGATGTGTATTATATGGTGTTATTTTAGTATGAACTCTAGGGTTGTTTGTGACACTCATAGGAATAGCTCAATAGATTGATCGAAAAGGATAACTTTGAGGTGGTTCTACCACCTACAACAATTTCATCTTATATTCTCCGCTAGATATGAACTTTGGAGTGATTCTTTGTCGCATGCTGAGGGATGATCATATGGTTCTATTATGTTAGCATTGTTGAAAGATTGCACTAGTGAAAGTATGAACCCTAGGCCTTATTTCCAAGCATTTATATAACGTTTTTCTCATTGTTTGCCACTTGCTACCTTGCTGTTTTTATAGTATCAGATTACAAAAACATATATCTACTATACATATTGCACTTGTATCAACATCTCTTCGCCGAACTAGTCCACCTATACAATTTGCCACTGTATTGGGTGTGTTGGGGACACAAGAGATTTCTTGTATTTGATTGCAGGGTTGTTTGAGAGAGACCATCTACATCCTACACCTCCCACAGATTGATAAACTTTAGGTCATCCACTTGAGGGAAAATTGCTATTGTCCTACAAAACTCTGCGCTTGGAGGCCTAACAGAGTCTACAAGAATAAAGTTGTGTAGTAGACATCAGCTCTGCCCTTGTTCATCTTCTGAGACACGGTCTTACCGGCACCAGTAGACTTCTTCTTGGACTTGCCCTTCTTCTTGAAACGGGTGGTCTTATTGACCATCAGCACTTGTTTGTTCTTTTGCATCCCAGCTTTCGAAGTTTTGAGCATAGCAAACAACTCGTTTGCACTTTTCTCCATCCCATTCATGTTGTAATTCATGATAAAACAATCGTAAGATGGGGGGAGTGAAGCAAGCACAATGTATCTACCGAGTGTTGGAGGAATTCCAAATTCCAGAGAGGCTAGTCTATCAACATCTCCAACAAGCTTTACTATATGCTCACTCATTGTGGAACCTTCTGTCATCTTGCACTCAATCAAGGCCTTGGTTATTTCAAAACGTTCGGCCATTGCCTGCTTCTTGTATAGAACTTTCAATGACCCAAATATAAACTGCGTGGTAGTCCATTTAAAACGTTTATGTAGCTCAGGATCCATGCAAGTTAACATGAGGCACTGTACTAACTCATAGTCATCACTACGAGCAGCAAAAGCAGCTACAACTTCTCGAGGTGCATCCTTTGCAGGAGGATCACCTAGGGGCTAATCCAGCACAAACTCCTTCTTAGCACTCCTGAGAACGAATCTCAGCTTCCGGATCCAATCCACATAGTTTCCACCATTTGCAGCCAACTTTTCTTTCTCTAACATAGGTGCTTAGTTGACATATTGTGAGCCATTGATCTACAACTACAAACACAAATTTATTTAGACATATTCCATAATTAATTTTGGACTAATATTATTAAACAAATTTTAATTTAAAGTGCACTCCCACTTAAATCAATATCTCTCATAATTTATTTGTAAGTGATTCAAGACATTGATCTTATTCTCAGCCATTCGTATGGACATCGCTGATGACGAGAATTTTGACTGGTAGTTGCTGATCATATCTCCATATGACTCTTGTTCATCTTCTGATGCTTTGTGCTCCAAGATCAGAATGATTCTTCTAGAACTTCAAGACAACTGAGTGTTATTTTCTTGCTACATCTGACCTAACCCGTCTTGAACCTGATGATTCGTTTGTACTCATGTGGACATGACGCACTCCGGAAAGCTACGTGTTATAGACGGTTGCAACACTGGGAAGAGCACCGTTTAACTTGATATTTTCAATGAGAGATCATCCTAATAATTGACTATTGCGCAATAAAGGGTGCAAACAACAAAGGGATAAACATCTCAGGCAATTCATAATAGCATGATATGGTATAGTTGTGGGCTCCGGGGATGATGCTTCAGGATGATTCTTCAGCCACCGACATGATCTCCTGCGCCTGGTGAGGTCACCTTGCTCCTGGGTCCTCTGTAGAACGACCGTCGATAAAATAACGAGTTTGACACGCGGGTCATTAAAGTGGCAATCCTTTGGCTCTAGCCATCATGTTGTACTGTGACTCACAGGTCATTTAACGTTACAACATATAACCATCTCATACATAAACGAATTATCATGACGAAGGCTATACCACATCACATGCAATCCTGCAAAACCAAGTTAGACGTCCTCTAATCGGTTTGGAAATTTTTAATTATGTGGTTTCTAGGGTTTTCGGATAACACTCTAGCTACTTAAGTCCACAATTAAGGTGGTAATCCTTGTTGCTAGATTAACTTTCGGGGTGTGTGAGGTAAGAGACTTAATTAAAAATCTCTAGCCCCACACTAAACTTCGTCATTACGCATGACCCCCTAGAAGATCGAACATCTTCATCACCCTCTCGTGTTTGCGACAGTTCGCTATTCTTGACTATTATGAAGCCCAAAGAACTGTTAGCAGATCGTCGACAGCTAGAGCCGATCGATTGTCGGAACTTTGTACAAAGCTACATCATGTCGTCATTGAACTGAACCGAAGCAACACTCGAGGGAAGCATAGCAAGAACATCAACCATCACACCCACATGTGATCTAGATCGCAACATGTATCTACTCATAGAACCACTCATGATGCCACTGTTGGGAAACTTAGTAGAAAACAAAAAAATCGCCCTACGATCAACCAGGAACACTATGAAGATACGATAATGGTTGGGATCACGATCGTTACCGTCACCGAGTTGCGGTGGAAGAAAAATGTGATGATGCAGATCGTACTTGGAGTCCCTCGAACCATAGATGAACGATCCCGTGAACCGCCCACTAATAATCCCTCGAACTGAAGACCGAAAGCATGGGCTCTCTACTTGGTTGCAAGCGTGCAGTCTTCACAATCCGGTAGCGCTTCATTGTCCAGAATTAATCATCACCGGAGAATTAGAGGGAGGATATTATAACCACACTGGGCTTCTAATTATGAGGATTATAGGAACTAGACCTAGCTCTAATTATTCAACTAGGACCAACTAGAACAAGAACTAGAAGAACTAGAGGAGGCTCCAAAACTTGTGTATCCAAAAGAGCTCAATACCTCAAGTATATATATATACATATATATATATATATATATATATATATACATTTATATATATATATGTATATGTATATACAGGTGGGAGGGGAGAGGGGGAAGCCAAGAGGAGGAGAAGGAGTCCCCCCCCCTTGCGGCCACCAAGGAGGGAAGGAGAGTCCTTCCCCTTCCCCAATTCGGCGCCTCCCCACTTGGGCCCTTGTGGCCCAAGTTGCCTTCCTCCACTTGGCCTTTTTAGGCCCGTTCATATTTAACTAAATATAAAAATGTTCTAAATATTT
Organism: Elymus sibiricus; assembly: GCA_039707655.1. Lineage (NCBI taxonomy): Eukaryota > Viridiplantae > Streptophyta > Magnoliopsida > Poales > Poaceae > Elymus > Elymus sibiricus. Next base: position 314,234,781 of record CM077673.1, read on the forward strand.
TCAGACAATTTTATATATAATTTAACATCCCACATTTTCCACCATATATATTTTTCGATAATACCCGGTATTACCCGATACTCTCCGGAACCCTTCCGGTGACCCCAGAACGCTTCCGGATCATCTTGAAACTATTCTGAATATTCATGAAACAATTCCAAAAATAAATCCTCAATATTCTCGTCCTACTAACATTCAGAAGATCGTGATTACCTTAAGCTTGTGACCCCGTAGGTTCGGTAACTCATAGACATGAACGAAACTCCTTCGTTCAATGTCCATATCGATCCCTATGAGTACACAGACGATATTCAAGTGAACCATTGGTTACCATGTGACATTCCCTTTAATTCGTGATACTTTGCAAGACCCGAGAATCATCGGTATCCTCTTGAGTCATTCACATGCTCATTATACCATTATTCTCGTTATCGGTTTTGTTGTTCTTTCTCGTTGATGTGTTCCGGCATCCCCGTGACATAGTCACATGTGTCTGGCCAGACAATGATGGATGTCATCAGACCGAGAGGGCCCTAAGAATATCTCTCCATCGTCGGAGGAGCAAATCCCACTCTCGAGCTATCTAGTCCCTTGTCAAACTTTCGGATGAACCTGTAAGTTGTCGTTATGATCACCTAGTTACAGATGCCGTTTGAGCAACCCCAAAGCTCACCGTACAGTAAGAAGTTCCTATGATACTCTCATGGTCAAAGGAACATAAAACACATGTTAACACTCTGTGTTATAACAATTGATTTTAGACGATATTATGTCAAAGTATAACAGACAAGTTTGGGTCGATTCAATATGATCGTTCTTCTGATGTCATACTCTCAATGTTGTTTTAGGACTATCGTGACACTTAACGATATCCTAATATCTGGAAAATATGATCATTAACAACACTCGATCCAGTCTTAGAGACACGACTAGGAACCTTTATTTTACCGTTTATCATTCTACACGTGCATATGAGTTTTCCACTAAATTACATATTCCAGACTCATAGCAGTTATAGCATAGAATATAAACTCTTAATTATGAATATGGAAATATAATAATACAATATTATTGCCTCTAGGGCATATTTCCAATAGTAGCCACATATAGCTAGTATAAACAAAGTTGAAAAGGGGGTGTCTGTCCGCCCCTATGTGATCGGTCCTGATGTCCTCGTCCATATCGGGTAGGTGGCTATAGGACGCTCCTGGGGCCATGTACCAGTTGGGCGATGATACGTCTCCAACATATCGATAATTTATGAAGTATTCATGCCATGATTGCCTATCTTTACAATACTTTTATATGGTTTTGATGCACTTTATATGATTTATTTAGAACTAACCCGACTGACGTTGTTTTCAACAGAATTATTGTGTTGTTGTTTTTGTGCAGAAAATGAAATTTCTCGGAATCGCCCGAAACTTTTTGGTGATTTTTTCTGGAGGAAATAAGCCATACTGGAGCAAAGAACCACCGGAGGGGAGCCACATGTGGGTCACAAGCCATCAGGGCACCCCCCCCCTAGGTCGCGCCCTGATATGTGGTGGGCCCCCACGTGGCTCCGTTGCGCGTGATTCCAACGCTGAAAAATCCCATAAATCCCAGAAACCCCAGAAATAAACAAAGACTCTCCGTTCCACCACCGCAACTCTCCGTATCGACGAAAAACCAATCTGGAGACGTTTCAGTACCCTGCCGGAGAGGGCAAACCATCACTGGTGGCCATCTTCATCATCCCGGCGAAGGCCATGACGAGGAGGGAGTAGTTCACCCTCGGGGCTGAGGTTATGTACCAGTAGCTATGTGTTCAATCTCTCTCTCTCTCTCTCGTGTTCTTGAGATGTCACGATATTGATATATCACAGGCTTTATTAATATAGTCGGATCATATGATGTTATTCCCTTGCTACCTTGTTGTGATGAATTGAATATTTACCTATGAGATCTCATTATGTTGGATTGAATATTTTCGTTTGAGAACACTTGATGTACGTCTTGCGTGGGATACCCGTAGTGAAATTGGGGTATTCTATTGATTCACTTGATATATGTTAACGCATCAACTTGCGGATTCCGGTGACCTTGGGGATCTATGCATAGGGGTTGATTGAATGTTTTCATACCATGTTCTCCGATAGAAATCTTGGGGTGCTCCTTGAAGTTCTTTGTGTTGGATTGAATATGATAGACCTGAAATTGTTTGATGCATGTCGCATAATTTACCCACGGATACTTGAGGTGACATTGGAGTATCTAGGTGACATTAGGGTTGACTGATATGTATCATTGGTGTTGTTCTAGTACGAACTCTAGGGCTGTTTGTGACACTTATTGGAATAGCCCAAAAGATTGATCGAAAAGAATAAGTTTGAGGTGGTTCTACTACCTACACCAATTTCATCTTATTGTTCTCCGCTAGATGGGAACATTGGAGTGATTCTTTGTTGCACGTTGAGGGATGATCATATGATTCAACTATGTTAGCATTGTTGGGAGATTGCACTAGTGAAAGTATGAATCCTAGGCCTTGTTTCCAAGCATTAATATACCGTTTTGCTCGTTGTTTACTATTTTTTACCTTGCTGTTTTTATATTTTCAGATTACAAAAACCTATATCTACCTTCCATATTGCACTTGTATCACCATCTCTTTGCCGAACTAGTGCACATTTACAATTTTCCATTGTATTGGGTGTGTTGGGGACACAAGAGATTTCTTCTATTTGATTGCAGGGTTGTTTGAGAGAGACCATCTTCATCCTACACCTCCCACGGATTGATAAACCTTATGTCGTCCACTTGATGTAAAATTGCTACTGTCCTACTTAACTCTGCGCTTGGAGGCCCAACAAAGTCTACAAGAATAAAGTTGCATAGTAGACATCAAGCCGTTTTCTGGCGCCGTTTCCGGGGAGGTGAGTGCTTGAAGGTATATCTTTAGATCTTGAAATTAAATCTTTTAGTTTCTTGTTTTTCACTAGTTTTGTTTTATAAAAGAAAACTACAAAAAAATGGAATTTAGGTTGCCTCTATTGTTTCGTCTTTTTAATGTCTTTCGTGAAAATGATGGTTTGGAAAATTGTGCTCAATTGGTAGAGGAAGAATTTATGAAAATACTTAATGAGAATTACTTGAATGATGAGCATGATTGCAATGTTGCTAGTATGAATTCTCTGAATATCCATGATGCTAATGATATGCAAAGCCACAAGCTTGGGGATGCTATGTTTGATGAAGATGATATTTTTGGTCCCCCAAGTTTTGATGAGCAAATTTATTATGATGATGGCACGCCTCCTATCTATGATGATTATGATGATGACATGTATGCTATAAAGAGTGAAAGTAACCATGAAACTTGTAATCATGATTTTAATATTCAATGTAGTTATGCCAATCAAGTATCTCATCATAGTTATTTTGTTGATTTTGCTTCCACTACTATGAATGAGAAGAAAATTGCTTATGTGGAGAGTAATAAATTTTCTATGCTTGTAGATCATGAAAAGAATGATTTATGTGATAGTTATATTGTTGAATTCCTTCATGATGCTACTAAAATTTATTATGAGGGAGGAACATATGCTTGTAGGAATTGCAATAATATCAAGTTTCCTCTCTATGTGTTGAAAATCTTGAAGATATGCTTGTTTTGTCTTCCTATGCTAGTTGATTCTTGCTCCCATAAATTCTTTTCTCACAAAATCCCTATGCATAGGTAGTGGGTTAGACTTAAATGTGCTTGTCATGAGATTCATGATGCCCTCTTGCATGTTTCAATTACTACTTTTTACGTGAGCATCATTGAACTCATCATGCCTAGCTAAATGGCTTTAAAGAAAAGCGCTTGTTAGGAGACAACCCAACACTTTTACTTTATGTTTTTGTGTGTTAACATGATTAATCTACTGTAGTAATCATGTTTTGTGTCTTTTATTTCAATAATGTCCCAAGTAAAGCCTTTAGGATAGTATGGATACTTGTTGATTGATTCTGTTCAAAAACAGAAACTTTTTCCTCCAGTAAAGAATTTCTATGATTTTACTGTAGCGTCAAAAAATGCTGAAATTTGTACAAAGTATTTATATAAAAATTCTATAAGTTGTCCTAATTTTTCAGAATTTTTAGATACAGGTAAGTATGGTTATATTACAGATCTTCACAGACTGTTCTGTTTTTGACAGATTCTGTTTTGCATGCATAGTTTGCTTGTTTTAGTGTTCCCATAGCTTATATTGAGTAATATAAATTATGTGAATGGTATAATACAGTAGGTATTATTTGAGAACAATTATTAATCTTGTCTTTACAGTACCTAAGTGAATGATCTTTATTTATTATACTAACCCATCTCACGAAGTTCCGTTAAGTTTTGTGTGATTGAAGTTTTCAAGTTTTGGGTGAGACACCGATATGAGGAGAATAAGGAGTGATAATAACATAATCTTGGGGATGCCCAAGGCACCCCCAAGGTAATATCCAAGTAATAATCAAGCGCCTAAGCTTGGGGATGCCCCGGAAGGCATCCCCTCTTTCGTCTTCAACACAATCGGTATATATTACTTGGAGCTATATTTTTATTCGTCACATAATATGTGTTTTGCTTGGAGTGTCATATTATTTTGTGAGTATTTTCTTGATTTTATTTATAATCTTGTTTTTCAATAAAAAGTTCCAAGAATTGCCTGTTAGGATGCTTGAATTGCAAGTTTGATGTGTGCTGTATAAGAACAGAAACTTTTGTTGTAGTGTTTGAATTTTCATATTTTATTGGACGTGGAAAGTTTCTGAAATTTTTACACAGTATTGTAATCTAAATTATTTATCATGTCCTAAATTTTCATAATTTTTAGAGATACAGAATTGCACTTTGTAAATTATTTGCTACAGACTGTCCTGTTTAGACAGATTGATGTCATAGTTTTGTTATCTACTTCTCTTATAGTTTTCATGACTTATATTGGTAGATATAAATTGTGGAAATGATAGTATACAGTAGATAAAGTATGAAAATTATTGTTCAACTTTTCTTGGCAATACGTAAAGTGTTAATTTATTCTTATGTGCACTAACCTTTCTCACGAGTTCTTTCAAGTTTTGTGTGGATGAAGTTTTTGAGACCTAGGTGAAACCGGGATATGAGAGGATTAAACAAGATACAAAAGCTCAAGCTTGGGGATGCCCAAGGCGCCCCAAGTAAATATTTCAAGAAGTCTCAAGCATCTAAGCTTGGGGATGCTACGCATCCCACCTCTCTTCATCAAACAAATATCGGTTAGCCTATGTTGAGCCTAAATTTTTATTTGTCCACATGATATGTGCTATTCTTGGAATTAATTTTTGTTTAGTTTGCTTTTTGAATAAAATACTCAGATCTGAAAATATTTATTGAGAGAGAGTCCTCACATAGCTACTTAATTGTTTGACTACTCATTGATCTTCACTTATATATTTTGAGAGTAGTTTGATGTTTACTCTTGTGCTTCACTTATATCCTAAGAGTAAATTGTGAATGAATGAAATATCATAAATCTGAAATTATCAATGTGCTATATTATTAGTAGCAAGTTCACATTTGGTTTACAAGTAAAATCTATTGATGTTTAACAATCACTGTATTGGTCATATGAGCAATTCATGAATGATTAGTATAAGAAAGAGAACTTTCACATGCAAATATATTATCGTGGACATCTTTTATGATAGTGAATACCCATTAATTATTTTCAAACTTGATCAAATAGTTGAAGTTGGACAAGGAAGACAACGTAATGGTAATGCTTTGGTATATTTGCATAGAAGTTATATTGTTATGGATCCTCTAACATGTGGTGCTTGTTTACAACCTTTTGCTAGCCAAAACTTCATACTAAGTAGAGATACTACTTGTGCATCCAAATCCTTGAGCCAAGTTTCTTCCATTTGAGTCCACCATACCTACCTATATATGGTATTTCACTACCATTCCAAGTAAATTTGCATGTGCCACCTCTAAACATTCAAATAAACATCTGTTTTGTGTGCTCGTACCGCTCATGGAGCGACGGGGCGGTCATAATCTTCCATGCTAAGCGAGTTATTCTCAAGATGAGTGTTTATTCACTTTTCATTGCATGACAGAGGCTGGTAAAAAGGATGCCCAGTCCTACATAAATAAACAAAAACTACCCTAGAAAGTTGATTGTTTGGAGGGCAACCGTGGATTTGGCCAGCCATGGAATGTGTTTGAATGGTGGAGGGGAGTAAATTTTTAATTCTGTTTGGGAACCGCCAATAATGTGATTAGCATGGAAGATGTTGAAAACTCTGTTGTGACATTGACAGGAAAAGCACACAACTCAAAATTACATATTCATCTCTGTTTTAAACAATGAGCTCTAGCACCTATGCAAATCCATGCTTCCCTCTGCGAAGGGACAATCTATTTACTTTCATGCTATTTCCTATTCATGTTGAGTCAACTTCTTATTCCAACCTCAGTCTATTAGTTGGCAAGCATCATGTGGTGGGGAAAGATCCACACATATATATCCAGTCAAATATATTTGATCATGATTCATTATTGTTGACAATTATCTTCATGATAAGTATGTTGGGAGGCGAAACATTAAGCCCCTATCTTTCTATGTGCTCAATGGATGTTGTTTGTTCTAAAATTATGCCTTGAGTATTAGCAATCATAAAAGACTATATGATAATTGAGTATGTGGAACTCTTACTAGAATTGATGATGCATTGAAATTGTTTGGTCACCAAGAACATAGATTGTTAAGTTTCAAGTGAATGAATTGTTTGAACCATGACATGTGAATTGATTGCTACTCTATCATGATGATTTTATGAGAAAAAGTTGTTGGTTATGATGCTAGAAAAGTGACTGAAATTATCAATGATCAAACTTATATATTATGCTAGCATTCACACTTCATAAATTAGGTATTTTATCATTTACCTACTCGAGGACGAGGAGGAATTAAACTTGGGGATGCTGATACGTCTCCAACGTATCGATAATTTATGAAGTATTCATGCCATGATTGCCTATATTTACAATACTTTTATATGGTTTTGATGAACTTTATATGATTTATTTAGAACTAACCCGGACTGATGTTGTTTTCAGCAGAATTACGTGGTGTTGTTTTTGTGCAGAAAATGAAAGTTCTCGGAATCGCCCGAAACTTTTTGGTGATTTTTTCTAGAGGAAATAAGCCATAGTGGAGCAAAGAACCACCGAAGGGGAGCCACACATGGGGCACAAGCCATCAGGGCGCCTCCCCCCCCCCTAGGTCGCGCCCTGATATGTGGTGGGCCCCACGTGGCTTCATTGCGTGTGATTCCAACGCTGAAAAATCCTATAAATCCCAAAAACCCCAGAAATAAACAGACTCTCCGTTCCGCCACCGCAATTCTCTGTATCAATGAAAAACCAATCTGGAGACATTCCAATACCTTGGAGGAGAGGGCAAACCATCACCGGTGGCCATCTTCATCATCCCGGCGGAGGCCATGACGAGGAGGGAGTAGTTCACCCTCGGGGCTGAGGGTATGTACCAGTAGCTACGTGTTTAATCTCTCTTTCTCTCATGTTCTTGAGATGTCATGATCTTGATATATCATGGGCTTTGTTAATATAGTTGAATCATATGATGTTATTCCCTTGCTACCTTGTTGTGATGAATTGAATCTTTACCTATGAGATCTCGTTAAGTTGGACTAAATATTTTAGTTTGAGAACACTTGATGTACGTCTTGCGTGGGATACCCGTAGTGATATTGGGGTACTCTATTGATTCACTTGATATATGCTGAGGCATCAACTTGCGGATTCCGGTGACCTTGGGGATCAATGCATAGGGGTTGATTGCACGTTTTCATACCACGTTTGCCGATAGAAATCTTGGGGTGCTCCTTGAAGTTCTTTGTGTTGGATTGAATATGATAGACCTGAAATTGTTTGATGCATGTTGCATAATTTACCCACGGATACTTGAGGTGACATTGGAGTATCTAGGTGACATTAGGGTTGATTGATATGTATCATTGGTGTTGTTCTAGTATGAACTCTAGGGTTGTTTGTGACACTTATAGGAATAGCCCAAAATATTGATCAGAAAGAATAACTTTGAGGTGGTTCTACTACCTACACCAATTTCATCTTATTGTTATCCGCTAGATAGGAACTTTGGAGTGATTCTTTGTTGCACGTTGAGGGATGATCATATGATTCAACTATGTTAGCATTGTTGGGAGATTGCACTAGTGAAAGTATGAACCCTAGGCCTTATTTCCAAGCATTAATATACCGTTTTACTGGCTGTTTACTATTTGTTACCTTGCTGTTTTTATATTTTCAGATTACAAAAACCTATATCTACCTTCCATATTGCACTTGTATCACCATCTCTTTGCCAAACTAGTGCACCTATACAATTTGCCATTGTATTGGGTGTGTTGGGGACACAAGAGATATCTTGTATTTGATTGCAGGGTTGTTTGAGAGAGACCATCTTCATCCTACACCTCCCACGGATTGATAAACCTTAGGTCATGCACTTGAGGGAAAATTGCTACTGTCCTACAAAACTCTGCGCTTGGAGGCCCAACAAGGTCTACAAGAATAAAGTTGCATAGTAGACATCAGGCGACGTCTCTCGGACCATTGTGGATGACTGCATAGGGTAGGTGTACCTGACGATTCACGAGATGGGAGCATTCGTCCCATCCAGCGTCTGACACTGGTCACAGGAATGCATGGGTACCCAAGATCAATATTCTTAAGACAAGAGGGCTCGGTAGTTCCTTCGTGGAGAAGAAACTGCTTCTCAAGAGCTTGTACTTCCCGTACGCGCCCCTGGGATTGCTTGCCGGGGCCAAAGCCTTGTCATATGAAAGTCGCCCTTCGCGGAGTCGTTCCACCATGTCTTAGCTTCCCGGGCGCGACTGTCCCGATGTAGCTTCCACCGGCCCGAGCTATTGATGAGTGTTATTTTTACACTCCCCTAACCTGAGTTTAAATCAATTTATTTCTGGACCGAAACTGAAAGTTCTCGGAATTGCCCGAAACGTTTTGGTGATTTTTTATGGACCAAATAAGAAATATTGGAGCGAAGAAGCACCGGAGAGGAGCCACGAGGTGGGCACAAGCCACCAGGGCGCGCTAGAGGGCCCAGGCATGCCCTGGTGTATCGTGCCCTCCTTGTGGCCCATCTTGGCGTGAAACCAATGCCCAAAAATCCTATAAATATAGAAACCATCAGAAATAACCCTAGGCTCTCCGCTCCGCCACCGCAACTCTCTGTATCGACAAAAAACCAATCTGGAGACGTTCCAGTACCCTGCCGAAGAGGGGAATCCATCTCCGGTGGCCATCTTCATCATCCCGATGGAGGCCATGACGAGGAGGGAGTAGTCCACCCTCGGGGCTGAGGGTATGTACCAGTAGCTATGTGTTCAATCTCTCTCTCTCGTGTTCTTGAGATGTCACGATCTTGATGTATCACGGGCTTTGTTAATATAGTTGGATCATATGGTGTGTTTCCCTTACTATCTTGTTGTGATGAATTGAATCTTTCCCTTTGAGATATCGTTATGTTGGATTGAATATTGGATTTGAGAACACTTGATATATGTCTTGCATGTGGATACCCGTGGTGACATTGGGGTGTTCTATTGATTCACTTGACATATGTTTTGGTACTCAAATTGCGGATTCCCGCGGAGACATTGGGGTAATCTATGCATAGGGGTTGATACACATTCTTGTCCTACTTTCTCCGATAGAAATCTTGGGGTACTGAGGTTCTTTGTGTTGGATTGAGTATTATGAATCTGAAATTGTTTGACGCGTATCGTATAATTAACTCATGGATACTTGTGGTGACATTGGAGTATCTAGGTGACATTAGAGTTGGTTGATGCGTATCATATGGTGTTATTCTAGTACGAACTCTTAAATAGATCGAACGGAAAGGATAACTTGATGTTATCTTAGTACGAACTCTTGAATAGATCGATCAGAAAGGATAACTTTAAGGTGGTTTCGTACCCTACAAACAATTTCTTCTTATGTTCTCCGCTAGATAAGAACTTTGGAGTGATTCTTCGTTGCACATTGAGGGATGGTTATGTGATCCAATTATATTAGCATTGTTGAGAGATTGCACTAGCGAAGGAATGGACCCTAGGCCTTGTTTTCAAGCATTGCAATACAGTTTGTGCTCACTTTTGTTACTTGCTACCTTGATGTTTTTATATTTTCAGATTACAAAAACCTATATCTACCATCCATATTGCACTTGTATCACAATCTCTTCGCCGAACTAGTGCACCTATACAATTTGCCATTGTATTGGGTGTGTTGGGGACACAAGAGATTTCTTGTATTTGATTGCAGGGTTGTTTGAGAGAGACCATCTTCATCCTACACCTCCCACGGATTGATAAACCTTAGGTCATCCACTTGAGGGAAAATTGCTACTGTCCTACAAAACTCTACGCTTGGAGGCTGAACAAAGTCTACAAGAATAAAGTTCGGTAGTAGACATCACTTCGCGCATCCAAAGTCTCCGGCTTGCGGGGTGAGTTCTTTTCCCCCTTTATGTTCGGCTGACTCCAGCTCGGCCGCCGATGACTCCCTATTTTCCGAACAATCATACGTCGCTTAGTCTCGAAGACCAAACTCCTGAGTATGAAGATTGCCTTGCCTGACAACTTTTCTAACGAAAGGTTACGGCAGGCCACGACCACTTAGCCAGTTATGAAAACTTGATTCGCGGTTCGAGGCAGTTTCTCCATTGGCACGTCTCATCAAAGTGAATATCGTGCTCCGTTTTTTATGGGATATGATTAAGGATCTGGGTTATCCCACGCACGCATAACGGCACGATTATTTTGGGAAGTGGCGAGGCCTTCGGCGCAGTAAAAGGGGCTCTTAGTATTACAGCATCCCATAAAAAGGAGAAAATCCCCAAGGCCCCCACACGCTTCTCAGACTCATCCTCGCCCGCTCACTCCCCGAAGCTCCAAGCGCCCAGATCCGATCCTTTTCCAGTTCTCTGCAAGCCGCTTTCCCCAAGCTCGGCCATGGCCGGTTCGGGTTCCAAGGGCAAGTGGGAGGTCTCCTGTGTCACCGACGTCCACATTCAGGAGTTGAAACATGCCGGTTACCTTTCGGCCAACGTCGTCCACCACGCCCCCGAGGCAGGCCAGGTGGTTCCTATGCCGAAGCCAGACAAGAGAGTGGTGTTCATTTCCCACTTCATCTGGGGACTGGGCTTCCCACTCCACCCCTTTGTCAGGGGTCTAATGTTCTTCTACGGGTTAGACTTTCATGACCTCCCCCCGAACTCCTTCATACATATCTCGGCCTTCATTATCGTCTGCGAGGCCTTCTTGCGGGTCCAGCTCGCACTTCGGCCTATGGCTCGTGGTCTTCAATGTCAAGCCGAAGACAGTCAATGGCCAACACGCGGATTGTGGAGGGGCGGTGATCAGCAAACTCCCACGGGTTGAGTGGTCGAAAGGCACCTTCATCGATACTGTCAAGGTTTGGCAAAAAGAATGGTTCTACATCACTGAACCACGAGACGCGGACTGGGCGGCGCCCTATCGGTTCAGATCCGGACCCCCCACAAGGCTAACCTCGTGGGTCAATAAGGGCCTCGACTGGGGATCGACCGTGGAGGTAAAATCACTGCAGAAGCGCATCTCCCAGATGATAGAGGCAAACGTCAAGCTGACCAACGTGGTCCAGATCATGCTCCACCGCCATCTCCTCCCTTGCCAGCACCGGGCCTCCCCAATATGGGCTTACAAGCTTGATGACCCCGCCACTATGCGCCAATTTTACCGCACTACCCGCGAGAAGCTGTGGAAGGTGATGTTCAAGCCCCAGAAGGAATGGCCAGCCGAGGAGGAAGATACCAGCCTAGACGCGGAAACCCCTCCTACAAAGGTACAACAAAGCTCCTGTTTTTATTTTCGGGCTCTGCCTTTTAGCAAGGAACCTGACCCCTTCTTCCTCGTCTTCACAGAAATGGCTAGACAAGGCTGTGCGGATTAATAGTCCGGCCCCGCTGCCCGAAGACCCTAGGACGGCCCTATTGACGGCGATGCTGGTCGTGACGCCATACTCGGCGCCTGCGAAGAAGGAGAAGATGGGCGAGAAGAAGGAGGCCCGAGAGGGCCTTCGCCAAAGGGGGCCCCGGACACTAAGTCCGGGGAGAGCATGTAGAGGAAGGGGAGATTGATTCCCCCCAAACAAGGAAGAGGATAGCGTCAGAAGACGTTGAGGAGGATCTTCCTTCTCCTGCCCCAAAAAGGTCACGCAGGGCCAAAGTGGTCTTGTCCGATGACAGCCCGGACTCCGACGAGGAGTCCGAGGCTTTCGAAAAGGTTCCCCGAAGGAACTCCAGGGTCAAGCCCCCAGCCCAGAGGTATGGATAGAAAGATCCTCTGGTACCTTCATACAGATTTTTTCTACTAACCAGGTGAATACCTTCCATATTGTAGCCCACTACGTGATTTCCCCACCGATCAGGTCTCAGAGGGGGAATCCCTGCCAGCTGAGCTAGCGGAGAGCGGGACTGCGTCACGCTCTACACCTCCCGGATTGCCGAGGAAACCGCGGAGGTGCTATCTCGCCAGACCCCTCCTGGGCCGAACACTAGGGGCGGGGCGACGATGATATGGCAGAGGTTAACACCTCGGCCATCGACAAACAGGAGGAGGGACCCCTCCTCGTAAACAAAGAGGGGGGGGCCTGGTCCATTCGAGCCCCCTCCGAAGACGGTTTCGGAGCACGCTATGCCTCCGGAGTTGTCAACCCAACCCTCCCCCGAAGGGAGAGCTGAGGTGTCGCCACCCGTGCTGCCTGTAACCGAGTGGGCGCACCTGGGTGGTCAGCCATGATGGGGGTATCAAGCTCCTCCATCACCGAATATCACCGCGCCCTTATGGGTGCGGTTTTACAGAGCATTCAGTCCATTAATAGTGGACTAAAGGAGGCCTTCAATGGTCTCTTGTCAGGCTTCAAGGTAAGCCATGTAATATTCTTTCTTCAAGGAAAAGTTAATTTAAGGTTATGCAATCTTTATAAGTGTAGTAGCCCCCGAGCCCTGGGTGAGTTTGAAAAACTCACACGGGGGTCAACTAACTTGAAAACACGAATGGTAGTGAGAACAATTCGTGGCCCCGATATTCTAACAGTTTCGAAGAAACACTAGCAGAGGGTCTAAAACCGACAGCTCGGGAGTCTGATACACATAAATTGTTTTGTAGGCCTCGTCTTCGGCGGCAGGCGCCAACGTCGTGGAGTTGGCCGAGCTGAATCGAAAGCTCAAGAGCTCCGATGAGGAGCTTGACCACCTCAACAAACGGTTCGATGAAGCGCAGGGTAAGTTTGGGTTGTACCACTTGGGCCACTGTTTTCCTCATTAATTGAGGTTATTCTGGCTGGTGTCCCTAAGCGTTGGTTGCCCACTATGACTACAGCTGTCATCGTGAAGGACGAGAAACTCAAGGCCGAATTAAAATAAGCGAGGCAGGAAGCCGTAGATCAGAAGGCGAAGGCCGAAAAGGTGTCTGCCGAACTGTCGTCGGTGTAAACCATTAGCGACAAGCACGAAGCCCGGGTGTTAGAGGTGCAGCAGGAGCTCAAGGGCGCTGGCACTAAGTGTGAGGCCCTTGAGCGAAAGAACAAGGATCAAGACGCCGAGCTATCCTCGCTGACCTCAGTGCTCAAAGCCGAGCGGGTAGATAGGCGGTTCTACGAAGAACAACTCCACCAAGTCAAGTTGATCGCGGATGGTAAGTCGTACTTGCTGCAATGTGCCTTTGTAGGAAACAGGTTTGCGTTGCTCACACGAGTGTGGCGTTCCCCAGGCGCCTTTACGGATATTCCGAGGACTGCAGCGGATGCGGCCGAGTACTTTGCTACTCGGGATGGGGATGTCGAGTCCACACTGTTCTGGACGCAATTTCAAACCCCCGATCAGCCTCCTCTCCTCAGTGACCAGATGAAGCAGTTAATGGAGCTATACCGGATGGCGAAGCTGGCCATGAAGGACCTCTGCATCTGGTTGTGGCCTGCGGAGCCACTGCCGAGCAATTACTTCGGTTTAGTGCAGAAACTATGCGAAGCCTCACCCCAGACTGATGTCCTGAAGCGTTCTGCATGCATCAAGGGAGCTCGGATGGCCTTTACAAAGACCATGGTGCACTGGCCGAAGCTCAAGACAGACGAGATGGACGTCGGACCTCCGCCTCCTGGGAAGGAACATGGGCGCCCCGAGCATTACTATCCCATCATGATGGATGGTGCTCGGGCAATAGAGGCCCTATGCCCGAAAGATGTAATTTATGAGTGAGATTTCTGCCCTGTACCCAATGACTATTTCGCTTTATAATGCGATTGCATGGTATATCATGCTTTTTAGCTTTGTATTATTTTGACTCCTGTGAGGCCGTTTTAACTGAAAGTTGCCAGTCGTCGGCTTCAGCCCCCATGTAGATGTTACAAGAGGTGTTTCGATCTCCATACTGTGACCTTTAACCGACATATCGGTGCCCGGAGGCGGTAGTGTGGGAGGGAAACGAGGCAATCAGACTATGTTGCTTTGGTGCTTTTACATAACCGTAGGAGCTTGACTGCGGGGGCTAATGACTGGCTCCCATTATTTGTGTGATATTCGAATGAACCGAAGTAAAAACCATATCCCATGGTTTGTGAAGGTACAAACCCTTCGTGTAACACGGAATAACCTCCATCGATTTTTAGTTTGACACTTGTACTCGGATCGCAGACCGGTTCTCGCTTATTATGATGGTCAGTTTTCGGCTTTCTCCACTAAGGTACTTGACCAGGCGAGCTGGAAATACAATCGCACTGGTTCTCCCTTTACCCTTTTAGCCGAACGAGCGGAATGTAAGAGGGTAACCATAGGAGCCGGGCAACCCAACCATTGACCCAAGACATAATTCGGAACCAATTCAAATAATGCAATATCTGAGATGCCGAACACATAAAAAAGTGTCAGGATGATGCTTGGGGCGAGATTTATAGTCAAGCCCCCGGTTTACTTTTCGGCGCCGAAGAGTGGGAAACAGTGTATGTAACATAAAATGCTGCAAGAGAGTCGTAAAGGATAATCTTTATTTCGGATGAATTCTTATAATTGAAACCGCCGCAGCAACTGTTACAGGTACTCTGCTTTTAAAAACAAATTTTATAGAGGAAAGGTTTACCTAGGGTCTTTGATAGGTGGCTTGACGTCCCCGATGTGCCCTGCTGCTCCTTTGCTCTCGAGGGGGGTTGTGCTCCTTGAAAGGGGATTGCTATAGGCGAACGGACCTTTGAGAGAGGCTCTTGAGAAGTTGTCGTAGAATGTGGGTGCTTGACGCTCGGGAGGTCCTAAATGGTACCTGCTATTTGCCCGAAGACACGTTTTTGGCAGTAGTTCGGTTGAGCCGAACACTTGGTCCGTGCAAGTGGGTCCCCACAGCAGGCCATGGTATTTTCAGTGCAAAACTGTGCCTTCTAGGTACATACCTTACGGGTAGATGGGCATTGCTGTGGGGAGCATATCCCTATTTGTGTTGAGGGGGGATGGCTCCGGGAGATCAAATTGAGCTCGGGCTCGTTTGCTTGCATGTCATGCCTTGATGGCTGATTGGGGCCTTGGCGCTTCGTTGCCGTTATAGAATTCGGCTGCCAGGACCGCTGTGTGTTCCTCAGTTCCGAGGGAGCGCTTTGTATTTTCATTGACAGTGATGACCCCCTTCGGTCCGGGCATCTTGAGCTTTAGATATGCGTAATGGGGAACTACGTTATAGCGAGTGAACGCTGTACGGCCGAGCAGTGCATGATAGCCGCTGCGGAAAGGGACAATGTCAAAGATCAAGTCCTCGCTGCGGAAGTTGTCGGGCGAGCCGAACACTATTTTCAAAGTCACGGTGCCCGAGCAGCGGGCTTCGACGCCTGGGATTACTCCTTTAAAGGTAGTGTTGCTAGGTTTGATCCTTGACGGATCGATACCCATCTTTTTCACCGTGTCTAAATAAATCAGGTTAAGGCTACTACCTCTGTCCATGAGGACTCTAGTCAGGTGATACCCGTTGATGATGGGATCTAAGACAAGGGCTGCTGAGCCTCCATGACGGATACTGGTCGGATGGTCCCTACGGTCAAAGGTGATCGAACAAGCCGACCATCGGTTGAATTTCGAGGCTATGGGCTCTACGGCGTAGACCTCCCAAAGGGCGCGCTTCCTCTCCCTCTTGGGTATGTGTGTGACGTATATCATGTTCACAGTTTTTACCTCGGGAGGGAATTGCTTCTGTCCTCCATTGTTCGGTCTGCGAGGTTCTTCATCGTCCTTGCTGCGTGGGCCCTTGCCCTGCTCCTCGGCTGCAAGTTTGCCGGCTTGTTTGAATACCCAACAATTACGTTTGGTGTGGGTGGCAGCTTGTCTTGGGTGCCGTGGATCTGATAGGGCCTATCCATAATTATGTCCAGCATGGAAGGTCCGTCTCTATTTCCTTTAGAGGGCTTCTTCCGCTGTCCGGATTTTGAGTTGCGGAAACCGGCATTTACGGTCGTGTCCTCGGCATCACAGTTGTTGTGTCGGCGTTTGTTCTTGTTGCGCCGTGGTTTCCCATTTCCATCGCACACTTCAGACGTGGCAGGGTCTTCGGGGTTGTGGCTTCGACGAGCTAGCCAATTGTCCTTGCCCGCACAAAAGTGGGTCATGCGTGAGGTAAGGGCGGACATTGTTCTCGGCTTGTCCTGGCTGAGCTGACGAGCTAGCCAATAGTCCCGGATGCTATGTCTAAAAGTGGCTATTGCCTCAGCATCCGGACAATCAACGATCTGGTTCTTCTTAGTTAGGAACCGATGCCAAAATTTTCTAGCTGATTCGCTGGCTTTTTGGACGACGTTGCTCAAATCGGAGGAGTCTGGGGGCCGGACATATGTGCCCTGGAAGTTAGATCGGAAGGCATCCTCGAGCTCTTCCCAGCTCCCGATGGAGTTTTCGGGGAGGCTGTTTAACTAGTATCAAGCTGGTCCTTTAATCTATAGGGGCAAGTATTTGATGGTGAGGAGATCATCTCCTCAGGCCATATGAATGCGGTGAAGAAAGTCTTCAATCCACACAGCCGGGTCTGTTGTCCCGTCGTATTGTTCTATGTTTATGGGTTTAAACCCTTTGGGGAACTGATGCTGCATAACCTCGTCTGTGAAGCACAGTGGGTGGGTAGCGCCTCTAACCCGGGCTACGTCATGCCTGAGATCGGCCGTCGTTTGGGCCCGCTATTGATCCCGATCTCGGTTTTTGCGGTCGAGCCATGGTTGGTACCCGTCCCTTCTAGCGGGGGAGTACCCTCTAGATCCGTAGATGGATCTTGTGTGACCTGCTCTATGGTCCAAGTCATGTCATAAGTCATATCGATCCTCAAGATGTATAGGATCATTTCCTCTCCTGCGGGGAAACGCAGGTCTGTACTCGGTCTCTCTAGCCGGCATGTCCCGTCCTCGAGGGGGCGGTCGGGCTTGTCATACTGGGTGCACCTAGGAGATATGGGCTCAAAGGCCTCGTCATCAAATTGCGGCAGCAGACGCGCGCGTGGGTAATTTTTGTTTTGATCTGATCGCTCGGTGTTGTACCCCTCTTCGGCTGCCAAGACTTTCGTCCATCTGTCGTTGAGGGTATCTTGTTTGGCTTTGAGCTGCTGCTGCTTTGCCTTTAGGCTTCGGGCGGTGGCTAAGAGCTGGGGCTTGAACCATTCCTGATCCAGGGGGTTTTCAGGGACGGTGAAGTCTTTGTCTTCGAGGCTATCCTCCTCCTCGACGGGGGGGGAGGTAGTTGTCGTTCTCGGAATTGTTGGGGTCCTCGGGGTCACGTTGATCCTCGGGCCTCTTCGGGTCTTCCAATGGTTGCTCGGGGGCTTCGGGGTCGCCGAGGTCCTTCGAGGTGTCATTTTCCCCGTTGCCTGCATTGCCTTCCCTCCCCTTGTTTGCCTTGGATCATTTGTGTTGTTTCCGGTGCCTGGATGACTCCTTTTCGGATTTGTTGCCATTCTTCTTGGGGTGTGGTTACCCTTATCATCAGGGGTGTCCACCATATAGATGTTGTAGGTGGAGGTTGCTGTCCACCGTCCAGTGGTGGCAGGGACGGGTGGATCGACCTCTTCCTCCATGTCTTCTGCCTCCTCAGAGGCGTAGTCCAGCATATCGGTTAAATCTTCGATAGTGGCTACCATGTGGGTGGTGGGTGGGCCGTAAAATTCCTCCTGGCCTACCTCCAGACCGATCTGAGCGTGGGTCGGGGTCAGGTCGTTGTCGGTGTCAAAACCGCCAGATCTCGGGTAGGGGGTCCCGAGCTGTGAGTCTAGGATCGATTGTAACAAGGGGACGAAGGAGACGATGTTTACCCAGGTTCGGGCCCTCCTATGGAGGTAAAACCCTACGTCCTGCTCGATTATATTGATGGTATGAAGGTTACAGAGTTGATCTACCTCGAGATCAGATAGCTAAAACCCTAGATGAGTTTCTCTGCCCTACATTCTAAAACCCTCTCGGTTTATATAGACACCGGGGGGTACCTAGGGTTTACACATGATAGGTCTCCTACCGAGGATGGAGATGTCGATTTCCTCATCTTGACTTGGAGTGCACGACGCGCCTTCGGGGCTTCCTTCTGGAACATGGGGTCTCGATGTATCCGGCCCTTCCTGCGATAGTTAGAGAGCAGCCCACCGAGTCGGCCTATCGAGAGATAGGCCAGCGGCCCGAGGACCCCTTAGTCCAGGACTCCCTCAGTAGCCCCCGAACTAGCCCCCCAACGCCAAGGGTCTCAGCTCTGGCAGCTCTTGTGACCAGAGTCTTCGGCTTGCGGGGTGAGTTCTTCTTCCCATAAATGATCGGCGGAGACTAGCCCGGCTTCCGATGACGCGTATTTCATCCGATTATACGATCGTCTGAACACCATGAATCGCTTAGCCCCGAAGGCCAATCGTCAAAGTGTAAACAGTATTTTCTAACGACCTTTCCGACGAAGGGTCGTGGCCTACCACGACCGCAAAACCAGTTATGAAACTCGATTCGCGGTTCGAGGCCATTTTTACATTGGCACGACTTATCCATGTACAGATCGTTCTCCGTTTCACACGGGATATAGTTAACGCCCGAGGTTTATTTTGCGCGTGCATAACGGCTCGCACGCCTTGGGAAGCGGAGAGACTCGTGGCGCGGTAATGGGAGGCTAATCGGCGTGACGCCTCATAAAAGGGAAAAAACCAAGGCCTATTCACGCTTTCCATTCGCATCCTCTGCTTCCCCAATCTTTCCAAGCTCCAAGAGCCCAGATCCAGTTTTCCCTCAACTTCTCCTCCGAGCTTAGCCATGGCGGGTTCGGGCTCCATGGGTAAGTGGGAGGCCTCCACGGTCACCGACAAGGACATCAGGGACTTAAAGCTCACGGGCTACCTCCCCGCCAACGTCTTCCACCGCGCTCCAGAGGCGAACCAGGTGGTGCCCACCCCCAAGCCAGGCGAGAGGGTGGTGTTCCTCCCCCATTTCATCCGGGGACTGAGCTTCCCACTCCACCCCCTCGTCAGGGGACTCATGTTCTTCTGCGGCTTGGACTTCCATGATCTCCCCCCAAACTCCTTCATGCATATTTTGGCATTCATCATTATCTGCGAAGCCTTCCTGCGGGTCGAACCGCACTTCGGCCTGTGGCTCAAGGTCTTCAACGTTAAGCCGAAGACCATCGCAGGCGAGCATGCAGACTGCGGAGGGGCGGTAATCAGCAAACTCCCTCGCGTCGAGTGGCCAACTGGCACCTTCATCAACACAATCAAGATCTGGCAAAAAGAATGGTTCTACATCACCGAACCAAGGGACGAGAACTGGGCGACGTCTGCCGAGTTTAGATCCGGACCCCCTACGAGATTGACCTCGTGGCTCAGGAAGGGCCTCGACTGGGGGTCGGATGCAGAGGTGAAATTGCTGCAGAAGCGCATTACCTCGGTGGTCAAGGCCAAAGTCGAGTTGGTCAATGTGGTCCAGGTCATGCTCCACCGCCGTATTCTTCCCTGCCAACGCCGGGCCTCCCCAATGTGGGCTTATCAGCTTGAGGACGAGCCTACCATGCGCCAACTCTTCCGTACTACCTCTGAGAAGTTGTGGAAGGCATTATTCAAGCCTCGGAAGAGCTGGCCGGCCAAGGAGGAGGATTCGGGCCTAAGCGCCGATAACCCACCTACCCAGGTACGGTATAATTTTAATCCACTGACTCTGTTTCTTTGACAAAAGGACTTAACACCTTCCCCCTCATCTTTGCAGAAATGGTTGAGCAAAGCCGTGGGAAATAACTGCCCAGCACCACAGCCCGAAGACCCCAGGTCGGAGCTGTTAATGGAGATGCTCATCGTGGCGCCGTACACGGCGCCAGAGAAGAAGGAGAAGAAGAAGGCCAGAGAAGGTCTCCGCATCCGGGACCAGCCGGACGCTATGTCCGAGGAAACCCATGCCTCCTCTACTCATGAGGAAGAGCACGAGGACGGGGGGGAAGGCGATTCCCCCCTTACAAGAAACAGGGCGGCGTCGCAGGACGCCGCGGAGGATCTACCTCCTCCTGCCCAGAAGAGGGCACGTAGGCCGAGGTTAATCCTGGCCGACGACAGCTCGGACTCCGACGCTGAGTCCGAGGACTTTGAGAGGATTCCCCGAAGGAACCTAAGGGTCAAGCCCCCGGCCCAAAGGTACGAACCCGAAGACTCCCTGGGTCGTTTATGTGAAGTTTTTAATGTTTTAAATGGACGAATGCCTTTTAATCTGCAGCCCACCGCGCGTTCTTCCCACCGAGCAAATATCGGACGGGGAGTCTCCACCTGCCGAGCTAGCGGAGAGCGGGACTGCGTCGCACCCCTCACCTCCAGGGGCCGTGAAGGAGGCCGCGGATGTGTCATCCCGCCCGGCTCCTGTGGAGTCGAACACAGGCGGTGGGGGTGATGACGTCATGGCCGAGGTTAACGCCTCGACCGCCGAAGACCAGGGGGAGGAGCCCTTCCTGGCCGCTAAGGAGAAAGGACAGAGGAATGTCCAGTCCCCTCCGAGGTCATCTCCAGAGCGCACTGTGCCTCCGGAGCTACCGGCGCAATCCCCGGTCAGAGATCGGGCTAACCGGTCATCACCGGCGCCACCGATGACTGGGTGGCCGCTCATGGAGGAGGCTCTATCAAGCGCCTCCATCTCCGAGGGTCACCGCACTCTTATGGGTGCGGTTTTGCAAGGAATTCAGTCCGTCAATAGCGGACTGAAAGAGGCCTTCAATGGTCTCTTGACGGGCTTCAAGGTGAGTCACGTAATACCCTTTTCCCGAACAATTTTAATTTTCTTAAGTTTGCGCTATCTTTATATATGTAGTAGCCCCCGAGCCCCGGATGGGTTTGCAAAAACGCACCCGGGGGTCAAATACTCAGGAGTGATCAACGATGCACAAGGCACCATTAGTCCCGCAATGTTCTAAAAGCCCTTAAGAGGACCGAACATAGGGTCATATCCTTGACAGTTCGGGGGTTGGAACGCACATAACCGGATATATGTTTTTTATTTTTTGTAGGCCTCGTCATCGGCGGCGGCCGTTAATGCCGCTGAGCTTACCAAGCTAAATCGGAAGCTCAAGATCTCCGAGGAGGAGCTTGATAGCCTGAACAAGAGGTTCGACGAGGCACCAGGTAAGTCGAATTGTAACATCCGGGCTGTATATTGTGAATGATTCGCACTGGTAACCCAGTGTAATTATTTATTTATTGCTTCCACAGCTTCAGCTGCGGAGGTTGAAAAACTCAAAGCCGAACTCAAAAAGATGAAGCAAGAGGCCGCGGATGAGAAGGCGGCCGCCGAACAAGCAGCAGCCGCACTCTCCACTTTGAAAGCTGCGAGTGCTAAACATGAGGCCCGGGTGGAGGAGGTGCAGCAAGAGCTCAAGGATGCCAGCACGAAGTGCGAGGCCCTTGAGTAGAAAGGCAAAGAGCAAGCCACCGAGCTATCCGCACTGAAATCCGAGCTCCAAAAGGAGCGGGTGGACAGGCGGTTCTTTGAAGAACAAATCCGCCAAGTCAAAGCTGTCACAGATGGTAAGCCGTATTTACTACAGTGTGCCTTTGGAGATAGCAGGTTCGCATTGCTCACCCAGGTGTGGCGTTCCTCAGGTGCCTGTTCGGACCTCCAAAAGAGTGTGGCGGACGCAAACAAGTTCTATGCTTCGCAGGAGGAGAATGATGAGGCTCGTCTATTCTGGGCACAGT
The DNA here is from genome assembly GCA_039707655.1 of Elymus sibiricus. NCBI lineage: Eukaryota > Viridiplantae > Streptophyta > Magnoliopsida > Poales > Poaceae > Elymus > Elymus sibiricus. The sequence continues at coordinate 314,257,098 of CM077673.1, forward strand.
TTGAGTCCCCCGAGCGTTCTCTTCTTCTGGTCGAGCAGATGAAGCAACTGATGGCGCTGCACAGGATGGCGGAGCCAGCCATGAAGGATCTCTGCATCCGGCTGTGGCCTGAAGAGCCGTTGCCGAGCAGTTACTTCGGCTTGGTGCGAAAACTGTGCGATGTTGCGCCTTGGATTGACGCGCTAAAGCATTCTACATGTATCGAGGGAGCTCGAATGGACTTTGCAAAGACCATGGTGCACTGGCCGAAGCTCAAACCGACCGAGATGGCTACCGCACCTCCGCCCCCTGGAAAGGAGCACAGGCGCCCCGAGCTATACTTCTCTACAGTGATGGAGGGTGCTCGGGCGATAGAGGCCCAATGCTCTAAGGATGTTGTTTATGAATGAGCACGTTTGTAATATGTCCGAAGACTTTTAACGCTTTATAATCAGTGTTGCATGGTTTATCATGTCTTTTGAGTCTTAGTATTTATTTTGACTCCCATGTGGCCATTTTATCTGAAAAGTTGCGAGTCATCGGCTTCAGCCCCCACATAGATACTACGCGAGGTGTCTCTGCCTCCGCACTATGACCCTTAGCCGAGGTATCGGTGCCCGAAGGCGGTAGTGCGAGGGGGACAAGGCAATCAGACTATGATGCTTTATCGCTTTCACTTAGCAGGAGGAGCGTAAAAAAAATGCGGGGGCTGTGTTTTGTGATGTTCGGATGTACCGGGGCTTAAGCCAGCATCACATGGCTCGTACAAGTATGGAACCCATCGTATGACACGGAATAACCTCTATCGATTTTTTAGTATGACACTTATGCTCGGATTTGCAGAACGGTTCTCGCTTACTATGACGGTCAGTTTTAGACTTTCTCCCCTGAGGTGCTTGACCAGGCGAGCTGGAAACACAATTGCAATGGTTCTCCCTTTGCCCTTTTAGCCGAACGAGCGAAACGTAAGAGGGCAAACACAGGAGCCGGGCAACCCAACTATTGACCCAAGACATAGTTCGGATCCGATGCATATAAAGCAAAATCCAAGATGCCGAACATGCAATCAGGTGTGTCGGAGTGATGCTTAGGGTGATATTTTAAATTCCATCCCCCGGTCTATTAGCCGGTTGCATCGTAATGTATACCGAACAGTTTTCGGAAGAAGCGTTGATGAGGGAAGAACACAGTATGTATAAAATACAACGAAGTGGCCATGTATAATGGTCTTGTATTTGCTCAATAATTCTTATAGCTCAGATTGCCGAAGCAACTGTTTACAGGTATTTGAAGATGAAATATAAAATTTACAAAGGAGAGGTTGTACCAGGGGTCTTCGATTGGTGGCTTGATGTCCTCGATGTGCCCTGTCGCCCATCTGCTCCTATGCCACCTAGGGAGTTGTGTTCCTTTAAGGGTGATGCTATCGGCGAGCGGACTTTGGGAAGAAGATCTTGAGAAGTCGCCGAAGTGTGGGTGAACTTTACGCTTTAACAGGTCCTTGATGGTACCTGTGATATGTCCGAGGACGTGCACTGGTAGTAGTTCGGTCCAGTCGAACACTTACCCTTTGATAGTTGTTCCCCATTGCTGCCCATGGAACCTTGAGTGCAAAGTTGTGCCTTCTCGGCATGTGTTTGACGGGCATTAGGGCTGTGCAATGGGGAGTGTGTCCCTATTTCTGGGGAGAAGAAGATTCTGGGAGTTCGAACCGAAACCGAGCTCGTTTGTCAACCATACGTGCCTTTATGGCAGATTTCGGTGTTTGCCGATCGTCCTCGTAATGGAATTCGGCCGCCAGGGCCAATGCATGTTCCTCAGTTCGGAGGGAACGCTCTGTGTTGCCGTTGACAGTGATGACCCCCTTGGGCCCGGGCATCTTGAGCTTGAGGTATGCGTAGTGCGGGATGACATTAAAGCGAGCGAACGCTGTGCGGCCCAGCAGGGCGTGATAACCGCTGCGGAAGGGGACTATGTCGAAGATCAAGTCCTCGCTGCGGAAGTTGTCAGGCAAACCGAACACTACTTCCAGGCTAACAGAGCCCGTGCACCGGGCTTCGACGCCTGGGATCACTCCTTTAAAGGTAGTGTTGCTAGGCTTGATCCTTGATGGATCTATACCCATCTTTTTCACCGTGTCTGAGTAAATCAGATTGAGGCTACTTCCTCCGTCCATTAGGACTTTAGTGAGGTGATACCCATCGATAATGGGGTCTAGGACGAGGGCCACCGAACCCCCATGACGAATACTGGTCGGATGGTCTCGTCGATCGAAGGTGATCGGGTATGCCGACCATGGGTTATACTTCGGGGCTACGGGCTCTACGGCGTAGACCTCTCGAAGGGCGCACTTCCTCTCCTTTTTGGGTATGTGAGTGGCGTATATCATGTTCATAGTTTTTACCTCTCGAGGGAACTGCTTCTGTCCACCATTGATCGGACCGCGGGGCTCATCATCGTCCTCGCTGCGTGGGCCCTTGCCTTGCTCCTCGGATGCGAGTTTGCCGGCTTGTTTGAACACCCAACAGTTACGGTTGGTGTGGTTGGCGGGCTTGTCTTGAGTGCCACGGATCTGGCAAGGCCTCTCCATGATTTTGTCCAGCGGGGTGGATCCGTCGCGATTGCCTTTAGGAGGCTTCTTCCGCTGCCCAAATCGAGGGTTGCGGAAGCCGGCGTTAACGGCCGTGCCTTCGGCGTCACTATTGTTGTGCCGGCGTTTATTTTTGTTGCGTCGTGGTTTCCCGTTTCCATTCCGAACTTCGGAGGTGCCGGGGTCTTCGGGGTTGTGGCTTCGTCTCGCTAGCCAGTTATCCTCGCCCGCGCAAAAGCGGCTCATGAGTGATGTAAGGGCGGACATGGTCCTAGGTTTATCCTGACCGAGCTGGCGAGCCAGTCATTCGTCCCGAATATTGTGCCTGAAAGAGGCTATAGCCTCGGCATCTGGGCAATCGACGATCTGGTTTTTCTTGGTCAAGAACCGATTCCAGAATTGTCGAGCGGACTCTCCTGCCTTTTGGACGACGTTGCTTAGGTCGGAGGAGTCCGGAGGCCGTACATAGGTGCCCTCGAAGTTAGATCGGAATGCATCCTCGAGATCCTCCCAGCTCCCGATGGAATTTTCGGGGAGACTGTTTAACCAGTGCCGAGCTGGCCCCTTAAGTTTAAGGGGTAGATACTTGATGGCGTGGAGATCGTCTCCTCGTGCCATGTGAATGTGGAGGAGGAAATCCTCAATCCACACTGCTGGGTCAGTTGTTCCGTCATACTGCTCTATGTTCACTGGTTTGAACCCTTCCGGGAACTGATGCTGCATCACCTCGTCAGTGAAGCACAGTGGGTGGGCAGCGCCTCTGACTCGGGCTATGTCACGCCAGTGGTCGGCGTCTGTTCTGGCCCGGTTTTGTTCCCGACCTCTATTGTTGCGGTCGAGCCAAGGCCGGTACCCGTCCCGTCTATCGGGGGAGTACCCTCTAGATCCGTAGATGGATCTCGTGCAGCCTGTTCTATAATCCAGGCCGTGTCACAGGTCATACCTGTCCTCAGGCTCCATTGGCTCTTTTCCCCTTCTGCGTAGTATCGCCGGCCTATAACCGGTGTCGCCAGCCGACCTATCTCGTCCTCGGGGAGGGCGGTCTGGCTGGTCATATGGAGTGTGCTTGGGGGACGGCGTGTTGGGGAGCTCGTCATCAAATTGTGGCAGCAGCCGTCGGCGTAGATAGCTCTTGGGTTGGTCCAACAGACCGGTACCGTATCCTTCCTCGGCTGATAGGACCCTCGTCCATCTATTGTTGAGGGTATCTTATTCGGCCTTAAGCTGCCGTTCCTTTGCCTTTAGGCTTCGGGCAGTGGCTATAAGCTGTTGCCTAAACCGTTCCTGGTCCTCAAGGTTTTCGGGGACGATGAAGTCCTCGGCTTCCGGGCTATCCTCCTCCTCTAAAGGGGGGAGGTAGTTGTCATCCTCGGAATCGTTTGGATCTTCGGGGTTGCGCTGGTCCTCTGGCCTTTCCTGGTCCTCTAGCGGCTGCTCGGGGATATTGGGATCGCCGAGGTCTTCCGGGGTATCGTTTTCCACGGTGCCAGCAATAGCTTCCCTTCCCTTTTTTGTCTTTGATCGTTTGCGCGGTTTCCGGCGCCTTGACGGCGCTTCACCCGATTTATCACCATTGTTTGCGGGTGTGCGCTCGCCGTTATCGGCTGGAGTGTCCACCATGTAGACGTCGTAGGTGGAGGTGGTAGTCCATCGCCTGGTGTTGACGAGGGTGGGAGCGCGATCCTCTTCATCCATGTCTTCTGCCTCCTCGGAGGCGTAGTCCAACATATCGGTTAAGTCTTCGATAGTGGCTACAAAGTGGGTGGTGGGTGGGATGAAACATTCCTCTTGACCCACCTTAAGACCAATCTGAACGTGGATCGGGGTTGTGTCGTCAGTAATTTTCATCAATAAGATCCGATCCAGAGCTTCGTTGAGTGTCGAGAGCTCAATCGGGTCAATTTGCTCAGCGCTTTCGGAGTTAACCTCCGATGCGTCCACACAAGAAGTGTGTTCGGCGGGAGCTGGTACCCGGCCATCTAGCGCTATGGCCGGATCCGGACTAAAAGCCAGATCATCACCGGGGTTGGTCCCGTGGGCGGGATCGAAAGCGAAATCCGAGGTTAAGGCCTCGGAGTCCTCTGGTGCGTCGGATGAGACTGTGAGCCCGGTGAGCGAAAGATCTCCCCGAGAGTCTACGGAGAACTCTAGGTTCCCGAATCTGACCTCTTGATCAGGGGCGAAACTCCCGACCCGGCCAAGACGGCCGGTCGGGTCAGCGTGCAGCACAATGCTGCCGAAAGCGAAGATCAGTCCAGGGACAAAGGAGTCCATGTTACGGACTTCTTCGCCAATGACAACGCGAGCCATCGGTTCCTTTGGCGATCACAGCGGAACACTCAATCAAAGCACCAATGTCGGTGTCAAAACCGGCGGATCTCGGGTAGGGGGTCCCGAGCTGTGAGTCTAGGATCGATGGTAACAAGGGGACGAAGGAGACGATGTTTACCCAGGTTCGGGCCCTCCTATGGAGGTAAAACCCTACGTCCTGCTCGATTATATTGATGGTATGAAGGTTACAGAGTTGATCTACCTCGAGATCAGATAGCTAAAACCCTAGATGAGTTTCTCTGCCCTACATTCTAAAACCCTCTCGGTTTATATAGACACCGGGGGGTACCTAGGGTTTACACATGATAGGTCTCCTGCCGAGGATGGAGATGTCAATTTCCTCATCTTGACTTGGAGTGCATGACGCGCCTTCGGGGCTTCCTTCTGGAACGTGGGGTCTCGATGTATCCGGCCCTTCCTGCGATAGTTAGAGAGCAGCCCACCGAGCCGGCCTATCGAGAGATAGGCCAGCGGCCCGAGGACCCCTTAGTCCAGGACTCCCTCAGTCGTCCATGATTTTTATTGACTTGATCCGGTCTAGTGCCTCGTTCAAAAGCGAGAGGTCGACCGGATTAATCTGCCAGACACCTTTGAAGCTAACCTCCGGAGCGTCCGTACGAAGAGTATATTCGGCCAGGGCTCACCCCTGGTCCTCGGGTGCTATAATCGGGTCCGAGCTTAAAGCCGGACCCCGGAAGGGATGGGCCCAAGGGCGGTGCCGAGCAGGAGGCCTGAAGTTAAAGCTTCGGGATTCCCTGGCTCGTCGGACGAGACCGCAAGCCCGGTAAGGAACAGGTCGCCCGGGGAGTCGGCGGAGAACTCTAGGTTCCTGAACATGATCTCTTGATCGGGGGTGAAACTTCCTATCTGGCCAAGATGGCCGGTCGGGTTAGCATGCAACACAATGCTGCCAAACGCGAAAATCTGTCCAGGGACAAAGGTGTCCCCGTTACGAACTTCATCGCTGATGATTAGGCGAGCCATTAATCCTCTAGCGATCTCGCAGCGGAACTCTCAATGAAAGCACCAATGTCGGTGTCAAAACCGACAGATCTCGGGTAGGGGGTCCCGAGCTATGGATCTTGGATCGACGGGTAACAGGAGACGAAGGAGACAGTGTTTACCCAGGTTCAGGCCCTCTTGAGGAGGTAAAACCCTACGTCCTGCTTGGTTGTATTGATGTGTATGACGATTACAGAGTTGATCTACCTTGAGATCCGATGAGCTAAAACCCTAGATGAGTTCACCTGCCCTCTACGAACTAAACCCCCAGTTTATATAGACACCAGGGGTATCTAGGGTTACAAATGATATGTTTCCAATCGGGGATAGATACGCCGATCCTTTCTTCTAGCCTTGGAGGACACACCAAGTCTTTGGAGGTTTCCTCCCTGAATACGGGGTCGCCTTATGGTTCGACCTTCCCGCGATAGCCACAGAGCGGCCCACGAAGCCGGCCCATGATGGATAAGCCGACTGCCCGAGTACCCCTTAGTCTCGGACTCCCTCAGAGGCGCACCAGAGGAAATAGATCAAAAGACGGTGTACCATGCGATCGCGCCCGCTCGTATGGGCAGTCTTATGGCGTGGATATCGTGGCTCCTCGTCCACCAGAACATACTTTATAGTGGGGTCGATGCCAAATGGATAGCAGAAGAGAGCTGGAGGAGCGTCGTAGAAACCATTCATCACATTTCCCATCTCTTGTCTCGTTCGTGTTCTTCATCCCTGTAGGTACCCATGATCATGGAGAACGAGCGACGAAGAGGCTAAGGGCAGGGAGACCATGAAGTGGTATTCTGAACACCAGTGACAAAAAGGTTTAGTATGGTACCATGGATCCTATCCCTGGGGATTTGATACATCTCAAACGTATCTACTTTTCCAAACAGTTTTACTCTTGTTTTGGACTCTAATTTGCACAATTTGAATGGAACTAACCCGGACTGACGTTATTTTCAGCAGAATTGCCATGGTGTTATTTTTGTGTGCAAATAAAAGTTCTAGAAATCGGACGAAAATTTGCGAAGATTTTTTATTCAATAAATCAAAAATACTGGAATGAAGATCAACTGGAGAGGACCCACCTGTTTCCCACAAGGCAACATGGCGTGGGCGCGCCCTATTGTCTTGTGGGGCCCACAGACGGTCGTCTGACCTAATTCCAAGCCTATAAATTCTGTTTTCCAGAGAAAAAAAGGAGAGAAGATTTCACCGTGTTTTATGATACGGGACCGCCGCCACCTCCTGTTATTCATCGGGAGGCTGATCTGGAGCCTCTTTTGGACTCTGAAGAGGGGGATTTGTCGCCATCGTCATCATCAACCCTTCTCCATCGACAACTCCATGATGCTCACCACCGGGAGTGAGTAATTCCTTCATAGGCTTGCTAGACGATGATGGAGTTGAATGAGATTTATCATGTAATCAAGTCAATTTGTTAGGGCTTGATCCCTAGTATCCACTATGTTCTGAGATTGATGTTGCTATGACTTTGCTATGCTTAATGCTTGTCACTAGGGCCCGAGTGCCATGATTTCAGATATGAACCTATTATGTTTTCATGAATATAAGAGTGTTTTGGATCCTATCTTGCAAGTTATATGCACCTGTTATGTGTTATGATCCGTAGCCCCCAAGGTGACAATAATTGGGACCACCTCCGGTGATGACCGTAGTATGAGGAGTTCATGTATTCACCATGTGTTAATGCTTTGTTCCGGTTCTCTATTGAAAGGATACTTAATATCCCTTAGATTTCCTTATGGACCCCGCTGCCACTGGAGGGTAGGACAAAAGATGCTACGCAAGTTCTTATTATAAGAACGTATAAATATTTACGGAATACATGTCTATATTATATTGATGAGTTGGATCTAGTTCTGCGTCGCTCTAGGTTGTGAATGTTACATGACGAATGTTATCCAAATATCCATCGTTGATCCAATGCTTACGCTTTGCTCATATTGCTTTTGCTAAGTTACTACTGTTGTTGTTTTTGTTACAATCACTACAAAACTGCTACTGTTACTCTTACCGCTACTATCAAACTATCATATTACTATGCTACTAAACACTTTGTTGCAGAGATTTAATTTTCCAGGTGTGGTTGAATTGACAACTCAACTGCTAAGACTCATAAATATTCTTTGGCTCCCCTTGTGTCGAATCAATAAATTTGGGTGAAATACTACCCTCGAAGACTGTTGCGATCCCCTACACTTGTGGTTTATCGGTATTCAAGAGGTGTAGTCATTAAAAATCCAATGCTCTTGTCTGATTATTGCAATCTTAATTATTGAGGCAACCCCGCGCGATGGATAGGGCCTTTAGTTGGACAATTGACTCTTGATGCAGGACGTGTGTCGGTCAAGATGTAATTTGGACACATCCCTCACTTTGGTTCATAACAAACACATCTCGATGGGTGACTTCCAACGCAAAAATTAAGATCATATTTGATCTCTGCATAAATATATGGTTATAAGCATTAAGACCTCATATAAACATCCATAAAAGCGATTTGTGAAGTGGTCTGCCCCAGTGCCTTATCCAGCGGCATTGCTTTGATTACCTTTGCAACCTCCTCCTCGTAAATGGTGCTTCCGAGTGATCCTAAGTTTAGCCTTGGCAGGTCTAGAGCATAAAGATTTAACCCAAACTCCTTCTGAGGTGAAGATCCTAGGATTTGGCCATCATAGTTGTCCACCGCCTCGGCAATCCCGTCCTGCCCCGTGAGGATGTCCCCATTATTCTAAAGGCTCATGATCAAATTACGTTTCCTCCGGTGGTTCGCGTGTTGGTACAAGAACTTGGTGCTCATAAACACATGAATGGTACACTAATAACTCATAAACATAGTTTGGTGAGATTACACTCACTAGAAAAGTGATCATGATTTCCTTTCATCCGTTTGTCTTCCCATGTAAAGCAGCAGTCCATGGCATTGAATTATTTGGAGGTTAGGGCCTCTCCAATGTCTACCGTCAAACCACCCGCATACGCCCGTACCGCATGGTTCGGACTTATTTTGTCATCCAACGTGGTCCTGTATCGATCCACCGACCGGTCCAAACGCACTTTTTCCTGTAAATTGAAAGTGATATGGGGTGTCCCGATCTTCTCAGTAAGCGGCGGTGGTGATGATGAAGATGATAGATAACTTGTATGTCGCCGATGAACTCTCCCTCGCTTGATCCCTGATGCCAATGCAAAAGGTCTCAACCCTTTGGATATTCACAACGTCACACACTTGCGCACATAGCCGTCGACCACGAAACGGTATAATTGCAATATACTAATTCCCAATGGAACAGCAGATTACACTCAACTTGCAGTATATGATCTCCAGATCGATACGAATTGGAGATGAGGATTCAAGATGAATGCTTACAAGCAATCTCAAGAACTAGGGTTTATCTTAAACGTGGTCTAACCTTAACTAACTCTAGGGGACGGGTATTTATAGTCTAAAACGAGATCGAAGGGGTACACGGGCTGGAAAGCCCAAAACCTGCGCGCAGGCAGAGCGGTACTACCGCTTATGGCAAGCGGTACTACCGTGATAAGCGGTACTACCGCTCGTACAAATATCAAGTGCCGCTTTAGTACCGCTTGGGGTCGCTTGGATTCCAGAAGAAATTTCCTAAGCGGTACTAGGACGGTAGTACTGGAGCGGTACTACCGCTAAGTGGTACTACCGCTTGTGTGGGGCGGTACTACCGCCCTGGAAACTGCAGGGTCTTCCTCCCTTCCCAACTGCAATGCCTCCTTGCTCCCCTCCTTGCTCCCTTGTGCCATGCCTTCCTCTCCAATGTACCTAATGACACATACACACAAGGATTTAGGCAGTATAAAGCTCTCATTAAAATAAATAGCATTATCAACTAAGAGAGAATTCACTTGTTGTTCTAGTAACTTAGCACGAGCTCTTGTAATTGGGCCAATCCTGATTTCATCATTGGACATCTTCTTTGCAGCAACAGGTTGTTTATCTTCATGAGGTAGAGAGGGAACCATAGTAGGGATATCCTCATCATCCTCCCCCCCTTCAAAAGGCGTCGACCCCGACGCTCCAAGGTCATCGACATCACATGGGGACAAATCAGCAACATTGAAACTGTTGCTAACGCCACCAAAGTCAGCAATAGGAATATCAATCGAGTAGGCATTGTCATTTATCTTGGCTAACACCTTGTAAGGACCAGCACCACGCGGCCGAAGTTTAGAACGTCTCAACTGTGGAAACCTGTCCTTGTGAAGATGCACCCACACCATATCGCCAGGCTGGAACAAAACTTTCTTTCTTGATTGGTTTCGTGCAGCAGCAATGTTCTTGCCTTGCTTCTCAATAGCCTCCCGTGTCTTCTCATGAATCTTCTTCACATAATCTGCTCTGTTTGATGCCTCCATATCAACCCTCTCATGCAATGGAAGATGCAGCAAATCTAGTGGTGTAATTGGTTTGAAACCATACACCACCTCAAAAGGACAAAACTGGGTGGTAGAATGCACAGCCCTGTTATAAGCGAACTCAACAAGTGGCAAACACTCCTCCCACTCACGCAGATTTTTCTTGATCATAACTCTCAGCAATTGGGACAATGTGCGATTCACCACCTCCGTTTGACCATCAGTTTGTGGGTGACATGTAGTGCTGAACAACAACTTTGTTCCTAGCTTTCCCCACAATGTCTTCCAGAAGTAGCTCATAAACTTCACGTCCCTGTCAGAAACAATTGTCTTTGGCACTCCATGCAAGCGTACGATGTCCCTGAAAAACAGGTTAGCAATATGCGACGCATCGTCGCTTTTGTGGCATGCAATAAAATGTGCCATCTTAGAAAATCTATCCACTACCACAAATATAGAATCATGACCTCTTTTAGTGCGTGGCAAACCTAACACAAAATCCATACTTATATCTTCCCATGGTGTGGTAGGTGTAGGTAGTGGCGTATATAAACCGTGAGGCTTCAGTTTTGACTTGGACTTGTGACATGTAATGCAGCGCCGAACAAACCTGTCCACGTCACGCCTCATCTTGGGCCAATAAAAGTGATCAGCCAGCATGAGCAACGTCTTCTCACGCCCAAAGTGACCCATCAATCCTCCTGCATGTGATTCCTGTAACAATAGCAAACGGACGGACGATTCTGGAACACAAAGTTTCTTAGCTCGAAACAAGTATCTATCATGGATGTGGTATTTCTCCCATGCATTTCGAAGCAAACATAAACGATATGGTTCAGCAAAATCATGATCAGTTGCATACAAATCACACAAACTCTCTAAACCAGGAATTTGAACATCGAGATGTGTCAAGAGCATGTTCTTCCTAGATAGAGCATCAGCAACAATGTTATCTTTTCCCTTCTTATGCTTAATGATATACGGAAAAGACTCAATAAACTCAATCCATTTAGCTAAGCGTCGATGCAGATTTGATTGAGCTTTCAAATACTTCAATGCTTCATGATCAGAATGTATGATAAATTCTTTTGGCCATAGATAATGTTGCCAAATCTCAAGAACTCTAACAAGCGCATACAATTCTTTATCATAAACAGGATAATTCAGTCTAGCACCAGAAAGTTTCTCGCTGAAATAAGCAATAGGTCTACCTTCTTGCATCAACACACCACCAATACCTATACCACTAGCATCACATTCAACCTCAAATTGTTTGGAAAATCTGGTAGTGCAAGTAATGGTGCAGAAGTAAGTAAACGTTTCAGCTCGTCAAAAGCATGATCTTGGGCTACGCCCCACAAAAAAGGCACACCTTTCTTTGTTAATTCATTCAATGGTGCAGCAATAGTACTAAAGTCTTTCACAAAACGACGATAGAAACCAGCAAGACCGTGAAAACTTCGTACTTGACTAACATTCATGGGAGTAGGCCATTTTTGAATTGCTTCAATCTTAGATGAATCTACTTCTACCCCATGCTTAGAAACAACGTATCCCAGAAATATCACTTTATCTTTTGCAAATGTGCACTTCTCAAGATTAGCATACAAGTTATTATCACGCAACACTTGCAAAACCTGTCTAATATGATCACAATGTTCAGATTCATTGCGGCTGTAAATAAGTATATCATCAAAATATACAACCACAAAACGACCAATAAACTTTCGCAAAACATGATTCATTAATCTCATGAAGGTACTAGGTGCATTAGTAAGACCAAAAGGCATAACTAACCACTCATATAAACCAAATTTAGTTTTGAAAGCAGTTTTCCATTCATCGCCTTCCTTCATCCGAATTTGATGGTAACCACTACGCAAATCAATCTTAGAGAAAACAGCAGCACCACTCAATTCATCGAGCATATCCTCTAAGCGTGGAATAGGATGACGATATCGAATAGTGATGTTGTTAATAGCTCTACAATCTACGCACATGCGCCAGGTACCATCTTTCTTAGGCACCAAAATAACAGGAACAGCACAAGGACTAAGAGAAACACGAATATACCCTTTGTCTAGTAGTGCTTGCACTTGCTTCTGTATTTCCTTCGTTTCTTCGGGATTGGTCATGTATGGCGCTCGGTTGGGGAGGGTGGCGCCGGGTATGAGATCAATTTGGTGCTCAATTCCATGCAATGGTGGCAGCCCCGATGGTACCTCCTCCGGAAACACATCGCCATATTCCTGCAAAACAGTAGACACACCAAGAGAAACAGATTGCGTATCATTAGAAACTAAAACCTCGCCTTTGTACATAAGCACAAGAGGCAGGGCTGTAGGATCCTCTCGAAATTCTCTCATGTCTTCCTTGGTGGCTAATATAAGCAAACTAGGCTCTCTCGCACTTTTCGTTATATTATCACTCACGGCTTTTACATTGTTCTCTCGTGCAGGTGGCTGTTCGATATTCACTTCTATTTTCTGACGAGACTCAGTGACAATTTGCTATGGTGACATAGGCTGCAGATTTATTTTCTTGCCCTTGAACTCCAAGTTATAAGTATTGGCACGGCCATTGTGTTGCACATGGCGGTCATAGAGCCATGGCCGACCCAATAAAAGATGGCAAACAGTCATAGGCACCACATCAAATTCAATGGAATCCGTGTATGGTCCTATCTCAAAATTCACGCGCACCATATGACTCACCTTCATCTCACCATTGTCACTCAACCATTGTACGTAATATGGATTGGGGTGAGGTAAATATTTCAGATTTAGCTTGGCACATAACTCCTTGCTTGCAAGATTGCGGCAGCTACCTCCATCAATGATCACCTTGCAAGCTTTGTTGGGGCCAACTAGTGCTTTTGTTTGGAACAAATTGCAACGCTGTGAATCAACATGTGGCTGCACACTAAGAGCACGTTGCGAGACAACAATAGTAGGTGCTGGAGAAGCAAAAGCATCTATGCCGTCGTCACGTGTGTACCCATCGTCATCTGAAGCATATGGATCAGCATCATCTCCAGTCTCATACTCATTGTCATCGTTCACAATCATCACTTTTCTATTTGGGCACTCTCTCTTGAAGTGTCCATGTATGACAGAGCATATCTCTATTACGGGCTGTAGACATATTGGAACCTGAGCTAGCAGCAGGAGCAGCGGGTTGCTTTGATTGTGGAACAGTGGAGGCTGGTTTGGTTGTAGAAGAAGAGGGGCGGCTGGCAGCGCCCTCACTAGGGGGCGGCTGTGTTCTGTTGGAGAACCGCCCAGCTGTAGTATAACGGCCTTTAATTTGAGCTTCTTCGGCCAACTGGGACTCAGCTTCTCTTGCATGATGGAGTAGCTCGTTCATTGTATTGTATTGGTGATGCCGAACAATACCCTTAATGTTATATTTCAGCCCATGGAGAAAACGTTGCATAGTCATCTCAACAGATTCTCTTACTCGAGCACGCTGCATCAACATCTCCATCTCCATGTAATATGCATCAACCGTCATGGAACCTTGCTTCAATTGTGTCAATTTATCATAAACTGTCCGCAAGTAATTAGTGGGAACAAAACGAGCTTTCATAACCGCCTTCATCTCACGCCATGTGCGAACAGGAAGTTCATTGTCATCGCGACGGGTACTCACAACGCTATCCCACCAACGCAATGCATAGCCATCAAATTCAGAAGAAGCAAGCTTGACCTTCCTATCTTCAGTATAATCATGCAAACGCCATAATTTCTCCATCTTAAGCTCCCAAGTGAGATACTCTTCGACATCAGTAGAGCCTTCAAATTTAGGAATCGTGAACTTGGGCTTGCCCAAACCATCATCCTCCTGAAGCGGTACACGCCGAGCACCACGTAGTGGTAGATGACCATGCCCTTGCAAGTCATGCCCACGGCCATGATTGCCCACCATGTTGTCATTGTCGTCATGGACACTATCAGCATCGTCATGACCGTCATGTTGGCGTTGCTCAATAGCGACACGCAGCCCATTGACTGAAGTGGTCAACTGTTGTATACTTAGTTGGAGAGCATTGACTTGTGTTTGCATAGCATTGACGGTAGTGTCAGTGGCGTCCACTTTCATTTGTATAACTTGAATATCAGCCTCAATTTTTTCAGCGGATCTATCGATAACCCCTGTCAAATGAACGCGGAGAGCTTCATGGTCCTTCCAGGAAACACATTCGTCATCAGCCTTTTTCTGCAGCACATCAACATCACTAGAAGACATGATTAGTCGGTTAGTGCAAAAATCAAAATCTGGTTGGTGGCACACTCACAACTCACTCAAAACTGACAAGAAAAGGAAATCTTACCGTTCCAAAGTGAATACCAATGCTTACCCGTCGGATGGATGACTAATGCACGGATGTGATGAAGTGAATACCCGGGTATAAGAGCAATCACACGACAAAGCAGGGTATATGGTGGAGCTTGGTTTGGATACCTAACAACACCGAAGACAAGTCCTAGTGTTGATCGTGTGAACAAACACCCAAGGAAACACACACGGTGGAGAAAAATGTGGCAAAGCAACTATAAAAACAGGATGTGTTGCAATGCACTAGAGAGACACTAGCAATGCTCAATGTAAACAGGCACAAGATTGCTCAATTCTACTAGTGCACAATCGCAAGATAATACAAATCCAACAGTGCAATAGATAGCAACAACGTCCAGCCACTGTTTCTCTCGTTTCTTTCTTTCTCTCTGTTTTGTTTTTTTTTATGTTTTTTTTTTCAACTGTCAGTACGTGAACTCTCCTCTTTTCTTTTCCTTTTTTTTTCAGCCCAGACTTGAGCAACAAACAACGAATCTGATCCTGCCAATCTCAGATGCACTAACCAAAAATCCTAACTAAGCAGCCCGTAGAGTACAAGAATATGCTAGTCTCAATAGGTAAGTTCCTACGCAAAGGAAAGATTGGCTTGTCTATGGCTCACAAAGGAAAGACTCGATGTAACTCGGACTGGAAAAAGGAAACCTAAAAGAAAACGCTAAAGGAAAACCCAACGAACACAAGAACCAGGACTCCGACGAACACAAGAACAAAAAGACTCGGATCAGAACAAAACCCTAGACGCCTAGTAGATGACTCGGATGAAAAAGTTACGCAAAAAGAAAGACACAACGACCAGCAACTAAAACCAATCGACGATGCACTCTAGGCTATGGCAAACTACTAAGAACCCTAATCTTTTTGTGAGGCTTTTTCTGGATAGGAGTAAAACACAACTAATCTACGGATGATTTGGTGGATGCTTACCGAGGCAACACTGGAAATCTGATACCAAGATGATATGGGGTGTCCCGATCTTCTCAGTAAGCGGCGGTGGTGATGATGAAGATGATAGATAACTTGTATGTCGCCGATGAACTCTCCCTCGCTTGATCCCTGATGCCAATGCAAAAGGTCTCAACCCTTTGGATATTCACAACGTCACACACTTGCACATGTAGCCGTCGACCACGAAACGGTATAATTGCAATATACTAATTCCCAATGGAACAGCAGATTACACTCAACTTGCAGTATATGATCTCCAGATCGATACGAATTGGAGATGAGGATTCAAGATGAATGCTTACAAGCAATCTCAAGAACTAGGGTTTATCTTAAACGTGGTCTAACCTTAACTAACTCTAGGGGACGGGTATTTATAGTCTAAAACGAGATCGAAGGGGTACACGGGCTGGACAGCCCAAAACCTGCACGCAGGCAGAGCGGTACTACCGCTTATGGCAAGCGGTACTACCGTGATAAGCGGTACTACCGCTCGTACAAATATCAAGTGCCGCTTTAGTACCGCTTGGGGTCGCTTGGATTCCAGAAGAAATTTCCTAAGCGGTACTAGGACGGTAGTACTGGAGCGGTACTACCGCTTGTGTGGGGCGGTACTACCGCCCTGGAAACTGCAGGGTCTTCCTCCCTTCCCAGCTGCAATGCCTCCTTGCTCCCCTCCTTGCTCCCTTGTGCCATGCCTTCCTCTCCAATGTACCTAATGACACATACACACAAGGATTTAGGCAGTATAAAGCTCTCATTAAAATAAATAGCATTATCAACTAAGAGAGAATTCACCTGTTGTTCTAGTAACTTAGCACGAGCTCTTGTAATTGGGCTAATCCTGATTTCATCATTGGACATCTTCTTTGCAGCAACAGGTTGTTTATCTTCATGAGGTAGAGAGGGAACCATAGTAGGGATATCCTCATCAGAAAGCAAAATGGGGGGCTTTGAAGGAGTCCGGACAGTAGCCACATAGGACTTTGAACACATGGCCCGCTAAAATCCCGCTCCCGATCCCCTTTTCTTCCAATCCACCCATTCTCCCCCTTGCTTCCTCCATCGTTGTATCTCTCCGACCGCCACACATGCATTGTCGGACGTTCGCAACCAGCACCGGCGCGCCCGCTTGCCTTTTATGACAGCGCAGTCCACCCAGGACCCGTCCGTAGCCAGGTACACTCCCCCCCCCCCCCTCTGTCGATGGCGTCCATGGTCGACACCATGCCCGGCAGGTGTTCGGTCAAATGCCATTGAGCTTATTTTCGAATGGCATGTTCGTTTGTTTAGACTACGAAGAATATATATAGTGGGGTCCTCGACCATGAAAGATGAGTTATTATGCGATGTGTCGTTGGCTGTATCCGCGGATTTCGTAGGCCGAAGCAGAAGGGTGCTCTTCTGGCAGCGCCTGCATGATTCTTTTCACGCGCGAAAGCACATTGTGCCCTACGACATGCACATCATCGAACAACAAAATGCAAAGTCGTTATCGTATCTCGTTAGTACGCCATCCAGACCACTATCACCAAGTTTTGTGGCGTGGTTGCTCGGCTCAAGGCAATGTGGGCATTGCGCACGGCAACGGGGGAGATCGTAAGTTTTGTTTCGTCTTGCTCAACTTGTTGAATGAATCATTCATTCACTCAATATTGCTCTACACATTGTGTAGCCCGTACGCGCTGCCGGGATCTATCATAAGATAGAAGAACGGCCATTTATGTATATATACTGTTGGATGAAAATGAAGAGGCAGTATGTGTGAGACGACATGATCCGTTCATGAAAAATTTGTTGAACGTCCCGTTAATCTCGTCGAATTTGAACTATTGTTGTACTAGACTTTTTTGCAGGACATATATGGATGATTTATGCTATTTTTTATCCAAACTTTAACGAATTATGTCGGGTTTGATAAATATCGTGTCGATCGACTGGTCCCCTAACCATGGACGCACGCGGATTAGAGATGGCCTTACACCCTATATATAGGGTCCTGTTCCAATTGTGTGGTGCCTATCATTAGAGCAGAGAAACAGGGAAACTGAATAATTCGTTGATAGTTCTATATGTTCGGTCTTAACACCGTGGAGCCATACGTGACTGTGTTGTGGTTTTATAGGGCTATCTGTCTTTTCCGAACTGTGCATACTTAATTAAGGTGCGGAATGTGCACATGTTCGTGTCCAGAATCTCCCGCGCGCATTATTGGCCACTGCAAATTGAAGTAGACGAAACCAAGAAAATAAAACTCAGTCAGCAAACAATCGTCAAGTTTGATACGTGTGAAGCATCAAGTATGAGTTATACAACTGTAGGTCGTAGTCCCACAACTGGGATTGTACAAGTCCAACACCACATGCGTTTTCTTCTAGCCGTTGACATTTCGAGATCCACTAACCAAGCACGACTACATATACATATTTGACCAATTAATCATTCCCTACGGAAAGAAAAAAAAAACTATGCGTATGCACCTATTGGTGAACTCGTGATTAGGTGGCTATATATGCAAGCCCTAAAGCTAAATAATCTCAATTTTGAGATAATGTAAACCCCACAATAAATATACACGTAGCCGGTCCAGATCGCGAATCTCCGTGCAGCATTGCGGCGCCACCTCCCCGGACCCAGCTGCCGGCCGCCACCGCGCTGGGAAAACGAAAGACGTGGCCTCCGAGCCAACGATCGGGCGGGCGCGCGGTTGGTGCTCACCAAACGCGCGTGAGGAGGCTGGCCCTCCGCGCGCGCGGCAGTAGGTGGGACCGGCACAGCGGGCACGTGGTCCGGCCGAGGTCGATCCACCCGTCGATGCAGCCGCGGTGGAAGGCGTGCGCGCAGTTGCCCAGCCGCCGCACCTCGTCCGTCGCCTCCAGCCTCTCCAGGCACACGATGCACGTCGCCGCGCCGGCGTCCCCGTCGTGGCACCCCTGCTGCTCCGGACGCGGCAGCCAGGCGAACTCGACGGCCGGGAGCCGCGCCTTGACCTCCTCGGGCAGCGGGGCGTCGTCCACGGAGCGGCGCGGGGAGCGGCAGAGGCCGACGAGGGAGAGCAGCAGGAGGAGGGCGTCCCTGACGGCGGCGACGAGCTTGCAGAAGGCGATGACCGGCTTCGGGATGACGACGCAGTAGCACACCAGGGGGAACCCCATGGTCTCCGAACGTTGCACTTGCACCGCCGGCCAGGCCTGTCGTTTGTAGCGGGCGAGGATGAGGAGAGGGTGTATATATATGCTTGGATGATGGAGCTATGCGAGTCAGGAGGAAAGCGCGCGCGCTCGCAGGTTATATAGAGCGGCAGAGAGAGCGAAGGCAGAGTTTGGAGAGTTTCACGTGGTTTTGGTGGAGGATAACGCGACCGGGAAGAGTCAGTTGGGGAGGGGTGGACGGACGGGGAACGGGCTCGCCGTACGTCTCTCGGCATGGGAAATGACCGGCCGGTGTGCGTGCGTGCGTGCTCAGCTCGTGCGCGGAAGCTGCCCAGTCCAGGTCGTTAAAGCGGCAGGGACGAGTGACGCGACGCAGTGGTAATAACCCAACCCCGTACCGCGCCAATGGTTGAACGCCCGCGTGGTGGCAGGGACGTATGGTCCATCCTTGGGCTGTACCGTGGCAAATTGGCATGGACCTGGCACGCATGTGACAATAAGATTTAGAGCATCTACAACTGGACCTCTCAAACACGTCTCATACGTCCGGGCGGGCTGTCCGGTCAGTGTCCGGTCAAAAAAAGTTGACCCAGACGGACCCCTCAAACGGGCCTCAAACGCCCGGACTGACCGGCACCCCCCATATCCAGCCCAAATATGGGGCGGATATGGGGTGGTCCGGGCACGCCCGGGCGCGTCCGCCTGACAAGCCCGGCCCACCCCGACCCCACCCTGTCCCACTGAAAAACCCCTTCCGGCGAAACCCTAGCTCACTCACTCTCGCTCCGTCCGCTCCTCTCCCCTCTCCGCCCGCTCCTCTCCCCTCTCCTCCCGCTCCCCTCCCCCCGCCGACGAGCATGTCGAGCTCCTGCAGCGCCTCCGGCGACTCCGATCCGGAGTACAAGCTGGCTCTCCGCATCGCCTTGGAGCGGTCCAAGGCGGAGACCGGAGGCAGCTCCGGATCTGGAGCGTCCTCGCAGCCGCCCGCTCCCCGTCGGCGCATTTCATATGTCCTGCGTTTGATCGACGTACTTTGATCCACGTTGCATGGGTAGTATGGAAATAGGGGGTCGGATATGAGGGAGACGGATGTGGACGAGCGGATTTGAGGCGTGCCCGGTCAGTGCCCGCGGACGCGTCCGGGCGCTTCCGCGGGCGTTTGAGGGGCCGGATTTGTCATATCCGGTTGTAGATGCTCTTAGGCGGCATTTCATAGGGTGTTGACGCGGGCTTCGCCTATATGAGCATCTACACCTGCGATGGGCTAATTCGGACCTTCAAACGCCCACAGACGCGACTGGGCACGTCTCATATTTCTTTCTTCACATCCACGTATCTCATATCGAACAACCTATATTCATACTAACAATGTTGAGCTACTCTATGTGATCAAACATCGGACAACAAAATCGAAAGCAAACGAACACAAGATCAACTGCAAACGGACATCAAACATCACCTAAAAAATCATCTGGACATAGCTCACCAGCGCGGGGGGGGGGGGGGGGAGGGGGGCAGATCACCACTTCCTCGTCGGCCCTTTGCCCCTTGGGTCGTCAGCGCAGTTGTAGTCGTCCGTGGCTGGCGGAGGGTCTTGGTCGTCGTCGGAGGAGGTGCAGCTGTCGGAGTCAGAGAGGACGATGAGGCCCTTCATCCGATGGACCACCCTGCCCTACTCCCGCTTCAACTTCGTGAGCCGGGCCTTCTCCTCCGCTGCCTCCTTCGCATCTCGCTCCGACTGCTCAATAGCAAGCCGGAGCACCTTGGCATTTTTTCGTCGGAGGCGTCGAGTGTCCGTCTCCGCTGTCGTGATAGACCGGAGGTACACCCATGCGAGGAGGCGTTCATCCTCGTCGGGCTCCGCCGGCATCCCGCGGCGGCGGCACGCGGACTGCTTCGCTGCCCTCTCCCTTGCCCGCTGCCTCTCACGGCGGGCGGCGCGTGCCTTCGATTCCGGAGTACGCGTGCGGGCCGTTGACGCGGACACTAGGACCCAACGCTGCCCGCGTGGAGGGGCGGACGGTGGGGGAAGGAGAGCGCGCGGGGCCGGTGCAGACTGCGTAGTCCTGGCGGAGCTGCGCGCGGGCCGGGAGGGTCCAGCTCCAGCGTCCGCGCTGCGCCGGCGGAGGAGCTTGCGGCTTAGCTCCAAATCCGGAGCTGCAGCCGGTCTCCACCTTGGACCGCTCCAAGACGATGCGGAGGGCCAGCTCCTCGGAGTCGACGTCGGAGCCGGAGCGGTTGTCGGAGCTCGGCATTGGAGTGGATGGAATCGAAATCGGAGAAGGAGAGGAGGGGACTGGGCGAGAGAGAGAGTGAGCTAGGGTTCGGAAGTAGGCGTCCGGAGTGGGGATTTTGTGGGACAACGATGGGGTCGCTGATGGGCCCGACCTGTCAAGCGGACGCGCCCGGGCGTGCCCGAGCGTCCCATAATTGTCTCATATTTGGGCTGGATATGGGGTGCTAGTTAGCCCGGGCATTTGAGACCGGTTTGAGAGGCCCGGCTGGATCGAAATTTCGTGACTGGTCACTGACCGAACGGCATATCCGAACGTTTGAAGGTATGAGGGATCCGGTTGTAGATGCTCATAGTGTGGGGAAATCTTAACAAAACCGGAGGCTGATTGGCGCCGCTTGTCTTGTACGTACACCGGAAGTGCGGCACAGCACAATTTCCATGATTCTTCTGCCAACTGTCCGAAAGATTGATAAAATCTCTTTAGTTGGGAGGTCCAGACAAACCCTTGTGTGCCAAAGGACTACATGAACTTTTGCGGTTGTGGTCTGGGTATAGTGACCGTCATTTCAACGTTTCAGAGAAAGACTCGGGGCATAGGAGATTAGAGCATCTACCGTCAGACCTTGCAAATCTGGCCCCCTATACCTCCGCAGACGCGTCCAGGTACGTCCGCGGACGTTCCCGAATGGCCCCTCATATTTCGCTCCGTGCATCCACATGCCTCATATCCGGATTCTCAAATCCATACAAGCCATGCACGTCGATTATCCGATACAAATTGTCTGAATTCAACAGTTTTAAACAAAAACAAATGATAACATAGTTCAACAAACCGGACATGGCAAAATGAAATCAATGTCCGACCGACAAGTGCTGCTTGTCGGATCACTAGCCGGACGAGTTCGTCCATCCGTCCTGCTCCGTCTGGGCATCCATCTCCGCCTGCATCCGGGCTGCCTCCTCCGCTTGCATCCTGGCCGCCTGCTCCGCTGCCGCAGCCGTAGCCGCCCTCGCCGCATCCAGTGCTCTACGGTTTGTTGATCTCCTTCTTCTCCACAAACCATTTCTTGGCATGTTCATCCAAGGGGGATTCATCCGTCAACATGGTCTTCGCATCCTCCGCATCCCGTGCGAGTTGCAACCTCTCCTTCTCGAGCTCAATCTTTCCAAATGTCTTGGCCTTCTCGAGTTCCCATTTGATCGTCGCCTCTTGCTTACCGAACTCGATCTTCTCCCTCTCAATTTCAAACCTCCTCTCCACCCTCACACGGTCCCACTACATCCTCTCCTTTTGCGCATCCAACATGAGCTTGTACCTCTCCTCTTTCTTGCTCTCCCTTATCGAAAAAATGCCCGTTCATGTGGCCGACATTTTTGTAGCCGCGGCATCACGGGAGATCCTTTCCTTCTCCCATTTGTTGCCCATGACTTGTCGGTTATCCTTTGGCACGGTAGCTCTTCCATTGGTGCCGACAACGTCGTCGTCCAACCCAATGGATTGATGGGAGATTGAGCCATCATTCCTCTTCTTGCCGGCCTTGAGATCGGCCACAACTTGTTGCCACTTTGGCTTGCCATCCAATAAGAGCCAACAATGGCTAAAAGCAAATGGCCGCTTCTCGGTCTCGTGATACAAAGTGGCCGTCACCGTTGCCTAGCATACAACATACGCATGAGCACAAGAATGAAAAGCACACAAACATATTGAAATGACAATAAGATGAGGCAATCGAACTTACATGTGTTGCCACTCCCATCCCACTTTGAGGCCGTTTGGTCACTTGTGAGTAGTAACCGACGTACTTGTTCACTTCTCCTTGAATGATCCCCCATCGTTGTTGGAGAGATGCCACATTCCGGGTGCTCACGATAGGATGCGGCTCCACATACTCCTTTCGTTCATGATAGTCCTTCCAAATCTTCTCCCAATACGTGATCCCCTTTTGCTCGGTGCCGCTTATTGGATCCAATGTTGTGCTCAACCAAGAATTGACCAACAAGATGTCCTCATATCTTGAGAAAGCAAGACCTCTTGCCTTCGTCGCCTTGCTCTTCTTCTTCTTCTTCTTGGTAGGGTTGGGATTGAATGTTGCCCCCATCACAAATGCGGCCGTCTCCTCCATTTCAAATTCCACATGGGCCGGATCATCATTCTCATTGATCATGCTTGCCAAGTACGTCTACTACACGTTCATGGTTTGCAAGCAATCATCATGTGCGAACTAGTGATCTATACGAAACATTAATCATGTGATCGGACAAGAGGAAACGTACCCAGTCTTGTTCAGATATTCCGTCGAACATGTCGAGTGCAGCCCGGGCGGTGGGGGTGTCCCTGCTCACCCGCTCCCAAAACCAGTTGCGGCGACTCACACTCGACAACCGACGGCTGCAGCGTGGCCGGAAAACTCTCCGGAATGGTCCAGCCGGCCGTCACATCCTTCTCAGTCTCGACGGTGCCGGACGTCACAATCCACGCCGACGCTTGGATGGATGGGGTGCGGGAAGCCCGGCATGCCGGGGGAGGCATCTCCTCGACGATGCACGCACCTACCTGCGCAGACGCCTCTGCCTCCCTCTCTTGCTGCCGGCGACGGCGCATCTTACGGGCGATGTTCTTCGGCTTGCAAAACGAAGCGGAGGAAGGGACGCCGACGGACGAGGCGGACTGCGTCTCCGTCGTGGCGGTCGGGGACGGGGTGGAAGACATCACGGTGGCGGATCGGGGCAGGTGGTGAGGATGGAGAGCAAGGGTGCCGGGCAGCAAGGGGTCGGGCGCGGGAAATGGTGGAGGGCGGCGGGAGGAGGAGGAAGGGTTTGGGGAATTTGGAGCAATTTGAGGTGGGGTCGGGCTGTCGGGTTCGACGTGGCGGGCGTGCCCGGGCGCGCCGGCCTCCCCTATACCCATCCCATATTTGGGCTGGAAATGAGGGGTGCCGGTCAGTCCGAGCGTTTGAGGCCGGTTTGAGAGGCCCGTCTGGATCGATTTTTTGTGACCGGGCGGCCTGCCGGAGCGTTTGAGGAAGGTACGAGGGGTCTAGCTGTAGATGCTCTTATAGTAGTATATATAGATAACTAATGGAGTGACAGAGATTGCAACAAGGACCGTAGGAATGTTCCGTTTTCGTCTTTACCCCAGCCTTAGGACTTGTCGGGGTCGGGGTCAGCACCGAGCTTGCCTGCATTATATAGATAGGCGAGGTTTGAATGGGAT
Organism: Elymus sibiricus; assembly: GCA_039707655.1. Taxonomy (NCBI): domain Eukaryota; kingdom Viridiplantae; phylum Streptophyta; class Magnoliopsida; order Poales; family Poaceae; genus Elymus; species Elymus sibiricus. Next base: position 314,281,313 of record CM077673.1, read on the forward strand.
CGGTGTGAAAAGAGAAACAGAAGAATGCCACCATCGTGTCGGGGTCAGCATCGCGCTTGCTTGCGTCGTACTAGATCATAAATTGCCAACCGTGATGGTACACATGATGTGAATAGTAGTGTAATTAGTGCTAGAAGGAAGCATCATGGGCTGGTCATGGCGGCTTTCGCGTCGACCGGCGCACCACGTACACGCCGACACGATGCTGCAAGCTCCTATCAAAAAAAAAACACGAGGTCAATCTGCTGGTACGGTCCCTGCACTGGCTCGCTCCTAGGGTTCCTCCCCCTCCTCCCCCGCCGCCGCCAGCGCCCCTAGGCCCTCCCCGCCGCCGCCGGCCACCCCGTCTCCCCCTCCTCCCCCGCCCCTCCTCTCCCCCCCCCCCCCCTCCCGGATCCGCCCCTGCGCCGCCTCCCCGGGAGGTGGCCGGGGCGGCGCGCGACCCCGCTCCCCTTCGGCCGTCCCCCTCCCCCATCCCTCCCCGCCGCCGCCGGCGCAGGCCCGGGTGGTGCTGGCGGCGGCGGGACCTTCAGTCCCCGCGCGCGGCTCCCTTGCCCGGGGCTTGGGGCGGCGGCGGTGCTCCTCGGCTAGGCGGCGGCCCGGTCACCCGGCGGTGGTGGCCGGCAGCACGCGAGGTGGTGGTGTGGCCCTTGGCGGCGGGGCGGCGTGGTGACGCGGGATGGCCGGCGGCACGACCCCGGCCCAGATCCGGGCCCGACAGGGCCCATCTGGGTCCTAGCGGGCCGGCCCCCGGCGTGGCTTCGTCGTCGTCTGTGTGGTGAGGAGGCGGAGCAGCTTGGACGGGGGGCGGCGACGCTGACGGCGTGCCGGCTGCAGCGCGATGGCGGGAGCTTTACGGGCGTGGAGGGCCCGGCCGGGCCTGTGGGCCAACGGGCCTGGTATGCTCCTGCTATTGTGTCCGGTCGGCTACCGTCGTTGACGGTGGAGGTTGAGCCCTCCCGCGTGCCGACGGTGCTGCTGCCCCTAGTCCCGGCTCCAATTCCTCGTTGTGCAGACCTCACCTCGTGGTGCCGTGGTGAGACGGCGTGGAGGCTTCATGACAGCTTTGGCGCAAGATGGTGGTCGGTTTGGTGGCGGGCTTCGAAGCATCCGAGGTGAAGGTTGGGATCGGGGGAAACCCCTGTCGGCGTGGCCGACACCGATGCGGTGGCGCCTGTGGGTGCCGCCGGACCTTCCTGGAGGGCGTCGGGGCTACCCTTCCTCTCGCCTCGTTGCGTACCGGGGGAAACCCTTGGCAGCAACGTCGTCATCGCCGCGGTCCTTCTTGGAGGTGTTGATTGGTACCGGCGCTTCGGAGCCTTGGAGCTTGGTGGGAGATCTCCGGTGGCCACAGTGGTCGTGAAGCTTCTTCGTTTTTGTCGATCCGCCGTTGTCGGCATTTCTTCTTCTGTTTTTTCTCTTTCGTTTCTTTTGGGTGTAACTGTGCTGCTTCCGCCCCAGCACCTATCGTTGGCTGTATCGGTTGGTTGCTTTGTAATACAAAGCGGGGGAAACCCTTTTTCGTGAAAAAAAAACACGATGCTGCAAGCTGCCATTGATTGGGCCTGCGTGTACCAGAACGAGCGGATTCGCCCCTAAAAAAAAAAAGAACGAGCGGATTCGGCAAGCCAGCCGTCGGCTGTCACGATGGGGCGCGTCCTCCGGTGCCACACGCCTGCGCACATGAATGAGTGAATCTGTTGGGTGCGCGGTCTCTGTCGCGGGGTGGCTCTCATCTCATCTCATCTCGCCGCGCGCGTTCGGCGGCGGACAATCTATCCGATCCGACGCTACGGGCGCAGCCACGTGTGCTCGTACGAGTTTGGGTGATGGTGCGGAGGCTCGATCGGTCTGGTTGCGGCGTTGGGCTGCCCGTGATAGCTACGGAAACGGAGTTGGAGAGATCGACAGCAACAAGATGTGCATTCAATGCGGATGACGAGTGATGCCAAATGTCCCCCGGAGCGGATCGCCAAGGGGGATGCCACAGGAAGCAAACGTGTACACGACGCTGGCAAACAATAATGCACACTGGCGGTAGAGGACTGACTAGAGGCAACGAAGTAGTACTCCTACAAGACTGGGCCACCACTCATCTCAACTCAACTGGAGAAGAACAGTCAGCCTTAACTCGCTGATTCCTTCGCTCGGAAAAGGGAGCATTGGTACGAGAACATTTCGACGTTACAGCATAAGCTGAGGCTCCAAAATTATTTAGATTATGTCCTATAGATACTTGCAAATGATATGTGCAAATTCGGCTCGAAAACAAATATCACAATATACAACCCGAGTAAACAGAGGACCAAAGGGACTACAGGAAACTGTGCCCACCCGACAGAAAGAGAAAAACAGAGTAACTGAAAATACTAGGAAGCCCAGAACAATGAGTGACCACCAGAGTAACTGAAAATACTAGGAAGCCCAGAACAATGAGTGACCACCAGAGTAACTGAAAATACTAGGAAGCCCAGAACAATGAGTGACCACCAGAGTAACTGAAAATACTAGGAAGCCCAGAACAATGAGTGACCACTTTGACTGGAGCCAACCTCCAAATCCCTTTACTAACACTAACAGTTGCTATAGACTATATCTCCATGTTCGCAGTGAGATCAATCTACTCGCACTAGGCTCAGACAGCGAGGCTGATGCTGACAACAAATCATTCCTTGGTAGCGAAATGTGTCCCGTAAGGGGAAGCAGCACGACCTTTTCCGTGTCAATGGCGAATATGTCAGATAGTTTGAACCAGCGTTCTTCAGAAATGTTCCCTTGAATCATTCATTCTTCAGAAATGTTCTGCATTGCAAGCAAATTTTCCGCATCAGATATATTGGATATCGATGTTAACACGATATGCAAGAACAACATTATTCAGTACACAGAAAATGATTGGCAGCTGGAAGAGCAAGGTCAAGTCATGTTTGCTTCATGTTACCAAAATAAAACAACTGCCAATAGTCATTTGGTTGTATTATACAGTAGTAGTGAAAATTGACAAACTAGGGCACACTAGCAGTAACTGTATCCACAAAAACTGTTTGGCCAGATAAATAAAATTTAGCTTTGTCACGGCCCAGGCTCCGGAGAGGGTAGCCATGCAGATTCTTGTGCGCTATGGGCGCAGGGAGGTTAGGGTTTGGGGATTACCGGAGGCGAGCCTCCTCTTTCTTCTTTATTGATTCTCTGATGTCCACGTACTAGGCCTAGGTCCCTTTATATATAGGGCAGGCTGGTACAAACTCAACTTAACTTTCCAACAAACGCAATATTTATGTATGGAAATAATTAACTAACTTGATATGCAAGCAAACTAAAGATAAAGCCTATCTCTAGAGCCTGGGCCGTGACAGGTCCTTGTGCGCCGTGGGCGCAGGGGGGTTAGGGTTTGGGGATAACCAGAGGCAAGTCTCCCTCCTCTTTCCTTCTTTATTTATTCTCTGATGTCCACATACTAGGCCTAGGTCCCTTTACTTTCCAACTGACGCAACTTTATCTATGGAAATAATTAAAAAATTAACTAACTTGATATGCAAGCAAACTAAAGATATAGCCTATCTGTAAGACGATTTGTGACCCTCCCTGTTCCTGCGCCTGCTCGCCCCACATGACAAGTTTGTACCCGGAATGAGTTCTGATGAGTTTAGTGATATTACAGTTGTGAAGTGCTTAATGTACAAAGGTCTGCACAATTCATTACTATACTAGCATAGCATGACCATTCCTGGAACTAAGAATTTAAAATCTAGTAAAATATAGTTGAATACTATGCGTCATGTCCTCATCCAAGTCGAATTCCTCCCTGTAGTCCTCATCCAGTGCTGTCATGTCCTCATTCAAGATCGAAATCCTCCCTGTAGTCCTCATCCAATGCTGGATTGACACGCCGGTGGACACCCAAGGCCCTGGTGACCGAGCAGACGCTGGCCATGAAGGAGACCTCGAGAATGGTTCTATCGGTTACATTGTAAAATTTCAAGTTAAATTTGACTCGAGATTCTTAGAGTAAACTTTAGTGAGAGGTTTTATCGGTTATTTGCAAGAAGCCCGTGTGTTTCTATGGACTAACGATTCATACAACATGTTTATATGACTAATTACTTTCTTGTATTGGGGTGCTGCTCGGTGTATCCGGATATTAATCATACATAGGAGAGTTTTTGCAAAATAGTTTCCTGTGGGTCCCCTGGGTGGTGAGCAGTCTCACCTCAATCTCAACCGCTGGAAGAAATTTCGACGGTTAGTATGATCTCAAGGCAAATGCTGTCAAATGGTTCATCAACACTAGTTATCAAAAAAAAAGGTTCATCACCACCAACTGGTTCGTTTATAGGAGCAAAAATATAGGATTTATTCTTGTCTTCCAAGTTTGAAAATGTCGCATATACCCTTGGTTGCAAATTAGGCATGGTTAGGGCACACAAAATGAAAAAAATTCAAGCACATTTCACTAAATCATATGTTATATTACAGATGTCTAGTCATCGGTTTTTGTTATAAATACAGATAGATTAATAATCGTGAACAGAATCTGAAGTTGCAGGTAAGAGTAAAAATAAAGGCAACTCTTTCTGGAGAATACGCATGGGAATAGTGTGTCTTTGAGTTATTTGAAAGGGACAATGGATACCTAAATGTCATACCCTAATTAGCATGATACTGAATTTACAGGTTACCCCACACCGTTGAAAGGAACTGTTAGGCAGATGTATGGATCAAAACACGCGAGCAACATAGGTTTCATGAAACATTGGCAAATCAGCGCCTCTATGAAATGCCTTGCTCCCAACTTCATGGCTTCCAACCTGATTATGGTGAACAGCTGCTGGAACTCTGAATATTTATTGTTGCCATCTCTCTTACTCCACAGAAACAGTGATACCTTCCCTTTTCTCCCAGATTTTGGCAGAGTAAGATAGAGAGGAATGTACAGATGGCTGTGTTCTCCCTGTTTTGGCACGAGCAAGACAGGAGGGGGGGGGGGGGGGGGGGGGGGGGGGGGGGTGGAGATGAATGTGGGACAGAAATGGGGAATGAAGCCTTCCCACAAAGATCTTGTGTCCTGATTAATTTAGTGGTTCAGGTGGAGCTGGATCCATAATCTTTGTTCGATTACAATCAAGAGAAAAATGAATTGAATTGCCAAATTTATTTTATCCAAAAGCAACCAAATTCAATGTTTTCTCTAAATTAGGGCTCCGGTTAACTAACAAAGAAGGCTTGCAACTGTAATAGAGTGAGCAAGGGCAGTTTGCCATGTTTAAATGGTTACATGAAAACCAGAAACACCATGTTAACAGTTTATCATAAGCTGAGGTTGATGCGAAAAAATAGCAAATCCTATGGGTCATGGGGCTTATCGTCCTAGGAGGAAACCGAACTGAAGTAATATGGACCAAAAAGTTATACGATATGTTTGTCACTAATCAGGTTATACATATGTGAAATTACCTTCATTAAGTCTTAAATATGTTGCTATTTTTCTGAGAAAACGCAAAGCTTGCGCCTCAATGCATTGATAGAAAAAAGAGAAGTACAAATGTACAGGCCTAAGACTAGACTGAGAAACCGACCACTGAAGGCAAGACCACGACCAACATCTGCCGAATAAACGTTACAACTGACGCAATCAAACAAACCCCAGCCTAAATGCCATCCAGACAAGCATTAAAAAGCCATGAGCTAATGTGCAATGGCTACGCACGACGCATTCCATGCCATACACCTCAGCCGGACATTTATCACGAGCTTGTGTGCACACACTGCCGATCGAACGGTGCTGAACGAGTTCGCATTGTAACGTCAAGCACTGAATTCCACATGCTAGATATAGGGAACACTAAATATGTTGCTATGAATCAACAGAAATCGTTTCTTAGAGGAACCTACTGCAACTGCAAGACAACAATCGAAATTGTAGAACGGTGAAACCGTAAATTACAATTAGGATGGAACCAAACCTTGTCAGACCCGGAGAAGCTGGACCTTGTTCTCAATGGAAATGCCCATCCAGTCCGGGTGTCCGGCCACCCACTGCAGCTGGTTTATCTCGGCGCCCGCATCATAAACAAGCACTGGATCAATCCCTTCGGGAGGCACTGCTGCCGGTGCCTCAGGCAGCTCCCAGATGAGCGCCTGCCCGTCGTCCCCTGCCGAGCAGAGGTGTCTTGTAGCCTGCGGTGCCCACGCAACAGCGTTCACGCATCCCCCATGCCGATGTAGCTCAGCCACAGGCACGCCGGGTGCGCGTATGTCGAGCACAACGACGGCGCTGCTGTCCATGAGCAGGGCCGCCATGTATCTTAGGTCATAGCGGTTCCAGGCAAGCCTGAGGAGCGGCGTGTCCGGGCGGGGGCTCTCGTAGACGATGGTGGAGTGCTCCTTGTCCCGGAGATCAAAGACGCGGACGGAGCCATCGGCGGAGACGGAGGCAAAGACGCCGGCCTCCCCCCAGGCGATGTCGTGCACGGCCTTGTCGTGCGCGATGAGCTGCGTCTCGACGACGCCGCGCTCGATGTCCCAGACGGTGCAGGTGGTGTCGATGGAGGCGGTCCCGATGCGGCGGGGCTCGATCTCGTTCCAGTCGAAGGAGGTGAGGGGCGCGCAGAACTCGGAGGCGGAGGCCTTGCGGTTGTCGAGGACGGAGCGGAGCTCGGGGGCGGGGGCGGAGGCGGAGAGGTCGTCGAGGGGGGCGTGCCAGAGGCGGAGGGCGTCGGAGGAGGAGGCGAGGAGGGGCGTGGAGGCGGCGCGCGGGTTGAACTGGAGCTTGGTGGGCGGGTACGGATGGTCGAAGGAGAGGGAGGGGACGGCGCGGAAGGAGGCGGCGGTGGGGTGGACGGAGTCGAAGCAGAGGAGGGAGACGCGGTTGTGGAGGTCCTCGAGGAAGCTTCCGGCGGCGAGGACGGGCGCGGAGGGGGAGAAGGCCAGCGCGTAGATCGAGTGGGGGAGCTCGCACGTGAAGGCGTACGGGTTGGACGCCGCGTCCGCCCCCGCCGGCGAGGCGGCCGCCGACGGCGTCGGCTTGGGCTGATCCATGGATGGAGGGTTTGCCCTGTTCCGTGTGGATTTGGGGGTGGACTTGCGCCGCTGGCTGCTGGGCTGGGTGATTGTTTGGTTTTACGGACGCGACGAGTTAAAAGGAGGAAGAGCCGTGGAAGAAAGTTTCAACGGCTGCCGCCTCGTGCACTCCAGCGGCTGCGGCAGGTGAACGGCGACCTGGCAGTGAGCACGAGGTTTGAAATCGATGGCGCCGGTCTCTGGGTGCAGTGCGCGGATAATCGGGGAATTTGACTATTTGCCACTCTTTATTTTGCACTTTGACAATTTGTCATGGTTAGAGCAACTCGGGCGACAGAAAAGTCGACCCAACGCGCGTCCGCTTTTCATCCGGCTGCGGACACATTCCCGACTCATTTTTGAGCCGAATTTGCGTCGGCGCGGACATAAGACAGACGCGCGCGCGCCCGCCTACTCCTCCCCTGGCCCGCTTGTCGGTGGCAGCCTCCCACCATTTCCCTCCATTTCCCCCAAAAAAAAAACCGCCCGCGCGCGCTTCCGCCGCTCGCCATGGACGCCATGGACGCAGACCTGGATGCCGCCGCCGGCCTCGCCGACCTCGCCTCGTCCGGCCCCTCCAAGCGCCGCGCCCCCTCCGGCAAAGGCAAGCCTCGCGCCCCCCGCAAGACCGCCGCCGCGCCCAAGCCAAAGAAGGAGCTGACGCTTGAGGAGCGGGCATGGTAGTCGACGAAGAGAAAGAACCGGAGGCACGCGGCGGGCGCGAGGGAGGAAGCCATCGCGGCGGCCGCCATCGCCGCCGCCGAGCAGCAGAAGGCCACCAACGCCCGCGTCGCGGCGGCAACGAGGGAGGTGCTAATGTACCTAGGGTTAGACCCTGGCCAGCATGGCCTCGTCAACGCCGCCGTGGCCGCGGCCAGCACCGGCTCATCTGCGTTTCCTCGGATGGTGCTGCCCGACTCGCCCCGCGCGTCGGCGACGCAGCCGATGCCCGGCTTCCACGTGTACCCGCAGGCCTCCCGACTCTCCGGGGAGTGCTCGCCCGAGGTGAGCGTGGTGGCGCCTTCCACCCCCGCGCCCATCGACCTCAACGCCACACCTGTGGTCGGTGGCTCGTCATCCGGAGGGGCGAGGAAACGCGCGTGACAGATGCCAGCGGACGCGCTGGCGGGCGCACGCAACCTATTTGACGAAATGCCGGCCTCCGGCGACGATGACTGCATGCAGAACATCATCTTCGACGATGGTGCGCCGGCCGCTGGCGATCCCAACAAGACACAAAGCCAGGACGGCCGAGGGCTGTTCACGCCGTTCACCTTCGATCAAGCTCATGTCGTCTTCATGAATGATCAGGTCGGCGTGGACCTGGACGGCTTCCCGCTCGACCACGAGTTTCCAGAGGACTATGGTCTTGAGGAAGAGGATGAGGTGGCCATCGAAGGGGAGCCTTTGTTCGAGGACGAGCTCGCCGACCAAGCCGCCGGGGAGAAACCGAAGCGCAAGAGCAGGCGGACGAAGGCGTATACGGCGGTCGAGGACAAGCCTCTTTGTGAGTGTTGGAGGGACATTGGGCAAGACCCCAAGACCGGCGCAGAACAAAAGGCATCAACCTTTTGGATTCGTGTCCATCGTGAGTTCCATGAACGCAAGAAGTTTCCACCGTACCAAATGCAAAGCACGCGCGGATGGGTGTCCGTTTCGAAGCGTTGGAGGGTGATCCAACAAGAGTGCAACAAGTTTTGTGCCACTCTTGAGAGCATCAAGGCACGCCCCGTGAGCGGCATCGGCGTGCAAGACATGGTATGCTAGCAAGCGGTCCTCTTTGTGTCATTATGTTAATGCTTGCATGTTCATTTCCATATCTATTTTGTCAATATGCTTGCATGCAATTCATTTGTAGGCATTCCAAGCTTTGGAGGCATTCAAGGTCCAACATGCCGGCAAGTGCTTCAACCTTTCCCATTGTTGGAGGATCGTCAAAGATGAGGAGAAGTTCAAGGCGCAATATGTCGCCATCAAGGCGCGCGGGGGGAAGAAGGCCGTGGAGGAGGAAGACGGCGAGAATCCACGGCCGCGCGGGAAGGGCAACTCCAAGAAGGAGGACCAGCGGGTTGCGGCGGCGAACGCCTTGATCACAAGCGTCGAGGGCATGATGAGCAAGAAGGACTCGAGGGAGGAGGAGCGCCGCCGATACAAGGAAGAGTCCATGAACGCCTTCATGGAGATACAGAGAAGGAGGCTTGACATGGAGGCAGAGAAGCAAGCCAAGATGCTTGAGATGGAGGCGGAGAAGCAAGCCAAGATGCTAGAGATTGAGGCCGCCAACGCCAAGACCAAGGCGAAAGAAGTGGCTCTCGCAAGCATGCTGACGGGGGTGAAGATCATGAAGGTGGATCTCAACATCGTGTCACCAAGGAAGAGGTCGTGGTTCGAGAAGATGCAGGTCGACATGCTCAAGTTTGACGATGAGTGATCTATGGCGGCCTGCGCCATCCTTTTTTTGTATGCCGGCAAGTGTCCTGGCATGACCACGGCTGCGACAGCGTGGTCAAACACTCCCGCCCTTTTTGTGTGCTGGCATGTGTTCTGGCCGCTGGCAAGTGCGCCAGCTGAACTGCTTCCTGGCATGGTATCGGCATGATCTATGGCCGCTGGCATGACCTATGGCCGCGGGTCTTTTTCGGAAATTGTGTGCGGACATGAAATGGGTCGCGGCCGTTGGCCGCACAGCCGTCCCAAATCTTAAAGAGGGCGGACGCCGAGCGGGCGGCTGACCCAAACGGACAAAAAGCGGACAAATACGCCGTCCGTTTGGGTCGGCCCGTTGGAGTTGCTCTTACTTTGCATTTGATGATATTTATTGCCACTTCGGGCGTGTTTGGTTGCTCGCATAAGCCTACTCATAGTGGGAGTATCATATACTAGTATCATGCATATGATACTAGTGTATGATACTAGCTTTATAATGCATAGTATCATAGAGTAGTATCATATATGATCTTATTTATTACCATGCATGACACAAAGTAGCATAGTATTTAACATGATACGATATCTACCTATGTTACTCTAACCCTCTCTCTTCTTTAATTCTCTACCACATCAACGTGTTTGCTATTTCCAAGTGCATGATACCGGCTAAGATACCACCACTATGACCAGCCTAAGGTTCAATCAGGCCGGTGTGGAAAGGAGTCAGGCTGTTTAGTTACGTCGTATACAGCCTGCACGTCACGAACTTTAAAGCACTCTGAGTCAGGCCCGCGAGCTATGTTCATATTGGCAGTTTCTTCAAAGCCAGGCCGCGAGCTACGTTCGAAACGGAAGTTTCTTCAGAGCCAGGCCCGCGACCTACGTTCGAATCGGCAGTTTCTTCAGAGCCAGGCCCGCGAGCTACGTTCCAATCGGCAGTTTTTTTAGAGCCAGGCCCATCCAAGCCACAGCAAGCGCATACTGGAGGGATGGGAGTTGTACCTGCTTCTTCTTCTATCTCCACTAAGCTCCTCCCTAATCTCCTTTCTTTCTTCTCCCCTCTAATCTACACAACGGAGCTTCGATTCGAGATAAGCTCTATACAAAAAGATGCATATCGATGTTACGGTTCCATTTTCGCAATCGGTTTGTACTTTTGTCAATCGTAAATGCTCAATTTTGTGTTCGTGTTCGGAGCTATTTTGAACGAATTTTGTTAAATTCATCGCGTATGGTCGACCGTTTGAAATTTCCTTTGACCGGCAGCTTCATCGCATAGTTTCACACGACATTCATGTTGTAAGTTTTTTGTTTTGGCGGTCCTACTGCACTGACGTCGCAATTACGCGCATATTGTATTTCTTCTTCTCCTCTGTCCTCTATCTCTCAGAGCCCTCCTATTCGTCCCTTTCAAGTTTCAACGTCGGCGTCGTTCCTATTGACATACTTGCCCGCATCCTACTACACTGGAGTCATTTCCTTCGTCATTCATCTTGGCCTCCTCTCTCTCATCCTACTGAACTGACGCTGCCATGGCACGAGCACTGCATTTCTCCTCCTCTGTCCACTGTCTCCGTGGGGACTTTCTTTGCGACGACGTGGCTAGCAACTAGTTCGCCGCGCCGCCGAGGAGGTCGCTTGCGCATGACTTGGTGCACGTCGTGTCGGACGCGGCGCCATGACCACCGTCCATCGCAGTCAACATGGTCCGACACGCACTGCATTTCTCCTCCCCCGTCCTCTGCCTCAACGCTCCTGCTCACGGACGTTCTGTGCGGCAGCAACGCTAGCAACTAGTTCATCGCGGCGTCGGCAGGAACGCTCGTGCGAGACTCCGTGCTCGTCGTGTCGGACACGGCGCCGCGGTCACCGTTCACCGCAGTCGCGAGGCATGGTGTAACTGTGTGTGTTAAGTGTAAGTGTTAGCTCTTAATCATATCCCGCGTATACAACCAAACATCGTGTAGTTGCGTGAGCCGAGCCAATGCAGGCAACCAAACACTATGCCAAAATTGCTCCCCTAATGCGAGAGGCCTAGATGCGGACAACCAAACAATGTGCAGACTATGTTTTTTAGCCTGTATTTTCCTCACCCAGCCTCCGATGAGCCAGGCTTCGTTGAGCCAGGCTGCACCAAAACAACTGCCAAACATGCCCTTCTTACTTGGGACCTTGATGTTTTGCCTTTTCCCCCTTACTAAAAACAATCATTTCATCATTAAGAGGTGAGGTGACTTTGTAATGCCCTTTGTTTTAAAGAACTGTCCCATCGTGTACCTAGGGAAGAGGTGACTTTGGTTGGTGGCCACTTCGATGCGGAGCGGAGCATCATTATAAGAGGCAAGGAAGGGAGCTTCTCCGCCGGTCGCGAGATCCTGGAAGATGCATCAGGAGGATCAGAGAGAGGATGTCTGATCTGTTCAAATCTCATGTAAAGGCAGCTGATTTGATGGAAAAGAATCGAGAATTGTTGTGGTGTTGTAGTAGGGGGGGATCTCCGGAGAGGATGGCGCTGCCCTCCATGGATCTGGTGAGTAGTGTAGGAGTAAAGGAGGCAGTTTCGGGTGAGCTTTGCGTACTTTCAAATTTAGAATAGGGTCAAACACATATTATTAAGCCGTCTTCAGAGAGTAATTCGGTTCATAATTCAGTTGATTTGGGGGCGGATTTTGAGGGAGAATAGGAGTATTTCTTGGGGGGGGGGGATTGGGAGTCGTTCATCTTCGGATTTCTGGGCCTGCTCCCCTTTCTCCTTTTCCTCAGGTGTTATTCGTCAAGGTCTTTCCAATGGCGCGGCGGAATGAGGTGAACAAGACCAGCCATGTCCACTCTGGGGAAAGCACTTCTATGGAGGTCTCTAGTGCTCCCTTTGCTCGGGAAGAGGCTAGACATGACTTGGCTGGTGGTCGCGCTGCGACGGGGGCGCTTATGTCTTCTCCATTGGCACAGGAGGGGCGTTGTCGTTGGGGGTCCGAGTGGACTGGCATTGTCCATTACCCCCAGTGCCACCTTCGACTTCTCGGCGATTCCTGTAGCTCCTCCGCCCCTTTGCCGGCATGGCAAGCAGGTGGTTGTGCTAACGGACAAGGAGGATGTGCCTATCGTCATCGACATGGAGGCAGCCATGCAGGCAGCGGAAGGGAAGCTCGTTGTGGAGCATGCGTTGTCGTCGTACCCAGTGGACCACAACATCATCGTCAACGGCTTGCATGGTGCGTGGCGACTCTGCGGCAATGCCGTCTCACAACGTGTCATGAGCAACGACGACTGGTTCGCCATCACGTTCTCCGAGAAGGGACCAACTAATAGGGAAAAGCCTAGTAGTGGCGCGGGGTAGGAGCCACTACTACTACCCGCGCTACTACTACTAACGTTACCAGTAGCGCGGGGTACACCCGCGCTTGTTAGTGCATCTAGTGTCCCCTTAGTGGTTTTGGAGTATTGAAGACAAATGGGTTAAGGTACTAATGTGTTTGTGAGTGTACACAGGTGTTATAGTCCGTGAAGAGTTTGGTTTAACCGACGAAAGACGACCCCTAAATATGTATTTCTTCAAGTGAAGACTTTGGTACATTTCTTGAAGAAATTGAAGTGAAGAATTTGGTGTGACCTTGATGAAATTGATATGAGGACTTGAAGCTTGAAGACTTTGTTTTCATAGCTCATTTCTTATTTTCTTGAGTCGTAGGAAACATCGTACTGTTAAAGGGGGTCTAGGCAAATCATATACATATTTCCAAGTGATGCTCAAATACTACTTTCATAATCCTTTGAGTGAAGACTTTGGAAATCTCATGTAGCGCAGTCAAGTTCTTAAGTGACAGAGACGAAGTTCTTCTGGTCGCTGGCGACTTTGGTCTGACTGAGGAGTTAGGACTTCGACAGTGCGATTTGCCTAACGCAACGACTTTGAGAGCCCCAACGAATTTGAGAGTTCAAAATTCCGACCGTTGCTGCACTTAGTGCCAGCTGTCCAGAGGATCCTTATCCTGACAACGGTCTTATCATTAGGGACATTTATGTCTTATAATATTGTTGGAAATATGCCCTAGAGGCAATAATAGTTTGGTTATTATCATATTTCCTTGTTCATGATAATCGTCCATTATCCATGCTAGAATTGTGTTGATCGGAAACTCAGATACATGTGTGGATACATAGACAACACCGTGTCCCTAGTGAGCCTCTACTAGACTAGCTCATTGATCAAAGATGGTTAAGGTTTCCTAACCATGGACATGAGTTGTCATTTGATAACGGGATAACACCATTAGGAGAATGATGTGATGGACAAGTTCCAACCGTAAGCATAGCATTTGATCGTATCACTTAGTTTATTGCTACTTCTTTCTTCATGTCAAATATCTGTTCCTAAGACCATGAGATCATGCAACTCCCTGACACCAGAGGAATACCTTGTGTGCTATCAAATGTTGCTTTGTAACTGGGTGATCATAAACGTGCTCTACAGGTATCTCCGAGGGTGTCTGTTGGGTTGGCATGGATCGAGACTGGGATTTGTCACTCCGTATGACGGAGAGGTATCTCTGGGCCCTCTCGGTAATGCAACATCACAAGAAGCTTGCAAGCAACGTGACTAAGGAGTTAGTCATGGGATCTTGTATTACGGAATAAGTAAAGAGACTTGCCGGTAACGAGATTGAACTAGGTATGAGATACCGACGATCGAATCTCGGGCAAGTAACACACCGATAGACAAAGGGAACTGCATACGGGATTGATTGGATCCTTGACATCGTGGTTCGACCAATAAAGATCTTCGTGGAATATGTAGGAATGAATATGGACATCCAGGTCCCGCTATTGGTTATGGACCAGAGAGGTGTCTTGGTCATGTCTACATTGATTCTCGAATGCGTAGGGTCCGCACGCTTAACGTTCGGTGACGCTAGAGTAGTATTGGGATATGTACGTTGGTGACCAAATGTTGTGCGGAGTCCTGGATGAGATCCCGGACATCACGAGGATCTCCGAAATGGTCCGAAGGTAAAGATTTATATATGGGAAGTCATATTTTGGCTACCGGAAAAGTTTCTTGGTTTTCCGGTATTGTACCATGAAGCTTCGAGAAGGTTCCCGAGACTTCCGAAGGAGTCCGGAAGTCCACCAAGGGTTCCACCATGTCCCAAGGATCAACATGGGATGAGGGTAGGCGCCCTGGCCTTATTGGCCCTGGTGCACAAGTCCCTCAAGGCCCATGCGGCTGGGAAAGGTGGAAAGTCCACCTGCGTATGGAAAGGAGGGAATTGGACTAGGAGTCCAACTCCCCCCCCCCTTGGTGCGGCAGCCCTAGGGCTTGGAGGGCTGGCCACCACGCCCCTCCACCTATATATAGAGGGGAGGGGGCGCCCCCAAGAGAACACACCAGCCCCTTGGCGCCTCCCTCTCTCCCGTTGCTCCTCTGTTCCTAGTTCCGGTAGCGCGTGGCGAAGCCCTGCCGGCACTACTTCACCACCATATCCACCACGCCATAGTGTTGGTCGAGATCACATCTATGTCTCCTCTCTTGCTTGCTGGATCAAGAAGGAGGAGACGTCATCGAGCCGCACGTGTGTTGAACGCGGAGGTGTCGTTCGTTCGACACTGGATCGGATTGGATCGCGATTGGATCGTGAAGAGTACGACTACATAAACCGCGTAATATACACTTCCGCTTAACGGTCTACGAGGGTACGTAGACACACTCTACCCTCTCGTTTCTATGCATCTACATAAATAGATCTTGGGTGTTCATAGGAATTTTTTTGTTTCCCATGCAACGTTCCCCAACACATGTCGGGTTGCTACCTAGCTATAAAAAGCCGCCCCCGTAACCATTCGTTAGTTGGTTGCTCCGAGAAATAGATTGACAAGTGTCATTTATAGCAACCCATTCCTCTGACGACTTAGAGAGAATCTAAGTGAGGAAAGACCCCATACACACAGAGCCTCAAAGTGATTGAGCATCACTGAAGAAATTGCTCTGTGTGGAACCGATGCTTGTTACCTTTAAAGACTATCTTCCAGATGGTTAGGCGTCATGGTCTAGAGCATCCAGGAGTCATTGTGGATTGTCAGGTGACCTAGTTTGTGAAGGTTTTGTAAGTATACCTTGAAGACTTATCACGAGTGTTTGGGCGGAGCTAAGTGTATTTAGCTCAAGGGGAATATGGTGAGGACTAAGTGTCTTAGGAGTGCAAGCTCAGCCGCCCCAACCAGATGTACGAATGTCACAACAGTTGGAAATGGCTAAACAAATTCAGTGTCTTCACCAAGCATCCTGGTTTTATTTCTTCAACCCCTCACTTCCTTATTCGTATCTTGAAGATATTGCTTGCTGCTTTGTGAAGACTTTGACTGAAGACTTTCTCTATTTCCTCAACCCAAATTCTTCAGTCACTGCACTTATCCTGATCGTTAGTTACTCTTTCACTTGTATGCTTCAATTCTTCATGATGACTATGTTGTTCATGTATTTTGCATATGCCTAAGTACTTACCCGTTGCGCTACTTTTCGTCACCCTGCCATTTTCTCATCTAGAAATTCGTTAGTGACGAATTTGTAAAAATCGCCCAATCACCCCCTCTGGCCAATATAACGCGCTTTCAGCGCTACTGATAACTAGCTGTAGCGCGGTTGTGTAATCCGCACCACTATTAACTCTACCTATTTCTTTTGTACATACTATTGGTGTACTTGTACAACAATTATACATATTTTTATACACTAGCAATAGTATAACAACTCATCATCATCATTTAGATATATTATAACTGAGCACTCTTCCAGCCCTCTCAGGCCATCAGTGTTTTCGGCCGTTTGATCGTTATTCTGTAGCAATTTGGCCGTCAGATTAGCTCTGAATCACGCGTACGTTACTAAGAAGCGCTAACCTTGCCGGGCCGCTGCTCCAGTGACTTTTTTGGACGTCCCATGTTAACTTGGGCCTAATGGGCTTGTAACAATCACGGTCCTGCAGCCAGCAAAAAGAATGGACACTAGGTCACGTCCCTCGCGTGGCGGCGGATCCCGATCACTCTCCTCTGGCGACGTACGGCGAACTCCCAGATGCGCCGCAAGGGCCGCATGACCACATCGGAGAAAGCGCTATGCGAGCCCAGCACGATTCGGCCTTCTTCCTCGACCGCCGCTCCTAGCCCTGAGCGCCCCTTCCGTTTCCGTCGCTGTGTACCGTCCGACCTGAAACTGGCGGCGGCGCCGTAATGACGGGGATGAAGCTCGACGGTCTTCCTCCCGTAACCGTAGGTGGAAAGTGCAGAAGCGTTACTTGCCTCTTAATCTTCAGCCGTTTCCTTATATATGATGCCCACCATCATCCGTCTCACATTCGTATCGCCTTCGACCTTTTGTTGTTTGACAGCCAAATCCTATAGCTCCCGGGCAACGACGTGTGACGATCTTCTTGCCTGCGTTCGTGACGGACATGCACCGAGACGAGGTGCTTTAGCTTCATGGGCGGCCCCAACAACAACACATGACTTATTGGTCTTCTTTTCCCACACCCCAACTCAAGTATGTGATTGATTGATTGATTCATTTGTTTCCCGTCAGTGTCCTCTTCGGATGTTGACATGGATTCTTGTTTCATTTGGGCTGCTGCATGAGTAATGCTGGACGGGCGATCTACAAAGGAATTTCCGGTAGATTGTGCATGTGCCAATGATTTTGAATCTTCCCTTCATGGGGTAAAAAAAGGAGAAAAATAGAACTTACTCCATGGAGTACTGTCCATTTTTTCTTTGGGTATACTACTCTTGGAGAGGTTAAAGTGGGGCGAAAGTCTGCAGGTTTGAGGAGGGAGGGAGGAATCCTTGCAGCTGCATGAGGATGCTTTGAGTCAATGAGACTTGCTACATCCTCACAGTTTCTTGGCATGCATGGGGGCAACCACTACCTGATTCAGGTCCCCTCTTCTGGTGCTCCCTTAATCAATTTACCGGTGATTTCTCTGGCAATATATTGAAGTCAAACTGATGATAAACTCAACAATAAGTTAGGCGAAAAACGCAGATAGTTTGCAGGTTCAACTCTGAATTTGGCTTATTACTTATGTGCTTTCACGTATGCATACCTTTGCCATGTGTTATCTTCTCATGCATAGGTCAAATGATTTGATGAAGTTGGACCTGCTCGCCATTGGTATGACAAGGTTGTATTTCATTTTGTTAAATTATATACAATTGTGCAGCCCATGAACGACACACTTTGTTTGGATATGTGAATGTTAAAAATTAGGAGTTTACCATTTATCTCTTCCTTCGCCCCCATCTCTCTCTATCGCGCAGCAAGAATCCTAGCTTCCCACATGTTCTCCACTCCCTACTTGATTCTTATTTTTCGTGCGAGCTCTAACAGCGTAAAAGCCAGCTTCATCAAGGCAATAACTAAGCCATGCGAGGAGGATATGGGGGAGGACGATGTGTTTGATATCTTCTGCTCTGTTCGGTTCTACATGACCGTGATGGTGCACCTCCTCCCTACCCTTCTCCTTGGTTTGGATCGTTTTGATCCTAATAGCTAATTCATTAGTTAATTACACGTTTTTTTGTGGCTTCTGTCAGTCGGTTGTAGCTATATTGGATGGAGTTTACATTCTCGATGGATACATGATATTATTTGTTCGTGTGGCTCCAGTCTATCGACTCGCTGCTCGCATCTAATGTGTTTTTTTATTTAAATAGTTAGATTTATTCTTGACGGGAGCTAATCCAGGAGGTGATATATACATCATTCATATTGCTTGCATCTAACTGGTTGTAAAAAAGCGGGATGCTGATGGTGCACGAAGAGTCGTTTGTTTGAACTTCTTTTTGACAAAAACTGAGGGGTGAATGCATTATTTTGTGTATGTCTAGATTTTTTCTCCATTAAAGTGCTTCACAATTTACTCATCTTACATTCATTCAATCTCTGGCTATCTCCGACAGGTACCTCGATGCCGCTGCATTCCATGTATCACCAACCAATGCAAGGTAGGAAGACTATGCAATGAAAACAAATATTTTTTCTCAATAAATAATAGCATGCTATCCGTTTCTTTGAACCTTACACCTAATAAAATATTCATTTGAAAAATGGAAAATGTATTTATATCTTATTTGTTAGCATCATCATTTGAATGCTAAAAATATTTAATTATGAAGTGTTTTTGGGTGCGAAGGCTTACCTGAGTGCAATCATCATCTACCATTACGCACATGATTTTCGATAAGCTCAGAGATGCTACGATGATTATCAGAGTAAGTTGTGCATTGGTGTTACACGTTTAGTACATTCGCATGTAACATATTTTGTGTTATTTTGGTTGCATTAAATCACTTTTATCTCATCTTTTGTTCTATTGCATGGTTCAAGGTTTCCTGATATGTGAATTAAAACCAATGTTCACTGGAACTGAATGCTGAAGAAATCAAGCTGCTCATTTAAGTGCCATCAATCACCTCAACTATTTTGTATGTTCTATGCTTTGACATCCAACGATGGAGAATCTAACAACACTACAAGGCGCTCTTAACAAAACGACCAAACACTACAAATGGTACAAATTGACTAGGTGTTACATTATCCTGAATTGGTAGATAGGTTTTAATTTTTGTTTGCAGTTTCCAAAGTGATGATGTTGTATTCTAAAACATTGTGGCCATAAAGAAGAGTGGGTGGTTGTCAACTCTAGGTTTAAAGAGTATGCATTGCACAATGTGGTTATAGAACCTGTTTAGAGTTTTAGTAACGTTGTGGTTGAAGAAGTGTAAAGTGGACAGTGAGACGCTATTGTGGCATTGTTCCGTCCTTTCCATGGAGTTTGATCTAGGTTTTGCGGTCTGCTGTGTATTATCTGATTTTGCACTATATGACAATAATTTATATGTAAATCGACCATTTGAATTCAACTGATGTTGCTACCGCTAATAGTGATCTCCATTATTGTCTAATTTGCTCAAGATGAGCAGAACAAAAGCTGGTGTTTCTTATGCATCCATGTTTTATGAAATTCTTACGAGTATTATTCTATCACATGATAAAATTGGTAATCTTACAAGCATATATCCATCTGACGTTCATGTTTTGTGTCTACTCTTATGCAATTTCCTATCATTCAATTGCCAAAATGGACGGGCGCGGCAACGCGCGCCATCAATGATCTAGTAATTATATAACAACTCATCATCATCGTAGTGATATAACAACTCATCATCATCAAAATGATATAACAACTCATCATCATCAAACTAATATAACAGCTCATCATTATCGTAATGATATAGCAACTCATCATCATCATAAGTTAACCACTACTAACTAATTGTTATCATCCTAGGTAAATAACTTTCGAGCACATGATAAGTACTATGACCTACTCCTCTCTCTTAGGTAAAATAGAATAAAATAGAAAAACCCATCCATCTCCATGATGAAGCACGGAAATCCACCGGTCTACAATTTGTGGCATGCGCTCATTGACTATTTCCCTCCATCCTTCAATTTTTGAGGCTTCCATGTGATTTGCGTTCAGTCGAGTATGTATATTTGAAGCTGGCCCTCAAAGTTCTAGCAATTGCATCTCACCTTCGACATCCATCAGCGGAGGCACATCAACATTTGGGAGCTTTTGTTGAAGAACACAATAGTAACATAGTTAGCAATGTAGTTTACTTAAGAAGAATATATGAAAAAGATGAACTAGTGACACAATAGTAAAAAAACTTACCATGATATTTCTATGAATGTTAGCATCGCTCAACTTGTGGACTAGTGGTACATATCCTGTAGTATTTCGGCCAGCTTCATAATAGATGTCCTTAAAAGATAGAACATCATTAACAAAGGAGACAATAGAATTCTTCTCCTCCCAAGTTAGCTCTGAGCCAACAGTGTAATGGGTCTCGTCTACTATCTTTCGTGTATTTTTTGAAGATAGAAAACAAACTGTCAATTATACCTGTAGCGTGGTGTTTTACACTGCACCACTACTAAGTAACAGTAGTGCGTCCCTCTTGCCCCGCGCCACTATTAATTATCTGCCTATAGGGTTTTTCCTAGTAGTGACCGGCACCGGGTTCTCCATGCTGGGCCGTGGCATTACCGGAATGACCCGATGCTCATCAAGGACTTCGACGACATGGGTTATCCTATGGACGTGCCCCTAGACTCCTTTAATATCTGGGTGCAAATCCATAGATTGTCCGTGATCCTCAAAACTAAAGACATGGGATGGTCCCTAGGGAAGAAGCTCGGCACCATCCTAGCCGTCACGCACCGCAACCACCAGATCATGGACGAGCATCTCCGGGTCCGGGTTGAGCATCTTGTGCAGAAGCCGTTGAGGAAGAACGTTGACATAACCATAAAAGGTAGCAACAAAGAGATTCTTTTTTATGTCAAGTATGAAAATTTGCCAAACTTTTGTTTTTTCTATGGCTTGGTGGGGCACACGACGGAAAAGTTATGTAGCTTGCCCAAGGAGCAGCGGAAGGCGACCTGCACCCCCGACATCAGGGTGCCGTCGTACCGGGCATCTTCTCGGGGACACATTGAGTTCGGAGAGATGTCGATGTCAAAATGTGTGATCACGGAGGTGGCTTTGGCTGTCAAGAAACTCTCTATTTCGGCTGCTGCAACTACAATGGCCTCGGCGTCGGCGGACAGTTAGCGCTGGGTGCTGCCGATGCGGCCAACGCGCAGGTGCAGTGTTTTTGTCAGATGGGGGCACCGACAATGGTGCCCCTCTCTCCTTGTTGCGGAAGGGCCTGAGACGCATAGTGACAAGCCTAGAGTTTCCCTAATCACCATCATGGGAGCTCTGGACATCCCTGTGCACGCGGTGAGGGAGATGGGACCTATATGCACCACCACGTAGACCTAGGTGCTCCTGGGTCCTCACATGTTGCTGTTGTGATGCACCTGAAGGCCACGAGTGTCATTGCCTTCCACCATTAGGCGCTAACCCTAGGTACCTAGGAGTTGGCAGATGCTTCTGCATCTTTGCAACAACAAAACCAAGGGTCGGCTGATGCAGCGCTGCCTTTGCAGCCACAGTTCTGGCCTACCCTTGTGTGCGCTGGTGCTGGTGAGAAGCCGCAGCGTCTTGAGGAGGATCCATCGGTCCCGACGGTTACGTCTCAAGGTGTTCGCGAGGGTGCTGCTGCTGGTGGTGTACATAGGCGTCCTCAGGTTAATGCAGGAGTCCAGCGATGAAAGAGGCTTCATCGTCAAGAGTAGGACAAGAAGGACATGGTGCAGTATGCATGTGTCAAACATACGATTTTTGGTATCCTCACTCCGCCGAACGGTGGTAGAACTACTAGTGAAAAGCCTAGTAGTAGTATGGGGTTTGTCCATATCAGTAGCGCGGGGCCCACGCTACTGATAGGGTGCTACAACTAATAGTTAGCAGTAGCACGGGTCCAGCCAGCGCTATTGGTAACCCACTTATCCGTAGCATGGGTTTGTACCCGCGCTACTGCTAACTATTAGCAGTGCGGGTCTATGCCCCGCGCCACTACTAATCGTGCGTATTTCTTTTATATATATATATATATATATATTATTTATACATGGTTATACATATTAATATACAACATCAATAAAGATTGTGGAAGAAACAATAATTAGATTAAAGTGGATGGATGCAAGTGACAAGTTGAATTAGTAGGAAATATGATGTTACGACGGCACACAAGTATCGAATGAAGGCAATACCTCCACTTTAATCTATTCTATGTCATATAATAACTCATCATCCGTAGTCACATAACAACTTATCATCATCTTAATCATCTAACAACTAATCATCATCTTAATCATCTAATAACTCATCATCGTCTTAAATCATGCCAAGTTAACCACTACTACATAATGTAATAAACTAGAAAAAGTCCTCTCTCTTAGGTAGCACCTACTACTCTCTCCTAGGTAGAACCTACTACTCTCTCCTAGGTAAAATAGCATAAAATAGGTAAGCTACTCCCTCTCCATTGTGAAGAATTGAGATCGACCTATCTTTGACTTGTGGCCTGTGCAAATCCTTCTCGTCTCCGCAAAGTGGTTGCCTGCTGTCTTTCATTACTTTGCTAAGTCCTTTGATTTTCAGGCTTTCATCCGTTCTAGAAAACGAGTATGCATCGTGGAAACTCGTAGGCAGAATTGGCCGTAAGCTGATAATATCCAAATGACCTTCGAGAAACATCAGGTCAGGCACAACCTCTGGCGGGAGTTTCTGTTGAAGAACATAATAAAAACATACTTATCAATCTAGTTTTTCTTAAGAAAAATTTATGTATGCAAAAGATGGACTAGTGACACAATAGTAAAAAAAATCTTACCATGGTATGCACGGATGTTAACATGGTTCAACTCGTGCACTAGTGGCACGTATCCAGTATAAATTTTGCCAGTTTGATAACTGGTCTTAAATTTAAACATCATTAATAAATGAGATCAGATGATTTTTCTCCAACCAAGTTAGATCGGAGCCATAAATGTAGTAGGTCCGGTCTACTATCTTTCGTGTATTTCTTGGAGAAGAGAAATAAGCTGAGAATTAAAAATAAACAAGTTAAGTAGGGATGAGTACCAAATATTTTTCAATAAAAAATATAAATTACTTGACAATTTTGTTGACAAACTCACATGAAGGTAGAATTGGAATCATGTGATCCACATGCAGCCAAATTTCGATATTATTTTCACGATCATCTTCATGACCAAGATCGAAGGTTATTTGCATGCCCTCCTCAAACCTGGAAATGAATCAACATTCCGGCACAACATAGGCCACTCGGAGTTGTTCCCTGCAAAATCATACACACATGTCTAAATAGACAAGCAATACATGCCTAAATATCATCATACACGTGTCCGTGGAGAAGAGAAGGAGGAGGTGGAGTTTTAGCTCACCGACTAGGTTGTAGAGGAAGTAGAGGAAGCTCCAACGACGATCACTCCAGGGAGACGCGACACTACAAAGCCTGCATATTCCACCGAGTGAAAAATTTAGACCATCAAATGTCATATAGCATTCTTTCATGACAAAGTGATAATGACATAAAAATAATTAAATTGTCCAATACATTTATATATTAAAAAAATAATTACTAAAAAATTATATACCTAATTTTTTTACTAAAAATTTCTATACCTATTTTGTTACTAAAAATTTATATTACTAGATTTGATGCCTAAAAATTTCTCATATACCATTCCAATACATTTTTATACCACAAAATTTCTACGTTCTATTGTATTAAAAAAACTATTTGCTACCTAAAATTTCTATTCTATTCAAAAAATAGACAATTGAAACCTATAACATTTATTGTATTCCAATACATTTCTATACCTCAAAATATTCAAACCTATTCTATTATATTTTCAAAAACCTATACCATCTTATCCTCTACAAGAACAGAGGGAGGAGGGAGGGAGGGGAGTGGAGGGAGGAGGGAGGGAAGTGGAGGGAGGAGGGAGGAGCTACCTCGGCGGGAGACGGTGGCAGGCGACGGCAACGGGCACGGGAGGGCTGCGCGTGGAGAAGAGTGGGGGCAGAGAGAGTGGGAGTGTGGAGAAGGCAAGTGATGAGGGGGCGGTCGAGGAAGAGGATAAGGTGGGCTTAGCAGCAGCGCGGGGCAGGGGACATCACTACTGCTAATCCCATTAGGAGTAGCGCGTTTAGAGGACTAGCGCTACTGCTAAGTGGGGCAGGAAAGTTGGGCCCGTGCTGGCCACAATAGCAGCGCGGGGCACGGGCTTCCGCTACTACTAATGGGCTCAACACTAGTACGGGAAACTGTGCAGCGCTGCTACTATGGCCAGCACGCGAGGGCACTGTGTGGCCTTGTAGGATCCGAAGTATGTCCAGAGGGGGGTGATTAGACTACTTGACCAAATAAAAATCTAGCCTTTTCCCAATTTTAGATGTTGGCAAGTTTTAGCAATTGTAGCAAGTCAAGTAGACCCTACACATGCAAGTCTAAGAGTATAGCAGCGGAAAGTAAAGACATGCGCATGAAAGTAAAGGTAGGGAGAGGAGGATAATTGATGACACGAAGATTTTTCCCATGGTTCCGATAGGTGGTGCTATCGTACGTCCACGCTGATGGAGACTTCAACCCACGGAGGGTAGCGGTCGCGAGAGTCCACGGAGGGCTCCACCCATTAGGGTCCACAAAGTAGCAACCTCGTTTATTCCATCACGGCTTCCGTCCACGAAGGACTAGCCTCACTATGGATAGATCTTCACGAAGTAGGCGATCTCCTTGCCCGTACAAACTTCTTGGTTCAACTCCACAACAAGAAGAACGAGGCTCCCAAGCGACACCTAACCAATCTAGGAGGCACCACCCTCCAAAAGGTAATAGATGTGGTAACAATGATGAACTCCTTGCTCTTGTGCTTCAAAAGATAGTCTCCTCAACACACAATCACTCGCTCACAGATTTGGCTTGGTAGAAGAGGTTGATTGGGTGGAAAGCAACTTGAGGAGGCTAGAAATCAAGATTCATATGGTTGGAGTGGAAGATCTTGATCTCAACACATGAGTAAGTGGCTCTCTCTCAGAAAAATGGATGGGGCAAGTGTAGGTATGTTCTAAGTGCTTCCTCTGCGAGTGAGAGGAATGAAGGGGTATATATAGGCATCTCCAAAAATCCAACCGTTACAACATTATTGCCCAACTCGGTGAAACCAGAGTAAAAACTCGGTTGCAACGACTAGTGCAAAATGTGGCAACTTTTGGCTTCTCGGTGAGACCGATATATAAATCTCGGTGGTACCAATATGGGTGACCTAGTCAGATTCCAAATCTTGGTGAGTCCGATTTCCAAAACTCGGAAATTCCGATTCTTGAAAATGGCTAACCAAAAAGTTGGTCGCTGGTTTTGGTTGCACCGAAGTGGAATATTGGCGCCATCGAGACTTAGTGTTTTGGCTAGGATCTGTCTAGGGTTTAAAACTCGGTATGGCCGATTCTGAGAAGTTGGTGGCACCGATGTTAGTGGTAGGGTTTAGACAGAGATTTTGTGGGAGAATTTCATGTGTATTTTTGGTGGCTAATCTTTAAGCACTTGAGCAACCAGATCATCATAGACACCTCATCCCCTTTTAATAGTATTGACTTTCCTATGGACTCAAAGAGTGATTTCTCACAAAATGTAAAATGTAGAGTCTTCAAGCTTGTTGCCAATAGATGTTCCTTGCATCTAGGGATCTCCTCACAATCCTTTTGCCAATCCATTCATTGAACTTTCCTGAAATATACTTGGTGGAAACATTAGTCCAATGAAATATATGTTGTTATTAATTACCAAAACCACCTAGGGAGAAGTTGTGCTTTCAAGCCCGCTTAGTAGTAGCGTATGTTGTCCGTGCACGCGCTACTGCTAATTATCAGCATCAACGTGAGTGTTTTGCCCGTGTTACTGCTAATTTGCAGTAGCGCTGTCTATTAACCCGCGCTGTTGTTACCTGTCTACCTATAGTGTTTTCCCTAGTAGTGTAGCAAGCTCTCCAGTCACAAGGCAACTTTTGCTGTCATGCTTGAGAGCATGGAGGGAAGCAAGAGGCACGCTGCTTATGACCAAGATCTTATTCTCAACATGAACAACACTAGTACGGGAAGTCTAGAGTTTAGGGGTGCTATGTATATGAGTGTATCATGTAAAAGAGTGTTTGTTGAGAGAGTTGAAACTGCAGTAGGCATAGATGGGTCTACTGTTCATGTAACTGAAGAAGTAGATGGGGGTAAGGAGGAGATTCAGAATAGGAGGAGAGAGTATGTAGGGGATGGAAAAGATGTAGGAGATACTACCAAGGAAGCTACCAACCCTGGGGCTACCGGTCAATAGACGAGCACGAACAATGTCGCCCATCAAGAGCCAAAGAAATGATTTGCAGGAATTGTCGAGGTTTGGGTGAACCTCAAACAGTCCAAGAGCTTGTGTGCCTCACATAGACACACCGATCCAACATTATCTTTCTTTGTGACACAAGGAAAATAAAGAGTATGCTGAGAGTTTTTGCGTTATCATTTGAGTATGAAAAATATGTTTAATATTTCTGTTCCGGGCAAAGGAGGTGGATTAGCGGTCTTTTGGGATGACCTTTATACTTTTGATTTGAACAAATATGGAGATCATTTTATTTACATGTACGTTTGCAATGGTGCTGGCACTAAGTGGAGAAGCACTTTTGTGTATGGGGAACAAAAGGCGAATCAAAGGTATGTTATGTGGGAGCTTCTAAGGCGAATTAAACCGCTTGGGTGTGGGCCATGGTTTATGGCCGGAGATTTAAACGAGGCAATGTGGCAGAATGAGCACTTTTCTCGGATCAAGCGATCACCCAAACTTATGGCTAATTTTCATGAGATTCTATCCAAGTGCAATTTATCCGATTTGGCTTTTCATGGAGTTCCTTGGACTTGTAATAATAAGCAGGATGACAATACAAATGTGAAGGTGCGACTTGATCGAGCGGTGGCCTGTGATACGTCTCCAACGTATCTATAATTTTTTATTATTCCATGCTATTATATTATCAATCTAGGATACTTTATATGCAATTATATGCTATTTTATATCATTTTTGGGAACTAACCTATTAACGCAGTGTCGGTGTCAAAACCGGCGGATCTCGGGTAGGGGGTCCCGAACTGTGGATCTTGGATCGATGGGTAATAGGAGACAAGGGAGACGATATTTACCCAGGTTCGGGCCCTCTTAGTGGAGGTAAAACCCTACGTCTTGCTTTGTTTTGTATTGATGATGGGGTATCGAATACAGAGTTGATCTACCTCGAGATCGTATGTAGTGGTCTAAACCCTAAGGTCTATGATTGTACTCTCTGATGATCTGATTGTCTCTAATGACTAGCCTACCTTGGCTTATATAACACACCAGAGGCCTAGGATAACAAGAGTCCTAGTCGGCTACGTCGGTGGAGAGGAGTCCTTGTCTTGATCACCAAGTCTTGTGGAATCTTCCTCGTATGCATCAAGGGCTGTCTGAACTGGCCCATTAGTGAACCGCCCTGGGGGTCCTCGGCCCGACCCACTGGTCGGGAGACGACGTGGTGAGTACCCCCTAGTCTAGGACACCATCAGTAGCCCCCTGAACCGGCCTTCAAGTTGGGGACGCTCCTCGGTTCTTCCGAACTGTTCTTCGTCTTCAACCGTCGGTCTTGAAAACTGGTTCAACAAATCTTCCCATCTCCGATCTTGAGGATTGCCAAGGTGTATCCGAAGAGTTCACACGTCAGGCATCCGAGGAGCCCCTTTAATTTCTTGGCCTTTATCAATGCCTTATTATTTTTTACGCCACACCTCGGGTTTGAAGTGTTTCCCATGCGGCGGTGTCCTCTTGCGTCCGAACTCCAACGCCGAACTGCATCCGAGGTGTCTTTTTGCAGCCAAGCTCCAACGCTGAACTTTATCCGAGGTGTCATAGATTAACTCGGTCTTGAAAAAGTTGAAGGAGTTTATCCGAGCATAATGCCGGAAATAGTCTTTTATGGAGCCAGCCATTCGCATCCGAGCTTTATGCCAGACTGCTTTCGAGGTGTCTCCAATCTTGAGCTTTATGTCAGACTGCTTCCGAGCTCCAACGCCGGACTGCATCCGAGCTCCAACGATGATCAGCGTCCGAGGTGTCATAGATTACCCCAGTCTTTAAAAAATTTAAGGAATTTAGCCGAGCTTAATGCCGGAAATGCCCTCTACGGAGTCCGCCACTTGTGCCCGAACTTTATGCCGGGATGCTTCCAAGGTGGTGCACCACCCCAATCGTGGGCTGATTTTTTGTGGATATTTTCGATTGGTGCAATTTATTCTCTGCCGAGATATATAGCCAGTAGCCCTCAAGGTGCATGCCGGTCTAAAACCCAGGATGCTCCTGAAGGATAAAATAAAACCACTAATCCCAGTAGCCCCTGAGACTCAGGTCGATTCGCGAAATCGGCCTGAGGATCAATTCCTTGCTTGGTAGCATACTTTAGGAATTAAAACGTGTTGTGCAGTAGCCCCCGAGACTCAGGTTGGGTGCGGCCGACCAACCCAAGGATCGTAATCTCGTCGGAAACTGGTTTGCACTTAAATTTTTTGCATTGAATCGTCAATGCAGTAGCCCCCGAGCCTTAATTTGGGCATG
Source organism: Elymus sibiricus (assembly GCA_039707655.1). NCBI lineage: Eukaryota > Viridiplantae > Streptophyta > Magnoliopsida > Poales > Poaceae > Elymus > Elymus sibiricus. The sequence continues at coordinate 314,309,963 of CM077673.1, forward strand.
GGTGGTCGAATTAAGGATCGATATTTGTTTGACACAAACTTTGTTACGTTTGACCTAATTTATTTGTAATGATTCTATATATATAAGTACTGTACATCATTAATGCTCGAATCCGCATTGTACACGACTTTGTTAACCGACCATCGGCTTCAAACTCCTCGACTAGTAGCCTAGGAGTGTTTGTCCTACTTTATAAAGCCTTTATAAGGGCAAAGATTTACGGCAAACAAGGCAATCCGGCCATGCGGTTTTATAAACAAAGGTACGCGGAGAGATATGTTATAATACTATGTAAGAAACATCTTCTGGAAAGTATAGTTCATTTATAAGTTCCTTTTCCTAGGATATCATGTTGACCTTGATCGTGAAACCTCAACTCCGATCAATGTGGGAGGAAAATATTGAGGATTTAGTTCAGGGAATGTTCCCGAACTCTATGGTCTTTAATGAACCGAAATTTTCACTTCCGTCGTTGCCGACCAATTATATTCTTAAGATGGCTAGCTTTCGACTTCACCCAGTCTGAGGTACTAACCCGGATGACCTGGAAGTAACAATCACAGAGGTGCTCCCTTTACCGCCTAGCCGAACAATCGAGAACGTAGGGGGTAAGCACAGGAGCTAGGCAACCCAGCTTGGCCAAAATCTTAAGTCCAATTGATTCATATCTATGGCTTTATAACGATCACTATGGAAGGCAACTTTCGTATATTAAATACAAACGCTGATGATATGTTGGGCTCTCCAGGAATCCCGATGTATCTATGCCGAGGTGCCACAAGGAACCCTTAGTATGGTTTATTTTGACTCCGTCACGACTGTTTATAATCTGAAAGTGGCCTATCGTCGGCTTCCACCCCTTTGTAGATGCTACACAGGGTGTTTCCGTTCAAACAAGACAACCCTTAGCCAACGTCTCGGTGCCCGGAGGCGGTTGTGTTAGTGGAAATGAGGCAATCAGATATTCAGGCTTTATAACTTTCACTTAGCCATAGGAGCATATGTGGGGGGGGCAACTTAATAGCCCCCGGTATACGTCGACTTCTCGGATTATTCGAGGTCGAATCACCCACAACTTGGCCTTTTCAAGAAAGAGAGGCCCTTCATTTTACTCGGATAATCTCGATCAGCTATATTTGGTTGAACACCGCCTGTGATTCGCTGACCAATTTACGCTTGTTGTGACAGTCAGCTTTCGGCTTTCTCCAACTAAGGCACTTAACCAGTTAAACCGAAAGTGACAATCGCAGTGGTTCTCCCTTTACCCCTTAGCCGAACAAAGCGAAAACGTAAGGGGTAAGCACGGGAGCCGGGCAATCCAGCTATAGACCAACGACACAAATCAAAATCAATGCATATAAATGCAAAATACCGAGGACATTTTGCCGAGGACTGCATGGAGTACCTCCGTGTTTGGTGGGTTCGGTGCTAACCGCAGAACCCCTTTAATATTGCCGATGCGTGAAATGCATCTGGCGTTGTACTACGGGAGTTATGCTCGGAAAAACCAAAAAACTTATGCAAAAAACTTTATGTTTAGATAAAAAAAAATGTGCCAATCTGACATTGGTCTAAAATTTAATTTGTCCTTCGGTCGTGCTTTAACATGATACATTGATACGTCTCCAACATATCTTTAATTTTTGATTGTTCCATGCTATTATATTATCTATTTTGGATGTTTTATATGCAATTATATGCTATTTTATATTATTTTTGGGACTAACCTATTAACCTAGTACCCAGTGCCAGTTTCTGTTTTTTCCTTGTTTTTGAGTATTGCAGAAAAGGAATATCAAACGGAATAAAATTCTACGCTGATTTTTCTTGGACCAGAAGGAACCTAGGAGGCTTCGAGAAGAGGCCAGAAGACCTACGGGTGGGCCACAAGCCACCAGGGCGCGCCCTTGGGGGGGGCGCCCCCCTGGCTTGTGGCCCCCCCGTAGCTCCTCCAACCCTAACTCTTCGCCTATAAATTCAGAAATATTACCCCAATACCAAAGGGAGCCACGAAAATACTTTTCCGCCGCCGCAAGCCTCTGTTCCCGTGAGATCCCATCTTGGGGCCTTTTCCGGCGATCTGTCGAAGGGGGATTCGATCACGGAGGGCCTCTACATCAACACCATTGCCCTTCCGATGATGCGTGAGTAGTTTACCTCAGACCTTCGGGTCCATAGCTAGTATCTAGATGGCTTCTTCTCTCTCTATGTTCTTCAATACCATGTTCTCCATGATCTTCATGGAGATCTATCCGATGTAATACTCTTTTGCGGTGTGTTTGTCGAGGTCCGATGAATTGTGGGTTTATGATCAGATTATCTATGAATATTATTTGAATCTTCTCTGAATTCTTATATGCATGATTTCATATCTTTGTAAGTCTCTTCGAGTTATTGGTTTGGTTTGGCCAACTAGATTGGTAATTCTTGCAATGGGAGAAGTGCTTAGTTTTGGGTTCAATCTTGCGGTGTCCTCACCCAGTGACAAACTAGGGGTAGCGAGGCACGTATTTGTATTGTTGTCATCAAGGATAAAAAGATGGGGTTTTCATCATATTGCTTGAGTTTATCCCTCTACATCATGTCATCTTACTTAATGCGTTACTCTGTTCTTCATGAACTTAATACTCTAGATGCAGGCAGAAGTCGGTCGATGTGTGGAGTAATAGTAGTAGATGCAGAATCGTTTCGGTCTACTTGATACGGACGTGATGCCTATATGCATAATCATTGCCTTGGATATCGTCATAACTATGCGCTTTTCTATCAATTGCTCGACAGTAATTTGTTCACCCACCGTATTATTCTCCTTCAAGAGAGAAGCCTCTAGTGAAACCTATGGCCCCCGGGTCTATTTTCCCTATTATATTTTCAGATCTATAAACCAAAAATACCAAAAATACTCTGCTGCAATTTTATTTACTTTTATTTATTTTTACTTTTAGTAATCTTTTTTATCTATCTCTATCAGATCTCATCCTTGCAAGTGACCGTGAAGGGATTGACAACCCCTTTATAGCGTTGGGTGCAAGTGTTTGATTGTTTGTGCAGGTGCATATATTGGGGCCTTGCTTGTACCTCCTACTGGATTGATACCTTGGTTCTCAAAACTGAGGGAAATACTTATCTACTTTGCTGCAACACCCTTTCCTCTTCAAGGGAAAACCAACGCAAGCTCAAGAAGTAGCAAGAAGAATTTCTGGCGCCGTTGCCGGGGAGGATACATAGCAAGTCAAGACAAGAACTCTCCCGTCAACTTGCCAATTTCTCGCGTGGTTTCCGGAGAGGTATACATCAAGCCTACCAAGTACCCATCACAAACTCATCTCTTGCATTTACATTATTTGCCATTTGCCTCTCGTTTTCCTCTCCCCCACTTCTAAAACGATTTTAAAAAAAAACCAAAAATATTTGCCTTTTTATTCGCCCTTCTTCCGTTCGTCTTTTCGTTTGCTTTTTGTTTGCTTGTGTGTTAGATCGCTTAAACTCATGGCTAGCCTTACTACTATCGCTAGTACTCCTGAGAGTGAAGTTCTTAATTTTAAGCAAAGGGAGGGAGAAAACTTAAAAGATGCTTGGTATAGAATTTGCAATGCTCAAAATAGATCTACTCGTAAGCAATGTACTACCGTTATCCTTCACAATTTTTATGTGGGTGTTTCTCCTTGGAATAGATATGTTCTGGATACCATTACGGGAGGAAATTTCTTGGGAAGCCATACCGTTGATTCTTATAGTGCTATGATAAATTTGGTAGGTTCACCCCCACTCATGGTTAATGAAACAATCTTAACTTTGGAACATGTGATGCGAAGGCTTGATATTATTGAAAATAAAGTTGCTACTGTAGAGCTCATTGAAAACTTGGATAAGAATATTCATAATCATATTACTCAATATGGATCTAAGGTAGGAGTTACTTTAAAAAGTCTAAGGGAAAAAGAACACATAGTTAATGAAAAATTGGATCAAGATTCCTCTACAATTGACAAGCTAGAGGACATTATTACCAACTTGGGTTCCGCTTTTGCCTCTGTTCGAACCACTCCAAATTTTCCTCCTTCTAAGACTGCCAAGTTTGTTTATGTTCCTAAAAATAAGGTTGAATCCTCTAGTAAAGGGGATGAAGATCTTAAGATGATAAGTGTTCACCCCAGCTTTATCAATATTGTTAGGGAACCAGTTGTCACAAGTGAATCTCTTGACTTCTTGCCTAGGAGCGTTATTATTGACAAGAGCAAAGAACCTCCTAGAGTTTATAAGTGTGCAATTGAGGAGTTGCATACCAAAGATGACAATACCTAGATCTATTGCGTTATGCCTAGCTAGGGGCGTTAAACAATAGCGCTTGTTGGGAGGCAACCCAATTTTATTTTATGTTTTTGTTTTAGTTTCTGTTATTGAGTGATTTACACATTATTACCTCTGTAGCAATTGTGTTTTAGTGTTTTAATTAGTGTTTGTGCCAGGTAAGACCTTTGGGATGGTTTATGGTGATTGTTGATTTGGTCTTGCTGAAAAACAGAAACTTTTGCGCTCAGTCCAGGAATTTTATAAATTCACCAGAGCGTCAATTGGATCTCAATTTTTTACACAAGATTGATATACAAATTTCCCAGATTTTCAGAATTTTTGGAGTTACAAAAGCATTCAAAGTTTACAGATTGCTACAGACTGTTCTGTTTTAGACAGATTCTGTTTTCTTTGTGTTGTTTGCTTATTTTGATGTATCTATGGGTTGTATCGGGGGGTATGAACCATGGAGAAGTTGGAATACAGTAGATATTACACCAATATAAATAAAGAATGATTTCACAACAGTACCTAAAGTGGTGATTTATTTTTCTTATACTAACGGATCTCACGAGTTTTCTGTTGAGTTTTATGTTGTGAAGTTTTTAAGTTTTGGGTAAAGATTTGATGGACTATGGAATAAGGAGTGGCAAGAGCCTGAGCTTGGGGATGCCCAAGGCACCCCAAGGAATATTCAAGGATACCAAAGAGCCTAAGTTTGGGGATGCCCCGGAAGGCATCCCCTCTTTCGTCTTCAATCCATCGGTAAATTTACTTGAGGCTATATTTTTATTCACCACATGATATGTGTTTTGCTTGGAGCGTTGTCGTCGTTTTCTCACGACAGATGCCATGGGGTGTCTTATCGAGAGTGGTTGGGGCCGAAGGATGCCGACGGGCTTCGGGAGCGGGATTAGGCACAAGCGGTGAGGGACACACGATGTACCCAGGTTCAGGGCCCTCCGGAGGAGGTAATACCCCTAGTCCTGCTGGTATGGTTATATGGTGGGTGATGTAACAATGGTGCTCCTTGAGCTGCTCGTCTAGAGGTGGAAGAAGGGGCAGCCGGCTCCTCTTCCCTTGCTACGTGGGAGTGTGAGTGAGTCTAAGATGGGGGGAATGCCTCCGTGCGTGTCTGTCTGTCCGATGCATGGGGGCCTCGGGGGGTTTTATAGGCCAACCCCCCGGCTTACAATATTCCTAAGGTACCAAGAAGGGGGACCCGGCTGGCAGCCCCTCCAGCCAGCCAGGGGACCCGTCGGCTGGGTCGTCTTGTCGTCTGTAGGTCCCGTCGACTGCGCGGTCCCATCGCCAACTGGGACCCGCCAGCCGGCTCTTCTATTGGCCCGCGCTCACCTTTCGCGGCACGGGCCGCCCCGTCCGGCGTCGTCTTGCGCCAGCCGGCCGAAGTCGGCGGTACGGCCGGCAGCGCTGTAGCCACGCCGGGGTAGGTGATGGAGTGGATGGTGGCGCAGAGGTACTGTGGCTCCGCCGGGTCTCGATCGGTCTCGGTCAGCGGTACGACCGCCCGGACTGTAGCCATGTGCGCCCGTGCGTCAGCGGCCGCTGTAGCTACATCGGAGTCCGTCGTGGGGGTCGCGTCCCGTCAGCGTACTTGGCCGCAGTGGGAAGGGACAGGTACCTGCCCGGCCAGAGGTCAGCGGGCGAGCCAGTCGCGTAGCGGCCGGGCGCGCCTGGCCGGGGGCCAGATGGCCGGCTCCTATTCAGCCGGCCGTGAGCCAGCCGGCCCTCTCTGCCGGTCACGGACTAGCCAGCAGTGGGCCAGCCGGCCAGGGGGCCAGCCGGCATTTGGGCCAGCCGGCCGTGGACCAGCCGACCGTATAGTTTTTCGGAAAGGGGCTTGAATTCCCTCTCCTTGGCATACCCAGGGGTAATAACCCCGTCAGTAGTCCCCGAAGCCGGCGGGGGCCCGCGTCCGCACGACGAGGGGCAGCCGGCGGTTTCACCCGGCTACGCCCGCCTGTCGCGCGGGACCGGCCGGGCAGCCGCGCCGGCAACCGCTTCCGACGCCTCGGGTCGTGCCGTGCCGCTTCGGGCCCCGTGCCAGACCGCGGCACGCCACGCAGGGCGTGATGATGCCGTGGGTCCCGCGCCCATGGCCCAACGGGACGCCTTCCTAGGCCTAGTCTGATAGGCCGCGGGTCTAGCCTGGTAGGCCTCGGGCCGCAGGCCGGGATCCTCTGCGCCTGGACCCCAGCGGCCGCGGCGCACGATGCCCACGCCCCGCGGATTCCCCGGGTGAGTGGGCTCAGTTAATCCCCACGTCCCCCGGGCGCCGCCCCGTGTTTATAAGGGGAGGGGGAGGGGCGGAGGCAGCTCGCGCACCCCTCTCCCCTTCGTCTTCCTTCTCTCGCGCTGCTCGTCGCTTCGGCTTGCGCCGCTGCTCCACCCATCTTCTTCCTCGCACTCGATCGCCGCAGAGATGGCCGACGGACCCTCTGGCAGCTGGGGCGGATCCATCATTACCGAGGAGGACATCGCGCACCTCCGCCGCGCCCGGATGCTGCCATCTGAGGACCGCGTTGCCGCCCGTCCGCCTGGCGGCGAGGTGGCACCCGAACCCCTGGAGGGGGAGTTCGTGGTGTTTGCGTGGCATTTCTCGCGCGGCTTCGGATTGCCAGTGAGCCAATTCTGCCGCTTCTTCATGGACACGTTCGGCCTTCAGCCGCACCACCTCGGGCCCAACTGCACCCTCCAGCTCTCGAGCTTTGTGACGCTCTGCGAGGGCTACCTCGGGCTTCTCCCCTTCGTGGAGTTGTGGAGGAAACTCTTCTACCTCAAGGCACTGAGGAACGACGACAGGCCGTACGCCTGCGGGGGCGCGGTGATATGCGTCCGCGGCCCGCTGTTCCCCCGCCTATCCCTCATCGAATCCGTCAAGAGATGGAACCGGACGTTCTTCTACGTGATGAACGTCGACCCGACGCGGGACTACATCCGGCTGCCGGCCTTCGTCAACGCCCCGTCCTCCGGGATCAACTGGACGGGCGACGGGCTGTTTGCGGACGTCCTCGCGGAGCTGGGCCGGCTCAAGACCATGAGGGCCGGAGAGGGGCTGATCGCGCCCGATTTGGTGGCCGCCTTCATCGACCGCCGGGTGCTGCCTCTGCAGTAGAGGCCGCACCGGATCTGCGACATGTCAGGGCGGCGGGACCCCTGCCGGCTGTCCACCTTCGACCTATCGACGGCCCAGGTGGCGAAACGGGTGAACGCCATCACCAACTTCAAGCTGAAGCCGGGGACATGGAGGTTCGGCAAGCTGCCGTACAGCCGGTACGACCCGGCGCCCCTGGTACACCCTGCTGCGGTAATTTTCTCCCCCCTTTGATTCTCCAGCCGGCTCTTCCCTGCTCACACGCCATGCTGACCGCAGCACTCTGTGCGACAGAACACGCCGGACGGCCCGCACCCCCAGGTATTCCAGGCGGAACGTGCCGAATCTGACCCGGAGGACTTCGAGCTGGGGGGAGGCGTGGAAGAAGGGGCCGACTCCTCGGGGGAGGTCGAGGCGGGAGACACGCGGGCGGAGCGAGGAGCGGTCGGCTCGTGGCCAGACGGCCGAGGCCTCCCGTCGGGAGAAGAGGCCGGCCTCAGGGCAGCCGTCGACGCAGCCGCCGGCTCGTAAGAGAGCGCGAGCGGCTGTCGCGAAGCCGCCGGCCTGGGCCAGGCGGGTCCTTCCCATCGTCGCCGGGTGAGGGCTTCTCCTGGTCTCTTATCTGTTTTCGGGTTTGTGAGCCGGTAAGCGCCTGAGGCCCCGTCTTTTGTCTGCTCCAGGGAGGCCATCGAGCTCCACGACACGGAGTCGACCGCTGGCCCGGTGGACGCCACCAGCCTGCAGGCGCAGGAGCACGTGACCACGGCGCGTGAGGAGAGGAGGCGGCAGGCGGAGATGCGAGCCGCGAAGGCAGGGGCGAAGGGCACGCCCTCGCGTTCGGGGGCCTCGAGCGGCGGGAGGCGGAGGCGGTCCGCCGACCCGGAGCGTGCGACGGACTCTGCTGCGGAATCGACGCGGAGGTCAAGGCCTCCGTCGAGTGAGCCGCAAGAGCCGGCCGTGGAGACGACCGGGGCCCCGCCCGTGACGGAAGTGACCCGGCCGGCAGGAGCGACCCCCGAGCCGGCCTCGGAGACGGCGCAGCGGGGGGAGGCGGTGGTGACCCCTCCTGCCGTTGAGCCAGCCGCGGCGGGCGTGCCTGTCGCCCCGGCTGCGCCGGAGGCGGCGCCGGAGGCACCCACCAGCGGGAGGAGTGAGCCGGCCCAGCCGGCAGTCGAGCCGGTCCGGCAGGTGGTGGAGCCGGCGGTGCCGGTCGTGGAGGGGCCCGAGGCCGGCTCCCGAGCCTTGGTGGTCACCACCAACCCTCCACCGGCTACTGCCGTGGTGGACGCCGGGTCGAGCGGCGGGTCGAGCCGGTCGAAGAGGACCATGCTGGACGTGATCCGGGACTGGGAGGCGCCGGCTCTCGTCACGGCCGCTCCAGCCCTGCCAGCCGGCGTCCCGGCCCTTGCGCCTGGGGAGCCCGGCCGCATCATGGTGCACTGCCGTGAGGGGCTGGCTAGGTTCGCGGAGGCCGCCGAAAGCAACTTTCGGTGTGTGGAGGCGGCGGTGGAGGTAAGACTCTTCTGTCTTGCGTTGAATTATCAGTGGGGGCGCGCGAGCACACCCACTGGGTGTAGCCCCCGAGATTCGGGCCGGCTGCGCAGCTGCGTGGCAGCCGGGCCAGATCTAACCCTCTTTCCTTGTCTGACTTCTTGTTTCTTGGCGCGGGGCAGGCTGAGAACGCCAGGCGGCAGGCGCTCTTCGATGAGGCAGTCCTTATCCACAACCGCGGCAAGCTCGGCTACTACCGGGTCCAGGAGGAGCTGAAGAAGGCGCAAGGTATGTTGGTTCCAGTGGGGGCGCGCGAGCGCACCCACTGGGTGTAGCCCCCGAGAGTCGGGCCGGCTGCTTGGCAGCCGGTCCGGGTCTTCCGCTTTGGGGTAGCTCATGCTTGGTTTTTTATGCAGAGGAGCTGGTCCCGATCCGGCAGAAGAGGGATGAGCTGGCCTCCGAGCGGGACCGGCTAGGGCAGGAGCTCCAGGCGGCCACGTCAGAGCGGGACCGGTTGGGCGGCCTGGTCGCTGACGGTCAGGCGGCGCGGGAGCGCCTGACCGCGGAGCTGCAGCGGTAGGTGGCGGCCCGGGAGGATGCCGCCAAGCAGGCGGCCGACGCCACCCAGCGGGCCACCGCTCTTTAGGATGAGGTAGATCGCCTCAAGGGGGAGCTCGAGACACGCGGGGTCGCCCTTGCTCAGGCAGAGGAGGCGCTGGAGAGGGAGAAGAGCGCAGGCCATCAGTTCGCCCTTGAGATGGACGAGGCCTTCCAGCGTAAGTTTTGTTTTGGGTTCTTCTTCCTTTGCCGACCGCTTTCGACTTGCTTTTGTCTTGTTTGTTGATTCCTCTCTCTCTCCCCAGACCGGTTCCCGGAGACCCAGCGCCGCGCCGAGTGGGCTGTTGCGGAGCACCGGGAGTGCCTGCGGCAGCGCGGGCAGGAGATCGAGGAGGACGCCGGCTGGGACGTGCCGGAGCTTGCGCTGGCCGTCGAGAACCGGCTGATCCATGTCCAGCGCTGCATGGAGCGGCTCCTTACGGCCGGCAAGGAGGTGATTTCAGCCCTCTGGCCGGGTCGTGGGGCCCCGGAGGGCCGTGTGGCGCTGTGGCTGGAGAATGCGGTGGCCCGGCTCGAGGTTTGGAAGGCGTCGGCGGCCTGCTCCGGGACGCAGATGGCCCTCCGGTTTGTCACCTCGTGGTACCCCGGCGTCAACCTGGACCGGCTGGTCACGATGCGCCAGGTCCCTGAGGCGGAGCGAGCCGCCCGCGAAGGCGCCCTGGTCCGCCGAGCCAACGAGCTGGCGTCGTACGTCGACCTGGACGAGCTCCTGCCAGCGCTAGGTGAAGACGGCGAGCCGGTCGCCGAGGACTCCTTCGGCAATCCTCAGGGCCCTGAGGACGACGAGGTTGCCGATGTGAGCACCGGCTCCAGCTCCGGCAGCGACACCGAGGCCATGGAAGAAGAGCCGGCTGGCGATGCGCCAAAGGCCTAGGCGCCCCTCTTTTTCTTTTTGCTGTATTTGTTCCTTAGCTGCAAGGCTTGTTTTTAAGATGCATTTCCACCCACTGGGGGTGTATTGTAAAGAATCCTTGGCCTGTGGCCTTTTGCTTATGACTTTGCTTGAAGTCTAAAACGTTTGCGTGCCGGCTCCTCCCCTTCCTTTTACCTTTCGACTCATGTTTCACGCACTGGTTCCTTCCAGCTTCCGCCCCGCCCGTCAGCCAGCCGGGAGCCGGTCTGGGATGGGGATGGGGCATCGTCCTTGGGGAAAACGAGCGGGCCTTAGAGTCGTCCGGCTAGGGTTGGGGTGAGCCGGCAGAGGCTGGTTTCTAGAGGTAACATGGTCCGGCTGGACCTATCCGGCTGCTACTCTTCAGGTGGTGTTCGCGTGGAAAGTTTCCTTCTACCCCATGGTTCCGCTAGCCGGACAGCCGGGGCCGGTCTGTGGCTGGGTGGGTAGGGTAGGAAAGGGTTGCTTGCCCACGCTACTTGTCCGCCTCGGAGAAGAGCCGGCTAGTCCCCGGGCCAGGGAGCCGGACCCGGGTGGCCTTGCTTAAAAAATGACGAGCCTTCGAAGGAATTGAAAAGGGGCATGCCCCAAGTGCCGACTTGGGGCCCCCATTGCATTCATTAAGTTCCAACGGAAGGGAAGATACATACATACATGGGTTTTTTCTTAACAGTAGAACGGTCGGAGGAGTGCCGCGTTCCATGGGCGCTCCGTCTCCTCGCCGGCGGCATCTCTTTTGCGCTTCTGCGACTTCTGAGCATCTATCAGGTAGTAGGCGTTGTTGTGCAATGCCTTGCTGACGATGAATGGGCCCTCCCATGGGGAGGACAGCTTGTGCTGGCCGGCAGTTCGCTGGATCCGTCTGAGCACCAGGTCTCCTTCGCGGAAGGAGAGGAGCCGGATCCGCTTGCTGTGGTAGTACCGGAGCTTCTGCTGGTAGATGGCCGTCCGGCTCAGGGCCAGCTCGCGTGCTTCTTCGAGAAGGTCGACGCCGTCTTCTCTTGCTTCCTTCGCGTCCTTCTCCATATACAGAGTGACCCGAGGCGAGTCGAACTCAATGTCCGTGGGGATGATCGCCTCGGACCCGTATATCAGAAAGAAAGGGGTGTAGCCAGTCGACCGGTTGGGCGTGGTCCTGAGGCTCCAGAGGACGGCCGGCAGCTCATCGACCCAGCAGCCGGCCGACCGTACGAGGGGTGCCACCAGCCGAGGCTTGAGGCCGGCCAGGAGCAAACCGTTTGCCCTCTCCGCCTGGCCGTTGGACTGTGGGTGGGCCACCGACGCGAGGTCGAGTCGGATGCCCTCCTGGGAGCAGAAACGCGCCATCGCGCCTTTGACGAAATTCGTGCCATTGTCGGTGATGATGCTGCGGGGAACGCCGTAGCGGACCGTGATATCTTTGATGAACCAGACGGCTGTGGGGCCGTCCAGCTTCTTGATGGGTCTGGCCTCGATCCACTTGGTGAATTTGTCGACAGCCACCAGCAGATGTGTCATGCCGCCCCGGGCAGTCTTGAAGGGCCCTACCATGTCCAGCCCCCAGACGGCAAAGGGCCACGAAAGTGGGATGGTCTGGAGGGCTGTGGCCGGCAGGTGGCTCTGCGTGCTGAAGCGTTGACACCCCTCGCACTTGTCGACCAGTCGCTTGGCCTCTTCCAAGGCCGTCGGCCAGTAGAAACCGTGGCGGAAGGCCTTGGCCACCAGGGTTCTAGAGGCGGCGTGATGCCCGCACTCGCCCTGGTGGATGTCGAGGAGGATTTCTTGCCCCTTCTCCGGCTCGACGCAGTGTTGGAACACGCCGGTGGTGCTGCGATGGACTAGCTCGCGGTTGATGATGCTATAAGCCGGGGCGCGGCGTTGGATCTGCCGGGCCTTGTCCTCGTCAGGGGGTAGCTCTCCGCGCAAGAGAAAAGCCAGAACGGGCTGGGCCCACGAGGGGGCCGAGACGGGAGCCGGTTCGAGCTCGAGTGGGGCGCCGGGGGCAGCCGGAGCCGGCCCGGCAGTCCCCGGGACCGGCCCGCCAGTCCCCGGGACCGGCCCGCCAGCCCCCGGGACCGGCCCGCCAGTCCCCGGGACTGGGACAGCGGGGGGGTGCGGCGAACGCTGTCAGGACGGCCGTAGAGTCGGAGCCAGCCGCCGCGGGGGTGCCGGATGCCGGAGCCGGCGGCGTTGGTGTTGTCGCCGGAGCTGATGGCGCCGGCGGCGCCGGCAGAGCTGCCGGAGCAGCCGGTACGAAGATAGACTCCGATTCGGGGGAAGGCTTGAGCATCCGCTCGAGGGAGACGCCGGCTGGGATGGCCTGCCGGGTGGATCCGATTTTTGCCAACGTATCGGCCGCCTCGTTGTCCGCTTGGGGGACGTGGTGGAACTCACAACCCTCGAAGGAGCCGATGAGCTGCTGGACGAGGAAGCGATAGCCGGCCATGTTGGCGTCCCTGGCGTCCCATTCACCAGAGACCTGTTGTACCACGAGGTCGGAGTCGCCAAAGCAGATGATGCGCCGGATCCCGATCTCCTTGGCGAGCTAGAGGCCGTGGACGAGTGCCTCGTACTCGGCCACGTTGTTGGAGGCGGCGAAGAGGATCTGTAGCGCGTACTTGAGCTGGCCCCCCTTAGGAGACGACAAGATGATGCCGGCTCCCAGGCCGGTTCGCATCTTCGAGCCGTTGAAGTGCATGCGCCAATGCGTGGAATCTGGGGGGGGGGCACGAACTGGGTCTCGGCCCAGTCGACGAGGAAATCCGCCATGGTCTGCGATTTGATGGCGGTGCGCGGCTCGTACCGAATCTCGTGGTCGGCGAGGGCGATGGCCCATTTGGCGATCCGGCCGGTCGCGTCCCGGCTGCTCATGATTTCGCCGAGCGGGGCCATGCTCACCACGGTGATGGTGTGCTCCTGGAACTACTGTTTGACCTTCTTGGCGGCGAAGTATACGCCGTAGCACATCTTCTGGTAGTGGGGGTAATTCTGCTTGGAGGCGGAAAGGACCTCGCTGAGGTAGTAGACCGGGCGCTGGACCGGCAATGCCTTTCCCTCTTCTGGCCGCTCCACCACCAGCACGACGCTGACCACGCGGGTGGTGGCCGCGATGTATGCGAGCGGCGGTTCCTTCTCAGCCGGCGCCGCCAGGATGGGAGCGCTAGAGAGCTCGCGCTTGAGGTCGCGGAACGCCTTATCTGCCTGGTCGGTCCACTCGAACTTCGGTGACTTCCTCATGAGCTGGTAGAGAGGCAACGCCTTCTCGCCCAGCCGGCTGATGAACCGGCTGAGCGAGGCAAGACAGCCGGCGAACTTCTGGATGTCGATGAGTTTGGTCGGCTTGTGCATGCGCTCAATGGCCCTGATCTTCTCCGGGTTGGCTTCGATGCCGCGGGCGGACACGAAGTAACCCAGGAGCTGGCCGGCTGGCACGCCGAACACGCACTTCTCCGGGTTCAGCTTGATCTGGTACTCGCGTAAGTTGGCGAAGGTCTCCCGAAGGTCGTCGAGGAGGCTGAAATGCTTCTTGGTCTTGACGACGATGTCGTCCACGTAGACGTGGACGTTACTGCCGATCTGCGGCAGGAGGCACTTCTGCATGCAGCGCTGGAAAGTGGCGCCCGCATTCTTTAGGCCGAAGGACATGGTGATGTAGCAGTAGGCTCCAAAGGGGGTGATGAAGGAGGTCTTCAGCCGGTCGTCCGGGTCCAGCTTGATCTGGTGGTAGCCCGAGTAGGCGTCCAGGAAAGACAGCAGGTCGCAGCCAGCCGTGGAGTCGATAACTTGATCGATCCGCGGCAGGGCGAATGGGTCCTTGGGACATGCCTTGTTCATGCTCGTGTAGTCGATACACTTGCGCCACGTCTTGTTTTTCTTTAGCACCAGGACTGGGTTGGCCAGCCAGTCCGGGTGGAACACTTCCATGATGAAGCCGGCTGCGAGCAGCCGGGCGATCTCTTCTCCTATGGTACGCCGCTTCTCCTCGGAGAAATGGCGCAGGGGTTGCTTGACCGGCTTTGCATCCGGCCGTACATGAAGTTTGTGCTCGACGAACTTCCTCGGAACACCCGGCATGTCTTTTGGAGACCATGCGAAGATGTCCCGATTCTCACGGAGGAAGTCGATGAGCTCACCTTCCTATTTGCTGCTGAGGTTGGCGCCGATGGTGACGCATTGCTTGGAGTTGGCCGGGTCGAGCGGCACCTGCCGGGTGTCTTTGGATGGCTGGAACGACGCCTCGCCGGCCGTCTGGGACGGAGGAGCCGGCACGGCCGGCTCGTTGGAGGCGTGAACCACGAGCCGGTCGAGCTGCCGCTTCTCCTCCGCTATCTCCAGGGCTTCAGCCTGCCGGCTGCCATCACGAGCGCACTCGATCGACATTTTGTAGTTGCCGGCGATGGTGATGATGCCCTTGGGACCCGGCATCTTGAGCTTGAGGTAGGCATAGTGGGGGATCGCCATGAACTTGACGAGGGCCGGCCGGCCCAGCAGCGCGTGGTAGGGGCTGTCGTGATCCACCACCTCGAACCAGACCGGCTCACGGCGGAAGTGGCTCTGGTCGCCGAAGAGGACGTCGAGCTTGATCTTGCCGATGGCGGTGCAGGACTTTCCTGGCACGATGCCGTGGAAAACCGTCCGGCTTGTCCGCAAATCTTTTTCCTTGAGCCCCAGCTTGAGCATCGTGTCGCGATAGAGGATGTTGATGCTGCTGCCTCCGTCGATCAACACCCGCGAGAAGCGGCAGGTGCGCCTCTCGGAGACGATGGTGGGATCGAGGACAAGGGCGTGGCTGCCCGGGTTCGGCATCACGGCCGGATGGTCCGCCCGGCTCCAGGTGACTGGCTTCTCGGACCAGTGCATGAACTGGGGGACCGAGGGGGTGGCGGCGTTCACCTCGTGTCGGCGCTGGCGCACGCTGTGTTTGTCAGTGGCCTCACTGGTGAAGATGACGTAGGACCCGTCCTGGCGAGGGAACTGGTCGTGAAGGCGGCCGTCGTTGGCTGCCGGGGCCGGAGCAGGCGGCGGGGCCTGGGCCGGAGCCGGCTCGCGGGGAGCCGGAGGCGGAGGAGCCGGAAGGCCCTCGCCTCGGGCTAGCCGCTGGGAGAAGCTGCACTGCCGGAGCGTATGGGTGGCCGGCTTGGCCCCGGAGTGGTGCTTGCAGGGTAGGTCGAGCATTTGCTCGAAGGTAAGCTTGGGCTGCCAGGCGGCCTTGCCGGTGCGCTGACGCTGGCTGGGGGCCTGGGCAGCTGCTTGCTCCTCTTCGATGGTGGCGACCTGCCGGCTCCCGTAGCGGGGGTCCAACTGGTCGGGTTTGCGTTTGTTGTTCTGCTGCTGCCAGTTGTCGGCGGCCGCCCGTGGCGCGGCGGGCGGCGGAGCCGGCTTGGCCGGCATGGCGACCTTCATTCGCATTGCGGAGTCGGCCGTGGCGTACTTGTCCGCCTTGTCCATCAGGTCCGCCAGGGTAGCCGGATCGGAGCACAAGAGCTTGTGCTTGAGGTGGGTGCCATCGCGGCAACCCTCGATGAAATACTGGATGGCCTGCACCTCGTGCACTCCCTCGCAGGAGTTGCGAAGTTCGGTCCAGCGCGTGAGGTAGTCACGAAGGGGCTCCTCCGGCCCCTGGACGCACATGGCCAGCTCGCGGGGCCGGCCAGGCAGCTTGTAGGTGCCGGTGAAGTTGCGGACGAACGCTTCCTCAAAGTCTGTCCAGGTGTTGATGCTGTCGACCGACAGGCTATTGAGCCAGGTCCGGGCCGAGCCAGTCAGCATTAGGGGGGCGTAGCGCACGGCTACGCGCTTGTTCCCCCTGGCAATGCCGACCGCGGTGGTGTAATTGACCAACCAGTCCTCCGGCTTGGCGGAACCGTTGTACTTCGGGGTGTCGCGAGGTTGAGTGAAGCCGGCTGGAAACGGCTCGTTGCGAATCCGGGGGCCGAAGCATGCCGGGCCGATCGAGGCCTCCTCCTCGAGGAGGACCGACTACGCCAGCCGCTCGATGCGAGTCCGAGCGTCGTTCTCGCTCCGCGGGACGCCCGGGGCGAACAGTTGGAGCGGGCGAGCGGGCACGTTCCCGCCGCAAGGGCGGGGTATGGTCTCGGCTGCGCCGGCTGCCGCCAGCCGGAGTGTCGTTGTGCCAGCTGGTGATGGCCGGCTGCTCGTCTCGCAGCCGGGTGCGTCCGTTGTGAGACCCGGCGCCCCGCCGGCCAGATCCGCGAGGGCAAGAGGCCTGCTGCGCTGGCCGGCGCTGGCCAGCGGTAGGCGGAGCGTCCCCCTCGGGGACGGGGATTTCGGAGCCGGCATTGACGCCGTCGAGCCGGGCCTGCTGGGCGTTGGCGGTGGCGATGAGGTCTTGGATGTGCCGTTCCTGCAGCTCTTGCTCTTCGCCCTCCAGGCCGGCAAGGTCGGCGTAGGCCACGTGAGCGGCCCTCAAGTTGGCGGCCGGCGTGTCATATGTGGGAAGCCTGCCACCGAGGATTTCCGTGACCACGCGGCCGCGGTTGCGGACATCACCGCGCCGGCTGGGCTCGTTGCTGGCCGGGGTGAGGCCGTAGGCGGAGTTATACTCGCGCTGCGCGGACTCCATCCGGCGCTTGGTGGTGGCAAGCACGGTTGCCTCGTCGAACAGCAGCCGGTGAGCAGCTTCCAGCTCAGCCGTAGCCGTGGCTGGGTTCGTCGTAGGCGCGATGGGGGTGCTTAGGCCCCGAAGCACGGAGCCGAGGGGGTCGTAGGTCCGGCGCGAGCGGCCGTGGCGGCCGCGTCCGCCTCCGCCCTGGCACGGCCGGAGGTCGTGGAGGAGCCGGTGGCCATTACCCCCGCGCGGACGCGGGAGCTGCTGGCCTCGCCCGAGGCGAGTGCGCCCACGGACGAGGGCGGGTCGAGGCAGTCGAGCACCTGGCTAGTGTACTCGTCGGCAGCTGGCTCGTCGGCGAGGCTCAGCCTACCGACGCACTCGGTGAGGTTGGCGATGTCGATCCGAGGGTCGCTGCCGGGCCACTCAACGGAGAGGCCGACAACGTCGCCCGTAGGGCCAGCGGGGGCGGGGTTCCGCCCCGCAGGAGCAAGCCCCACGAGCGTGCAGTTCCGCCCGGACGCGGGGCGACTGGGGGAGGTGGTGAAGTGTCCCGCCCGGAGCATGACTCCGGCCGGCGCCGCGGAAGGCCCCACGGTGGGCGCCAACTGTCGTCGTTTTCTCACGACACATGCCATGGGGTGGCTTATCGAGAGTGGTTGGAGCCGAAGGACGCCGACGGGCTCCGGGAGCGGGATTAGGCACAAGCGGTGAGGGACACACGATGCACCCAGGTTCAGGGCCCTCCGGGGGAGGTAATACCCCTAGTCCTGCTGGTGTGGTTATATGGTGGGTGATGTTACAATGGTGCTCCTTGAGCTGCTCGTCTAGAGGTGGAAGAAGGGGCAGCCGGCTCCTCTTCCCTTGCTACGTGGGAGTGTGAGTGAGTCTAAGACGGGGGGAATGCCTCCGTGCGTGTCTGTCTGTCCGATGCATGGGGGCCTCGGGGGGTTTTATAGGCCAACCCCCCGGCTTACAATATTCCTAAGGTACCAAGAAGGGGGACCCGGCTGGCAGCCCCTCCAGCCAGCCAGGGTCCCGCCGGCTGGGTCGTCTTGTCGTCTGTAGGTCCCGTCGGCTGCGCGGTCCCATCGCCAACTGGGACTCGCCAGCCGACTCTTCTATTGGCCCGCGCTCACCTGCCGCGGCACGGGCCGCCCCATCCGGCGTCGTCTTGCGCCAGCCGGCCGAAGTCAGCGGTATGGCCGGCAGCGCTGCAGCCACGCCGGGGTAGGTGATGGAGTGGATGGTGGCGCAGAGGTACTGTGACTCCGCCGGGTCTCGATCGGTCTCGGTCAGCGGTACGACCGCCCAGACTGTAGCCATGCGCGCCCGTGCATCAGCGGCTGCTGTAGCTACATCGGAGTCCGTCGTGGGGGTCGCGTCCCGTCAGCGTACTTGGCCGCAGTGGGAAGGGACAGGTACCCGCCCGTCCAGAGGTCAGCGGGCGAGCCAGTCACGTAGCGGCCGGGCGCGCCTGGCCGGGGGCCAGATGGTCGGCTCCTGTTCAGCCGGCCACGAGCCAGCCGGCCAGGGGGTCAGCCGGCCCCTCTCTGCCGGTCACGGACCAGCCGGCAGTGGGCCAGCCGGCCAGCCGGCATTTGGGCCAGCCGGCCATTGGCCAGCCGGCCGTGGACCAGCCGGCCGTATAGTTTTTCGGAAAGGGGCTTGAACTCCCTCTCCTTGGCATACCCAGGGGTAATAACCCCGTCAAGCGTCTTGTATGATATGGGTCTTTGCTTTCTAGTTTGCCACAATCATCCTTGCTGCACACATCTTTTTGAGAGAGACACGCATGAATCGTGAATTTATTAGAATACTCTATGTGCTTCACTTATATCTTTTGAGCTAGGCAATTTTGCTCTAGTGCTTCACTTATATCTTTTTAGAGCACAGTGGTGTTTTATTTTATTGAAATAATTGAACTCTCGTACCTCACTTATATTATTTTGAGAGTCTTTAAACAGCATGGTAATTGGCTTAGGTTATGAATTTAGTCCTAATATAATGGGCATCCAAGAGGGATATAATAAAAACTTTCATATAAAGTGCATGGAATACTATGAGAAGTTTGATTCCTTGCATATAGTTTTGAGATATAAAGGTGGTGATATTAGAGTCATGCTAGTGAGTAGTAATTGTGGATTGGTAGAAATACTTGTGTTAAAAGTTTGTGATTCCCGTAGCATGCACGTATGGTGAACCGTTATGTAACGAAGTCGGAGCATGATTTGTTTAATGATTGTCATCCATTGTGTGAGGGTCGGGAGCACGCGATGGTTAACTCCTACCAACCTCTCCCCTAGGAGCATGCGTCTAATACTTTGCTTCGATAACTAATAGACTTTGGCAATAAGTATGTGAGTTCTTTATGACTAATGTGAGTCCATGGATTACACGCACTCTCACCCTTCCACTTTTGCTAGCCTCTCTAGTACCGCGCAACTTTCTCCGGTGCATTAAACCCACCATATACCCTTCCTCAAAACAGCCACCATACCTTCCTATTATGGCATTTCCATAGCCATTCCGAGATATATCGCCATGCAACTTCCACCGTTCCGTTTATCATGACACGCACCATCATTGTCATATTGCTTTGCATGATCGTAAGACAGCTAGCGTGATGTTTTCATTAATGTCATTTGCTATGCTAGATCGTTGCACATCCCGGTACACCGCCGGAGGCATTCATATAGAGTCATGTTTTGTTCTAAGTATCGAGTTGTAATTCTTGAGTTGTAAGTAAATAAAAGTGTGATGATCATCATTATTAGAGCATTGTCCCATGTGAGGAAAGGACGGAAGCTATGATTCCCTCACAAGTTGGGATGAGACTCCGGACTTTAAAAATAATAAAAGAGGCCAATGAAGCCCAAATAAAAAAAAAGAGGCCAAAGATGCCCACCAAAAAAAATGAGAGAAAAGAGAGAAGGGACAATGCTACTATCTTTTTTCCACACTTGTGCTTCAAAGTAGCACCATGATCTTCATGATAGAGAGTCTCCTATTTTGTCACTTTCATATACTAGTGGGAATTTTTTCATTATATAACTTGGCTTGTATATTCCAATGATGGGCTTCCTCAAATTGCCCTAGGTCTTCGTGAGCAAGCGAGTTGGATGCACACCCACTTAGTTTCTTTTTGAGCTTTCATACACTTATAGCTCTAGTGCATCCGTTGCATGGCAATCCCTACTCACTCACATTGATATCTATTGATGGGCATCTCCATAGCCCGTTGATACGCCTAGTTGATGTGAGACCATCTTCTCCTTTTCCTCACAACCTCCACCATATTCTATTCCACCTATAGTGCTATATCCATGGCTCATGCTCATGTAATGCGTGAAAGTTGAAAAGGTTTGAGAATATAAAAAGTGTGAAACAATTGCTTGACTTGTCATCGGGGTTGTGCATGATTTAAATACTTTGTGTGATGAAGATGGAGCATAGCCAGACTATATTATTTTGTAGGGATAACTTTCTTTGGCCATGTTATTTTGAAAAGACACGATTGCTTTGTTAGTATGCTTGAAGTATTATTGTTTTTATGTCAACATTAAACTTTTGTTTTGAATCTTATGGATCTGAGCATTCATGCCACAATTAAGAATATTACATGGATAAATATGTTAGGTAGCATTCCACATCAATTTTTTTTATCATTTACCTACTCGAGGACGAGCAGGAATTAAGCTTGGGGATGCTGATACGTCTCCAACGTATCTATAATTTTTGATTGTTCCATGCTATTATATTATCTATTTTGGATGTTTTATATGCATTAATATGCTATTTTATATTATTTTTGGGACTAACCTATTAACCTAGTGCCCAGTGCCAGTTTCTGTTTTTTTCCTTGTTTTTTGAGTATTGCAGAAAAGGAATATCAAACGGAGTCCAAACGGAATAAAATTCTACGCTGATATTTCTTGGACCAGAAGGAACCCAGGAGGCTTCAAGAAGAGGCGAGAAGACCTACGGGTGGGCCACAAGCCACCAGGGCGCGCCCCTAGGGGGCGCCCCCTGGCTTGTGGGCCCCCCGTAGCTCCTCCAACCCTAACTCTTCGGATATAAATTCAGAAATATTCCCCCAATACCAAAGGGAGCCACGAAAATACTTTTCCGCCACTGCAAGCCTCTGTTCCCGTGAGATCCCATCTTGGGGCCTTTTCCGGCGATCTGTCGGAGGGGGATTCGATCACGGAGGGCCTCTACATCAACACCATTGCCCTTCCGATGATGCGTGAGTAGTTTACCTCAGACCTTAGGGTCCATAGCTAGTAGCTAGATGGCTTCTTCTCTCTCTATGTTCTTCAATACCATGTTCTCCATGATCTTCATGGAGATCTATCTGATGTAATACTCTTTTGCGGTGTGTTTGTCGAGATCCGATGAATTGTGGGTTTATGATCAGATTATCAATGAATATTATTTGAATCTTCTCTGAATTCTTATATGCATGATTTCATATCTTTGTAAGTCTCTTCGAGTTATTGGTTTGGTTTGGCCAACTAGATTGGTAATTCTTGCAATGGGAGAAGTGCTTAGTTTTGGGTTCAATCTTGCGGTGTCCTCACCCAGTGACAAAGTAGGGGTAGCGAGGCACGTATTTGTATTGTTGCCATCAAGGATAAAAAGATGGGGTTTTCATCATATTGCTTGAGTTTATCCCTCTACATCATGTCATCTTACTTAATGCGTTACTCTGTTCTTCATGAACTTAATACTCTAGATGCAGGCAGGAGTCGGTCGATGTGTGGAGTAATAGTAGTAGATGCAGAATCGTTTCGGTCTACTTGATACGGACGTGATGCCTATATGCATAATCATTGCCTTGGATATCGTCATAACTATGCGCTTTTCTATCAATTGCTCGACAGTAATTTGTTCACCCACCGTATTATTCTCCTTCAAGAGAGAAGCCTCTAGTGAAACCTATGGCCCCCGGGTATATTTTCCCTATTATATTTTCAGATCTATAAACTAAAAATACCAAAAATACTTTGTTGCAATTTTATTTACTTTTATTTAGTTTTACTTTTAGTAATCTTTTATATCTATCTCTATCAGATCTCATCCTTGCAAGTGACCGTGAAGGGATTGACAACCCCTTGATAGCGTTGGGTGCAAGTGTTTGATTGTTTGTGCAGGTGCATAGATTGGGGCCTTGCTTGTACCTCCTACTGGATTGATACCTTGGTTCTCAAAACTGAGGGAAATACTTATCTACTTTGCTGCATCAGCCTTTCCTCTTCAAGGGAAAACCAACGCAATCTCAAGAAGTAGCATACATCCGATCTCCAGACTCCAAGCTGGTCAGCCTTTGGCTTCAACCTCCTTATCCCGAAGGCGGAGTGTTTCTCCGAGGCCTGTTTAGCGAACTAAACTCGAGCGGCTTTAGAAAGAAACCAGGCTATCTGGCTATTGACCACACACTAGCATCGGAAAAAGGAGTAGTTGAAAAAGACTTTGCAACGACCAAGAAGAAAACATTTATTATAAAACGGCTCATATAAATTTAAGAGCCAAGTTCCAGTTGATGTTTTCTGCTTATTTTTGGTTTTCCAGGAAATCTGGACCAAACGAAGTCCAAACGCTACGAAACTTTTTGACGATTTTTTTTGGACAAAAGAGACACAGGAAGCTTCAGGAGGTGTCAGGAAGCGCCCAGGGGGTGGTCGCACCAGGTGCCTTGTGGGCCCTTCGTGGCTCCTCCTGACCTAATTCCACTTCTATAAATTCTCAAATATTGGGATACCAATAGAGAGCCACCCGAAACACTTTTTCCACCACCAGAAGCCTCTGTTCCGACGGGAGGCCATCTGGAGACCTTTTCCGGTGATCTGCCGAAAGGGGAATCGATCACAGAGGCCATCTACATCAACCTTGCTGCCTTCATGATGATGCGTGAGTAGTCCACCATAGACCTATGGGTCCATATCAAGTACCTAGATGGCTTCTTCTCTCTCTTTGATCTTCAATACAAAGTTCATTGCGATCTCCGCGGTGATCTATTTGATGTAATCTTCTTTTGCGGTGTGTTTGTTGGGATCCGATGAATTGTGGGTTTATGATCAGATTATTCATGAAAAATTATTAAGCCTCCTCTGAATTTCTATATGCATGATCTTATAGCTTCATATTTCTCTCCGATCTATCGATTTGGTTTGACCAACTAGATTGGTTTATCTTTAGTGGGAGTGGTGCGGTGTAGTGGGTTCGATCTTGCGGTGCTCTATCCTCGTGACAGAAAGGGTCAAGACATGTATTTTTATTGCTTTCATTAAGGATAAAATGATGGGGTCTGAACATATTGCGTGTCTTAATTTGTCTACATCTTGTCATCTTGCTCCAAGCATTACTTCGTTTGTCATGAACTTAATACCATAGATGCATGTCGGATAGCGGTCGATTGGTGAAGTAATAGTAGTAGATGCAGAATTGTTCGGTCTACTTGTTTATGGACGTGATGCTTATATACATGATCATTGTCGTGAATAATATATCATAACTATGCGCTTTTCTATCAATTGCCTAGCAGTAATTTGTCTACCCACCATATGCTACTTTCGAGAGAGAAGCCTCTAGCGAACACTATGGTCCCTGGGTCTACTTAAACATAAAAACAAAAACATCTAAATTACCTTGCTGCATATTATTTTATTTTATTTTATTTTTCTTTTGCAATATCTGTTCTATCAAGATTTAATCCTTGCAAGTGACGAGTTGAAGGGGCTTGACAACTCTCTTGCCCGCGTTGGGTGCAAGTGTTTGGTTTTGTGTGTGTAGGTGTTGTCTAAGGGAATTTGCATTGGTTCGTCTATTGGTTTGTTAACCTTGGTTCTCAGTGAGGGAAATACTTATCTCTATTTTACTCCATCTCCCCTCCTCTTTGGGAAAAATCCCAATGCAGCTCACAAGTAGCAGGAAGAATTTCTGGCGCAGTTGCCGGGGAGCATCATCAAATTCTTTTCAGGTCCCTACACACAAATTATCTTTCACTTCTTTTACTTTTTACTTGTTGTTATATTTTACTTTATGTAAAAATAAAAAATACAAAAATATTTCCATTTGCTCGTTTGCTTAATTATCTATTTACTTGTTGGTTTACTCGTTTGCTTGCTAGTTTACTTGCTTTGCTACTATGTCTCAAGAAAATACCAAATGTGTGACTTCTCAAATATTAATAATGATGATTTTATTAGTAATCCAATACCATCCGCCACTAGTGCGGAAGCTTTTGTTATTAATGTCGCTTTGCTAAATCTAGTTATGAAAGAACAATTTTCAGGAAGTCCTAATGAGAATCCCGCTTCGCATCTTAATACCTTTGTTGAATTACGTGATATGCAAAAGAAAAAGGACATGGATAATGATGTGTCTAAATTGAAATTATTTCCTTTTTCACTAAGAGATAAAGCTAAAACTTGGTTTTTATCCTTGCCTCGCAATAGTATTGGAACATGGGATAAGTGTAAGGATGCTTTTATTGCCAAGTATTTTCCTCCTACTAAGATTATATCTCTCCGAAACCAAATTATGAATTTTAAACAACATGAGCAAGAACATGTTACAAAACATGGGAGAGAATGAAAATGATGATTAGAAATTGTCCCACTCATGGCTTAAATTTATGGATGATAATACAAAATTTCTATGCGTGACTAAACTTTGTGTCGAGAAATCTTGTAGACTCTACTGCAAGGTGGTACCTTTATGGAGATTACACTGGGAGATGGTACTAAATTACTGAATAATATCATGACAAATTATTCTCAATGGCACACCAAACGAGCTCCAACTAGTAAGAAGGTAAATTATGTTGAAGAAATCTCTACTTTGAGTGATAAGTTGGATTCTCTTATGAATATGTTTGCAAATAAGAATGCTCAAGTTGATCCTAATGATGTACCATTATATACTTTGATTGATAAAAATAATGATGCTATTGATGTGAACTTTGTCTCTAGAAAGAATTTCAACAACAATGCTTATAGAGGTAATTTCAATCCTAGACCATATCCCGGTAATTCCTCTAATAACTATGGCAATTCTTATGGTAATTCTTCCAATAATAATTATAATAGGATACCTTATAATCTTTAGGACACAATTAAAGAATTTATTAGTTCTCAAAAGTCTTCAATACTATGATAGAAGAAAAACTACATAAAGTTGACTATATGGCTAGAAACATGGATAGGATTGCTCATGATGTGGAAATGCTTAAAACTAAAACTTTGCCACCTAAAATTGATATAAATGAGTCTATTAAGTCCATCCAAATATCTATTAATTAAAGTAAGGAGAGAACTGCTAGGTATAGAGCTAAGCGAGAATTCCTAGAAAAAGCGCTTCCTCCCGGTTTTTATCGTAATCATGATGAAGACGTTAAAATGATTGGTGTTTCTCCTATTGAATCTTTATTTACTAATCTGAAAATAGATGATAAAGGGACTAAAGATGAGTCAACTTTAGTTAGAAGGTGCCCCGTTTGTTCGGAGGGTGATGATCTTATTGATAAAAAATGAAAAAATGGGTTTGGAGAGGTCAAAACTTTAAATAGTGATGCACCCACTACTTTGGATTACAAGGAATTTAATTATGAAAGTTTCTATTTATTTGAATGTATTTCCTTGCTGCAATTCATGATTAGCTCACCCAACGCTTATGAACAAAATAAAGCTTTTACTAAACATATCGTAGAGGCTATGATAAAAGCTTATGATGAGAAACTTGAGTTAGAGGTTTCAATACCTAGAAAGTTACATGATGAGTGGGAACCTACTATTAAAATTAAAATTAAAGATTATGAATGCAATGCTTTGTGTGACCTTGGTGCTAGTATTTCTACAATACCGAAATCTTTATGTGATGTGCTAGGTCTCACCGATATGAATGAATGTTCCCTTAACTTGTATTTAGCGAATTCTACTATTAAGAAACCATTGGGTAGAATAAATGATGTTCTTATTCTTGCTAATAGAAATTTTGTGCCCGTGGATTTCATTGTTCTTGATATTGAATGCAACCCGTCTTGTCCAACTATACTTGGTAGGCCTTTCTTACGAACTATAGGTGGCATAGTTTTTAAGGCGTCCAGGCGCTTTAAGGCGCTGGGGGCGCCTCAACGCCTAGGCGCTCAAAGCGCGAGGCAAGGCGACGCCTTAGTCAATTTTTATTAGGCGCTAGGGGGACTAATATGGCAGCCATGAGTAGACATAAAACCGATTCATACCTTGAATTTCCTGGTTGTTGAGCCCACATAGCATCCTTTCCTCCCATCTTGTTTCCCATTTCTTCCTTCCACAATAGAAATCTGCATAAAGATGAACATATATCATATATGTTTAAAACTAGACTTAATTAATAGACCACCATTGGTAAAAAACAGAGAGTAAATGACAGAACAAGTGCAAAACAAGATGACAAACATGAGTGCATTACATATTACATAAACTAGGTCCACCACACAAAATAAATTAGGTTCACAACATAAATTAGGTTCCAAACACACGATCATAAGCAAGGCTGGCCACTCTCAATTCTCAATAGCCATCATCGAACTCATCCATGATAGCATTTGTGTTGTCTTCGCCATCTTGGTCAGCACTAGTTGGATCTTCATCATCATCGGTCACATCAACATCATCTTGAAGGAAGTCTGAATCATCATCCTCTCCATTAGGGATACTTGATTGTTGTTCTTGGTCATCCTCTTCGTCATCTTCATGAAGAAATGTTGGTGACGGAGCAGCCCCTTTGCGCTACCTTTGGTACTGGACATTAACATTTGAGCCCCCCCTTGTCATGGTGCTAGCTCTAGGAAAGTTGCGACCTTGCAGCGACGAACTTGCACCAACAACCTCATCAACAAGCTCCCATGAAATGTCATCGGGACACCCTCGAGCACCTTGGGGTGGAGGTATTGTTGGGTCAACCCACTCATTGCCCCAATCAAAATCCTCAATGACTAGAGGGTCATAGCTATTGTCACCCATCTTCTCACGCCTCTTTTGAAACCTATCCAAGTTCTTCCGGTTGTATGAAACAAAGACATTGTCATTCAAGATTCGGTGTTGTAACCGGTTCCTTTTCTTGGTATGGATCTACAAATAGCAAATAGAGTGAATAAATAACTTGCTGAGATTACTTGCTGAAACTAACTTGCTCTTGCTGAAATAAAGACAAAGAAGTTACTCACAAATTCAAATGTGCTCCAATTCCTCTCACAACCGGATGATGAAGCACAAAGACCAACAATACGCTTTGCAAACCTTTGTAGCTCAACTGCCCGACCACCATATGAACGCCACCAATCAACTAAAATGGTAAAATAAACACACACGTGCATTAGGAGTTTGTACTTTGTACAGAAAATAACATGCTGAAATTAACTTGCTTGTTGCTGAAATTAACTTTAGTAGTTTAGTTCACTTACGAGGGTTTCTTTTGACCATGTTATCGATTGCCATCACATTAGCAAAGGGTCCTCGCTTGTCCTCATAGTGAACGGCTTGTGCATCAATCTTGTTGCGAGTATCGACATCAAGTACCGTTCGTGCAAGGACATCATTAAAACAACTTCTTAGCTCCCCAATTAGGGCATCATCACCACTCTCGACAATAGAGAAGTATTTTCCAGGGTTAAAAAACAAAGCAGCCCCATACAATGGATGATCCATTTGATTCTCCCAACGTTTGTCAACAATGTCCATGATCTTCTTGAGCAAAGCTTGCTTGTTTTGGTGGGGAAAACCTTGATTGATCCTCTCCTTTGCAAACCTCATTAGTGCTGTAATTTCTAGCATGGCAGGAATATCATCACCATCCGTTACCCTAAGCACTCGAAGTAGTGGACCTGAAGCTCTAAGGCAGTCCTCAATTGCATGCCACCAATCCGTCGAAAGCACAATGTCTTGCACATTCAAACCGGCTGCAGTTTTGGCCAATTTGTTTCCAACCCATGCTTGACATGTAAATAGACTCCTCAATGCTTGCTTTGTTTGACCAAACTCTTAAGAGCAAGAATGGATGTGGCAAAGCGAGTGGCTGCGGGTCTCACAAGATCCAGCCCACCCGTTGCCTTCCTCATTAGACTAATAATTCTGCCATACCTATAGATGAAAGTGGTGAGTCATCTACCCCATGCAATAGGCTTCTTAAATGCCTTTAGCTTCCCTATATCTTCGAACATTAGGTCCAAGCAATGACATGCACATGGACTCCAATATAGTGTAGGAATCTTTTGCATTAGAATCTTGCCCGTTGCCTTGTAGTTAGCACCATTGTCGGTGACAACTTGGACAACATTCTCTTTACCGACATCCTCAATTCTCTTCTGTAGCAAATCTGCTATCATCCTAGCATCTTGGCATTCACTTGATGAATCAACCGACTCCAAGAAGTAAGTGCCCATCGGGCTGTTTACAAGGAAATTGATCAAGTGGCGTCCCCTTTTATCGTACCAGCCATCTGACATTAGTGTGCAGCCATATTGCTTCCATGCTACCTCGTGCTTCACCCTCAACTGTTTTTTTCCTTGACACAATCCCTAAGCAATGGCTCCCGCAGCTCATGAGGAGAAGGAGGCTTGTAACCCGAGCCATATTGACAAGAGGCTTCTATTGCAATCTGGAATTGCCTAGAGCTTGCAACATTGAAAGGTATGCCACACTCATAGAAAAACAATGCCCACTGCATACTCACATTCCGGTGTTTTTGTGCTGTACTCGATGGTGCTTTGAGAGCAACCGGAGCGTCTTTCATCGACAACATCCTCGGGTTTTTTCCTAAGCATGGAAATAATTGACTTGGCTGCAACAGATTGACACTTTTTGCCTGAGATTTTTACCGCAAAGGCTTTCTTGTTCTTCTTGGCTGCTGTCCCTGAACTTGGTCTTATAGCGGAGCCTTGAACTGCTGCTGCATTAGTGGAGCCTTGAACTATCCCTGCTGCATCTACCTCCACTACATCATCATCATCATCTGGCCGTCCTATGTTTCTCCTGTTCTATTCCAAATATTCTAACATCTCCCTCCTAAGTTGTGTGGTAACCTTTGGACAACCTGTTGCATCCCTACTGATGTCAGCAAGATGCTCTTTGTGTCTCTTGATCCCTCCAGAAGTTATCTTGCCACAAAGATTGCATACAACATTATTGATGTTGCCAGGTTTCAACCAATACCCATAATTCCAGCCCGGATCATTTGACCTCCGTGGCCTGCGTTCTGGATCTTTCATTGGATCATAAGCATCACCATCCCCATCAGGTCCTGCATCTTCCATTGTGGGACTGCAAAGTGCAAACAATTAACAATATAATATAGGGCAGAGGACAATCAACTACTATTCTAATAATAAGCTAGTATAAAGAAGATCCACTAACCTACTATTCTAATCAGCTAACAAGGACAATCAGCAACTATTTTAATCACAATTTGCAGATAACACTACTATAATAGAGGACAGAGGCACAAGCACCACATCTGCACATGCATATACTAAACAGAGGTAAGGCAGTGAGGCACAAGCAGCAGCACCATCAGAAAACATGAGCAGGTGAGGGGAAAGAGAGGCAGAGAGGAGCCGTACCTTGGGAGAGGGCTGCCGTCGGAGGAGGAGTTTGGCCGGAGAGGGGAGGGCCGGCGGAGGAGGATCTTGGCCAGAGAGGGGAAGGGCCGGTGGAGGAGGAGCTTGGCCGGAGAGGGGGAGGCCGGCAGAGGAGGAGCGGATCTGGGCCGATGGCGTGGGAGGAGAGAGTTCCCCTCTCTTTTCCCCTCGATTGCTGTCCCAGGTGTGTTTCCCTCTATCTCCCACCTCTGTTTACCCTCTCTCTCTTGCTCAATTTGTCTTCCATCCCCACCAATTTCTCTTTCTCCCGCCGCCAGTTTCTGATTCCCGCTCGACCTGCCCACACATGTCCAGGGCGTCCAGAATCGGCCAAAGCGATGCCTTCTCCGCAAGCGATGCCCTGGACGCCTCAACAACCCAAGTCGGACGCCTTAGACCGAAAACTAAGGCAAGAACGATGCCTTGACATTGCCGAGCGCTCTGACGCCTAAGCGTCGCCTTGGCGACACCTTAAAAACCATGATAGGTGGTATTATTGACATGAACAAAGGTAATATAAGACTCCAATTTCCATTAAAGAAAGAGATGGAACACTTCCCTAGAAACAGAATTAAAACACCTTATGAATCTATTATGAGGTCCACCTATGGAATCAATTTGAAGGATGACAAGACTTGATACTATGCATTATGCCTAGCTAGGGGCATCAAACAATAGCGCTTGTTGGGAGGCAACCCAATAGTTATCTTTAAATTTTTGTTTTACTTTATGTTTTGGTGTGTTGACATGATTATTGCTACTGTAATGATTGTATTTTTATGGTTAAATTAGTGATTGTGCCAAGTAAAGCCTTTGGGATGATTTGGAAGATAGTAGAATTGGTATGGTGCAAAAACAGAAACTTTTGCGTCTAGTGTATAATTTATCTGGTTTTACTGGAACGTCTTTTTTATTTGAATTTTATACAAAGTATTGGTATACAAATTTCCCAGGTTTAACTAATTTTTCAGAATTTGTGGAGTTACATAAGTATAGTTTTTCTACAAATCTTTACAAACTTTTCTATTTTAGACATATTTTGTTTTTGCTTGCATAGTTTGCTTGTTTTCATGATTCTATGGATTGTATCGGGGGGTATAAGCCATGGAGAAGTTAGAATATAGTACCTATTATGCAATAATGAAATATGAATCAATTTATAACAGTACCTTATTTGATATGTTTATTATACTAACGGATCTCGCGAGGTTTTGTTGAGTTTTGTGTGCTGAAGTTTTCAAGTTTTGGGTGAGAGAATGATGGATGAAGGAATAAGGAGCGGCAAGCCCTAAGCTTGGGGATGACCAAGGCAATCCAAGGTAATATTCAAGGATTACCCAAGCTTCTAAGCTCGGGGATGCCCCGGAAGGCATCCTGTCGTGGTTTTATCAACCCGGCAGATGTCCTCGTAACAGGAATTAGGTGTGAGGCCATCGCCGCTTGGTGGCGACTCGAAGGGGTTAAGCGAGAGAGAGAGTCGGGTTTACCCAGGTTCGGCCCCTCCTATGGAGGTAATAGCCTACGTCCTGCTTTTTGTGTATTGGATTGATGGATCTCGATTACAAGGGTGCGGAATCGCTAACCTAGCTATCGAGAGATTGTAACTTGAGCGTTTCGGCCCTAGGGGTCTGCCTTTATATACAGGTCAAGCCCTAGGGTTTACAACAGAGTCCGGGTCATATTATGACCCGTGATTTACTACATCTCTAACTTATCTTGCACTCTAAGGGAACTTGAACCAGCGTCCTTAGCTTCATGGGCCCTGAGCCGCCGTCTTCGGGTTGTGGGCCGCCCGGCGTCTTGATCAACCGCCACCTTGGTTAGTTTGCACTAGGGACACGACCCACCTTGAACTGAGTCACACGACTGTTGATGTGTTGACACGGCCCAGTAGGGCGGGTTACACCGTGGAGTTAAATCCCCAACATTAGGCCCCAGATTGATTTGAATTCATTCATGTCAATAGATTTTTCTTTCTTGTGGCGGCTCATCTTTGAACTGGTATCTTCAGCAGATTTTACAACACCGGCTTGTTTTGCTCCCACACTTGTCATTTTCCCATCGTTCATTTATCATGACGTCACCTGCCATTAGTCTGAAAAAACAATAATGACATCATAGCGAATCTGGTCGTATCCACTTATTCCGAAAACCGAGGCGTTTTTGTTTCCCGAAATTTATTGTATTCCCTCGATTGTCGCGCCTCTCAGTTGCCTCTTCGGGCTCCTTCCCTTTAAATATTCACCGAAGGGTCCTGGATTCATTTTCCACTTCCCTTTCTTGCTTCTTCTTCTTCCTCGAATCCGGGAGCTCCTCGCGCCACCGCCCCAACCTTCCTCATCTCGCTGAGCTTCCTCAAGGTCGTCGCGGCAATCTTTCTCCGTTAGTGGATCCTCCGCGCGCTTTCCACGTCTCCGGTCGACTGCTTCGGGTAAGTCATATTTCTTCCAACTAGATCCATTAGAACACCTTGAGATTCTTCGAGTTCCTGGGCAACTTTCCTCTGGTTCATCGCCATTGCTAGCTCTGTGAGCAGATTCCACGAACGTGTTCATCAAAGTAGAGCGGTAGAGATGCCAACTCTGTTTTGCATATGACATGTCTTAATCTTTCCTTGTATTAGATGAACCGTATTGTCATTACTTCCATGCCCTCCTGCTAGGGTTAACAAATATTTTCCCCTTTTTTGAACCATTTTTAGATCCGAAATTGATGTTGCTTCAGGGGAAACTTGTTCATCTCATACTTAGCAAAAATTCCATAGAATCCATTGTCTTAACACGAGTCACCCTTACTTTTGTCGGCTTAAAATTTATAACTCGCCATGTATTCCGGCCATTGTAAAGACTCTGGCCTTCTATAAGGCTTGCCCCTTTTATTGCAAATAATTAGGTTATTTCACTTGGACCACTTACTTAAGCCGCCCTCTTTATTTTATACAGGCGACTCATTATGTCAGAGTCAAAAGCCTGCAATTGGGTGGCGACTCAAGTTTCTGACGCTATCCTTAAGGATTATGAGGAGCATGGGTTTTTGCAGCCTCAAAACGTGATTGGCTGGCGAGTCGTCCTCGGAGAAGAGACACCAAATCCCAAGGAAGGGGAAGTGGTGATAGTTTTGGATCACTTGCAGAGGGGGTTTTCACCTCTCGGGTCAAAGTTCTTCTGGGACATCTTGCATTTCTTCAATCTGCACCCCCAAGACCTGGGCCCTAACTCCATCTCGAACCTCTGCCAGTTCCAAGTATTCTGCGAGGTGTACCTTCAAACGAAGCCCACTGTCTCCCTCTTCAGGGAGTTTTTCTACCTGAACCGGCAAACAGAGTGTGCGGATGGCCCCGGCTTAGAACTTGGCGGGGTTTCAATTCAAAGGCGAAAGGGTGTCCTTTTCCCTGTCGCCACCTTGCCAAGCCACCCAAAAGGGTGGAATAAGACTTGGTTTTACTGTCAAAACACCGCTCCTGCTGATGAAAATCCCTTGCCGGGTTATAGGCCCGACTCCCATGGATCTTGAGCTTCCGGGCTGGGCTCCTTTAGAAGAGCGTTCCCAACACGCCCACATTTATCCAAAATTAAGGGCTCTGCTGGCCAACGGGTTGACGGGGGTCAACTTGACCCGGTGCTGGGTATCTTGGAGAATTCTCCCATTAAGTCGGCACAATGGCTTAATGTGTACCTATTCCGGCGATCTGAACGATGTTCAGCGGCACAACAACTTTTCCTTGGAGGCCAACGAAATAAACTGGATGGTAAAGAGGCTGTTAGGTGAAAACTTGGAGACCTGCAGTAAGGATGGGTTGAAACCCTTTTATGCCCTTAACCCGGCTCCTGCGGTATAAACTTTTAAAATCTTCATCAGACTTTTTTGAAGAAACTTTTAGTCTTTGCTTCCTTGGTCTGAATTTTTTATTTTGTAGGCTACCTCTTCCTTTTGGAATCGGAGATGTCTCAAGGCAATGGCTAACAAGCCTAAAGCCGCCCCAAGCAAGAAGAAAAGCAAGGCAGCTGCAGAAGGTCCATCTCAAATGGACGAAACAGCCGCCACCGATACCCGATCAGAGGTAAAATTAACCTTTTGCTTATATTTCTTTGAATTCATCTGACGCCCTTTCCTTCTTAGGGTGATGTTGAAACAAGCCGTGCACGCGATGTTGAGGTAATTTCCATATCTTCCGACTCAGATCCTCCGCCTCCGTTGAAAACACGGCGAGTTGTTCGGAAGATAGGCTTTTCTCACCCGGACGCTCATCTGGATCCTTGCTTTATTTTGAAGAAAACCCAACACCAGTCTAGGCGTCAAACCCGAAGCGGAAGTGGAGATCTTGTTGAGGGCTTACCTGACAAATCAGTCACCCAAAAACGACTAGCCAAGGTACTTGATATCCCAAACTTTCCAAAGAAAATTCCGCCTTGATGCGTCAATGCTTGAACTCCTATGCCTTTGTTAATCAGGAGATGCCACCTTCGTCGGACGACTCAACTGCGTCCAAGCTGGCACCCTTTGTCATCAATCAAGGGTAACTTCCTTATCAATTTCATCTGTTTGAGTAAGCTATTGCTTTTTCCTTTTTTCATATCATACTTTTGTAATTTGGCAGGGCCAAAGCCAAGAAAAGGAAGACTGACGGGTCTTCTGTTAACCCGGAGACTTCTGAGCCGGAACTTCCTGATCCGGCGGCTCAAGAAATTCATGACAACCATGCTGAAGACCCTCAAGAAACCCAGGACAATTTACCTCATGAACCTAGCAACACTGATGCCGTAACAGTTCAAGCCACAACAACAGTTAACCTTGACCCGCCAAATCCTCCAGCAGCAAACAAAGATGCCCCTGAAGTTATCATTACTGGGACGGCTTATGCTGCTCCCAGGATTTCCAGGGTGTTAGCAAAAGTTGTTGCTAAAGATGAAGCGGTACTGCAAGAAAAGGGGAAGACCAAGTTGGAGCTTCCGAATTATGAGAGCTTTAGTGTCGAAGATCTTCACGCTGCCTACTTAGACCGCCTGGCAACAAACCGTGAGATGGAAATCGGCCTAGTTAGCATGATGAAAAATAAGTATGAGGTATGTTCTCCTTTTCATACTTTCATTATATATCCTTTTGTAGCCCCCAAGGCTCATCTTTGTCTTTGTAAGATAAGATGGGTCTTGCAAATGTTAGGTTGACTCAACCTGTAGCCCCCAAGGGCCGGCTCATCTCCTTGAGATGAGTCGGGTCTTCTTGTAATAACATTGAAGAACTTTTAGACCTGTAGCCCCCAAGGACCGGCTCATCTCCTTGAGATGAGTCGGGTCTTCTTATAATAACATTGAAGAACTTTTAGACCTGTAGCCCCCAAGGGCCAGCTCATCTCCTTGAGATGAGTCGGGTCTTCTTATAATAATATTGAAAAACTTTTGGACCTGTAGCCTCCAAGGGCCGGCTCATCTCTTTGAGATGAGTCGGGCTTTGTCTCATCTTGAATGTTAAAAGAGTTGAGATACATTAGCCCCCAAGTGCAAAATATATTGCTGTGCAATTTGTTTGGGACTTGATATAAACTTCGTTCACGATGCAGGAGGCTTTGAAGACAGCCGAAACAAGTGCGGCCGACCTGAAAAAAGACCTGGAAAAAAGGCAGACCTCCCAGGCAGAAGTTGAAGAAAAACTACGCCTTTCTTTGGTTGAGCTAGAAAACACCAAGGCGGGCTTCCTAAAAGAGAAAAAAATCCTTTGATGATGAGAAGACGGCTTTGGTTAAGCGTGCAGAGGATGCTGAGGGCCGGCTGAAACCCATTGCCGAGGAATTATCCCGGTTAAAACGGCATACGCCCAGATGGCCCAAGCTATTTTTGGTAAGCATAAATATATATCATCCTGTCTTCTCTGGAACGTAGATATAATGTGCTTGGTGACTCATGTATTGATTCTATTCTGCAGGCCCCTGAACTAGCAGTTTTTATGATAACAGTTTTGTCGTGGATTTGTCACGGCAGATGTCCGAAGACTTAGGTTCGAGGCCATCGTTAAGAGGTGGACTCAAAGGGGTTAAACGGGACAAGGGACACGAGTTTACCCAGGTTCGGCCCCTCACCGTGGAGGTAAAAGCCTACGTCCTGCTTATATTGTATTGACTGGTGTATCGATTACAAGAGGCGGCTTGCTTGCCCTAGCTCTCGATACTTGGTTTCTGTCTTACTTAACTTGTCTAACACGCCGCAGGGGCTCACCTTTATATACATAGGTCGAGGCCCTAGGCTTACACGAGTCCGGGTCGGGTTATACAACGTAACCGATCCTGGTTCCAACTCCTTAGTCTTACAGAACAAGTCATCTTATGGCGGCTTACATCTTCTGGCCCATGAGTCGCCTCATGCCTCTTGGGCCTTGACCTCAGTCCATCTGGCAAGCCGCCATATGGCCTGGTCTTCATGTCTTGTCTTCCTCCTGGCCCACTTGGTAACCCTCCATGTGGCTTGGTCTCCATCTTCTGACCCACCTTATGGGTCTTGACTATGAACCGCCAAGCTGGTGACCGGGTCTTCAGTGAATCGCCAAGTCCTGGCCGGGTTATACTCCGGCCGGGTTATATCGCGGGGTTATATCCCTGACATTAGCCCCCAGGTTAGCTTGAATTTATTCTTGCTAAGATCGAGCCGTCTTCTCAATCGTCTTGCTTGTCAGTGTCCTTCGAAGTAAAATTCTGGGAATATAACACCCATATGCCATTGAGTCGGCCTCCAATACTCTCGGCGGGTTATCACCGCCGGGTTATAATATTTGAATCGCCGGGTCATGTAATGTTGGTGACGCCGGGTTAGATAACCAGACTCCAGCTGACTTTGATAACTCTTTTCAACTTTTTTGATATATCCATATTACCTGTAGCCCCCAAGCTCCAAATGTATCCATGATGACTTGGCGCTTTGCAATAATATCTTGACTGTGCAGCCCCCAAGTACCAGGTTGTCTCGCCTGCAGCAGCCTGGGACTTATAACTGTCTTATACCTTATAAAGCTTCAACTGGTGTAGCCCCCAAGAGACGGCTCTTCAGCATGTGATGGGCCGGGTCTTCAATGAGAACCTTATAATCTGCTTGAACAGCTAAATACTGTAGCCCCCAAGTGTCGGGTCGCATGTCTGCGGCGACTTGGGACTTCAGAGAATTTGATCTGAGCGGTGTAGCCCCCAAGTGCCGGGTCAGTAATATGTACTGGGCCGGGACTTAGAAGGATCGCAGAAAACCGGCTCATCTCCTTGAGATAACAGGGTCTTGTTGACAATGTACTGACTTGAAAACCGGCTTGCATTAGCCCCCAAGTGCCGTGACGCATGCTTGCAGCGACATGGGACTTGCGTACTTGATATAAACCGGATTTGAATAATATAGCCCCCAAGAGCCGGGTTGCCTGCCTGCGGTGACTCGGGACTGTATAAGAATATTGTGATTCCTTGACCGTGGTTGTAACCCGGTATTAATAATGAAATCCCTGCTCGTGGTTGCGATGCAACCCGGCAAATATGTGCTTGCGAAATCCATGAGTGCTGTAGTATACTACAGGGCACTGTTTGAAGAAATCCAAGAGCCGGTCAATTAGATGACCCGGCATTATAATTAATAGGGCGACTCAAGAATATCCAGCCAGGTCGGCTATTTAGAGTCTTCATTATGCTTGCAGAGGTTACGATGTAACCCGGTTCGGTGACCGGCTCGTCTTAAGAGACGAGACCTGCAAAAATAAACAATACAGAGCATGCTCTGCATTGCTGTGAGGGCGGCTTGAAGAAGCATAACCCGGAACTGTTAAGTCTTTCATCTTTGCGAGGGTAGCTGAGGAGCCTGATCGAGAGGGTTGAAGCCCCCAAACGACCTTTTATAGTCTGACTTCGGGTCTTACTTCAATGAAACTAGCGTGATAGCCACTGGTTTGTCCATGCTTCGGTAAGCCGGCTCTCACATGACCCATCATGTTTTAACTTGGATAAGTTCATGACTTATCAAGAGTACAGGGGATCGGAGTAGCATCTTGGCGAACAGGCAGGTTTAACCAAGTTTCAACGAAGGCGGCTTAATAGCCCATGAAGTATCCTCGCTTTCTGTAAGCCGGCTCTCACATGACCCATCATGTTTTAACCTGGATAAGTTCATGACTTATCTAGAGTACAGGGGATCGGAGTAGCATCTTGGCGAACAGGCAGGTTTAACCAAGTTTCAACGAAGGCGGCTTAATAGCCCATGGAGTATCCTCGCTTTCTGTAAGCCGGCTCTCACATGACCCATCATGTTTTAACCTGGATAAGTTCATGACTTATCAAGAGTACAGGGGATCGGAGTAACATCTTGGCAAACAGGCAGGATTACTCTAGCCTGGTTATGGCTTAAAAGCCGGTCAAGAGGGTATGAAAGCTAAACCCGGTGGGTTTGGAAGCCCCCTAATGACTTTATGATTATCCAATGAACCAGGGTACCCATATTTGAATGGTACATCATGGCGGCTCGTCCTCTTGGGCGACTTTACAATATTCTTGAAAACTCGAACTTGCGAGAGATGAATTCCTTTGAACCGGATGCTGAGCCGGCTATCAAGGTCTCAAAGCTTTGTGAGAGACGGTCTTCTCTTGAGCCGGGTTTTAAGCATGGTACTAACCCTGGCCGAGCTGTTTCGGGTTAATCAGATACCTCGACTGGTTATTCTGCTGTTGGCTTCCATCGCCAAACTGTTGATTATGACCTCCATGATCGCTCTGATCTTGGTAACCGGTTCCTGAGCCGCCAGCACCAAAGCCGGCCCCTGAGCCGCCCGGTGCTGAGCCGCCTAATGGACCATTACTATTATCACGATGCTGTTGAAGGCTGTAATCCCGGAACTGTTGCATAATGTAGCAATCTCCCCAGGTATGTCGTGCCGGCTTATCGGGCCGGCTGTGCTCTGGGCAAGGCTTATTGAGCATCTCTTCCAGGTTGATAGGAGTTTTACCCTTAGCACGGGTGTTCCTGGTGTTGGTGTTTGCCACCAGTTCTGACCCGCCGTCCGGGTGCTTTCGCTTGCCCGGGTTGCTTCCAGCCATACTTTGCTATTGGCCCTTGCCATTGTTGCCTTTCTTCCCCTGACCTGATTTCTCATCATCAGAGCCCGGGTCTTTCGTGTTGTCGGAGTCTGCATATTTGGTGAGAGCCGTCATGAGCTCCCCCATGTCTTGACATGATCGTTTGAGCCGGCCAAGCTTCTGCTTCAAAGGCGTGAAGTGACAATTCTTCTCTAGAATCAAAACCGCCTGAGACGCCGTAATCTATTCAGAAGAGTGGATGATTTCGGAGACCCGCCGGACCCAGTGATGAGCTGACTCATCAGTACGTTGTACACAATGGTCCAAATCCACAATCGCCATGGGCTGCTTGCACTTTCCTTGGAAATTTTTGATGAATTTCACCCTTAACTCGGCCCAGGAAGTAATGGTGTTGGGTGGTAAACCCTTCAACCATGTGCGAGCCGGCCCTTCCAGCATCATGATGAAATACTTTGCGCAGACTGCATCACTAACGTCTAACATCTCCATGGCCAGCTCATAGCTTTCAACCCAAGCCTCGGGAGGTAAGTCAGCCGTGTAATTGGGCACCTTTCGAGGACCCTTAAAATCTTTCGGCAAACGCTCATTCCGCAGAGTCGGCACCAAACAGGGCACTCCCACAGCCCTGGAGGTTATTCCTGCTCCTAATGAGACGTAGGGTGCAACTGTGGGTTCTTCATGAGCTGCCGCCGTCGCCTGAGCCGCCGCTTCTTGCTGTGCTTTTGCCCGTTCCACCCGTGCTTGAACATCTAGAGCCGCCCGATCAGCTTGAGGCGGGCTACTGCTAGAGACCGCCGGCGACTCATAACGCCGGCTGTAGCTACGGCTGTGGATGGGAGTTGAGTGCACGCGACTCCGGCTGTAATTATATTTCTCCTGCTGGGCCATCACCGTTCGTAGGTATCTGATGGCATTCCGCACCTCTTCTGCATAAGGCGCCTCATCGGGGATTGGGATTGTATCAAGCCTGGTTGCCGCTGCCACCATGTTCTCCGCCGGGTTAGCATAATGACCCGGCGGTGTTGCATAAAGTGGTAGCGGGTTTTGGTTCCGTCGGGGCGGGTCTAGCTGCTGACGCTGAGCCGCCGCCCGGTTTCCAGGTATTTCCGCCGTCCGGGTTACGGTCAAAGGTACGTTCCGTCCCGTTCCTGGCGTGTTAAAAAGATTCCTAGCTTCATATTGCTCCGGCAAGCGGGATTGATGTCTCATGCGATAAACCGCCGCTGCTGACTGTTGTTCTAACTCAAGGCGAAAAGCATCCGCCTTAAGGCGTTCCGCCTCAGCATCCATCTGAGCCTTCAACTCATTGATTTCCTGTTGGACTCCGGCCATCTGATTCTTTAACCTCGCAATCTCCGCATTACGGGCCGCTTGGTTTTCAGTAGTGACCTCAGTCTCCATTAGGGTTGTAAACTCGTTCATCAGATCCAGAAGAACCTGAACCGGGGGCCTGCCTGACCCAGACCCGGTCGCACCGGCGGCTGTACCGCTCGGAGCCGCCGCGGAACCCGCCATAAAAACGGCAGCGCGGTTTGGCGGCTCATCCTCCTCCGGCTCATGATACTCTGACTCGGGGTAAGGCTCGTCGTTGCCCCCAAGTCCACCATTATGAAGCTGATAGATCGATTCCATCTCTCCACTCGAGGATCCTTCCTCTGAGTAGACCAGAGTTTCCTCCTGTGACATAGAACCTTCAAGATCCATGCCTTGAGTAAAGCCAACGAAGACGTGCTCCCTGCCCGGGTCAACACAGGCGGGTTGCATGCTTTGGGCGCTTTGCTCATGCCGGGCCGGCTCGACGATGTCAGTGCAGATGTCCGGCCCGGGTTCAGATCTGCCGATCTTGCCGATGAAGATGTTGACTCCACCGAAGGGGACCCGGAAACCATGCTCGATTGAGTTGGCCTCAGGACCCCAGCCGGCGTCGTCGAGGTAGAGTCTCCCATGGCGACTCTTGGTTATCTCACCATTGACGTACCCTTCGCTCCCAGAGAGAGAACCCTTTGAGAACTCAACACCACCGAGCGCTTGCCCCACGGTGGGCGCCAACTGTCGTGGATTTGTCACGGCAGATGTCCGAAGACTTAGGTTCGAGGCCATCGCTAAAGAGGTGGACTCAAAGGGGTTAAACGGGACAAGGGGCACGAGTTTACCCAGGTTCGGCCCCTCACCGTGGAGGTAAAAGCCTACGTCCTGCTTATATTGTATTGACTGGTGTATCGATTACAAGAGGCGGCTTGCTTGCCCTAGCTCTCGATACTTGGTTTCTGTCTTACTTAACTTGTCTAACACGCCGTAGGGGCTCACCTTTATATACATAGGTCGAGGCCCTGGGCTTACACGAGTCCGGGTCGGGTTATACAACGTAACCGATCATGGTTCCAACTCCTTAGTCTTACAGAACAAGTCATCTTATGGCGGCTTACATCTTCTGGCCCATGAGTCGCCTCATGCCTCTTGGGCCTTGACCTCAGCCCATCTGGCAAGCCGCCATATGGCCTGGTCTTCATGTCTTGTCTTCCTCTTGGCCCACTTGGTAACCCGCCATGTGGCTTGGTCTCCATCTTCTGGCCCACCTTATGGGTCTTGACTATGAACCGCCAAGCTGGTGATCGGGTCTTCAGTGAATCGCCAAGTCCTGGCCGGGTTATACTCCGGCCGGGTTATATCGCGGGGTTATATCCCTGATAAGTTTGCTCCTGCTCAAGGCTGTTTATTCGCTGACGGAGCAGCTTTACACCGGGAGTCATCTTGCCATCAAGGCGACACTGGGGGATAAGCAACCCGTAAAATATATCAAGAATGTACTGGAGAGCATCTCCATCATCCCTCAGCATATTCCAGAGCTGAAGAGATCAGCTACCCGATCGGGCGCAATATATGCATTGAGCCAGGCTTTGGCTTATGGAGAAGAGCTTGATCCGTCTGAGCTAGCAAAGGGCTTTCCTGAATTTCAAAATGACGGGTCAGAATTCTCCCAGGAAGAGTATGCGGCTTGTGTTAAGGATGCTCAGATTTTGTCGACTCAACTGGTTTCTGAGATGAAGCTGAGGAGCTACCAGGCGGCTTATGGCGCCAACCATACTCGAATTCCACCACCTGATCTGATGACAAAGAATCTGGCTCCTCAACGACGCGAGCACGTTTTTGCCCCTGAAGTTGACCCATCTTCAATCCTTGATAACGAGGCTGTGTTCCACGCTTTATCTCTTTGCAATTGGGATGCAGACAACCTTCAGATTCAGGAGCCAGAAGACCAGTCGATGAATAACCCGGAGGCGTCTCATGCGCAAGATTAGTTGCATCTGACCCGGATCATATGGTCGGCGATTTAAGCTTCCTGAACTGTTATCTTGTCAACTTAAGCCCCCATGTATGGGCAGAAAAATAGTTTGTGGCTTCCTTAAGCCTGTAATAGGGATAGTTGAACACTGTTGTCATGCCATCATGCATGTTTTGCACCTTTGATGCTAGATGCTTTATTTGTTGTTTCCTCATCCCGTCCATGCAACCCTTCCATTGACTGGTCCTTTGATAACATATAACCGGGTAGAATGACCCGGCCTTTAATTTTCAATAACCTATTCCTCTTTCAACAATGTTGAATTTGCAGGATAGCTTGTCGATTGGCTGCTCACGCATATTCAATCGTTTAACCCGGTCTTTGAATCATGGTCCAGTAATAATTTTAGACCTAAAACTTGTTGTAACAAGCCAAATAAACAACATGGATAAGCCGACTCAATGAGTCGGCTAAAATTGATGACCAAACTTGAGGTCCTTTGTTAGCCTCTTCAAGAAATAACATAATTTGTTGCTGTCATGCAGCCGATGACCCGGTCATTTTATACAAAAATTTGGAAAAAAACAGGGTCGTGCCTAGAATATTTTTGTGTGATGGGTTTCATCACATAGTATTTATGTTGGGAATTGTCTTCCTGAAGATTTGGAAATATAAGGTGACCCCCTTTGAAGGCCCCTTTAGTAGTCATATCTTTAATGTAAAGGACGTTTGGTTATAATGCCAGCTTTCGAGGCTCGACAGAAAAAGACCGACTTTCGAGGCTCGGGTCTTGCTTCAATGAAGCGGGTATGATAACCCATGGTTCATCCTAGCTTTCCATGTGCCGACTCTCACATGACTGAAGCCGATGTTTAAACTTTAACAAGTTCAGGGTCCAAAAACAGATTGACTCGTCAAGAGTTCACGGGGTCATCTGATCGGAGTCGCATCGAGCACACAGGCAGGTTCAACCATATACGGTGTTTATTTTGCCGGGTCAAGAGGGTGAGAAAGCTAAGCCCGATGGACTGGAAGCTCCTAAATGCCCTTGATAAGGTGGCATTGATATGCCGGGTCACAAGGGTGAGAAAGCTAGACTCGATGAGTCGGAAGCCCCCAAGTGCCCTTTGTTTCAGAAAATAAAGGCTCAAACTCATCTTGTAAGTTGAAACGACAAAATACGCCGGCTTTATTCATACTTGAAACATAAAGAAGTATATACAGAAGTCTGCAAGGGGGGAAGAAATTACATAAAAAGAGCCGACGGAGCTAGGTTTTGATAAGGCTACTAGTGTTCCAGGGCCGACTTATTCCCCTTCTTGGAGACATAAGATTTCTTCTCTGTTACTCTCCAGAATTATAAATTTCAACCAGGGATTCAAGGGCTAGTTATACTGACCATTATTCAACTGCTTGGGATTACTTTGAAATCCCCCTTGGTTATTATGTTGATTGCTCTGGCTAGGATGTTGCCCATTGCCATGATTTCCTTGATGTTGAAAACCAGCTCCTGGGCCACCTTGTGACCCGCCAGGTCCATGTTGACCCGGATGTCCTCCACCATTGCCTCCTGAGTTATTCTGGAAAGCTTGGCTATGAAACTCTTGCATGATATAACAATTCTCCCAAGAGTGGCTAGCCGGCTTATCTTGGGTACTATGTTTAGGACAAGGTGCTTTAAGCGCCTCCTCATAATTGCGAGGTTTATTCCCATTGTAAACTCCTCCAGGTCGACCACCCCGGCGCTGGTTCTTGAAACCTGTATTGGTGTTGGCCACAACGTCTGACCCGCCATCCGGTTGCTTTCGCTTATTTTGAGCCCCCTAGTTGCCTCCTGAACCGTGATGACCTTTCCCTCCTTCAGATTTTTTGCCTTTGGAGGTTTTCTCCTCGTCTGAGCTGGGATCCTTCGTGCTATCTGACTCGGCAAACCTGGTGAGGACATCCATTAAGTCTCCCATGTCCTGCACCTTCTGCTTGAGCCGTCCAAGCTTCGGAACCAAGGGCTGGAAATGACAGCTCTTTTCTAATATTAGGACTGCACGAGCCGCCGTGATGCTGTCCGACGAGTGGATGATTTCCACTACCCGGCGAGTCCAGTGGTGAGCTAACTCGTCTACTCGTTGAACGCAATGCTGTAGATCTACTATCATCATAGGCTTCTTGCAGGTTCCTTGGAAATTCTTGATGAATCGCTCTTTGAGCTCAGTCCATGAGTTGATGGACTTAGGTGGCAAGTTTTTCAACCATGTCCGAGCCGGTCCTTCCAACATCATGGTTAAGTATTTAGCACACACCGCGTCGCTGACATCCAGCATGTCCATCGCCAACTCGTAGCTCTCGATCCAAGATGCCGGCTCAAGATCTGCCGTGTAGTTTGGCACCTTACGCAGCCCCTTGAAATCTTTGGGCATGCGCTCTGCGCGGAGCGCCGGAGATAAACATGGGATACCAATCATCCTACTATTGGACTCAGCCCCCAAGCTCGCTGTTTGAGGGTGAAGCTGCTAGATTGCCCGTGCTGCTGCCTCTCCTTCTGCTTGTCGCGCGCCTCTCGCAGCGTCAACAACCGCCTGGGCGTCTGATGGCAAGGGACGAGTCGGAGAGACTTGATGCTGCTGTCTCCGCCCAGTGCTAGAGATGGCCAGGGACTCCACATGGCGGCCCTTGCTAGCATAGGGACTGGAATGCATCCGGTCCCGGCTATACGAATACTGTGCCTGTTGTACCACGGCAGTCTTCAGCATCTCGATGGCGTTCCTGGCTTCAACCTCGAGCGGGGAGTTTCCATTAATGGGCAATGCTTCCAAATTCCAGGTCACGGCCAGCATATTATCAACAGGATTGGAAAAGTGGCCCCACGGCGTCTGAAATCGCTGAGGGGGAGATTGAGCCGGCGGAGGTTGAGCCGGCTCCTCTTGCCGATTCCCAGGTTGCTGAACAGTCCC
The DNA here is from genome assembly GCA_039707655.1 of Elymus sibiricus. Classification (NCBI taxonomy): domain Eukaryota; kingdom Viridiplantae; phylum Streptophyta; class Magnoliopsida; order Poales; family Poaceae; genus Elymus; species Elymus sibiricus. Next base: position 314,354,818 of record CM077673.1, read on the forward strand.
TGGTGTCTGATGTGGGTGTTAAAAAGCTGTTGAGGCTCAAGTTTTTGGGGGAGCCCACGGTGGCGTCTTCTCTCGTAAACTGCCTCCGACGCTTCTCTCCGAACCCCTAACTGCCAGGCCTCAGCCATAAGGCGTTCTGTCTGTTGATGTATGCACATCTGTAGATCTGCCATCCGTGCGTTTTCAGCATCTATCTCCTTTTGCACCTCAATCATTTGAGTATGCAATTTGGCTAGCTCCACATTGCGCTCTTCTTGGTTTTTCGTAGTGACCGGGGTATCCACGAATTTTGCCATCTCGGCCATAAGACCAGTCATAGCCTGAGCCGGCGGTTTGGTTGACCCGCCAAAACCTCCAGCCACGGCCGGATCTGGAACCACTGAAGCCCCGGCCATGTAGACGGCAACTTGGCGAGGCGACTCGTTGCTTTCCTCGGGTGTTTCAGTCCCCAAAGAGCCCCCAAGTCCGCCATCATAAAGGGGGCAGATTGATTCCGTTTCTCCTATAGATGACATGCCGTCTGAATTGACGAGGACGTCGCCACTAGAGGCCGGCTCATCCGAAAGACTGACCCCTTGCGTGAAGCCAATGAATACACGGCGAAATCCGCCATGACATTGACTAGATTGGGTGCTCCGAGCCGGATCGTCGATGTCGATGTAGCTGTCCAGCTCGGAAATTCCTGACCCAATCTCCCTTGCGGGATCTTGTAACTCACGTCCGATCGGGTCGTCATTGACGCTCCAAACCGGCTGGTAGACCTTGTCGCGATGGCTCTTGGTCATCTGTTTCACCGCAAACTTCCCAAATCCTGACTGGATCCCCTTCGAAAACTCAACTCCACTGGGCGAGGGCCCCACGGTGGGCACCAACTGTCATGGTTTTATCAACCCAGCAGATGTCCTCGTAACAGGACTTAGGTGTGAGGCCATCGTCGCTTGGTGGCGACTCGAAGGGGTTAAGCGAGAGAGAGAGAGAGAGTCGGGTTTACCCAGGTTCGGCCCCTCCTATGGAGGTAATAACCTACGTCCTGCTTTTTGTGTATTGGATTGATGGATCTCGATTACAAGGGTGCGGAATCGCTAACCTAGCTATCGAGAGATTGTAACTTGAGCGTTTCGGCCCTAGGGGTCTGCCTTTATATACAGCTCAAGCCCTAGGGTTTACAACAGAGTTCGGGTCATATTATGACCCATGATTTACTACATCTCTAACTTATCTTGCACTCTAAGGAAACTTGAACCAGTGTCCTTAGCTTCATGGGCCCTGTGCCGCCGTCTTCGGGTTGTGGGCCGCCTGGCGTCTTGATCAACTGCCACCTTGCTTAGTTTGCACTAGGGACACGGCCCACCTTGAACTGAGTCACACGACTGTTGATGTGTTGACCCGGCCCAGTAGGGCGGGTTACAACGTGGAGTTATATCCCCGACACATCCCCTCTTTCGTCTCCAATCTATCGGTATGTCACTTGGAGCTATATTTTTATTCATCACATGTATGTGTTTTGCTTGGAGCGTCGTGTGTTTTATTTTGTTTTTTCCTTTAGTTTTCCACAATCATTGTTTTCTGGACACACATATTTGAGGGAGACACGCGGTTATGATAATTTTTTAGAATACTCTATATGTTTCACTTATATCTTTTGATCTAGGCTGTTGCTCTTGTGCTTCACTTATATCTTTTTAGAGCACGATGGCGTCTAAATTTTGTAGAAATGATTGAAATCTAATGCTTCACTTAAATATTTTTGAGAGTATAATAAGAAATAGGAATAGTACATGGCACGAATTATAAGACTAGTCCAAAAAGGATAGGTATTCGAGGGGATATAATAAAAACTTTCATGTAGCTCACTAAAGAAGGAACATGAGTTGATTATATTGATGTAGTAATATGAAAGGACATGAGTACATGATTGTTGGATAGTAGAAATATTGGTAATTAAATCTTGTTATTTTTTATTCATCTAAGTATTAACATGGCATGGTGATGATGTGTGAGCATTTTTATGTCTGAAATGAAATCCTATCATGTTGTTTGAATCAGGGGCGCGTGATGGTTAACTCCTCCCAACCTCCTCCCTAGGGGTATGCAGTAGTACTTTGCTTCGAGAGAGCTAATAGGATTTGCAATAAGTATGTGAGTTCTTTATGACTAATGTGAATCCATGGATATACGCACTCTCACCTTTCCGTATTTGCTAACCTCTTCGGTATCGTGCATTGCCCATTCTCACCTCGAGAGTCGGTGCAACCTTCGCCAGTGCTTCCAAACCCCGTGATATGATACGCTCTATCACACATAAGCCACCTTATATCTTCCTCAAAACATCCACCATACCTACGTATCATGGCATTTCCATAGCCATTCCGAGATATATTGCCATGCAACGTCCACCGTTCCGTCATATGACTTGTGTGTTCATCATCACATGACTTTGCACGATCATATAGCTGACATAGTATTTGTGGCAAAGACACCGTTCATCATTGTTTACATGTTATGCTAGATCATTGGACATCCTGGTACACTGCTGAGGCATTCATATAGAGTCATAATTGTTTCATGTTGAGTTGTTATATTGAGTTGTAAGTACATAAAAGTGTGATGATCATCATTATTAGAGCACTGTCCCACTGAGGAAAGTGTGATGGAGTAAATGATTCTCCCACAAGTTGGGATGAGCTCCAGATGAAAAATAAAAAAATGGGGGAGGCCAAATGTGCCCACCACAAAAAAAAGAAAAAAAGGAAGAAAAAAGGAAAGAAAAAAGAGAAAAAGAAAAAATAAATGAGAGAAAAAGAGAGAAGGGGCAGTGTTACTATCCTTTTTCCACATTTGTGCCTCAAAGTGGCACCATGTTCTTCATATAGAGAATCTCCTGAGTTGTCATTTTCATATGCTAGTGGGAATTTTTCGTTATAGAACTTGGCTTGAATATTCCGATGACAGGCTTCCTCAAATGCCCGAGGTCTTCATGAGCAAGCAAGTTGGATGCACACCCACTTAGCTCATGTTGAGCTTTCATACACTTATAGCTCTAGTGCATCAGTTGCATGGCAATCCCTACTCCTCACATTGATATCTATCGATGGGCATATCCATAGCCCGTTGATACGCCTAGTTGATGCGAGACTTTCTTCTCCACTTTTTACCCCTTTTGATATCTACCACCATATCCTATTCCACCCATATGCTATATCCATGGTTCACGCTCATGTATTGCGTGAAGTTGAAAATGCTGAAGCGCGTTAGAAGTACAATCCAATTGCCTGGTTTGACACCGGGGTGCTCATGATTTATACTTATGCGGTGAAGACGGAGTCATGCCATGCTTGATATGATAAAATGAGTAGGTGATACGTCTCCAACGTATCTACAATTTTTGATTGTTCCATGCTGATACATTATCATTCTAGGATACTTTTGGGTATTTATTTACCAATTTATAATATTTTTGAGCACTAACCTATTGACCCAGTGCCCATTGCCAGTTGTTGTTTTCTGCATGTTTTTCACTTCTCAGGTTTACAGTACCAAACGAAGTCCAATTGCCACAAAACTTTTTTATGATTTTTTTCTGGACCAAAAGAAGACCTGGGAGATTCGGAAGAAGGCCGGGAGCCGCACCAGGGCCGCACAAGCCAACAGGGCGTGCCCTAGGGGGCGCCCTGATGGCTTGTGCCTCCCTGGCAACCCTCCCGGCCTCGTTCTCTGGCCTATAAATTCTCATATATCGCAAAAACCCTGGAGGCAGTCCCGAAACCCTTTTTACGCCGCCGCAAGTCTCTGTTCCACCATGAAGCCATCTAGAGTTTTGTTCCGGCACCCTGCCATCGATCACGGAGGGCCTCTACATCAACCTTTCTGCCCTCATGATGATGTGTGAGTAGTTCACCATAGACCTACATGTCCATAGCTAGTACCTATATGGCAATCTCTCTATCTCTTGATCTTCAATACAATGACCATCGCATCTTCGCTTTGATCTATCCGATGTAACCCTATTGTGCGGTGTGTTTGTTGGGATCCGATGAATTGTGGGTTCATGTTCAGATTATTCATGAAAATTATTTGAGTCACCTCTGAATATTAAGATTCTTATTTGCATGATCATTATAGCTTCGTAATGCTCTCCAATTTATTGATGTGCTTTGGCCAAGTAGATTGATCTATCTTCGGTGGGAGTGGTGCGTTGTGGTAGGTTCAACCTGACGAGTTTCTATATCCCAGTGACAAAGTAGGGGCCAAGATGCGTCTTTGTGTTGTTGCTACTAAGGATAACACGATGGGGTTTATTTATATTGCTTGAGTTTACTTTGTCTACATCATGTCTTTGTCATGAACTTAATACGTAGAGAGGCAAGCATAGAAGCGCTCTTGAAGTGGAGTAATAGTAATAGGTGCAGGCAGGAGTTGGCCTATTTGTTTATTGACGTGATGCCTATATATACATGATCATTTCTGTGAAGATCGCATAACTATCCGATTTTCTATCAATTGCCCAGCAGTAATTTGTTACCCACCGTATGCTGCCTACATGAGAGATGCCGCTAGGGAAAACTATGGCCCCCGGGTCTATTCACTTATAAATTTACAAACGCTACTATTACCTTGCTGCCTTTTTTTATTTTGCAATTTACAATCATCTACACACCTCGTTTTCTTGCAAATAACGAGATCAAGGGGATTGACAACCCTCTTGCCCGCGTTGGGTGCAAGTTGTTTGTTCTTTTGTGTGCAGCCGCTGAAAACGGTTGATGATTGATATTACTATTGGTTCGATAAACCTTGGTTTCGTAACTGAGGGAAATACTTACCCACTTTGTGCTGCAATAACCCGTTCCTTTTCACAGAAAACCCAACGCAGATCACAAGTATCAGGAAGGATTTCTGGTGCCGTTGCCGGGGAATATCATCATCAACTATCAAGTAACTTCACACAAATTTTCATTCACTTGTTTATCCTTTTATTTGCTGTTATATTTAGTTTGTCTCATAAAAAACAAAAATACAAAAATATTTATCTTTGCTTGTTACTATTTTACTTCTTCGCTTGCTAGTTTACTTGTCTTGCTTGCTACTTTGCTTGTTCATTCACCATGTCTCAAGATACTACTAAGTTGTGTGTTTCTCAAATACTAATAAAAATGATTTTATTAGTACTCCTATACCACCCGCCACTAGTGCGGAGGCTTTTTATATTAATGTTGCATTGCTAAATCTTGTCATGAAGGATCAATTTTCGGGAATTCCTAATTAGGATCCCGCGTCACATATTAAAACCTTTGTTGAATTACGTTACATGCAAAAGAAAAAGGATATGGATAATGATATTGTGAAATTAAAATTATTTCTTTTTTCACTAAGAGATAAAGCCAAAGCTTGCTTTTCATCTTTACCTCGTAATAGTATTGGAACATGGGATAAGTGTAAAGATGCTTTTATTGCCAAGTATTTTCCTCCTGCTAAGATCATCTGCCTAAGAAATCAAATAATGAATTTTAAATAACAATATCAAGAGCATGTTGCACAATCTTGGGAGAGAATGAAATTGATGATAAGAAATTGTCCAACTCATGAATTTGTGGATGATTATCCAAAACTTCTATGCTAGACTAAACTTTGTGTCTAGAAATCTTCTAGATTCTGCCGCAGCTGGTACCTTTATGGATGTGACCTTAGGAGAGGCCACAAAACTTCTGGACAATATTATGACAAATTATTCTCAATGGCATACCGAAAGAGCTCCAACTGGTAAGAAGGTAAATTTTGTTGAAGAAATCGTTACTTTGAGTGAAAAAGTGGATGCTCTTATGAATATGGTTGCTAGTAAAAATGCTCATGTTGATCCCAATAATATGCCCTTGTCTACTTTTATTGAGAAAAATAATGATGCTATTTATGTGAACTTTGTCTCGCGAAATAATTTCAACAATAATGCTGATAGAGGAAACTTCAATTCTAGACTGTATCCCGGTAATCCCTCTAACAACTATGGAAATTCTTATGGTAATTCTTATGGAAATTCTTCTAAAAATTCTAATAGGATACCCTCTGATCTTGAGAACACAATTAAATAATTTATTAATTCTCAAAAGGTTTTCAACACTATGGTAGAAGAAAAATTGCACGCAGTTGATGCTTTGGCTAAAAACATGGATATAATTGCTCTTGATGTGGAAACTCTTAAAGGTAAAACTTTGCCACCCAAGCATAATTTTAATGATTCTATTAAATCTATCCAAATATCTACTAATGAAAGTAAGGAGAGGACCGCTAAGTTGAGAGCTAAGCGGGGATTCTTAGAAAAAGCTCTTCCACCCGGTTTTTACCGAAGTCATGATGAAGATCTTAAAATGATTGGTACCTCTCCTATTGAATATTTATTTACTTCTCTGAATATAAATTATAAAGGGACTGGAGATGAGTCAACTCTAGTTGAGAAGCATCCCGTTTGCTTGGAGGGTGATGATTTTGATGCTAAAACTAAAAAACGTGGGTTTGGAGAGGTCAAAACTTTAACTAGTGATGTGCCGCCTATTTTGGATTACAAGGACTTTAATTGTGATAATTTCTCTTTAGTAGAATGTATTTCCTTGTTGCAATCCATTATTAGCTCACCCAATGCTTATGAAAAAAATAAAGTTTTTACCAAACATATAGTAGAAGCTATGATAAAAGTGTCGGTGTTCTGGGAACGGGGGTACCCAGACCTGCCTGCCTGCGGGGCAGGGCGTGGCCCACTTCGACGGCCTGGTACGGCCCAGCGCTCGATCGCTCAAGAACAAGGCCCTCGTGAGAGCCCCGCCCTCGCGAGGGAGGCGACGCCAAGGCCCTCGGAGGGAGGAGGCCTCTCCAGGCCCCCTCCCGAGGGGCGGAGATCTCTGTGCAGCACTCGGCCACGTGAGGCTAGGGTGACGCAAGCCTGGCCAGGCAGGCGCCAGTGGGCGCAGCAGGAGCAGTTTCCTCTTTGGTGCAAAGGAGGTAAGGACGAACGCAGGTTCCCAAGACATCCCCCCAAAGGTTTCCATTGCGGCGCAACGAGACCAAGACCACGAGCCCCGCAGGACGGACGTCATCGCCGAGCCCACCTCTGCATCACCGCAGCTGCTTTGCAGGCGAAGACCACCTTTTGTCAGGATAAGTTGTACTCCTTGTCCCCCTTCGAATTTGGCCGTTGTGGGATCCCTTCCCGGCATTGCGATAAGGGAGGAGGACCCGGGCCATGATAAATAGAGGCTAGGCTGCGTCGTAGAGGGGGGGGGATCCAACACCACTCTAGCGCCCTCTAGAGGTTGCTCATCGTTGTACTACTTCATCCAAAAACCTCCTCATGAGGCAATACACCAAGAGTAGGAGTAGGGTTTTACGCTTCGCGGCGGCCCGAACCTGGGTAAATCTATGTATTCGTCTTCTTCTCCACGGTTGAGTGAGTTCGATCTGACTTGGCCGTGAAGCTGTGAGCTTGAGGTCGAAGCCGGTGGGGATCTTCGCACACGCCCCTGAGTTCGAACCTCTTTGGGTTTTGCGGAGCACGAAATCTGACATTTGGCGCGCCAGGTAGGGGGCGTGTCGAAGCCTCTCCATCAACGGTTGTAGTCAGGCCTCGACTCATCAGCTTCATGGTCGGCGTCGCCTCCGAGGCCAGGCAGTCCATGGCGGGCGGGAGCGCCGTGGCTTGCCTGGCCAATCCAGCGGTCGCATGCATCCTTGGCGGATCGCAGGCGCCTGCCTCCAGCCGCCATGTCAAGCAGTTCCTCTGCCAGGCGGGCGCAGTTAAACTACGGATCGAGGCATCGCGGCCTCGAGCGTGGCCGGAGGACGACATCACCTTCGGCCCCGACGACCACCCCAGGACGACGGTCGCCGCCGGTATGCTCCCCATGTTGTGCACACCGACCATAAGCAATGTGGCCGTCACCAGGACCCTCATCGATGGCGGCGCCGGCCTCAACGTCCTCTCCGTAGAGACCTTCAACACGCTTCAGGTGCCCTACGACCAGCTCGCACCCTCAAGGTCCTTCTCCGGGGTGGCCAGGGGCTCCGTCGCCCCGCTGGGGTGGGTGCGCCTCCCCGTGACCTTCGGCACCCGCTACAACTACCGCACCGAGCAGATCGACTTTGACGTCGCCCACATCCACCTCCCTTACAACACGATCCTCGACTACCCCGCCCTCGCCAAGTTCATGGCGGCGACGCACCCAGGCTACAATGTCATCAAGTTGCCTGGGAGCAACGGCATCATCTTCGTCGCCGGGGATGCCAGGGACGCGGTCCAGACACTCAAGCTCGCCTACAAGGCCGCGGCCACGGTGTGCCCCGACGCTGGGAACACAGCGTAGACTCTGGAGGACGCCGGGGACGCCGCACCAGTGAAGAAGAAGCAGCTGTTCTCTCAGAACCGGGCTGAGACGAAGCAGGTGCCTGTAGACGACGGGAACCCTGGCCCCACCTTCAACATCGGCGTCGGCCTCCCTCTGGAGCAGGAGGAGGCATTGGTGGCCTTCCTCCGCTCAAACAAGGATGCGTTTGCATGGAACGCATCCGACCTGGTGGGGGTCCCGAGGGATGTGATTGAGCACCACCTCATGGTGTGCCCCAACGCACGTCCGTAAAGCAAAAGGCGAGGAGACAGGCCCATGAGAAGCAAGCGTTCATCGCCCAAGAGGTCGGCAAGCTGAAGGAAGCCGGGGTTATCCGAGAGGTGCGATACCCGGAGTGGCTGGCCAACCCAGTGGTCGTCCCGAAGAAGTGCGGGAAGGAGCACATGTGCTTCGACTTCACAAACCTCAACAAGGCTTGCCCCCAAGACCCATTCCCGCTGCCACGCATCGACCAGATCGTGGACTCCACCGCCGAGTGCAACCTCTTATGCTTCCTGGACGCCTTCTCTGGCTACCATCAGATCAAGATGGCGGTGGAGGACGTCGAGAAGACGGCCTTCCTCACCACGTGCGGTGTGTTCTGCTACACTTGCATGCCCTTCGGGCTCCGGAACGCTGGTGCAACCTTCCAGCGGTTGATGCACATCGCCCTGGGGCAGCAGCTCGGAAGGAACGCGGAGGCCTACGTCGACGACATCGTGGTCAAGTCGAGAGAAGCCAAGACCCTGATCGAAGACCTTGAGGAGACATTCGCCAGCCTGCGGCGGGTGAGACTGAGGCTGAACCCCGAGAAGTGTGTCTTCGGGGTCCCGTCGGGTAAACTACTTGGTTTCCTGGTGTCGCACCGGGGGATTGAGGCAAACCCAGAGAAGATCAAGGCTATAAGCAAGATGAGTCCGCCTCAGACCCTCAAGGAAATGCAGAAGCTGGCGGGCTGCGTGACCTCCTTGGGGCGCTTCATCTCCAAGCTTGGCGAGCGCGCCCTACCGTTCTTCAAGCTCATGAAGAGGAAGGGCCCTTCTAATGGACTCCGGAGGCAGATGCGGCATTCAAGGACCTCAAGCGGTACCTCACGAGCCCACCAGTGATGGTGGCGCCCCGCCTTCGTGAGCCCCTATTGCTATACCTGGCTGCCACCCCGCACTCCGCCAGTGCTGCGCTCGTGGCGGTCAGGGAGGAACGTGCTGGCGCGCGCAACACCCTCAGGCACAGGCGGGTGCCAGGGCACGAAGCAAGGTGACTCACGGGATGCCCTGAAGCCCTCACCTCTTCAAGACGACGCTCCTGAGGCCTCGGCCGCCCCGGCGACCCCTGAGGCACCAGGATCCCATGAGCCCGCTGCGGAGCGGGGCGGCGCGGAAGGCTTCTCCCTCGTCGAGCACCCGGTGTACTACGTCAGTACCGTACTGCGGGACGCGCGCTCGCGTTACCCTATGCAGCAGAAGCTCCTGCTCGTGCTTCTCGTCGCTTCAAGGAAACTGCGCCATTACTTTCAGGGCCACCCCATCAAGGTCGTCTCTGCGTATCCCTTGGAGAAGGTGCTGCACAACCCCAACGCCGCGGGGAGGGTCGCAGAGTGGAACATCGAGCTGCAGGCCTTCGAATTGGAATTCAGTACAACCAGGGTCATCAAGGGAGCAGCCCTGGCGGACTTCGTGGCTGAGTGGACAGACGCTCCCGATTGAGGGCTGGACGAGGGCCAGTCCCTCACCCCCGGCGACGAGGTGCCCGATGGTTGGGTCATGCACTTCGATGGGGCCTTTGCACGCCGGGGAGCGGGGGGGGGGGCAGAGTTGTGCTCATCTCCCCAACCGGGGACAAGCTTTACTACGCCGTACAGTTTTGCTTCCAGCATGGCGAGAAGGTCTCCAACAACATCGCGGAGTATGAGGGCTTGATCGCTGGCCTCAAGGCTGCGGCGGCCTTGGAGGTTCAGCGCCTCACCATCAAGGGCGACTCCCAACTCCTCGTCAACTTCTCCAACAAGGAGTATACGCCTGAGGACGAGCACATGGAGGCATACTTGGAAGAGGTACGTAAGATTGAAAAGCGTTTCCAGGGCATGGAATTGCAGCACATCCCGCGCGGCGCGAACAAGGAGGCCGATGACATCGCCAAGAGGGCGTCGCGTCCCGAGCCTCAGGAGCCAGGCGTCTTCGAGAAAAGGCTCTTCAAGCCGTCCGCGGCACCCCCAGCCGCGGACCAGGCGCCGCTGCGTGAAGAGCTGCCCCCAGCGCCGCCCTCGGGGGCTCCAACTTGTGGCCCGGCCTCAGGAGCCCGACTACTCCTGGCGCTGGAGCCTCAGGCCGACGACTGGACACAGGAGTTCAAGGCGTACCCGCTCCACGGCACCCTACCAGGAAAGGAGGAAGGCGCGGTGCGTGTGGTTCGTTAAGCCACAACTTATTGTTTGCAGGACGACGAGCTATACCGCAGGCGTCCGAACGACATCGCGCTGCGGTGCATATCCGAAGAACAGGGGCGCGAGCTGCTGGCCGACATCCATGGAGGAGACTGCGGACACCACTCATCGTCCCGCACCCTTGTGGGGAAGGTGTTCCGCAGTGGCTTCTACTGGCCTACGGCGCTCAACGACGCCACCAAGCTGGTCCGGTCCTACGAGGCTTGCCAGTTCCACGCCAAGCAGATTCATCAGCCCGTGCAGGGCCTCCAGACCATCCCGCTCTCCTAGCCCTTCGCAGTCTGGGGGCTGGATATCCTGGGGCCCTTCCCGCGAGCGGCCGGCGGATACCGCTACCTCTACGTCACCATCGACAAGTTCACCAAGTGGGCGGAAGTGGAGCCCGTCCGCACCATCCCCGCCGGCTCGGCCGTCAAGTTCATCAAAGGCCTCGTGAGCCGCTTTGGTGTCCCCAACCGCATCATCACCAACAATGGTTCGCAGTTCACAAGCAACCTTTTCAGGACATACTGTACTAACCTTGGAACGCAGATATGCTACGCTTCGGTGGCGCACTCGCGAAGCAACGGCCAGGCCGAGCGCGCCAACGCGGAGGTCCTGCGGGGCCTCAAGGCAAGAAGCTTAAAGAAGAAGCTTGAGGCCTGCGGCAGGGGTTGGCTCGATGAGCTTCAGTCCGTGTTGTGGTCCATCCGCACCACTACGACTAAGCCCACCGGCGAGACCCCGTTCTTCCTCGTCTATGGAGCTGAAGCCGTCCTCCCACACGAGGTCAAGCATCGATCCCCGCGGGTCTTGGCATTCGACAAGGAGCGTCAGGATGCCTCGCGGGGGACTGACCTCGTGCTTGGGGAGGAGGCCCGTCGTCAAGCCTCGCTCTGAGCTGCGAGGTACCAGCAGGCACTGCGACGTTACCATTGCCGTAGCGTCCGCTCCAGGACCCTCGAAGTCGGAGACCTCGTCCTGAGGCGGGTCCTTTCCAGGGAGGGCTTGCACAAGCTCTCGCCCATGTGGGAGGGCCCGTTCAGGGTCGCCCGCGTCTCTAGGCCTGGCGCTGTGCGCCTGGAGACTCAGGACGGGGTCCCCAACCAGAATGCCTGGAACATCCAGCATCTCCGCAAGTTCTACCCGTGACACTCTCACGTAATAATGAGTGGGCTGTATACGCCCGGAGCCCCCCGAGGATGCGGAGGGGTTCCCACCCACGTCCAAGTGGAAGCCCCATGCTCCGCGTTGGCAGACAACACTGTCCTCCAATGACTATGCCCACGCCTAGTGGATGCCCTATGCTCCGTGCTGGGGGAAGACGAAGACTAGCCTAGGTGCCGGACGCGGCTGTTCTTTGCTTCTTTTTGTATTCGAATTTGCCATTTTCTGGAATGAAGCTCGAGGCTTTTCAACCTTATTTGAAAAAAAGGGGGTGGGAATTTTTCTCCTTGCAGTTCTCTGTCTTGAAGTTTCCCTTTCTGAATCGACACCTGCCAGCCTCTCCCTCTCGCGCCCCGCGAGCGGGGGCTGCGGGCACGGTGCGCACACCTTGCCAAGGCCTTGGCATCCTGGTCCTCGCGTGGCGCTCTCGAGTGAGCGAGCAGGCGCGTGTCGCCTCACCCTCGCTCGGGGGCTCCAGCCACGGCCTGACACGTCACCATGGATCCCTGGGAGGGGCAAGGAACGGTAGGGGAGCCGCTCGAGCATCAAGGGGGACTCCTGAGCAACGCGACTCGGGAGCCTCACTGGTCACGTAGCCCCTTGCCCCTTGGTCTCGTCCTGGTGATCCGGACGCCCCAACGGCGGTCGAGGTACGCGCGGGATTGGGCCCTGCCGACGTAGAGTATCACGTAGCCCCTCGCCCCTTGGCCTCGTCCTGGTGATCCGGACGCCCCAACATCGGTCGAGGTACGCGCGGGATTGGGCCCTGCCGACGTAGAGTATCACGTAGCCCCTCGCCCCATGGTCTCGTCCTTGTGATCCGAACGCCCCAACAGAGGCCGAGGTACGCGCGGGATTGGGCCCTGCCGACGTACAGCATCATGTAGCCCCTCACCCCGTGGTCTCGTCCTGGTGATCCGGACGCCCCAACGGCGGTCGAGGTACGCGCGGGATTGGGCCCTACCGACGTAGGGCGCCAAGAGGGCTCCCAAACCGCATCGCTCGCAAGAAAAGAGAACCCCTGGCAAGACCCCCAAGCTCACCAGGCACCACTGCTAGACCTCACGGTGCGGAGACCCGCCGCGGACGCATCAAGCTAAGTACCCTAATCACGACCAACAGGAAGTCTCAATAAATAGTAATGCAAGGATAGGAATGCACGATGAAGGTGCTAAAGTAAGGGCGCAAGCGCCAGAATTCATTACACGCCCCAAGGGCCCCCCCATGATTTTTTGATTGTAGAGAAAGGAAAAGAAGAAGAAGGCGAAGGAGCCCCCCCCCCCCCTCGGGGGATGCCACTCCTGGGGACCTGGCTCCGGCGCGCAAGCGCTCAGTCGGAGTCCTCTTCCGCCTTGACGGGCCCGTGGTGGCGTGCCGGCATGGCCGCTTCTTGGGCGGGAGTATGGCACCGCCGCGGTCTGCTCCCCCCGAGGTCCGAGCACGCCGACGCGGTGGCGCGGTGTAGGAGTCATCACTCGGAGTCTCCTCGGAAGAGGTGTCGCTGCCACTGGAAGCGCGACAGCCGTCGCCAAGGGCAAGCTCACCTCCAACAGCGTTGCTGCCGCAAGGGCTGCCAATTGCGGGCAGGTGATCGCTGCCATCGTCGTCACGCTCTGGGCAGCACCCGAAGCGCCTGCCGTCCTCCATGAAGATCCTGACGAAGAGCGTCGCCGCGCCGTCGTACTTGAAGTGGAGCGTGAGCCTCCCCTCGAGGCCGCGGGCGCGGGCGAAGGTCTGCCACCCGCGGCTCAAGAAGGCGTAACCTGCGGGGATAGCCTCGACCTCCACCCATGACGCGCTGCTACAACAACCATCGGCCTGCAACCATAGGCCCGCGGGCTCACTGGCACGCAACGCCTCCGCGAAGAATCGTGGGAGCTGCAGCCAGGTGATCGCTGGTCTCTCCACCTACACCACGAACTCCCGGGCTACATCGGCACTGTGGGACCGCGGGTGCGGTGGTCGGACGCCCACGCCACGCCCGCCGCCTCCGCCTGCGCCGGAGGGGGCGCCTGCCCTGGCGGGGGTGCGGCCGCGCCCCCGAGGCGCCGCCATCGACACCACAGTGTACTTGCAGGGACGGCCCCGGCCCCTCTTGGGTGGCTGTTGGTCCGGCCCCCGGGCCTTCCCCTTCTCGGTGGCGGAAAACCTCCTCACTGGCGTCATGGTTGAGAGGGCGGGGTCCTCGAGCAGGGTAGCAAGAAATCGAGATGGGCTGGGGGCTCCACCCCCTCTGCCTATTTATAGCCGGGTGGAGGCCAACCGACGCCCCTCCACGACCCGGGTAATGATGGCCCTGCTTCATGTCACTTTGTCTGCCCCCGTTGGGTCACGTCCGCGCGGGTCAAGGAGAGGGAAGACACAGGGACTCGGCTACTTTCAAAGAAGGGAAATGATGGCTGGCGCTGCGCGCATGCTTCACGTCGGCCTGACTCGGGTTCCCAAAGTCTTCGGGAAGCGGAGGCGCCCGCGCCTCATTATGCGCCACGCATCAGGCTGGGCCCGCAGGCGATTGGGGCCCGCGACGCTCAGGTCGGCTCCTTCGACTTCGCCCCGAAGCCAACCCAAGCGCGCCTTGGGTCCGGGGGCTGCTGTCGGCGTTCTCGGAACGGGGGTACCCAGACCTGCCTACCTGCGGGCCAGGGCGCGGCCCACTTTGACGGCCTGGTACGGCCCGGCGCAGGATCGCTCAAGAACAAGGCCCTCATGAGAGCCCCGCCCTCGCAAGGGAGGCGACGCCAAGGCCCCCGGAGGGAGGAGGCCTCTTCAGGCCCCCTCCCGAGGGGCGGAGATCTCTGTGCAGCACTCGGCCTCATGAGGCTGGGGTGACGCAAGCCTGGCCAGGCGGGCACCAGCGGGCGCAGCAGGAGCAGTTTCCTCTTTGGTCAAAGGAGGCAAGGACGAACACAAGTTCCCAAGACATCCCCCCAAAGGTTTCCATTCCGGCGCAACGAGACCAAGACCATGAGTCCCGCAGGACGGACGTCATCGCCAAGCCCACCTCTGCATCACCACAGCTGCTTTGCAGGCGAAGACCACCTTTCGTCACGATAAGGTGTACTCCCTGTCCCCTTCGAATTTGTCCGTTGTGGGATCCCTTCCCGCCATTGCGATAAGGGAGGAGGACCCGGGCCATGATAAATAGAGGCTAGGCTACGTCGTAAAGGGGGGGATCCAACACTACTCTAGCGCCCTCGCGAGGTTGCTCATCGTTGTACTAGTTCATCCAAAAACCTCCTCGTGAGGCAATCCACCAAGAGGAGGAGTAGGGTTTTATGCTTCACAGCGGCCCGAACCTGGGTAAATCTGTGTGTTCGTCTTCTTCTCCATGGTTGAGTGAGTTCGATCTGACTTGGCCATGAAGCTGTGAGCTTGAGGTCGAAGCCGGTGGGGAGCTTCGCACACGCCCCTGAGTTCGAACCTCTTTGGGTTTTGCGGAGCCCAAAATCCGATAAAAAGCTTAGGATGAGAAACTTGAGCTTGAAGTTTCTATTCCTAGAAAATTGCATGATGAGTGGGAGCCTACTATCAAGGTAAAGATAAATAAATATGAATGCAATGCTTTGTGTGACCTTGGTGCTAGTGTTTCAACTCTTCCTAAATCTCTTTGTGATGTGCTTGGTCTCACTAATATTGAAGATTGTTCCCTCAACTTGCATCTTGCGGCTTCTACCATTAAGAAACCTCTAGGTAGAACTAATGATGTACTTATTATTGTAAATAAAAATTATGTGCCTGTAGATTTCATTGTTCTTGATATTGATTGCAATCCTACTTGTCCCATAATACTTGGAAGACCTTTCCTACGAACTATAGGTGCAATTATTGACATGAAAGAGGGAAACATAAGGTTCCAATTCCCATTAAAGAAAGGGATGGAACACTTCCCTAGAAATAGAATTAAACCACCTTATGAATCAATCATGAGATCTTATTATGGGTGGAGTGTCAAAGATGACAATACTTGAAACTATGCATTATGCCTAGCTAGGGGCATAAAACAATAGCGCTTGTTGGGAGGCAACCCAATAGTTATCTTTATATTTTTGCTTTTAACTTTCTGTTTATTTTTGTTAGCATGGTTATTGCCTCTGTAATGATTATGTTTTTGTGTTTAAATTAGTGTTTGTCCCAAGTAAAGCCTTTGGGATGACTCACAAGATCAGTAGAATCGATGCTGAAACAAAACATAAACTTTTGACTCCAGTACAGGAATTTTAATTTTTTAATGGAGCATGATAATGATATGAATTTTTTAAAAAGTATTTATATACAAATGTTAGAGGTTTTCCTAATTTTTCAGAATTTTTATAGTTACATAAGTATAGGTTCTGTACAGATTGCTCCAGACTTTTCTGTTTTAGGCAGATTCTATTTTTGCTTGCATAGTTGCTTGTTTTGATTATGCTATGGATTGTATCGGGGGTATAAGCCATGGAGAAGTTATAATACAGTACCTATTATGCAATTATTAAATTATAATTAATTTATAACAGTACCTAAAGTATTCAATATGTTGCTTATACTAACGGATCTCACGAAGTTTTGTTGAGTTTTGTGTGATTGAAGTTTTCAAGTTTTCGGTGTTATCACGATGGACAAAGGAATAAGGAGTGGCAAGAGCCTAAGCTTGGGGATGAACAAGGCACCCCAAGGTAATATTTTAAGGAAGACTCAAGCGTCTAAGCTTGGGGATGCCCCGTAAGGCATCCCCTCTTTCGTCTCAATCCATCGGTATGTCACTTGAAGCTATATTTTTATTCGTCACATGATATGAGTTTTGCTTCAAGCGTCGTTTGTTTTTATTTGCTTTTACTTTAAGTTTGCCACAATAATCATTTGCTGGACACACCTATTTAAGATATACATGCCTTCATCAAAATTTGTTAGAATACTCTGTGTGCTTCACTTATATCTTTTGAGCTTAACAGTTGCTCTAGTACTTCACTTATATCTTTTTGAGAACGATGGCGTGTAGATTTTATAGAAATAATTTCACTCTCGTTCTTCAATTATATTTGTTTGAGAGTTAATAAATAGTGATGGTAATTTGCATGGGTCATGAGACTTGTCCAAAAATATTAGGTATTCAATGAGTGATAATCAAAACCATCATGTAGCACATATAGAGAAATTATGGGTTAATGATATTGATGTGGTAATATGAAAAAGGTGTAAGTTCATAATTGTTGATTCGTAGAAGTGTCGATATTAACAGAGGTTAACTTCTTGTCCGTCTAAAATTTAAAGAGGCACGGTGATGATGTGTGAGCATTTCTATTCCTCGTTGAAATCCTAGTGTTGTTTCGGGTCGAAAGCGCGCGATGGTTAACTCCTACCAACCTCTTCCCTTGGGGCATGCGAGTAGTACTTTGATTTGTGATAAAACTAATAAAACTTTGCAATAAGTATGTGAGTTATTTATGACTAATGTGAAACCATGGACATACACAATCTCACCACCTCATATTTTGCCAGCCTCTTCGTTACCGTGCATAGCCCATTCTCACCTTGAGGATTGGTGCAACTCTCGCCGGTGCATCCAAACCCCATGACATGATACGCACTGCTGCACATAAGCCTCATTATATCTTCCTCAAAACAGCCACCATACCTACCTATCATGGCATTTTCATAGCCATTTCGAGATATATTGCCATGCAAATTCCATCGTCACTTCACATGACTAGTTCGCTCATCATCATATTGCTTTGCATGATCATATAGAGCTGACATAGTATTTGTGGAAAGGGCCACCGTTCATCATATTTTTGATACATGTCATGCTAGATCATTGCACATCCTGGAAGACTGCCAGAGGCATTCATATAGAGTCATATCTTCATATCAATTCTTCATATCGAGTTGTAAGTAAATAAAAGTGTGATGATCATCATTGTTAGAGCATTGTCACAGTGAGGAAATAAAGATGGGGGAGGCCAAATGAGCCCACCATTCTAAATAAAAAAATGAGAGAAAATGAGAGAAGGGACTTTGCTACTATCTTTTACCACACGTGTGCCTCAAAGTGGCACCTTGTTCCTCATGTAGAGAGAGTCTCATGTTATGTCATTTTCATATGCTAGTGGGAATCACTTTTTCATTATTACAAACTTGGCTTGTATATTCCTATGACGGGCTTCCTCAAATGCCCGAGGTCTTCATGAGCAAGCAAGTTGGAGGCACACCCACTTAGCTTCATTTGAGCTTTCATACACTTATAGCTCTAGTGCATCATTTGCATGGCAATCCCTACTCCTTGCATTGACATCTATTGATGGGCAACTCCATAGCCCGTTGGTACGCCTAGTTGATGCGAGACTATCTTCTCCACTTTTTGCCCCTTTGATATCTACCACCATATTCTATTCCACCTAATGCTATGTCCAATGGCTCACGCTCATATATTGCGTGAAGAATAAAAAGTTGATGCATATTGAAAAAGTACGATCCAATTGCCTGACTTGGACACCGTAGTGCTTGACATTTGTATTAATGTGGTGAAGATGGAGCCATGCCTTGCTAATATAATAAGATGAATGGGGGTTAAACATTCTATGAGGATCGTATACTTTGAAAGATTGATGATTTTGTTTCTTATACTTACAAGTATTGCTATGTTAATATTTGTTGATTCATCGTTTCTCAATAAGCATACATGCATAAGATTACATAATGGATAGCATGTCACATCAAAAATTCTGTTTTGTCATTTACCTACTCGAGGACGAGCAGGTATTAAGATTAGGGATGCTTGATACGTCTCCAACGTGTCTATAATTTTTGATTGTTCCATGCTGATACATTATCATTATAGGATACTTTTTGGGTCTTTATTTACCAATTTATAATATTTTTGAGCACTAACCTATTGACCCAGTGCCTAGTGCCAGTTGTTGTTTTCTGCATGTTTTTCACTTCTCAGGTTTATAGTACCAAACGAAGTCCAATTGCCACAAAAAAAATTATAATTTTTTCTGGACCAAAAGAAGACCTGGGAGATTTGGAAGAAGGCCGGGAGCCGACCAGGGCCGCACAAGCCAACAGGGCGCGCCCTGGGGGGGCGCCCTGATGGCTTGTGCCTCCCTGGCGGGGCTCCCGACCTCGTTCTTTGGCCTATAAATTCTCATATATCGCAAAAACCCTGGAGGCAGTCTCAAAACCCTTTTTACGTCGCTGCAAGTCTCTGTTCCGCTGCAAAGCCATCTGGAGCTCCGTTTCGGCACCCTGCCGGCGGGGGAATCGATCACAAAGGGCCTCTACATCAACCTTGATGCCCTCATGATGATGTGTGAGTAGTTCACCACATACCTATGGGTCCATAGCTACTACTTAGCTGGCAATCTCTCTATCTCTTGATCTTCAATACAATGATCATCGCATCTTCGCTTTGATCTATCCGATGTAATCCTATTGTGCGGTGTGTTTGTTGGGATCCGATGAATTGTGGGTTTATGTTCAGATTCTTCATGAAAAGTATTTCAGTCACCTCTGAATATTAAGATTCTTATTTGCATGATCATTATAGCTTCGTAATGCTCTCCGATTTATTGATGTGCTTTGGCCAAGTAGATTGATCTATCTTCAGTGGGAGTGGTGCGTTGTGGTAGGTTCAACCTGACGAGTTTCTATATCCCAGTCACAAAGTAGGGGACAAGATGCGTCTTTGTGTTGCTGCTACTAAATATAACACGATGGGGTTTATTCATATTGCTTGAGTTTACTTTGTCTATATAATGTCATCGTTCTCCATGCATTACTCTGTTTGTCATGAACTTAATACGTAGAGAGGCAAGCATAGAAGGGCTCTTGAAGTGGAGTAATAGTAATAGGTGCAGGCAGGAGTCGGCCTATTTGTTTATGGACGTGCTGCCTATATATACATGATCATTGTCGTGAAGTGTCGGGACCCCGATCCTAAGCCATAAGAATCTAGCATGTAACACTTCACATTACTTTGCGGCCTCACGCACGGTTATCACCACGGCTGACACCTTACCTGGGCCGGGACCGTTTGCGCCTTTTGGCTCACGAATGTGAATATGTCGCTAGCATTCAAATGTCAAAGAACCCGGGTCGACATGACTAGTCATAGAACCCAAGTAGCACATCCGTACAGGGACAGGCATACATAACCCAGCAATGCAGGTGTCGGCCTCAGCGTGTGTAGACGAGTCATAGCAAGCTACAGGGACTCCATTACGCCGTGGGACATAAATTTCATCAACTGCGCGTAGACGATTCATAGCAGGCTACATGGACTCCATTACACTGCGAGACATTTCCCCGAAGGGACAGACACAGCAGCAAAGAAGGATACATGCCAGTTAATCAATGTGTCCGGAGCAGTAGCAAGCTACCAAGGCTCAGTGGAAGCAGAAAGAGGCAGTTCGCCGTAAAGAGTACTACTAGAGGCACACAACTAGGTGTTGAATCCCATACATACCGTTACACGTCACACGTACGCACGACATGTCCGATATGCATAGATACAACTATGGCATCACAACATAACCATACAACAACACAACATTTATTTAGAAGGCTCAGAAGAGCCTTGCATAATATGTTCATACAGGTAGGGGTCACATGACCCGACACTCAAGTCATACAAACATGTTCATACAAACCAAGCGGAAGCTTTAAGCTGTCTGAGTACAGACAGTTGAAAGATAAAAAGGCATACAGCCTGACTATCTACAGCCCACCCCAGGGCATCAGATTGTAGCTGGGATACCAGCTACTCGGCGTCGTCGACGTCTAGATAGAACCCACCAGATGGGTCCATATTCTCATCTGCAACAATTATTAAGCAAACATGAGTACAATCGTACTCAGCAAGTCTTTAAAGCAGACCTAAGTTATTCATGCTCATGTTTCAACAAAGGGGGTAGTGTGGTTTATGCAGCAAGCCAGCTTTGACTCTTGGCTAGCCTATACTACGACTACCAGTTCTTTGAACAAGTTTTGAGATAGCGCACACGAGTCCACTAACACCACATCAATACACTACCATGGATCCGCTCCCGTCACCCACGAGAGTGCCATCCATGGTACTCACACTTGTCTTGAGTCTTTTAAGAGTAACCATCAAGTTATCTATGAACAGCATAAGTTCTCCAAGTAGTCCATATCCGAGGACATGGCTATTCGAACAGATTCATTACCCTGCAGGGGTGCACTTCTTCACACACGCTCCCGCCACTTATCGCTGTGTGCTCATAAAACCAGGCACCGCGGCAACCTTCAAGCGGAAGCCCAGCGAGGGAGTCGGCCACGACCGTCAATCACACAAGACCCTAGTCCAGGCTATCGCCTATTTGAGACAAAACCCGTACGGAAGTCCGACCGAAGTTTCCGCTACGGCCTCAAACGATGTGCGCAGGGTTCCCAAGCCCACCGTTCGGGTGCCACTTGGTACACCGTGCCACTGCCTACCGCGCCGTAGCCCACCCCTAAGGTCAGCGCTACGCACGGCCTCCAGCATGGCTACAAACACCAGAAACTACTTGCAACTCCTGGACAGAGGACTAGGCGGTTGATAAGTCGAGCGGGGTCATATTTCAGGGCCCAACATGTGGTAGTAACTATTCTTGGATCACAAACTCGGAACTCAGTTCCTAAGAACGGTCCCAATGAGACAATCCGCTATGTACTCCTACATAGCCTCTCATCGCTACCTTTACCAAATCGGGTTCATCATTTAGCTCATCACATCAGAACAACACCGTTTCACTCTGGTCCATCACCCAGATGAATCAGACCAGACACAACTCTAAGCATATCAAGCATAGCAAGCAAAGAAGGTAAAGCACATCAAGGCTCAAGCATCTACTAGGTATGCTAGGTTGCATGGTTTAGCTATTTACTGTGACAATGACAGGTCATGCAGAGGAATGGGTTCAATTACCGCAACAGATAGACAGTAGAAGCGTTTGTCCTAATGCAATAAACAAGAGCAGGAGCGAGAGAGTGGGATGTTATCGGTATAATCAATGGGGTTGCTTGCCTTGCAGGTTCGCCGCGAGGTACTCTCCTTCAGGGGGATACTCGAGGGTATCCGATGGAGCAGAACCTACCGCGACATAGACGAAGTAACAATCAATACACGGCAAGTGCAACAATATGATGCATGATCATGACATGGCAACATGTTATAGATGAGATAATGCATCTATCATTAGAGTTGAATGGAGTAGGATTGGATATATGTTCAAAATTGTTCTCCATATGATATTCCACATATTGCATTATTGCAAAATGTCAATGTTCATCTATCTAGGTTGCTCTAACATGCATGATAATAGCGCCAATGGATTCTTTGGATTTTCTGATAATTTTTCATATATAAATTATTTCAATCTGAGCTACAGATTAATTTCTATGATTTTTCTAAGATTTTAGCATTTTTTGGAATTAAATTAAATCAGAAAATCATTATTGCATCAGCATGACATCAGCAAGTTAGCTGGCCGTTGCCAGGTCAAACCTGACCAGTGGGGTCCACTGGTCAGTGACCCAGGGCCATTTGGAGTCACTGACATGTGGGCACCACATGTCATTGACTCAGGGGTTAAACCCGAGTTGACCCCGGCTTTGACCTGAGCCAGGGCCCACTATCAGTGGCTATTAGGACTGCTAATCAGGTGGGTTAGCTCCTAATGACGGTCCACGTCGGCCCGCACCGAAGACTCGCCGGCGGCGACCAAATCGACGACAGCGTGTCGCCGGAATCGCGCTACAGAGCGACTCTGGGCACACGGAGGCTACTGGGATGAGGCCCGCACTGGCCGCATCCATCTACGGTGTTAGTTGGCCGTGGGGGTGCTGAAATCATTGCCTGCGGCGACCTTGGCAGACGCCGGAGCTCGGGCGAGCTCGGGGTCGTCGATCTAACGCAGAACAGGGTCGGTTCTTGGCTCCTACAGCATCTACGCGGCTGCACGAACACGATGGTGGCCTCAGAGGGACCACCCGATCACCGGAGCGTCACCGGCGTTGAGCTCGCGCGGCGGAGCTCTTCGGGTCTCGATGGAATCGGGGCCTACGGCGCTCAATCAGCAGGGGAGAGAGGGGGAAAGGGTCCAGCAGCTCATGGCAAGGGCGTAGACGTCGATAGCGTGCTTGGGGGCGGCTTGGAGGCGACGAATCGACAGCGGCGATGGTCGGAGCCGAAGGTTGAAGACGAGCCCGTGGCAGCAACTGGAGGCGTCTGGCGTCGCTGGGCTTGGCAGGGAGCAGCAGTAGCTCAGGCGGAGCTGATGAACTCGTCAGAGGGGTGAGGGAGGCACTGGGGAGGCGGCGCTACGGCGGCGGCGCTTGGGCGGCCATGGCGGAGCAGAGCAAGGAGAGGAGCAGGGGGGCCAATGGGGAGAGGGGGCGATGCGGACGGCTCTGGCGAGTGTATCCGCATCGCCAGCTCGACGGGGAGGCAGGCAGGCAGTTGCCTGCGTGGCGGCACGGCCGTGCATGCGCGGTGGCCGCACGCCTGGCCTCCTGGCCGCTAGGAGGACGACGGCCTAGATGTGCCAGGTGGGGTGGCCTGGCCTGGGCCTGAGGTAACTCCCTCTCTCTTTCCTTATTCAATTTATTTCTGTTTAATGTTTTCTGACATTTGTTTTATTTTTGTTTGGCCTCAAAACCTAGCACAAAAATATTGAAATATTTTATTGGGCATAGTTTGAATATTTCAAACCTCCACAAAAGATTTCAACATTTTTGCAAGACTATATTATTTATAGTGCTTTATTTGACAATTTCAGTAGGATTGTAAGTTTATTTTAAAATGCTAAATCTGTGGTGAAAAACAAAATGTCCCCTGATATGTTGTTGCCAACATTTATCAGAAATAGTGGGCATTTTTATGGGCATTTTGGGTTCATTGAAATTCACATGAAATTGAATTGGTTGTTTAGGGTGAGGTACTAGGGTTTCTGACAATTCCCCATTTCAAGTTGATGCAAAATTTAGACATGATGCACATACATGCTAGCACAAAGCAAGGCTAACTAGGGATGTGACAACTCACTCCCACTCAAAAGAATCACGTCCCGAGATTTGGAGGTCGTCGGGAAGAGCGCGGGGTACTCTAGTCGAAGACAGTCCTCCCTTTCCCATGTGGCTTCCTTCTCGGAATGGTGTGACCACTGAACCTTGAGAAACTTGATGTTTCGACGTCGAGTGGTATGCTCAGCTTGATCGAGGATACGAACAAGGTCTTCTCGATATGTAAGGTTATCTTGGAGATCAATCGTTTCGTGGTCCACTTCGTGGACAGGGTCCGAGAAGCAACGCCTGAGTTGCAAGACGTGGAAGACATCATGAACCTTGGAAAGATGCGGTGGAAGTTCCAATTGGTAGGCAACCTCTCCTCATTTAGCAAGAATGCAAAAAGGACCAATGTAACGAGGAGCCAACTTGCCCTTGATACCGAATCGTTGGGTACCCTTCAGAGGGGTAACCTGAAGGTAAGCCTTCTCGTCAACTTCATAGGTCATAGCCTTATGATGGCGATCATATTGGCTCTTTTGACGAGATTGGGTTGTTTTCAACTTTTCACGAATAATGCAAACTTGCTCCTCTGCATCCTGGATCATATCTGGTCCAAAGAGTTGCCTCTCTCCGGTTTCTAACCAGTTAAGAGGTGTTCGACACCTTCGTCCATAGAGAACTTCAAAAGGGGCTTTGCCCAAGCTTGACTGATAACTATTGTTATAAGCAAATTCGGCGAACGGAAGACATTTCTCCCAATTCATGCCGAAAGAGATAACACAAGCTCTGAGCATGTCTTCCAGGATTTGATTGACTCGCTCGACTTGACCACTTGACTGTGGATGGAAAGCAGTGCTAAAGGATAGATGAGTCCCCATAGCATTCTTGAAGCTTTCCCAGAATCGGGAAGTAAATATACCCCCACGGTCTGAGTTAATCTCCAAAGGAACACCATGAAGAGATACCATTCGAGAAATATATAGATCCGCTAGCTGACTAGCTGTTATACTTTCGCGAACAGGAAGAAAATGAGCCACTTTGGAAAGACGGTCAATGACCACAAAGATAGCATTATTCCCTCTCTTGGTCCTGGGAAAACCGGTGATGAAATCCATACCGACCTTGTCCCATTTCCACTCAGGAATAGCTAAGGGTTGAAGGGTGCCAGCAGGCCTTTGATGTTCTGCCTTAATGTGACGACAGACGTCGCAGTTAGCAACGAACTGAGCAATTTCTCTCTTCATTCTGGTCCACCAGAACCTCTGGCGTAGGTCCTGATACATCTTGGTACTACCAGGATGAATCGTGAGAGGAGATTCATGAGCCTCCTTAAGGATCAGCTGTCGTAGACGTTTGCTCTTAGGAACCACCAAGCGGTTCTTGAAGAACACAACACCTCGATCATCAATGGAGAAATCCTTAGCTTTTCCGCTAGCAATGTTCTCCTCGATCCGGGATATACCCTTATCATACCTCTGAACAGCTATGATTTGATCCCTAAGGGTCGGTTTCGCCACCAGGGTGGAAAGGAATCCTTGAGGAACAATGTGAAGATTTAACTTCCGAAATTCCTCATAGAGAAGCGGTTGAGCTTATTGCAACATCAAATTGTTACAATAAGACTTATGACTTAGTGCATCAGCCATGACATTGGCTTTCCCCAGGGTGTAAGTTATCCCTAAGTCGTAATCTGTGATCAACTCAACCCAACGTCTTTGCCTGAGATTTAAATCCGGTTGGGTGAAGATATATTTCAGACTTTGGTGATCAGTGTATATCTCGCAACGATTACCCAGAAGGTAATGTCGCCATGTTTTAAGTGCATGGACTACAGCTGCAAGCTCAAGATCATGTGTTGGATAATTATCCTCATGTGGACGCAATTGTCGAGATGCGTAGGCAATCACATGACGATCTTGCATGAGAATGCAACCTAATCCTTGTCGCGAGGCGTCGCAGTAGATAACAAAGTCCTTAGAAAAATCTGGTGGCACCAATACGGGAGCAGAAGTCAGGCGTCTTTTCAGTTCCTGAAAGCTGTGCTTGCATTGTGGAGTCCACTCGAACTTTTTATCTTTCTTGAGGAGTTCAGTAAGAGCTTTCGCAACCTTGGAGAAATTCTCAACAAAGCGGCGACAATAGCTCGCCAAGCCAAGGAAACTCCAAACTTGCTTAACCGATTCAGGTTGAGTCCAATCAAGGACGGCCTGAACTCGCTCGGGATTGACAGCAATACCCTTGCCAGAGATTACATGACCTAGATAGGTCACTTCTGGTAGCCAGAATTCACACTTGGAGAATTTGGCATACAGGCGATGCTCTCGAAGTTTCGTCAATACCAGCCTGAGATGCTCGGCATGATCTCGTTCGTTCTTCGAGTAGATGAGTATATCGTCGAGGTAAACCACGACGAATTTATCCAAATACTCCATGAAGATTGAATTCATCAAACGAGAGAAGGTGGCTGGGGCATTGGTTAACCCGAAGGACATGACGGTGTACTCGTATTGGCCATAACGAGTAACAAAAGCCTTTTTTGGGATGTCCCCGTTCCTGATTCTGATTTGATGGTATCCCAACCTCAAATCCATTTTGGAGAAGACTGAGGATCCAGCGAGTTGATCATACAAGTCGTTGATTCTGGGGAGCGGATACTTGTTCTTGATTGTGACCAGGTTCACTGGTCGATAATCTACAACCATCCGGTCCGTTCCATCCTTCTTCTTGACGAAGAGGACGGGGCAAGCCCAAGGAGAAGAACTAGGGCGGATGAATCCCTTTTTCAAGGCCTCATCGAGTTGTTTCTTTAGCTCGGCTAGTTCTAAGGGTGCCATCTTATAGGGTCTTCTGGCTATTGGGACAGTCCCTGGAATGAGGTCTATCACAAACTCTACATCTCTGACAGGTGGAATACCTGGCAGTTCCTCTGGAAAGACATCCGGAAAGTCATGGACCACCGGAATATCCTCAAGCTCTGGAAGAGGGCTAGCATTGAGAGAATAGAGTTGGCACTTAGCCACTCGAGTTGAAAAGGTGACTATCTCACCTGAAGGATGGGTAAGTTGAACATTCCTAGAATGAGTATCAATCTTGGCATAATGAGCTGACATCCAGTCCATACCCAAGATGATATTGATGTTCGAAGACTTCAAAGCTATCAAGGAAGCTAAGAAGACTAGCCTATCCACGAGAATCTCATTGCCATGGCTCACTCTAGAAGTTTGCCATTTTGATCCAGGAGTCTGAACTACTAATGGAGTGGGCATATCACAAATGGTCATGTTATGCAACTGTGCATAACTTTCTGAGATGAATGAATGAGATGTAGCAGTGTCAAAAAGAATAGAGGCTGGATGACTATTGACAAGAAGCGTACCAAGAACAACGTCGGGGTCATCATGGGCTTCTTCAAGAGTGACATTGTTCACACGACCACGAGCAGGAGTTGGCTTCACGTAATAAGCCTTGCCCGGCTTACCACGTCTAGCTGGCTTGGCGTTGTTCTGGGGACACTCACGAGAATAGTGTCCAGACTCTCCGCATTTGTAGCAGATCACAGTTGAAGACCTTGGAGCAGCATTAGCAGCATTTCCACCATAGGGCTTGGCTGGAGGGTTGTTCTGATTTGGGCGAGGCGCCTCATAGGATGGCCTCGCGGTGTACCTTGATGGCAGAGCAGTGTTGGGCACCCACACCCGGCGCTTATGGGAACCTGAGCCGGATGAGGAGCTGAAGTCACGAGAGTGCTTCTTGGTTACTTCGTAGTCGGTTTGTCCAGTCTCGGCATTGATAGCCTTGTTGACAAGACTCTGGAAGGTAGCGCACTCATGCAGGCGCAGATCACGACGGAGCTCGGGGCTAAGTCCCTTGCGGAACCTAGCTTGCTTCTTGGCGTCAGTTGACACCTCCTCCGGTGCATAGCGGGCTAAGTTGCCGAACTCACGGCTGTAAGCATCCACTGTCAGCTTACCCTGAGTGAGGGCACAGAACTCCTCTCTCTTACGGTCCATCAGACCATCAGGAATATGGTGGGTGCGGAAAGCACTGCAAAAGTCTGTCCATCTAGTAGCGGGGCCCTCTGGGCGCATAGCCTCATAATTTTCCCACCACTGACTGGCAGGTCCTTCAAGGAAGTACGCGACAAAGTTAACCTTGTCCGCTTCAGCCACATTTTCAGAACGAATCTTGCGAGCCATGCTGGAAAGCCAATCATCCGCATCGAGGGGGTCGACGGAATGATGGAACTTTGGTGGATACAGCTTCACGAAGTCATTGAGAGACATTCCATCATTACGCTCATTGCGGGGAGGGCGTGTTGTATTCTGCTCAATAAGCTCTAGCAGCCTGTTGGTCTCTCTCTTGTTGCGTTCCGCCTCAAGCATCACCTCCGCCAAAGATGGCGGGTGAGGCAGGTTCTCTTGCCTCGCTCCACTGTCCTCGCCCTGCTCATAAGCAGGAGCGGGGTTGTTCCTGGTGGAAACCATCCTGGGGAAAACAAAACCCACATCTTAGACAAGGGAGACAACAACTCTAGGATAGGAGATGCGGAATGCACTACAGCTCCTAGAAGAAATTGGACAGCATAACGGCTGAAAATGCTCAAAAACAATTTTGAGACATCCTGAAAAGATTGGATAGCATAGCCACTCAACTTTCTAGCATCAAGGTTCTAACCAAATGATTGTCACACAGAAGCAATACTTGCAAACTGGAGTTGACTCTCAAGCAATTTGGTCTACAAGTCCATGGTTAGTAACTCGTCATCCTGAGAGGTAGATAAGAAGCCTAGATCTTAACCCCGTAGAAAATAAGAGGGTGACTCAGAATAGAATGACTCGGGAAGAGGAGTAAAAAGAGCCTTACGTTCCCTTCCACAATCAATTCCCTTACATAACTAAAGCATTTCTAGACTCAACTTCGACCAGTTTAGCTTGGTAATCCTACAGTCAGTCAGGCTCTGATACCAATGCTGTCGGGACCCCGATCCTAAGCCATAAGAATCTAGCATGTAACACTTCACATTACTTTGCGGCCTCATGCACGGTTATCACCACGGCTGCCCCCTTACCTGGTCCGGGACCGTTTGCGCCTTTTGGCTCACGAATGTGAATATGTCGCTAGCATTCAAATGTCAAAGAACCCAGGTCGACATGACTAGTCATAGAACCCAAGTAGCACATCCGTACATGGATAGGCATACGTAACCCAGCAATGCAGGTGTTGGCCTCAGCGTGTGTAGACGAGTCATAGCAAGCTACATGGACTCCATTACGTCGTGGGACATAAATGTCATCAACTACGCGTAGACGAGTCATAGCAGGCTACATGGACTCCATTACACTGCGAGACATTTCCCCGAAGGGACAGACACAGCAGCAAAGACGGATACATGCCGGTCAATCAATGTGTCCGGAGCAGTAGCAAGCTACCAAGGCTCAGTGGAAGCACAAAGAGGCAGTTCCCCGTAAAGAGTACTACTAGAGGCACACAACTAGGTGTCGAATCCCATACATACCGTTACACGTCACACGTACGCACGACATGTCTGATATGCATAGATACAACTATGGCATCACAAGATAACCATACAACAACACAACATTTATTTAGAAGGCTCAGAAGAGCCTTGCATAATATGTTCATACAGGTAGGGGTCACATGACCCGACACTCAAGTCATACAAACATGTTCATACAAACCAAGCCGAAGCTTTAAGCTGTCTGAGTACAGACAGTTGAAAGTTAAAAAGGCATACAACCTGACTATCTACAGCCCACCCCAGGGCATCAGATCATAGCTGGGATACCAGCTACTCGGCGTCGTCGACGTCTAGATAGAACCCACCAGATGGGTCCATATTCTCATCTGCAACAGTTATTAAGCAAACATGAGTACAATCGTACTCGGCAAGTCTTTAAAGCAGACCTAAGTTATTCATGCTCATGTTTCAACAAAGGGGGTAGTGTGGTTTATGCAGGAAGCCAGCTTTGACTATTGGCTAGCCTATACTACGACTACCAGTTCTTTGAACAAGTTTTGAGATAGCGCACACGAGTCCACTAACACCACATCAATATACTACCATGGATCCGCTCCCGTCACCCACGAGACTGCCATCCACGGTACTCACACTTGTCTTGAGTCTTTTAAGAGTAACCATCAAGTTATCTATGAACAACATAAGTTCTCCAAGTAGTCCATATCCGAGGACGCGGCTATTCGAACAGATTCATTACCCTGCAGGGGTGCACTTCTTCACACACGCTCCCGCCACTTATCGTTGTGTGCTCATAAAACCAGGCACCTCGGCAACCTTCAAGTGGAAGCCCAGCGAGGGAGTCGGCCACGACCGTTAATCACACAAGACCCTAGTCCAGGCTATCGCCTATTTGAGACTAAACCCGCAAGGAAGTCCGGCCGAAGTTTCCGCTACGGCTTCAAACGATGTGCGCAGGGTTCCCAAGCCCACCGTTCGGGTGCCACTTGGTACACCGTGCCACTGCCTACCGCGTCGTAGCCCACCCCTAAGGTCAGCGCTACACACGGCCTCCAGCATGGCTTCAAACACCAGAAACTACTTGCAACTCCTGGACAGAGAACTAGGCGGTTGATAAGTCGAGCGGGGACATATTTCAGGGCCCAGCATGTGGTAGTAACTATTCTTGGATCACAAACACGGAACTCAGTTCCTAAGAACGGTCCCAATGAGACAATCCGCTATGTACTCCTACATAGCCTCTCATCGCTACCTTTACCAAATCGGGTTCATCATTTAGCTCATCACATCAGAACAACACCGTTTCACTCCGGTTCATCACCCAGATGAATCAGACCTGACACAACTCTAAGCATAGCAAGCATAGCAAGCAAAGCAGGTAAAGCACATCAAGGCTCAAGCATCTATCAGGTATGCTAGGTTGCATGGTTTAGCTATTTACTGTGACAATGACAGGTCATGCAGAGGAATGGGTTCAACTACCGCAACAGATAAACAGTAGAAGCGTTTGTCCTAATGCAATAAACAAGAGCAGGAGCGAGAGAGTGGGATGTTATCGGTATGATCAATGGGGTTGCTTGCCTTGCAGGTTCGCCGGGAGGTACTCTCCTTCAAGGGGATACTCAAGGGTATCCGATGGAGCAGAACCTACCGCGACATAGATGGAGTAACAATCAATACACGACAAGTGCAACAATATTATGCATGATCATGACATGGCAACATGTTATAGATGAGCTAATGCATCTATCATTAGAGTTGAATGGAGTAGGATTGGATATAGGTTCAAAATTGTTCTCCATATGATATTCCACATATTGCATTATTGCAAAATGTCAATGTTCATCTATCTAGGTTGCTCTAACATGCATGATAATAGCACCAATCGATTCTTTGGATTTTTCTGATAATTTTTCATATATAAATTATTTCAATCTGAGCTACAGATTAATTTCTATGATTTTTCTAAGATTTTAGCATTTTCTGGAATTAAATTAAATCAGAAAATCATTATTGCGTCAGCATGACATCAGCAAGTCAGCTGGCCGTTGCCAGGTCAAACCTGACCAGTGGGGTCCACTGGTCAGTGACCAGGGCCATTTGGAGTCACTGGCATGTGGGGACCACATGTCATTGACTCAGGGGTTAAACCCGAGTTGACCCCGGCTTTGACCTGAGCCAGGGCCCACTGTCAGTGGCTGTTAGGACTACTAATCAGGTGGGTTAGCTCCTAATGAAGGTCCACGTCGGCCCCCACCGGAGACTCGCCGGCGGCGACCAAATCGACGGCGGCGCGTCGCCGGAATCGCGCTACAGAGCGACTCTGGGCACGCGGAGGCTACTGGGATGAGGCCCGCACTGGGCCGCATCAATCTACGGTGTTAGTTGGCCGCGGGGGTGCCGGAATCATTGCCGGCGGCGACCTTGGTGGACGCCGAAGCTCGAGCGAGCTCGGGGTCGTCGATCTAACGCGCAACAGGGCCGGTTCTTGGCTCCTACAACATCTACGCGGCTGCACGAACACGATGGTGGCCTCAGAGGGACCACCCGATCACCGGAGCGTCGTTGGCATTGAGCTCGCGCGGCGGAGCTCTTCGGGTCTCGATGGAATCGGGGCCTACGGTGCTCAATCAGCAGGGAAGAGAGGGGGAAAGGGTCCAGCTGCTCACGGCGAGGGCGTAGACGTCGATAGAGTGCTTGGGGGCGGCTTGGAGGCGACGAATCAACGATGGCGATGGTCAGAGCCGAAGGTTGAAGATGATCCTGTGGCGGCAACTGGAGGCGTCTGGCGTCGCTGGGCTTGGCAGGGAGCAGCAGCAGCTCGAGGCGGAGCTGATGAGCTCGTCGGAGGGGCGAGGGAGGCACTGGGGAGGCGACGCTACGGCGGCGGGGCTTCGGCAGCCATGGCAGAGCAGAGCAAGGAGAGGAGCAGGGGTGCGAATGGGGAGAGGGGGCGATGCGGACGGCTCTGGCGAGTGTATCCGTGTCGCCAGCGCGACGGGGAGGCAGGCAGGCAGCTGCCGGCGTGGCGGCACGGCCGTGCACGCGCGGTGGCCACACGCCTGGCCTCCTGGCCACCAGGAGGACGACGACCTAGATGGGCCAGGTGGGCTGGCCTGGCCTGGGCCTGAGGTAAATCCCTCTTACTTTCCTTATTCAATTTATTTCTGTTTTCTATTTTCTGACATTTGTTTTATTTTTGGTTGGCCTCAAAACCTAGCACAAAAATATTGAAATATTTTACTGGGCATAGTTTGAATATTTCAAACCTCCACAAAAGATTTCAACATTTTTGCAAGACTATATTATTTATAGTGCTTTATTTGACAATTTCAGTAGCATTGTAAGTTTATTTTAAAATGCTAAATCTGTGGTGAAAAATAAAATGTCCCCTGATATGTTGTTGCCAACATTTATCAGAAATAGTGGGCATTTTTTATGGGCATTTTGGATTCATTGAAAATCACATGAAATTGAATTGGTTGTTTAGGGTGAGGTGCTAGGGTTTCTGACAATCCCCCATTTCAAGTTAATGCAAAATTTAGACATGATGCACATACATGCTAGCACAAAGCAAGGCTAACTAGGGATGTGACATGAAGGTTGCATAACTATCTGCTTTTCTATCAATTGCCCAACAGTAATTTGTTACCCACCATATGCTGCCTACATGAGAGATGCAGCTAGGGAAAACTATGGCCCCCGGGTCTATTCACTTATAAATTTACAAACGCTACTATTACCTTACTGCCTTTATTTAATTTTTATTTTATTTTGCAATTTAAAATTATCTACACACCTCATTTTCTTGCAAATAACGAGATCAAGGGGATTGACAACCCTCTTGCCCTCATTGGGTGCAAGTTGTTTGTTCTTTTGTGTGCAGCCGCTGAAGACGGTTGAGGATTGATATTCCTATTGGTTCGATAAACCTTGGTTTCATAAATGAGGGAAATACTTAAACACTTTGTGCTGCAATAACCTGTTCCTCTTCACGGAAAACCCAACGCAGATCACAAGTATCAGTAGGGAATAACATTCTTTAGTGGTCGTAGATTTTGAAAAGTGATGCTTATGTTATTTATGTTTATGGATATTATTATGTTGATATCAATTAGTTCATCATTTCTCAATGATCATACTAAAAAGAGATTACATGTTGGGTAGCATGTCACATCAAAAATTATGTTTTTATCATTTACCTATTCGAGGTTGAGCAGGAATTAAGCTTGGGGATGCTGATACGTCTCCAATGTATCTATAATGTTTGATTGTTCTATGTATTACATTATCAATCTAGGATACTTTATATGCAATTATATGCTATTTTATATCAATTTTTTGGGAACTAACCTATTAACCCAGTGCCGAGTGCCAGTTGTTGTTTTCTGCATATTTTTGGCTTTCCAGGAAATCTGTACCAAACGAAGTCCAAATGCTACAAAAAAATTTGACGATTTTTTTCTGGACAAAAGAGACCCGTGAAGCTTCATGAGGTGTCAGGAAGCCTCACAAGGAGGCACAAGGCAGGTCGGCGCGCCCAGGGCGGTGGCCACGCCTAGGTGTCTTGTGGGCCCCTCGTGGCTCCTCCCGACCTAATTCCACTACTATACATTCTCAAATATTGGGAAACCAACAGAGAGCCACCTGAAACACTTTTACCGCCACCGCAAGCCTCTGTTCCGACGGGAGGCCATCTGGAGACCTTTTTCGGTGATCTGCCGGAGGGGGAATCGATCACGGAGGCCATCTACATCAACCTTGTTGCCTTCATGATGATGCGTGACTAGTCCACCACAGACCTACGGGTCCATAGCTACTAGATGGCTTCTTCTCTCTCTTTGATCTTCAATACAAACTTCATCGCGATCTTCGCGGTGATCTATTCGATGTAATCTTATTTTACGGTGTGTTTGTTGGGATCCGATGAATTGTGGGTTTATGATCAGATTATTCATGAAAATTTATTGAGTCTCCTCTAAATTTCAATATGCATGATCTTATAGCTTAGTATTCCTCTCCGATCTATCGATTTGGTTTGGCCAACTAGATTGGTTTATCTTCAGTGGGAGTGGTGTGTTGTAGTGGGTTCAATCTTGCGGTGCTCTATCCTCGTGACAGAAGGGTTCAAGACACGTATTTGTATTGTTGCCATTAAGGATAGAACGATGGGGTCTGAACATATTGCTTGTCTTACTTTGTCTACATCATGTCATCTTGCTCCAAGCATTACTTCATTTGTCATTAACTTAATACCATAGATGCATGCTGGATAGCAGGCGATTGATGAAGTAATAGTAGTAGATGTAGAATCGTTTCGGTCTACTTGTTTATGGACGTGATGCCTATATACATGATCATTGTCGTGAATAAATGTCATAACTATGCGCTTTTCTATCAATTGCCCAAGAGTAATTTGTTTACCACCGTATGCTACTTTCAAGAGAGAAGCCTCTAGCGAACACTAATGACCCCCAAGTCTACTTAAACATAAAAACAAAAACATCTAAGTTACCTTGCTACATATTATTTACTTTTTTTTGCAATACCTATTATAACAAGATTTAATCCTTGCAAGTGACGACTTCTAGGGGCATGATAACCCTCTTGCCCATGTTGGGTGCAAGTGTTTGGTTTTGTGTGTGTAGGTGATGTTTAAGCTTGCTTTGGTTCTCCTATTGGTTCGATAACCTTGGTTCTCACTGAGGGAAATACTTATCTCTACTATATTGCATCTCCCCTCCTCTTCGGGGAAAATCCCAACGCAGCTCACAAGTAGCAGCATTCCCGTAATGGTCCTCTATTTCCTGACTGTAAGGTCTCACATATTATCACTTCCAGGTTAGATCATTGCCCTATTCTTATTAAAATTCTGGGGGTTCCTCGCCTCGGAATTTTTTTTAAACATTTGAAATATGAAGCGTACTAGGAAAGAGAGGATGCAGCGCTGAAAGATCAAACTAAATCGTGTTGGAATAATAGTTCGCTCGTCAATTATATGTGAGATGCGGCAAAATTTTTGGACAAACTGATGAAGTCTCTTCACGGGTGGAGTAAGGTTCAATTGGATATCTTCCTAAAAAGCTTTAATATGCTCATAGAATATTAAATGTGTTATTCAAAATAAATGATCATAGTGCAAGCATGGAGTGGAAGAAAATCGTCGCAGAGAAGGATGGGCTTCTGATTAAGGAAGAAATCATGTGGAAGTAGAGATCATGTTTGGACAAAATGAAATGGGGGATAGAAACACACACAAAATTCATAGAAAGGCCACATGGAGAGCTAAGAATAACAATATTTCTGCTATTAGAAAAAGTTATGGGTCTCTTTCAAAGGATTTGGAGGAAACTAAGGGTATCACAAATCCGTTGTTTAAGGACCTTTATTCTTGTGACACTATGGTCAATCTGTCTCGTATTATTTCGCTTGTGAAACCCGTGGTGAATCAGGAAATGAATAAAGATCTCTGCAAACCTTTTTCTGAACAAGAAATTAGCGATGCTCTCTTTCAAATTGGGACATTGAAGGCCCTAGGGCCAGATGGGTTTCCAACCGGGTTTTTCTAGAGAAATTGGGGTTTGCTCAAGGAGGATATTGTTTGTGTTGTCCAACAGTTCTTTATTTGTGGAAGTATGCCGTAGGGGATAAACGATACAACTACTGTTCTTATTCCTAAAGTTAAGAATCCCGAGCTGATAAAGGATTTTTGACCTATTAGCCTATGTAATGTCATATACAAAATTATCTCTAAGTGCCTTGTCAATAGACTAAGACCTCTGCTGGATGGTATGATCTCTCCTACCCAAAGTGCTTTTATCCCTAGAGGATTAATTTCAGATAATGCTCTTATTGCCTTTGAATACATGCACTTGCTGAATACAATGAAAGATTCTCGTGGCGAATATTGTGCATATAAGCTGGACCTAGCTAAAGCATATGAACTGTCAACTGGAAATTCTCGGAATGTATGCTTCGAGCATATGGTTTTGATCCAATCTGGATTAAGTGGATTATGACTTGTGTTACCTCAGTGAAACTCTATGTGAATTTTAATGGCTAGTTCCTAGAGTCTTTTCATCCTTCACGTGGTCTGAGGCAAGGGGATCCATTGTACTTATTCCTCTTTGTGGACGAGGCCCTCTCGTTGGTACTCAATGATGCATCAACAAGATGGGTTATCCAAGATTTCCAGTTGAACACACATGCACCAAGTATCTCTAATTTATTATTTGTTGATGACAGTCTCCTATTTCTTAAGGGTTCTCTGAAGCAAGGTTTGGCCATTAAAGATATTTTTGATGGCTTATGAGGAGGGTACAAGCCAATTATTAAGTCTAGATAAGTGTTCCATTTTATTTGGTAAAAAGTGTTCTATCGAGAACCAGGTGTCTATCTTGGTTATCCTTAAAATCACGAGTGATGGGTTTGAGGATAAATATCTTCGCTTGCCAGTTTCTAGAAGGCCGTATGAAGGCTGGCAAATTTCAATATAGCAAAGATAAAATTATTAACATGGTTTCAGACTGGATCGAAAAATATGCTTCTAGCGGAGCGAAGGAAATCCAGATTAAGTCTGTTACTCCGGTCATTCTAGTCTATGCCATGGATATTTTACATTTCCCGCATCTCTTTATGGTGAGCTATCCCAAATTATCAGGAAATTTTGGTGGGGTGATGAGGAGATAGGAGAATAACTCATTGGCTGGCTTGGGACAAAATGACGAGACCAAAAGGTGAAGGAGGTATGGGCTTTCGTGACCTAAAGCTATTCGATCAAGCACTTTTGGCCAAACAAGCTTGGCTATTATTGGTATTTCCGGACTCTTTGTGAGATAAAGTGATGAAAGCTAAAACTTACCCTCATGGGCATCTTATTGATATTGTCTTCCCTCAAGCGACGTTGCTTACTTGGCAAGGTATTATGCATGGGCTCGAGTTGCTAAAAAAGGGTATCATCTGGAGAGTCGTCGATGGTGCTAGTATAAATATTTGGAGGGATAATTGGCTTCCAAGAGATTCTGGCCTATAAATCTCTGCTAAGAGCATCTACAGCCGGACCTTGCAAATCCGGCCCCTCAAACGCCAGCACACGCGCCTGGGCGCCTCCGCGGACATTGACCGGTCACGCCTCAAATTTTCTCCTCCACATCCAACTCTCTTATATTTCATCCCTTATATCCATACTAAAACCATGCAACTTTTTCCCTACGCACTATGGTGTACTACGCTTCTTCGTCGTCGGAGATGGCGTGATCCGCCTGTGCCGGAGCCTTAGCCGCTGCGCCGGAGCCTCAACTACCTGCGCCGGAGCCTCAGCCGCGTGCGCCGCCCGCCTGTAGGATCGAAAGTATGTCTAAAGGGGGGGGTGATTAGACTACTTGACCAAATAAAAATCTAACCTTTTCCCAATTTTAGTTGTGGGCAGATTTTAGCAATTGTAGCAAGTCAAGTTCACCCTACACATGCAAGTCTAAGAGTATAGCAGCAGAAAGTAAAGACATGCAAATGTAAGAGGTTAGAGATTGGAAGATCAAACGCAGTTTGGAGACGCGGAGATTTTTTCCCGTGGTTCCGATAGGTGGTGCTATCGTACGTCCACGTTTATGGAGACTTCAACCCACGGACGGTAGCGGTCGCGGGAGTCCAAGGAGGGCTCCACCCACGAAGGGTCCATGAAGTAGCAACCTCGTTTATTCCATGATGGCCTACGTCCACGAAGGACTAGCCTTACTCGGGGTAGATCTTCACGAAGTAGGCGATCTCCTTGCCCTTACAAACTCTTAGTTCAACTCCACAATCACGAAGAAGGAGGCTCCCAAGCGACACCTAACCAATCTAGGAGGCACTACCCTCCAAAAGGTAATAAATGTGGTAGTATGATGAACTCCCTGCTCTCGTGCTTCAAATGATAGTCTCCTCAACACTAAATCACTCTCTCACAGATTTGGCATGGGTAGAAGAGATCGATTGGATGGAAAGCAACTTGGGGAGGCAAGAAATCAAGATCCATATGGTTGGAGTGGATGATCTTGACCTCAACACAAAGGTAGGTGGATCTCTCTCAGAAAATTGGATATGGCATGTGGGTGTGTGTTCTGAGTGCTTCTCTTGTGAGTGAATGGTGGTGGAGGGGTATATATAGGCATCTCCAAAAATCCAACCATTACAAAATTATTGCCCAACTCGGTGAAACCGAAATGAATCTCGGTGGCACTGACTAGTTCAAAATGTGGCAACATTGGCGTTTTCGGTGAGACCAATATATGAATCTCGGTGGTACCGATATGGGTGACCTAGGCAGTTGCCAAATCTCGGTGAGACCGATTCCTCAAAGTCGGTGGGACCGATTTAGAGAAATGGGCTAACAGAAAGTTGGTCCAACTTCTCGGTGGTACCGATTCTCAAAACTCGGTGGGACCGAATCTAGAAAATGGCTAACCAGGAAGTTGGTCACTGTTTTCGGTGGCACCGAATGAAAAGATGGTGGTACCGACATGCTAGGGTTTGGTTTGGCTTCTGTCTTGGATAAACTCGGTGGATCCGAATGAGAATATTGGTGGCACCGAATTTTGACTTTAGGCTTTGGATAGATGATATGTGTGGGAAAGTGGGTGAGTATTTTTGGTGGCTACCTCTAAGCACTTGAGCAACCGGATCATCATATTTACCTCATCCCCTTTTAATAGTATTGGCTTTCCTATGGACTCAAAGTGATTTCTCACAAAATATAAAATGTAGAGTCCTTGATCTTGAAGCATGGCCAATCATATTCCTTCCTTTCCTTGGGAATTCTCCACACAATCTTTTAGCCAATCCATCATTGAACTTTTTCCTGAGATACACTCAGTGGAAACATTAGTCCAATGAAATATATGTTGTTATTAATTACCAAAACCATCTAGGGAGAAGTTGTGCTTTCAATCTCCCCCTTTTGGGAATTGATGACAACATATAGATCAAAGCTTCGATGAGAGATATAATCAATGAATAGCATCGTCGCTTTGAGAAGTATGTGATAAGCAAGAGCTCCCCCTAAATTTATGCATTATTTTAAATTTGCATTTCAATGCAAATGCACAATCAATTAGGATCATGGGTCACTCTTCCATGTCACATACAACTTGGTGGTGCGCAAGAATTAATATGAATGAATTGCATAAGCACATCACACCAAACAAGTGAATGATCATCGCATAGATATCTCAAAGATAGGAAATAGTAGTACCATCACACAAGAGTATATGATCAAACACCAACAAGGTTTCAA
Source organism: Elymus sibiricus (assembly GCA_039707655.1). Lineage (NCBI taxonomy): Eukaryota > Viridiplantae > Streptophyta > Magnoliopsida > Poales > Poaceae > Elymus > Elymus sibiricus. Next base: position 314,394,531 of record CM077673.1, read on the forward strand.
CCAAATGATAAACCAAGTGTTTTTTAAAAGTGCATAGAGGAAACAAAATGCAACACTCTCTCTCTCTCTCGAAGCCCTATGATCTATAACCTCTCCCCCTTTGGCAACAAGTTACCAAAAAGTTCAAAGCTATAGAGCTACTCGTCGCTCTGGGCATGATCTCCTCCATGACACGATGAAGCTGCTTCGGTGGTTGTCGAAGGAGTCGAGAGAAGAGCATCCACGAAGAGTTTAGCTGAAGTCATCTGAGGTGGTGGTGTAGACATTGGAGGTGCTGGAGGAGCTGATGGAGCTGCGGCAGGTGCTGATGAGGTAGGCCCCGTCTCTGGAACTGGCACGGTAGGAGTCCTGGCTTGGGTCTTGAACTGGGTGCTTGTCCTGAGAGATGGACTATCGTCATCATCGGAGGAATGCGGGCTAGGCACTGCATCCACTTCCATCTTAAGCTCATCCACAGTCTTTGTCAGCCCATCTACCTTGTTGTTCATCGTAGTGAACTTGTCTTCCACAATCCTATCAAGGCTTTGTTGATTCAGCAATATGTTCTTGATATCCTTCTGCATGCTCTGAATGGTGCTAAAGAGTAGATCCATTTGCTCGCTCTTGGACCTGGGAACCTGAGCACTAGTGGCTCTAGCTGCCTCGGCCTCTGCCCGTGCAGTAGATGAAGTGGGATGACTGGGATCCATCACCACAACATTGTCCTCGAAGTCTGGCTGTAGTGGCATATGAGGATGATCAAGTGCATATACATTCTTCTCCAACTTGGAGTTGATGAGCATCTGAATGTACGGTGCATATCCACAAGATCGGTTTTGGTCTGCAGTTGTCCTCTTGATTGTTTCCACAATCAGGTCCATTACCCTTATCCTGGTGTGGGTGTCTACATGGTGCAGCATATTGATTGAGTACCCTCTAATCGTCTTGTCATCTCCAGACTTGGACATCAAGGTGTACCTCAATATAGTGTTTGTAGTGGGTAGTCATGCTTGCAGATGATAGACAGAGCCAAACTTATGTGAATGCACATGAGCAGCTGGGATCTCCTTGTACATATTTGCCATAGAGCTATGACTCATCTTTGCTTCAGCATACACATCCAGATCTCCTTCTTCTACCTGTGGGGCTCCTAAGATGGTAGCCCACTCATCAACTGTGGATTGGTACCTGACTCCTTCAGTCATCCATATAATCCTGCCATCTGGGTAGAAGTGAGCAGTAGAGTAGAACTCCATGATCATCTCATCGTTCCAAGCAATGAACACTCTTCCAACAAAATTTGCAATATCAATGCACTTGAAGTTGTCTTGCACACTTGGAAAATAATCTTCATTCTCCTTGATATATGCCCAGTCAACATATCTCATGTCACCGACTGCTGGGCTCTTGTCCAATAGGACAGTCTCATAGAAATCCTGCTGTTCTTTGGTGTAGAACCTGTCATCTACAGCAGTCTTCCTCCTGGAGGCATAGGGATCATTTTCCCTCCACAATCTCAGTCCTGCATCCTTCCTCTTCTTGATGTCTTCAGCTATTGGGTGTGCATCATTATGCAATGACAAGTGTGGACTTAGCTTCCTCAGCACTGACAGATCATCTTTTTCTTCCATGGTGGAAGATCTCTTGTTCTTAGCAACAAGAGGGATGTCCCTAGTAGTCTTCTTGGATTTTGGAGGAACTGGCTTCTTGGATTAAGATTTCTTGCTCTTTGAAGGAGCTTGCTTGGGCATGTCATCAGCAAGTAACTTCTTCTTCTTGGATGGAGGAGCCTTGGCAGCTGGATCTTCCTCCTCAGCCTCTTCCTCAGCTTCTGCTGGGTCTTCATACATGGAAGTAGGTCTGCCAAGGACATGGACAATCCTCTTCCTTGCTCTCTTCTTCTCTCCTGCCTTCTTAGGCACAAATTTCCTTGGAGGCTCAGCTGATAAAGATGTGTTTGCTCTAGCACTCTCAGGTGCTCTCATTGTTTCATAGGTGCCATACTCCTTCCTGGCAGTCCTCTTTGCAGATGTGGCCTCAGAAGCAGCCTTCTTTGCAGCTTTGTCCTTCTTTTCTTGCACTTTCTTTGCAAGATCCTCCTCTAGCACAAAATCAGAATCCTCCTCATCAGAATTCAGCTTCTTCCTTGCCCTGGTGGCAGCTTTGGGCAGCCCATGTGAACTTGGGGTGCCTGGATCCTCTGAAGAAGATGAACTGGCATTGGGGCTTGTGCCTGGACTCAAGTCAACTTCCATATCTCTGAAATCATTTTGGCTGTCATCAGAACCTGACATGCTGACCCTATGAATAGAGTATAGAAGAGCAGAGGGGTTGAGCATCACAAAATGCAGAAGTTTTTCTCAAATTTGAACTCAAATTCTTAGTTTTGGATTTCTGCAAAATGGGTTTCGGTACCACCGAGTTAGAGAATTCAGAGCCACCGAGACTGACACTCTCATATTACAGAAACCTGGCAATCTTTTTGGTGAGACCGAAGAGAGAAACTTGGTTTCACCGAGAGTGTTCTCGGTTGCCCTAAATCACATACCGGTAAGACCGATATTTCCAACTCGGTGTCACCGAGACACACTTGGCGGATGTCCAACCCTCAAAAAATTCGATCTTCTATTCTAATGGAAGTTCTTTGTGGATATATCAATCTCAAACAGTGGCTTATAGATGGAGCAACCCTAATGCGCAAGAAATTTGTAAGGGAGCGCAAGAGGGGATCGGAATCTCACCCTAACTCGGTGAAGAATCCGCTACGGCGATGACGGCGGTGAAGATTCCATCGACGGCAAGGATCCCAGAGGCGAGGGCGCACGGGGAGTCGAAGGCGAAGTTCGAAGACGCGAGCGGAAGCTAGGGTTTGCGGGGACCACGACTTTGAAGAAGTGAATTTCAAAACCCGGTTCCGCGGAGTATAAGTACCTGTAGCTGTCGCTGACACCGGTTCTAAAATATCGGTGCCACCGAGTTCCTCTACTGTCTATTGACAGGGAAACTCGGTGAAGCCGAGATTATGGAATCGGTGCTACCGAGATTCTAAAACCAAATCAACCCTAGGCATCGGTGAAACTGAGATTTTGGAGTTGGTTACACCGAGATTGCACTGGGGAGGTTTTGGTAGTCAGCTCTTAATGGAACGGAACTCCGAGTGCTCCTCACATAGAGGGTTCGAGAAGTTCTTGCTCAAATTTGTGATGAAGCATGAATAGAATTTGAGACGAGAAAGCATAGATAGCTAGAGGGAGGTACTTAGGCATTCTTGTATATCGAATTGGCCAAAGAAAAATGAAAGCCAAATAACAACAATTGGATATCCTCGAATGAGAAATGATATGCATACCAACATGCTCACACAATAAATTGTCAAATGAAATATGGCAAACATGCAAAACCACTCTAGTATCTACCAAGCACTTTGGCGTTGACGGAGTCATCTATATATGAGTATATTGACTTAGGAGCCAAGTAAGAATACTTGATCATAGGTCATACTCATCGTTTAAGCACAAGTGGGGTTACCACTTTTACATAAAGTATTTAATGTGTTCACATCTTTAAGAGATGATTTAACTCAAGTCTTAGAGTAAAGCCCCCCCTTGATGTGACATCCCCCCTAAGAGGGATAAACTAACCTTGGGTTTGTCGTAGAAGACTTCATGTGGGTGATGTAGTGGTGGATGCTCATTGTTGATGAAGATCATCTTGAGTTGGGAGCAATCCTCGTTGTTTTCTTACTCTTCTCACCTACATGGGTTAGTCCCACACAAGAGACAAATACAAGGATATCTATGGACATGGAGTGCAATACATACATGATGATGTCCATGGATTCATTAATTACCTTGTCCCTTGCTTACCTTTGAGGGAATGTGTGACTCCTTGAACTATTGCATAAAGTTGGAGTTGATTGCAAATAGTCCTTGCCAATGAACGTGAGTGAATTTCATTGGCGGAGTCACCCCTCAGGAACTTATCTAGTTCTTCTTCTTGGGGACCCACATCAAGTTGATGGGGATCCTTGGAGTTGAAGTAGCACTTATTGAAGTAGAACTTGGAGTAGCCGTGGGAACCCACTTGACCAAAGGTTGGGACTCATCTTCAAATGTGTCAATCTCCTCTTGAAGCTTGTCCTTGCCCTTGAGCTTGTGGTCTTGTGGTGGAAGGTCATCTTGAGCTTTTGTTCCCCTGGGAAGAGTATGTTCATACTTCTCCTTTTGGGGAACAAACTTCGGCTTGGGGTATTGACCTTCTTCCCATTCAACTCCATTGGCGTTGAAGTAGCCAATGCCTTGGTTCTTCCAGTATCCTCCATGCTTGCGTACAATCTCCTCGAATTGCTTACATCCGGCAAGACTTTTGTAGATACCCTTTTCTATAATCCCTTTCAATAGATCATTTTATTGCACAAGTGTAACTTGGCTAAGAGAATCATTAGTGGAATCAATAGAACTACTAGAAGCAATATCATTAGATTTATCATTTTTATTGCTACTAGTTGAAGAACCTTTCTTGCCTTTGTTAATACATTGCTTAGTTTTAACTTGTGGAATAAATGTAGACAAGAGTAGTCATTTGGCTAGATAAGAAGAAGTCTTCTTTCGGAGATCGTCATTGATTGCTTTAAGAAACTCATGTTCTTGCTTCAAATTGAGCTTCTCGAAGCGTAGCTTCTCATGAGTTCTTACAAGCTCTCTATGATCTTCTAGAGTAGATTCATGGGCTAACTTAAGAGTGCTTAATTCCTTAGTTAGTCGCTCTATTTCGTTCTTATCATCATCACACGACTTATCTTGACTAGCATGATCATTATCTAGCTCATTTTGACTAATATCACTAGTTTTGTCAAATAGCAAGTCATCATCTCCAAGTAAGTCATCCTCATCACTATTGAAGTCAATGTATTCGGGGTGTGATACCTTGGGGCCTTTAGCCATGAAGCAACTTCCACTCCCTTCATTTGGTGAATCAAATATGTCGTAGGAGTTGGAGGAAACGAGTGCAAGTCTGGCAACACCTTCATCTTGACTATAGTCGGAGTCGGAGCGATAGCTTCTCTCAGAGTGATTGTCAGATTCGGAGCCGGAAACCCATTCACCAACATGAGCTTGATGTCTTGTTCTTGTGTTGGGGGGATTACCCCCGGGTAGGCTCAAGGAGACGACTCGACATTTCAAAACAACGGGGCGGCCAACGCCCCTCTGTCCGGCTGCTCCGGCTGGCACCCCGGTCCGGCTGACTCCTAAGTCTGGCCGACTCCCCGCCCGGCTGCACCAGCCGGCTGCTCCGTCCGACCCCCCGTCCGGCTGCTCCAGACGGCCTGCTTCGCAAGGTCAACCACCCCGTCCCATCGGACACGACTTGAAGACACTATAGCCTACGTCATGGGTCACTTCACTGCGCCCCAATAGTGGTGCACTATTGCCTGTGTCATGCGTCACCTCGCATGACCACGCCAATAGTGGAGCACTATTGCCTGCATCATGTGTCACCTCACATGTCATCCCCAATAGTGTAGTTAGGCCATGTGGGCCACCCCTTGTCCCCTGGGAACCCCTTTATAAGGTGACCCAGGGAACTCACCCAGGGGGGTTCTCCTCTCCTCCTCTCCTCCTCTCATCCTCTCCCATTCTCTCACGTATGAGGCAAGGGGAAGAGCTCTCACAGCTCCCTTCTTCCTCCCCGAATACAGCTCTAGGAGCAACTCTGTACTGCCACCAGATACACCGCATATACCATCAGACTAGCAGGACTAGGGGTGTTACCTCCCACGGAGGGCCCCGAACCTGGGTAAACCACCGTGTGCTACTACCCTATCCCATCCCGGACCTTCCACGGCAGCCTTGCTCTCACCTCGATTAGCCACCCCCTGGCATCTGTCGTGAGAAAACGACGACAGTTGGCGCCCACCATGGGGCCAGCTGCCACTGGAATCGGGGTCCGGGCGGGACCATCTTCGTCATCACCACCGCGACGTCGCCACCGTCTCTCCGATGGCGCTCGGGGGCTCGACATCAACACGCCCCCGGGGCGAATGCGCGTGCCGTCGCATCCTCGCTGCCGGTTTCATCACCACCATCGTTGCGTCGCTTGCGTCCCCGTCGCCACCTCGCTGCACCGGCGCGACGCCTGCGACGCCGGCCTCTCGGTGCCCCCGCGTCACGATGCGGCCGACGCCTCCATCGCCGCGTCGCTGCGCCGTCCGTGCGCCAGCACCGAGGTGCCTCCTCCGGCGCCTCTGCGTCGCGCCATGCCCGGCTCCGTTGCACCCGTCCGCTTCGCACAGCTCGTTCTCCGCTCTTCCACCCGGGAGAAAAAATTCCGTCTTCTTCTGCTCCACCACCACAACCCAGCTAATTTCTTGCTTCAACAGCAACAAGAAACTGCAGTTGGCGCGCTCAGCGGCGACCCCCTCGCCGGACGCACCCCGGTGTCCATCGGCCGCCTCCGCGCTCACCTGTCTCGTCCGCAGCGCCGCCTCCCGGCCGCGCGGCCACGCGCCTCGCCTCGCGCCCGTCCGCGGACCTCCGGTGGCTCTCCATCGCTGTTCTGGTTCGCTCCCAAGCGCCAGGCCCAGCAGCCGTTGCTCCTCCACGAGCCCGCACCAGCAAGCAGCTCGGTGCTCAGCTGCGCCTACACCAGCCGCCCGTGCACCCCGCCCGCGTCGCCACTGCTGTGCCGGCTGTCCGCACTCCCCGCGCCGCCCCACGCGCTCCTACGCGCCTGCGCCGCTCTTCCACGCCTGCGCTGGCCGGCCGGCTTCGCCCCGCCCCAACGACACCTGCGCCCAATCCCCGTGGCGCTACCCCGCCGCTCGAACCGATCCGTCGCTCCCATGCATCTACAGCGCCTCCGGCCTCCCCGCCTCTGGCCTGCGCCACGGTGCCGCGCTGCCACGCCCGCGGCCCCTCCCGCCTCCGGCCTCGCCGCCGTTGCCGCCCGTGCTCCTACGCGCGCGACCGCATGTGACTTCGATGCCGCCGGTCGTCTCCCTGACCTCCACGTCGCCCTGCGCCACTCCGGTCCCTTTGCTCGCTCCCGGCTCCACCCCCGGATTCTCCTCCCGCACCGGCTCCGGGTGGCCGCCCCGGCGCGCTGGCCTGCTTAGCCCCTCGGCCCGCCTCCACGTGCCGCCCCCGCACCGGCTCCGAGTCGCCTCCCTGTGCCCGGCTAGCACCCCGCGCGTCCGCCAGCTCGCCTCCGCCACGCCCGACTGCCCGTCCGCGCCCCGTGCGCCGGCTCGACCTCGTCTCCGGCCCGGCCACACGGCGGCTCCGCCCCCCTGTGCCCCGGTGCCGGCTCCCGCCTCCACGTATCTCGGCCGGCTCCCGCCCTGCCAACTGTCGTGGCCGGCTGGAGAACGTGCAGGAAGAAAACGAGAAAGATGTGGGAGCCGATAAAAAAAGGAAGACCCATCGGGCCCTGTGAGGGAGTCCTGGATTAAGGGGTCCTTGGGAGGCCGACCTATTTCCTATGGGCCGGACTCTATGGGCCGTTCGCCGGACACTGGATGGATCGAGGGTCTTGTCTCCAGGATGGAAGCCTCAAGGATCGTGGCGTGTCCTCCAAGTTTAAAGTAGTGAATAGGCATGTTTATCCCTTCGACGTGTAACCGACCATGTGTAAACCCTAGGTACCCTCGGCGTCTATATAAGCCAAAGGGTTTTAGGTTGTAGGCCAACAGAACTCATCTAGGGTTTTAGCTACTTGATCTCGTGGTAGATCAACTCTGTAATCCTCATATCATCAATATAATCAAGCAGGACGTAGGGTATTACCTCCATAGGAGGGCCCGAACCTGGGTAAAACCTTGGCCCCTTCGTCTCTTGTTACCATCGATCCAAGTCTCACAGCTCGGGACCCCCTACCCGAGATCCACCGGTTTTGACACCGACACCCCGGTTGCCTGCGTCGCCGCCTGGCCGGCAGGGATGCCCACCTACTTCAACATCGGGCCGGCTGGAGAGCCGGCCCGGCTGGAGAGCCGGCCCAGCTGCCTATCTGCTTCGACGCTGGCCGGTCGGGCCCGGCCGGCCGGCACCTCGATCAACCCCCCCCCCCCGGAGGCTACACCCAGCGGGTGCGCTCGGCGCGCCCCGCTGGCAAAAAGCCGCGCCGGCTGCAGGCCCGTAGCCGGCTGTCTTCGACAACAACCGTCTCGCCGGCACCAAAAAAGCAATGTGAGCCCTTCACCCGCATATCCTAGTGCCGCACACAAAAAGCGGTTCCCCCGAGCGACCCTCGGGGGCCATCCCTGCATTCATTTTAGCTACTTTACTGTTCACCCCGCCGCCAGCTAGTCTCGCCCGGGGCCGGCCGCTTGGCCCGATACGTTCGTTCCCACAAGACGACTTAGTACCGTGTACGGTACCAAAGGCCCACTCTTTATTTCAGCTACAGACCGCACCGCGGCTATCCGGTTAGCGAGAGCAAAAGCTGGAGGTCACCACACGCGAAAAGACGTCCGGGGAGAAAACGGCTTGGGCAACACGCTCGTTTTCCAGTTGTGAGTATCTGCTCGGTCGAGTCTGCTCCTAGAGTCCGAGTACTGTACGCTCCATTCTGCGGCTCACTCTTCGCCTCAGCTACAGACCGGCTCCCGGCTATCCGGCTGGCAAGAGCAAAAGCCAAAGAGTGGAGAGAACATGAAAAAGACTGAGGGAGGCTCGGACGAAACCGAGTCGGCACCCTCTGCATAAAACTTGCGCTGCCGGAACCAAACATTTGATATATTTGTGCCAACTAACTATGTCTTTTGCACGACCATTTCCATGGGAAACCCCCTCACCCGGAGACCGGGAGGCTGCTCCCAGCAGGGTGCGCTCGCGCACCCCCGCTGGAAAATAGCCAGCCGGTGGACTCCACGTCCAGCCCGGCAGGGCTCCGCGCCCACCAGTCGGTGAAGTCCGCGTCCTCCCCCGGCAGCGCCTCGCGCCCATCAGCCGGCGGACCACGCGTCCGCGCCCGGCAGCGCCTCGTGCCCATCAACCGGCGGACAACGCGTCCGAGCCCGGCAGCGCCTCGCGCTCATCAGCCGGCGGACTCCGCGTCCACGCCTGGCAGGGGCCCGCGCCCATCAGCCGGTGGACTCCCCTTCCGCGTCCGGCAGGGCCCCGCGCCCATCAGTCGGCGGACTCCGCGTCCGCGCCTGACATCCTCGATGCCACCGTCTGCTTCAGCAACAGCAAAGACCCTCCGCCCGACTCTTCGAGTCGCCCGGAGGCTCAGAGGCTACACCCAGCGGTTGCGCTAGCGCGCCCCGGCTAGAAACAGCCAGCCGGCGGACTCCGCGTCCACGCCCGGCAGGGCCCCGCGCCCACCAGCCGCCGGACTCCGTGTCCGCCCCCGTCAGCGCCTCGCGCCCATCAGCCGGCGGACTCCGCGTCCGCCCCCGGCAGCGCCTCGCGCCGATCAACCGGTGGACCACGCGTCCGCCCCCGACAGCGCCTCGCGCCCATCTGCCGGTGGACCACTTGTCCGCGCCCGGCAGCGCCTCATGCTCATCAGCCGGCGGACTCCGCGTCCATGCCTGGCAGGGCCCCGCGCCCATCAGCCGGCGGACTCCGCTTCCGCGTCCGGCAGGGCCCCGCGCCCGTCAGTCGGCGGACTCCGCGTCCGCGCCCGACATCCTCGACGACACCGTCTGCTTCAGCAACAGCGAAGACCCTCCGCCCGACTCTCCAAAGTCGCCCAGAGGCTCGGAGGCTACTGTTGGGGGGATTACCCCCGGGTAGGCTCAAGGAGACGACTCGACATTTCAAAACAACGGGGCAGCCAACGCCCCTCTGTCCGGCTGCTCCGGCTGGCACCCCGGTCCGGCTGACTCCTAAGTCCGGCCGACTCCCCGCCAGGCTGCACCAGCCGGCTGCTCCGTCCGACCCCTGTCCGGCTGCTCCAGTCGGCCTGCTGCGCAAGGTCAACCACCCCGTCCCATCGGACACGACTTGAAGACACTATAGCCTGCGTCATGCGTCACTTCACTGTGCCCCAATAGTGGTGCATTATTGCCTGCGTCATGCGTCACCTCGCATGACCACGCCAATAGTGGTGCACTATTGCCTGCATCATGTGTCACCTCACATGTCATCCCTAATAGTGTAGTTAGGCCATGTGGGCCACCCCTTGTCCTCTGGGCACCCCTTTATAAGGTGACCCAGGGGGGTCTCCTCTCCTCCTCTCCTCCTCTCATGCTCTCATCCTCTCCCACTTTCTCACGTATGAGGCAAGGGGAAGAGCTCTCACAGCTCCCTTCTTCCTCCCCGAATACAGCTCTAGGAGAAACTCTGTACTGCCACCAGATACACTGCATATACCATCAGACTAGCAGGACTAGGGGTGTTACCTCCCAGGAAGGGCCCCGAGCCTGGGTAAACCACCGTGTGCTACTACCCTATCCCATCCCGAACCTTCCACAGCAGCCTTGCTCTCACCTCGATTAGCCACCCCCTGCCATCTGTCGTGAGAAAACGACGACATCTTGTGTAGCTCTTGGTGTACTTGTCCTTCTTCCTCGAGTCCCTACTTCTCCTTGAGGGTCTTCGTTCATAACGATCATCTCTACTCCTTTTCTCTCTTCGAGGTGACTCATCTCTTGAGCTCTTTCTTCTAGGTGACTCTTCTCTTCTTTTGTGGGGGGGGGGAGTGGGGGGCGCACTCATTGGAGTGGTGTCCGGGCCTTCCACAATTGTAACAATTCCGGTCATGACTAGATGAACGCTTCTCTTCATATCTTGAATTGGAGCTTCTTTCTTTGCCTCTACTCTTGTAGAACTTGTTGAATTTCTTGACCATGAGGCTTATCTCCTCATTGGTTACAAGGTTGTCACTTGATGTAGCGGGAGTGTCACTTGTAGCTTTGTAAGCACCGCTTGACTTGGTGTGAAGTTCTTCCTTTTCCTTGAGTGACATCTCATGAGCAACAGTCCTTCCAATGACTTCCGTGGGCTTGAGATCTTTGTAGTTTGGCATCATTTGGATCAATGTGCACACGGTGTCGTACTTTCCATCCAAGGCTCTAAGGATCTTCTTGATGATGAATTTGTCGGTCATTTCTTCGCTTCCTAAGTCGGCAATCTCATTTGTGATGAGAGCAAGCCTAGAGTACATTTCCGCAACTCCTTCACCATCCTTCATCTTGAACTTGTCAAGTTAACTTTGTAGCACATCCAACTTAGATTCCCTGACGGATTCGGTACCTTCGTGCATATCAACCAAAGTATCCCAAATTTCCTTTGCATTCTCAAGATGACTAGTTTTGTTGAATTCTTCGGGGCATAGGCAGTTGAATATAATGTCACATGCTTGAGCGTTGTATTGCAACATCTTCAATTCTTCCGCGGTCGCTTCACAATCCGGTTTCTTTCCATCACAAAAGAATTCACCTTGCAAGCCAACACGAACAATAGCCCATACGACGGGGTTATGACCAAGAATATGCATTTTTCATCTTATGCTTCCAACTAGCAAAGTTTGTACCATCAAAATATGGACCTCTACGGCGATAACTTCCCTCACTAGACGCCATACTCTCCTAGGTTGTGAGACCAATGCAATGGAGACCAATGCTCTGATACCACTTGTAGGATCGAAAGTATGTCTAGAAGGGGGGTGATTAGACTACTTGACCAAATAAAAATCTAACATTTTCCCAATTTTAGTTGTGGGCAGATTTTAGCAATTGTAGCAAGTCAAGTTCACCCTACACATGCAAGTCTAAGAGTATAGCAGCGAAAAGTAAAGACATGCAAATGTAATAGGTTAGGGATTGGAAGATCAAACGCAATTTGGAGACGCGGAGATTTTTTTCCCGTGGTTCCGATAGGTAGTGCTATCATACGTCCACGTTTATGGAGACTTCAACCCACGGAGGGTAGCGGTCGCAAGAGTCCACGGAGGGCTCCACCCACGAAGGGTCCACGAAGTAGCAACCTCGTCTATTCCATGATGGCCTACGTCCACGGAGGACTAGCCTTACTCGGGGTAGATCTTCACGAAGTAGGCGATCTCCTTGCCCTTACAAACTCTTGGTTCAACTCCAAAATCACGAAGAAGGAGGCTCCCAAGCGACACCTAACCAATCTAGGAGGGACCACCCTCCAAAAGGTAATAGATGTGGTAGTATGATGAACTCCTTGCTCTTGTGCTTCAAAAGATAGTCTCCTCAACACTCAATCACTCTCTCACAGATTTGGCATGGGTAGAAGATATTGAATGGATGGAAAGCAACTTGGGGAGGCTAGAAATCAAGATCCATATGGTTGGAGTGGATGATCTTGACCTCAACACAGGGGTAGGTGGCTCTCTCTCAAAAAATTGGATATGACAAGTGGGTGTGTGTTCTGAGTGCTTCTCTTGCGAGTGAATGGTGGTGAAGGGGGTATATATAGGCATCTCCAAAAATCCAACCGTTACAACATTATTGCCCAACTCGGTGAAACCGAAATGAATCTCGGTGGCACCGACTAGTTAAAAATGTGGCAACATTGGCGTTTTCGGTGAGACCGATATATGAATCTCGATGGTACCGATATGGGTGACCTAGGCAGTTACCAAATCTCAGTGAGACCGATTCCTCAAACTCGGTGGGACCGATTTAGAGAAATGGGCTAACAGAAAGTTGGTCCAAATTCTCGGTGGTATCGATTCTCAAAACTCGGTGGGACCGAATCTAGAAAATGGCTACCCAGGAAGTTGGTCACTATTTTCGGTGGCACCGAATGAAAAGTTGGTGGTATCGAGATGCTAGGGTTTGGTTTGTCTTCTGTCTTGGATAAACTTGGTGGATCCGAATGAGAATATTGGTGGCACCGAATTTTGACTTTAGGCTTTGGACAAATGTTATGTGTGGGAAAGTGGGTGAGTATTTTTGGTGGCTACCTCTAAGCACTTGAGCAACCAGATCATCATATTTACCTCATCCCCTTTTAATAGTATTGGCTTTCCTATGGACTCAAAGTGATTTCTCACAAATTATAAAATGTAGAGTCCTTGATCTTGAAGCATGGCCAATCTTATTCCTTCCTTTCCTTGGGAATTCTCCACACAATCTTTTAGCCAATCCATCATTGAACTTTTTCCTGAGATACACTTAGTGAAAACATTAGTCCAATGAAATATATGTTGTTATTAATTACCAAAACCACCTAGGTAGAAGTTGTGCTTTCACCGCCGCCTACGCCTGGCCTCCGCAACCGACTCCGAGCGGATGGAGTTCAGGATGGCATGCTGCTCCAGCCACAGATCCACGTCGGTAGCCGCCTCCTCCTCGGGCTCCGCGGCCTCCTCCTCCTCCTCGGGCTACTGTGAGCCACCTCCTCCGGTGCCTCCTCCTCGGGCTCCTCCCCCACCTCGAAATCCACCTCCGGTTCCATAGGTAGCCCCGCTGCCCTCTGGATTCGGACCTGCTCAAGGACGAAGAGACGATGCTGGATTGTGTAATACCGGCGGCGTGGTGGCATGGCTGACGGGCTCGAAGAGGGAAGTGTGAGAGGAGGCGGATGGGCTCGGGTGGCGGCGGAGAGAGAGAGGAGGCGGATGTGGTAGGGATGGGGGGCGCCGGCCGGCTTAAATAGCCGGTCCCGACCTCGGGCGGGGAGGCGGAGCGGCACCACCGGCGTTCACACCACGGCGACGGTCGAGACGCCCGTCGGACCTTCGGGTTTCCTGGCGAGTCCGCGTGGGGCCACGCCGTCAGTCAGACGTGGCGGGCGTGCCCGGGCTCCCCTATACCCGTCCCATATTTGGGCTGGAAATGAGGGGTGCCGGTCAGCCCGGGCGTTTGAGGCCGGTTTGAGAGGCCCGTCTGGGTCGATTTTTTGTGAACGGGCGGCCTGCCCGGGCGTTTGAGGAGGGTATGAGGGGTCCGGATGTAGATGCTCTAAGAGGACCAAAACCAGGATCAAATGGGTGGCTGATTTATTCATGAGTGGCTCAAGGAGATGGGATGAGAATCTGATCAGGCATCTGTTTTATCCTCATGATGTTGAGGAAATTTTAAAGTTGTGTATTCTGAATTTGGGTGAGGGAGATATCATCGCCTGGGACCATGAGAAAAATGGACTATTTTCGGTGAAGAGTGCGTATAGGTTGGCCCTCGATATTAAGGACTCACACATTGTAGTGGGGAATTTCAGTGTGGCCATAAATGGGGAAAGGAGGCTCAGGAATAATATTTGGAAGGCTAATGTTCCTGAGAAGATAATAATCTTTGCTTGACGGGCTGCCTCTAACAGCCTGGCCGTACAAGTTAACAGAGTAAAACACCACCAAGCTACCCTAGTCACGTGCTCAATCTATGGTGTTGAAGATGAATGATTTTTTCATGCTTTGGTATGTTGTCCCAAGGCTCGTGCGCTTCGTATGGCGTTGAGGGAGGTGTGAAATTTACCGATTGAAGATATTTTAAACTACTCTGTGTCAGACTTGTTTCTTATTTTGTTGGATCAGTTAAGTTCGCCCGTGCGTGAGCAAACAATATTCATGTTCGGAAGCTTGGCACTTGAGGATTGATTTGATCTTTGGTAAAGGAAATGAATCTATCTAGGCCTCACTGAGTTTTATTCAAAATTACCGGGCATCCTTCTCGTTTTGTCATTCAAGCATGAAGGTAGAGGTAAAAGGGAGTTGTCCATAGATTACAATCCATTAGTAATATGGAGAGGAATTGTGTTCCTTGGTTGCCTCCCACCTCAAAATTCTTCAAGATTAATGTTGATACAAGCTTTGTGGGGGACATTAGCGCTGCGAGCGTAGGGGTGGTTGTCAGAAATCGTACTGTAAAAGTTCTTATCTTCTCTTGGGATTATATTGGTGCTTGTTTTAATGTTGAGGAAGCGAAACTTCGAGCGACTATCTCAGGCTTTTATATTGGTATATCACTCTTCACAAGCACATAATGTTCTTTTGTGGCTTCCGTATGCAAATGATAATCTGGACAGGTCAAACCTTGATTTGAAGACGGGAGCGTTGAGTGTCTTCAAAATAAAGAGGAATTTGAAAATCACCGATAGACAGGAAGGCGAATATAATGACGCATGAGATTGTGAAATTTAGTTTTATTCATAGGCCTGGTGGTATTCTTATTAATAATGTTTCACAATGGAATTTACCAATGTGCAGATGAACCACAGCTTCCCGGCGGCTAGGCATCCCGCCGCCGCCCTGTGCTGTCAGCGCCGCCCCCCGCGGCCCATGCTGCTAGCTGCACGACGCCCCTTTGCAGCTCCCTTCTGCAGCTTCTCCCCGACGCCAGTTGCTTCAGCTCGCCGCCGTTACGTAAGACCCCGAGAAGGATGGGCAGACACACACCACACCGGACACACGCGTCAATCAGGCAAGCACACACATCACACCGAGGCAAGCAACATGCCACGGCCTGCTCCTCGACGACGCGGGGAATACCATGATAGTGAGCATGACACGGATGGATGCAGGAGGGCAGGCAGAAGGTTCGGAGAGGATAGGATAGGACCGTAGGAGGTGAGAGTGGACCAGTGTGCGCCGATGGTCTCTGGTGTAGTGCTCAGTCGGGGACAGGGGCAATCTCGGGTTTGCTTGTGGGCAGGGGCAAATCCAAGTCCCAACTAAGAGTGGCAAGAAAAAAAATTAGGAAGTAAGAAGTGGAAAATTGTCAAAGTAAATCGTGGCAAAAGATCATATCTCCCCGACTAATCATCCTGGAAATGCCATCGGGATGCTGTTGCTCTAGGCCTAGCTTTTTTAGTGTGTGTCAAAATAAGTTGCCCCCCTTTCCCGCTTAGAGCAACTCTAGCAGACCCCTTATATCGCGCGAACCCATAAAATAAACGCCAGTTTACACTTCCGCGTTGAAAAAGTGTCCTGAATAGACCCCGTATCGGTCGCGAAACCGTAAAAAAAATTGCGGGCGCGGTAAAACTTTGCCCTCAACCTTTAGATTCACGGGTTGGGAGGGCGACCTGAGTTTGACCCCTATCGACAGCGATTTTTAGCGGGAGGGACATTTCCACGCGGCCGTTCCCGCTCCCCCTTCCCTCCGTCTCCATTGATCTCCCATCGGCCGCTTCGGAAGCCTTCAAGCCGTTGCGTGTCCCCGTCGAAGTCAGCCACGCGCCAACCCCTCCGCTAGATCTCGTCGCCGGCCATGTCATGCCCATCGTCGTTCAACCCTCGCCCGCGCCACCCCGCAAGCGGCAGGGCGGCGCATCCGCAGCCCCCATCAGGAAGGCATGCGCGCCCGCCGTCGCTACGATTCCGTGGAGGCCGGCGCCGACCCGGAAAGGCAAGGTGGCGGGTGTGAAACGCAAGATGGCGGGCGCAAGAGTTATCCCACCAACGGCTCCTCCGATTGCACGGGCGAGAGCAACCCCGAGGATGCCCGCGGACGACTATGCTACCGCCGCGTCCAACGTGTTCGACGAAATGGGCGCAAGGTATAAAACTTTCATTCCTTAACTTGTTTCTCTGTTCACCATTGTGTTTGTTCGTGAATTATTGATCGTAATTATAGGGACGGCTTGCACGATGCGACTACCGAGTTTGTGCACTTGTTGGACGACAACACCGTCGACATCGATCAAGCCCCGATCGGTGATTACGGTTACAATGAGTTGGATGGTTGCGTGCACGATCACGGTGAAAAAAAAGATGGGGTGGAGGAGGTTGACAAGGCGGCATTCGACCAAGAGCAAGCAAAAAATCGTGCAAGATCCAAGAACTACACACATTTGGAAGATCAAATCTTGATCAAGGCGTGGGAAGCTGTGTCTCTTGATGCGGCGACCGGCACTGACCAAACCGCCAAGCGGGATTGGCAAAGGATAGAGGATCAATTCTTCCGCATGATGGCGAAGTATCCCAATAGAACACCACGCACCTTTAGGTCACTTCAAAGTCGTTGGGACGTCATCAAGACGGTTTGTAGCCGTTGGGCTGCTTGCTTGGAGCAAGTCCGCAATGCACCACCAAGTGGCACCGTTGAATCCGACTATGTGAGCTCTTTTTCACATTGTAGTTCAGATGTTCTCAAGCATGTTTCATATGTTGACATTGTTTTTGTTTTGTAGGACAAAACTGCGCAAGAAAGGCACAAGGACATGGAAGCTTCATGTGGTAGGTCATTCAACCTAGAGCATTGTTGGAAATTGCTTCAACATAGCCAAAAATGGAAGTTGATTGATAAAGAATCCACACCGAAGAGAGGCTCACTCACCGAGATGGATGATGATTATGAAGATGATGATGGCCCAAGAAACAAGAGCAAGCCGGATGAAAACAAGGCCAAGGACAAGATCAAGAGGGAATCGGAGGCATCAAGCTTGCGTGATAAGATGGATATCGTGGTGTAATCAAATGAGGTGTTGGTGATCAAGACATTGGAGGCAAATAAGGAATTGGCCTAGAAGAAAGCGCAAGAGAAACAAGAAAAGTGACTGTTACTCAAGGAAGAGGGATTGCGCAAGGCCGCCATTGAGGAGAGGAAAGCCCTTGCCGAGGAGAACAAGGCCTTGGCCAAGCTTCTTGCGGAGGAGAAGATCATGACTATGAACCGCAATGAAATGGACGATATCACCAAAAAAAATGGCATGATATGGCAAGGAGAGAAATCTTGAAAAGGATGATTGCCGCAAGGTCTGATGGCTTCGGTGCCGGCGGGGGAATGGGTGACGATGGTGGAGAGTGATGATGTTGACAATGATGGTCACGGAGGTGATGGTGACTTTTGCATGAGGTTCTTTTGGGGTTGTGGAGAGCAAGAACGATGACAAAGATGGCGGTTGCTTTTGCATTACGTTCTTTAGCTTTTTATCAAAAACTATGGTTTAATTGTGCGCAAACTGTAGTAGTAACTAGTCTAAAAGCCTGGAAAAAATTGGAGGCGACTTTTAGAATAAGCTAGGAAGTGGCCAATTCTGCATGATTTTTTTTTGCATCATAAAATTCCTATGTAATGTAATCAAACAATCAACATAAGAAAAATTCTTAAGAATTTTTATCCTCCAAGACTCCTATGAAAATCCTTTCAATCAAAGGAGCGATTAGAATGCTTTGACATAGGCGGTTTAAACATCTGGGCAACAGAAAAACACAACATCGAGAAGAACTGCACGAGGTTATTATGAGTTTGTTCCTCCAAAAAGGAAATTTACGAGCCTGACCAAAAGACCTTCACCACTCAATACATCCTGTTTCTTTCGCAAACCTAGAATGGCACAATGAAACATGGAGCGTCCGGACGGAACCAACACTGCATGACGACCTGAGTAGCAACTGTTACTGTATTCTGACGACACAAGACTCTAGACAAAAGCTCCCCTCATATTACCAGTTCACCTCATCACATTACTACCCAGCTTCTTAACGGTGACTGAACAAAGCTCGGCCGACAATACCAGTTGCCTCAATGTAACGATCAACACAGCGTGATACACAGCTGCTCTCGCTTCCGCTCATGCTTGATCCTGGCTTGGTCACACACTTTGCAAAGCACTTGTTCCCAACGGTCTGCGAAATTACAAGAGACAATTAGCTCTGTGTTGTTGCACTTAACAAAGGAAATGTGTCTAGACAGGCAATTTAATGAAAACACGCCTTCTTATAATATTTTCGAAATGATGGCCATTATGATGTTTTAAAAAGTTGTGCATATTGTCAAGCAACAAGAGAGTTTCCAAATATCCATTGCCAAGGCAACAAGAGAGTTTCCAAACTCCATCATGTGACATCAATGACTGACCACCAATCAGTCCAAATGGAACAGATGATGCAAAGGTGAAAATTAGTAATAATGGAACAGCAGCAAACCTAGAGAAATCCACAATGACAATGTTTGAGGGAAGCTCAACAACAGTTCAAGCATGGATCTCAAAATTTTAATTATGGAACTTAAGTGAAGTGATGCACCTAGTCCAACCAATTAAACCAGCTTTCTAATATCTTTAACTTGTGTTGCGTGCATATAATGTACCGAATATCCAACTGAACACTGGATGGCTTATTACAAGGCTAGAGGTCATCAAAGGCCGCAGCAATCAATTCCAACTGTGCACTCGCTTACCCCTTCCCAAAAGATTCGTACAACTAGCAGCCACGCCATCACTTTTAATGCTGAAAAGCTCAACCACCCGTAGCTTGCGCTTTCTCACATTCCAGACAAGAACACAGCTACACGGGCCAAAGCTCTTCATGTGGGAAAGCAGTCCAGCTTTGTACTATGGTTATTTCTCATTTATACTAACACTAAACAATGTTGTTTTCAGATGGAGAGTTCATATTGTTCAAGTAGATAGCTTGCATAACTTAAGTAGGATGTTTTGTTTCAGTAAAGCTTAGTATTATTTGAGTAGAAAGATCTGTTTTGTTAATGGAGAGTTTGTACTCCCTCTGTTGCATAATATAGTGCGTATAGATTTTTGCAAAGTTTGATAAAGTTTATAAAGAAAACTATTTATATCTACAATACCAAACATATAAAGTATGAAACTACATCTTATGATGAATCTAATGGTATATCTTTAGCATTCTAGATGTAAATATTTTTATCTATATGCAATACATTATGAAACGGAGGGAGTACTATTTAAATAGGAAGTTCTGTTCTTTAAAGTTCAATACTGTTCGAGTAAAAGTTACTGTTCAAATAAAAGCTTTGTTTACAAGTAGAAAGCTTGTATTATCAGAGTAGAAAGTTTTGCCTTACCTGTAGAAAGTTCTACTGTTCAGATAGGAAGTTTGGTTTAAGAGTAAAAAGTCTGTACTGTATACATAGAAAGTGTCTTTTAACAGAATTTAAGTAGAAAGTTCATACTATTCAAGTGGAAAGTTTATGTATTCATTCATGAAAAAAGATTGTATAATGACATTTTTGCCATTGAAAATAGATTGTACAAAGTAATATGGCAAACAGAAAATTTATCAATAAACAAGTAGCTTATAGTCTGAAGACCAAGTACAAAACAGAAGGAAAACCAAATAAACAGACTGCGTCTTATTATGCAACCTATTAGAGCAAAGGGGGGAAAACGCCCAGGTTGGCCTGTCGGAAACATGTGGTCGGAAATCGCGCACGAGTGCCAATTACAGGCGTCCCTTCAATAGTTAGGACAGGAAAATTGAATAACATGCTACATCACCATTCACTAGAGGCTACCACATATCTCCAAGAAAAAAGAGCAATTGAATCCAGTGCAAAGTAAAATAGTTCATATCAGAATAATAAAACAACCAGAAAATACCATGAACACAGCTTACAAAATTAAACATGCCATCTTTATCCCAAACTAATCTATGGATATAATTACGTGTTTGGCAATGCAAATTAGAGGGGACAATGTAGAAGGCCTAATCATTCCTACCAAAATAAGTTTCTTGTGTTCAAAATTAGAAGCTGTAAGCCCCTAAACAACAGGTAAATCACCAAACAGATCCTTGATGATGTATTGATGTCCTTTTTAAGAAGTAAGATATAGCTCTATGGATATTAAGTATGAGTCAAATAATGATTTAGTACTTGTCACCATCAACCACAACAGAAGAACCCAAACATCCCCCCCCCCCCCCCCCCCCCCACACACACACAGTAACAAAAAAGGGATTATTGGTGAAACCACAGATTACTCGTACCCTGGAAATATCTTTCAAACAATCCATACAGACTCAAATTAACAATCTTACAAGAGAAGAAGAGATTTGTGGTGACTGACAACACTGCCAGACCGTATACCATTACACTAGGTATAACAGGTAGAATTAGGAGCACCTATATTGCTCAAGAGTGTACTAGGAAGTATTATTACTTTGGTTGAAAATAATCGGTACTGTAGAATATTGTCTTACAGACTTCAATTATTCCTATTGGCCAACTTATGGACTTTTTATACCTTTTCCTTTTGAAAATAAACAAACAATCACAAATAGGTGATATTGGAATTTCATAAATGTTGTATTGTCATACCCATATTGATGCACCTGTACATACTACATAGATAAACTCAAGGAAACATCTGGACATACCAAACTCTGGTATAAATTAGAATGTTAAGAGATCTTTATGCACCAGGTTCAGCAAACTGACCTATTGCTACTGAAAATGCGCATCACAAATCTATATTCTTAGTTTTCGACGGCCGTTGCTCAATAGGGCAAGAAAATAGAACAATATAAATTACTAGTCTAAGTCTAAATTTTAGTTAATTTAACTGTATTAATTACAGCAATCGGCATTGCAAAAAGATTCGGTCTGGGTTTCAATTGGAAAAACATACATTTAATAGATGTCTTTAAACTGAATTTTTCTCTAAACTAAGGAAACTAACAGAGCTCTAAACCCCACAATCAACATAATGTAGTTGCTGCTCGTTCAAGTAGAATCAGCAAGCCCCCAAATAGGGCATCTATCTAATAAACCCTTAGCAGAAAACACTATAAAAGAATCCCCTCCAATAAGAGTTCCACCTACCTTACACAAATTAAGTAGAAATTAGCATTATCTCCCCAACGAAACAAAGCCAAATATTACCGTCCATAGCAAATCAGCTATTGGCGAATCGAGAATCATCTATACCTGTTAACTAGCAGCCTAGCCGCCCACGTAGATGCAGATCAAGGAAAGTAATAGAGATATGAAAACATTAGGGGAGAGATTCCACCTCAAGAAGCTCCTGGGCATAGGCCTGCGCGAGCTGCGCCTTGATCTGTTCCATGAGCGCCTCCGGGTTGGGGGGCGACCCCGACGACATCGACGGCGACGAGAAGGAGTCCATGCCGAATTCGCCTTGCTTGCCTTCCAAGTATTCGCTGGTGCTCGGTGGTTATTGTGCGTTCTGCGCCCAAGGTTTCTGGGGACGACGGGTTATACCAAGGTGGGGGGCGGCGCATAGGCAGGGTAAACCCTAGTCGGACTGGGAAAGGGCCGGTCCGGTTTTAGCAGCAAACATATGAGCCCATATTCTTTCTTGGGCGACAAGGTTCATGTGGCCGGGGAGGGAAAACCCTATTTGCCGCGCGCTGCGGCAAATTGTCGCCGCTTCGTACAGGGAGGCGCACTAGCGAAGCGACTTGGCCGGCCCATTTGTCCAGTTCGTTCGTTCCGTTTTGGACCGTTTGTTTTCCTCCCAATTTTAGTTTTTTTTCCCTGATTCCTTTTCTTTCTTTTTCGTTTTCATTTCCTTTTCTTTGTTTTCAAGTTTATTTTAATTTTTTTCGAATAATCTTTTGGAAATTTCAAATATTGTTCGGAATTCAGAAAGTTGCTCCTATTTTCACATTACGTTCATAATTTTCTAAAATGTTTGCTAATTTCAAAAAATGTTCGAAATTTCAAAATACATTACGTTTTCTGAATATTTTGTTTCAGATTCACAGAAAATGTTCAAAATTTTAAAAAATGTTCCTTTTCAAACTTCACTAATTTAAAAAATGTTCCCGTTCTCAAACTTTGTTCACAAATTCAAAATTGTTCACTTTTTTTGAAAACATGTTCATGATTGTCTGAAAAATTAAAAAATGCTCTGTTTGTCATGATTTATTCGCGAATGCAGAAAAAAGTTTGTTTTTCAAAATTTCTATTGCTCATATAAAAAATGTTCGCACTTTCAAAATTGTTCTATATTTTCCAAGTGTTCTCCTTTAAAAAAAATTGTTCTAATTTTCAAAAGTTATCCTTGATTTCAAATTTTGTTCACCAATTCAAAAAATGTTCATGTTTTCAGAACATGTTCTGGATTTTAAAAAGTGTTCTGGAATTTTCAAAACATGTTCGTCTTTCCAAAATTTGTTCACATTCTCTAATTTGTTCCACAGTTTCAAAAAATGTTTGCGTTATCAAAAAACTTTTGTGTTTCCAAAAATTGTTCCTGTTTTCAAAAATCCTTCACGGATTTCAGAAAATATTCATGTTTCTGAAAATTATTCATGTTTTCAAATTTCTTTCCCAGTTTCAAAAAATGTTCGCGTTTTATAAAAAACTTTTGTATTACCAAAAATTGTTCACAAATTTTAAAAATTGTTCCTATTTCCAAATTGGTTGGGAAGTTTTAATTTTTTTTCACGTTTTCTAATTTTATTAAGAGTTTTAAAATAATTTTGCCGTTTAAAAAAATGTTCGTATGTTCAAAACAATGTTAGTCATTTTTTTAAAAATGATTGCAATTTTTGAAAATGTTTTTATTTTTAATAAAAAATAGGAAAAATGGAAAAGTATTCTGGTTTCATAAAAAAATTCTTTTAACAAACAAATCGGATTTCTACAAACCTGATTATGAAAAATTATTCTGGTTTCTATAAATTGGATTATGAAAAAATAGAAAAAAGGGAAAAGTATTATGGTTTCATTTTTTTCAAATTTGTTCCTGTTTTGCAAAAAAAGTTCAAAAATTCGAAAAAGTTTAAATTATTTTTTTTGAATTTTCATTTTTTTCACAAATGAAAAAACTTCGTGGATTCCAAAAAATATTCCTCTTTTCAAAAAAATGTTCCCATTTCCAAAATGAACATTTTACAAAATGAAATCTTTTTGAACATAATTTTGGATTTTTTTTTGAAATCTTTGAAGATTTTCAAAAAGAAAAAAATTTAAAAACACTATTTTAAAAAATATAAAATTTTTGGCAAGAAATAGAAAAACAGAAAACACAAATAAAGAATAACGAAAATATGAAAAAGACAAAGGAAAAGGAAAAACGAAAAAATGAATAAGAAATAGAAAAAACAGAAAAAAAAACAGGAAAAAAGGTTCATAGAACCTTCGAGAAGGTTCTGAAAACTAGTAAACCGGATAGAAACCTACCAGAAGGTTCGCAAAACCAAACGAACCGAATAAGAAACTGAGCCGGTCCAGTGTACTCGATCCTATGCGTTTGGTTGACATTTTGACGCTTTGAGCGTCAGGATTCCCGCCGGGGAGTACCTATTGGATGTTCCTGGGGGTGCTGCGACTGGGCCGGCCCACTCAAAGGCACCGAAACTAGCTAGCGCAACAAAAATCCGAAAATAAGGAGCTGGAGGAAGGAATCGAACTTGTGACTACCAGTCTGTCTACAAGTGATATTAGTGACATATTGCATCGCAAAACAAATAAGAAGTGAGTGTAACGGTTCATTCACTGTAGTACCTTGTTTGTTGTACTGTATAGGTTTCTAAATTATTTGAAAATATTATGGAAATCAAATACATGTTTATGAAGAAAGAAAATAGGAACAATATTTGAAGTTTTTAAATAGAGTTTTTGAAAAACTCCAAATATTTCTGAATATTCCGAACATTTTTTCAAAACAAAACAAATATTGAAAAGGCGAACATTTCCCAAAAATTTTGAACTTTTTTTCTAAAATTTAAACATTTTTTGAAATTTCCCTAACACATTTTGAATTTGTGAATAAAATTTGAAAACATGAAAAAACTTCAAAAACGAGAAATGTTTTGACATTACCAAACTATTTTTGAATTTGTAAACAAATTTTGGACCGAGAACATTTTTTGTAAATTCTTGAATATTTTTTGACTTTGCGATCAAAACTGAAACAAAGAAAAATTTCATAAATATTAAACAAAAATTGAATTTATAAACTTTTCTGAATGTTTTGAACATTTTTTGAAAATAAAAACTCTTTTTGAAGTTCTAAAGGTTTTTTGAATTTTGAACATTTTTCATATTTCCAAACAAAATTTGAAAATAGGACATTTTTAAAATTTTGATGCGAACATTTTTGAAATATCTGAAAATTTGAGATTGTGTCGGAATCAGGGCTTCGGGGACCCAAGGAGGTTCGAACTCTGGGGTGCGCTGGTCCTCCTGCCCTACTTTATCTCGCAACCTCACGGCGGCACTCCTACGTGCTCGAGCTAAGGAAGAATAACAGTGGACACAGTAATTTACCCAGGTTCAGGCCACCTTGCGGTGTAAAACCCTACTCCTGCTTGTCTGGATTGCTTGAGGACGCGAGTACAAAGGTAGGTTCTGGCTAACTCCCCTCTCTCTACGGTGGCATCCTACCCTCTCTTATACTGGCCTTGGTCCTCTTCCCCCGAAAACACAAGGCGGGAAAGGTTGTCACAATGGCCAGTTCGAAGGAGGACAGATCTTCAGCTTATCCTGACAAAAGTAGTCTACGCCTGCAAAAGCCTCCTGCCATGACGTGCTGGTGGGCTCGAGGATGACATCCGTCCTGGCGAGCCCCCGGCTTTGGTCTTCTTGCACCAAACAAGAAACCTTTGGAGATTATTTGGTAACCGGCAAGCTGGCCCTGCCTCCTTAGCACAAAAGAGGAAAGCCTCTTCGTCCGCGCCTGCTCGCACAACTCCTAGCGCCACTCGACATGGCGCGCATTACCCACGTGAAGACGCAGGACTGGGCGACCCGTCGGGCCACCCTTGATTAGCCCGCCCCGCGAAGGCCTCCGGGGCAGCCGTAGGTGGTGGCCTCGCGAAGGGGGCTTCGCGAGACTCTTAACGGCACTCGCTGACGTACGCCTCGCGAGGCGGGGGGCCTCGCGAGGGTCTTGCTCGTGAAGTCCAGAGGTGGGTCACGTTGGGCCCATGACAGGCGCCGCGTCTTGGGCCGCAGGCGGACGGGCCTGGGTACCCCCAGTCCCACAGGCCCGACAGATTGCTTTTTTATGAACACGATTGCTTTTTTACATGGCTTCGAAATTTATTAGCACGTGCAATATGTATAAACAAATGATCTAAAGATATGTTTGCCGACTAACATGATTCATGACACTTGGCGTCGACTTTACAACAAGGCACATCATTTTTCTCTTCCATTGCAGTGCACGGGCATATGTGCTTGTGAATACAAAAATAACCAGAAAGTAAACAACACAGGAAAAAACCCGATTTAGGGAACCATTGGCCCCACTATATAAAGTTGGAAGTGGGTTGGCCCATGTCGCGTCGCTTGCATCCTTGCTTGTGTGCGAATCCTCGACAATTCACCGCAACAAGTGACGAATAGGGTTTTCCATGTGGATGTGCTGCTAA
Organism: Elymus sibiricus; assembly: GCA_039707655.1. Taxonomy (NCBI): domain Eukaryota; kingdom Viridiplantae; phylum Streptophyta; class Magnoliopsida; order Poales; family Poaceae; genus Elymus; species Elymus sibiricus. Next base: position 314,420,472 of record CM077673.1, read on the forward strand.
ATCGAGGTCCACGGGGCAGAGGGCCCGTTGGCGGCCGAACACACACACACCTCCCTCCTGCTGGGCACTCCTATGTCTCGCTTGACACGAGACATACGGCATCATTAATGAAGGCGGTCGCGAAACTGGGTCGGCCTAGCGCGCGAGGCTACAGTCTCATTTTTCTGTTTATTTTATTTTTCCTTTCTTTTTTACTCTTTTTTATTTTATTTTGACATTTCAAAATAATCTAACTATATATAAAACAAAACACTTCTCATAAATCATTTGAAAAAATGTAAAATATGTATAAAAATATTTCTCATGTATATAGAAAAAGTTTCTCATGTATTTAGTAATGTCAATAAATCACTTAAAAATGGTAATTAAGTATTTAAAAGTGTTAATCAAGCATTTAAAATATGTGAAATTTATATAGAAAAATGGTTCTCATGTATACATTTTTTTTAATAAAATACATATAATGTGTATGAAAAAATGTTGACCATGTATTGAAAATATGTTAATCAAACATTTGAAAAATTTATATCTGTGTAGAAAAATGGTTCTCATGTATACTAACAATGGATACAAAAAATATATAAGGTATAATAAAAAGTGTTGATCATGTATTTAATATTTAATGTGTATTAAAAATGTTCCTAATGTATATATTTTTACTAATTACATTGAATAAATTAGACACCAAAAATATTTTTTAATAAATTAGTTACGTATTTAAAAATATTAAACATGTATACAAAAATGTTCTTGATGTATACAAGAAATGTACATTGTGTTTGAATTTTTCTTTATTTTCATTAAATAAATATTCACTATGTATTTGGAAAATGTTGAGCATGTATTCAAAATTGTGCGGAAAATTTTATTTAAGATAAAATGCACATTGTATATTTGCAAAACAATGAAAACTGAGAAAGAAACAAAGGAAAATGAAGAAATCCAAAGAAAATAAAAAAGAAAAAAACAGTTAAACAGACAGGGAAACAAAAATAAGGAACCAAAGAAACTGAAGGAAAAACATCAACTTATAAAGAAGAAAAAAGGAAAACAAAAAAATCAAGGTATAACGAAAATGTAAAATTAAAACGAAATAAAATCGATGATGAAAATGAAAAACCATAAGAAAAAATAACAAAAGCCAACTCGAAACAGTGAAAAAACGGACACAAAAATTACACAAAAAACAGCCCAAACTGTGTAAACACTCAACAAAAAAGCATACGTAGAGCAAAAAGAATGAACACACTTCTACGGTAAAGGACCTGCTCAGTCTCACTGTGCTTCAAGCGAGAGAAGCTACCATCTCGCATGAAGCAAGATATAGTTCCCGCACACCTCTCTCGCATGAAGTCGAAATGGGCAAGCCTGCTCCTTTATTTCGGTATCCATGAAAACCCCATAGAAAAAAACAAAGAAAACCCGCTCAAATGAGCTCGCCAACGTGAGCCGACCCATTTGTGCCTCGCTTCCGGCGTCAGGTTTCCGAGGGCAACTAATGAAGAAGCACTCGTTCATGAGCCTTTTCTCACAAAAACCTCGTTCAGGAGCCTCCCAAGGGTCACGCTTAGAATGCGTCACGCCACGTGTCGCGCTTTCAATGTCCTCCACGTGTCGCGCTTTGGATGCTTCCTTCGGATTTTATTTTTTTATTTTTCTTACGCGTTTTCGGCTTTAAGAAGATATTTTTTACTTGTTTTTGCGTTTTTCGGTTTTCCCCCTATTTTTCCTAGGATTTGGAACGAAAGCAATCTGAAAAAAAAATACATTTTCTTTTCTTTCTATGAGAGGCACGAATTTGCTTCTCGTGAAGACATAGATTTGCTACTGCAAGAGGCACGGTCGTGCTTCTCGCAAAACAGAAAAACATGTTTTGTTTTTCTTTCGCGAGAGGTATGCATTTGCTTCTCGTGAAGACACAGATTTGCTACCCAGAAAAAGAAAAGAAAAACAAGTTTTTTTCCTTTCGCGAGAGGCACAGATTTGCTTGCGTGAAAGGCACGGTCGTGCCTCTTGGAAATAAAAAAACGTGTTTTCTTTTTTTTTTCTTACGAGAGAGGCACATATTTGCTTCTCGTAGAGGCACGGATTTGCTTCCGCAAGAGGCATGGTCGTGCCACTCGGAAACTGAAAAGAACGTGCTTCTGGTTCGTTTTTTTTCGCCTGGTTCTTTTCGTGAAAAAAGTTCATCGGAACCTATTAAAGTGGAATCTAGTTTTGAAGATCTTAACGCGACGAATCCAATGATAAAAATGGTTCGAGATTTGGAACGCACGGTTTAAGAGATAAACATTTTAAATAAATGAATCGATGAAAAAAAAGAAAAATTCACAGATATGACAAGTGACACATATGCAATATGACACTTGTCGTAACCTGGAATGGTGAGATTGACCTTTGTAAAGAGTGTTCTTTATTCCAACTAGTGGTTTCGCGGGTTTCCTATTTCGCTAATGCATGTCTTTTTTTTGTGAGAAAACATCCGATCTATTCATCTTCAAACATGGTAGCACAACAAACACTAGAAATAAAAAAATTACATCCAGATTCATAGATCAACTAGCAACGACTACAAGTACTCAAGCGATCCGAAGGCGCGTCGCCGTCATCGCCCCTCCCTCACCGGAGCCGGGGAAAACTTGATGTAGTAGACAATCGGGAAGTCGTCGTGCTAAGGCCCCATAGGACCAGCGCACCAGAACAGCAACCTTCGCCAGTGAAGAGTAACGTAGATCGAAATGATCCAACTTGAAAACGCATGAAGTAGACGAACGACGAACAGATCCGAGTAAATCCACCAAAGACAGATCTACCGGAGACACACTTCCACACGCCCACCAACGATGCAAGATGCACCACCAGAACGGGGGCTGGGCGGGGAGAACCTTATTCCATCTTCAAGGAACCATCGCAGTCTCGCCTTCTTGAGCAGAACACAAACCCTAAGAAAACTCGAAAACACATCTAAAAACGGAGCCCTCCCACCAGCAAGGGCGGGGATCCACCGCGCCTCTGAGGGAGTCTGGGATTAAGGGGTCCTCGGGCTGTCGGCCTATCTCTATGGGACGGACAGTGGGCCGCCTTGTGATTGTCAATGAAGGTCCGGACACAACCAAGACGGAATCTCTCAGGTCATGATGTGCACTCCAAGTGCAAGACGATGTGTTCGGCATATTCTTTCCTAATGTAACCGACATTGTGTAACCCTAGATACCCCTGGTGACTATATAAACCAGAGGGTTTTAGTCCGTAGGACAAGGTTAAGCTCATTACTCTTAGGGTTTAGACCACATCATACGATCTCGAGGTAGATCAACTCTGTACTTGATACCCCATATTCAAAACAATCAAAGTAGGACGTAGGGTTTTACCTCCGTTAAGAGGGCCCGAACCTGGGTAAACATTGTCTCCCTTGTCTCGTGTAACCCATCAATCCAAGATCCACAGTTTGGGACCCCCTACCCGAGATCTGCCGGTTTTGACACCGACATTGGTGCTTTCATTGAGAGTTCCACTGTGGGATCACGAGTAGGATCGATGGCTTGTTTCGTCACCAGCAATGGGTTCCACTCCGAGGATATCTTGGTCCCTGGCCAGCCCTTCGTGCTCGATGACGCTGCTCCGCTCACCGGGGCGACAGATCACCTTGACCAGATCGTCAGGTTCGCCCCGGGTTAGGGAATCAAGTTCGGCAATCTAGATTACATCGCCAACGCGCAAGGCGATCTGGTTCTCTCTGAGCTCTCAGCTTTAACTGACGAGCACGGTAGCCCCGAAGCCTTGGCTTCTAACCTCTTTTCCGACGCTGCGTCTGGGACAATCTCCTCGGATCTGGCCCTGAACTTGGATCCGATCATGACAGGCAAGGTCAGGGGTCAACCCTGGCTGAACACATTCATTGGGCTGATGCGTCTGAGCACATCTCAGCCAAAACGCCAGAGGACAGTCCGGCCAGCCCCTCTCCATCAAACGAGACTCTGGCCTCGATCCAAGCATTGGAAATTACAGACTCCCCGGCCCCAACCTATACTCAGATCGTTCCGGAGGCCGGCCACGGGGAATTTTACATCCCACCCAGCACCCACTTAATAGCCACCATCGAAGATTTAACCGATGTGTTGGACTTCTCATCGGATGAGGGCGAGGAAACATATGCGGACGTCGACACAACTGCTCCTCCCGCAACTGGTCAGTGGACCGCCACAACCACGTATGATGTTTACATGGTGGACACTCCCAGCGATCAGGACGGCAGCATGCCCGCTTCGAGCGGCGACGGCATCCCACTCAAAAACAGTGGTGACGACACACTCAAACGCCGTCGTCAGCGTAAAAAATCCAAGGGGCGCAAGGGCGGGAAGAATAGCACTGCCTCCGAAAACTTTACATCGAACACCGCCGAAGATCCCGCTGACCCAGCCACTCCCGAACATCAGCAGGGCGATCCCGATGGGAAGATAGATCCTGAAAACCCTGAGGACCCCGCCGATTCCGAAGACAACAACTACCTACCTCTTCCCGAAGACGATGTCAGTCTTGGCGATGAGGATTTCATCGTCCCCGGAGACCCGCTTGATCAAGAGCGATACAAGCGTCAACTGATCGCCACCGCTCGAAGCCTCAAGAAGAAGCAAAAGCAAATCAAAGCTGAACAAGACACCCTCAATGACAGATGGACACGAGTCCTAGCTGCCGAGGAAGGGCACAACTATGGACGTCAGGATCAAAATAAAGATTACCCGCGCCGCCGCTTATTGCCAGAATTCGATGACGAGGCCCTTGAGCCCGCACTCCCTAGACGCACCAAAGACGACCAGCCGGACCGCCCCCCTCGAGGACGGGACAGGCCGGCTGGCAAAGCGGGAGAAATACCCGAACACCCCCCGCAAAGGATGGAAAGAACCAACGCGACCCGAATACCCGTTCAACCTCCGACACACTCTGAATGCTCACGCATGATAGACAAGATCCATTTATGGATCTAGAGGACGAACCCCTGCCAGATGGGACGGGTATCAAGCTTGGCTCGACCAGAACGATAGATTTCGGGGACAACACCGGGACCGAACTCAATCTGACCTCCAACGCGACATAGCCAGGGTCAGGGGCGCCGCCCACCCGATGTGTTTTATTGACGAGGTGATGCAACACCCGTTCCCCGAGGGATTTAAACCCGTAAACATCGAACAATACAACGACACTACTGACCCGACTATTTGGATTGAAGATTTTCTTCTCCACATACACATGGCTCGTGGAGATGACCTCCACACCATCAAGTACTTACCACTAATGCTCAAAGGACCAGCATGGCATTGGCTGAACAGCCTCCCCGAGAACTCCATAGGGAGTTGGGAAGAGCTCGAGGATGCCTTCCGCTCTAACTTTCAGGGCACCTACGTTCGGCCTCCAGATGTTGCGGACCTGAGCCACATCGTTCAACAAGCAGGAGAATCATCCCGACAATTCTGGAACTGATTCCTGACCAAGAAGAACCAAATCGTCGATTGCTCTGATGCTGAGGCGTTGGCCTCCTTTAGGAACAATATTCGGGATGAATGGCTAGCCCGTCAGCTCAGACAGGAGCAGCCTCGAACAATGTCCGCTCTCACCTCGCTTATGTCCCGCTTTTGCGCGGGCGAAGACAGCTGGCTAGCATGCCGAAACAATCCTCGTGTAAACCCCGTCACTTCTGAAGTGCGAGAAAACAACGGGAAGCCACGACATAACAAGAATAAACGTCGGCACAACGGCACTGAAGCCGAAGACACGGCGGTTAACTTCGGATTCAGTAACTCCAAGTCGTCACAACGGAACAAACCCTCTAAGGGGAATAGGGATGGACCCTCTCAGCTGGACAAAATAACGGACAGACCCTGCCAGATTCATGACACTCAAGACAAGCCCGCCACCCACACCAACCATAACTGTTGGGTGTTTAAACAGGCAGGCAAGCTTGCAGCCGAAGATCACGGCAAGGGCGCCCACAGCAAGGACAACGAAGAGCCCCGCAGGTCGAATAATGGATGCCAGAAGCAATTCCCCCTGAGGTAAAAAGTGTGAACATGATTTACGTCACACATATACCAAAGAAGGATAGGAAGCGCGCACTTCGGGATGTGTACGCCATAGAGCCCGTCACCCCGAAATTCAACCCATGGTCGGCTTGTCTGATCACCTTCGACCGCACTGACCACCCGACCAGTATTCGGCATGGTGGGTCAACTGCCCTGGTACTTGATCCCATAGTAGACGGGTACCATTTAACAAGGGTCCTTATGGACGGAGGTAGCAGCCTCAATCTGATCTACGCAGATACAGTGAAGAAAATGGGCATTTATCCGTCAAGGATCAAACCTAGCAACACCACCTTTAAAGGTATCATCCCTGGCGTCGAGGCAAATTGCTCGGGCACCATAACTCTGGAAGTGGTGTTCGGTTCGCCCGATAACTTCTGGAGCGAGGACTTGATCTTCGATATCATCCCCTTTCGAAGTGGTTACCACACACTTCTAGGCCGAACAGCATTCGCCCGCTTCAACGATGTCCCCCATTACGCGTATATGAAGCTCAAGATGCCCGGACCCAAGGGGGTCATCACTCATCACCGTCTGCGGTAACACGGAGCGTTCACTCCGAACAGAGGAACACACCGCGGCCCTAGCAGTCGAGGTTCAACTCGGCGAACACACGCCAAACACAGCCTACCGTCAAAGCACGAAAGGTAAGTAAGCGGGCCCGAGCTTTGTTTCAACTTCCGAAGTTTTCTCACGAACCACGCAAATAGGAATACGCTCCCCACAACGCAGCCCGGATACCTGTAAGGTACGTACCCCGAAGTCACAATTTTGCACTAAAGATTCCATGGGTAGCTGTGGGGACCTTCCATCCAACGGCATGGCGTTCGGCTTAACCGAACACAGTCATATATGTCTTCGGACAACACCGGGCTTCATTCAAAGGATCCTGTCAGCAGCATTAAGATCCCATAATTCGGCGACCTCTCAAGACTTTCTCTCACAAAGCCCGCTCGTCGACTACCACCTCCTCTAAAGGAGCACCCTCCAGGAGAACAAAGGCGCAGACGTGCAGCAGGACACAGTAAAGGACATCAAGCCATTTTTTGTCAAGGTCCTATGTAAACCTTTTTTCCCGTAAATTTATTTTTGCATACTTGTACCAGTTGCGTGAGCAGACTAAAGTGTACGAAACATCAAGTGTCCATCACAGTAACGCCCAAACATTACGATCCTAGGTCAATTATTAATATTGTGCATGCCTTTTTGCTCTTCAACGCAAGTTAGTTCAGTACGTATTCAGATGCGGTTGGTCCATAAAACCGGGGGCTTGATCAACTCACCCCGCGCATCGCCCCAACACTATCCTGATATCATGTGTTAGGCGTCTTGGATATTGCGTTATATGCATCAGTTCTGAATTGTGTCTTGGGTCAAAGGTTGGGTTGACCGACTCCTGTGATTGCCCTTTTACGTTCCTCTTGTTCGGCTAAAAGGGAAAAGGGAGCACCATTGCGATTGTACTTCTAGTTTGTCTAGTTAAGCACCTCAGCTGAGAAAGCCGAAAACCGACTGGCATAATAAGCGTGAATTGATCTGCGATCCGATTACAAGTATTAAACTAAGAATCGTTGGAGGTTCACCGTGTTAAAACGAAGGGTTTGGAGTAATACAAGCCATGTGATACGGGTTTTCCACATTGTTAAAACACCGAACATCACAAAGTAAAGGGGGGCTAGTGCTCACTCCCCGCATTTAAAGCTCATATGGTTAAGTTAAAGCAATAAAGCCGCATAGTCTGATTGCCTCGTTTTCTTCCGAACTACCGCCTCCGGGTACCAAGACGTTGGCTAAGGGTAACGGTGCGGATATCGAAAACACCCCTTTTAGTATCTATAGGGGGACTGAAGCCGACGACTGGTAACTTTCAGAATTAAAACAACCACACAGGAGTCAAAATTAACAAAAGCACAACATGACATATACCATGCAAATTCATAAACATTAAAGATACAATAAAGTTTCAACCGTCAAACGAAAGATGGTACTTTCACTCAAGAACTACATCCTTTGGACATAAAGCCTCTATTGCCTGTGCGCCGTCCATAACGGCGGAAAAATACAGCTCGGGACGCCTATGCTCCTTCCCGGGCGACGGAGGACTGGTAGCCATTTCGGTGGGCTACAGCTTCGGCTAATGCACCACCGTCTTCACAAATGCCATCCGGGCACCCTCGGTGCAGGCTGAGTGAGTCAGGGCGTCAACACGGGGCACAACAGCGATCAACCTTTGCACCAAACCGAAGTAGCTGCCCGACAACGGCTCTGTAGGCCATAGCTGGATGTAGAGATCCTTCATGGATGGCTCGGCGATGCGGTGCAACTCCATCAGCTGCTTCAGCTGATCGGAGACAAGGAGTGGTTGCTCTGGGGCCTGGCCTGAAACTACTCCCAGAACAGCCGTTGATCAGCATCCCCTTCCTGGGAGGCATAACGTTGCACCGCATCTTTCGCACTTTTAGGTAGGCCCGCAAACACGCCTGGAGAACGCAACACTCGAATGAGCAACAAGAACCTCTTTCCACCAATGGGACATTGCAGTAAGTATCACTTACCATTCGCAATTTGCTTTATTTGATGGAGTTCCTTCTCATGACGCTGCGCCTCCACGCGTGCCTCCTGGAGGGTTGTAGAGCTCAAGGATAGCTCGGTAGCTTGCTCCTTGTTCTTCTGCTCAAGGACCTCACATTTAGAGATGGCGTCCTTGAGCTCTTGTTGCACTTCTTGTTACTTTCAGATTTTGTCGATAACATATCGGCAGCCGCTTGTTCGGCACCCGTCTTATGTTCGGCGGTCTCCTGCCTCGCCTTCGACAACTCGGCCTTGAGATTCTCGATCTCCGCAGCCACGGCTGCATGGGGCATCAACTTACTCCATTTTTCGGGATAGAACCATAGAAATTCCTCGCTTATATGAGGAAAATAACGACATCAGTCATCTTCGGACTTACCTTGTGCGTCGTCAAACCGCTTGTTAAGGCGGTCGAGCTCGTCTGCGGAACTTTTCAGCTTCCGATTCATCTCTGCCAACTCCACGGCACTAGGGGCTGTGGTCAGCGACATAGCCTGTATAGACCATTCACACACGTCAGATTCCCAAGTTATTGGATTCTAAAATTCTCTGTCTGGATGTTTTTTACATCCCAACAAGATTCTTGGGGTCTGCTGCTAATTTCAACAAACAAGGAATTTAACTTCGTGTTATCTCACATTCGACCCCCGCGTGAGTTCTTCCGAACTCACCCAGGGCTCGGGGGCTACTAAGTATGGCAATTGCATATAAAACCAAAGCATACTTTAAAATTGGTGTCATACCATGTAAATTACCTTGAAGCCTGCTAGCAGGCTGCCGAAGGCTTCCTTCAATCCGCTGTCAATGGATTGAATACCTTGCAGTGCCGCGCCCAGGAGGGTGCGATGCTCTTAGGCGATGGAGGAGTCATTTAGACCCTCCTCCATCAGGGCCGTCCACCCGGACTGAGCCCGCTCTCTTACAAGCGGCTCCAGGTGCGGCATTGTGGTTTCTCCCACTAGAGAAACCTGAGCTGATGACTCCAGAGCCTTTGAGGGTTCTGGAGCTAACTTTGGAGAAAGCTCAGATTGACCGAGCTCTCCCTCCTTGTGCGACAAATGGGATTCGCCCTCCTGTTCTTCGGCGGCCGAGGTATTAACCCCGGCCATAGTATCATCACCCCGGCCCCTCACCTCCTTGGTGACTGGGGAAAGGGATTTATGGGACGCAGTCCCACTTTCCGCCAATGCGGCGGGCGGAGATTCTCCCTCCGAGTTTTGATCGGCAGGGAGCTCGCGCATCGGACTGCAATGAGGAAAAACGTACATACGCGGCCTGTTATAAAAAACCTTTAGAAGGGATAAAAATGCCGAATTAGGTGAATTCGTACCTTTGCGCCTGGGGTTTGACCCTGAGGGTCCTTCGAGGGACAACCTTGAAATTCTCGGACTCCTCGTTAGAGTCCGGAATATCATCGAGCAAGGCCACCTTGGGCCTGCATGGTCTTTTAGGGGGGGAGCCTGGTCACCCTCGGAGTCTTCGGATACCGCCCTCTTCTTAGGGTGGGAAGAATCGCTCTCCTCCCCATCCCGCCCCATCTCTCCTTCAAGAGTATAGGGAGCGTGCGTCTCCTCGGATGTTGTGTCCGGGGGGCCCTTTGATCGAGACCCCCGCGGGCCTCTTTCTTCTCTTCTTTCTTCTCCTCCCTCCTCTTCGGGGCCGCATATGGCTTTTCGACCAGTACGGCCGTGAGCAGGGGCATCCGGGGATCCTCGGGTAGCGGAGCCGGGAAGTTGATCTGCTGGGATTTCGCCAGCCAGATCTGTCAAGGCAAGGAAAAAAAGGGGATTAGAGCCTTTGAAAGGGGAAAATCCAAACACCAGCAAAAAGAATGTTACCGGTCCAGGAGGGGTCGAGGCTTCCATGCCAAGGTCCTCCTCTTCTGCTGGCCAGCTCTTTTGCGGCTTGAATAGCACCTTCCACAGCTTCTTGTGTGAGGTGCGGAAGAACTCCCGCACAGTGACAGGGTCATCCGAACTGTATTCCCACATGGGGGCGGCCCGGTGTTGACAGGGGAGAATGCGGCGGCGAAGCATGACTTGAACTACGTTCGGTAGTTCGATATTCTTCTTCTCCACCAGCGTGGTGATGCACCTCTGCAAGATCTTCACCTCCGTTGCACTCCCCCAATCGAGCCCCTTCTTCATCCATGATACTAATATGGTGGGAGGTTCGGATCTGAATCTGGGAGGTACCTCCCATCCTTCTTTGCGTGGTTCGGTAATATAGAACCACTCCCGTTGCCAGACCTTGACGGTGTCCATAAAAGAACCATCCGGCCATTTAACTAAGGGGAGCTTGCTAATCATTACTCCCCCGCAGTCGGCCTGCTCGCCACTAACAACCTTCGGCTTAATGTTGAATACCTTCAATCATAGACCGAAGTGGGGTTGAACCCGAAGAAAGGCTTCGCAGAGGGTGATGAAGGAGGAGATATGTATAAAAGAATTTGGGGGGGGGGGAGATCATGAAAATCCAGCCCGGAGTAGAACATAAGACCCCTCACAAAGGGGTGGAGGGGGGAAGCCTAGGCCCCGGAGAAAGTGAGGAATGAAAACTACTTTCTCGCCTTCTCTAGGCGTGGGTATGGCCTGGTTCCTCTCCGAGGCTCGATGGACGACGTTTGCCGACAAGTAGCCGGAGAGCTTCAGGTCCATAATATCCTTCTCGGTGACCTGGGAGACCTCCCACTTGCCCTTGAAGCCCGCTCCGGCCATGACCGAATTGAGGAAGGGTTCGGGAGATTTAGGAGGAATGGGGCTTGGAAGCTCTGAGCTTGGAAGGAAGAGGGCAATGGCGGATCTCGAAGAGCGTACTAAAGGTCTTGGCAGCCATTTCCTTTTATGGGCCGCTGAAATACCAAGAGTCCCCAAGATGCGTCGCACGCCTCACCACTTCCCGATACGCCGTGCAGTTATGCACTCATGGGATAACCCAAATCATAAACCATATCCCCGGAAAGGCGGGACACGATCTCCGTATTAATGAGATGTGCTGATTAAAGACGAAAACTGCCTCGAACCGCGATTCAAGCTTTTTTGGGGATTGGTCAACAGTGACGTTCAAGCTGTGACCTTTCGATAGAAAGTTTTCAGAGAAAAACACTGTTCTTGCCTGAACGGTTGGCCTTCGAGGCTAAGTTTTATATTCGAAAATCAGGAAATATTCAGTGGCCGAACTGTCGTCGGTAAAATTTGAATTCAAGCGGAACTCACCTCGCGAGCCGAAGACCGAGGGAACAGGAAGCTGTTGGGCGTCAAGACTACGGCATTGGAGGTTAGTTCGGGAGCTACTGAGGGAGTCCGGGATTAAGGGGTCCTCGGGCTACCGGCCTATCTCTATGGGCCGGACACTGGGCCGCCCTGTGATTGTCAATGAAGGCCCGGACACCATAACCAAAACGGAATCTCTCACGTCGTGACGTGCACTCCAAGTACAAGACGATGTGTTCGGCATATTCCTTTCCTGATGTAACTGACATTGTGTAACCCTAGATACCCCTGCTGACTATATAAACCAGAGTGTTTTAGTCCGTAGGACAAGGTTAAGCTCATTACTCTTAGGGTTTAGACCACATCATACGATCTCGAGGTAGATCAACTCTGTACTCGATACCCCATATTCAATACAATCAAAGCAGGATGTAAGGTTTTACCTCCGTTAAGAGGGCCCGAACCTGGGTAAACATTGTCTCCCTTGTCTCCTGTAACATCAATCCAAGATCCACAGTTCGGGACCCGCTACCCGAGATCTGCCGGTTTTGACACCGACAGCCTCCATGGTCCTAAGGCCACCGAAGACGAGGTGGACCAGCGCCGGCACCGGCGGGAGGCGAAGAAACCCTAATTTTCTTAGGGAAGGCAGCAGCTGCGTGAGCAAAGGAGGAATCACATGATGCAATGTCTGCATGTCAAATAGGAGTAATCTGGTAGCTGCACCGGGTTCAGATTGGAGTGCTTACGAGCGCATCCTCTCATTTGCGACCCAGTTTACACCTAACTCGTTTATGCATGATAGTAGGCTTTCCTCGTTTTTCTGTTTTTATAAAAAAACAATAACTCATGATTTTTCAAAAACCGACTATGAGGTTTTTGATAGATTTAAAATGTTATCTGAAATAAAAAAGGTTCACTTTCTTTTCTAAGAAGTTGTGACATTTTTTCCATTTAATTTTTTTAGTGAAATTTATAAATTTCCACAAATTTAGAAAATCTCCCTGAATCCAAATAATGCTCGCAAATTGATAAAAAATCAAAATTAACTAATGTTAACCAATTTTAAAATATTTATAATTTATTTTCAGAAACAATTAAAAACAAAAAAGGACACATCGCATGTCAAAAAGAGAAAAAGAAAAAGCAGAAGCTTTTGGAAGCTTCGAAATCCTGTTGAAGGGACATATATAGGCCGACCCATTGAAAGGAACTCTGGATCATCTGGGTTGGCCCATATACCTCTTACCAGGCTCCCGCTAGCTAGCGCTGCCGCCTGACAGTCTCTCCGTTGGTTCTGGAGATTTTATATAGCAAAAAGTTGTGTTGTAAAAAATGCCTGTGGCCCCGGTCAAATCTTTTAGGAATTTTAAAAGTGTTCATGAATTTAAAAAAATGTTCTCGATTTTTAAAAAATCAGCTAAAATTAATAATATGTTCACAGGTATCAAAAAATATTCATGGTAACGCAATGTGCTTGCAATATTTAAATAATTTCCCTGATTTTGCAAAAAGAAAGTTTAAGAATTTCGAAAAAATGTACTCAAACAGGAAAATATGAACACATTTGAAAAATGTTCTTCGGTTTATTACATATTCACAAACTAAAAAATATCCATGCATTTGGGAAAATGTTCGCGCTTATGAAACAAAATCATGAACATGAAAAATGTCCATGAAAATGTTCAACTATTTTAGAAAATGTACGCTAATTTGATAAAATTGTGCTAAAAAAACAATCTTCAGGCATTTGAACTATTCTCTCTTTCAAATAATATTCAAGAATTTTAATTTTTTTTATGTGAGAGTAGTGTCATGAAAAAGGATTTATGACAGAAATGTAGTTCCCGTGCAAAGTTCAACCACAACCATGTCATGACGGCGTAGTCCTCGTCCATGGTTTTGCTACAGACATTCGGCAAGTTGGAACTATGAAAAAAGCAGATCTGAATGATGGGAGTAGAAAGGAAGCACGCGATGGCGAAATAGAAGGGAAAATAAGATGACGCTTTGGTGGTGTCGAAGGAGAGGGACAAGCGATGGTATTTTGCAAAGGATTATTCTATCTTTTCAGTCGTGTAAGGTTGGTGTTTACGTGCCTTGTAACTTGATCTTTTTCTATAAATGAGACACGTATTGCCATGAAAAAAAAAGTGCGTGCCCTCGCACTCCTGTGAATTTTCGGTAAAAAACAAGTCAAAATTAACCGCGCGCGTGCTACACTGTAGGTGGTGTGGGTTTACCGCCTGCAAGGGTCCAGCCAGATGGACGACGGCTCCACTGCTGCATTACTCCGTGTGTCCCCGCTTGCGCCTGCGCCTGCGCCTTCGACGCGGCATGCAAAGCCTGCGGACTTGTCCGGACAAGGCCGGCCGGGCCCTTCCCTTCCTGAACAGTCCAAGCGCAAAGTTCAAAGGAGTTGTAGGTAGCGCAGGCATGGGGGGCGACGCCGTCTGCCGGGCAGGCCATGGAAGCAAGCAACGCCAACTCCGCGGTGCGCCCACCCGTGCATGGCCATGCAGGGCCTGCGCCCATCCCCAGGCCAGCCACATGCATATGGTTCCACGCTCCACCTCGCCCGCCTGTGCTGCGTGCACTGCACTGCGCCATCGCTTCCACACCTAACGGCTAACAGATCGCTGTATACATGTGCCCCTCAGCGTTTCTTCCTCTCAGGGACACCACTCGGTTCTGCATAGATTTCTTTTTGTTTGAGAAATTCTGCACTAGAGCTGATGTTGGTGGGCTCCAACTCCCTCTGTCGATCTGAGTCGGTCGGGTCATCATCTGTTTAGATGGCCAGGCCATTGCCACCACGTCGGGCGCCTTGACTAGATGGGCACCGGGGCCCTCTCCGGACTGGCCCCGTCCATTCGCTCGATCCACCGAGCCGTCGTTTTCCAATTCCGAAAGCGACCAAGACGTTCAGCGCGGGGGCCTTCAGAAACCCATCCGCTCGCGCGCGGACTGGGCGCCTGCTCGGAGCCTTCCTTTCGCTTTTCGTCTTTCCGCGCAAAGCGTGACGAGGGGGTGCCATCATATCGTTCGATCGTGCGTACACGCATATGCATGCTTGCATTCCTGCACTCATGCCAAGATCATATGTACGTTTTTTTCCCCTTCAGAGACATCCAATATGTACGTTTCTTTCTTTCAAGGATACACCGTCATAGAAGAAAAGCCAAGCGTTTGACACTACGCCTTTCGGCAAACAATTCATAACACCACGGCTACAACGTCAAAAGATCAAATACCACCTCTTGATTAAGAGCATCTACAACTGGACCCTCATACCCCCTCAAACGCTCGGGCAGGCCGTCCGGTCACTGACCGGTCACGAAATTTTGACCCAACCGAGCATCTTAAACCGGCCTCAAACATCCGGACTGACTGGCACCCCTCATATCCAGCCAAAATATGGGTGGATATAGGGGCGCCCGGGCGCTCCCGGGCACGCCCGCCACGTCGACCTGACGATGGGGTCCCACGCGGACTCGCTCGAAAACTCGGCGGTCCGAAGCTCGTCTCCTCCGCCAGATTGATGTAGCCACGTGGCGCCGCTCCGGCAGTACTCTTACTCCCTAACCCAACTATTTAAGCCGACCGCCGGCACCGAAAACCTCACCATTTCCTCCTCCCGTCCACCGCCGCCCTCGTCCCTAGCCCGGCTATTTAGCCATGCCCCCCCCCCCCCCCCCGCCGCCGCCACTTTCTAACGCCGAGGCGCCAGCTGCAGCTCCTTGAGCACGTCCGGGCAAGGCGCGAAGCCCGGATCGCCGCGTGGCTACCTCCGGATGTAGTGGATCCGGAGGAGTTGGAGGAGGAGGAGGAGGAGGAGGTCGAGGAGGAGGACGAGGAGGTTGAGGAGGAGGAGGAAGATGTAGGGGACGCCGGGGACGCGGATCTGCAGGCAGAGCAGTAGGCCATCCTCGACTCCATCCGTTCGGAGTCGGATGCGGAGGCCAGACAACGTCGTCGGCAGGAGATGGAGGCGAAGCAGGCCGCGGAGGAGGTGGAGATGCTCGCCTACCCGGATGAGCTCTGTCGAAATCGGGGCTCCGGGGACCCAAAGAGGTTCGAACACTGGGGTGCACTTGCTCTCCTGCCCTACTCTGCTTCGCAACCTCATGACGACTCTCCGGCGACTTGAGCTAAGGAAGATGAACAAGGGACACATGGTTTACCCAGGTTCGGGCCACCTCGCGGTGTAAAACCCTACTCCTGCTTGGTGGATTGCTCTAGGATGAGGATGAGTACAAGGTGTGTTCTTGCTGCCCGGGGTTCTCCCTTTTTTAAGGTGGCCGGTCCCTGCTCTTATACCGGCCTTGGTCCTCTTCCCCGAAAATACAAGGCGGGAAGGGTTGCCACAACGGCCAGTTTGAAGGGGGACATGACTGCAGCCTATCCTGACAAAAGTGGTCTTCGCCTGCCAAAGCTCTCCATCGTGACGTGCTCGTGGGCTCGGGGGTGACATCCGTCCTGCCGAGCCCTCGGTCTTGGTCTTCTTGCACGAGAAAGGAAACCTTTGGGGTTGCTTTGGGAACCCGCGAGCTGGCGTTGCTCCTCTATCGCCAAAGAGGAAACTCTCTCTGTCCGCGCCAGCTGGTGCGACCCTGGGGGCCGCTCTGTGCGAGCCGCGTCAGCCACGTGAAGGGGCAGGGCTGCTTGGCCCCGCCAGGCCGATCTCGACGGACCTGCCCCGCGGGGGCTCCAGGAGGTGGCTCTGCAAGGGGGGCCTCGGGAGGCTCGTGATGGCGCGGTTATCGAACGCCTCGCGAGGCACGGGCTCTCGCGAGGGCTTTCCTCACGAAGATAGTTGGTGGGCTACTCAGTGCTTAGGGCCAGTGCCGCTCCCGGGCCACGGGCAGACGGGCCTGGGTACCCCCAGTCCCAGAGGCCCGACAGTAGCCCCCGGGCCCGCGGTGTGCATGATTCCGCCTGTTGGTGAGGGCAACGCGACGCGGGCCCTAATTGCCTGCGGGTCGAGCGCGACGCGCGAGTGCTTTGGGGCACGGGGTGCCCACTTCCCACGAGGCCTTGGTGGTCGTGCAAGCCGACATAAAGCCCGCGCGCAGCCGAGGGCCATCATTGCTATTCCTTGTGTTGCCTCCGTCTTCCTGCACCTTCCTCCTCCGCACGGAACCACTCCAGATCCAGCCTCTCGCGAGGTCTCTCCCCGCTCTTCTTGCGGTTTCAGCAACCGGATGGCGCCTGTCGGCAAGAAAGGGAAGGCCACGGCCTCCGCCGCAAGCCCTGCCGCCATCGGGCCGGCACTCTTGCCCTCCACCGTTTCTGACGAGGAGGACTTGGGCCCGGTGCTCCCGTTGGTGGACGGCAGGCTGAATGAGGGGCGGGCGACTGAGATCTGGCCGGGCTCGGCAGCGCCGAGCAGCCTGCCGGAGACCACCTGATAACCAACAAGTATAGGGGATCGCAACAGTTTTCGAGGGTAGAGTATTCAACCCAAATTTATACATTCGACACAAGGGGAGCCAAAGAATACTTGAGAGTATTAGCAGTTGAGTTGTCAATTCAACCACACCTGGAGATTAAATATCTGCAGCAGAGTGATCAGTAGCCCAGTAATATGATAGTTTTGATAGCAGTAGCAATAGTAACAGTAGCGGTAACAGTAGTAGCAATAGTTTTGTAGCAGTTGGAATAGCAGCAACGGCAGTAGTAACTTAGCAAGAACAATAAGTGGAAAGGTCGTAGGCACTGGATCGGTAACTCGTTGGATGATATTCATCATGTAACAGTCATGACCTAGGGCGATACAAAACTAGCTCCAGTTCATCAATGTAATGTAGGCATGTATTCCGTAAATAGTCATACGTGCTTATGGAAAAGAACTTGCATGACATCTTTTGTCCTACCCTTCCGTGGCAGCGGGGTCCATAAGGAAACTAAGGGATATTAAGGCCTCCTTTTAATAGAGAACCGGAACAAAGCATTAACACATGGTGAATACATGAACTCCTCAAACTACGGTCATCACCGCGAAGTATCCCAAATATTGTCACTATGGGTTGACGGATCATAACACGTAATAGGTGCATATGACTAGGCAAGATCGGATCAAGACCATGGATATAGAGATGATAACATAAACGGTTCAGATCTGAAATCAAGGCACTCGGGCCCTAGTGACAAGCATTAGGCATAGCAACATCAATCTCAGAACATAATGGATACTAGGGATCAAGCCCTAACAAAACTAACTCGATTACATGATGAATCTCATCCAACTCCTCACCGACCAGCAAGCCTACGAAGGAATTACTCACTCCCGGTGGGGAGCATCATGGAATTGGCGATGGAGAAAGGTTGATGATGACGAAGACCGAAGATTCCCCTCTTCGGAGCCCCAAACGGGCTCCAGATCTGGCCTCCTGATGAAGAACAGGAGGTGGCGGCGGCTCCGTATCGTGAAATGCGATAATTCTTTCTCTCTGATTTTTTTCTCCAAATTTAGGAATTTATAGTGGCGGAGATCGGGCAAGTGGGGCCACGAGGTGGGCACAACCCACCAGGGCGCGCCGGGAGGGGGCTGGCGCGCCCTGGTGTATTGTGCCCAGCCTGGGCCCCCTCTCCGGTGTTTTTTGGCTCCAGTATTTTTTATATTTTCCAAAATAAATCTCCAAAAAGTTTCGTTCCATTCCGAGAACTTTTATTTCTGCACAAAAACAACACCATGGTAGTTCTGCTGAAAACAACGTCAGTCCGGGTTAGTTTCATTCAAATCATGCAAATGAGAGTCCAAAACAAGGAAAAAAGGGTGAAGAAAAGTAGATACGTTGGAGACGTATCACCGTCTACCCCTTCTTCTACCATAGCGTCTACGCCAGGCTGGTCCCGTCGTTTTCCAAGTTCTTCTACACCATCCTCTCCCATTACCAGATCCACGCCTTGCATCTTCAGCCCAACTCCATCCTCCTCTTGGCCATCTTCGCCTACTATTGCGAGGCATTCGTAGGCGTGAGGCCCTCGGTGGCGCTCTTTCGCCACTTCTTCAGTTTGCGGTTCACCGCTCTGGACCAACGCTCCGCATGCGTCTCCTTTGTAGACGTCACAGGCGCGAGCATCCGCCTGAAGGCCGCGAAGAAGGTAGAGGGCTACCGGCAACATTGGGTCTTTATGAACGCGCGCCGGTCCAACTCGCTCCTGGCGGCCCACACGCGCCAACCCGCGCAGATCCCCGGGTGGTGCCATGAGAAGCTCACCGACCCGAGGGCGGAACCCGTCCTGGAGCGCATCGCCATGCACGGGGATGCCTCTCTGACGGGGGCGATGATCATCAAGGAATTCGTGGGGCAGCGTATTGCGCCGCTCCAGGCGTGCTCGCGGCCCTTGTGGGAGTTCGCCGGCTCGAGGGACCCGATGAGGCTGCACGTCAGCGGCCTGGCGCACGACGAGCTGGATGGGGCAATAGGATCCCTACTTGGCTTCAACCCCAAGGGTCTCCCAGAGGCAGCGCCACCGCTGTATAGCTACGAAGACGTAGAGGAGCTGGTCGGGGAGATGCCCATCTTTGACGAGTGGGGGCTCGTCGGGTCGTGCAGGATCCCCTCTATTGCGGTGACGTCCTCCGGCAAGGGCGATGGTGGTGTGGACTCGGAGGCGATGGAAGGAGAGGGGAGCGCCGGCCGGGCGCCGTCGCCCAGCCTCCACACATCCCTACGCGGTCTCGGGGATGACGATGCTGCCTCGGTTGAGCAGCGCCAAGTTATTCCCCCAGGCCCGCAGGCACGGAAGACAGAGCGGGGTCGGTCCCCATGACCCCTCCTATGCCGGTGACGGGGGCCGGTATCAAAGACGCCGCGCCCACACCGGCGGCGGTAGCGCCTCCTCAGGAGGCCTCCCAGGCCCCTAAGGAAGGGGAGAACTTGGCCGGTCCTGCCAAGGGCTGTGCCGAGCGCCCTCTAGGCAGCGTTGAGACGGCGCGCGAGGGTGGCGCGGGCATGCTGTTTGCCATCGTAAAGAAGAGGAAGTGAGCTGCGAGGGACGAGTAAGTGCCTTAATCCGCTCCCGCGCCGTGTGTTTGCGACTGGTTGTTCGAGCTAACCCTCTCCCCGGCGCAGGTTTTCCGGCGGTGGCGAGGAGAAGAAGAACAAGGCGAACGCCGGGGTGAAGGTGACGTCCGTTCGGAAGGTGGCCTCAACTCCTGGCCGAAGCCTTGGGGGCGGTTTATGCCAGCCCGACGATGTGCTTGGTTGTGTGGGCGCCGCAGCGGTGCCTAGCATCTCCCCGGCGCGGTGAGGGGGCCCGTTCCCCAGGGCCGCGACAGTTCAGCCCCTGGCACCACCTACCAAGGCCGCGGGGATCCGGCCTCAGGCGCCACCTGCCGAGGCCACAGCTGCTCAGCCCCCGGCGCCACCTGCCGAGGCCGCGGCTTCTCAGCCATCGGGAGAGGGAGGGGCGCCTCGACCTTCGCCGGCCGTTCCGGCCCTTGCAGCCAGCCGTAGCGCGAGGCGCGACTCAGACCGCCCTCTAGTGGCGGTCATTCCAGCCGCAGCGCGACGGTCTTCCCAGGCGAACCGTGGGGGCCAAGCACGGGTGAGAACTTGGAGCCCTCGGCGCCTCAAGGGCAGGGCGCCGGGGCCCTTCTTGTTAGAGCCGCAGCAAGCACCGGGGCGCCAGCTCCCGGGCAAACTCTCGCCCTGATGGACCAGAACACCTTGCTCAGGCGTGGGGCTCTGACCGACGCCCAGGATGCGCTCGACCGGCTCGGGG
Source organism: Elymus sibiricus (assembly GCA_039707655.1). NCBI lineage: Eukaryota > Viridiplantae > Streptophyta > Magnoliopsida > Poales > Poaceae > Elymus > Elymus sibiricus. Next base: position 314,441,065 of record CM077673.1, read on the forward strand.
CAGACTTCCAAGATGCCGAGGTGCGTCTCACTGCCGAGCGCTTGAGGCTCGCCATGGGGTGGCGTCAACTAGACGCCTCCACTAGGGAGGCTCACAGCAGGGTCGAGGCCACCCTTGCGGAGGGCAAGAAGGAGGTCGCCGAGGCGGAGGCTGCTTGCGAGAGGGCTCTTTCCGAGAAAACAACGCTTGCTGAGTGCTTCAAGGAAGCGGAAGCCAGCCTGAAGGCACTCCAGGAGCAAGCCGCGCAAGCGCAGTGATTCCAGCTGCGGGAAGAAGATGTCAAGGCCCACGAGGCAAGGCTCGCAGATCGCGACGTTGAGCTTGTGAAGCTGATGGCCGAGCAAGCCACGGAGCGCGGGCGCTTGGAGACACTGCAGCGCGAGGTGTCCAAAGCCCAAGAAGCTCACACCAAGCAGGTCTCCGAAGCCAACGCGAAGCTGGACGCCCGAGAGAAGGAGATTCAGGCTGCCACCGACGTGAGGGCGGCCTTGAACCACGCCACGTTCTCCTCCCTCGAACACAGGGCCCGCGAGGCCCTGGGCTCCATTTGAAGGTTGAGTTTCAATGTCCCTCTCGTCCCTTAGGGCTCCAGCTACGCCGAGCTCTCCTCCAAGCTCATGAAGGCACTCGAGGGCGCGACCCAGAAGGTGGATGGCATCCTGGAAGAGGAAAGCCGCGGTCTCTTCTCCGTGGCGGTGACCCACATCTTCAGCCATCTCCTCCTTCGCGATCCCAACTACAAGTTCGACGAGGTGACGGGCCCCGTTCCCGAAGAGTCTCGCAACGACATGGCGGCGACTGTGGATGGCCATGTGAGAGCGTTGCTTGAGAAGTTCTTCTGCATTGATGGCGGCGAAGAGCCTAGCGGGGAGCCTCCTTTTACCACCTTGCAATAAGTTGAGTACGCCTCGAGGAGGCATAAGATGTCAGTTTAAGATGTAGGGAATATTTCGGACTTTGTAACAACTGTTTGTGATCCGCGACTTCCCTTCCTTGGCTGGGTTTTTTCTATTGCTTGTCTTTGTGCTCTGCGTCAGCAGGGCCCAGCCCCGCGCATACCTCAGTCGTTGCTGGAACACCAGGTCACGATGCCTGAGCTGAACCAGGAGGCGAGGGGCTACGGGCGCTAGTGAAGGCTCCTGAGGCGCGATGCTCAAGAACCCCCCTTTGACGCGCAACCGACCAGCTCGAGAGTCCTCACGCTCTGCGTCGGCAGGGCCCAGCCCCGTGCATACCTCAGCCGTCGCTGGGATGCCAGGTCGCGATGCCTGAGCTGAACCAGGAGGTGATGGGCTACAGGCGCTAGTGAAGGTTCCTGAGACGCGATGCTCAAGAACCCCCCCCCCTTGACGCGCAAGCGGCCCGCTCGAGAGTCCTTACGCTCTGCGTCGGCAGGGCCAGCCCCGCGCATACCTCAGCCGTCACTGGAACGCCATGTCGCGATGCCTGAGCTGAACCACGAGGTGAGGGGCTACGGGTGCTAGTGAAGGTTCCTGAGACGCGATGCTCAAGAACCCCCCCCCCCTTGACGCGTAAGTAGCTCTCCTGAAGAAGAATCTTGCGCATGGAAAACCATGCTTGGAGTGCCACGCACTTGCCAGCTTACACTTGGGTGTCGCGCGAGGAGACTAGACATCAAGGACCTCAGGAGGTGATGTGCACGGGAGAAGGCCCGCGAGACAGAGCTTGATCGCTTGGATTTATCAGCGCTGCAGGGACGAACCCGAGCATAGGCACCATGTCCAGCCCCCCTCGCGCGAGGTACAAGGGGAAACTGGCGAGCGTGAACCTCAGTCGATCATCTACCAACGCAGAGCATGGGGCTTCCACTGGGCGTGGGCATAGTCGCAGTTCGACAGTATCTCCGCCAGCGCGGAGCATGGGGCTTCCACTGGGGCGTGGGCGGGAGTCCTCCCGAGGCCGAGGGGCGGCTCTTCGGGAGGCTCCGGGGCGTGTACAACCCCAACCTCATTATTACGTGAGAGGGTCACGGGCGACGATTTAAAAGAGGTGTCGGACACCCCAGGCACATGGCTCAGGAGCTCCTTCCTCAGTTCTTCAGGCGGGTTGTGCCTCACTTTTCACGCAGCTGCGTGCACATGAAGCATGTGACATGGGGGGCGACGCGCGTCGGGTGGCCGTCCCGAGGCCACCACACGAAGAGGTTCGACACCGAGGACCCCAGGAGGTGACGTGTACGGGAGCAACCCGTCAGACAGAGCTCAGTCACTCTGGTTTAGCGGCGCTGCAGGGATGGACCCGAGCACAGACGCCGTGTCGGGTTCCTTCATGAGATGAGCAAGGGAAAACACCCGATGCATGGTGTCCGAGGTGACGAAACACCCAACTGGCAGTCATACATATCAAGCTGCGCCCTTACTTGCCTATCCTCGGCAATCCCCCGAGGGGCGAGACACCAAGGACCTCAGGAGGTGACGTGCATGGGAGCGGGCCCGCGAGACAGAGCTCGATCGCTTGGATTTATCAACGCTACAGGGACGCACCTGAGCATAGACGTCATGTCTAACACCAACCAGAGGATATTCGAAGGAAGGATCGCGGGAGCGCGGCGATTTAAAGCGGTGGTGAGACACCAAACGCTAGGCTTAAGCCAATGACATAAACTTCGAAAGGGATAACAAAGTTCGCTACACATCCAAAAAGTGAGAATGCTGTAGGGGCGGACCCATGCCAGCCTGAGGGATTGCGGCCCGAAGGGTGCCCTCAATTTGAACAGAACAAAAAATCACCTGGCGATTGTGCTGCTGCGGAAGCGTCTGGTCGTCCCGCAGGTCGTGCCGTGGAGGTCATCCTCTCAGGGGCCGGCCGGCTCCTGAGGTCCTGGAGATCCTGGGGGCTCGTGGGGCCTCGGTGCCACGTGAGGCGCCATCGCGAACTGCGCCAGCCTTTGGAAGGCGATGCCGGCGTTCACCAAGCCAAAGGGCATCGCTCCGTGTGACGCTCCTCTTGCATCCTGTTGGTTCCCTGGTCGATGAACTCCTGCAACGCCGGCGTCTGGCGCCACGTTCCTTCACTGCGGGGGCGCGCGACGAGGCACGCCTCCAAGTGGTGCCCGAGCGCCTCCCTCGTCATACCGGCCAAGTCAGATGCTTTCCATGTGGAAGCCCCCGAGCCTAGCCTGAGGGAGGCGCTGGGCGCGCCTTCCTATGCCGGGAGGCGGTCGGCACCGGCGACGGGCACGGGACCCGTGTCGGCTGGGGCTGCATTATTGGTCTTGGCGAGGCTTGGGATGGGCAACAACGGCTTCTTCTTTGGGGGCGCGGCCTCGCGAGGCTCAACATCCCTCGCGTCACCTGGATGCTCCGCCGCGGCAAGCTTGTAGGCACGCTCGAGGGAGCAGACTACGTTCTTTTTGTCGCAGGCGATGGTGATTATGCCACTACATCCCCGCATCTTGAGGACGTTGTAGCCGTGGTGCATTGCTGCCATGAACTTGGCCAGCGCCGGGTATCCCAGGATGGCGTTGTACGGGAGGCCGATGTGTGCCACATCGAAATCGATGAGCTCGGTGTGGTAGTTGTCGCGCGTGCCGAATGTCACAGGGAGGCGGATCAGCCCCAACAGAGTGGTGGAGTGTCGGGACCTCGATCCTAAGCCATAAGAATCTAGCAAGTAACACATCACATCACTTTGCGACCTCACGCACGGTTATCCCCACGGCTGCCACCTTACCTGGGCCGGGACCGTTTGCGTCTTTTGGCTCACGTATGTGAATATGTCGCTAGCATTCAAATGTCAAAGAACCCGGGCCGACATGACTAGTCATAGAACCCAAGTAGCACATCCGTACAGGGACAGGCATACATAACCCAACAATGTAGGTGTCAGCCTCCAGCATGTGTAGATGAGTCGTAGCAAGCTACATGGACTCCATTACACCGTGAGACATTTCTGTCATCAACTGCGCGTAGACGAGTCATAGCAGGCTACAAGGACTCCATTACAGTGCGAGACTTTTCCCCGAAGGGACAGACACAGCAGCAAAGAAGGATACACGCCGGTCAATCAATGTGTCCGGAGCAGTAGAAAGCTACCAAGGCTCGGTGGAAGCACAAAGAGGCAGTTCCCTGTAAAAAGTACTCCTAAGGCACACAACTAGGTGTCGGATCCCATACATACCGTTGCACGTCACACGTACACACGACATGCCCGATATGCATAGATACAACTATGGCATCACAACATAACCATACAACAACATATCATTTATTTAGAAGGCTCCAGAGAACCTCCATAGAATAATGGTACAAACAGGGGTCACATGACCCATCATCCAGAGCATACAACCAACAAGCGGAAGACATATGTCTGAGTACAGACATGTATTAAAACTGGCTGGAGGAGCCTGAAAAGCTACAACGACCCTACCAGAGGAACCAGACCTCTGTCTGGGATTCCCAAGCTAATCCGATCAACATCGAACCTCACGTCATAAGAATCTCTATTGAGACTAACGTCTCATCTGCAAAAACATAAATGAAGCAACCGTGAGTACAAAGGTACTCAGCAAGACTTACATCAGAACTATCTACATATGCATCATTGTCAACAAAGGGGGTTGTGGAGTTTATTGCAACAAGCCAGCTTTGACTCTTGGCTAACCTGTACTACGACTACAAGTACTTCCTGTGAGGTGGGATAGCGCACACGAGTCCACATATTCACACAATCAATACACCACTATGGATCCACTCCCGTCTCCCTGCGAGAAGGCCATCCATAGCACTCACGCTTATCTTGCGCATTTTAGAGTATCCATCTCAAATTGTCTATGAACCACATAAGTTCTCCAAGTAGTCCATATCCGAGGACGTGGCTATTCGAACAGATTATTACACCCTGCAGGGGTATACTTCTTCACACACGCTCCCGCCACTTATCGCCATGTGCACATAAAAAGGCACCTCGGCAACCTTCAAGCGGAAGCCCAGCGAGGGAGTCGGCCATGACCGTCAATCACACAAGACCCTAGTCCACGTTTGTCACCTATTTGAGACTGAACCCGCAAGGAAGTCCGGCCGAAGTTTCCTCTACGGCCTCAAACGAAGTGCGCAGGGTTCCACAAGCCCACCGTTCGGGTGCCACTTGGTACACCGTGCCACTGTGTATCTACCGCATCACAGCCCACCCCGTCGGGCAGCGCTATGCACGGCCGCCAACACTTTTCCTACAAACACCAGAAACTAGTTGCAACTCCTGGACAGAGATCTAGGCGATTAATAAGCCGAGAGGGGTCGAGTTACCGGAACCCAATGTGTGGTAGTATCTTGTCTTGGATAACATACACAGAACTCAGTTCTTAAGGGCGGTCCCAATGAGACAATCTGCCATGTACTCCTACATGGCCTCTCATCGCTACCTTTACCAAATCGTGTTCACACACTTAGCTCTCACACAGTAGAACATGAACACTGCCATTCCGATTCATCGCCCAGATGGATCAGACCCGACACGACACGACTCTAAGCATAGCAGGCACAGTAAGTATGCAAGCATAGATGAGTAGGCACATCAAGGCTCAAACAGTTGCTACTCATGCTAAGTGGTTTCAACTATTTACTGTGACAAAGACAGGTCATGCAATGGAATGGGTTCAACTACCGAGAACAGGTAACGGTTGAATCGTTATTGTCCTAATGCAGTAAAAGAAAGCAGGAGCGAGAGAGTAGGATTTTATCGGGATGCTCAAGGAGGGGTTGCTTGCCTGACACTTCTGAAGATATCAATGAGTCTTCATCGGTGACGACGATCTCAACGTCGGAACAACGTCTACTGACGGGGAACAACCACCGGCAAACAAGAAGGAACACATTCAATGCAATGCAACAAACATGATGTATGATATGGCATATTAAAGCATTGAACTGACCTAGTGCAATAGATAAACATATTAATTGAAGTGGAATTCAATCGTAGCTCAAATTCCAACTCCAATGCTATTTCATACATTACCCTAATCATGAAATGTCCTACTTGGTGATGTTAACTTTCTCAAACATGCATGAACATGGCATAAACAGATTCATTGGATTTTTCTGATCATTTTTCATATATAAATTATTTTCATCCGAGTTATAGATTATTTTCTATGATTTTTAGAAGTTTTAAGCATTTTCTGGAATATACAAATTTATTTCTAAATAGGAAATTCCAGGAAATTGCTTTATGACATCATCATGACATCAGAACCACGTCAACAGGTCAACCGTAGTCAAACCTGTCATGTGGGACCTACCTGTCATCTACACAGAGTTAATCCCCGCGTTGACCCGTGCTTTGACTCAATGCGGGGCTCGCTGTGAGTGACTAATGGGTTTAGTTAGTGGCTTGATTAGTCAATAATGGACCTGCCACGTAGGCAGTCGCCGGAGTTGGCCTGCGATGACCAAACTGACGGCGGAAGCTCGCCGGACTTGCGCTACAGGCGGCCATTCGACGAGCGGAGGACACCAGCAGGTAGCCCCCACTCGACCGCATCCAGGAGAGGCTCCAGGAGGTCGCGGCGTGGTCGGAGTCAACGGCGGTGAGCACATTTGCGGTGGCCGGAGCTACGGAATCGACGGCGACGGCGATGCGGTGCACGTCAGGGGCAACGGCTAACACCAGACAAACCTACGCACGCACACGAGCCCAACGGGCACGCGCACGGGACTCGAAGGTCACCGGAGCTGCGTCGGCGACGAGCTCGGGCGGCGGCGAGCTACGGTCAGCAAGGGGGCGACGACTACGGCGAGGGACATGCCATGGGGTTAGGGGGATTCGACGCAGGAGATCACAGCGGGTCGGATGAGGCAGACGACAAGCTCGGGGAGGCAGCGAGGCGAGCGCACGGTCGCCGGCGATCTCTCGGGCCGAAGGTTGAAGACGATGTCGATGGCGACGACGGGGGTCTCCTCTGGCTGCTTGGCTCGGCGAGGGGGACGGGGACGACTCTACGAAGCTCTTCGACATGTCTAGGGGTCGAGGGGGAGGCGGTGGCTACGGGGGCGATGGACGGCGATGACGGCAGCGCTCGGCCACGGCGAGCAGAGGCGAGGGAGAGGGCATGGGGCAAATGGTGAGGCACACTTGATCGGGACGGCATCGCCGTGTCTATCCGCGGCGTCGACATGGCTCGGGGCAAGCAGGAGGTGGCCGAGGAGCTCGGCGGCCTCTCCACGCCTCTCCTGTGCCTACTGGCACGAGGAAGAAGACGGTCCAGCCCCTAGTGGGCTGGGCCTCTTCTGCCAGGTAAGCCCAGGTAGGCTTTCTGCCCTTTTTTTCCAATTTTGTTTCATTTTCTATTTAATTGCTCTGTTTTTAAAATGTTTGGGCAAAAACCCTAAGGGCAAAAACCCTGGAATTTATTCTGGGGTGATAGGTATATTATTACCAAGCCCCATAATAAGTTTCAGCATTTTTGAAGAAACTAAAATATTCATAGTGCTTTTATTTGCCATTTGTAGCATCTTTGCTGGATTATTTAAAATGCCAAACTTGTTGTGAAAATGAAATGCACCCCTGATATGTTGTTTCCAACATTTATCAGAAATAGTGAACATTTTTGAAGGGCATTTGGATCCATTGAAAAATCACAACTAGTTGAATTGTTTGGTTAGGTGAGGTGCTAGGGTTTCTGTTAATTCCCATTTCATGTTGATGAAATTTAAATATGATGCCATGATGGTGATGCAACTAATTACAACCATTATTCTAGGGCTGTGACAACTCACCCCCACTAAACAAGAATCTCGTCCCGAGATTCAAGCATAGGGTAAGAGGACAGAGGGAACACAAACTATCACAATATTCATGATCCAATTGCTCTTCTCGAAGATGTTGATTCATCGCATCATGCTGAGATTGACATCTTTGCTTTGGAAGCTTCACCCAACACAACGACAAGGAATGAAAAGCTCTAAAAGAATCGATCTTCTCGAAGATCGAGCAACTCATGATCAACTCATGGAATGAAACGTATGAACGTCTCTTGAGCTGAGACACCAAACGCATCGAGAGCGATAGAATGAGGCAGATGACGGATATTTCAATTGGTAGGCAACAATTCCACGCTTAGCTAGGATGGAGCATGGGTTTCAAAGTAGCGAGGAGTTAGTTGCCCTTCATACCATAACGGGCACCTTAGGGAAGGTGACTCGTAGGATTATCCTTTAAGTGGCAAAAAGAATTACTTTTGATACAGAGATCATTGAAACTCTTTATACCAGCCTAAGGCAACTCACAAGCGATGGTTTGAAGGAATTCGAGCGAATGGCATACTCAGTTTGAAAAGAAACTAGAGTTATAGGACAGCTCGGTAAACGGAAGGCACTTTCCAATTGATACCGAGGTATAACCTAGTGTCTGAGCGTGCTCTCAAGAACTTTAGCATCTCCATATTCATCAAGGTTTTACCAACACCTATGCCAAGATCTTGGTGACTCATCATACTACCCTGATGAATGGCGATGGAGGATGCAGATGCAAGGGAAGACAACACTTTCTTAGATTTCACCTTAGCTATGCCAAGGGAACGAAATCTGGATGATCGACCGAGAGACATTTAGCACTCCGCTTCTAATGTTCTCCTTGATGTGCTAGCATAACCAAATTATAGGGAATGTTTGACATCTAGCACATCAGGTATAGGTCGGACTTCGAGCTCAAGGGGTCCATGAGGAACAACTTCTAGAATAAGTCATACAGAGTCCTCATGGGGAAGTGGCCAAGTTGCTGAATGAAGAAAGTATAATAATAGGTCTGCCGGCTAGGTGTGTTAGCCACGACATCACTTTACCGGGTTACAGAGAGACCAATACTATAATCCTTGGGAAACGCTCCAACCATTACATCTGCCTGAGATTCGGATCTGGTTGGTGACGGGATTTCCCAGACTCAGCATGCCTGGAAAGGAAGGTTTGCAACACAAATCGACGAGATGATGTTGCGAGATTCTCAGAAAATGAACTATGGGAGCCAACTCCAAAACATGAGCTGGATTGCAAGATCCATGTGAACACAGTGTCCAAGACAATTGTGGTCATTTGGAAGGCTTACAACAAAACACTACCGAGTTCTGGATGGAACCATCATTGGGGAAACGAAGCCCGGTGCAAGTCCGTCTGGGCCCTTCAGGAATAACACATAACTTCTTTTCCTTGAACAAATCAATCAGTGGCTTGGTGTGCTAGGGATTGCATATGGAATGGAGATGATCAGTCTATCAAACCATAGAATACTTCGCACGGGCATGACTAACTTGGGATGATTCCAAGAAAACAAAACGACCTTTCTCGAGTTCACGGCGGCAACTTGCACCATATGCACGTAAACTAAGAGGAAGTCACTTCTTACACCTAACATATACTTCATGTACCGAACACGAAGATATTGCCTACAAAGTTTCCAACACTAACTTTATGTTCATCATGAATCGTGGGGAGGATAAACAATGTTGTTGATGGGCTCAACAACATTTCCTCAAGGTTTCCATGAAGATGGAAGCCCATAACTATGTGAACAAGATGATAGCATTGGTCAGACCAAGGAATATAATGGTGCAAGCTCGAGGACGCATCCACGAGTATGACAATGTTAGGAAAATCTTTGGTTCTGATTTTGATTTGATGATAGCCCACACTCAAATCAAAGATTGAACAAGACAATAGATGCAATAATTGATCACAAGGATCAACCGATCAAGATATCATCTTTCTTCTACTCACACGAACACATACAAAGATATCCCTTTGGAATGAACTAAGTCAGGTGAAGCATTTATCTTCCAACTCTCCAAGTAGTTGTTTAGCTTAACCAACTAGCTCAGGGGTATCTAACACAGGGTCTTGGAGAAGGGGTGGTTTATAGAAAACCCAACTTGATCACGAACTCAACATAACGGTCAGGGAACACCCCAGTGATACTTCCGAGAAGATATTCGGAAAATCACGAACCACCAATATGTTATTAAGCTCGAGAAGAATCTCGCTTTTCAAGGCAAGACGATATGATCAAAAGAGCAAGGGATTGATACAATCCTAACTCATTGATCAAAGAGTGCACCATGAAAGATGGACTAGGTAGCACGATCAATCTTAGAATGGTGATTCGATAACCAACACGCTAAGAATGAGATTATTTTCCATTAACTACCAAGCAACAAAGTTGCTAGGAGTATTGATTTCACACATCACGATTCACTTGTCGGTATTCTGGCTACAACAACACAGAGACCGAGGAATGAATGATGATGGCGAGAAGTATCACTGTATCAAGAAGTCATAAGAGGTGGTGCAATTCCCATGACAATCCTGACTTAAAGGGGGTAATACTTCGAGGTAGAACAGAACAAAAGCTGAATTGGCATTTTTGATCTGTGGAATACAACTGCTTTGACCCAATCCAAGAAATGGATGAGGTACCGGAGTTTATTTCTCCTAGTCATTCTAGAATAGAATGGCTTGACGGACCACAAGAACAGCCGACATCGATCAAATGCATGACATACTCCTGACTATCCATTGATAGACGAAGGTCAGAATACAATTGGAGAGGGGAAACTCAAGAGCACATGATTTTTCCTGAGTTGTAGATGCATAGGTTAAAAACGTCGAACAAAGTTCAACAGGTTTCTTCCAGATAACCCATGCAAAAAGAATAGGATTGGCAGAGTCACAATGTAGAATGGAGAACTCATCAAAAGCACTCTGGTTATGACCTTCAGTTCTCGAAGAACTTCTGCCATAATGATTCATGGTATTGGAAGAATGATATACCATGAACCTCGAAGACTATAACAAGGTTACTAATCATCCCAAGAGAACGAGCAACACTATCAACAGGAATAAGCAGAATGATCCTTGGGTTCAGGAACCCAGAAACATAATACCTATTGACTAAGTAGCATCACAGCATGCTTTCAATAACGATGGCCAGAGTTATCACACTGGGAACACAAAACACAACTAGACTGTTGGGTGGTTCACTGAGACAACATGGTTTCCTAAACACCTTTAACATATACATTGAGGTAGTAGAGTACCTCAACACAATAATTTGTGTGCTTTGTCTAGCCAAAAGACATTGAATCGGGATGAAAGGATTTGCAATTGCATCAGATTATTTATAAACCTTGGATAACTCGGGCAGCATAACGGCTGTACGGGCATGAAATATGAGGCAACCTGCATGAAACTGACAACAAAACAACTGAATTCTTATAGAGACATCGATCCAGGAACACAACAACTTTCCTATAAGTTTCAAGCATAGTAACTCGTCATCCTGATGGATAGACGAGAAAGCCTAGTTCTTAATCCCCGTAGAATAATGAAGAGAGTGACTCAGAATTAGAATGACATGAGGAAAGGAGTAAAAAGAGCCTTACGTTCCCTTCCACAATCAATTCCCTTATATAACTAAAGCAGTTCTAGACTCAACATCGACCAGTTTGGCTTGGTAACCCTACATGCAGTAAAGCTCTGATACCAATGCTGTCGGGACCCCGATCCTAAGCCATAAGAATCTAGCAAGTAACACATCACATCACTTTGTGGCCTCACGCACGGTTATGCCCACGGCTGCCACCTTACCTGGGCCGGGACCGTTTGCGTCTTTTGGCTCACGTATGTGAATATGTCGCTAACATTCAAATGTCAAAGAACCCGGGCCGACATGACTAGTCATAGAACCCAAGTAGCACATCCATACAGGTACATGCGTACATAACCCAGCAATGCAGGTGTCAGCCTCCAGCATGTGTAGATGAGTCGTAGCAAGCTACATGGACTCCATTACACTACGAGACGTTTCCCCGAAGGGACAGACACAACAGCAAAGAAGGATACACGCCGGTCAATCTGTTGGAAATATGCCCTAGAGGCAATTAATAAAGTGTTTATTATTATCATATTTCCCCGTTCATGATAATGGTTTATTATTCATGCTAGAATTGTATTGACCGGAAACTTAATACATGTGTGAATAGATAAACAAATACTGAGTCCCTAGTAAGCCTCTACTAGACTAGCTCGTTGATCAAAAGATGGTCAAGATTTCCTGACCATGGACATGAGTTGTCATTTGATAACGGGATCACATCATTAGGAGAATGATGTGATGGACTTGACCCAACCGTCAACATAGCATATGATCGTTCAGTTTAATGCTATTGCTTTCACTATGTCAAATACACGTTCCTCTGACCATGAGATCATGCAACTCCCGGATACCGTAGGAATACTTTGGGTGTATCAAACGTCACAACATAACTGGGTGATTATAAAGGTGCACTACAGGTATCTCCGAAAGTGTTTGTTGAGTTGGCATAGATCAAGATTGGGATTTGTCACTCCGACTATCGGAGAGGTATCTCAGGGCCCTCTCGGTAATACAGCATCACAGAAGCCTTGCAAGCACCGTGACTAAAGAGTTAGTTGCAAGATGATGTATTACGGAACGAGTAAAGAGACTTGTCGGTAACGAGATTGAACTAGGTATTGGATACCGACGATCGAATCTCGGGCAAGTAACATACCGCCGGACAAAGGGAACAACGTATGTTGTCATATGAGGTTCACCGATAAAGATCTTTGTGGAATATGTAGGAACCAATATGAGCATCTAGGTTCCGCTGTTGGTTATTGACCAGAGAGTCGTCTCGGTCATGTCTACATCATTCCCGAACCCGTAGGGTCCGCACACTTAAGGTTCGATGACGATATAGTATTATATGAGTTATGTTATTGGTGACCGAATGTTGTTCGGAGTCCCGGATGAGATCATGGACATGACGAGGAGTCTCGGAATGTCCGAGAGGTAAAGATTGATATATTGGAAGATAGTATTTGGTCTCCGGAAAAGTTCCGGAAGGTTCCGGATATTTATTGGAGTACCGGAGGGGTTACCGGAACCCCCCGGGGAGTAGCATGGGCCACATGGGCCTCATAGGGGAGGAACACCAGCCCACCAGGGGGCTGGCGCGCCCCCCCCCCCATGAGGGGTCCGAATTGGGCTGGGGGTTTGGGGGCCGCCCCCCCTTTCCTTCCCTCTCTCTCCCTCTCTCCCCACTCCTAGTAGGAGTAGGATTGGGGGGAGGGAGGCGCCACCACCAAGGGGAGTCCTAGTAGGACTCCTCCCCCCTTGGTGCGCAGCCCCTTGGCTGCCTCCTCCCCCCTCCCTCCTTTATATACGGAGGAGGGGCACCCCTTGGAGACACACAATTGTCCCATAGCCGTGTGCGGTGCCCCGATCTCCGTTTTTCACCTCGGTCATATTTTCGGAGAGCTTAGGCGAAGCCCTGCCGGAATTACTTCACCGTCACCGTCGCCACGCCGTCGTGCTGACGGAACTCATCTACTACCTCGACGTCTTGCTGGATCAAGAAGGCGAGGAACGTCACCGAGCTGCACGTGTGTAGAACTCGGAGGTGCCGTACGTTCGGTACTCGATCGGTGGAGCTCGAAGGATTGTTCGACTACATGAACCGCGTTGTGAGACGCTTCCGCTAACGGTCTACGAGGGTACGTAGACACACTCTCCCCTCTCGTAGCGATGCATCTCCATGGATAGATCTTGCGTGAGCATAGGAATTTTTTTGAAATTCATGCTCCATTCCCCAACAGTGGTATCAGAGCCAGGTCTATGCGTAGATGTGATTTGCACGAGTAGAACACAAGTGAGTTGTGGGCGTGGGTGTATACATATTGCTTGCCGTTACTAGTTGATACTTGATTCGGCGGTATTGTGAGATGAAGCGGCCCGGACCGACATTACGCGTACGCTTACGCGAGACAGGTTTCACCGCTACGTGCACTCGTTGCATAAAGGTGACTGGCGGGTGTCTGTCTCTCTCACTTTAGTTGAATCGGTTTCAATGAAGAGGGTTCTTTTAGAAGATCAAAAAGCAATCACTACACCACGTTGTGGTTTTGCGTAGGTAAGAACGGTTCTTGTAAACCCGTAGCAGCCACGTAAAACTTGCAACAACAAAGTAGAGGACGTCTAACTTGTTTTTGCAGGGTATGCTGGTGATGTGATATGGTCAAGACATGATGTGATATAAGTTGTTGTATGAGATGATCATGTTTTGTAAAGTTATCAGGCAACCGGCAGGAGCCTTATGGTTGTCTCTTTATTGTATGCAATGCCAACACTATGTAATTGCTTTACTTTACCGCTATGAGTTAGCAGTAGTAGTAGTAGCAATAGCCGGCGAGACGACCACGACGCTGCGATGGAGATCAAGGTGTCACGACGCTATGATGGAGATCAAGGTGTCAACGCGGTGACGATGGAGATCATGACGGTGCTTTGCTGATGGAGATCAAAGGCACAAGACGTTGATGGCCATATCATGTCACATATATTGAATTGCATGTGATGTTAATCCTTTTATGCATCTTATTTTGCCTAGGACGACGGTAGCATTATAAGATGATCCCTTCACTAAATTTCAAGATAAGTGTTCTCCCCTAGGATGCACCGTTGCGAAGGTTCGACGCTTCTAAGCACCACGTGATGATCGGGTGTGATGGATTCTTTCGTTCACATACAACGGGTGTAAGCCAGTTTTACACACGCAGAATACTTGGGTTAAACTTGACGAGCCTAGCATATACAGATATGGCCTCGGAACACAAGAGACTGAAAGGTCAAACATGAGTCATATAGTAGATATGATCAACATGAAAGATGTTCACCATTGATAACTAATCCACCTCACGTGATGATCGGACGTGGTTTAGTTGATGTGGATCATGTTACACTTAGACAACTTGAGGGATGTCAATCTAAGTGGGAGTTCTTAAGTAATTTGATTAATTGAACTTCAATTATCATGAACGTAGTCTAAATAATCTTTGCAATTGTATGTTGTAGATCAATGGCCCGCGCTGTAGTTCCACTGAATTTTAATGCGTTCCTAGAGAAAGCTAAGTTGAAAGATGATGGAAGCAACTATGCGGACTGGATCCGTAATCTGAGGATCATCCTCATTGCTGTACAGAAGGCTTATGTCCTTGATGCACCGCTAGGTGTCGCGCCCCCTCCCTCGTCTGTTGACGTTATGAACGCCTGGCAGACACGTGTTGATGACTACTCGATAGTTCAGTGTGCCATGCTTTACGGCTTAGAACCGGGGCTCCAAAGACGTTTTGAGCATCACGGAGCATATGAGATGTTCCAAGAGCTGAAACTTGTATTTCAAGCTCATGCCCGGGTCGAGAGATATGATGTCTCCGACAAGTTCTTTAGCTGTAAGATGGAGGAGAATAGTTCTGTCAGTGAGCATATACTCAAGATGTTTGGGTTGCATAACCGCTTGACTCAGTTGGGAGTTAATCTTCCAGATGATTCGGTTATTGACAGAATTCTCCAATCACTGCCACCAAGCTATAAGGGCTTTGTGATGAACTACAATATGCAAGGAATGGAAAAGTCTATTTCCGAGCTCTTCGCTATGCTCAAAGCTGCGGAGGTAGAAGTCAAGAAGGAGCATCAAGTGTTGATGGTAAAGAAGAGCACTAGTTTCAAGAAGGGCAAGGGAAAGAAGGGGAACTTCAAGAAGAACGGCAAATCAGTTGCTGCTCCCACGAAGAAACCCAAGTCTGGACCCAAACCCGAGACTGAGTGTTTCTACTGCAAGGGGACTGGTCACTGGAAGCGGAACTGCCCCAAGTACTTGGCAGATAAGAAGGATGGCAACGTCAACAAAGGTATATTTGATATACATGTTATTGATGTGTACCTCACCAATGCTCGTAGTAGCACCTGGGTATTTGATACTGGTACGGTTGCTCATATTTGTAACTCGAAACAGGAGCTACGGAATAAACGAAGATTGGCTAAGGACGAGGTGACGATGCGCGTCGGGAACGGTTCAAGAGTTGAAGTTATCGCCGTCGGCACGCTACCTCTACATCTACCTTCGGGATTAGTTATGAACCTAAATAATTGTTATTTGGTGCCTGCGTTGAGCATGAACATTATATCTGGATCTTGTTTATTGCGAGACAGTTATTCATTTAAATCAGAGAATAAAGGTTGTTCTATTTTGATGAATAATATCTTTTATGGTCATGCACCACTTGTGAATGGTTTATTCTTGTTGAATCTCGATCGTGGTGATACTCACATCCATAATATTGATGCCAAAAGATGCAAAATTGATAATGATAGTACCACATATTTGTGGCACTGCCGCTTAGGTCATATCGGTGTTAAACGCATGAAAAAACTCCATGCTGATGGACTTTTGGAATCACTTGACTATGAATCATTTGAGACGTGCGAACCGTGCCTTATGGGCAAGATGACTAAAACTCCGTTCTCCGGAACAATGGAGCGAGCAACAGACTTGTTGGAAATGATACATACCGATGTATGCGGTCCAATGAGTATTGAGGCACGCGGTGGATATCGTTATGTTCTCACGTTCACAGATGATTTGAGTAGATATGGTTATGTCTACTTAATGAAACATAAGTCTGAAATGTTTGAAAAGTTCAAAGAATTTCAGAGTGAAGTAGAGAACCATCGTAACAAGAAAATAAAGTTCTTATGATCTGATCGTGGAGGAGAATATTTGAGTTACGAGTTTGGCACTCACTTAAGACAATGTGGTATTGCGAAGGAAGGAAACACCTTGTCCGAGTCAGGCCACAGTTAACGCCACCTGGAACACCACAACGTAATGGTGTGTCCGAACGTCATAATCGTACTCTATTGGATATGGTACGTTCTATGATGTCTCTTACCGATTTGCCACTATCGTTTTGGGGTTATGCATTAGAGACAGCTGCATTCACTTTAAATAGGGCACCGTCTAAATCCGTTGAGACGACACCGTATGAACTGTGGTTTGGAAAGAAACCTAAGCTGTCGTTTCTGAAAGTTTGGGGCTGCAATGCTTATGTCAAAAGGCTTCAGCCTGATAAGCTTGAATCCAAAGCGGATAAGTGCGTCTTCATAGGATACCCAAAAGAAACTGTTGGGTACACCTTCTACCACAGATCCGAAGGCAAAGTTTTCGTTGCTAAGAATGGATCCTTTCTAGAGAAGGAGTTTCTCTCGAAAGAAGTGAGTGGGAGGAAAGTAGAACTTGATGAGGTAATTGTACCTCCTCTAGATAGTAGTACGCCACAGAAAGAAATTTCTGTGACACCAACACAGACCAGAGAAGAAGATAATGATGATGATCATGAAACTTCGGAGCAAGTTGCTACTGAACGTCGAAGGTCAACCAGGACACGTTCCGCACAAGAGTGGTACGGAAATCCAGTCTTGGAGGTTATGTTGTTAGACAACGGTGAACCTTCAAATTATGAAGAAGCTATGGCGAGCCCGGATTCCGAGAAATGGCTTGAGGCCATGAAATCCGAGATAGGATCCATGTATGAGAACAAAGTGTGGACTTTGGTAGACTTGCCCGCTGAACGGCGAGCTATTGAAAATAAATGGATCTTTAAGAAGAAGACGGACGCTGATGGTAATATCACCATCTATAAAGCTCGACTTGTTGCTAAAGGTAATCGACAAGTTCAAGGAGTTGACTACGATGAGACTTTCTCACCCGTAGCGATGCTAAAGTCTGTCAGAATTATGTTAGCAATTGCCGCGTTTTATGATTATGAAATCTGGCAAATGGATGTCAAAACGGCATTCCTTAATGGATTCCTTAAGGAAGAATTGTATATGATGCAGCCGGAAGGTTTTGTCGATCCTAAAGGCGCTAACAATGTATGCAAGCTCCAGCGATCCATCAATGGACTAGTGCAAGCATCTCGGAGATGGAATACTCGCTTTGATGAAGTGATCAAAGCGTTTGGGTTTATACAAACTTATGGAGAAGCTTGTATTTACAAGAAAGTGAGTGGGAGCTCTGTGGCATTTCTCATATTATATGTAGATGACATATTGTTGATGGGAAATGACATAGAATTTCTGGAAAGCATAAAGGGTTATTTGAACAAAAGTTTTTCGATGAAGGATCTCGGAGAAGCTGCTTACATATTAGGCATCAAGATCTATAGGGATAGATCAAGACGCCTCATTGGACTTTCACAAAGCACATACCTTGACAAGATTTTGAAGAAGTTCAAAATGGATCAGTCAAAGAAAGGGTTCTTGCCTGTATTGCAAGGTATGAGATTGAGTAAGACTCAATGCCCGACCACGTCAGAAGATAAAGAGAAGATGAGTGTCATCCCCTATGATTCAACCATAGGCTCTATTATGTATGCCATGCTGTGTACCAGACCTGATATGTGCCTCGCTATAAGCTTGGTGGGGAGGTACCAAAGTGATCCAGGAGTAGATCACTGGACAGCGGTCAAGAATATCCTGAAGTACCTAAAAAGGACCAAGGACATGTTTCTCGTTTATGGAGGTGACAAAGAGCTCGTCGTAAAGGGTTACGTCGATGCTAGCTTTGACACAGATCCAGATGACTCTAAGTCACAATCTGGATACGTATTTATTCTTAATGGTGGAGCGGTCAGTTGGTGCAGTTCCAAGCAGAGCGTCGTGGCGGGATCTACATGTGAGGCGGAATACATAGCTGCTTCCGAAGCAGCACATGAAGGAGTCTGGATGAAGGAGTTCATATCCGATCTAGGTGTCATACCTAGTGCATCGGGTCCAATGACTATCATATGTGACAACACTGGAGCAATTGCTATAGCAAAGGAGCCCAGGTTTCACAAGAGAACCAAGCATATAAAGTGTCGCTTCAACTCCATTCGGAATTTGATTAAGGATGGAGACATAGAGATTTGCAAAGTACACACGGATCTGAATGTGGCAGACCCGTTGACTAAACCTCTTCCACGAGCAAAACATGATCAGCACCAGAATGCGATGGGTGTTAGATTCATTAAAATGTAATTGACTCTAGTGCAAGTGGGAGACTGTTGGAAATATGCCCTAGAGGCAATTAATAAAGTGTTTATTATTATCATATTTCCCCGTTCATGATAATGGTTTATTATTCATGCTAGAATTGTATTGACCGGAAACTTAATACATGTGTGAATAGATAAACAAATACTGAGTCCCTAGTAAGCCTCTACTAGACTAGCTCGTTGATCAAAAGATGGTCAAGATTTACTGACCATGGACATGAGTTGTCATTTGATAACGGGATCACATCATTAGGAGAATGATGTGATGGACTTGACCCAACCGTCAGCATAGCATATGATCGTTCAGTTTAATGCTATTGCTTTCACTATGTCAAATACACGTTCCTCTGACCATGAGATCATGCAACTCCCGGATACCGTAGGAATACTTTGGGTGTATCAAACGTCACAACGTAACTGGGTGATTATAAAGGTGCACTACAGGTATCTCCGAAAGTGTTTGTTGAGTTGGCATGGATCAAGATTGGGATTTGTCACTCCGACTATCGGAGAGGTATCTCTGGGCCCTCTCGGTAATACAGCATCACAGAAGCCTTGCAAGCACCGTGACTAAAGAATTAGTTGCAAGATGATGTATTACGGAACGAGTAAAGAGACTTGCCGGTAACGAGATTGAACTAGGTATTGGATACCGACGATCGAATCTCGGGCAAGTAACATACCGCCGGACAAAGGGAACACCGTATGTTGTCATATGAGGTTCACCGATAAAGATCTTCGTGGAATATGTAGGAACCAATATGAGCATCCAGGTTCCGCTGTTGGTTATTGACCAGAGAGTCGTCTCGGTCATGTCTACATCATTCCCGAACCCGTAGGGTCCGCACAGTTAAGGTTCGATGATGATATAGTATTATATGAGTTATGTGATTGGTGACCGAATGTTGTTCGGAGTCCCGGATGAGATCACGGACATGACGAGGAGTCTCGAAATGTCCGAGAGGTAAAGATTGATATATTGGAAGATAGTATTTGGCCTCCGGAAAAGTTCCGAAAGGTTCCAGATATTTATCGGAGTACCGGAGGGGTTACCGAAACCCCCCGGGGAGTAGCATGGGCCACATGGGCCTCATAGGGGAGGAACACCAGCCCACCTGGGGGCTGGCGCGCGCCCCCATGAGGGGTCCGAATTGGGCTGGGGGTTTGGGGGCCGGCCCCCCCCTTTTCTTCCCTCTCTCTCCCTCTCTCCCCACTCCTAGTAGGAGTAGGATTGGGGGGAGGGAGGCGCCACCACCAAAGGGAGTCCTAGTAGGACTCCTCCCCCCTTGGTGCGCAGCCCCTTGGCTGCCTCCTCCCCCCTCCCTCCTTTATATACGGAGGAGGGGCACCCCTTGGAGACACACAATTGTCCGATAGCCGTGTGCGGTGCCCCGATCTCCGTTTTCCACCTCGGTCATATTTTCAGAGAGCTTAGGCGAAGCCCTTCCGGAATTACTTCACCGTCACCGTCGCCACGCCATCGTGCTGACGGAACCCATCTACTACCTCGACGTCTTGCTGGATCAAGAAGGCGAGGAACGTCACCGAGCTGCACGTGTGTAGAACTCGGAGGTGCCGTACGTTCGGTACTCGATCGGTGGAGCTCGAAGGATTGTTCGACTACATCAACCGCGTTGTGAGACGCTTCCGCTAACGGTCTACGAGGGTACGTAGACACACTCTCCCCTCTCGTAGCGATGCATCTCCATGGATAGATCTTGCGTGAGCGTAGGAATTTTTTTGAAATTCATGCTCCATTCCCCAACACAATCAATGTGTCCGGAGCAGTAGCAAGCTACCAAGGCTCGGTGGAAGCACAAAGAGGCAGTTCCCTATAAAGAGTACTCCTAAGGCACACAACTAGGTGTCGGATCCCATACATACCGTTGCACGTCACACGTACGCACGACATGCCCGGTATGCATAGATACAACTATGGCATCACAACATAACCATACAACAACATATCATTTATTTAGAAGGCTCCAGAGAACCTCCATAGAATAATGGTACAAACAGGGGTCACATGACCCATCATCCAGAGCATACAACCAACAAGCGGAAGACATATGTCTGAGTACAGACATCTATTAAAAGTGGCTGGAGGAGCCTGAAAAGCTACAACGACCCTACCAGAGGAACCAGACCTCTGTCTGGGATTCCCAAGCTAATCCGGTCAACATCGAACCTCACGTCATAAGAATCTCTATTGAGACTAACGTCTCATCTGCAAAAACATAAATGAAGCAACCGTGAGTACAAAGGTACTCAGCAAGACTTACATCAGAACTATCTACATATGCATCATTGTCAACAAAGGGGGTTGTGGAGTTTATTACAGCAAGCCAGCTTTGACTCTTGGCTAACCTGTACTATGACTACAAGTACTTCCTGTGAGGTGGGATAGCGCACACGAGTCCACATATTCACCATATCAATACACCACCATGGATCCACTCCCGTCTCCCTGCGAGAAGGCCATCCATAGCACTCACGCTTATCTTGCGCATTTTAGAGTATCCATCTCAAATTGTCTATGAACCACATAAGTTCTCCAAGTAGTCCATATCCGAGGACGTGGCTATTCGAACAGATTATTACACCCTGCAGGGGTATACTTCTTCACACACGCTCCCGCCACTTATCGCCATGTGCACATAAAAAGGCACCTCGACAACCTTCAAGCGGAAGCCCAGCGAGGGAGTCGGCCACGACCGTCAATCACACAAGACCCTAGTCCAGGTTTATCGCCTATTTGAGACTGAACCCGCAAGGAAGTCCGGCCGAAGTTTCTTCTACGGCCTCAAACGATGTGCGCAGGGTTCCACAAGCCCACCGTTCGGGTGCCACTTGGTACACCGTGCCACTGTGTATCTACCGCATCACAGCCCACCCCGTCGGGCAGCGCTATGCACGGCCGCCAACACTTTTCCTACAAACACCAGAAACTAGTTGCAACTCCTGGACAGAGATCTAGGCGATTAATAACCCGAGAGGTGTCGAGTTACTGGAACCCAATGTGTGGTAGTATCTTTTCTTGGATAACATACACAGAACTCAGTTCTTAAGGGCGGTCCCAATGAGACAATCCGCCATGTACTCCTACATGGCCTCTCATCGCTACCTTTACCAAATCGTGTTCACACACTTAGCTCTCACACAGTAGAACATGAACACTACCATTCCGCTTCATCGCCCAGATGGATCAGACCCGACACGACACGACTCTAAGCATAGCAGGCACAGTTAGTAAGCAAGCATAGATGAGTAGGCACATCAAGGCTCAAACAGTTGCTACTCATGCTAAGTGGTTTCAACTATTTACTGTGACAAAGACAGGTCAAGCAAAGAAATGGGTTCAACTACCGAGAACAGGTAACGGTTGAATCGTTATTGTCCTAATGCAGTAAAAGAGAGCAGGAGCGAGAGAGTAGGATTTTATCGGGATGCTCAACGAGGGGTTGCTTGCCTGACACTTCTGAAGATATCAATGAGTCTTCATCGATGACAACGATCTCAACGTTGGAACAACGTCTACTGACGGGGAACAACCACCGGCAAACAAGAAGGAACACATTCAATGCAATGCAACAAACATGATGTATGATATGGCATATTAAAGCATTGAACTGACCTAGTGCAATAGATAAACATATTAATTGAAGTGGAATTCAATCCTAGTTCAAATTCCAACTCCAATGCTATTTCATACATTACCCTAATCATGAAATGTCCTACTTGGTGATGTTAACTTTCTCAAACATGCATGAACATGGCATAAACAGATTAATTGGATTTTTCTGATCATTTTTCATATATAAATTATTTTCATCCGAGTTATAGATGATTTTCTATGAATTTTAGAAGTTTTAAGCATTTTCTAGAATATACAGATTTATTTCTAAATAGGAAATTCCAGGAAATTGCTTTATGACATCATCATGATATCAGAACCGTGTCAGCAGGTCAACCGCAGTCAAACCTATCATGTGGGACCTACCTGTCATCTACACAGAGTTAATCCCCGCGTTGACCCGTGCTTTGACTCAATGCGGGGCCCGCTGTCAGTGACTAATCGGTTTAGTGGCTTGATTAGTCACTAATGGACCTCCCATGTAGGCAGTCGCCGGAGTTGGCCGGCGATGACCAAACTAACGGCGGAAGCTCGCTGGACTTGCGCTACAGGCGGCCATTCGACGAGCGGAGGACACCAGCAGGTAGCCCCCACTCGACCGCATCCAGGGGAGGCTCCAGGAGGTCATGGCGTGGTCAGAGTCAACGGCGGCGAGCACAAATTTCGGTGGCCGGAGCTACGGGATCGACGGCGACGGCGATGTGGTGCACGGCAGTGGCAACGGCTAGCACCAGACGAACCTACGCACGCACACGAGCCCAACGGGCACGCGCACCGGACTCGAAGGTCACCGGAGCTGCGTCGGCGACGAGCTCGGGTGGCGGCGAGCTACGGTCAGCAAGGGGGCGACGACTATGGCGAGGGACAGGCCACGAGGTTAGGGGGATTCGAAGCAGGAGGTCACAGCTGGTCGGATGAGGCAGACGGCAAGCTCGGGGAGGCAGCGAGGCGAGCGCACGGTCGCCGGCGATCTCTCGGGCCGAAGGTTGAAGACGATGTCGATGGCGACGACGGGGGTCTCCTCTGGCTGCTTGGCTCGGCGAGGGGGACGGGGACGACTCTGCGAAGCTCTTCGACATGTCTAGGGGTCGAGGGGGAGGCGGTGGCTACGGGGGCGACGGACGGCGGCGAAGGCAGCGCTCGGCCACGGAGAGCAGAGGCGAGTGAGAGGGCATGGGGCAAATGGCGAGGTGCACTCGATCGGGACGACATCGTCGTGTCTATCCGCGGCGTCGACGTGGCTCGTGGCAAGCAGGAGGTGGCCGAGGAGCTCGGCGGCCTCTCCACGCCTCTCCTGTGCCTACTGGCATGAGGAAGAAGACGGTCCAGCCCCTGGTGGGCTAGGCCTCTTCTGCCAGGTAAGCCCAGGTAGGCTTTCTGCCCTTTTTTTTTCCAATTTTGTTTCATTTTCTATTTATTTGCTCTGTGTTTAAAATGTTTGGGCAAAAACCCTAAGGGCAAAAACCCTGGAATTTATTCTGGGGTGATAGGTATATTATTACCAAGCCCCATAATAAGTTTCAGCATTTTTGAAGAAACTAAAATATTCATAGTGCTTTTATTTGCCATTTGTAGCATCTTTGCTAGATTATTTAAAATGCCAAACTTGTTGTGAAAATGAAATGCACCCCTTATATGTTGTTTCCAACATTTATCAGAAATAGTGAACGTTTTTGAAGGGCATTTTGGATCCATTGAAAAATCACAACTAGTTGAATTGTTTGGTTAGGTGAGGTGCTAGGGTTTCTGTTAATTCCCATTTCATGTTGATGAAATTTAAACATGATGCCATGATTGTGATGCAACTAATTACAACCATTATTCTAGGGCTGTGACATGGAGCCGCTGGTCACTCCGGAGAATGGCCTGGTCGGTATCCGTTGGTCGTAGGGCACCTGGAGCGTGTCGAAGGATGCTTCTATTGTCAAGTATTTTCCTCCTACTAAGATTATATCTCTCTGAAACCAAATTATGAAATTTAAACAATGCGAGCAAGAACATGTCTCACAAGCATGGGAGAGAATGAAAATGGTGATTAGAAATTGTCCCGCTCATGGCTTAAACTTATGGATGATAATACAAAATTTGTATGCGGGACTATACTTTGTGTCGAGAAATGTCCTAGACTCTACTGCACATGGTACCTTTATGGAAATTACATTGGGAGATGCTACTAAATTACTGGATAATATCATGACGAATTATTCTCAATGGCACACCAAACGAGCTCCAACTGGTAAGAAGGTAAATTCTATCGAAGAAATCACTACTTTGAGTGATAAGTTGGACTCTCTTATGAATATGCTTGCAAATAAGAATGCCCAAGTTTCTCCTAATTATGTTCCACTATCTACCTTGATTGAGAAAAATAATGATGCTATTGATGTGGACTGTGTCTCTAGAAATAATTTCAACAACAATGCTTATAGAGGTAATTTCAATCCTAGACCGTATCCCGGTAATTCCTCTAATAATTATGGAAATTCATATGGTAATTCCTATGATAATTCTTCGAATAATAATAATAAGATGCCATCTGATCTTGAGAACACAATTAAATAATTTATTAGTTCTCAAAAGGTTTTCAATACTATGATAGAAGAAAAACTACATAAACTTGACGATGTGGCTAGAAACATGGATATGACTGCTCATGATGTGAAAACTCTTGAAAGTAAAACTTTTCCACCCAAGCATGATATTAATGAGTCTATTAAATCCATCCAAATATCTATTAATGCAAGTAAGGAGAGAACGGCTAGGTTGAGAGCTAAGCGAGAATTCCTAGAAAAAGCGCTTCCTCCCTGTTTTTATCGTAATCATGACGAAGATATTAAAATAATTGGTGTTTATCCTATTGAATCTCTATTTACTAATCTGAAAATTGATGATAAAGGGACTGGATATGAGTCAACTTTATGTAGAAGGCGTCCCATTTGTTCGGAGGGTGATGATCTTATTGATAAAAATGAAAAAGTGGGTTTGGAGAGGTCAAAACTTTAAATAGTGATGCGCCCACTACTTTGGATTACAAGGAATTTAATTATGAAAGTTGCTTTTTAGTTTAATGTATTTCCTTGTTGCAATCCATGATTAGCTCAGATAATGCTTACGAACAAAATAAAGCTTTCCCTAAACATATCGTAGAAGCTATGATAAAATCTCATGAGGAGAAACTTGAGTTAGAGGTTTCAATACCTAGAAAATTACATGATGAATGGGAACCTACTATTAAAATTAAACTTAAAGATTATGAATGCAATGCTTTGTTTGACCTTGGTTCCAGTGTTTCTACAATACCAAAATCTTTATGTGATGTGCTAGGTCTCACCGATATGAATGAATGTTCCCTTAACTTGCATCTAGCAGATTCTACTATGAAGAAACCATTGGGGATAATAAATGATGTTCTTATTCTTTCTAATATAAATTATGTTCTTGTGGATTTTATTGTGCTTGATATTGGGTGCAATCCATCTTGTCCTATTATACTTGGTAGGCCTTTCTTACAAACTATATGTGCTACTATTGACATGAAAAAAGGTAATATAAGATTCCAATTCCCATTAAAGAAAGGTACGGAACACTTCCCTAGAAAGATAATTAAACCACCTTATGAATCTATTATGAATTCCACCTATGGAATTAATATGAAGGATGACAGCACTTGATACTATGCATTATGCCTAGCTAGGGGCATAAAACAATAGCGCTTGTTGGGAGGCAACCCGATAGTTATCTTTAAATTTTTGTTTTACTTTATGTTTTGCTGTGTTGACATGATTATTTATACTGTAATTATTGTGTTTTTATGTTTAAATTAGTGTTTGTGCCAGGTAAAGTCTTTGGGATGATTTGGAAGATAGTAGAATTGATACGTTGCAAAAACAAAAACTTTTGCATCCAGTGCAGAATTTCTATGATTTTATTGGAACATCTTTTTGATCTGAATTATTTACAAATTGTTGGTATAAAAATTTCCCAGGTTTTACTAAATTTTCATAATGTTTGGAGTTACATAAGGATATATTTTCTACAGATCTTTACAGACTGTTCTGTTTTAGACAGATTCTATTTTTGATCGCATAGTTTACTTGTTTTGATGATGCTATGGATTTTATCAGGGGGTATAAGCCATGGAGAAGTTATAATACAGTACCTGTTATGAAATAATGAAATATGAATCAATTTATAACAGTACCTAAAGTATTTGATATGTTTATTACTAACGGATCTCATGAGGTTTTGTTGAGTTTTGTGTGCTGAAGTTTTCAAGTTTTGGGTGAGAGAATGATGGATGAAAGAATAAGGAGCGGCAAGACCCTAAGCTTGGGGATTCCCAAGGCACCCCGAGGTAATATTAAAGGAATACCTAAGCGTCTAAGGTTGGGGATGCCCCGGAAGGCATCCCCTCTTTCGTCTCCAATCTATCGGTATGTCACTTGGAGCTATATTTTTATTCATCACATGATATGTGTTTTGCTTGGAGCATCGTGTGTTATATTTTCTTTTTATTTTAGTTTGCCACAATCATTGTTTTCTGGACACACATATTTGAGGGAGACACACAATTATCATAATTTGGTCGAATACTCTATATGCTTCACTTATATCTTTTGAGCTAGGCAGTTGCTGTGGTGCTTCACTTATATCTTTTAGAGCACGGCGGCATCTAAATTTTGTAGAAATGATTGAACTCTCATGATTCACTTAAATCTTTTTGAGAGTATAATAAGAAATAGGAATGGTAAATGGCACAAGTTATAACACTAGTCCAAAAAGGATATGTATTCGAGGGGGGTATAATAAAAACTTCCATGTAGCTTACTAAAGAAGAAACATGAGTTTATTATATTGATGTAGTAATATGAAAGGGAATAAGTACATGCTTGTTGGTTAGTAGAAATATAGGTAATTAAAGCTTGTTATTTGTTATTCATCTAAGTATTAACATGGCATGGTGATGATGTGTGAGCGTTTTTATGTCTGAAATGAAATCTTATCGTGTTGTTTGAATCAAGGGTGCGCGATGGTTAACTCCTACCAATCTCCTCCCTAGGGGTATGCGGTAGTACTTTGCTTTGAGAGAGATAATAAGGCTTTGCAATAAGTATGTGAGTTCTTTATGACTAATGTGAATCCATGGATATACGCACTATCACCTCTCCGTATTTGCTAGCCTCTTCAGTACTGTGCATTGCCCATTCTCACCTCGAGAGTCGGTGTAACCTTCGCAGGTTAATCCAAACCCCGTGATATGATACACTCTATCACACATAAGCCACCTTATATCTTCCTTCAAACAGCCACCATACCTACCTATCATGGCATTTCCATAGACATTCCGAGATATATTGCCATGCAACTAGCACCGTTCGTCACATGACTTGTGTGTTCATCATCATATTGCTTTGCATGACATATAGTTGACATAGTATTTGTGAAAAAGCCACCGTTCATCATGTCTACATGTGAAGCTAGATCGTTGCACATCCTGGTACACTACTAGATGCATTCATATAGAGTCATAATTGTTTTATGTTGAGTTGTAATATTGAATTGTAAGTAAATAAAAGTTTGATGATCATCATTATTAGAGCACTGTCCCAGTGAGGAAAGGATGACGGAGACGATGATTCCCTCACAAGTCAGGATGAGATTCCAGACAAAAAATAAAAAAATGGGGAGGCCAAATGAGCCCACCACCAAAAAAAGAAAAAAAGAGAAAAATATAAAAAAAATAAAAAATAAAAAAATGTGAGAAAAAGAGAGAAGGGGGAGTGTTACTATCCATTTACCACACTTGTGCCTCAAAGTGGCACCATGTTATTCATATAGAGAGTCTCCAGCTTTGTCACTTTCATATGCTAGTGGAATTTTTTTATTATAGAACTTGGCTTGTATATTCCGATGACGGGCTTCCTCAAATGCCCGAGGTCTTCATGAGCAAGCAAGTTGGATGCACACTCACTTAGCTTCTGTTGAGATTTCATACACTTATAGCTCTAGTGCATCCGTTGCATGGCAATCCCTACTCCTCGCATTGATATCTATTGATGGGCATCTCCATAGCCCGTTGATATGCCTAGTTGATGCGAGACTTTTTTTTTACTTTGACTCCATTGATATCTACCACCATACTCTATCTCACCCGTATGCTATATCCATGGTTCACTCTCATGTCTAGCGTGAAGTTGAAAATGCTAAAGCGCATTAGAAGTACGATCCAATTGCCTGGTTTGACATCGATGTGGTCATGATTTATACTTATGCGATGAAGACGGAGTCATGCAATGCTTGATATGATAAAATGAGTAGGGAATAACATTCTTTAAGGGTCGTATATTTTGAAAAGTAATGATTATGTTGTTTATGTTTATGGATATTATTATGTTGATATCAATTAGTTCATCGTTTCTCAACGATTATACTAAAAATAGATTACATGTTGGGTAGTATGTCACATCAAAAATTCTGTTTTTATCATTTACCTACTCGAGGATGAGCATGAATTAAGCTTGGGGATGCTGATACATCTCTGACGTATCTATAATTTTTGATGGTTCCATGATATTATATTATCAATCTAGGATACTTTATATGCAATTATATGCTATTTCATATCATTTTTGGGAACTAACCTATTAACTCAGTGCCAAGTGTCAGTTGCTGTTTTCTGCTTGTTTTTGTTTTTCCAGGAAATCTATACCAAACTAAGTCCAAATGTTAAGAATTTTTTTGATGATTTTTTTCTGGACAAAAGAGACCCAGGAAGATTTGGGAGGAGTCAGGAAGCCGCACAAGGAGACGACAAGGCAACATGGCGCACCCAGGGGGTAGGCGCGCCCTAATGCCTTGTAGGTCCCCCTTGGCTCCGTTTGACCTAATTCCACTTTTATATATTCTCATATATTGGGAAACCATTGAGAGCCACCCGAAACACTTTTTTCGCCCCTGCAAGCCTCTGTTCCGATGGGAGGTCATCTGGAGACCTTTTCGAGTAATCTGCCCGAGGGGGAATCGATCACGGAGGCCATCTACATCAACCTTGCTACCTCCATGATGATGCGTGAGTAGTTCACCACAGACCTACGGGTCCATAGCTAGTATCTGGATGGCTTCTTTTCTCTCTCTTTTATCTTCAATACAAAGTTCACCGCGATCTTTGCAGTGATCTATCTGATGTAATCTTCTTTTGCGGTGTGTTTGTTAGGATCCGATGAATTGTGGGTTTATGATCGGATTATTCATGAAAAGTTATTGAGTCTCCTGTGAATTTCAATATGCATGATATTATTGCTTCGTATTTCTCTCCCATCTATCAGTTTGGTTTGACCAACTAGATTGATTTATCTTCAGTGGGAGTGGTGCGTTGTAATGGGTTCAATCTTGCGGTGCTCTATCCTCGTGACAGAACGGGTCAAGACATGTATTTGTATTGTTGCCATTAAGGATAAAATGATGTGGTCTGAACATATTGCTTGTCTTACTTTGTCTACATCATGTCATGTTGCTCCAAGCATTACTTTGTTTGTCGTGAACTTAATACCATAGATGCATGCTGGATAGCGGTCGATTGGTGAAGTAATAGTAGTAGATGCAGAATCATTTCGGTCTACTTGTTTATGGATGTGATGCCTATATACATGATCATTGTCGTGAATAACATGTCATAACTATGCGCAATTCTATCAATTGCCCAACAGTAATTTGTCTACCCATCGTATGCTACTTTTGAGAGAGAAGCCTCTAGCGAACACTATGGCCCCCGGGTCTACTTAAACATAAATAGAAAAACATCTAAATAACCTTATGATACGTACATTTTGCATCATGATTTCCTACTATTATTTATAATGTTTTTATGAATAATATTTCTTTATGGGGTAATTCTAATGCCTTTTCTCTCATAATTTGCAAGGTTTACACAAAGAGGGAGAATGCCGGCAGCTGGAATTCTGGACCTGAAAAATTATATCAGAGACACCTATTCTGCACATCTCCAAATAAGCTGAAACTTCGCGGAGAATTATTTTGGAATATATATAAAATACTGGAGCAAATAACTACTGGAGGGGGGCCACCTGGTGACCACAAGACACCAGTGGCGTGCCCTGGTGGGTTGTGGTCCGCCCAGCCCACCTCCGGTGCCCATCTTCTGGTAATTAAGGTCTTTTGACCTAGAAAAAATAACGAGATGAATTTCGGGACGGAACGCCGCTGTCTCGAAGCGGAACTTGGGCAGGAGCACTTTTGCCCTCCGGCGGAGCGATTCCGCCGGGGAAACTTCCCTCCCGGAGGGGGAAATCGAAGCCATCATCATCACCAACACCCTCTCATCTTTGGGAGGCCAATCTTCATCAACATCTTCAACAGCACCATCTCCTCTCAAACCCTAGTTCATCTTTTGTGTTCAATCTTTGTACCGGAACCTCAGATTGGTACCTGTGGGTGACTAGTAGTGTTGATTACATCTTGTAGTTGATTACTATATGGTTTATTTGGTGGAAGATTGTATGTTCAGATCCATTATGCTATTTAATACCCCTTTGATCTTGAGCATGAATATTATTTGTGAGTAGTTGCCTTTGTTCTTGAGGTCACGGAAGAAGTCATGTTGCAAGTAATCATGTGAATTTGATACGTGTTCGATATTTTGATGATATGAATGTTGTGTTTCCCTTAGTGGTGTCATGTGAACGTCGACTACATGACACTTCACCATCTTTGGGCCTAAGGGAATGCATTATGGAGTAGTTATTATATGATGGGTTGCTAGAGTGACACAAGCTTAAACCCTAGTTTATGCGTTATTTCGTAGGGGGCTGATTTGGATCCAAATGTTTAATGCTATGGTTAGATTTTATCTTAATACTTTTCTCATAGTTGTGGATGCTTGCGAGGGGGTTAATCATAAGTGGGAGGTTTGTTCAAGTAAGAACAACACCCAAGCACCGGTCCACCCACATATCAAATTATCAAAGTAGCGAACACAAATCAAACGAGCATGGTGAAAGTGATTAGATGAAATTCCCGTGTACCCTCAAGAACGCTTTGCTTAATATAAGAGACCGTTTTGGCCTGTCCTTTGCCACAAAAGGATTGGGCTATCTTGCTGTACTTTATTTACCATTACCGTTACTTGCTCGTTACCAATTATCTTGCTATCAAACTACCTGTTACCTACAATTTCAGTGCGTGCAGAAATTACCTTGCTGAAAACCACTTGTCATTTCCTTCTGCTCCTCATTGGGTTCAACACTCTTACTTATCGAAAGGACTACGATTGACCCCCTATACTTGTGGGTCATCAATACTCTTTTCTGGCGCCGTTGCTGGGGAGTGAAGCGCTCTTGGTAAGTGGAAATCGGGTACGTGCTGAAATTTATTGTCACTTGCTACTATGGAAAACAATCCTTTGAGGGGTTTGTTCGGGGTATCTTCACCTCGACCGGAACCACAATTAGTTGCCCCTCAACCTACTGCACATACTGAAAATATTGGTTATGAAATTCCTTCGGGTATGGTAGAACAATTGCTAGCTAATCCTTATGCAGGAGACGGAACTAAACATCCTGATATGCATCTAATACATGTGGATGAAATTTGTGGATTATTTAAGCTTGCAGGTTTACCCGGAGATGAAGTTAAGAAGAAGGTTTTCCCTTTATCTTTGAAGGGAAAAGCATTGACATGGTATAGGCTATGTGATGATATTGGATCATGGAACTGGAATCGATTGAAATTAGAATTCCACCAAAAGTTTTATCCTATGCATCTAGTTCACCGTGATCGGAATTATATGTATAATTTTTGGCCTCGTGAAGGAGAAATCATCGCTCTAGCTTGGGGGAGGCTTAAATCAATGTTATATTCATGGCCCAATCATGATATCCCGAGAGAAATTATTATTCAGAATTTTTATGCTCGGCTTTCTCATAATAATTGATCCATGCTCGATACTTCTTGTACTGGTTCTTTTATGAAGAAGATTATTGAATTCAAGTGAGATCTCTTAGAAAGAATTAAATGCAACTCTGAAGATTGGGAACTCGACGAAGGTAATGAGTCAGGTATTAAGCTTAAGTTTGATTGTGTTAAATCTTTTATGAATACCGATGCTTTTCACAAGTTTAGCACTAAATATGGACTTGACTTTAAGATAATAGCCTCTTTTTGTGAATCATTTGCTACTCATGTTGACCTCCCTATTGAGAAGTGGTTTAAATATCATCCCCCTATTAAAGAAGAAATTTGAGAACCGGTAAAAGCTAAAGATGAAACTATCATTTACAATGTTGATCCAGTTATGCCTACTGCTTATATTGAAAAACTACCTTTCCCTCTTAGGATAAAGGAACATGCTAAGGTACCAACTGTGGTTCGCAAAAGTAATATTAAAGCACCTAAGCCCTCTGAACAAATTAAAGTAGAACCTAGTGTTGCTATGGTTAAAGATCTCTTGGTAGAAAATATTGATGGGCATGTTATTTACTTCTGTGATGAAGCTGCTAGAATTGCCAAACCCGATGAAAAACGTAAACATAGACCCGTAGTTGGCATGCCTGTTGTCTCGGTTAAAATAGGAGATCATCGCTATCATGGTTTATGTGATATGGGTGCTAGTGTGAGTGCTATTCCTTTTACCTTATACCAAGAAATTATGAATGATATAACACCCGCCAAAATAGAAGACATTGATGTTACTATTAAAACTTGCAAATAGAGACACCATCACACCACTTGGGATTGTTAGAGATGTTGAAGTCTTGTGTGGGAAAATAAAATATCCTACTAATTTTCTAGTTCTTGGTTCCCCACAAGATGACTTTTGTCCCATTATCTTCGGTAGACCTTTCTTGAACACCGTCAATGCTAAGATAGATTGCAAGAGAGAAACCATCAGTGTTAATTTTGGTGATGTGTCTCATGAGTTTAACTTTTCCAAGTTTAGTAGACAACATCGTAATAATGAATTATCGAGTAAGGATGAAATAATCGGTCTTGCTTCTATTGTCGTTCCTCCTTTTGATGCACTAGAACAATATTTGCTAGACCATGAAAATGATATGCACTTGCATGAAAGAAATGAAATAGATAAAATTTTCATTGAACAACAACCTCTCCTAAAACACAATTTGCCTATTGAAACTCTAGGAGGCCCTCCTCCACCTAAAAGTGATCCTGTGTTTGAATTGAAACAATTGCCTGGTACTTTGAAGTATGCTTATCTTGATGAGAAAAAGATATATCCTGTTATTATTAGTGCTAACCTTTTAGAATATGAAGAAGAAATATTATTAAAAATTCTGAGGAAGCACCGGACTGCTATTGGATATACTCTTGATGATCTTAAGGGAATTAGTCCCACTCTATGTCAGCACAAGATCAATATGGAACCTGATGCTAAACCCGTTGTTGATCACCAACGACGATTGAATCCTAAGATGAAAGAAGTGGTAAGAACTGAAATATTAAAGCTTCTGGAAGTAGGTATAATCTATCCCATAGCTGATATTAGATGGGTAAGTCCCATTCATTGTTTCCCTAAGAAGGGAGGTATTACTGTTGTTCCTAATGATAAAAATGAACTTATCCCACAAAGAATTATCACTGGCTATAGAATGGTAATTGATTTTAGAAAATTAAATAAAGCTTCTAGAAAAGATCATTACCCTCTGCCTTTCAATGATCAAATGCTAGAAAGATTATCTAAGCACACACACTTTTATTTTCTGGATGGATATTCTGGTTTCTCTCAAATACCTATATCACAATCTGATCAAGAGAAAACCACCTTTACTTGTCCTTTTGGAACCTATGATTATAGACGTATGCCTTTTGGTTTATGCAATGCACCTACTACCTTTCAAAGATGTATGACTGCTATATTCTCTGATTTTTGTGAAAAGATTGTGGAGGTTTTCATGGATGATTTTTCCGTTTACGGAACTTCTTTTGATGATTGCTTAAGCAACCTTGATCGAGTTTTGTAGAGATGTGAACAAACTAATCTCGTCTTGAATTGGGAAAAGTGCCACTTTATGGTTAATGAAGGTGTTGTCTTGGGGCATAAAATATCTGAACGAGGTATTGAGGTGGATAAAGCTAAAGTTGATGCAATTGAGAAAATGACATGTCCTAAAGATATTAAAGGTATTCGGAATTTCCTTGGTCATGCTGGTTTCTATAGGAGGTTTATTAAAGACTTCTCTAAAATTTCTAGGCCTCTTACTAATATTTTACAAAAGGATATTCCATTTGTTTTTGATGATGATTGTGTAGAAGCCTTTGAAACACTCAAGAAAGCCTTAACTTCTACACCTATTGTTCAACCACCTGATTGGAACTTGCCTTTTGAAATTATGTGTGATGCTAGTGATTATGCTGTTGGTACTGTTCTAGGACAAAGAGTTGATAAGAAATTAAATGTTATCCATTATGCTAGCAAAACTCTAGACAGTGCCCAAAGAAATTATGCTACTACTGAAAAAGAATTTTTATCAGTTGTGTTTGCTTGTGATAAATTTAGATCTTACATTGTTGATTCCAAAGTTATTGTTCACACTGGTCATGCTGCTATAAAATATCTTATGGAAAAGAAAGATGCTAAACCTAGACTCATTAGGTGGGTTCTCTTGCTTCAAGAATTTGATTTACATATCACTGATAGGAAAGGAGCTGAGAATCCCGTAGCGGATAACTTGTCTAGGTTAGAAAATATTCTTGATGACCCACTACCTATTGATGATAGTTTTCCTGATGAACAGTTAGCTGCAATAAATGTTTCTCAAAACACTCCTTGGTATGCTGATTATGCTAACTACATTGTTGCTAAATATATACCACCTAGTTTCACATACCAACAAAAGAAAAAATTCTTCTATGATTTAAGACATTACTTTTGGGATGACCCACATCTTTATAAAGAAGGGGTAGATGGTATTATTAGACGTTGTGTACCTGAGCATGAACAAGAACAGATCCTACAAAAATGTCATTCCGAAGCCTATGGAGGACATCATGCGGGATATTGAAATTCTCACAAAGTATTGCAATCTGGTTTTTATTGGCCTACTCTCTTCAAGGATGCCCATAAGTTTGTCTTGTCTTGTGATAAATGCTAAAGAATTGGTAATATCGGTAAGCGTCAGGAAATGCCTATGAATTATTCACTTGTTGTTGAACCATTTTATGTTTGGGGTTTTGACTATATGGACCTTTTCCTTCCTCTAATGGGTATACTCATATTTTGGTTGCTGTTGATTATGTTACTAAGTTGGTAGAAGCTATTCCAACTAGTAGTGCTTATCATAACACCTCCATTAAAATTCTTAAAGAAGATATTTTCTCGAGGTTTGGAGTCCCTAGATATTTAATGACTGATGGTGGTTCACACTTTATTCATGGCACGTTCCGTAAAATGCTTGCTAAATATGATGTTAACCATATAATTGCATCACCCTATCATCCTCAATCTAGTGGTCAAGTTGAACTTAGCAATGGAGAAATAAAATTAATATTACAAAAAACTGTCAATAGGTCCCGAAAGAATTGGTGTAAAAAACTAGATGATGCACTTTGGGTCTATAGAACAGCTTATAAAAATCCTATGGGTATGTCTCCATACAAAATGGTATATGGAAAAGCTTGTCATTTGCCTCTAGAGTTAGAAAATAAAGCATTTTGGGCAATTAAAGAACTCAATTATGATTTCAAACTTGCCGGTGAAAAGACGTTATTTGATATTAGCTTACTAGATGAATGGAGAATCCAAGCTTATGAAAATGCCAAACTATTCAAAGAAAAAGTTAAAAGAAGGCATGACAAAAGAATCCAAAAGCGGGAATTCAAAGTAGGAGAATATGTTCTTTTGTACAACTCTCGTTTTAGATTTTTTTGCAGGAAAGCTTGTTTCCAAATGGGAAGGACCATATATTATCGAAGAGGTTTATCGTTCTGGAGCTATCAAGATTAATAATGCCGAAGGTACTATCCCGAAGGTGTAAAATGGACAAAGAATTAAACACTATATCTCAGGTACGCCTATTAATGTTGAAAGCAATATTATCCAAACCATAAAACCGGAGGAACACATAAAAGAAACCTTCCGGAACACTCCAGAATCCTGAAAAAGAGGAGGTACGTGATACGGTAAGTAAACGGACTACGAAAAATTCGCAAAAATATTTTCTGTTAGTTTTGGAATATTACAAAAATTAGGAAAATAATAAATAAACAGGGAAGCAATCGACGTGAGCACGATACACACCAGGGCGCGCCTGCCCTGCCTGGCGCGCCCTGGTGGGTTGTGCCCCCCTCGGGCACCTTCCCGACTCCGTTTTACTTCCATATTATTGCTTCCCAAGATAAACAAAATCTTTATATATACCCCCGATTGTTTTGACCACCGCATCGCAGAAAAATCCCCTGTTCTTGTTTCGTGCTATTTTCCTATCAGATATATCAAGCCAAGCATCATGTCTCCGCCCTCCTCCAATAACATAGAGGAAGATGCTTGGTTGATGAATATGGAGTTGAAGAGAGAGGAGCCAAAAGAAGCCAACAATGAAGACAAGGGCAAGGAAGCTATGAGGGATCAAGCTCAAGAAGGAGGGTAAATCATGCCAACAGAAGAGGAGGAGGAAGAAGATATCCTTCGACCTTATTACAATCATCTCACCCCCACTGAAATTGAAGCTTTTTGGGCTTTCGAAGCAGTTCGTGTTCAGAATAAATTTCCGACTCATTAAAATATTTTGCTAGAGGAGCACATCATCACCCTTCGGAGCGTCATCCGTAAATTGGAGTACCTATTGAGGCTAAAGTGTAACACTTCATCACCACCACCTTCATCATCTTCACCACCAAAGGAGATTTGAGTACACGGGTATGGGCACTCCCCTTGGCTTGAGCCAAGCTTGGGGGAGATGCCCCGGTATCGTATCACCATCACTTCTGTTTACCTTTACCTATTTTTAGTTCGATCCTTAGCTCTTTCATGATCTAGTTGAATAAAAGTTTCGTGTAATCTATTTTCGAGTGCTAGTTTCGTGATCTATCTATCTATGTAATCGAGTGAGAGTTATATAATAAAGTTTAGTTTGAGATTTTGCTTCTTTACTTTCTTGTTGCAATCAAAATAAAAAGGAAATAAATGAAAAAGATCATATGCTAATCTTATAGTAAGTAATGACATCACATAAGGAAAAGTACAAGTTGTAAAATTTATTGGAGAATTGAAAAACATAGCATTGGTCAATGATGCAATTCATGAAAGAATTAATAAGGGAAGAGAAGATTCACATGCAAATACACTATCTTGGACATATTTTATGATTGTGAGCCCCCATTAAATATTATATGCCAAAATTGTTGACGTTGGACAAGGAAGACAACGTAATGATTTATGTTTGTTCATATTCACATAGAAGTTATATTGTCATAGATCCTTCAACATGTGGTGCTTGCTCAATATCTTTACTAGCCAAAAATTCCACACTAAGTAGAGATACTACTTCTGCATCCAAAAACCCTAAACCCAAACTCATGTTTTGAGAGTCCACCATACCTACCTATGGATTGAGTAAGATCCTTCAGGTAAGTTGTCATCGGTGCACTAAGGCAATAAAAAATGCTTCTAAATGTGTTTGATCAATTAGTGTAAGAGAAAATTGAGCGTTGTACGAACTTGTGATGGCAAAGTAATAAAAGCGACGGTCTGCATAATAAAGGTTGCTATCATAAGGGGCAATATAACATGACATTCTTTTGCATTAAGGGATTTGGCATGCAAACCAAAAAGCTCATGACAACCTCGGCTTCCCTCTGCGAAGGGCCTTTCTTTTACTTTTATGTATTTACTTTTATGCAAGAGTCAAAGTATTCTTCCCTATTCCTTTTAACTTTTTCTTTTTGCAAGCATCATATGGTGAGGAAAGATCTAGG
Source organism: Elymus sibiricus (assembly GCA_039707655.1). NCBI lineage: Eukaryota > Viridiplantae > Streptophyta > Magnoliopsida > Poales > Poaceae > Elymus > Elymus sibiricus. The sequence goes on from CM077673.1 coordinate 314,479,546, forward strand.
CACATATATCCAGTTAGATATGAGTGGGCATGAGTTATTATTGTTGACATCACCCTTGAGGTGAATACGTTGAGAGGCGAAACTATAAGCCCCTATCTTTCTATGTGTCCGGTTGAAACTTTTTGCTCATGGGTATGCTGTGAGTGTTAGCAATCATAGAAGATTAAATGATGGATGAGTATGTGGACTTGCCAAAAGGCTCCGACATGAGACCCTTCTTGAAAATATGATGAATTGCAGTTGCAAAGTTGACTGAGAACATAGTTTGTTGGTTTTCAATAAGGTTTATGCTTTATACTTCTATGTTGTGATTAATTGTTACTTGTTCATGAGAAGCTATATAATGAAGTTATATAATAAAAGTTATATGAAAGAGTCCTATGACAAAGTTTGTTGCTGTTATGATAGTAAGCATGATGCTACTATGTCTGTATTTTGTTTTTTATCGACACCTCTCTCTCAAACCATGTGGACATGTTTTTCGATATCGGCTTTCGCTTGAGGACAAGCGAGGTCTAAGCTTGGGGGAGTTGATACGTCCATTTTGCATCATGATTTCCTACTGTTATTTATAATGTTTTATGCATAATATTGCTTTATGGAGTAATTCTAATGCCTTTTCTCTCATAATTTGCAAGGTTTACACAAAGAGGGAGAATGCCAGCAGCTGGAATTCTGGACCTGAAAAATTATATCAGAGACACCTATTCTGCACATCTCCAAATAAGCTGAAACTTCACGGAGAATTATTTTGGAATATATAAAAAATACTGGAGTAAATAACTACTGGAGGGGGGCCACCTGGTGACCACAAGACACCAGTGGCGTGCCCTGGTGGGTCGTGGTCAGCCCAGCCCACCTCCGGTGCCCATCTTCTGGTACTTAAGGTCTTTTGACCTAGAAAAAATAAGGAGATGACTTTCGGGACGGAACGCCACCGTCTCGAGGCGGAACTTGGGCAGGAGCACTTTTGCCCTCCGGCGGAGCGATTCCGTCGGGGAAACTTCCCTCCCGGAGGGGGAAATCAAAGCCATCGTCATCACCAACACCCTCTCATCTTTGGGAGGCCAATCTTCATCAACATCTTCAACAACACCATCTCCTCTCAAACCCTAGTTCATCTCTTGTGTTCAATCTTTGTACCGGAACCTCAGACTGGTACCTGTGGGTGACTAGTAGTGTTGATTACATCTTGTAGTTGATTACTATATGGTTTATTTGGTGGAAGATTATATGTTCAGATCCATTATGCTATTTAATACCCCTCTGATCTTGAGCATGAATATTATTTGTGAGTAGTTACCTTTGTTCTTGAGGTCACGGAAGAAGTCATGTTGCAAGTAATCATGTGAATTTGATACGTGTTCGATATTTTGATGATATGAATGTTGTGATTCCCTTAGTGGTGTCATGTGAACGTCGACTACATGACACTTCACCATCTTTGGGCCTAAGGGATGCATTGTGGAGTAGTTATTAGATGATGGGTTGCTAGAGTGACAAAAGCTTAAACCCTAGTTTATGCGCTATTTCGTAAGGGGCTGATTTGGATCCAAATGTTTAATGCTATGGTTAGATTTTATCTTAATACTTTTCTCGTAGTTGCGGATGTTTGCGAGGGGGTTAATCATAAGTGGGAGGTTTGTTCAAGTAAGAACAACACCCAAGCACCGGTCCACCCACATATCAAATTATCAAAGTAGCGAACGCAAGTCAAACAAACATGGTGAAAGTGACTAGATGAAATTCCCGTGTACCCTCAAGAACGCTTTGCTTAATATAAGAGACCATTTTGTCCTGTCCTTTGCCACAAAAGGATCGGGCTATCTTGCTGTACTTTATTTACCGTTACTGTTACTTGCTCATTACCAATTATCTTGCTATCAAACTACCTATTACCTACAATTTCAGTGCCTGCAGAAATTACCTTGCTGAAAACCACTTGTCATTTCCTTCTGCTCTTCGTTGGCTTCGACACTCTTACTTATCGAAAGTACTACGATTGACCCCCTATACTTGCGGTTCATCACCTTGCTGCACTTTATTTACTTTTATTTTATTTTGCATTTAAAATATCTATTCTATCAAGATTTAATCCTTCCAAGTAACAAGTTCAAGGGGCTTGACAACCCTCTTGCCCGTGTTGGGTGCAAGTGTTTGGTTTTGTGTGTGTAGGTGATGTTGAACGGAATTTGCTTGGTTCTCCTATTGGTTCGATAACCTTGATTCTCACTGAGGGAAATACTTATCTCTACTGTACTACATCTCCTCTCCTCTTCGAGGAAAATTCCAATGCAGCTCACCAGTAGCAGAGAACAAGTGTTGTAGTGGCTCATCATAAGGTTAAAAAGCATAGGGGATAGAGAATCTCCCTGCCCTAGGCCCTTGAGAAGATGGAATGGGGGCGCTAGGAACCCCGTTCACCAGAATTCTAGTAGAGGATGTCGAAATGAGCACTATCAACCATGCCATCCACCTCAGGCCGAAGCCCATACTCTTAGAAACCTCCAAAACAAACAACCATTGGACCGTGCCGAAGTGTTTATTCAGTTTGATCATGATCATGGAGCTTTTTAGGGCATACAACTTCCTCCTCGTGCCTTGGACAAGTAGTCATGAATGGACCGCAAATGCACAAAAGTACTTTGGTGCATTCCAACAAGCTCCGACAGATCCTCCGTGAGCCTAACCAATAGAATTTTTTCAAATATCTTAACCGCTCTGTGCACTAGGCTGACAGGTTTGAAGTCACGTAGCTTGACAATGCCGTCTTTTTTCGGCAAGAGAGACCAAAGATTTATTGATCATGTGTAAACTTCTCATATATCCTCTGTAGAAACAATCCAATGCACGCATGAAGTCATGCTTGATTATCCTAGTAGCTAGCGTAAAAACTTCCTGTAAAGCCAACCGGCCCCGGCGCCTTTTCCAGAGGCATTATCTTAACAAATTTTGCCACTTTCTCCTCGGTAAAAGGGGTCTTCAGGTCTTGTCAATCCAGGGCATCTAGGTTGAGGCTACACTCCCCCTGGGCCACCTAGCCCAACATTGCATCGTAGTACTCATTAACAGCACTCGCAATCCCCTCATGGTCCGTTAGGACCTCCCCCTCATGCGGCAGTGTCATTATCACATTCCACCTCCGTCGATGATTGGCATGTTGATGAAAAAACTCTGTCCTAGAATCCCCTTCCTGCAACCATAGCATCCTCGAGAGATGTTGAGCAATAAATCGTTCTAGGGAACAAAGACCCAGGAGCTTACATTTCAGTAGCTTTTGTACGCCCCTTTCCACACATGAGAGGTTTCTACTCTCCGATGCGATATCTAGCTAGTGAATTGCTACTTGTGATGCATTAGGATTTTCCCCGAAGACAAAGGGTGATGTAGCAAAGTAAAGAAAAGTATTTCCCTTAGTTAAGAACAAAGGTTTATCGCACGTGTAGGAGAATCACACAAACAACCGTCAGCAGCACCTACACACAAAAGAGCAAAAACTTGCATCCAACACGTGCAAGAGGGTTGTAAATCCCCTTGTACTTGTTGACATCAAGGATTAAATCTGATAGTGATAGATAGATAAATTGCAAATTAAAATAAAAGTAAACAAATTGCAGCAAGGTATTTTTGGTATTTGTAATATCATTAAAGTAGACCCCGGGGCCATAGTTTTTACTCGATGCTTCTCTATTTTAGCATGACATACGGTGGGTAAACAAATTGATGTTTGGCAATTGATAGAAAAGCGGATAGTTATGACATTATTCATGGCATGATCATATACATAGGCATTACATCCGTGACAAGTAGATTGATAGGTCTCCAATGTATCTATAATTTTTACTTGTTCCATGCTATTATATTATCATTCTTGGATGTTTTACAATCATTTTATAACAACTTTATATCATTTTTTGGGACTAACCTATTGACATAGTGCCAAAGTGCCAGTTGCTGTTTTTGCTTGTTTTTACTTCGCAGAAAATCAATAACAAACGGAGTCCAATCGCGACGAAACTTTTTGGTGATTTTTTCTGGACCAGAAGACTCCCAGCGGGCCAAACAACTGCCGGAGAGGTGGGCTGTGGAGAGCACAACCCACCAGGGCGCGCCAGGGGGGCCCCGGCGCGCCCTGATGGGTTGTGCGCTCCTCGGCCCCCTTCCGCACCACCTCTGATGCCTATAAATTCCCAAATATTCCAAAAACCCTAGGGGAGTCGACGAAACACAATTCCAGCCGCCGCAAGTTCCAGAACCGCGAGATCCAATCTAAACACCATCACAGAGGGGTTCATCTTCCTCATAGGTGCCTCTCCGATGATGCGTGAGTAGAACACCATAGACCTACGGGTCCGTAGGCAGTAGCTAGATGGCTTCCTCTCTCTCTCTCTCTTATGATTCTCAATACAATGGTCTCTTGGAGATCTATTTGATGTAAACTTTTGCGGTGTGTTTGTTGGGATCCGATCAATTTTGAGTTCATGATCAGTTTCTATCCATGAATATTATTTGAGTCTTCTTTTATCTCTTATATGCATGATTGCTTATAGCATCGTATTTCTTCTTCGAATCTTTGGTTTAGTTAGGCCGACTAGATCGTTTTTTCTTGCCATGGGAAGAGGTGCTTTGTGATGGGTTCGATCTTGCGGTGTTCTTTCCCAGCGACAGAAGGGGCAGCAAGACACGCATGTATCGTTACTATTAAGGATAACAAGATGGGGTCTATTCCTACATGAATAGATCTTGTCTACATCATGTCATCGTTCTTATTGCATTACTCCGTTTTTCCATGAACTTAATACACTAGATGCATGCTTGATAGCGGTCGATGTGTGGAGTAATAGAGGTAGATGCAGGCAGGAGTCGGTCTATCTATCTTGGACGTGATGCCTATATAATGATCATCGCCTTGGATATCGTCCTGACTATTCGATTTTCTAGCAATTGCCCAACAGTAATTTGTTCACCCACCGTGCGCTATACTCATGAGAGAAGCCACTAGTGAACACTACGGCCCTGGGTCTACTGTTCCATCATATTGCTTTTCGATCTACGTTTTTGCACTCTTTGTTTTCAGATCTACAAAACCAAAAACCCAAAAATATATTGCTGCATATTTACTCTTTTTATTTGTGTTCTTGAGAGATCTATCTCTCCTATCCATCACTACCTAATCTATCTTATTACCGTAGAGAGATTGACAACCTCTCTTTCGCGTCGGGTTGCAAGTATTTGTTGTTTGTGTGCAGGTGCTGCTTATTGGGTGGCGGTAATCCTCCTACTGGTTCGATAACCTTGGTTTCATAACTAAGGGAAATAATTACCGTCGCTATGCTGCATCATCCCTTCCTCTTTCGGGAAATACCGACGCAGTCTCAAGCCACGTCAAAGGAATTTCTGGCGCCGTTGCCGGGGAGGAAGCGGTCTCTTCTACGTGCCTATCATAGGCGCCGAGGGGACTCCACCATCATCTACCAGGTTCCTAATCACAAATCTCATCTCCTTGCAATTACATTATTTGCCATCTGCCTCTCGTTTTCCTCTCCCCCACTTCACCAATTTGCCGTTTTATTCGCCCTCTTCTTCGTTTGCCTTTTTCTTGCCGGATCTCTCCCTTGCTTGCAATCTTGTTTGCGTAGTCACGATGACTCAAGAGAACACCAAGTTGTGTGATTTTTTCCAATACTAATAACAATGATTTTATTACTACGCCTATTGCTCCTCCCGCCACTAGTGCGGAGTCTTGTGATATTAATGCCGCTTTGCTGAATCTTGTCATGAAAGATCAATTTGCCGGTACTCCTGATGAGGATGCCGCGTCCCATATAAACACGTTCGTAGAATTGTGTGATATGCAAAAGAAAAAAGATGTGGGCAATGATATTGTGAAGTTGAAATTATTTCCTTTTTCTTTGCGGGATCGTGCAAAAATTTGGTTTTCCTCTTTGCCTCGCAATAGTATCAATTCTTGGAATAAGTGCAAGGATGCTTTTATCACTAAGTATTTTCCGCCCGCAAAAATTATTTCCCTTAGGACGCAAATCATGAATTTTAAGCAACTTGAGCATGAACATGTTGCACAATCTTGGGAAAGATTGAAGTTGATGCTAAGAAATTGTCCTACTCATGGTTTAAATCTTTGGATGATCATACAATTTTTTTATGCGGGATTGAATTTTGTCTCTAGAAATCTTTTAGATTCCGCCGCGGGTGGTACTTTTATGGATATTACTTTGGGTGAAGCCACTAAATTGCTAGATAATATCTTGTCTAATTATTCTCAATGGCATACCGAAAGAGCACCTACTAGTAAGAAAGTTAATTCGGTAGAGGAAATTAGCACTTTGTGTGATAAAGTTGATGCTTTGATGATATTGGTTGCTAGTAAAATTGCTCCTATTGATCTTAATGATGTGCCTTTGTCTACTTTGATTGAGCAAAATAGTGATTCCGTAGATGTGATTTTTTTTTCGCGAAACAATTTCAATAACAATGCTTATAGAGGTAATTTTAATCCTAGGCCTTTTCCTAGAAATTCCTCTAATAATTATGGTAATTCCTATGGTCATCCAATAATAATAGGAACACCTCTGATCTTGAGAGTAATATTAAAGAATTTATCAATGCGCAAAAGGCTTTCAATACTACGATAGAGGTAAAGTTGAATAAGATTGGTGATATGTCTAGAAGCATCGATAGAATTTCTCATGATGTTGAAAATCTCAAGTTGAAAGCTTTTGTGCCTAAGATTGATGAATCTATTAAAGCTTTATATGTCTCTATGGATGAAAGTAAGAAAAGAACCGCTATGCTTAGAGCTACAAGAGAAATCTTAGAAAAATCGTTTTCTAGTGATTGCCTTCGTAAAAAAGATGAAGATCTTAAAGTGATTGGTGTTTCTTCTATTGATTCCTTGTTTAGTAATATTAAAATTGATAATAAAGGGACTGAAGTAGAGTAAACTTTAGCTAGAAGGCGTCCCAATAATTTGGAGGATGAAAATCTTGATGAAATTTTTGATAAAAGTAGGTTTGAAGAGGTCAAAACTTTAACTAGTAATGTGCCCACTATCTTGGATTGCAAAGACTTTAATTATGATAGTTGCTCTTGATTGAGTGTATTTCTTTGTTGCAATCCATGTTGAATTCACCCCATGCTTATGAGCAAAATAAAGCTTTTACTAAACATATTGTTGATGCCATGATGAAATCTTTTGAAGAAAAGTTGGAGTTGGAGATTTCTATCCTAGAAAATTACATGATGAGCGGGAACCTACCATTAAGGTCAAGATTAAAAATTATGAATGCTTTTCTTTGTGTGATTTGGGTGCTAGTGTTTCCACGATTCCGAAATCTCTATGTGATGTGCTTGGTCTTACCAATATTGAAGAATGTTCTCTTAATTTGCACTTGGCGGATTCTACTAATAAAAAGCCATTGGGAAGAATTAATGATGTTCTTATTCTTGCAAATAGGAACTATGTGCCTATTGATTTTATAGTCCTTGATATTGATTGCAATCTGTCTTGTCCCATTATACTTGGTAGACCGTTTTTACGCACTATAGGTGTCGTGATTGATATGAAAGAAGGCAATATTCGTTTTCAATTTCCCCTGAGAAAGAGTATGGAACACTTCCCTAGAACAATAATTAAGCCACCATATGAATCAATCATGAGGGTATCCTATGGATCCAAAACCAAAGATGACAATACTTGAATCTATGCGTTATGCCTAGCTAGGGGCGTAAAACGATAGCGCTTGTTGGGAGGCAACCCAATGAATAAATAAAATTTTGCCTTTTCCTTTCTGTTTTTGTGTGCTGACACAATTATGCCTCTGTTATGATTGTGTTTTTATGGTTTATTTAGTGTTTGTGCCAAGTAAAGCCTTTAGGATGATTCATAGGATCAGTAGAAGTGATGCTGAATCTGAAACAGAAACTTTGCGTCCAGTATATGAATTTTTATGTTTTACTGGAACATGATCTTAAGCTGATATTTTAACAAAGTGTTCATATACAAATTCCTTACGTTTTCCTAATTTTTCAGAATTTTTAGAGTTACAGAAGTATGGGTAGAGTACAGATTACTACAGACTGTTCTGTTGAAGACAGATTCTGTTTTCCTTGCATTGTGTGCTTGTTTTGATGAATCTATGGGTTATATTGAAGGGTATGAGCCATGGTAAGGTTAAAATACAGTAGGTATAATGCAATAATAAAATATTAATGGGTTTTCAACAGTACCTAAAGTAGTGATTTGCTTTCTTATACTAACGGATCTCACGAAGATTTTGTTGAGTTTTGTGTGATTGAAGTTTTCAAGTTTTGGGTGAGATCACGATGGATGAAGGAATAAGGAGTGATAAAAGCCTAAGCTTGGGGATGCTACCGCACCCCCAAGATATATCCAAAGAGAAACAAGCAACTAAGCTTGGGGATGCCCCCGAGTGGCATCCCCTCTTTCTTCTAATGACCATCGGTATTTTACTTGGAGCTATATTTTTATTCGTCACATATCATGAGTTTTGCTTGGAGCGTCTTGTATCTTTGCTTGCTTTGTTTGTTAGTTTTTCCCTTGTATCCTTGCTGTACACACCTATTTGAGAGAGCCAAAATCATGCTATGATTTGTTAGAATTGCTCTATGTGCTTCACTTAAACTTTTTGAGCTATAGAATTGCTCTAGTGCTTCACTTATATCTTTTTGAGCACGGTGTGCTTGGAAATTTTTGTAGAAATACTCTCATGCTTCACTTAGATTAATTTGAGAGTTAGTAAATTTTGAATAAATCCTCTCATGCTTCACTTATACCTTTTTGAGAGATGAAATCTTTATGCTCATGTGCTTCACTTAAATTTGTTTGAGCTTGCCAAAAACACAATGGCAATATATGAAACTAGTCCCAAAGTGATAGATATCCAAGGAGGATATAATAAAAACTTTCATGAAGATCATTGGACAAATTAAACTTGATTCCTTGTAATAGTTTTGAAACATGATGATAGTAATATGTGAGTCATGTTAGTGAGTAATTATACTTAGTAGGAATATTGGTGCTAAGGTTTGTGATTCCCTATGCATGCACGAAAGTCAATAGTTATGCAATGAAGTTACATCCTACTTGTGGTGCATTATTCGGTGTTAGTTATGTTCAATGCTCACTTATGTGAATTTTCGTTTCTTGGTTTGGTTGCTTCCCAATCTATTTGCTAGCCTCCATTTGTACTAAGTAGAAATACTACTTGTGCATCCAAAATCCTTAAACCAAGTTTTTCCTTATGAGTCCACCATACCTACCTATATGCGGTATTTCCATGCTGTTCCAAGCAAATTTGTATGTGCCATCTATAAATTTTCAAAATAAATTTTCTCTTTTGTGTGCCCGTACCGCTCATGAAACGGTGGGGAGTGTCCAATATTTTTCCATGCTAGATGTGTTATTCTCAAGATGAGTCTTTATTCACTTGTCATTGCACGAGAGTGCGGCGGTAATAGGGATGCCCATTCCCGAAATGAAAAAGAAAAAATATTTACTTTATGTTGTCAAATAATAAATTCCTTGGGAAGTGTTGGTATGGAAGGCAACCGTGGATACGACCCGCCATGGAAAGTGAAAGTTTGGTGGAAAAAGGAATAAACTTTATTTTCTGTTTGGGAACCGCCTATGATATAACTAGCATGGAAAATATTGTGAGCTACTTTGTTGTTTTCGTTGACAGGAAAAGCATGCCACCCAAAATATTTTTTCTCTCTCAATTTAAACCTTGAGCTCTGGCACCTCTACAAATTCCTACTTCCCTCTGCGAAGGGTCTATCTTTTTTACTTTATGCATTTTTATTTTTTGCTTTGAGTCTCCATCTTCTCTTATAAGCACCAACTAGGGGGCACTATGATCATACTTGAGCAATGGGCATAGCTAATATTTGAGTGTGTCTCATGAATGGATCAATGATTGAGCATGATGGGCTAGAGATAGCTTTCTTTAGTGTTGATATTTTGAAAGACATGGTTGCTTGTTGACATCCTTGAGTATTGAAGTCATTATGTTAAAACTAGACTATTGCTTTTAATCATTATAAGTCCAAATGTCCATGCTATACAAAAGAAAAGAATGTGATGAACATGTTAGGCAGCATTCCACATCAAAAATTCTGTTTTTATCATTTACCTACTCGAGGATGAGTAGGAATTAAGCTTGGGGATGCTGATACGTCTCCAATGTATCTATAATTTTTGCTTGTTCCATGCTGTTATATTATCATTCTTGGATGTTTTACAATCATTTTATAACAACTTTATATCATTTTTTGGGACTAACCTATTGACATAGTGCCAAAGTGCCAGTTGCTGTTTTTGCTTGTTTTTTAATTCGTAGAAAATCAATACCAAACGGAGTCCAATCGCGACAAAACTTTTTGGAGATTTTTTTTGGACCAGAAGACACCCAGTGGGCCAAACAACTACCGAAGATGTGGGATGTGGAGAGCACAACCCACCAGGCCGTGCTAGGGGGGCCCCGGCGCGCCCTGATGGGTTGTGCCCTTCTCGGCCCCCTTCTGCACCGCCTCTGATGCCTATAAATTCCCAAATATTCCAAAAACCCTAGGGGAGTCGACGAAACACAATTCCAGCCGCCGCAAGTTCCAGAACCGCGAGATCCAATCTAAACACCATCACGGAGGGATTCATCTTCCTCATAGGTGCCTCTCCGATGATGCGTGAGTAGTCCACCATAGACCTACGGGTCCATAGGCAGTAGCTAGATGGCTTCCTCTCTCTCTCTCTCTTATGATTCTCAATACAATGGTCTCTTGGAGATCTATTTGATGTAAACTTTTGCGGTGTGTTTGTTGGGATCCGATGAATTTTGAGTTCATGATCAGTTTCTATCCATGAATATTATTTGAGTCTTCTTTGATCTCTTATATGCATGGTTGCTTATAGCATCGTATTTCTTCTTTGAATCTTTGGTTTAGTTAGGCCAACTAGATCGATTTTTCTTGCCATGGGAAGATGTGCTTTGTGATGGGTTCGATCGTGCGGTGTTCTTTCCCAGCGACAGAAGGGGCAGCAAGACACGCATGTATCGTTGCTATTAAGGATAACAAGATGGGGTCTATTCCTACATGAATAGATCTTGTCTACATCATGTCATCGTTCTTATTGCATTACTCCATTTTTCCATGAACTTAATACACTAGATGCATGCTGGATAGCGGTCGATGTGTGGAGTAATAGAGGTAGATGCAGGCAGGAGTCGGTCTATCTATCTTGGACGTGATGCCTATATAATGATCATCGCCTTGGATATCGTCATGACTATTCGATTTTCTATCAATTGCCCAACAGTAATTTGGTCACCCACCGTGCGCTATACTCATGAGAGAAGCCACTAGTGAACCCTACGGCCCCCGGGTCTACTGTTCCATCATATTGCTTTCCGATCTACGTTTTTGCAGTCTTTGTTTTCAGATCTACAAAAGTAAAAACCCAAAAATATATTGCTGTATATTTACTCTTTTTATTTGTGTTCTTGAGAGATCTATCTCTCCTATCCATCACTACCTAATCTATCTTATTACCGTAGAGAGATTGACAACCTCTCTTTCGCGTCGGGTTGCAAGTATTTGTTGTTTGTGTGCAGGTGCTGCTTATTGGGTGGCGGTGATGCTCCTACTGGTTCGATAACCTTGGTTTCATAACTGAGGGAAATACTTACCGTCGCTGTGCTGCATCATCCCTTCTTCTTTGGGGAAATACCGACGCAGTCTCAAGCCATGTCATAGACCGACTCCTGCCTGCATATACTAATATTACTCCACAAATCGACAGATTCCTGCCTACATCTATGGGATTAAAATGATGACAAACAAAGTAACGCTTTAAGAAATATGACATAATGTAGACAGAATAAAATCAATCAATATGATTAAACCCCATCGTTTTATCCTTATTAACAACAATACAATACATGCTTCGCTACCCCTGCTGTCACTGGGTGAGGACACCACAAGATTGAACCCACTACTATGCACCACTTCCACTAAAGATCGATAGATCAACTTGGCCAGACAAAACCCATAGATTGGGAAGCATTACATAACTATATAAATCACACATAATAAAGTTCAGAATTGACTCAATTACTTTCAATGAATAATCTGATCATAAACCAACAATTCATCGGATCCCAACAAACATACCGCACAAAAGGATTACATCAAATAGATCCACTGAGAGAACATGGTATTGAAGATCAAAGAGAGAGAAGAAGCCATCTAGCTAATCACTATGGACCCGGTAGGTCTGTGGCGAAATACTCACACATCATCGGAGGTGCAACAAGGTTGATGTAGAAGCCCTCCATGATCGATTTCCCCCTCCGGCAGGGTGCCAGAAAAGGCCTCCAGATGGGATAGCGGAAGAACAGTGGCTTGTGATGGTGGAAAAATTGTTTTGAGTGGCTCCCTAAGGGTTTCAGAGTATTTGGCGATTTATAGAGTTGTAATTAGGTCAGACGGAGCCACGAGGGCCCCACAAGTCATCAGGGCACGACCACCCCTGGCCACGCCATGTTGTCTTGTCGTCTCCTCGTTTCACATTTGGTCTTCTCCCGAAGCTTTGATACGTACATTTTGCATCATGATTTCCTACTGTTATTTACATTGTTTTTGGTCATTATTCTACTTTATGATACAATTTTAATGTATTTTTTCTTTGAATTTACAAGGTTTACATGCAGAGGAACATTACCGGTAGCTGGAATTCTGGACCTGAAAAAGCTACATCAGAGATAACTATTTTGCTGAACTCCAAATGACCTTAATCTTCACAGAGAATTTTGATGGAATATTAAAAAAATACTGGAGCCAACAAGTACCATAGGGGGGCCACCTGTTGCTCACAAGGCAATAGGGCGCGCCCACCCCCTGGCGTGCCCTGTTACCTTGTGGGGCCGAAAGGCGATCTCCGGCCCCCTCTTCTGCTATACACTAGTGCAGAAAAGCCTAGCTATGGCATGGCAAAAAGGGACTAGCTGGCGTGGACCCCCGACACCACCAATATGGCACCAATGTTAGAATTTAGTGGTGGCATTCGAGACGACACCAGCAGTATTTTGAATACCTGCTGGCGTTGGACCGAGTTGCATGCCGGCACCGTCATATTTAGCTAATAAAAAAACACCAGCTTCACAAAAGATACTGAACATTTCAGTAATTCACAAAAGATACTAAACATTTTAGTAATTCACAAAAGATACCAAATTCACAAAAGGAAAGTACCAATTACTTCTCACAATGTATATATTGATCTTCCCCTCTCTCGATCGACACTACCTAGTTTTTACTAAGGACCATTTTAAGCTCACGAATCTTATTCCTATTAGTCTGCCCCTCCTGGATGTAATGCGCTTTCTCCATCTTAAGTTGACGCCACTCGGCCTGCAGGACTTGTATCTCCTTATTGATATAAGTTATCTCGACGTTCAGCGCTGCGATCTGACCTTCGTGACTGCAAATCTTACCGTAGACAATATCATTGTCATCGATAATTTTGTCTTTCTCCTTCACCAGGGAGTCATTCAACTCCTGCAGGGTCTTGATTGTACTCTAAAGTGAACGATCAACTCGTGACTGAACACGTCCACGTCACCTGTTGGCTGCACAACTGGTGCTGGCGAAGATGGACCTCCTACGTATGCCTGACAAGGGTTTCAAATCATCAACAATATATATGCATGTTTGCAATGCTAATGCATGTTTGCAATGCTAATGCATGTTTTTGTAACCTTAATTACCTCGTTGGTGCTCACGTCGCATTTATCTTCGGCAAACCTCGACGAGTGATCAGAGGAGCCTACCCAGATGCTAGAGTCGGCCATGCTATTTGGCTAAAGAATGAAAAGAGTGTTTAATGCATAAAGAATGAAATGAATTTGACCGATCAAGTTAATAAATGGAAAAATTGAAACAACTTGCATACAATTTGACATGAGTCCACATAATTTAATAAATTACTTAGGCTGTGTTCGATTGCAAAGTATTTTTAAAGTATTTTTAGAATGGATAATATGGTTTCCGTTTATGCTTTGGTATGCGTGTATATCCTCTCAAAGAAAAACCAATTCTATTTCAGTGCATTATATCAGGACAAAAGGAATGTAGCAACTTTTACAAATATTTTACATAGATGTGAAGCACTATTTTTTGTTTAGCAGTTCATTAGTGGAACTAAGTAATGTGGAAAAATTGTCCATGCACTCTCTCTACTAAAAATGTTTTGATAACAAACTTCATAAACAGAGGGTGCTATAGACAAGATTATTTCAACAAGCGATTTGTCTTATTCATAGAAAGTAATTTTTGAGTGAATAAGATCAAAGGGTGACTATAAAATATTATGGTTGGGTTGTGAAAAAGTGAACCAGGATAACATTTTTAGGTTGTGAAAATGTGCTTGGGTTTGCTAATAAAATATAAATATTTAATGTTGAAAATCTTTAAAAACATCAAATCTTGAAAAACAATTGAGTAATTTACATGCTGACACTAATCAAAGTTTTCAAGATAGACTGTGCCTTAGTATTCCATATCCATCTTAACTAAGATGTATTCTCTAGTGCACTCAGATTGCAGTCAAAAGAAGCGGAGATAGCAACATATATACCTGTCAAGGAGACACAGAGGTGCTCGGCGGCGAGGAGGGTCTGCAGGCGGCGTCGGGCGAGGCGGCATCGGGCGGGGCTGCGTTGGGTGGTGTCGGGCGGGTCGGCGTTTCGGGCGGGGCGGCAACAGGGATCGAGAGGAGGACGAGGGAGTTGGGGCTCGAGAGAGTGGGGAGTAGGGCGCTGGGCGGGGATTAGACAGATTAGTGCTAGCGTGGGCCTGATGGGCCTAATGTGCAGCGTCGGGGCTAATGTGCAATGCCAGTACTAATCGGATAGCTATGGCGTTCAAATTTATCCAACGCCAACACTATTTGAAAATATTAGTGTTGGCGTTGGTGAGAAACGGCGCGCCACGAACAAGAGATGTGGCTAGCCATTTCTCCACTATTGATATGAAGGGTTTTGACCTAGAAAAAATATCAAGACGATACTTTCGGGACGAAGCGCCGCTGTCTCGAGGCAGAACCTGTACAGGAGCACTTTTGCTCTCCAGAGGAGTGATTCCACCTTGGACACTTTTCTCCGGGAGGGTCAAATCGAAGCCATCGTCATCACCAACACTTCCTCCATCGTGGGAGGATCAATCTTCATCAACATCTTCACCATTACCATCTCATATCAAACCCTAGTTCATCTCTTGTATTCAATCTTTGTCTCAAAACCTCAGATTGGTACTTGTGGGTTGCTAGTAGTGTTGATTACATCTCATAGTTGATGCTAGTTTGTTTATATGGTGGAAGATTATATGTTCAAATCCTTAATGATATTCAATACACATTTGATCTTGAACAAAAATATGATTTGTGAGTAGTTACTTTTGTTCTCGAGGACATGGGAGAAGTCTTGTTATAAGTAATCATGCGATGTTGGCATTCGTTCGATATTTTGATGATATGTATGTTGCTCTTCCTTTAGTGGTGTCATGTGAACGTCGACTACATGACACTTTACCATATTTGGGCCTAAAGGAAAGCATTGGGGAATGATAAGTAGATGATGGGTTGCGAGAGTGATAGAAGCTTAAACCCTAGTTTAAGAGTTGTTAAGTAAGGGGCTGATTTGGATCCACACGTTTAATGCTATGGTTAGATTTATCTTTATTCTTCTTTCGTAGATGCGGATGCTTGCGAGAGGGGGTAATCACAGGTGAGTTGTTTGTTCAAGTAAGAACAACACCTTAGCTCCGGTCCACCCACATATCAAATTAGCAAAGTAACGAACGCGAATCAACTAAACATGATGAACGTGACTAGACGGAAATTCCTATTTGTCCTCGAGAGCGCTTTGCTTTATATAAGAGAACTTTCAGGCTTATCCTTTTACTAAAAAACTATCTATCACTACTACTTACAACGCTTGTAGAGAATACCTTGCTGAAAACTGATGACCCACAAGTATAGGGGATCAATCGTAGTCCTTTCGATAAGTAAGAGTGTCGAACCCAACGAGGAGCAGATGGAAATGATAAGCAGTTTTCAACAAGGTATTCTCTGCAAGTGTTGTGAGTAACAATGATATATAGTTTTGCACCAAGATAATTCGTAACAAGTGAAGTAACAATAGTAGCACGGGCGCAGCAAGGTATCCCAATCCTTTCTATAGCAAAGGACAGGCCTGAAAGTATTGTTATATAAAGCAAGCACTCCCGAGGACACATGGGAATTTCTGTCTAGTCATGTTCATCATGTTGAGTTGATTCACGTTTATTACTTTGATAATTTGATATGTGGGTGGACCGGTGCTAAGGTGATGTTCTTACTTGAACAAGAAACCCACTTATGATTACCCCCTCTCGCAAGCATTCACAACTATGAAAGAAGAATTAAGATAAATCTAACCATAGCATGAAACGTTTGAATCCAAATCAACCCCTTATGAAATAACGCGTAAACTAGGGTTTAAGCTTTTGTAACTCTAGCAACTAATTATTACTCCACAAGGCCTTCACTTTGGCCCATAATATGGTGAAGTGAAGTTCACACGATGCCACTAAAGGAAGCAACAACATACATGTCATCAAAATATTGAACGAATACCAACTTCACATGATTACTTATAACAAGACTTCTCCCATGTCCTCAGGAACAAAAGTAACTACTCACACATCATCCACATGTTCAAGATCAGAGGTTTAATAATGATTATCAAGGATCTGATCATAACATATTCCACCAAATAAACCAACAAGCATCAACTACAAGATGTAATCAACACTACTAGTAACCCACAGGTACCAATCTGAGGTTTTGAGACAAAGATTGAATATAAGTGATGAACTAGGGTTTGAGATGAGATGGTGCTGGTGAATATGTTGATGAAGATTGGTCCTCCCACGAAGGTGGAAGCGTTGGTGATGACGATGGATTCGATTCCCCCCCCCTCCCGGATGGAAGTTTCCCCGGCAGAATCTCCCTACCGGAGAGAAAAAGGGCCTCTGCCCAGGTTTCCGCCTCGAGACGGCGGCACTTCCTCGCAAAAGTAACTTCTTATTTTTTTTTCTAGGTGAAAATCCATCTTATAGTAGAAGAGGGGGGCCATGGCACCTGGGAGGTGGTCCCAAGCCATCAGGGCGCGTCGAGGGGGTGTGGGCATGCCCTATACGCTTGGCACAAACAGGTGGCCCCCCTCTGGTATATTTTTGTGCCAATAATTCACATATAATCCACAAAAATTCTCTGTGAAGTTTCAGGTCATTTGGAGTCCAGTGAATTTTCAGCCTTTTTCTTGGTTTTCAAGTCCAGAATTCCAGTTTTCGGCAATTTCCCTCTTTGTGATGTACCTTGTAAATTCAAAAAGAAAAGGCATAAGAATTGTATCATAAAGTGGAATAATAACCAAGAACAGCATAAATATCAATAGGAAATCATGATGCAAAATGAACGTATCAAAAACCGCTTGTCATTTCCTTCTGCTCCTTGTTGGGTTCGACACTCTTACTTATCAAAGGGACTATGATTGATCCCGTATACTTGTGGGTCATCAAGAATCCATTCTGGCGCCGTTTCCGGGGAGTGAAGTGCCTTTGGCAAGGAAACATTTTCGTTACGTGCTGAAATTTACCGTTGCTTGTCATTATGAAGGATAATCCTTTGAGGGGCTTGTTCGAGGTATCTTCACCTCGTCCGGAAATGGCAAAAGCCGCTCCTCAACCTACTGAACCTACTGAAAATATTTACTATGACATTCCTTCAGGTATGTTAGAGAAACTTCTTACTAATCCTTATGCAGGAGATGGAACAAAACACCCCGATATGCACTTGATCTATATAGATGAAATTTGTGGATTATTTAAGCTTGCAGGTTTATTCGAAGATGGTGTTAAGACGAAGGTTTTCCCTTTATCTTTGGAGGGAAAGGCATTGATTTGGTATAGGCTATTGGATGATACTGGTACATGGGATTGGAACCGATTGAAGCTGGAATTGCATCATAAATTTTATCCTATGCGTTTGGTTCATCATGATCGGAATTATATACATAATTTTTTGCCTCATGAAGGAGAAAGTATAGCTCATGCTTTGGGGGGGGGGGCTTAAATATATGATGCACACATGCCCCAATCATGAGCTCTCAAGGGAAATAATCTTACAAAACTTTTATGCTCAGCTTTCTCATAATAATCAATTGATGCTTGATACTTCTTCTGTTGGATCCTTTATGATGAGAACTATTGAATTCAAGTGGGATTTTCTGGAAAGAATTAAATGCAACTCTAAAGATTGGGAGTTTGGCACAGGTAATGGGTCAAGTATAAAAATTGAATTTGATTGTGTTAAATCTTTTATGGAAACTGAAGCTTTTCATACATTTAGTGCAAAATATGGCCTTGACTCTGAGATAATAGCTACCTTTTATGAACCATTTTCTAGTCATGTTGATCTCCCTAAGGAGAAGTGGTTTAAATTTCATTCCCCTATTGAAGAACTTGTAAGAAACCTAGCATAACTAAAAAAGAAACTATCATTTATAATGTTGATCCAGTTGTGCCTACTGCTTGCATTGATAAGCCACCTTTTCCTATTAGGATTAAAGAACATGCTATATCTACAACTATGGTTAATAAAAGCAATGTTAGAACACCGAAACCCCACTGGTGCAGCGATGTGCTATACAAACGGTTTTAACCCCTTTCTGCGACGCAATTTTAAACCGTCGCCTTGCATGTGTGGGCGATAGGGGGGGGGGTCCATCCCACACGACACGGAAACCCCATCAGCGATGGTGACCAACGAACGCAAACGATCTGCCAAATATAATCATGTGTGGTGCAGGAACATATCGCACACACTATATTTTGGGCATACGTGTGGGGTTTGGGATCAATCACACATGTCTATCACGAGTCAAACGCATCTAATTGATGATGGAAAACAAATGCTGTTTGATCTTTCACCGTTTGTGAAACATTACCTAATCCACACGGGGCATGGTAGAAACTGTGTGTGATATCTTCATCATCACACACGAGATTTCCCTGGCAACCGTCTGCCATACATGATATCATCGCACATGTTTCCCAAAATATTTACGCGTGGGATCGTCTTTGCATCGGGCATGATTTCCTTTTGGCTCACGTGTGAGATAAGGTGCTATCGCAAACGATTGAGGAGCTCCTACGCACACATACAAGTGCTGCTAATCGTCTGCGATTTCTTATGTATCACCAACGTTTAAGTTTATATCTCGTGTGCTCTTCCTGTAGATCACAGGCGGTTGCGCTATGAGTTGCGTGTGCTTTTCCTGTAGATCACAGGCGGTTGCGCTATGAGTTGCATGTGCTTTCCATTCTGGATCGCACATGCTTGGTTGCTTAAAACCGTGTGCGCTGAAATGGCTAGGTTATTGTAAATATTGCATTTGAATCACCTTGGGAATAGCAAATTCGCCACAATATGCAGTCAACAATTAGTGTCCACATGAAGAACATTCATCATAATTCGCCACAATATTCAATTGAACGAATAGTGTCCATAGGAAGAACATTTATCATAATTAACGACAATATGCAATTGAGCAAATGCTAGCTAAATTCCACAGCTATAAGACCGACATATGCAGTACATAATCATAGTGTACGAAATACGAAGACATTATCACATGGAAAAAAATGCATCCATGCGTATATGTTTAGCTGATAACACTATATGAATGCGTATTTACTATTGGGGGATATGAATCCTGAAATCTTCGACGTATTTAGTGGGCTTGGTATAGTGTTTCACAAAGAAGGTGCTGATAAATTTCCTAACAGACATCAATTCATCTGAGGCGAGCGGTTCAGAGTTCATCGGTCCGAAGATCAACTGCATGACTTTTAGATCAGAATGTGACATACGTGTGGAGCAGAAGATACTAATTAAGAAATAGACTTACTGGTTCTATTTTCTTAGCATCGGCACCACATTCAACATGTCTGCATAGGTTCATCATGTGTGCGCAAACGTAGTATCCACATAGGTTGGTCCCTTGTTGTTGTTGAGGAGACTAAATTTTTTTGTACAATATTAGTCATGTATTTTCCCTGTTAGGAACAACCTAACCGGTGTAAGTTGTTTCTTTTTTTTCTTTGGAGAGAAATAGAAAGAGGTTTACTTAGAAACTTGAACATCTGACTACCATTTTCTAAAAATAATGGATTTCGTTGTCTTACCAGAGAAACGGTCACGTGCTCGAGAGGTAGTTGGTGGTCAGATCGTCTCCCTCCTAAAGTTATGTTCTTGGACAATACACTTCAAATGAAGATGAATTTTCACATACTCAATTCTTGAACCAGATATGAAAACAACATTTTAACATCAAAGAATTCAATACCTATCCATGAAATCTTGAAGATCATTCAGATCCCGAAGCTCATTTGACTTTCTGAGAGAATCCACATAGTAAACTGTGTTGCGTTTTGGAACAATGACCACCAAGATATGGTGATATCTACAGTTTAAGAAAACCTTGAATTTACGAACTATGTCGAAAACTGTAAGACGATCAATGTATGCATGGTTGTATATTTAACTTACTGTTCATGATATGGCCACATGAAAAAATCTCCTATCTGTAAGTCCAACAAGATCTTGGCGACAAGATCAATGGAAGCCTGGCGTGGCTCATTATTACTTAACAAAATGTCGTTTGCTAAATTAAGATCTATGAAAAACACATGCATCCTTAATGTTCTCTGCACCGTACAGTTAGCTTTTTTCATTTACATCCTTGTATGGAGAAGTTGATTAGAGTTTGTGAAGTACTTACAACATCAAGCATTTGACAAGAGTGGCAGAAAACTCATCAAAGTTGAAGAAGAGATGACAATCCTCGAATTCCACATTGATGGTACCCTCACGGTGATTGAAATCCACATTGATGGTACCCTCATGGTGCCGCTTGAAGAGTCTTTGTAGTAGGATGCTCTGGTTCTCATCCCTCCTCTGTTTCTGTCATGTGTAATAACAAATTGCCAATTTTACCAGGAAGCTAAATATAAATGCAACAGTCTTTGTAGTACAGGATGCACATCGACAGTGTTTGAATGAGATCAAATTAATAGTGACACGTATGTACATTCTGCTGTCAAACATGCCAATCTGTTAAAAACTGCTGCTCTTGCACCCTGTTATTTTCACTAAGTCTGAGAATCTGTTTATTATAGATTGCCATGTTGTGTTGACACTAGCCATGTTTCTGTGCATAATTAGACCTTGCTCATGTTGAATGAAATGAAGTGCATCATGTCTAGTACCATGCTGTAAATTTTCATGCCATGATAAGTCCTATAGCATATAGTTTTATTGTTGTCAATATGCCTTCGGGTTAAAACAGTTTGTGAAAAACTGTCATTTTCACTAAGTCCCTAAATGCTATGTTTTATAGTCATGTTGTGAGATTCCTACCATGTGATCCGAGCAAATTTATAACATATTACTACTGATGTCAATTAAAATGGCACTCATAATCGTAGAACTGTGACAGTGTCTTAATCACATCAAGAATCAAAAAGCGCACGGAAGTGTCTGAATCACACCTAATATAGCAAATGATTTCTACCAACGAGAGTTAGGCTAAC
This sequence comes from Elymus sibiricus, assembly GCA_039707655.1. Taxonomy (NCBI): domain Eukaryota; kingdom Viridiplantae; phylum Streptophyta; class Magnoliopsida; order Poales; family Poaceae; genus Elymus; species Elymus sibiricus. The sequence continues at coordinate 314,501,275 of CM077673.1, forward strand.
CTTATTCGCACGTCCCATAAACTTCCTCCCACTGTACCCAGATTCAAAAGCTCGTAACTTCACGGATGGAAATTGATGTTGACCATGAACAGGCAGGTCTTCAGCTACCCCGCTCCATTCCTTGGATGTGATTGTCCTCGGTATCTACAAGAGAAAGAAATGGCTCAAATCGGCCTGCCGCTTTTATTAAAATCCCCAATTCCAAACCAAAACCCTAAGCTTAGTTGAGCCAGATAGAAGAGAGCCGAATACCTTGCTAGTGAGAGATTCATCATCGGAGATGCCGCTTGAGGGGTCATTCGAGGAGACCATGGCGTGTCCGTGTCGGTCGGATGCTAGAGGGAGAGATGTGGCAGCGGTGGCCGGGAGGGGGGAGGGGTTAACAGGGGAAATGTGGCCCTTGGGGGGGGGGAGGTAGATATTTCGGCGGTCGGCGAAATTTTTCGCTCGTTGAAGGGAAACTTGGCGCGCAAAGATTCATCAGACACGGTGTTTCTGTTTTTATCGTGTGCGATGATATAGAACATACAAAATTTCACCCCTCCCTACGTATTCCCTGGTTATAGTGCACATCCACGTCATTGCATAATTTAACATCAACTGCTAACTTGGGTATAAAAATTAGCGGACACATAGCTCAAAGTTACTAAACCGAGCAAGTTCACTAAATAATCAAGCTGCTTGAACTAGACATAGCTCTAACAAAAGACCATCTTCTAGTAATACACATAATTTTAACAAAGACGCCAACGAGCCGCCGCCCTATGCCTCGCCGATGTTCGATGAGATGTCGATGACTTGTCCGGGCGACATTCCTCCGGTGCTGGACTCTGCATCCCCCTGGCTGAATTCGACCGCGGCGACGTCCTCATCCTCGGCGTCGCCCTCATCGTTGTAGTACTTGTAGTAGTGGCGCCACTAGAGCTCGCATTGGTACTCCATCACCGATTGCTCGACAGGCATGCGCTTCTCGACCTCCTCCTGAGCCACACGCAACTCCTCCCAGTGCTCGACGCTCTCGGACGGCTCCCACATCTCCAGCTCTTTCTCGGAGATCTCATGGGGGAAGGGGCTCCATGGCCTCTGCCGCCGCATCATCGGCATGCATCTTCGCATCCGCAGCAGCCGCCTCTTCGGACGTGTAGTGCATGCTGGATTCCGAGGAAGCCTGGAGTATCTTGGCGTGGGTGTTCTCGATATTGGCCTAGATGGCCTCGACCCGGGCCAGGGCGACCTCCACGGCACAGTACGCCGCTCGAGCGCTCTTGGCATTTGCAGTTGCCATTGCAGCAGCTGCAACCGCTGCTACAGATGCCCTTTCGGCCGCCGCAGAGGCCCTGTCGGCCGACGCAGAGGACATTTCGGCGGTGCGGCCGCGCTTAAGGCGGATGAGGCTGCGCTCTCGGCCGAGGCGGCCGCGCTCTTCGCATAGGCGGGAGTGCTCGGGGCCGAGGGGGCGGTCCTACGCACCCTTACGAAGCATTCCCACGGTGTCATTCTTTGCAAAAAGGGTTTGTTGTGGAATGGGGGTCGAAGGTGAACGTAATCCAAGCTAGATGAAGCCGACGAAGCTTCCCTCGTAAGCCATAAATAGATCCGTGAATTTTCATCGCAAACAGTTCCTATATGGAACCGTGTGTATGTAGTTCAGTTTTTTGTATTGAATTGTAAAACTATTTTGGGGTACAACGGTAATGGATATTGTTTTAATTGCAAGAAAAAGATCCCCGACCGTGACAATGCATGAATGACATCCTAAAATTTGGAATTATTCGGGGTTCAATTGGCATTTTTATACATTAAGTTAGTTTCTAGAAATGTAATGGTCACAATTCAAAACTGAAACACATGGACATGCAAGATGAAGCAAAAACTGTTGGAAAAATCATATTTATGTACTACTTGCTTCCATATATATGTCACAGGCAATAAATTTGAAGGAGTTCCAAACATCTTGAGTAACGGTTTGGACACAAGCATTGAGAATCTAGGTTTTTAAATTCAAAAAATTCAAAAAAATGCTCCGAAGTACCAGAAAATCTGCATGATTTCCCGACATGGGGCCAAGATGTCGTGGTCAAAGTACGGCTTGTTCGAGATAAGATTTGACACATGCCTCTCACAAACCGAAGCATCACACGAAGACACGTAGTTCCGAGAGGGAACGTGGGGCGTTGTGTGATGACGAATTGCCAATCGCTGCCTCATTCAGCCTAGTTTTGTTTTCATCGTTACAATGTACGAATATGACCGACATCCTAAAATTTGAAAAAATTCAGCGTTCTATTGGCATTTTTATACATTAAGTTAGTTTCCGAAAATTTAATGGCCATAGTTAAAAACTGAAACACATTAACAAGCAAGACGAAGCAAAACCCGCTGGAAAATCATATTTATGCACTACTTGCTTCCGTATATATGCCACGTTTAATAAATTTGAAGGAGTCCAAACATATTGAGTTACGATTTGGACACAAGCATTGGGAATCTCGGTTTTAAAATTCAAAGAATGAAAAAATGCTCTGAAGTACATGAAAATATGCATGATTTCCTGACATGGGGCCAAGATGTCATGGTCAATGTAATGTCTTATTCGAGATAAGCTTTGACACATGTCAAGCTGGCAAAGCTTAATTGTTACCCGCATCCCCATGGGTAATTACTCTATTAGGGCCCGAGGAAGTGCCAACTTGAATGCCCATGGGGAAGCTGGTGGGTCAAATACCTTACCAAGCGTGCAGGGCGGGCATGGGGATAGGATAGCAATAATACCCTCCTTACCCATGAAGTACTTACATGTGGGCTCTAAAATTAGTAGACCCCACGTAATTTGCGCCCTCAGTCACCAAACTTTCCACACATCCCACCCCTTTGGACCAAACATCCCTAAGAAATCCCAAATGTAACCACAACATATTGTTTATTGTGTTGAAATACTATATTTTTCTACGGAAATACTATCGAAGGTTGTTCTTAAATGCATGTGTGGGTGTTCCCATGGGGATAAAGAACCCGGCGGGGACAGAGATGGGAATCTTTTTATCCCCACGCACGGGTACTGAGACGGGGACGAGTATGGGAGGGCGGTGATGGGACTCCAATACCCGTCTGAGTAATCCCCATTGCCAGCTTGAGACACATGCCTCTCACAAACCGGAGCATCACACGAAGGCACATGGTTCCGAGAGGGAATGTGGGGCCTTGTGTGACGACGAACTGCCAATCGCTGTCTCATTCGGCCTAGTAGTTTTTCATCGTTACAATGCACGAATACGACTGACATCCTAAATTTGAAAAATTTCAGCATTCTATTGGTATTTTTATACATTAAGTTAGTTTCTATAAATTTAGTGGCCATAGTTCAACACTGAAACACATGAACATGCATGCAAGATGAAGCAAAAACTGCTGGAAAAAATCATATTTACGTACTACTTGTCGGAATCAGGGCTCCGCAGACCAAAGAAGGTTCGAACTCTGGGGCATGTGCGAAGATCCCAACCAGCGCAAACCTCAGGTTTGCCTCTCCACAACTGAGCCTTGTTGAACGCACGTGTGCAAACGAGAAGATGAACACAGAGATTTACCTAGGTTTGGGCCACCTTGCGGTGTAAAACACTACTCCTGCTTTTGGTGGATTGGCCTCACGAGGAGGTTCGGGGATGAACAAGTATAGTGGTGAGTGACCTCGTGAGGACTCTTGGTGGTGGGTGGTTTCGTCTCTCCGGCCGTCTCTACGGTGGAGGCTAGCCCCTATTTATAGTGGCCTTGGTCCTCTTCCCTTATCGCACAGGCGGGAAGGGATCCCACAACTGCCGAATTTGAAAGGGGACAAGAGGTACAACTTATCTTGACTAAAGGTGGTCTTCGCCTACAAAGCTTCTGTCTGTGACGCAGATGTGGGCTCAGCGATGACATGCATCCCGCCGAGCTCGTGGTCCTGGTCTCGTTGCACCGGAAGGGAAACCTTTGGGGGTTTCCTTAGGAACCTGCTTACGTCCTTGCCTCCTTAGCATGAAAGAGGAAATTGTCCTTCTCTGCGCCCGCTGGCACCCGCCTGTCCTTAGTCGTCATGGCTCACGTCATCCCAGCCTCATGAGGCTGGGCGCTGCATAGAAACCTCCGCTCCTCGGGAGGCAGCCTGGGGAGGCCGCTCCCTCGGAGGTCTTGGCGATGTTCCCCCCACGAGGCTGGGTCTCTCGCGAGGGTCTTGTCTTGAGGGGCCTGCTGCCAGGCCGTACCCCGGCCGTCGAGGTGGGCCACGCACTAGGCCGCAGGCAGGCAGGTCTGGGTACCCCCGTTCCCAGAACGCCGACAGTAGCCCCCGGGCCCAAGGCGTGCTGGACCTAGCTCCAAGGTAAAGGCGAGGAGCAAAGGACGAAGTGCCACGGGCCCATAATTGCCTGCGGGCCAGGCTCGACGCGTGGCGCCTGGTAGGTCGCGCGACTCCTCCTCTTCCGCAAGGCCTCGGGAACCGCCTCGAGTCAAGTTGACGCGAATCCTGTGCGCTGCGTCGGTCATCATTTCCCTTCCTTGATTGACGCCGCCCTCTTGTGTTTTCCTTCCTCTCGGGCCCACGCTGAAGTGACCCGACAGGGGGAACGAGGCGACGTGAGACAGGGATGCCCCTTGGTCTAGTTCAACACGTAACGCCCGGGGAGCGCGCGTTGCCTCCACTCCCCACGACGCCTCGGGGACTGCGGTTGCGCTTATAAACCCGCCTCACCCGAGGGGCAGTGCCATCCTCACACACCTTCCAGTTCGCCACCTTTGCAGGAACACCACCCTCTTCCCCCTTTCTCCTTTTCATGGCGTCCGGGGGAAGTCCTGCCAGCGCCGGAGCGCGAGTGGAATCTTTGGCGCCGCCACCATCTCCTGGGGACGGCGGGGGTCAGCCTTCGAGGCCGGCCCAGGTGCACCGGCGCTGGACCGCCACCGATGAGTAAGTGTGTCATCGCCTCCACCCTTTCTTGCGAATCCTGCCTGGCTCGTAGAGTCTGATCACCAACCCCTTTCAGGGCGCCCACGCCCAAGAGGCGCTGATACGTCTCCAACGTATCTATAATTTTTGCTTGTTCCATGCTGTTATATTATCATTCTTAGATGTTTTACAATCATTTTATAACAACTTTATATCATTTTTTGGGACTATCCTATTGACATAGTGCCAAAGTGCCAGTTGGTGTTTTTGCTTGTTTTTTACTTCGCAGAAAATCAATACCAAACGGAGTCCAATCGCGACGAAACTTTTTGGAGATTTTTTCTGGACCAGAAGACACCTAGTGGGACAAACAACTGTCGGAGAGGTGGGCTGTGGAGAGCACAACCCACCAGGGCGCGTCAGGGGGGCCCCGGCACGCCCTGATGGGTTGTGCCCTCCCCGGCCCCCTTCCGCACCGCCTCTGATGCCTATAAATTCTCAAATATTCGGAAAACCCTAGAGGAGTCGACGAAACACAATTCCAGCTGCCGCAAGTTCCAGAACCACGAGATCCAATCTAAACACCATCACGGAGGGGTTCATCTTCCTCTTAGGTGCCTCTTTGATGATGCGTGAGTAGTCCACCATAGACCTACGGGTCCGTAGGCAGTAGCTAGATGGCTTCTTCTCTCTCTCTCTCTTATGATTCTCAATACAATGGTCTCTTGGAGATCAATTTGATGTAAACTTTTGCGGTGTGTTTGTTGGGATCCGATGAATTTTGAGTTCATGATCAGTTTCTATCATTGAATATTATTTGAGTCTTCTTTTATCTCTTATATGCATGATTGCTTATAGCCTCGTATTTCTTCTTCGAATCTTTGGTTTAGTTAGGCCGACTAGATCGATTTTTCTTGCCATGGGAAGAGGTGCTTTGTGATGGGTTCGATCTTGCGGTGTTCTTTCCCAGTGACAGAAGGGGCAGCAAGACACGCATGTATTGTTGCTATTAAGGATAACAAGATGGGGTCTATTCCTACATGAATAGATCTTGTCTACATCATGTCATCGTTCTTATTGCATTACTCCATTTTTTCCATGAACTTAATACACTAGATGCATGCTGGATAGCGGTCGATGTGTGGAGTAATAGAGGTAGATGCAGGCAGGAGTCGGTCTCTCTATCTTGGACGTGATGCCTATATAATGATCATCGCCTTGGATATCGTCATGACTATTCGATTTTCTATCAATTCCCCAACAGTAATTTGTTCACCCACCGTGCGCTATACTCATGAGAGAAGCCACTAGTGAACCCTACGGCCCCCGAGTCTACTTTTCCATCATATTGCTTTCCGATCTATCTTTTTGCAATCTTTGTTTTCAGATCTACAAAGCCAAAAACACAAAAACATATTGCTGCATATTTACTCTTTTTATTTGTGTTCTTGAGAGATCTATCTCTCCTTTCTATCACTACCTAATCTATATTATTACCGTAGAGAGTTTGACAACCTCTCTTTCGCGTCGGGTTGCAAGTATTTGTTGTTTGTGTGCAGGTGCTGCTTATTGGGTGGTGGTGATCCTCCTACTAGTTCGATAACCTTGGTTTCATAAGTGAGGGAAATACTTACCGTCGCTGTGCTGCATCATCCCTTCCTCTTTGGGGAAATACCGACGCAGTCTCAAGCCACGTCAGAGGAATTTCTGGCGTCGTTGCCGGGAAGGAAGCGGTCTCTTCTACGTGCCTATCGTAGGCGCCGAGGGGTCTCCATCATTATCTACCAGGTTCCTAATCACAAATATCATCTCCTTGCAATTACATTATTTGCCATTTGCCTCTCGTTTTCCTCTCCCCCACTTCACCAATTTGCTGTTTTATTCGCCCTCTTTTTCGTTTGCCCTTTTTCTCGTCAGATCTCTTGTTTGCTATCTTTGCTTGCCATGTGCCTTCTATTTGCTTGCATCTTAGCTTGATAAAAATCTATTGATATGGATCCTCATCCACTTGCTAATCTTTTCAAAAGGCCAAATTATGATGAACCAATTGCTAGTGAGTTGAGTGCACTTGATTATCTCTATGAAGTTTTGTTTGAAAATCATGAATCTGGAAATTTTGATGAAGTGTTGAAAGAAGAAATTTATAAGGTGATTCATGATAGTTCCTTGAATGATGAGCATGATTGCAATGTTGCTAGTATGAATTCTCTAAATATCCATGATGCCAATGATATGCAAAGCCACAAGCTTGCGGATGCTATGTTTGATGAAGATGATATTTCTAGTCCCCCAAGTTTTGATGAGCAAATTTATTATGATGATTGCATGCCCCCTATTTATGATGATGGAGATGACAAGTATGCTATAATGAGTAATGATAACCATGAAACTTATCATCATGGTTTTTGTGGTTATGTCAATCAAGTGTCTCATGATAGTTATTTTGTTGAGTTTGCTCCCACTACCACGGATGATAAGGAATTTGCTTATGAGGAGAGTAATGAAAATTCTATGCTTGTGCATCATGAAAAGAATGATTTATGTGATAGTTATATTGTTGAATTCCTTCATGATGCTACTGAAATTTATTATGAGGGAGGAACATATGCTTGTAGGAATTGCAATAATATCAAGTTTCCTCTCTATGTGTTCAAAGTTTTGAAGTTATGCTTGTTTTGCCTTCCTATGCTAGTTGATTCTTGTTCCCATAAATTGTTTGCTCACAAAATCCCTATGCATAGGAAGTGGGTTAGACTTAAACGTGTTTTTCGTGCTATTCATGGTGCTCTTTTGCATATTTCAATTACTACTTTTTATGCGAGCATCATTGAAATCATCATGCCTAGCTAGGGGCGTAAAACAATAGCGCATGTTGGGAGGCAACCCAATGATTAAATATTTTTTTTTGCTTTTTTCCTTTATGTTTTTGAGTGTTGACACAATTATGCCTCTGTTATGATTGTGTTTTTATGGTTTATTTAGTGTTTGTGCCAAGTAAAGCCTTTAGGATGATTCATAGGATGAGTAGAAGTGATGCTGAATCTGAAACAGAAACTTTGCGTCCAGTATATGAATTTTCCTTTTTTGCTGGAACGTGATCTTGAGCTGAAATTTTAACACAGTGTTTCTATACAAATTACTTACGTTTTCCTAAGTTTTCAGAATTTTTAGAGTTACATAAGTATGGGTAGAGTACAGATTACAACAGACTGTTCTGTTTAAGACAGATTCTGTTTTCGTTGCATTGTGTGCTTCTTTTGATGAATCTATGGTTTGTATTGGGGGGGTATAAGCCATGGTAAAGTTAAAATACAGTAGGTATAACGCAATAACAAAATATGAATGGGTTTGCAACAGTACCTAAAGTAGTGATTTGCTTTCTTATACTAACGGATGTCACGAAGATTTTGTTGAGTTTTGTGTGATTGAAGTTTTCAAGTTTTGGGTGAGATCACGATGGATGAAGGAATAAGGAGTAGCAAAATCCTAAGCTTGGGGATGCTACCGCACCCCCAAGATGTATCCAAAGATAAACAAGCAACTAAGGTTGGGGATGCCCCCGAGTGGCATCCCCTCTTTCTTCTAACGACCATCGGTATTTCACTTGGAGCTATATTTTTATTCGTCACATATCATGTGTTTTGCTTGGAGCGTCTTGTATCTTTGCTTGCTTTGTTTGTTAGTTTTTCCTTTGTATCCTTGCTGGACACACCTATTTGAGAAAGCCAAAACAATGCTATGATTTGTTAGAATTGCTCTATGTGATTCACTTAAACTTTTTGAGCTATAGAAATTGCTCTAGTGCTTCACTTATATCTTTTTGAGCACGGTGTGCTTGGAAACTTTTGTAGAAATACTCTCATTCTTCACTTAGATTAATTTGAGAGTTAGTAATTTTTGAAGAAATCCTCTCATGCTTCACTTATACCTTTTTGAGAGATGAAATCTTTATGCACATGTGCTTCACTTAAATTTGTTTGAGCTTGCCAAAAAAGCAATGGCAATATATGAAACTAGTCCCAAAGTGATAGATATCCAAGGAGGATATAATAAAAACTTTCATGAAGATCATTGGACAAATTAAACTTGATTCCTTGTAATAGTTTTGAAACATGATGATAGTAATATGTGAGCCATGTTAGTGAGTAATTATGCTTAGTAGGAATATTGGTGTTAAGGATTGTGATTCCCTATGCATGCACGAAAGTCAATAGTTATGCAATGAAGTTACATCCTACTTGTGGTGTATTATTCGGTGTTAGTTATGTTCAATGCTCACTTATGTGATTTTTCGTTTTTTGGTTTGGTTGCTTCCCAATCTATTTGCTAGCCTCCATTTGTACTAAGTAGAAATACTACTTGTGCATCCAAAATCCTTAAACCAAGTTTTGCCTTATGAGTCCACCATACCTATCTATATGCGGTATTTCCATGCCATTCCAAGCAAATTTGTATGTGCCATCTCTAAATTTTCAAAATAAATTTACTATTTTGTGTGCTCGTACCGCTCATGAAACGGTGGGGGGTGTCCAATATTTTTCCATGCTAGACCTGTTATTCTCAAGATGAGTGTTTATTCACTTGTCATTGCACGAGAGTGCGGCGGTAATAGGGATTCCCATTCCCGAAATGAAAAAGAAAAAAAAATTTACTTTATCTTGTCAAATAATAAATTCCTTGGAAAGTGTTGGTATGGAAGGCAACCGTGGATACGGCCCGCCATGGAAAGTGAAAATTTGGTGGAAAAAGGAATAAACTTTATTTTCTGTTTGGGAACCGCCTATGATATATCTAGCATGGAAAGTATTGTGAACTACTTTTTCGTTTTCGTTGACAGGAAAAGCATGACACCCAAAATATTTTTTTCTCTCTCAATTTTAAACCTTGAGCTATGGCACCTCTACAAATCCCTACTTCCCTCTGCGAAGGGCCTATCATTTACTTTATGCAATTTTTATTTTTTGCTTTGAGTCTCCATCTTCTCTTATAACCACCAACTAGGGGGCACTATGATCGTACTTGGGAATTGGGCATAGCTAATATTTGAGTGTGTTTCACGAATGGATCAATGATTGAGCATGATGGACTAGGGATAACTTTCTTTAGTGTTGATATTTTGAAAGACATGGTTGCTTGTTGACATGCTTGAGTATTGAAGTCATTATGTTAAAACTAGACTATTGCTTTAAATCATTATAAGTCCAAATGTCCATGCTATACAAAAGAAAAGAATGTGATGAACATGTTAGGCAGCATTCCACATCAAAAATTCTGTTTTTATCATTTACCTACTCGAGGACAAGTAGGAATTAAGCTTGCGGATGCTGATACGTCTCCAATGTATCTATAATTTTTGCTTGTTCCATGCTGTTATATTATCATTCTTGGATGTTTTACAATCATTTTATAACAACTTTATATCATTTTTTGGGACTAACCTATTGACATAGTGCCAAAGTGCCAGTTGCTATTTTGCTTGTTTTTTACTTCGCAGAAAATCAATACCAAACGGAGTCCAATCGCGACGAAACTTTTTGAAGATTTTTTCTGAACCAGAAGATACCCAGTGAGGCCAAACAACTGCCGGAGAGGTGGGATGTGGAGAGCACAACCCACCAGGGCGCGCTAGGGGGGCCCCGGCGCGCCCTGATGGGTTGTGCCCTCCTCGGCCCCCTTCCGCACCGCCTCTGATGCCTATAAATTCTCAAATATTTGGAAAACCCTAGAGGAGTCAAAGAAACACAATTCCAGCCGCCGCAAGTTCCAAAACCGCGAGATCCAATCTAAACACCATCACGGAGGGGTTCATCTTCCTCATAGGTGCCTCTCCGATGATGCGTAAGTAGTCCACCATAGACCTACGGGTCCATAGGCAGTAGCTAGATGGCTTCTTCTCTATCTCTTATGATTCTCAATACAATGGTTTCTTGGAGATCTATTTGATGTAAACTTTTGCTGTGTGTTTGTTGGGATCCGATGAATTTTAATTTTAGTTCATGATCAGTTTCTATCCATGAATATTATTTGAGTCTTCTTTGATCTCTTATATGCATGATTGCTTATAGCCTCGTATTTCTTCTTCGAATCTTTGGTTTAGTTAGGCCGACTAGATCGATTTTTCTTGCCATGGGAAGAGGTGCTTTGTGATTGGTTCGATCTTGCGGTGTTCTTTCCCAGTGACAGAAGGGGCAACAAGACACGCATGTATCGTTGCTATTAAGGATAACAAGATGGGGTCTATTCCTACATGAATAGATCTTGTCTACATCATGTCATCGTTCTTATTGCATTACTCCATTTTTCCATGAACTTAATACACTAGATGCATGCTCGATAGCGTTTGATGTGTGGAGTAATAGAGGTAGATGCAGGCAGGAGTCGGTCTATCTATCTTGGACGTGATGCCTATATAATGATCATCGCCTTGGATATCGTCATGACTATTCGATTTTCTATCAATTGCCCAACATCAATTTGTTCACCCACCGTGCGCTATACTCATGAGAGAAGCCACTAGTGAACCCTACGGCCCCCGGGTCTACTTTTCCATCATATTGCTTTCCGATCTATCTTTTTGCAATCTGTGTTTTCAGATCTACAAAACCAAAAACCCAAAAACGTATTGCTGCATATTTACTCTTTTTATTTGTGTTCTTGAGAGATCTATCTCTCCTATCTATCACTTCCTAATCTATCTTATTACCGTAGAGAGATTGACAACCTCTCTTTCGCGTCGGGTTGCAAGTATTTATTGTTTGTGTGTAGGTGCTGCTTATTGGGTGGTGGTGATCCTCCTACTAGTTCGATAACCTTGGTTTCATAATTGAGGGGAATACTTACCGTCGCTGTGCTGCATCATCCCTTCCTCTTTGGGGAAATACCGACGCAGTCTCAAGCCACGTCAGGCGCAGGCTTGACGCGCTTCAGGGGGAGGTGGACGTGCTCAGGACCCAGCTGCAGGGCGCCGAGGCTGCTCTCCAGGCCATGCTTCGGGGTGAGGAGGACGCTAAGGCAGAGCTGGCATCCCTCCAGGCCCATGTCGAGGGGGCCGCCAACGCCGTGCATGCAACCAAGGACGACGCGGCGCTCGCGAAGATGATGGAGGCGCAGCGCGCCAAGCAGTACGTGGACATCACTCGTCGTGTGGGCAGCGCGGTCCGCCGGTTCGTCGGGGAACCCCCCGCGCTGCCGTGTGCACACGGCGATGGGGGCTACCTCAACTTCTTCCACAAGGTGGTGGTAGCGCTGGAGTCTGGCGTCTCCCGGCTGGATGAGGACATCGAGTCCAGCGCGCTGACGCGCGTCTTCTCCAACTTGCGCCGCCACGCCCCCACACTCGACCTCTCCCACGCGATGGAGCCGGTACCCGAGGAGCTCCGGAGCCCCTCAGGAACGAGGTGCGCGAGCATGTGGAGTCCTGGTCGAGCGGTTTGCCCAGGCGAGGTCCTGCGAGGAAGGCGGCAGAGACCTTCAGGAGCCACGACGGAGACAACGCCTCCTCTGCCTGAGCTCCTTTTTCCTCATTCCTGTTGCATCAAGAACCATTCGGCCCCTGGAGGGCATTAAACGTTTGTATTATACCTTTGCTTTTGAGTTGTAGTTGCCCGCTATGCTCGGAGCGTCCTCATTCCTTCCGCGAGGTTTTTCGTTCTCCTTGGCGTGCCCCCGCACGCTTCCTTGTACCTGTACTTGCCTCGCCAGGCTGTTGCTTTGCCCCGGACTCTCCTCAGGGGGTCCCGCGGGAGCGCCGCACAGCCCCCCAGCGGTGGCTGCCCGCCCGAACCTCGCGAGACTAACGTCCTGAGGAGACACGGGCCGACCCAGCGCCGGGCTCTCAGGGGCGGCGCCACGAGAGCCCGACTCTCCCTCTTTTGCGCTGTCTTTCCTTTCCCATTGCGACCGTGGCGGTCCCGCGAATGCACGCGAGAGGGTCCATCTCCTTCTTGTTCGAGCGCTGATGGCGCGAAGGCTCCTGAGGCACGACACTTAGGGGTTTGCATTTGGTGCACGAGCGGCTCGCGTGGGGGAGGGCGTCGCTCGCGAGGCCCGCCTCGCGAGGTCTCCCAAATTAAGTCCTGCAAGGGAATCACCCTGGTTCCAGCTCTCGTGCTTCTTCGCGGAGGCGCTGTCGGCCGGAGGGCCTACTGGCCTACGACTGTAGGCCGACGTCCGCTGCAGCGCGGCCTCGTGGGTGGAGGTCGAAGTCACCCCCGCGGGTTATGTGTGCCTGAACCGCTGGTGGCAAACATTCGCCCGTGCCCGCGGCCTGGGGGGGGGGGGAGGTGTACCTCCCACTTCAAGCATGACGGGGCGGCGACGCTTTGCGTCAAGATCCTCGAGGAAGACGACAGGCGCTGGGGGCGCTGCCCTGAGGGCGGCAACAGCGACATCGACCGCCTTCCCATAGACGACGGCCACCGCGACGGCGGTGTCCTCGGCGGTGAACTTGCCCTTGGCGACGGCCGCAACACCTCCAGCAGTGGCGACACCCCCTTCGGGGAAGCTTGAGCGACAATGGCTACGACGAGTCTCAACGTCTCCGCGCCCGGACTAGGGATTACGTCGAGCCGCCGCGGTGCCGTGCCCATGTCCAGTAGGACACCGAGCTGCCATGCCGTCGTGCCCATGTCTATGAGGAGGAGGACTCCGACTAAACGCAGGCGGTGCCGGAGCCAGGACTCAGGAGTGGCGGTCCTCGGAAGGCCGTCTTTTGCTTTTATTTCCTGCATCAAGAGCCATGGAGAGCCCCGTGGGGGCGTGTAATAAACTATGGAGCTTGCGCCTTTATGTTAGCGTTTTTATTTTTCACACCCTAGCATTTATGTCGCTGCAAATTGAAATGTTTCTGTTCATCGCGATTAGGATAACTTAGCTTGGCGTGCTTTTAGCGGGTTCCTGCGTCGTGAGGGTGTGCTCCTCCGGAGCTTCTTTCCTTGGCCATCTTTCTTCTGGTGACCATGGGTTTGAGCCCCCTAGCGAGGGTAGATCGTTGCTGGTATACCGGGTCGCGGTGCCCGGCAAGGCCAGGAGATGGGCGCTCCTGAGGCCGGGGGCCGGAGGCAATATTGCCTGCTGGCTCGCTTCGAGAGCGTCGCGCGAGGATTAGGGCGCCGAGGTTTTGGCGAGGTGTGCACACCGTGTCCAGCCCCCGCTCGTGGGGCGCGCGCGAGAGAGAGCGGGCGGGTGCCAAACCCCTTAAAAAGAAGCTCAAAAACAAGAAATGCTGCGAGGAGAAAATTTCCCGCCCCTTTTTTCGAATATGACGCGAAAACTTCAACTTCATTCCAAAAACTGGAAAATTCGGGTACAGAAAGGAGCAAGGAACAGCCGCGTCCGACACCTAAGCTAGTCTTCGTCTTCCCCCAGCGCGGAGCATAGGGCCTCCACTGGGCGTGGGCATAGTCATTGAAAGATAGTGTCGTCCGCCAGCGCGGAGCATGGGGCTTCCACTTGGGCGTGGTGGGAACCCCTCCGCGTCCCCGGGGGGCTCCGGGCGTGTACATCCAACTCATTATTACGTGAGAGTGTCACGGTTGTAGATAGCTGGGCGAACACCTAGGCACAAGGCTCAGGAGTTCCTAACTCAGTTCTTGAGTCACCCCGCGCATTTCGGCGTGGTTGCGCGCCCCTATGGCCCAAACATGAGTGCATTGCTCCCCAAGTGACCGCGAGATTGCGCTCCCGTGGCCCAAACATGAGCGCAACGCACCCCGCCCGACCGTAGGAGTATTCTGTTGATGTAGCCGCCTCGGGAGGCATCAGGGCACCAGCCAAGACGCATCTCGGAGGCCTTGCGGCGCCCTGCCTCTGGAGGATCGGCCTCCCTAGGCATTCTAGATGGGGACCCCTGTCGGATTTCGGGCTCCGCAAAACCCTAAGAAGTTCGAACCCAGGGGCGTGTGCGAAGATCTCCAACAGCTTCACCCCCTTGAAGCTCACAACACGATGACCCCGCTCGATGGCAATGGAGAAGATAACACATGAGAGTTTACCCAGGTTCGGGCCGCTGCGAAGCGTAAAACCCTACTCCTGCTTTTGGTGGATTGCCTCACGAGGAGGTTTGTGGGTGAACTAGTATAGTGGTGAGTTGCCTCGCGAGTGTGTTTTCGGTGGTCTCTCCCCCCTCTCCTCTCTACAGAGTAGCGTAGTCTCTATTTATAGCGGCCTGGGTCCTCTTCCCTGGTTGCAATGGCGGGAAGGGATCCCACAACGGCCAAATTCGAAGGGGGACAGGAGGTACACCCTATCCTGACGAAAGGTGGTCTTCGCCTGCAAAGTAGCCGGTGGTGATGCAGAGGTGGGCTCGGCGATGACGTCCGTCCTGCGGGGCTCGGGGTCTTGGTCTTGTTGCACCGGAAGGGAAACCTTTGGAGGGCGCTTCGGGAACCTATGCTCGTCCTTGCCCCCTTTGCACCAATGGGGAAACTGTCACCTCTGGCGCGCTGGTGCCCGCCTGGCCTGGCTGGCGTCACCCTTGACCTCCCGAGGCCGAGCACTACATAGAGATCTCCACCGCTCGGGAGGAGGCCTGGGGAGGCCTACTCCCCCGCGGGTCTTGGCGCTGTTTCCCTCATGAGCTTGGGGTCTTGCGGGGGCCTTGTGCTGAGTGAGGCCGCGCTGGACCGTACTTGGTCGTCGAGGTGGGCCACACCTTGGGCCGCAGGCAGGCAAGTCTTGGTACCCCCGTTCCCAGGACGCCGACAACCCCGTCCTGCGTCTCCAGGCGTACGGCGCCAGGCCTGGAGACACGGGCGACCCTGAACGGGCCCTCCCACATGGGCGAGAGCTAGTGCAAGCCCTCCCTGGAGAGGACCCGCCTCAGGACGAGGTCACCCACCTCGAGGGTCCTGGAGCGGATGCTGCGACAGGAACCCCGGGCCCGAGGCGCGCTCGAGCTAGCTTCTGGGCGAAGCCAAGGAGGATGGCCCGAAGCACCGCAGGCCCCAACCGCCTGCGGGCCCGACTCGACGCGTGGCGCACAACGAGATGTGGGCGTCTCGGCTCCCCGAAGACGTCGGGAACCGCCCTGAGTCGAGCCGACGCGAAGCCTGCGCGCCTCCCTAGCCATCATTGCTCTTCCTTGAATGTGGCCATCTCTTCGTGCCCTTCCCCTTTTTTGGGCCACGCAGATGTGACCTGAGGGAAGCAGGTGACGCGACGTGAAGCAGTGTGACATGCCGACCGAGTCTGGCATGCGTCGCCCGAGAAGTGCACGACACCTCCACTTCCTATGACGTCTCGGCAACCGTTCCGTCCGACCTTCAACCGACGCACGTTGCGGGGTCACCATTACCCGGGATCGGGAAGACGCCGGTTGGTCTCCATCCAGCTATAAATGGGCGGGGGGAGCTGAGCCCCCAGCCCATTCCTACTCCTGCTCCCTCGCCTTCGTCCTTCATCTCTCCCATCATGACGCCTGTGAGGAGGTTCTCCGCCACCGAGAAGGGAAAGGCCTGCCAGGGGGCGCCGGATCAACATCCTCCCAAAAGGAGCAGGCGTCGCCCACGTAAGTATACTGGGACGTCCCCGGCGGTGCCCCGTGGACGTGGGCGCCCCTCTGCGGGGCCCGGCACCTCCGCTGGCGCAGCCAGAGGCGGCGGGCGCGGCGGCCGTGGCCGGGGAGGGAGACCTGCAGTCGGTGCTCGGCCACCGCGTCCGCAAGCCCGCACGGTCGACGTGGGCCCGGAGTTCCTGGTGCCGGTGGAGAGGCCGGCAAGCACTTGGCTGCAGCTCCCGTGCTTCTTAACAGAGGTTTTGCCGGTCGACGCGCCTGCAGGTCTGTGGTTGCAGGCCGACGGTTGTTGCAGCGGCGCGTTGTGGGTGGAGGTTGAGGTTACCCCCGCAGGCAACGCCTTTTTGAGCCGCGGGTGGCAGACTTTCGCCCGCGCCGACGGCCTAGAGGGGAGGCCCATGCTCCACTTCAAGTACGGCGGCGCCGCGACGCTTTTTGTCAAGATCTTTGGGGAGGACGGCAGGTGGTTGCGGTGCTGCCCGGAGGGCAGCGGCAGCGGCGATCTTGGAGGTGAGCTTGCCCTTGGCGACGGCCGCCATGCTTCCAGCAGCAGCGATACCTCCTCCGAGGAGAGCCCGAGCGACGACAGCTATGACGCCCCGCCACACCGGCGCACCCGGACTTCGGGAGGAAGCCTGCCGCGACGGCGCCGCTCCCCCGCCCGGGAAGCGGCCACGCCGTCGTGCCACCGCGGCACCATCAAGGAGGAGGAGGACTCCGATTGAGCGCCGGCGCGCCGAGGCCGGGGCCACAGGAGCGGTAGCCCCCCCCCCGCCGGGGGGGGTGGGCTCCTTCACCTTCCCTTCTTTTGCCTGTAACCAAAAATCATGGGGGGCCCTTCCGGGTGTGTAACGAACTTTGGCGCTTCCGCCCTTTTATTACCACTCTCATTACGTATTACGGTCACTGCACTACTGTTAACCGAGACTTCCCCTTGATTGTGGCTAGAGTACTTAGCTTGATGCGTCCGCGGCGGGTTTCCGTGTTGTGAGGTCTGGCAGTGGCGCCTGGTGAGCTAGTGGCACTTGGAGAGCTTGGGGAGGTTCCTCCTTCGTCGTGAGGTTTGGCAGTTTGGGAGGGCCCCTTTCGGCACTCTGCATCTGCAGGGACCGATCTCGTGCATGCCCCGCCACCGTTGGGGCGTCCGGATCACTAGGATGAAACCAAAAGGGCGGGACCTCGATCGCCATTGGGGTGTCTGGATCACCAGGAAGAGATCAAGGGGCGAACGAGGAGCCAGGCGACCAGTGAGGCTCCTGAGGCGCGATGCTCAGGAGCCCCCTTTGACACTCAAGCGGCGCTCTACGTCGGTGGGGCCCGATCCCGTGCATGCCTTATCCACCGTTGGGGCGTCCGGATCACCAGGACGAGACCAAAGGGGCGAGGCCTCGACCGCCATTGGGGCGTCCGGATCACCAGGACGAGACCAAAGAGCGAGCGAGGAGCCACGCGATCGGTGAGGCTCCTGAGGCGCGATGCTCAGGAGCCTCCCTTGATGTTCAAGCGGCAACCAATACTTTCTGCCTTGTCCCAGGGGGCGTGAGCCTCCAGGGGTTTTTAAGACAGCACACCGGAGCGCGGCGGAGCCCCCGAGCGAGGGTGAGGCAGCGCGCGCCTGCTAGCTCGCTTGAGAGCACGACGCGAGGACTAGGACGCCAAGGCCACTCGAGGACCATGACGCCAAGGGCTTGGTGAGGTGTGTGCACCGTGCCAGTAGCCCCGGCTCGCGGGGCGCGGGAGGGAGAGGCTGGCAGGCGTTATCTCAGAGGAAGAAATGTCAAGAGAGAGGACTGCAAGAAGAAAAAATTCCCGTCCCTTTTCCTTTAAATAGAGTCGATAAAAACCTCGGATTTTGTTCCAGGAAAACGGCAAATTCGAACACAAGAAAAGCGAAGAACAGCCGCGTCCGGCACCTAGGCTAGTCTTCGTCTTCCCCCAGCGCGGAACATAGGGCATCCACATTGCGTGGGCATAGTCATTGGAGGACAGTGTTGTCCGCTAGCGCGGAGCATGGGGCTTCCACTTGGGCGTGTGTGGGAACCCCTCCGCGTCTTTGGGGGGCTCCGGGCGTATACAACCCACTCATTATTACGTGAGAGTGTCACGGGTAGAACTTGCGGAGGTGCTGGATGTTCCAGGCATTCTGGATGGGGACTCCGTCCTGAGTCTCTAGACGCACGGCGCCAGGTCTGGAGATGCGGGCGACCTTGAACGGGCCTTCCCACATGGGCAAGAGCTTGTGCAAGCCTTCCCTGGAAAGGACCCGCCTCAGGACGAGGTCTCCGACTTCGAGGGTCCTGGAGTGGATGTTACGGCAATGTTAACGCCGCAGTGCCTAATGGTACCTCGCAGCTCAGAGCGAGGCCTGGCGACGGGCCTCCTCCCCGAGCACGAGGTCCGTCCCCCGCGAGGCATCCTGACGCTCCTCGTCAAATGCCAAAACCCGCGGGGATCGGTGCTTGACTTCGTGTGGGAGGACGGCTTCGGCTCCGTAGATGAGGATGAACGGGGTCTTGCCGCTAGGCTTAGTCGCGGTGGTGCGGATAGACCACAACACGGACGGAAGCTCATCGACCCAACCCCTGCCGTAGGCCTCAAGCTTCTTCTTGAAGCTCCTCGCCTTGAGGCCCCGTAGGACTGCCGCGTTGGCGCGCTCTGCCTGACCGTTGCTTCGCGGGTGTGCCACTGAGGCATAGCATATCTGCATTCCAAGGTTAGCGCAATAGGTCCTGAAGAGGTTACTTGTGAACTGCGAACCATTATCGGTGATGATGCGGTTGGGGACGCCGAAGCGGCTCACGATGCCCTTGATGAACTTGACGGCTGATCCGGCGGGAATGGTGCGGACGGGCTCCACCTCCGCCCACTTGGTGAACTTGTCGATGACGACGTAGAGGTAGCGGTACCCGCCTGCTGCTCGTGGAAAGGGCCCCAGTATATCCAGCCCCCAGACCACGAAGGGTCAGGAGAGCGGGATGGTCTGGAGGCCCGGCGCGTGCTGATGAATCTTCTTGACATGGAACTGGCAGGCCTCACAGGACCGGACCAGCTCGGTGGCATCGTTGAGTGCCGTGGGCCAGTAGAAGCCGGTCCGGAACGCCTTCCCTACAAGGGTGCGTGACGAGGAGTGGTGTCCACAGTCTCCTCCATGGATGTTGGCTAGCAGCTCGCACCCCTGTTCTCAGGATACGCACCGCAACGCGACGAGGTTCGGGCGCCTGCGGTACAGCTCGCCGTCCCGCAGACAATAAGCCGTGGCCTGTCGTACCACACGCTCCGTGTCTTCCTCCTTTTCCGGTAGCGTGCCGTGAAGCAGGTATGCCCTAAACTCTTGTGTCCAGTCATTGACTTGGGGCTCCAGCGCCAGGAACAGTCGGGCTCCTGAGGCCGGACCGCAAGGTGGAGCCCCTGAGGGTGGTGCTGGGGGTAGCTCTCCACTCCGCGGCGCCTGGTCCCTGGTTGACGGTGCTGCGGATGGCTTGAAGAGCCGCTCCTCGAAGACGCCCGGCTCCTGAGGCTTGCGGCGCAACGCCCTCTTGGCGATGTCATCAGCCTCCTTGTTCGCGCCGCGCGGGATGTGCTACAGTTCCAAGCCTTGGAAATGTTTTTCAATCTTACGTACCTCTTCCAAGTATGCCTCCATGTGCTCGTCCTTAGGCGTATACTCCTTGTTGGAGAAGTTGACGAGGAGCTGGGAGTCGCCCTTGATGGTGAGACGCTGGATCCCCAAGGTGGCTGCAGCCTTGAGGCCGGCGATTAAGCCCTCGTATTCCGCGATGTTGTTGGAGACCTTCTCACCACGCTGGAAACAGAGTTGCACGGCGTAGTAGAGCTTGTCCCCGACCGGGGAGACGAGTACAACTCCAGCCCCTGCTCCCCTGCGCGAACGCCCCATCGAAGTGCATGATCCAACCCTTAGGCGCCTCATCGCCGGGGGCAAGGGATTGGCCCTCATCCATCCCCCGGTCGGGAGCGTCCGTCCATTCGGCTACAAAGTCCGCCAGGGCTGCCCCCTTGATGACCCTGGTTGTGCTGAACTCTATGTTGAAGGCCTGCAGCTCGATGTTCCATTCTGCCACCCTCCCTGCCGCGTTGGGGTTGCGCAGCACTTTCTCCAACGGGTACGCAGAGACGACCTTGATGGGGTGCCCCTGGAAGTAATGGCACAGTTTTCTTGAGGCGACAAGGAGTGCAAGCAAGAGCTTTTGCTGCATAGGGTAGCGCGAGCGCGCGTCCCGCAACACGGTGCTGACGTAGTACACCGGATGCTCGACGAGGGAGAGGCCTTGCACGCCGCCCCTCTTCGCAGCGGGCTCATGAGGCCCGAGCGCCTCGGGGGCCGCCGATGCGACGAGGCCTCAGGGGCGTTATCTTGGGGAGGTGAAGGCTCCTTGGCATCGCGTGAGTCACCTTGCTTCTTGTCCGGTGGCCCTCCTGCGCCTGAAGGCGTAGCGCGCGTGCCGGCATGCTCTTCCCTGACCGCCACAAGCGCAGCACTGGCGGAGTGTGGGGTGGCAGCCAGGTATAGCAGTAGGGGCTCCCGGGGGCGAGGTGCCACCATTACTGGTGGACTCGTGAGGTACTGCTTGAGGTCCTCAAACGCCGCATCCGCCTCCGGAGTCCATTCGAAGGGGCCCTTCCTCTTCATGAGCTTGAAGAACAGCAGGGCCCGCTCGCCAAGCTTCGAGATGAAGCTCCCCAAGGAGGTCACGCAGCCCGCCAGCTTCTGCATTTCCTTGAGGGTCCGAGGCGGACTCATCTTGCTTATAGCCTTGACCTTCTCCGGTTTTGCCTCAATCCCTCGGTGCGACACCAAGAAACCGAGCAGTTTTCCTGACGGGACTCCGAAGACACACTTCTCGGGGTTGAGCCTCAGGTTCACCCGCCTCAGGCTGGCGAACGTCTCATCCAGGTCCTCGATCAAGGTCCTGGCTTCTCGCGACTTGACCACGATGTCGTCGACGTAGGCTTCCGCGTTCCTCCCGAGCTGCTGCCCCAGGGCGATGTGCATCAGCCACTAGAAGGTTGCGCCAGCGTTCCGTAGTCCGAAGGGCAAGAACGTGTAGCAGAACACACCACACGTGGTGAGGAAGGCTGTCTTCTCAACGTCTTCCACCACCATCTTGATCTGATGGTAGCCCGGGAAAGCGTCCAGGAAGCATAAAAGGTCGCACTCAGCGGTGGAGTCCACGATCTGGTCGATGCGCGGCAGCGGGAATGGGTCCAGGGGGCAGGCTTTGTTGAGGTTCGTGAAGTCGACACACATGCGCTCCTTCCCACACTTCTTCGGGACGACTACCGGGTTGGCGAGCCACTCCGGGTACTGCACCTCTAGGATGACTACGACCTCCTTCAGCTTGCCAACCTCTTGGGCGATGAACGCCTGCTTCTCTTGAGCCTGCCTCCTTGCCTTTTGCATCACTGTGCGTGCATTGGGACACACCATGAGGTGGTGCTCGATCACATCCCTCGGGCCCCCACCAGGTCAGAAGCGTTCCACGCGAACGCATCCTTTGTTGGATTTTGGGCTCCGCAAAACCCTCAAGATTCGAATACAGGGGCGTGTGCGAAGATCCCATGCAGCCTCGCCCTACCTAGCTCGCTACTTGACGGACAAGATGATGAACTCGCGCGATGGCGAGGAAGAAGATGAACACGGTGGTTTACCCAGGTTCGGGCCGCTGCGAAGCGTAATACCCTACTCCTGCTTTGGTGTATTGCCTCTCGTGGAGGTGTGGTGGATGAACTAGTACAGTGTTTTGGAGCCTCCTGAGGGCGCTCCTGAGGTGTTCTTCGCCCTCTGTTGGCTTGGTGATGGATGAGTGGATCGACCGGTTTCGGATCCCCCTCTACGGTGCAGGCTAACCTCTATATATAGCGGTGGCCCGGGTCCTCTTCCCTTATCGCAACGGCGGGAAGGGATCCCACAACGGCCAAATTTGAAGGGGGACAGGAGTACATGCCCGCCCTGCCCAAAGGCAGTCTTTGCCTTCAAAGTAGCTGTCCATGATGCAGAGGTGGGCTCGGCGATGACATCCGTCCTGCGGGGCTCGTGGTCGTGGTCTTGTTGCATCGGAATGGAAACCTTTGGGGGTGCTTTGGGAACCCGCGTACGTCCTTGCTCCCTTTGCACCAAAGGGGAAACTACGCCGCCTAGCGTGCTGGCGCCCGTCTGTCCTTCCTTGCATCATCTTTGACTCCTGAGGCCGGGTCCTGCATAGAGATCTCCGCCGCTCTTGACGCTCCTCCTCCTCGCGAGCCTAGGGGCCTCGCGAGGGCCTTGTCTCGAGTGGGGCTGTGCATGGTTGTGCTTGGCTGACGAAGTGGGCCGTGCCCTGGGCCGCAGGCAGGCAGGTCTGGGTACCCCCATTCCCAGAATGCAGACAGTAGCCCCCGGGCCCAAGGCGCGCTCGAGCTGGCTTCTGGGCGAAGCCTTGAGGGCGGCCTGAGGCGCCGCGGGCCCCAAACGCCTGCGGGCCAGGCTTTACACGCGTCGAGCGCCCGGGCGGCGACGCCTCCGCTCCCCGAGGGCGTCAGGAACCGCACCAAGTCAGATTGACTCGACGCCCGTGTGCAGCGCCGCCCATCATTACCCTTCCTTGAATGCTGCCGCTGCTTTGGGCCTCTACTCCTCGGGCCATGCGGATGTTACCCTTCAATCGGCAGGAGAGGCGACACGGACTGTACTACGCCGGTCGCACCGCTCTGCGGCGCCCGAGAGGCGCATGATGCCTGCTCTCCCACGATGCCTCGTGGCTGCAGTTACGCCTATAAATCCGCCCCGCCCCTGGCAGGGGAGGGGCATTGCAGTCTTGAGGCTTCTTCCTGCTTCCTTCGCTCCGCCGAGAAAACCCTCTCCTCTTGCCATCTTCTCGTCTTCCATGGCGTCTGGAGGCAGCGGTGGGGGGCCCTCAGGGCCGGCGCAAGTTCGCCGACGCTGGGCCATGGTCGACGAGTGAGTATTCCGCCGCCTCCCTATTCCTTAGTCGTTTTGTCCAGTGTTCCGAGCATGATCCTCTCCTTCTCCCAGGGCGCCTGCGGCCAAGAAGCGCAGGCTTGGCGAACTTCAGGAGAAAGCGGAGGCGCTGCGGGCCTGGCTGGAGACCGCCGAGGCCGCCTTCCAAGCCGCCCTCAGGGGCGAAGCGGAAGCCAGGGCGGAGCTGGCGTCCCTCCAGGGCCAGGTCCAGGAGGCGGCCGACGCCGTGTAGGCCGCCCAAGACGAGGCGGCGCATGCCAGGCTGCTGGAATCCCAACGCGCCAAGCAGTTCCTGGACATCGCCAGCCGCGTGGCCGGCGCGGTGAGCCGGTTCGTTGGGGACGCCCCCTCGCTGCCGAACGTGCGCGGCGACGGGTGTCGGTGTCAAAACCGGCGGATCTCGGGCAGGGGGTCCCGAGCTGTGAGACTAGAATCGATGGTAACAGGAGACGGGGGAGACGATGTTTACCCAGGTTCGGGCCCTCCTATGGAGGTAATACCCCACGTCCTGCTTGATTATATTGATGGTATAAGGGTTACAGAGTTGATCTACCTCGAGATCGATTGGCTAAAACCCTAGATGAGTTCTCTCTCCCGCTACAACCTAAAACCCTCCGGCTTATATAGACGCCGAGGGTACCTAGGGTTTACACATGGTCGGTTACATGTCGAAGGGATAAACATGCCTATTCACTACTTCAAACATGGAGGATACACCACGATTCCCGAAGCTTCCTTCCTAGAGACAGGGTCTTCGATCAATCCAGTGCTCGGCAAGCGGCCCATATAGTCCGGCGCATAAGAAATAGGTCGGCCTCCCGAGGACCCCTTAAACCAGGACTCCCTTAGTAGCCCCCGAACTAGCCTCCAACGCGAAGGGTCCTAGCTCCAGCTGCTTCATATGATTAGAGTCTTCGGCTTGCGAGGCGAGTTCCTTCCTCCAAATAGTGATCGGCCGAGTTTAGTTCGGCCTCCGACGACGTGTAGTTTTCCCGATCATGGATCGTCCGAACACCATGAATAACTCGGCCCTAAAGGCCAAACGTCAAGGGGTAAATAGTGCTCCCTTACAACCTTTCAAATGAAAGGTCACGGCCCACCACGACTGCTGAACCAGTCGCAAAAACTCGATTCGCGGTTCGAGGACGCCTTCATCAGCACGATCCATCAATGTACAGATCATGCTCCGTTTCACATGGGATATGTTTAATCATGCGCGTATAACGGCACGCACGTCTTGGGAAGTGGAGGGATTCACGGCGCAGTGAAGGGAGGCTAACCGGCATCAAGCCCAATAAAAGGGAAAGAAAACCCCAAGCCTTAACCGCACTTCCCATTCGCGTCCCCGCTTCCCCAATCTCCTGAGCCTCCAGAGCTCAGATCTAGGTTTTCCACCCTTCCTCCTTCGAGCTCAGCCATGGCCGGCTCAGGCTCCAACGGCAAGTGGGAGGCTTCCACGGTCACAGACCAGGACATCCGGGACCTCAAGGACGCCAGCTACCTCCCTGCCAACATCTTGCACCGTGCCCCGGAGGAGGGCCAGGTGATCCCCACCCCCAAACCAGGCGAGAGAGTGGTTTTTATTCCTCACTTCATCCGAGGACTGAGCTTCCCGCTCCACCCCTTCGTTAGGGGCCTCATGTTCTTCTACGGACTCGACTTCCACGACCTCCCGCCGAACTCCTTCATGCACATATCGGACTTCATCATCGTCTGCGAGGCCTTCTTGTGGGTCGAACCACACGTCGGACTGTGGCTCAAGATCTTCAATATCAAGCCGAAGTGTGTCGTAGGCGAACACGTAGACTGCGGCGGGGCGGTCATCAGCAAGCTTCCCCGCGCAGGATGGCCATCCGGCACCTTCATTGACACCATCAAGACTTGGCAAAAAGAGTGGTTTTACATCACCGAGCCAAGGGAGGAGGGTGGAACTGTTCCTGCCGAATTCAGATCTGGTCCCCTCACCAGCTTGACCTCATGGGTCCGGAAGGGCCTCGACTGGGGGTCGGATATAGAGGTGGACGACCTGCAGAGGCGTATCGCCTCCATGATCAAGGACAAAACCGAGCTGACCAACGTGGTCCAGATTATGCTCCGGCGGCGCATCCTCCCCTGCCAGCACTGGGACTCTCCTATGTGGACTTATCGGCTTGACGATGAGCCTACGATTCGTCAGCTCTTCCGCACCACTCGGGAGAGGCTGTGGAAGGCGCTGTTCAAGGCGCAGGAGAACTGGCCAGCCGAGAAGGAGGACCAGGGCCTGCGCGCCGATAAACCCCCTTCCCAGGTATGACATAGTTTCGCTTGATCGGCTTCGTTATCCTGAAGAAAATCCAAGCACTTTCTGATCACTTCCGCAGGAATGGTTGAGCAAGGCCACGGGCATCAAATGCCCGGCTCCACAGCCCGAAGACCCCAGTTCCCAGCTGCTATCGGAGATGCTTGTCGTGGCGCCTTACAAGGCGCCAGAGAAGAAGGAGAAGAAGAAGAAACCAGGCCGAGAAGGCCTGCGCATCAGGGACCAGCCGGAGGCTGTGTCCGAGGAAACCCACGCCTCCTCGAATCAAGAGGAGGAGCACGAGGGCGAGGGGGAAGGCGATTCCCCCCTCGCAAGAAAGAGGGCGGCGTCATCGGACGCCACAGAGGATGTACCTCCTCCCGCCCTAAAGAAAGCGCGCTGGACACAGTTAATTCTGTTCGACGACAGTTCGGACTCGGGTACCAAGTCCGAGGACTTCGAGAAGGTTCCACGAAGGAGCCTCAGGGTCAAGCCCCCAGCTCGAAGGTAAAGATCCGAAGACTTCCTGAGCTATTAGTGCTAAGTTTTGAATGTTATTAACATGTAAGCGCCCATTGACTTGCAGCCCACCACGTGTTCTTCCCACTCTTCAAGTCTCGGACAGGGAGACCCCGCTCGCCGAGCTAGCGGAGAGCGGGACCGCGTCGCACCCCTCTCCTCTGGGCGCCGCGAAGGATGCCGTGAAGGTGTCATCCCAACAGGCACCTTTGGAGCTGGACCCCAGAGGCGGGGGCAACGACGTCATGGTCGAGGCTAACGCCTCGGCCGCCGAAGACCGGGGGGAAAAGCCCTTCCCGGATACTGAGGAGATCGGACGAGGCGATGTCCAGTCCCTTCCGAGGTCGTCTCCGGAGCGCACCATGCGTCCGGAGGCACCGGTTCAATCCCCGGTTGGAGATCGGGTCAACCGATCTCCACTGGCGCCACCGACCAACGGTTGGCCGGCTATGGGGGAGGCTCTGTCAAGCGCCTCCATCTCGGAGGAGCACCACACCCTTATGGGTGCGGTTTTACAAAGCATTCAGTCCGTTGATAGCGGACTGAAGGAGGCCTTCAAGGGTATTCTGACGGGCTTCCAGGTAAGCCACGTAATGTTTTGTTAATTTACTATTTTTGTGCCATCGTTATATATATAGCAGCCCCCGAGCCCTAGGTGAGTTTGGTAAAACTTACCTGGGGGTCAATCATAGACCACTAACCGGACAGTGCGTGAGACAACATTTGTTCGGAATGTTCCAATAGCCCTTAAGACGACCGAACATGTGATCATGTTTATGATATCTCGGAGGTTTGAATCCATGTAACCTGATTGTGGTTTGTTATGTGTAGGCTTCGTCATCGGCAGTGGCTGTTAATGCCGCCGAGCTAGACGAGCTAAATCGGAAGCTCAAGAGCTCCGAAGATGAGCTCGACGCTCTGAATAAGAGATTCGACGAGGCCCAAGGTAACCGGATTATTGTCGGATTTCGGGCTCCGCAAAACCCTTAAGATTCGAACACAGGGGCGTGTGCGAAGATCCCCTGCAGCTTCACCCAACCTAGCTCGCTACTCGATGGACACAACGATGAACTCGCATGATGACAAGGAAGAAGGTGAACACGACATTTTACCCAGGTTCGGGCCGCTGCGAAGCGTAATACCCTACTCCTGCTTTGTCGGATTGCCTCTCGAGGAGGTGGGGTGGATGAACTAGTACAGTGTTCTAGAGCCTCGCGAGGGCTCCCCTGAGGTGTTCGGGGCCCTCTGTGGCTTGGTGATGGATGAGCGGTGGAATGGATGGGATCCCCCTCTACGATGCAGCCTACGATCTATATATGGCGGTGGCTTGGGTCCTCTTCCCTTATCGCAACGGCGGGAAGGGATCCCACAACGGCCAATTTCGAAGGGGGACAGGAGTACATGCTCGCCCTTCCCAAAGGCGGTCTTCGCCTGCAAAGTAACTGTCGATGGCGCAGAGGTGGGCTCGGTGATGACATCCGCCCTGCGGGGCTGGTGGTTGCGGTCTTGTTACATCGGAATGGAAACCTTTGGGGGTTGCTTTGGGAACCCGCATTCGTCCTTGCTCCCTTTGCTCAAAAGGGGAAACTGCGCCGTCTGGCGCGCTGGCGCCCGCCTGTCCTTCCTTGCGTCACCTTTGACTCCTGAGGACGGGCCTTGCATAGAGATCTCCGCCGCTCCTCTTCGCGAGGCTAGGACCCTCGCGAGGGCCTTGTCTTGAGTGGGGCCGCGCCCGCCTGTGTTTGGTTGACGAAGTGGGCCATGCCCTGGGCCGCAGGCAGGCAGGTCTGGGTACCCCCATTCCCAGAACGCCAACAGTAGCCCCCGGGCCCAAGGTGCGCTCGAGCTGGCTTCCCGGTGAAGCCTTGGGGACGGCCCGAAGCGCCGCGGGCCCCAATTGCCTGCGGGCCAGGCTTCACACGCGTCGAATGCCTGTGCAGCGACGCCCCCGCTCCCCGAGGGAGTCAGAAGCCGTCCAAGTCAGACCGACGCGACGCCCGCGTGCAGCACCGGCCATCATTGCCCTCCCTTGAATGCTGCCACCGCTTTGTGCCACGCGAACGTCACCCTTCAGAGGCCGCACGCCCCCGGGAACGCGAGGGGGCACCGGGCGGCCCTTGGCTGTATATAAGCTGGCGAGGGCGAGAAAGCCCTCCCTCACCTTTGTCTTCTTTGCCTTCCCATCTTTAATCCGTTGCTCCCCTAGTCATGGCGTCGGTGAGGAAGCTCTCTGCTGCTGAGAAGGGAAAGGCCTCCGGGGAGGGTCCGGCCGCTCCGCCGCCGAAGAGGGGCCGCGGTCATCCCCGGAAGCGCGCTGCGACGCCGACAGTGGTTTCCGGTGAGCGCGGCCGTACTTCTGCACGCCCCGGGGTCACTATCGGCGGCCGCGGTGGTGCGTCGTCCAGCGCGGGCGGCTGTAGCGACCGAGGCGTCGGCGTCCGAGGTGGGAGGTCGGCGGTGGCCGCCCGGCCGCCGCGCCCGCGGCTCCATTCGGCCGACACGGCCCAGGAATTCGTGACGTGGGCGGAGAGGCCGGAGGCCGCTTGGTTCCAACTCCCGAACTTCTTCGCGGAAGCGCTGCCGGCCAGAGGGCCTGCCGGCCTATGGTTGCAGGCCGACGGCTGCTGCAGCGCGGCGTCTTGGGTGGAGGTCGAGGTCACCCCCGGAGGCTACGTGTATCTGAACCGCGGGTGGCAAGCGTTCGCCCGTGCTCGCGGCCTGAAGGTGAGACGCATCCTTCTCTTCAAGTATGACGGGGAGGCGACGCTCTTTGTCAAGATCTTCGGGGAAGGGGGTGAGCGTCTGGGGTGCTGCCCGGAGCACGTCGGCCGCGACTGTCTGGGAGATGAGCTTGCCCTTCACGACGGGCGCCGCGCCTCCAGCAGCAGCGACTCCCCCTCCGGAGGGAGCCCGAGCGACAGCAGCGACAACGGCTATGATGTGCTGCCACGCTGGCGTGCTCGAACCTCAGGGGGTAGCCAACCGGCGCGGCGCCGTCCCTCCGTTCCAGGGGCGTCCGTGCCGCCGCGTCTCCATGAGGTCGTGAAGGGTGAGGAGGGCGCTGGCTGAGCGCCGGTGCGCCGACGCCTGGGCTCCCGAGGCGGCAACCCCCGTGGGGCTTTTCACTTTCTTTCTCCTCCTCTTCCCCTATCCCTACGGTCAAAGAAACAAGGAAAGGCCCCACGGGCGTGTAATGGACTTGGGCGGTTGCCCCTCTTTATCAGCACTTTTGTCATGGGTCCTGGCCCTTGTATTTTGTTGTTTGAAATTGCCTTCCGGTCGTGGTTAGGATACTTAGCTTGGTATGCTCGCGGTAGGCTCCTGGGTTGTGGAGGCGCGGCTGCGGCGCCCGGAGAGCCCGTTCGTCCGGCGGGCTTTTTCTTCTTGCGAGCGAGGTAGGTCGGGAGCTCTGTCGACGCTCTGTGTCTGTAGGTCCCAGTCCCGCACATTTCCCTACCATCGTAAGGTACGACCAGCTCACCTAGACGCACCTCACGTGGCGAGGCCCCGACACCCCTGATGCCGACCGGAAACCAAGGACGACATCAAGGGGCGAGTGGCTTTGCGACCGGTAAGGCTCCTGAGGCGCGATGCTCAGGAGCCCCCTTCGACACTCAAGCAGCTCTACGTCGGCAGGTCCCAGTCCCGCACATTTCCCCACCACCGTTAGGTACGATCGGAAACCGAGGACGCAGTTCACGGGGCGAGGCCCCGACACCCCTGACGCCGACCGGAAACCAAGGACGACATCAGGGGGGCAAGTGGCCTTATGACCGGTAAGGCTCCTGAGGCGTGATGCTCAGGAGCCCCCTTAGACGCTCAAGCTGCTCCCAAAAATTTTGCTTCCTGCCCCGAGAGGGGCGGGCTTCCCGTGGCTCCGAGTTATCGTTCAAGTAGCCCTACGTCGGCAGGTCCCAGTCCCGCACATTTCCCCACCACCGTTAGGTACGACTGGAAACCAAGGACGCACTTCACGGGGCGAGGCCCCGACACCCCTAACGCCGACCGGAAACCAAGGACGACATCAGGGGGGGCGAGTGGCCTTATGACCGGTAAGGCTCCTGAGGCATGATGCTCAGGAGCCCCCTTAGACGCTCAAGCTATCGCAAGGAAAATTAAACTTTTGTTTCCTTTCCAAGATGGCGCGTCGGGCCATAAATGGTGCCCCCGAGCAAGTACGAGACGACATGCACCTGCTGACTCATCCGTGTGTACCAAAGAGGATCCGGGCGCCAAGGCATTGGCGAGGTGTAAGCACCATGCCCCCCAGCCCCCGCTCGCGGGGTACGAGGGGGAGGGGAGCAGGCGAGTGCTTGACTCGAAGAGAGGAAAAACCAACACGAGAAATGGCGATGAAAACAAATCTTTGACCCTTTCCTTTAAAACATGATTTGGAAAACCCCGAGTTTAGTTTCATAAAGGCTGGCAAATCCAAACACAAGAAGAGCAAATAATGGCCGCGTCCGGCGCCTAAACTAGTTTTCGTCTTCCCCCAGCGCTGAGCGTAGGGCATCCACGTTGCATGGGCATAGCCATTGATGGGCAGTGTTGACTTCTCCGCCAGCGCGGAGCTGTGGCTGCCACATTGCACGGAGGAACCCCTCCGCGTCCTCGGGGGGATCTGGGCGTATACATCCCACTCATTATTACGTGAGAGTGTCACGGGTAGAACTTCCGGAGGTGCTGGATGTTCCAGGCGTTCTGGATGGGGACCCCGTCCTGAGTCTCCAGGCACACGGCGCCAGGCCTGGAGACATGAGCGACCTTGAACGGGCCCTCCCACATGGGCGAGAGCTTGTGCAAGCCCTCCCTGGAGAGAACCCGCCTCAGGACGAGGTCTCCGACTTCGAGGTTCCTGGAGCGGACGTTGCGGCAGTGGTAGCGCCGTAGCGCTTGCTGATACCGCGCAGCTCGGAGCGAAGCTTGACGACGCGCCTCCTCTCCAAGCACGAGGTCCGTTCCCCGCGCAGCATCCTGACGCTCCTCGTCAAACGCCAAGACCCGCGGGGATCGGTGCTTGATCTCGTGGGGGAGGACAGCTTCGGCTCCATAGACGAGGAAGAACGGGGTCTCGCCGGTGGGCTTAGTTGCGGTGGTGCGGATGGACCACAGCACCGACTGAAGCTCATCGACCCAACCCTGCCGCAAGCTTCAAGCTTCTTCTTGAAGCTCCTTGCCTTGAGGCCTCGCAGGACCTCCGCGTTGGCGCGCTCCGCCTGGCCGTTGCTCCGTGGGTGGGCTACCGAAGCGTAACATATCTGCGTTCCAAGGTTAGCACAATAGGTCTTGAAGAGGTGACTTGTGAACTACGAACCGTTATCGGTGATGATGCGGTTGGGGACACCGAAGCGGCTTACGAGGCCCTTGATGAACTTGACGGCCGACCCGGCCGGGATGGTGCGCACGGGCTCCACCTCCGCCCATTTGGTGAACTTGTCGATGGCGACGTAGAGGTAGCGGTACCCGCCCGCTGCCCGCGGAAAGGGCCCCAGTATGTCCGGCCCCCAGACCGCAAAGGGCCAGGAGAGTGGGATGGTCTGGAGGCCCTGCGCGGGTTGGTGAATCTGATTGGCATGAAACTGGCAAGCCTCGCAAGACCGGACTAGCTCGATGGCGTCGTCAAGCGCCGAGGGCCAGTAGAAGCCTGATCGGAATGCCTTCCCTGCCAGTGTACGTGAAGAAGAGTGATGCCTGCAGTCTCCTCTGTGGATGTCGGCCAGCAGCTCACACCTTTGCTCCTTGGAGATGCACCGCAGCGCGACGTCGTTCGGGCGCCTGCGGTACAAGTCGCCGTCTCGCAAGCAGTAGGCTGTGGCTTGTCGGGCTATGCGCTCCGCGTCTTCCTCCTTTTCCGGTAGCGTGCCGTGAAGCAGGTACGCCCTGAACTCTTGCATCTAGCTGTCGGCCTGGGGCTCCAAGGCCAGGAGCAGTCGGGCTCCTAAGGCCTGGCCACAGTCTGGAGCCCCCGAGGGCGGTGCTGGGGGGAGCTCCTCACTCCGTGGTGCCAGGCCTTTGGTAGGCGGTGTCGAGGAGGGCTGGAAGAGCCGTTCCTCGAAGATGCTTGGCACTTGCGGCTCGCGGCGCGAGGCCCTCTTGGCAATGTCATCGGCTTCCTTGTTCGCGCCGTGCGGGATGTGCTGCAACTCCAAGCCCTGAAAATGTTTTTCAATCTTATGTACCTCTTCCAAATACGCCTCCATGTGCTCGTCCTTGGGTGTATACTCTTTGTTGGAGAAGTTGACGAGGAGCTGGGAGTCGCCCATGACGGTGAGGCACCGAACCCCCAGGGCCGCCGCCGCCTTGAGGCCGGCGATGAGGCCCTCGTACTCCGCGATGTTGTTGGAGACCTTCTCCCCATGCTGGAAACAGAGCTGCACAGCGTAGCTGAGCTTGTCTCCTGCCGGGGAAGTGAGCACGACCCCGGCTCCCGCTCCCTTGCGCGTGAAGGCTCCGTCGAAATGCATGATCCATCCTTCGAGTGTCTCATCGCCAGGGGTGAGGGACCTGCTCCCTTCTAGCCCCCGGTCCGGGGCGTCTGTCCACTCCGCCACGAAGTCCGCTAGTGCTGCCCCTTTGATGACCCTGGTCGTGCTAAACTCTATGTTGAAGGCCTGCAGCTCGATGTTCCATTCGGCGACTCTCCCTGCCGCGTTGGGGTTGTGCAAGATCCTCTCCAAGGGGTACACAGAGACGACCTTGATGGGATGTCCCTGGAAGTAGTGCCGCAGTTTTCGTGAAGCGACAAGGAGCGCCAGGAGGAGCTTCTGCTGCATGGGGTAGCATGAGCGCGCTTCCCGCAGCACCGTACTGACGTAGTACACCGGATGTTCGACTAGGGTGAGGTCTCCCGCGGTGTCCTTCCCCATGGTGGGCCCAAGGGACCTCGGCGCCTCGGGGGCCGTTGGTGCTGAAGAGGCTTCGAGAGGGTCGAGCGCTTCAGGGGCCGTCGGAGAAGCCAGGGCCTGATGAGGGTTGAGCGCTTCAGGGGCCGTCGGAGAGGCCAAGGCCTGATGAGGGTTGAGCGCTTCAGGGGCCGTCGGAGCGGCTTGGGCTTCGGGTGCCCCAGCTCGGGGAGGAGCGGGCTCCTGTTGGCCCTGCGAGCCCCCTGGCTCTGCGTGTGGGGACCCGCCGGTGCCTGTCGATGCGGCGCGTGCGCCGGTCGCTCTTTCCTGACTGCCGCCAATGCGGCGCTGGCGGAGTGGGGGGTGGCAGCCAGGTATAGCAACAAGGGCTCCCGAGGGCGAGGCGCTACCATCACTGATGGACTCGTGAGGTATCGCTTGAGTTCCTCGAAGGCTGCGTCGGCCTCCGGGGTCCATTCGAAGGGCCCCTTCCTTTTCATGATCTTGAAGAACGGCAAGGCCCGCTCGCCGAGCTTGGAGATGAAACGCCCCAAGGAGGTCACGCATCCCGCCAGCTTCTGCTTTTCCTTTAGGGTTTGGGGCGCGCTCGTCTTGTTTATGGCCTTGATCTTTTCCGGGTTCGCCTCGATTCCCCAGTGCGACACCAGGAAACCGAGCAACTTGCCCGAGGGGACCCCGAAGACGCACTTTTCGGGGTTGAGCTTCAGGTTTACCTCCCTCAGGCTGGCGAATGTCTCCTCCAAGTCCTCGACCAGGGTCTTGGCAGCCCTGGACTTGACCACGATGTCGTCGACGTAGGCTTCTGCATTCCTCCCGAGCTACGGCCCCAGGGCGATGTGCATCAGCCGTTGGAAGGTCGCTCCAGCGTTCCGCAGCCCGAAGGGCATGCACGTGTAGCAGAACACCCCACACGTGGTGAGGAAAGCCGTCTTCTCGACGTCCTCCCCCGCCATTTTGATCTGGTGGTAACCCGAGAAGGCATCCAGGAAGCACAGGAGGTCGCACTCCGTGCTGGAGTCCAGGATTTGGTCGATGCGCGGCAGCGGGAATGGGTCCTGGGGGCAGGCTTTGTTGAGGCTCGTGAAGTCGATGCACATACGCTCATTCCCGACTTCTTCGGGACGACCACCGGTTTGGCCACCCACTCAGGGAAACGCACCTCCCGGATGACCCCTGCCTCCTTCAGCTTGCCGACCTCCTGAGCGATGAATGCCTGCTTCTCCGGAGCTTGCCTCCTTGCCTTTTGCTTCACCGGACGCGCGTTCAGGCACACCATGAGGTGGTGCTCGATTACGTCCCTCGGGACCCCCACCAGGTCAGAGGCGCTCCACGCGAACGCGTCCTTGTTCACCCTGAGGAAGGCCACCAACGCCTCCTCTTGGTCTTGAGGCAGGTCGGCACCGATGGTGAAGGTTGGGCCAGGGTTTCCTTCGTCCACCGGTACCTGCCTCGTTTCCACCCGGTTCTGGGAGAACATGTGCTTCTTCTTCACAGACGCGACGTCGGGGACACCCCCGGGGTCCACCGCGGCCCGCGTGCCCCCCCGGCACTGGCGCGCGCCACGGCCGCAGCCTTGTAGGCGAGCTTGAGCACGTGGTACGCGTCCTTGACATTCCCCACAACGGTGAGGACGCCGCCGCTCCCGGGCATCTTGACGACGTTGTACCCTGGGTGCGTTGCCGCCATGAACTGAGCGAGGGCGGGGTAACCGAGTATCGCGTTGTACGCGAGGTGGATCTGGGCGACGTCGAAGTCGACCTGCTCGGTGCGGAAGTTGGAGCGGGTGCCGAAGGTGACGGGGAGGCGCACCCGCCCCACGGGGGCGACAGAACCGCCGACTACCCCAGAGAAGGGCCTTGAAGGTGCGAGCAGATCACGGGGTACCCGCAGCGCATCGAAGGCCTCCAGGGAGATGACGTTGAGGCCGGCGCCACCGTCTATGAGGGTCCTGGAGACGGCCACGCCGCGTATGGTCGGCGTGCACAACATGGGGAGCGTTCCAGCGGCCGATGTCGTCTTGGGGTGGTCGTCGGGGCAGAAGGTGATGTCGATCTCCGGCCATGCGCGGTACTCCGCGGGTTCGGGCCACGGCCGAACCGCTCCCACATGGCATAGGAACCGCTTGACATGGCGGCCGGAGGGTGGTGCCTGCGACCCGCCGAGGATCCAGGCGACCGCGGGGGCGGCCCTGCCGCCGTCAGGAATCTCGCCCGCCATGGAGTTGCCGAACTGTGGCTTGGCCTCTGCCGCAAGTGAGGAAGCTCCGACACGCCCCCTACCTGGCGCGCCAAATGTCGGATTTCGGGCTCCGCAAAATCCTTAAGATTCGAACAGAGGGGCGTGTGCGAAGATCCCCTGCAGCTTTGCCCAACCTAGCTCGCAACTCGATGGACACAACGATGAACTCGCACGATGACGAGGAAGAAGGTGAACACGACAGTTTACCCAGGTTCGGGCCGCTGCGAAGTGTAATACCCTACTCCTGCTTTGGTGGATTGCCTCTTGAGGAGGTGGGGTGGATGAACTAGTACAGTGTTCTAGAGCCTCGCGAGGGCTCCCCTGAGGTGTTCAGGGCCCTCTGTGGCTTGGTGATGGATGAGCGGTGGAATGTATGGGATCCCCCTCTACGGTGCAGCCTACCATCTATATATGGCGGTGGCTTGGGTCCTCTTCCCTTATCGCAACGGTGGGAAGGGATCCCACAACGGCCAATTTCAAAGGGGGACAGGAGTACATGCTCGCCCTGCCCAAAGGCGGTCTTTGCCTGCAAAGTAACTGTCGATGGCGCAGAGGTGGGCTCGGCGATGACATCCGCCCTGCGGGGCTGGTGGTTGCGGTCTTGTTACACCGGAATGGAAACCTTTGGGGGGTGCCTTGGGAACCCGCGTTCGTCCTTGCTCCCTTTGCTCAAAAGGGGAAACTGCGCCGTCTGGCGCGCTGGCGCCCGCCTGTCCTTCCTTGCGTCACCTTTGACTCCTGAGGCCGGGCCTTGCAGAGAGATCTCCGCCGCTCCGGAGGGGGCCTGGGGAGGCCCTTCCCTTGCCGGTCTTGACGCTGCTCCTCCTCGCGAGGCTATGGCCCTCGCGAGGGCCTTGTCTTGAGTGGGGCCGCGCCCGCTTGTGTTTGGTTGACGAAGTGGGCCATGCCCTGGGCCGCAGGCAGGCAGGTCTGGGTACCCCCATTCCCAGAACGACGACGATTATAATATCCGAATTCTTCATCACCGTACTGTCGACGCAGTATTTTTATATGTTTGATGCTTACGCAGCCTCGACGAAGGAAATTGAGAAGTTCAACGCCGAGCCTCAGGAGGCGAAACAGGAGGCCGCGAGCGAGAAAGCGGCGGCCGAACTAGCGGCTCGGGTGGAGGAAATCTAGCAGGAGCTCAAAGACGCCGGTCAAAAGTGCGAGGACCTCAAGCAGAAAGGCAAGGAGCAGGCCGCCGAACTATCCACTTTGAAATCCAATCTCCAGAAGGAGCGGGTCGATAGGCGGTTCTATGAAGAGCAAGTCAGCCAGGTCAAGGCTATCACGGATGGTAAGCCGTATTTACTGCAGTGTGTCTTCGGGGATAGCAAGTTCGCATTGCTTACCCAAGTGTGGCGTTCCTCAGGCGTCTGCTCGGACCTCCAGAAGAGCACATCGGACGCAAACCAGTTCTATGCTTCGCGGGAAGAGGGAGATGAAGCTCGGCTGTTTTGGGCGCAATATGAAGCCCCCGAGCGCTCTCCTCTCCTCATTGAGCAGCTGAAGCAGCTGATAGAGCTACACCGGATGGCGGAGCCGGCCATGAAGGATCTCTGCATCCGGCTATGGCCCGACGAGCCGTTGCCGAGTAGCTACTTTGGCCTGGTGCAGAAGCTGAGCAACGCCTCGCCTCGGATCGATGCACTAAGGCGGTCCTCCTGTATCGAGGGAGCTCGGATGGCCTTCGCAAGGGCCAAGGTGCACTGGCCGGGTCTTGATCCGACGAAAATAGCCACCGCTCCGCCGCCCCCTGGAAAGGAGCATAGGTGCCCTGCATGATACTTCTCCATAGTTATGGAGGGTTCTCGGGCAATAGAGACTCAATGTTCGAGAGAAAACATTTATGAGTAAATGCGTTGTAATATGTCTGAAGACCTTTTAACGCGTTTATATTTAAGATGCATGGTTTATCATGTCTTTCGTGTTTTTGCATCCTTTATAACTCTTGTGTGGCCGTTGAAATTGAAAGCTGCGAGTCGTCGGCTTCAGCCCCCATGTAGATACTACGCGGGGTGTCTCTGCCAACGCACTGTGACCCTTAGCCGAGCTATCGGTACCCGAAGGCGGTAGTGTGGGGCGAACAAGGCAATCGGACCATAATGCTTTATTTCTTTCACTTAGCCATAGGAGCGCGAGAAAGGAGTGCGGGGGGGGGGGGGGGGGCTGATGACTAGCCCCCAGGGGTTTGTGATGTTCGGATGAACCGCGGCCAAAGCCGATATCACATGGTTTGTACGAATACCAAACGCATCGCATGACACGGAATAACCTCTAACGAGGTTTATTTAAGCTCGGATTCGCAGACCGGTTCTCGCATACTATGACAGTCAGTTTTCGGCTTTCTCCACCGAGGTGCTTGACCCGGCTAGCCGGAAGCATAATCGCATCGGTTCTCCTAAGGGGCAACCACAGGAGCCGGGCATCGATCCCAACTATTGACCCAAGACATAGTTCGGAACCAATGCATACAAAGCGGAATTCCAAGACGCCGAACGCAAAATCAGTTGTGCTTAGGGCGATTTTTAAGTTCGAGCCCCCGGTCTATTAGCCGGCTGCATCATAAAGTATACCGAACAGGTTCGCAAGAAGAGGGGGAAAATAGAGAGTGTGCCAAAAAAGATAGCGAAGCGATCATGTATGATACATCTGTTTTTTACTCAACAACTCTTATTATTCAAATTGCCGATGCAACTGTTTACAGGTATTAAAAATGAAATATAAACCTTACAGGAGGGGTTGTACCGGGGGTCTTCGATGGGTGACCTGACGTCCTCGATGTGCCCTGTCGTTTGTCCGCTCCTGCGTCTCCTAAGGTGTTGTATACCGCTATGGGTTTTGCTATTCGGCGAGTGGATTTTGGAGAAAAATCTTGAGAAGTCGCCGAAGTTTGAATGAGCTTTACGCCTTAGCAAGTACTTTATGGTACCTGTAGTGTGTCCGAAGACGTTTTGATGGTGATAGTTCGGTCCAGCCGAACACTTACCCTTTGATAGTTTTTCCCCACCGCTGTCCATGCAATTTTGAGCGCGAAGTTGTGCCTCCTTGGCACATACTTTGCTGGTTCTAGGGCTGTGCGATGGGGCGCGAGTCCCTATTTATGGGGAGAAGAAGGTTCTGGTACTTCAGGTTGAAACCGAGCTCGCTTCCCAGCATTACGCGCTTTTACAGG
This sequence comes from Elymus sibiricus, assembly GCA_039707655.1. Classification (NCBI taxonomy): domain Eukaryota; kingdom Viridiplantae; phylum Streptophyta; class Magnoliopsida; order Poales; family Poaceae; genus Elymus; species Elymus sibiricus. The sequence continues at coordinate 314,539,760 of CM077673.1, forward strand.
AGATGTCGGCGTTCGCCGATCATCAGTGTAATGGAATTCGGCCGCCAGGGCCAACGCATGTTCCTCAGTTCAGAGGGAGCGCTCTGTGTTGCCATTAACAGTAATGACCCTCTTGGGGCCGGGCATTTTGAGCTTGAGGTATGCGTAGTGTGGGACGGCATTAAAGCGAGCGAACGCTGTACGGACGAGCAGGGCATGATAGCCGCTGCGGAAAGGTACGATGTCGAAGATCAAGTCCTCGCTTCGAAAGTTATCGGGCGAGACGAACACTATTTCCAGGCTTACAGAGCCCGTGCACCGGGCTTCGACGCCTGGGATCACTCCTTTAAAGGTAGTGTTGCTGGGTTTGATCCTTGACGGATCTATGCCCATCTTTTTCACCGTGTCTGAGTAAATCAGATTGAGGCTACTTCCTCCGTCCATTAGGAATTTAGCGAGGTGATACCCGTCTATGATGGGGTCTAGGACGAGGGCGGCCGAACCCCCATGACGGATACTAGTCGGGTGGTCACGTCGATCGAAGGTGATCGGGTATGACGACCATGGGTTATACTTCGGGGCTACATGCTCTACGACGTAGACATCTCGAAGGGCGCGCTTCCTCTACTTTTTGGGTATATGAGTGGCGTATATCATATTTACTGTTTTTACCTCTGAAGGGAATTTCTTTTGTCCACCACCGATCGGACACTGGGGCTCATCCTCGTCCTCGCTGCGTGGGCTCTTGCCTTGGTCCTCGGATGCGAGCTTGCTGGCCTGTTTGAATACCCAACAATTACGGTTGGTGTGGTTGGCGGGCTTCTCTTGAGTGCCATGGATCTGGCAAGGCCTCTCCATGATCTTGTCTAGCGGGGTGGGTCCGTCGCGATTGCCTTTAGGAGGCTTCTTCCGCTGCCCAGGCCGGGAGTTGCGGAAGCCGGCGTTAACGGCCGTGTCATCGGCATCACTATTGTTGTGCCGGCGCTTATTCTTGTTGCGCTTTGGTTTCTCGTTTCCATCCCGAACTTCGGAGGTTCCGGGGTCTTCGGGGTTGTGGCTACGTCTTGCTAGTCAGTTATCCTCACCCGCGCAAAAGCGAGTCATGAGTGATGTAAGGGCGGACATTGTCCTTGGTTTATCCTGGCCGAGCTGACGAGCCAGCCACTCATCCTGAATATTGTGCCTGAAAGAGGTTATTGCTTCGGCGTCCGGGCAGTCAACGATCTGGTTTTTCTTGGTCAAGAACCGATTCCAGAATAGCCGTGCGGATTCTCCTGGCTTCTGGACGACGTTGCTTAGGTCGGAGGAGTCCGGCGGCCGAACATAAGTGCCCTGGAAGTTAGATCGGAATGCATCTTCTAGATCCTCCCAGCACCCAATGGTGTTTTCGGGGAGGCTATTTAACAAGTGCCGAGCTGGCCCCTTAAGCTTCAGGGGTAGGTACTTGATGGCGTGGAGGTCATCTCCTCGCGCCATGTGGATGTGGAGGATAAAATCCTCGATCCATACGGTTGGGTCAGCTGTCCCATCGTATTGTTCTATGTTTACGGGTTTAAACCCTTCCGGAAACTAATGCTGCATCACCTCGTCCGTGAAGCACAGTGGGTGGGCAGCGCCTCTGACCCGAGCTATGTCGCGCCGGTGATCGGCGTCTGTCCTAGCCCGGTTTCGTTCCCGACCTTTATTGTTGCGGTCGAGCCAAGGCCGGTACTCTTCCCGTCTATCGGGTGAGTATCCTCTGGATCCGTAGATGGATCGCGTACGACCTGCTCTGTAGTCCAGGTCGTGTCGCAGGTCGAACCTGTCATCGGGCTCTAGTGGCTCTTTTCCCTGTCTACAGGGTATCGTCGGCCTATAGCCGGTGTCGTCAGCCGTCCTGTCTCGTCCTCGAGGAGGGCGGTCTGGCTTGTCGTATGGGGTATGTTTGGGAGACGGCATATCAGTGAGCTCGTCATCGAATTGTGGCAGCAGCGTTCTGCGTGGATAGCTCATAGGTTGGTCCGATAGACCGGTACCGTATCCTTCCTCAGCTGAGAGGACTCTCGTCCATCGATCGTTGAGGTTGTCTTGTTCGGCTTTAAGCTGCCGTTCTTTTGCTTTCAAGCTGCGGGCCGTGGCTATAACCTGTTGCCTGAACAGTTCCTGATTTTCAAGATTAATGGGGATGGCGAAGTCATCGGCCTCCGGGATGTCCTCCTCCTCGACAGGGGGGAGGTAATTGTCGTCCTCGGAATCATTTAGATTGTCAGGGTTGCGCCAGTCTTCCGGCCTCTCCTGACCCTCTAACGGGTGTTCGGGGATTTCGGGATCGCCGAGGTCTTCCGGGGTGTCACCGTCCTCGGTGCCGTCGATAGCTTTTCTTCCCTTTTTTTCCTTTTGACCGTTTATGCGGCTTTCGGTGTCTTGACGGCGCTTCACCCGATTTGTCGCCATCGTTTTTTGGAGTGTCCACCATGTAGGCGTCATATGTGGAGGTGGCAGTCCACCGCCCGGTGTTAACGGGGGTGAGGGCGCTATCCTCCTCATCCATGTCTTCTGCCTCCTCAGAGGCATAGTCCAACATGTCGATTAAATCCTCGACAGTTGCTACCAAGTGGGTGTTGGGTGGGACAAAAAAATCGTCTTGACCCGCCTTGAGCCCGATCTGAGCACAGATTGGGGTTGGGTCGTCGGTAATCTTCATCGACGAGATCCGATCTAGGGCCTCGTTGAGTATCGAGAGCTCGATCGGGTCGGCCTGCTCAGAGCTTCCGGAGTTAACCTCCGATGCGTCTGGCGGGGGGAGTATTCTGCAAGAAGAGGTGTCCGGACGTCTGGCGCTATGACCGGGTCCGGACTGAAAGTCGGGTCCTCGCCGGGGTAGATCCCGTGGGCGGGACCGAAAGATGGATCTGAGGTTAAAGCCTCAGAGTCTTTGAGCGTGGCAGGCGAGACCGCGAGCCCGGTTAGTGACAGGTCGCCCCGAGAGTCTACGGAGAACTCTAGGTTCCCGAATCTGACCTCTTGAACAGGGGCGAAACTTCCGACACGGCCTAGATGGCCGGTCGGGTCAGCGTGCAGCACAATGCTGCCGAAAGCGAAGATCTGTCCGGGGATGAAAGTGTCCGTATTGCGGACCTCTTTGTTGATGACGAGGCGAGCCATCGATTCCTTTGGCGATCACAGCGGAACTCTCAATGAAAGGACCAATGTCAGTGTCAAAACCGACGGATCTCGGGTAGGGGGTCCCGAGCTGTGAGACTAGAATCGATGGTAACAGGAGACGAGGGAGACGATGTTTACCCAGGTTCGGGCCCTCCTATGGAGGTAATACCCTACGTCCTGCTTGATTATATTGATGGTATAAGGGTTACAGAGTTGATCTACCTCGAGATGGAATGGCTAAAACCCTAGATGAGTTCTCTCTCCCCCTACAACCTAAAACCCTCCGGCTTATATAGACGCCGAGGGTACCTAGGGTTTACACATGGTCGGTTACACGTCGAAGGGATAAACATGCCTATTCACTACTTCAAACGTGGAGGATACGCCACGATTCCCGAAGCTTCCTTCCTGGAGACAGGGTCTTCGATCAATCCAGTGCTCGGCAAGCGGCCCATATAGTCTGGCCCATAAAAAATAGGTCGGCCTCCCGAGGACCCCTTAAACCAGGACTCCCTCAATGGGGCTACTTTGAATTCTTCTAGAAGGTGGTGGAGGCGCTGGAGACCGGCGTCTCCCGCGTGAACGCGGACAGCGAGTCTGACGCGCGCGACCTCCTGGACCTCGCCTTGACGCTCGTCTTCTCCAACCTGCACCACCTCGTCCCACAGCTCGACCTCCGGCGTGTCGGGGAGCCGGTGCCTGACGGGCTCCAGTGCCCCCTTCGAGACGAGGTGCGCCCGCTTGTGGAGTCCATGGTGGAGCAGTTCGGCCAGGTGCCCGCCTCCAGCGGGGAGGACGACTCCGACGCTGAGGCGGCCGGCGGCACGGGTGGTGACGGCGGCTTCTCCCCCTAAGCATCCCCTGTCTTCTTTTCTTTGTGCCTGTAATATTTGAAGAAGAACTCTGCCCCCGTGGGCGTTAGTCTTTTGCATACTACCTTGGTTTGCGTCCTTCCTCGTCTTAAATTGCTGGTTGCCAGCTCGCCGTTGTCGTGGCTTAGTTTCCTTGTGCGGGGCTTGACGCCAGTGCCGCCGCGGCCTGGAGACAGCGGCCGTCTGGGCCCCCGCGAGGTGTCTCCTCACGAGGTGCTGCTTGTGGCCACCGTTCCCCTGGTCGGTGGCCCTGCTGCTCGCCGCGGCTGGGTCCCTTCCCTCGTGTCGTTTTTCCTGGTGCCTCTGGCCTCAGGGGGCTCAGTGGCCACGCGTGACGGCCCGCAGTACCTGCATCCCCACATTTAAGCGCACAACTCCTATCCCGTCCTCGGGTCGTCAATAGATTAGGGGGTTCTAGCTTGGTTCGGTAGTGTACTTAGCTCGTGGGGTGGCGACGGTCTTGTTCGCGCCGCGAGGAGCGGCCGGGTTGTCCAGATAGTCCGCGACTCCTTCTGGGATGCTCCCTCCCTTTCGGCACTCTATGTCTTCAGGACCCAGTCCCGCACATTTCCCGACCACCGTAATGTACGACCGGATCACCAGGACACAACCACGGGGTTAGGCCTCGACACCCATGACGCCGACCGGATTACCAAGGACGACATCAAGGGGGGCGAGTGGCTATAAGACTGGTAAGGCTCCTGAGGCGTGATGCTCAGGAGCCCCCTTTGACGCTCAAGCCGCCCTATGTCGGCAGGTCCCAGTCCCGCGCATTTCCCGACCACCGTAATGTACGACCGGATCACCAGGACGCAACCACGGGGTCAGGCCTCGACACCCTTGACGCCGACCGGATCACCAAGGACGACATCAATGGGGACGAGTGGCTATATGACCGGTAAGGCTCCTGAGGCGTGATGCTCAGGAGCCCCCTTAGACGCTCGGGCGATCCCCCATTCCGTCCTGCCGGCTGCTGCCTCAGGAAGCCCTGGGGCCTCCCTAGACTCCAAGCTGCGGTCGGAGCCCCCGAGTGGGGGTCGACGGCTAAAAGATGCTTGCCCCTGAGGCGACAAGGCCTCGTTATCCAGCCCCGAGGTGCCTCGGGGTGGTGCGGAGCGCTTGGCTCCTTGCGAAACACCATCCAGAAAGAGAGAATTCAAGACTGGTAAAACAAGAGAACATAGAGAGAAAAGTTCCCACCCCTTTTTCTTTTAAATATGGAGTTTCGAAATCCTCAAACTTCATTCCCAAAAAACGGCAACTCGAACACCAAAAAGAAGCAAGCAACTGCCGCGTCCGGCCCCTAGGCTAGTCTTCGTCTTCCCCCAGCGCTGAGCGTAGGGCATCCACATTGCATGGGCATAGCCATTGGAGGGCAGTGTTGTCTTCTCCGCCAGCGCGGAGCTGTGGCTTCCACATTGCGTGGGAAGGAACCCCTCCGCGTCCTGGGGGGGCCCCGGGCGTATACAACCCACTCATTATTATGTGAGAGTGTCACGGCCGTAGATAGCTGGGCAAGCCCCCAGGCGCGTGGCCTGGTGGCTCCCAACTCCGTCAAGAACCATCCCGTGCATTTCTTCTCGGTTGCGCGCCCTTATGGCCCAAACCCGAATGCGTCGTTCCCCGCGCAACCATAGGATTGCGCTCCCGCGGCCCAAACATGAGCACGATCCATCCGGCGCAGCCATAAGGGTGTTTTGTCGATGAAGCCGCGTCGTGAAGCGTCCGTGCGCCGGCCGGACAACGTCCTGAGGGCCTCATGAGGCCCAGCCTCCCGAGGCCGTGCCGGCGCTGTAGTTGCCGCGGGTGGCCCGCGCTGTTTGAGTCTTGCTGCTCCCCCCAGGCCATCACTCCTAAGGCCTCAGGGCTTGGTTCGGCGTCGCTTGCCCGTGAGGGCGCCGGCTTGCGCCGCGCCCCGCGGGCCCGGGGGCGCCCTCCATCTTTCTCCTGCTCGCGTCGCCCAGGCCCGGTGCTCCGTCGGCTGAAGCCCCCAGGCCCGGCTTGGGGAGGACGCCCGGGGTGCTCCCTACTCTTGTGAGGTGCTGGCGCCTGTGACAGGCGCCTGACCCACCCAATCGTCAGGCGCTACGACGTAGCATGGTACATAGGGCTCCACATAAGGGCTCGGTCCTCCTCCTGAGCCGTCCGGCGGGGCGCCGGGGACGGCCCCTCCTGGCGGCGGCGGGAGGCCTTCCCGTGCACGTCGCTCGCAGACCCTCCTGCAACGGGCCTCAGAGCGGAGTTGCTTACCTCTGCCACCGCCGTTGGGTGGGCCGCGCATTTCCTGGTGTGGACTGCTTCCTCGGCGACCTGATGCACCTTCGCCATTGTTGCTTGTTTGTCCGGACGCCTGCGCCGCTTGCTCACTGCGCCGGATGGTGCGCTCCCGCCTGGTCAACCCAGGATGATGAAGGTCCACCGGGTCATGGCGGCGCGTGTTGGTGTGCGCGCGGGGCGCCCCTTTGCTTCCTCCGTGTGCTTGGTCGTCATGGCTGGGCTGCGCCCCGAAACCGGTCACCGGGATTCGGAGGAGAAGGAGCACATTGTGTGGCGGGCCCCGCTCGGGCCCTTCCGGTGCCGGAAGGGTCACACCGCCGGCGGGCTGGGGAGCGGTCGCGGCAGACGAGCCCCCGGCGCCTGGTGCCTGCGGCCTTGAAGAAGAGTGAGGAGCCACGGCCCTTTGCGCGACGGTGACTAGCTCTGCAATGTGGTTGGCCCATGCGTCGAAGCCCCCATGCGTTCGGAGGTGGCGGAGCATGTCGCTTGCCAACAGTAGCGCATCGTGCGCGTCGAGGTCCCCCACGTAGGTGCGGCGCGTCGCCGGTGCCGAGGGCGCTGCCCGCCGGCCGTGTGCTTGGGCGGTGCGAGAGGCGGTGACGGTGGAGGCGATGCTGGTGGCTTGATACTGACCACCCAGTTTAATGCTGCCGGGTCGCGGGCCTCCGGCGGTAGCGGCGGGGTCGACGGAGGCTGGCCCGCTGCGGCCAGGGGAAGCTTGTTGAGCGCCGGCCATCGGAGCAGTGAAGCATGGGAAGAATGAATCTTGGAGAAGACCCCGACACGCCCCCTACCTGGCAGGCCAAATGTCGGATTTCAGGCTCCGCAAAACCCTCAAGATTCGAACACAGGGGCGTGTGCGAAGATCCCCTGCAGCCTCGCCCTACCTAGCTCGCTACTCGACGGACAAGACGATGAACTCGCGCGATGGCGAGGAAGAAGATGAACACGGTGGTTTACCCAGGTTTGGGCCGCTACGAAGCGTAATACCCTACTCCTACTTTGGTGGATTGCCTCTCGAGGAGGTGTGGTGGATGAACTAGTACAATGTTTTGGAGCCTCGCGAGGGCGCTCCTGAGGTGTTCTTGGCCCTCTGTTGGCTTGGTGATTGTTAGCACTCATTTTTGGCAGGAGGCGATTCAAGGCTGATGACCCGCCCCAGGAGGTGACCCGGTGTGGTGATGACTCGGCTAGCGACGGCTCAAAGATCACTGCTGGAGAGGCGCCAATGTGGAAGAGATACAGCCGCCCAGAGAGGTCGGTTATCGGCTCAACAGCTCAGTAACCCGGTGACAGCAATCAGCTCAAGGTCAGAGCCGGCTCATCATGGATTCGGCTCCACAGTACCAGCGACTCTGACAAAGACGATGAGCCGCTGCTAGCATATTGAGCCGGCGTCGTTCGAGGGCTGTTGATCATGTTATGTCCCAGTTCACAGGGTTGTCAAAGGCTGGCAAGATCGAGACCCGGCAAGGCGGCTAATCAGCAAAGCGGCAGATTACGAAGCGAAGTGAACTGACGTCAAACACAAAAGAGCAACGGGCGACTCAGGGAGCCATGAGCAACGGGCGACTCAGGAAGCCAAGAGCAAAGGGCGGCTCAGAAAGCCGGGTTTATAAGCCGGCTCTATGGCTCAGGAGAAGGAAAGCTGACTACGAGAAGCTAAGGATGGACTCAGAAGAACAAGGCCGGCCCATGCTTTCGGCGACTCACACTGTAAGCCGGCCCAACAGAGAGTCCGAGCACAAGACGGCCCTGGCGGGTGACTTACCTAGTTAAGGCTAGAAACCGACTCTGATTGTAACTTGTAATCCGTGTAGGAGTCTCTTACTTGCACGGGAAGTCCAGCCGCCTCATATATATGTGAGAGGTGATGGCCGATTGAATCAAGCACACAATCGACATATCAATACAATCTACTTTTTACCCCTTAACCCTTGTTCATGCTTCCGTTATTCGGCGACTTCGCGTAAGTTCATCGGATATCGACAACCGAGCTGGGGGCGAGCGAATCGACCCGGTTCAGCCAATCGTCGCCGGCTTCCTCCGACGGGGTCCCTCCCGAGGAACTGGGGCGTCTGGTCTCAAAAGCGCCGGCTTACTGTCTTGCGTATCGCGCTATGAGCCGGCTTCCCGCGGGGCGAGTTGCGGTGCATCACCCCCGGCTCTGCGGGTACACGTTGGCGTGTTCGTGTGCGAACACACTTTTTGGCGACTCCGCTGGGGAAGATTCGATCTAAAAATTGGACAGCAATGACCAATTCTAAGACCGACTCCGCTGGCATCAGCACTGACAACATCATCAAACTGGCTCTTGAGGAGCTGTCAGAAGCACAACGCCAAGGCTTGGCGGCTTGGGAAAAGAAACGTGACGAGGAGTTCAAGCTGCTGCGGCAGAAGCAGGCTAAAGCAGATCGGGAGCTATATCTGGCGAGTCTCAAGAAGGATCGGCAAGGAGTCATCTCACCGATCAAAGAGCCGGAATACGTACCTCTGAGCATCAAGATCAGCCAACCCGCCGTAAGCAATAGCCTCTTTACTCCTGAGCAATTAGCCGAAATCCAGTACTATGTTGGACAAAGCACAAATAGTATTTATGATCTAATGCTGGAACGTGATAAGGCTAAAGAAAACACGCCGCTAAGCCGGCCATCGGAGTTACAGCCGATGAGCCAGAATAGAGATAACCGACTTGTGCCTATGCTGCCAAGTCCGACTCCCATCCAAAGCATGCCGTATTCGGCTAGACAGCCGGATCAAGCAGTACGTTTTGGGGATGAGCCGGCGCCGACTCAAAATTCGGCTCTCTGGGCACAAGCCGCCCCTGTGACCAACTCAGCCACTATGCCGGCTCAATCGTCCAACTTGGACGATATCGTGGCCAAGCTGAGGTGTGAGTTGGACCAGATGGCTTACGATAGATTCGGGGTGACGCTAAAGCCTAGAAATTATACTAAACCCTATCCCGAATATTTTGACTTACAGCCTTATCCCCCTGGTTACCGAGTTCCGGAATTTTCTAAGTTTAATGGGGTGGATAATAAATCAACATGGGAACATATTAGTCAGTATTTGGCTCAACTAGGTGAAGCCAATCATGAGCATCATAAAGTTCGCTTGTTCTCATTATCTTTAACCGGCACTGCTTTTTCATGGTTTTCTGCTTTAGCTCCTAACTCCATACATACTTGGTTTCATTTAGAGCGGAAGTTTCATGAACACTTTTTTGCCGGAGAAATTGAGTTAAAATTGTCTCACCTTACATCGGTTAAGCAAAACCATGACGAGTCGGTATCCGACTATGTCAAAAGGTTTAGGAACACAAGAAACCGATGTTATAGCTTAACTATAACTGAGAGAGATATGGCCGACTTAGTACTTAATGGTTTACGATCCCACTTAAAAGAAAAATTAGAGGGGTATGAGTTCCTAAGTGTCGGCTAATTGCAAGAAAAGGCTCTGGTTCAGGAGAGCCGGGCCAATGAGATGAAAGACTCACATCGGGTGAGCCGGAGCCGGCTTAACATCATTGAGGGAAGTGCCGGCTCAGACGAGGAAAGCGATATTTACACTGTTGAGTTTGTTTGGCTGGGTAAAGCCAAACCTCATGTGTGTGATGACCTTAAGCCGGTTCGTAAGAATCGGGAGGATGAGTTTAAATGCACCTTCGACGTAGGCAAGTGTGATAGAATATTTGATGCCTTGTTGAAAGACAAAATTATAAAGACCAATCATGTCATACCACCGCTTGAAGAGATAAGGCGGCGGGCTTATTGCAAATATCACCATTCTTTCTCTCATGCCACTAACGATTGTAATGTTTTTCGTCGACAGATCCAATCGGCCCTTAATGACGGACGATTGTGCTTTGCTAGCATGGCAATTGATCAACAGCCGTTCCTATTGAACGCGCTAGACCTGGAGGGAAAGAAGGTACTCATTCGGCCAGAGACGGCCGGATCATTTAACAAAGCTAACGTTGTTGTTGGTGAGCCCAGGAACACGCAAGCCGGCAACATGGTGACTGGGAGGAAGGCGACTATAAGTCGAGAACTCGGCGGCAAGGAGGTTATCAAGATTACCATCAGCAATCCTACGCTCAGGGGGCAACAGGAAGAGCCGCCCGGATCACCGCAACGGTTCATTAAGCCGAAGAGCCCGGAAGTCGGCCAGTGGCGGGTTAACACAGCTAATGCTAAGTACAAACGCATTAAGCCGACTTTTGACATGTTGATAAGCAAGTATGTCAGACAAGCCGGCTCAACCACAAGCCGGCCCTATGGAAAGCGTTCAAGGTCACCGGCAGAGTTCGGTCGGTACGTTAAGCCGGCTGTAGCAAAGACGCCACCTCTGAAAAGCACTTTTGACAAAAGCTGGCTAGGGCCAGCAAGCCGGCTCAAGGAGCATATGCCAAGTCCAGAGAGAGGAAAGGTGTGGCGTGTCAAGCCGCAAGCTGCTAGGGCTGGTGAGCCAGAAAGCATGACGGGCAGAATATTTGGCGGCTCACTTACCATTGGCAGCCAGATACTGAAGATGAAAGAGCCGGTTGTAGAACCGGCAAAAGGTAGACCGATATTTGTTATCGGGCCTAACGGCGCAGCCAATGACCATGAAGCCAGCTCCAGTCAGACTAAGCCGCGTGACCCAAAATACACTCAACCAAGATGGTGCCCTGCTAGGTTAACCAAGACGCAGAAGAGAAAACTGCAAAGGTTGAGGAATCAAGAGAAGGCTGCAGAAGAAGCTGAGCGGCTCAGGGATGCAGGTTTTAACAAGGATCGTCCTATGATACGGTCTCAAGTCTGGGTGCCTAAGTCGACAGAACTGATAACCCAAGCGCCTGGCGTACCAGTCTCTACGTTGGAAAGGGGCAAAAAGCCGGTTGAAATGCCGGCTGTTACTTATTCATCGTGGGCTGATGAGGTTGAAACTGCAGACCTGGCAACTGATAAGCCGGCAATGTCACAGCTCATCCTAGAGGATTCAGCGGTGAATGAGTCAGCACTAACAGAACCAATGCTGGGAGAGCCGGCAATCCTAGACTCGGCCATGGATGACCTATCTGGCGAGTCAGCGGCTGACGAAGAACTTCCAAGCCATGTGTCAGATGAGCCGCCAGTCTCAGGAGAGTCGGCCATGGATGAGCCGCCGGGCGAGTCAACAAATGATGATGAGCTTCTGAATTATGAAGGAACGCCGACTCACATGAGTATGGATATCAACATGGTGTACTATCTGCCTGCTGAGTTTCGCGCTGTTGACGAAGCCGGCTCAGTAGCTCAAATTGACTTTGGACCCAAGAACGCTATCTTCGAGAAGCCGGAGGAACCGGTTAAGCATCTCAAGCCTTTGTATATCAGAGGGCACATCAATGGGAAGCCGGTTACCAGGATGATGGTTGACGGCGAAGCTGTGGTTAATCTGATGCCTTATTCGGTCTTCAAAAAGTTACAACTTGATGATGATGATTTGATGAAGACGAACATGGTACTCAACGGGTTTGAAGGCGGAGAAGGAGTGGAAGCTAAAGGGGTTATCAGTCTAGAGCTTACAGTCGGAAGCAAGACCCTGGCTACTGCCTTCTTTGTTGCTGAGGTGCAAGGGAACTACAATGTGCTACTAGGACGAGATTGGTTGCATGCAAACCAGTGCGTTCCGTCTACTCTGCACCAACAGGTTGTTCAGTGGGTCGACGATGAAGTAGAAGTCGTCCCTGCCGATAACTCGGCCTGCATTGCATTAGCCGAGTCACTAATTGACTGGCAACACTCCACTGCTACATGTCTTTCGGGGCGTGACTTGTCCGGGTTTGACTTCCTGAGTGCAACCCGGGATGGGTTCGTGCCAGTATCTCTAAAGCCGGTTGGTGAAAACCGGCTCAGACTCAAGTGAATGGATAACAACGATGAGTGGCTTCAAAGCCGGCTTGACAAGTATCGAGCCAACAGGAACGATATGTTTGAGACCATTGAAGAGCCTGGCGACTTAGACAAATTGGGGCAAGGCTTTACGTCGGCTGACCCGCTTGAAGAGGTGGACTTTGGAGACGGCACGGTGCCAAGGCCGGCGTTTGTAAGCCGGAATCTGGAAGCCGGCTATAAGCAGGAGTTAGTCGCCCTGATCAGAGAGTATGCAGACTGCTTCGCGTGGGAGTATCATGAGATGCCTGGGTTAAGCCGCCAGCTCGTTGAGCATCGGTTGCCCATCAAAGCCGGCTTTAGACCTTACAAACAGCCGGCTCGAAAGTTCAATCCACAGATATATGGCCGGGTCAAGGAAGAGATCGGCCGGCTTATCCAAGCAAAATTCATCCGGCCATGTAAATATGCTGAGTGGGTTTCAAACATTGTCCCAGTTGAGAAAAATGGGTCAGGAAAGATAAGGGTATGCATAGACTTCGGAGATTAAAATCGAGCTACACCCAAAGATGAGTATCCTATGCCAATAGCCGATATGCTTATCAATGAAGCCTCAGGACACAAGATCATCAGTTTCTTGGACGGTAACGCAGGATATAACTAGATATACATGGCCGAAGAGGATTCGGCTAAGACGGCATTTCGCTGCCCCGGCTTTGTTGGTCTATTTGAGTGGGTAGTAATGACCTTTGGATTAAAGAACACTGGTGCTACTTATCAAAGAGCGATGAACTTAATATTTCATGACCTTCTTGGAGTCATACTAGAAGTCTACATTGATGACGTGGTGGTTAAGTCGGACGGCGGGTTAAATCACTTGGCCGACTTACGATTGGCGTTTGAGAGGATGAGAAAATATGGGCTCAAGATGAATCCGTTGAAGTGTGCCTTTGGCGTGTCAGCTGGGAAGTTTCTAGGTTTCATCATACATGAGCATGGCATAGAGGTTGACCCGGAAAAGGTTAAAGCTATTCAAAAGGTGCAGGCGCCGGCTTGCAAAAGAGACATGCAGAAGTTCCTCGGCAAGGTAAATTATTTGAGGCGGTTTATTGCTAACCTGTCTGGGAAAGTCGACGCATTTACTCAGATTCTTCGGCTTAAGAACGATGATGAATTCACTTGGGGGGCAGAGCAGCAAGAGGCGTTTGAATGGATAAAGACGTGCTTATCAACCCCTCCGGTTCTGAGAGCGCCGGCTCACGGTCAACCATGTCGGCTCTACATTGCTGCTGAAGAGAAGGTGATAGGAGCCGCCTTAACCCAGGAAGCCGAAGGAAAAGAGTATGTCATCACCTATCTAAGCCGCCGTTTGGTAGACGCCAAGTCAAGATACAGCTTTGTGGAGAAATTATGCTTATCTAGTGAGTGTAAGGTTGTTGGTCAGACCGATGTTCTCAAACACATGATTCAGAGGCCGATTCTTAGTGGGCGGATCGGCAAGTGGGCATATGGGTTAATCGAGTATGATTTGGCTTATGAACCTCTCAAATCTGTGAAAAGCCAGGTGGTAGCTGATTTTATTGTTGAGCATCGGATTGAACCGGAGCAAGAAACCGGCTTACACGTTGTGTCGGCTAAGCCGTGGCGGCTCTATTTTGACGGCTCAGTTTGCAAGAATGGGCAAGGAGCCGGTGTTGCGTACATCTCACCCCACGGCACTGTATTTGAGGCCTCCTGCTGGCTTAACTACTTTTGTACTAACAATCAAGCCGAATATGAAGCACTTCTATTCGGGCTCGAGCTTTTAGTCAATGCAGGGGTTTCTCATATCGAGGCATATGGTGATTCGTTGCTAATCGTTCAACAAGTGGCAAAGGTGTTTCGGTGCAACGACGAATCACTCAACATGTACCTTGACAAATGCTTAGACATCATAGCGGACCTGGATTATTTTTCTATCTCTCATGTATCTAGGCAGGATAATTGGCTCGCCAATGAGTTAGCACAACAGGCATCAGGCTATCATGTTGGCAGAGTCATGTTCTTCATAGCAGAAAAGCCGATGCTAGTTGTTGTCGACTCAGGAAAAACCGGCTCTGATAAGCCGGCTTATAGGGAAGAGGCCGGCTCAAGTAAACCGGCTGCTGAGGAAGGGGCAACCCGGATTTCTGACTGGAGAGTACCTATCGTGAGTTATCTGAAGGATCCGAGTCAGAAAACAGATAGAGCCATTCGGCGACTTGCTCTCAAGTATACACTAGATAATGGCGACTTATGCCGCCGAACGGCTGATGGTCTTCTACTTAAATGCTTAGACGAGGATCAAGCTAGAGTCGCCATGGGAGAGGTACATGACGGTTTATGTGGAACACATCAGTCGGCTCACAAGATGAAGTGGATGCTCCGGCGAGCCGGATTTTATTGGCCGACGATGATCAATGACTGCTTCAAGTACTACAAGGGGTGTGAGGCTTGCCAGAAGTTTGGGGATATCCAGCTAGTTCCGGCTTCCAAACTCAATCCTATCATAAAACCGTGGCCTTTCCAGGGCTGGGCGCTTGACTTTATCGGCATGATTCACCCGGCTTCATCAAAGGGGCATCGGTTCATGTTGGTTGCCACAGACTATTTCACCAAGTGGTCTGAAGCAGTACCTCTCAGGAACATGACTCACAAGGAGGTAATTCAATTCATTACTGAGCATATTGTTCACAGATTCAGTATTCCACAGACTCTCACCACGGATCAAGGAACTTCCTTCATGGCAAAGGAGGTTAAACAATTTGCCGAATCACTGGGGATCAAGATGCTCAGTTCATCTCCATACTATGCTCAAGCCAATGGGTAGGCCGAGTCTAGCAATAAGATCTTGATCAAGTTGATTAAGAAAAAGGTCAAGGACCACCCAAGGCGGTGGCATGAGGTACTGTCCGAAGCAATATGGGCTCACCGGGTCTCAAGGCATGGGGCTACCAAGGTTACTCCTTTTGAGTTAGTATATGGGCAAGAGGCCGTCTTACCAGTTGAGGTGAATCTGGCCGCCTTAAGGTTTGCTAAGCAGAACGATTTGTCGGCTGATGACTACTATGGCTTGATGATGGATAACCTAGATGGTGTGGCCGACAAACGATTAAAGGCTCTAAGGGACATTGAGAAGGAAAAGTTGCGGGTGGCAAGGACTTACAATAAGAGAATCCGGCTCAAAGATTTTCAGGTTGGCGACTTAGTGTGGAAGGTTATACTACCAGGCGGCTCCAAAAGCCGGAAATTTGGCAAGTGGTCACCAAGTTGGGAAGGACCGCTGTGAGTCGCCAGAATAACACCCGGCAACTCTTATTTGGTGGAAACTTTGGAGGGCGACTTACTACCTCGAGCTATCAATGGAAAATATTTAAAGAAGTTCCACCCAAGTGTGTGGCAATCCGCCTGGGATCGTGGTTATGGCCGATGAGTACAAACATCGCCTTTAGACCATATGGCCGATGAACATAAGCATCACCCATAGTAAAAAATCCTACATGGAATATTTTCTAGCACGCAAGCTCTACTAGAAAACAGGGGGGCATATGTTAGCACTCATTTTTGGCAGGAGGCGATTCAAGGCTGATGACCCGCCCCAGGAGGTGACCCGGTGTGGTGATGACTCGGCTAGCGACGGCTCAAAGATCACTGCTGGAGAGGCGCCAATGTGGAAGAGATACAGCCGCCCAGAGAGGTCGGTTATCGGCTCAACAGCTCAGTAACCCGGTGACAGCAATCAGCTCAAGGTCAGAGCCGGCTCATCATGGATTCGGCTCCACAGTACCGGCGACTCTAACAAAGACGATGAGCCGCTGCTAGCATATTGAGCCGGCGTCGTTCGAGGGCTGTTGATCATGTTATGTCCCAGTTCACAGGGTTGTCAAAGGCTGGCAAGATCGAGACCCGGCAAGGCGGCTAATCAGCAAAGCGGCAGATTACGAAGCGAAGTGAACTGACGTCAAACACAGAAGAGCAACGGGCGACTCAGGGAGCCAGGAGCAACGGGCGACTCAGGAAGCAAAGAGCAAAGGGCGGCTCAGAAAGCCGGGTCTATAAGCCGGCTCTATGGCTCAGGAGAAGGAAAGCTGACTGCGAGAAGCTAAGGATGGACTCAGAAGAACAAGGCCGGCCCATGATTTCGGCGACTCACACTGTAAGCTGGCCCAACAGAGAGTCCGAGCCCAAGAGGGCCCTGGCGGGTGACTTACCTAGTTAAGGCTAGAAACCGACTCTGATTGTAACTTGTAATCCGTGTAGGAGTCTCTTACTTGCACGGGAAGTCCAGCCGCCTCATATATATGTGAGAGGTGATGGCCGATTGAATCAAGCACACAATCGACATATCAATACAATCTACTTTTTACCCCTTAACCCTTGTTCATGCTTCCGTTATTCGGCGACTTCGCGTAAGTTCATCAGATATCGACAACCGAGCTGGGGGCAAGCGAATCGACCCGGTTCAGCCAATCGTCGCTGGCTTCCTCCGACGGGGTCCCTCCCGAGGAACTGGGGCGTCTGGTCTCAAAAGCGCCGGCTTACTGTCTTGCGTATCACGCTGTGAGCCGGCTTCCCGCGGGGCGAGTTGCGGTGCATCACCCCCGGCTCTGCGGGTACACGTTGGCGTGTTCGTGTGAGAACAGTGATGGATGAGTGGATCGACCGGTTTCGGATCCCCCTCTATGGTGTAGCCTAACCTCTATATATAGCGGTGGCCCGGGTCCTCTTCCCTTATCGCAATGGCGGGAAGGGATCCCACAATGGCCAAATTTGAAGGGGGACAGGAGTACATGCCCGCCCTGCCCAAAGGCGGTCTTCGCCTGCAAAGTAGCTGTCGATGATGCAGAGGTGGGCTCGGTGATGACATCCATCCTGCGGGGCTCGTGGTCATGGTCTTGTTGCATCGGAATGGAAACCTTTGGGGGGTGCTTTGGGAAACCGCGTACGTCCTTGCTCCCTTTGCACCAAAGGGGAAACTGCGCCGCCTGGCGTGCTGGCGCCCGCCTGTCCTTCCTTGCGTCATCTTTGACTCCTGAGGCCGGGTCCTGCATAGAGATCTACGCTGCTCCGGAGGGGGCCTGAGGTGGCCCATCCCTAGCCGGTCTTGACGCTGCTCCTCCTCGCGAGCCTAGGGGCCTCGCGAGGGCCTTGTCTCGAGTGGGGCTGTGCATGGTTGTGCTTGGCTGACGAAGTGGGCCGTGCCCTGGGCCGCAGGCAGGCAGGTCTGGGTACCCCCGTTCCCAGAA
Organism: Elymus sibiricus; assembly: GCA_039707655.1. Taxonomy (NCBI): domain Eukaryota; kingdom Viridiplantae; phylum Streptophyta; class Magnoliopsida; order Poales; family Poaceae; genus Elymus; species Elymus sibiricus. The sequence goes on from CM077673.1 coordinate 314,557,154, forward strand.
CGCCGACATCCTTGTTCGCGCGGAGGAAGGCTCCCAACGCCTCCTCCTGCTCCCGGGGCAGGCCGACGCCGATGGTGAAGGTAAGGCCAGGATTCTTGTCGCCTACGGGCACTTGCTTCGTCTCAGCCCGGTTCTGAGAGAACAGCTGCTTCTTCTTCACTGGCGCGATGTCATCGACGCCCCTGGTGCCCTCCGCGGACTTTGCAGCGTCCCCAGCATTGGGGCACGCCGCGGCCGCCGCTTTGTAGGCAAGCTTGAGCGCGTGGGCTGCGTCCTTGGTGTATCCGGCGACGGAGAGGATGCCGCCGCTCCCGGGCATCTTGATGACGTTGTAGCCCGGGTGCGTTGCCGCCATGAACTGGGCGAGGGCGGGGTAGCCAAGTATTGCGTTGTAAGGGAGGTGGATGTGGGCAACGTCGAAGTCGATCTGCTCGGTGCGGTAATTGGAGCGGGTGCCAAAGGTGACGGGGAGGCGCACCCACCCCAAGGGGGCGACGGAGCCCCCGGCTAACCCAGAGAAGGGCCTTGAAGGGGCGAGCTGGCCTTGGGGCACCTGTAGCGCGTTGAAGGTCTCCACGGAGAGGACGTTGAGGCCGGCCGCGCCGTCTATGAAGGACCTGGTGACGGCCACTCTGTTTATGGTTGGTGTGCACAGCATGGGGAGCGTACCGGCGACAGCCGTTGTTCTAGGGTGGTCGTCGGGGCCGAAGGTGATGTCGATTTCCAGCCACGTTCGATGCTGCGGAGTCTCGGACCGTGGCCGAATCATGCTTACCTGGCGGAGGAACTGCTTGACTTGGCGGTTGGCGGCGGGCGCCTACGATCCGCCAAGGATGCACGCGACCGCAGGGTCGACACTGCGAGCCGAGGTGCCACCGTGCGCCAAGGGCCGCCCGGCCTCGGGGGTCGCGTCGGCCATGGAGCCGGTGCATCGGGGCCCGACTCCAGCCGCCGATGGGGTAGCTTCGAGACGCCCCCCTACCTGGAGCGCCAAATGTCGGATTTTGGGCTCTGCAAAACCCTAAGAAGTTCGAACCCAGGGGCGTGTGCGAAAATCTCGAACAGCTTCACCCCCTCCAAGCTCACAACACGATGACCCCGCTCGATGGCAAGGGAGAAGATAACACACGAGAGTTTACCCAGGTTCGGGCCCCTGCGAAGCGTAAAACCCTACTCCTGCTTTTGGTGGATTGCCTCACGAGGAGGTTTGTGGGTGAACTAGTACAGTGGTGAGTTGCCTCGCGAGTGTGTTTTCAGTGGTCTCTCCCCCCTCTCCCCTCTACAGAGCAGCCTAGTCTCTATTTATAGCGGCCCGGGTCCTCTTCCCGGGTCGCAATGGCGGGAAGGGATCACACAACGGACAAATTCGAAGGGGGACAAGAGGTACACCCTATCGTGACGAAAGGTAGTCTTCGCCTGCAAAGTAGCCGGTGGTGATGCAGAGGTGGGCTCGGCAATGACGTCCGTCCTACGGGGCTCGGGGTCTTGGTCTTGTTGCACCGGAAGGGAAACCTTTGGGGGGCGCTTCGGGAACCTGCGCTCATCCTTGCCCCCTTTGCACCAAAGGGGAAACTATCACCTCTGGCGCGCTGGCGCCCGCCTGACCTGGGTGGCGTCACCCTTGACCTCCCGAGGCCGAGCACTGCATAGAGATCTCCGCCGCTCGGGAGGAGGCCTGGGGAGGCCCACTCCCCCGTGGGTCTTGGCGCTGTTTCCCTCACGAGCCTGGGGTCTCGCGGGGGCCTTGTGCTGAGTGAGGCCGCGCTGGACTGTACTTGGTCGTCAAGGTGGGCCACGCCCTGGGCCGCAGGCAGGCAAGTCTGGGTACCCCCGTTCCCAGGACGCCGACAACCCCGTCCTGCGTCTCCAGGCGTACGGCGCCAGGCCTGGAGACATGGGCGACCCTGAACGGGCCCTCCCACATGGGCGAGAGCTTGTGCAAGCCCTGCCTGGAGAGGACCCGCCTCAGGACAAGGTCACCCACCTCGAGGGTCTTGGAGCGGATGCTGCGACAGTGGTAGCGTCGCAGCGCCTGCTGGTACCTCGCTGCGTGGAGCGAGGCTTGGCGGCGGGCCTCCTCCCCGAGCACGAGGTCTGTCCCCCGCGAGGCATCCTGACGCTCCTCATCGAATGCCAAGACCCGCGGGGAGAGATGCTTGACCTTGTGCGGGAGGACCGCCTCTGCCCCGTAGACGAGGAAGAATGGGGTCTCGTCGGTGGGCTTAGTCGCGGTGGTGCGGATGGACCACAACACAGACTGAAGCTCACCGAGCCAACCCCTGCCGCGGGCCTCAAGCTTCTTCTTGAAGCTCCTTGCCTTGAGGCCCCTCAGGACCAAGGTTAGCACAATATGTTCTAAAAAGGTTGCTTGTGAAATGTGAGCCATTGTCGGTAATAATACAGTTGGGGACGCCGAAGTGGCTCGCGAGGCCCTTGATGAAATTGACGGCCGAGCCGACGGGGATGGTGCGCACGAGCTCCACCTCCGCCCACTTGGTGAACTTGTCGATGGCGACGTAGAGGTAGTGGTAACCGCCGGCCGCCCGAGGGAAGGGCCCCAGTATGTCTAGCCCCCAGACTGCGAAGGGCCAGGAGAGCGGGATGGTCTGGAGACCCTGTGCGGGCTGATGAATCTGCTTGGTGTGAAATTGGCAGGCCTCGCAGGATCGGACCAGCTCAGTGGCGTCTTGGAGCGCCGTGGGCCAATATAATCCGCTACAGAACACCTTCCCCATGAGGGTACCAGATGAGGAATGTTGCCCGCAATCACCTCCGTGGATGTTGGCCAGCAGCTCGAGTCCCTGCTCCTCGGATATGCACCGCAGCGAGACGTCGTTGGGGCACCTGCGCTACAACTCGCCGTCCTGCAAACAATAAGCAGAGGCCTGGCGGACCACGCGCTCCACGTCCTCCTCCTCCTCCGGCAAGGCTCCGCTGAGCAAGTATGCCTTGAACTCCTCGGCCCAATCGCCAGCCAGAGGTTCCAGCACCTGAAGCAGGCGGGCTCCTGAGGCCAGACCACAGGCCAGGGGACCTGAGGGCGGGGCCGGTGGCAACTCCTCCTGAAGTAATGCCGGGCCCGCGGCCGGGGGTACCGCCGATGGCTTGAAGAGCCTCTCCTCGAAGACTCCAGGCTCCTGAGGCTCGGGACGCGACGCCTTCTTGGTGATGTCGTCTGCTTCCTTGTTCGCGCCACACGGGACGTGCTATAATTTCAAGCCCTGGAAACGCTTTTCAATCTTACATACCTCTTCCAAGTATGCCTCCATGTGCTCGTCCTTTGGCGTCTACTCCTTGTTGGAGAAGTTGACGAGGAGCTCGGAGTCGCCCTTGATGGTGAGGCGCTTGACCCCCAGAGCGGCAGCGGCCCTAAGGCTGGCAATCAAACCCTCGTATTCCGTGATGTTGTTGGAGACCTTCTCGCCATGTTGGAAGCAGAGCTGTACGGCGTAGTAAAGCTTGTCATGTGTCGGGGAGATGAGCACTACCCCAGCCCCCGCGCCCCGCCGTGCAAAGGCTCCATCGAAGTGCATGACCCAGCCGTTGGGCGCCTCATCGCCAGATGCGAGCGATTGGCCCTCATCCATCCCCCGATCGGGAGCGTCTGTCCACTCTGCCACGAAGTCAGCGAGGGCCGCGCCCTTGATGACCCTGGTGGTGCTAAACTCTAGGTGGAAGGTTTGCAGCTCGATGTTCCACTCCGTGACCCTTCCAGCAGCGTTGGGGCTGCGCAGCACTTTCTCCAGGGGGTACGCGGAGACGACCTTGATGGGGTGGCACTGGAAATAATGGCGTAGCTTCCTTGAGGCGACGAGGAGTGCAAGGAGGAGCTTCTGCTGCATAGGGTAGCGCGCACGCGCATCCCGCAGCACGGTGCTAACGTAGTACACCGGGTGCTCGACCAGGGACGAAGTGTTGGCATCGCCTTGCTCCTCACGAGGCTCGAGGGACTCAGGTGCCCCGTGGGTCGATGAAGTGATGAGAGCCTCAGGAGCGCCGTCCTGAGGCGGCGAGTGTTGCGCGGCCCCGCACGAGCCGCCCTGTTTTGCGCCTGCGCTAGCGCGCTCCTCACGGACTGCTACGAGCGCCGCGCTGGCCGAGTCGGGGGTGGCCGCCAAGTAGAGTACCAGGGGCTCGTGAGGACGAGGCGCCACCATGACGGGCGGTTTCGTGAGATACCGCTTGAGGTCCTCGAAAGCCGCGTCAGCCTCAGGGGTCCACTCGAACGGGCCCTTCCTCTTCATGAGCTTTAAGAAGGGGAGGGCGCGCTCGCCCAGCTTGGATATGAAACGTCCCAAAGAGGTCACGCAGTCTGCGAGCTTCTGCATTTCCTTGAGGGTCTGAGGAGGGCGCATTTTCCTGATCACTTTAACCTTCTCTGGGTTGGCCTCGATCCCTCGGTGCGATACCAAGAAACCGAGTAGCTTGCCGGACGGGACCCCAAAAATGCATTTTTCATGGTTGAGCTTCAGGTTCACTCGACGCAGGCTGGCGAACGTCTCCTCCAGATCCTCGATCAGGGTCCTCGCCTCTCGCGACTGGACCACGATGTCATCAATGTACGCCTCCACATTTTCCTGAGCTGCTGCCCCAGGGCAATGCGCACCAGCCGCTGAAAGGTCGCACCATCATTCCGCAACCCGAAGGGCATGCACACGTAGCAGTACAAGCCACACGGAGAGAGAAAGGCCGTCTTCTCGACGTCCTCCACCACCATCTTGATTTGGTAGTAACCCAAGAAAGCGTCCAGAAAGCATAGCAGATCGCACTCGGCGGTGGAGTCCACGATCTGGTCGATGCGCGGGAGCGGGAAGGGGTCTTAAGGGCAAGCCTTGTTGAGGCTCGTGAAGTCGACGCACATGCGTTCCTTCCCACCCTTCTTGGGGACAATCACTGGGTTGGCCAGCCAATCCGGGTGCCGTACCTCCCAAACAACGCCAGTTTCCCGCAGCTTGCCGACCTCCTCGACGATGAACGCTTGCTTTTCTTGTGCTCGCCGCCTTGCTTTCTGGTTCACCGGGCGCGCATTGGGGCGCACCATTAGGTGGTGCTCGATCACCTCTCTCGGGACGCCTACTAGGTCGCACGCCTCCCACGCAAACACATCCTTGTTTGCGTGGAGGAAGTCGACCAGTGCCTTCTCCTGCTCCGGGGGAAGGCCGGCACCAATGGTGAAGGTGTGGCCCGAGCTCCCATCGTCAACAAGCACCTGCTTCGTCTCAGCTCGGTCCTAAGAGAAAATTTGCTTCTTCTTCACAGGTGCGGCTTTCGGAGCCAGCGGAGGGTCCTCCGGAACCGGCGACACGCTCTCGGTGTTGGGGCGTGAAGCAGTCACGGCCTTGTAGACGAGCTTGAGGGCCCGAACCGAGTCCTTGGTGTCTCCGGCCACCGTGATGATGCCATTGCCGCCAGGCATCTTGATGATGTTGTAGCCTGGGTGCGTTGCCGCCATGAACTTGGCGAGGGTCGGATATCCCAGGATGGCGTTGTACGGGAGGCTGATGCGGGCCATGTCGAAGTCGATCAGCTCGGTGCGGTAGTTGTCGCGGGTGCTGAAGGTGACAGGGAGGCGCACCTGCCCCAAGGGGGTGGCGGAGCCTTCGACCACCCCGGAGAAGGGCCTGGAGGGCGCGAGCTGGCCATAGGGCATCTGGAGCATGTTGAAGGCTTCCACGGAAAGGACGTTGAGGCCGGCGCCGCCGTCGATGAGGGTCTTGGTGACCGTAACGTTGCTGATGGTGGGCGTGCACAGCATGGGGAGCACACCAGCAGCGACCGTCATCCTGGGATGGTCCCTGGAGTCGAAGGTGATGTCGGTCTCCGGCTCAGCCCTACTCCGCGGGGCCTCGAGCCGCGGCTGAACGGCACCCGCCTGGCGGAGAAGCGGCTTGACATGGCGACCGGACGCGGGCGCCTGCGACCCGCCGAGGATACAAGTGACCGCGGGCGCGGCCAGGCAAACTGTGGCATCCCCACAGGTCACGGGCTACCAAGCCTTGGGAGCGGCGCCCGCCATGGAGACAACAAGGCGAGGGCAAAACGCGGCTGGTGAAGATGGAGCTTCGACACGCCCCTACCTGGCGCGCCAAATGTCGGAATCAGGGCTCCGCAGACCCAAGAAGGTTCGAACTCTGGGGCGTCTGCGAAGATCCCAATCTGCGCAAACCTCAGGCTCGCCTCTCCACATCCGAGCCTTGTCGAACGCACGCGTGCAAACGAGAAGATGAACACATAGATTTACCTAGGTTTGGGCCACCTTGCGTTGTAAAACCCTACTCTTGCTTTTGCTGGATTGGCCTCACGAGGAGGTTCGGGGATGAACAAGTATAGTGGTGAGTGAGCTTGCAAGGACTCTTCGTGGTGGGTGGTTTCGTCTCTCCGGTCGTCTCTACGGTGGAGGCTAGCCCCTATTTATAGTGGCCTTGGTCCTCTTCCCTTATCGCACAGGCGGGAAGGGATCCCACAACGGCTAAATTTGAAAGGGGACAAGAGGTACAGCTTATCCTGACTAAAGGTGGTCTTCGCCTGCAAAGCTTCTGGCTGTGACGTAGATGTGGGCTCGGCGATGACATCCGTCCCGCCAAGCTCGTGGTCTTGGTCTCATTGCACTGGAAAGGAAACCTTTGGGGGATTCCTTGGGAACCCCCGTACATCCTTGCCTCCTTAGCACGAAAGAGGAAATTGTCCTTCTCTGCGCCAGCTGGCGTCCGCCTGTCCTTGGTCGTCATGGCTCACGTCATCCCAGCCTCACGAGGCCAGGCGCTGCATAGAAACCTCCGCTCCTTGGGAGGCAGCCTGGGGAGGCCGCTCCCCCAGAGGTCTTGGCACTGTTCCCCCCATGAGGCTGGGGCTCTCGCGATGGTCTTGTCTTGAGAGGCCTGCTGCCACGCCGTACCAGGCCGTCGAGGTGGGCCATGCGCTGGGCCGCAGGCAGGCAGGTCTGGGTACCCCCGTTCCCAGAATGCCGACCCTACTTTCTTTTGGATGTATGCCCCATGCAATAAATTTGAATGATTTCCAAACATCTTGAGTAACTGTTTGGACACAAGCATTGAGAATCTAGGTTACGAAATTTAAAAAATGCTTTGAAGTACATGAAAATCTGCATGATTTCCCGACATGGGGCCAAGATGCCGTGGTAAAAGTACTAGACTTGCTTCCGTAACACAATGGCACGCATGCATTACATTCGAATATAAAATGTAAATATTTGGCAAGACAAATGGGTCCCACATGATTGGCACTTTGTTTGACGTTTTGAGTTTTGAAAGCCAATTTTTGCGGGCTATTAATCACACGCGGTCATGCATTTGGAACCGTCGGTGATGTTAAGTCACACACGACTGTTTGACTAGGAACCATGTGCAATTGAGCCATTGAATTCCAGTGACAGGCGCGTCCGTTACAGTACTCCCCCCTGTCAGTGTGAAAACCGGCATATCTCGGGTAGGGGGTCCCGAGAAGTGGATCTTGGATCGATGGGGAACATGGAACGTAGACACGGTGTTTACCCAGGTTTAGGCCCTCTCGAAGAGGTAAAGCCCTATGTATTGATGAGTGTATGACGATTACAAAGTCGATCTACCACGAGATCAAATGAACTAAACCCTAGGTGAGTCGGAGTAATGGTTCTTCCCTACACGAGCTAAACCTTCCGGTTTATATAGACACCAGGGGTACCTAGGGTTACACATGGTTGGTTATCATCAAGGGATAAACCTGCCGATTGTCGGAATCGAGGCTCTGGGGACCCAAAAAGGTTCGAACACTAGGGTGCACTCGCTCTCCTTCCCTACTCTGCCTCACAACCTCATGGCGACTCTCAGACGGCTCGAGCCAAGGAAGACGAACAAAGGGCATACAGTTTACCCAGGTTCGGGCCACCTCGCGGTGTAAGACCCTACTCCTGCTTGTCTCGATTGCCTGAGGATGAGGATGAGTACAAGGTGTGTTCTTTCTTGCCCAGAGTTCCCCCCTGCTATGGTGGCCAGCTCCTACTCTTATATTAGCCTTGGTTCTCTTCCCCCGAAAACACCAGGTGGGAAGGGTTGCCACAACGACCAGTTTGAAGCGGGACCGGACTGCAGCCTATCCTGACAAAAGGTGGTCTTCGCTTGTCAAAGATCCTCGCCGAGACATGCTTGTGGGCTCGGGAGTGACCTCCGTCCTGCCGAGGCCCCGGTCTTGGTCCTCTTGTATGGAAAAGGAAACCTTTGGGGTTGCTTTGGGAGCCCGAGAGATGGCGCTGCTCGTCTATCACCAAATGGGAAACCCTCTGTGTCCGCGCCAGTGGGTACGGCCCTGGCACCGTCTGGCGCGGCGCGTGTCATCCATGTGCGAGTGCAGTGGTCGCAAGGCCCTGTCGAGCCAATCCTAGGAGGACCTGCCTCCTGAGGGCTTCGGGGACAGTTTTGCGGAGAGGCCTTGCGAAGTTCCTCGCGGCGACGTTGCCGCGTGCCTCGTGAGAGGTGGGCCCTTGTGAGGACCTTGCCTGCGAAGCTCATGGACGAGCCACGCAGCGCTTAAGGCATCCCCTATGTCGTGGGCCGAAGGCAGACGGGCCTGGGTACCCCCAGTCCCAGAGGCCCGACAGTAGCCCCCGGGCCCGTGACGTGCACGGTGCGGCTTGTTGGAGAAAGTGAAATGGCGCGGGCCCTAACCGCCTGCGGGCCAGGCTTGACACATGGCACGCGATGCAGCGTGCGTTGCCTCCACTTCCCCGCGACGCCTCAAGGACTGTGCCCCCTCCTAGAAAACCGCAATGCCAGATGGGGGGGAATCGTCATTGCTCAAATCCCTCATTCGCCTCCCATCGTGCTGCTCCTTCACCCTTGCGCGAACATTGCCTCCGCCTCCTCGTTCTCTCCATGGCGGCCAAGAAGGATGCTGCGAGCACTGGAGCATGGGCGGGGCCTTCAGCGCTGCCTTCATCCCCCGGGGGCAATGGAGGCCAGCGCTCAGGACTGACTCCAACACGACGGCGCTGGACCGCCAACAACGAGTAAGTGCACTATCATCCCAGTCTTTTCTTGCAAGTCCAGCCCGACTGATGAGCCTGACCACCGAATCTATTAGGGTGCCCACGCTTAAGAGGCGGAGGCATGCCTCGCTCGGGGCGTCCTCCCGGGCGCTGCCTGTTGGAGAGGCCTCTGCCTCCGGGCCCGGCTTGACAGGGCCTGGGGGGCACGTGGCCCGCGCCGCCGCGCGCACTGTGCCGGGCACTGAGCGTGAAGCGGAGCTGGCCCGCAGGGAGGCAACCATCATTGAGATGGAGGACGATGAGGCCCTCCGCGAGCGGGAGGCTGCTCGGACCGCCTTCGACCAGGAGGCGGAACGCGAGCGCCTTGAGACACTAGAAGGCTGGGTCCTCGCCGATGAGGCAGCCCTCGCGGCAGCGCGCGAGGAGGCCCATGCCGGTGCCGACGCGAGGGTGGCTCGGGAGCGGGAGGCCGCCCTGGAGGAGTACCACAGCGAGCTGGCTCGGCAGGAGGCCCGTATCCAGCTTCGCTGCGACTTGCTCCAAGAGGAGGTGGGCACGCTCCGAGTCCAGCTACAGGGCATTGAGGCCAATCTCCAGACCGCCCTCACGAGGAAGGGGGACGTCGAGGAGGAGTTGGCGTCGCTGTAGGCTCAGGTGGGTGAAGCCCCGATGTAGTGTAGATGGCCAGGGATGATGCGGCGTGGGCGTGTATGATGGAGGCGCAGCGCACCGGACAGTTCCTGGACCTCGCGCGTCGCGCGGGCGACGCGCTCCACCGCTTTGTCAGGGACGTCCCGGAGCTTCCGCGTGCACATGGCGATGAAGGCTACCTTGACTTCTTCCTCAAGGTGGTGGAGGCGCTGGAGTCGGGTGTCTCCAAGGTGGAGGAAGACATCGAGTCAAGCGCGCGCGCTCTTCTGGACTGCGTGCGGACGCGCGTTTCTCTAACCTCCGCCGCCACAATCCTACGTTCGACCTCTCCAGCGTGATGGAGCCGGTGCCCGCGGAGCTCCGGAGCCCCCTCAGGGACAAGGTGCGCGGACAGGTGGAGTCGCTGGTCGGGCGGTTCGCTCAGGATTCGCCTTCTGAGGAGAGCGGAAGCCTTGGTGCCGCAACCTCCAATGGTCATGGCGAAGGCAGCGCCTCCTCCGCTTAAGCTTTATGTTCCCCTTCTATCGTACCTTGAATCATTAGGCCCCAGCGTGGGCGTAAGACATTTGCAATGTACTTTTGTTAATATGGTAGTTGCTTGTCGCGCGTCGAGACACCCTTGCTCCCTGTCGTGGTTTTGTCACGGCAAGATGTCCTCGTGAGAGAACTTAGGTGTGAGGCCATCGCAACTAGGTGGCGGCTTGATAGGGGTTAGTCGGAATCGAGAGGCGCGAGTTTACCCAGGTTCGGCCCCTCCGATGGAGGTAAAAGCCTATACGTCCTGCATTGTGTGTATTGATGATGATGATGATCTCGATTACAAGGGTGCGGAATCGCTACCTCTAGTCTCGAGGGTTTCTAATCTGTCTATCTCTAATGACTTGAACTTGTCCCTCTTGGGGCACCTTACCCCTCCTTATATAAGTGAAGGGGTAGGTTTACATGTAGAGTCCTACTGGGAGTAGGATTAGGACTAGTCTCTCTTGAATCCTAATCCGGGTCTTGTTTCCTTTGTGAGGGAGTCTTTCCTTTCCTTGGTCCTTCTTTGTGAGCCGGCCCACCATAATATGAGTCGGCCCAACCATGAGCCGCCCTCTAGGCCGTTGGGTCTTGTCGTTCGTCTGACCCGCCTGCCGGGTCACCAATGACCCGCCAAGCTCGGCCGGGTCACCAGTGAGTCGCCAAGTCCCGGCCGGGTCATACTCCAGGCCGGGTTATACCGCGGGGTAATATCTCCGACATTAGCCCCCAGGTTAGCATGAATATATTCATGGTAAGCTCCTGAAATAAGAATAACAAATATGTTAAGGGACCGGCTTGCTCCACTGGCCGGCTTAATGAAGTAGCTCCTTGAAAATCCGTGTTTCTTCTTCCTATTAACGAGCCGTCATCACAAACATCTTGCAGGTCCGTGTCCTTTGCAAAATATTGGGAACAAAACACCCATACGCCATTGAGTTGTCCTGCAATACTTTGGCTTCGATGAAAATATCGGAGATAAGAAAATCATATGAAGTTGAGCCGGCTTTCCATTGCTTTGATTGGGAATAGAAAATCGTCCATTGTTAAACCACTTTCAACTTGTGAACCCGTGTTGCTTATATAGGCTCTGCCGGGTTATGATCTTTTTATAATGCCAGGTCATGATTGTTGGTGACACCGGGTCAAACAACCGGACTCCAGCTGACTTGATAAAATTATTGGGAGTAAAGAAATCCGTGTGATGTTGAGCTAGTCTTTCAACGCTTCAACTCCATGAAGAAATGAGACCCGTCTCGCTCACAATTGACATCTTGAAAGTGTTCTTCTATTTTTATATCCATATTACCTGTAGCCCCCAAGCTCCGAGTTTATCCATGATGACTTAGTGCTTTCCAATAATATCTTTGATTGTGTAGCCCCCAAGTACCGGGTTGTCTTGCCTGCAGCAGCCTGGGACTTGCAATTGTCTTTATATTTTATAAAACTTCAGCCAGTGTAGTGCTCAAGTGCCGGGTTGTCTTGCCTGCAACAACCTAGGACTTTGAACTTGGTGTTTGCAAGTTGAGAAATCTGGGTTGTCAACTGAGTCGCCATATATAGACTGAGTGTCCTGTATTTCACATGTGTAGCCCCCAAGGGCCGGCTCATCAGTATGTGATGGGCCGGGTCTTCAATTTGGACCTTTATAATTTGTTTAAGCAGCTGAATATTGTAGCCCCCAAGTGCCGGGTCACATGCCCGCAACGACTCGAGACTCATATGCACTTCTCTTTTGAAAAGAAAAACATCATATGATGTATCCCCCAAGTGACGGGTCGTATGCCTGCAGCGACTTGGGACTGTGTGATAAAAATATAACTCATCATAATTTGTTGAATGACTCCTTGACCGTGGTTGTAACCCGGTATTTTGTTGAATATCCTGGAATAATGCCTTTGTCCTTGAAATGAAAATCCCTGCTCGTGGTTGCACCGGCAAATATATGTTTGAGAAATCCATAAGTGTTGTAATTTACTACAGAGAACAAATTGAAAAAATCCAAGAGCCGGTCAATTAGATGACCCGACATTATATGTGATAGGGCGGCTCTTCACGAATAGTCAATTCTTCCGAGCTGGCTTGAAAAACCCCAATCATTTAATATTGGTTATGATGAACCATGATGAAGATCCAGCCATGTTGGCTATTTAAGATTTGAATAATATAACTCGGTTCAAAAATCTCAATTATTCAATACTGGTTATCACAACCATAATGAAAATCCAGCCATGTTGTCTATTAAGGATTGGAATATGTAACTCGGTTTGAAAACCGGTTCCTGCAATATAAACCAGGATATCCATGCATATATGATGCACGGTAAGATGATGTAATGATGATGCAATGTATGATGATAAAAACAACTAACAGAGAATATATACATGTATATCTCAAATATTTGTAAGTCGGCCATGAAAGCACAACCAAACGAGATCAACTCTTGTTATTATTTTTTGAAAACCTCAAGGTTTTTGCTTCAAAGAAGCTTGGCATGAACGCCTTTAATCCCGTAAGCCGTCTCTCACGTGACATAAATCCGTCGTTTTAACCTTAACTAGTTCAGGGTCTTAAAAAGATTGACTGTTAAGAGTACGAATGGGCCACATAGCGGAGAGACTACATCGGACAGGTGAGTTTATCCTAGCTCTTTGTAAGCCGGCTCTCTCGTGACATAAGCCGCCGTTTTAACTTTGACAAGTTTAGGGTCTTATTAAAAGATTGACTGTCAAGAGTACGACGGGTCACCTGGTGGAGCAGCAAGTTGCAAACAGGCAGGTTTAACCCGTACATGGCATGGAAGCCGGTCAAGAGGGTATGAAAGCTAAACTCATTGAGTTGGAAGCCCCCAAGTGACCTATGATCATGGAAAAGCTCGGACATAGGATATACAGGAGACAATGCTACTACTGCAAAACATCTGGTGTCCAGATAATCCGTCTTTATTCCATTGATCATAATATGATGATCCAATAAATCAGGGCACCCATTTTTGAACGGTCGCATCATGGCGGCTCGTCCTCTTGGGCGACTTTAAATCTTTCGCCAATAAGACAGCAGCCCCCAGGACCGGGCTATCTTCCCTGCAATGACTCGGGGTTATTGAATTTTTTAACCCGGTTGAATCTGCCGAGTCATGTCTGTGTTTGTTTCCGGGTGGAGGCTGGGCAAATCCACCTTCTAGTCCGGCTGATGCCATGTCGTATTTCCTTTCGGCAAGTATGATAGGGAGCGAGCCAATTCAAGCAGACGGAGCTGACCCCTCCAGCCTGTGAGAGTCCAGACGGCCGCGGCGGCGAGGCGAGCCCAGGCGGCGATTGGCTCGGCGAGCGGGCGAGGCAGCGGCTGACCCAGCCATGGCGAGGCAGAGTGGAGCAGAGGGCGGCTCATCAAGCAGGCGAAGCGGGACAGGGCCACAACGTCGGGCGGCTTGAGGCGAGGCGGCGGCAGCTGGCGACTCGAGGCGAGGCGACGCCGTAACGGCCAGGGCGGCTCGGCATGAGGCCGGCTGGGACACGGTCACGGAAGCATGCGAGGCAAGGTGGAGACCGGCTCGGACACAGCCAGGGCCAAGTCCTTTTGTAACAGTTTTCTTTTCTGTCCTTTCTTCTTCTTTTTTTGTTGTTGAACATAACGTGAACCGATCTAGAGCACCATTAACTTTGACTTTTGATTCCTTCGCGCGAGTGGATGACCTGGTTGATCTTGCAGTTGTTGGCCGTACATGCTTTGAATCTCTCATGCTTACACCTTTTATTTTTGAAGGTTGCCATGAGGATGAGATTGGTCTGACGACCGACGCCCGTACAACATTATTGGCAGTCAAATTTTTTGGCGATCCCAACGGCAAATCAATTGATGTAAATATTTTCACATTGGTGCCTCCTCATCCAGTAGATCATGAGCTTCTCGATCCTTGGAAGAGGTCCCTCCAAGATCACAACACCGCCGTGCGCTGGCCCCACGGTGGGCGCCAACTGTCGTGGTTTTGTCACGGCAAGATGTCCTCGTGAGAGAACATAGTTGTGAGGCCATCGCAACTAGGTGGCGGCTTGAGAGGGGTTAGTCGGAATCGAGAGACGCGAGTTTACCCAGGTTCGGCCCCTCCGATGGAGGTAAAAGCCTACGTCCTGGTTTGTGTGTATTGATGATGATGATGATCTCGATTACAAGGGTGCGGAATCGCTACCTCTAGTCTCGAGGGTTTCTAATCTGTCTATCTCTAATGACTTGAACTTGTCCCTCTAGGGGCACCTTACCCCTCCATATATAAGTGGAAGGGGTAGGTTTACATGTAGAGTCCTACTGGGAATAGGATTAGGACTAGTCTCTCTTGAATCCTAATCCGGGTCTTGTTTCCTTTGTGAGGGAGTCTTTCCTTTCCTTGGGCCTTATCTGTGAGCCAGCCCACCATAAGATGAGTTGGCCCTCGCATGAGCCGCCCTCTGGGCCGTTGGGTCTTGTCGTTCGTCTGACCCGCCTGCCGGGTCACCAATGACCCGCCAAGCTCGGCCGGGTCACGAGTGAGTGGCCAAGTCCCGGCCGGGTCATACTCTAGGCCGGGTTATACCGTGGGGTAATATCCCCGACACACCCCCTGTGGCGCCCTTTGCTTTTCTTCATGCAACCCCCTCGCTCCGGCTGGCTGGGGCTCGCGAGGCCGGCAAACGCCCATGACGCACAGCGCCCGAGGCCCTCGCTTTTGATGCGTGGCGCGGCCTCGGGGCGGCAGCCTCCGAGAGTCTTTTGCACCTAGCCCTTACCTCGTTAGGTTGCCCTCGCCGGACCTTCCTTAGGGAGCTGTTCTGCTAGGCGCTCCACCCGGGATTCCATGCGATCATTAGCTCGCGCCTGGTCCCCGCGCAAGGGTGCCCGTCACCCGAGGCCTTGGCGAGGCGATGAGAGGCTTCGGCAAGATGATGTGCGCAGGGTAACCCAGAGGCCTACGCCTACCCCTCGGGGCCAGCTAAGCACGAGCTCCTGGGGTCGGCCGAACACCGGCACCGCGCTTCCCTTGTTCGATCCGTCCCGCTAAGATTTCTGAGACGTCTTAAGGATGCGGGCCCCGCAGAAGGCGCCGCGAAGTCCCCCGATGATGGCTACCGGCGCGAACCTCGTGAGGTGAGGCCCTCGCGAGGGCCTTGCTCGCGAAACTTGTCGATGGACTGAGCCTAGCCTGCGGCACACGTGGCACCTTGGGCCGCATTTATCTGGGCCTGGGTGCCCCCAGCTTCGTGGCTTGGTGATGCAGCCCATGGGCGCGCGGCAGGACCGGTTCCTCCAGCGAGGGGAGATCGGAGCGGCACGGGCCCCCGTCGCCTAGGAGTCTGGCACAACGCGTGATGGGGCCTCTTCGCTTCCCATTACACCTCGGTAACCGCCCAATGCTGACATAAAGCTTGTGCGTGTCGGCGTTCTGGGAACGGGGGTACCCAGACCTGCCTGCCTACGGCCCAGGGCATGGCCCACCTCATGAGCCAAGCATGGCCCAGCGCTACCCCACTTGAGAGAAGGCCCTCGCGAGGACCCGAGCTCGCGAGGGAGGCGGCACCAGGACCAGCAATGAGTGTGCCTCCTCAGGCCCCCTTCGGAGGGGCGGAGATCTCTATGCAGAACCCGGCCTCAAGAGTCAAGGATGACGCAAGGAAGGTGTCGGATTTCGGGCTTCGCTAAACCCTTAAGATTCAAACATAGGGCGTGTGCGAAGATCCCCTGCAGCCTCGCCCTACCTAGCTCGCTACTCGATGGACCAGACGATAAACTCGCGCGATGGCGAGGAAGAAGACAAACACAGTGGTTTACCCAGGTTCGGGCGATTGCGAAGCGTAATACCCTACTCCTGCTTTGGTGAATTGCCTCTCGTGGAGGTATGGTGGATGAACTAGTACAAGGTTGAGGAGCCTCGTGAGGGCGCTCGTGAGGTGCTCTTGGCCCTCTCCTGGCTTTGTGATGGATCGGATGGATGGTTGGGTCGACTGGTTTCGGATCCCTCTCTACGGTGCAGCCTAGCCTCTAGATATAGCGGTGGCCCGGGTCCTCTTCCCTTATCGCAATGGCGGGAAGGAATCCCACAACGGCCAAATTTGAAGGGGGACAGGAGTACATCCCCGCCCTGTCCAAAGGCGGTCTTCGCCTGCAAAGTAGCTGTGGATGATGCAGAGGTGGCCTCGGTGATGACATCCGTCCTGCAGGGCTCATGGTCGTGGTCTTGTTGCACTGGAATGGAAACCTATGGGGGGCACTTTGGGAACCCGCGTACGTCCTTGCCCCCTTTGGACCAAAGGGGAAACTGCACCGCCTGGCGCGCTGGCGCCCGCCTGTCCTTCCTTGCGTCATCTTTGACTCCTGAGGCCGGGCTCTACATAGAGATCTCCGCCGCTCCAGAGGGGGGCCTGAGGAGGCCCATCCCTTGCCAGTCTTGATGTTGTTCCTCCTTGCGAGCCTAGGGTCTTCGCGAGGGCTGCGTCTGGTTGTGCTTGGCTAACGAAGTGGGCCATGCCCTGGGCCGTAGGCATGCAGGTCTGGGTACCCCCATTCCCAGAATGCCGACAGTAGCCCCCGGGACCAAGGCGCGCCCGAGCTGGCTTCTGGGCGAAGCCTTGAGGGCGGCCCGAAGCGCCGCGGGCCCCAAACGCCTGCGGGCTAGGACTGGCGCGCGTCGTGCGGTTGATGTCGGGCGTCCTTCGTCCCTTCAGCCACTGCCCGAATCGACAAGAGCCTGACTCCCAGCTCCGAGCTATTATCACTTTCCCCTTCTACGCACCTGCTCTTGCTCCCCAGATCCCCGGACCTAGCAGAGGCCTCTCTAGATCTGGCATCGCTCCGTCCTTCTCCTTGCCGCTTCGGCCCCGCGAACTTCCCGATGGTTCCCGCCGGCAAGCAGAAGCCAGAGGCCCAGAGCTCAGCCTCCGCTCCCATCTCACCGGCGCTCTCGGGGTCCTCCATCGCCAAGGACGAGGACCTCGTCCCGATGCTCCCGTCGACGGCGGATGGGACCAACGAGTGGGGGCGGACCTTGATATGGGGCGGCTCCTCGGAGAAGCGGCCCTCGTCCAGGGCGGTCTACCCTTTCTTTCTCCATAGCGTCTTCACCAGGCTCGTCCCGCCCTTCTCCGCGTTCGGCACCGCCATCCTCAACCACTACGGTATTCAAGCCCTTCATCTCCAGCCCAACTCCATCCTGCTCTTGTCCGTCTTTCCCTTCTACTGCAAGGCTTTCGTGGGCGTGCAGCCATCGGTGGCCCTCTTCCGCCATTTCTTCAGCTTGCGCGTGCATGACGGCGCTCAACGGTCGGCGTGCGTCTCCTTCGTCGCGGTCCAGAGCGGCAACATGCTCTTAAAGGCCGGGAAGAAGGTGGAGAACTTCAGGCACCGCTGGGTCCTCATGGACCTCAAAGACACCAACCCCCAGTTGGATCTGCCGAAGGGGCTGCCGGAGAAGACCTCCGCGTGGGGCTCCGCGAAGCTTTCCGACTCCTGGGCCAGGCCCGTCTTGGAGCGGATTTCCCGCGATATCAGTGCCTGGAAGCTGACTGGGGGGATGATAGTGAAGGAGTTCTTGACGCAGCGCCTGGCGCCCCTCCAGTCCCATTCTAGGCCCTTGTGGGATTATCAGGGCAGCGGCGACAACCTCAGGCTTCGATCCGCTCGCATAACCCCCGAGGAACTAAATAGGGCTGTGACGACCCTACTGAACGGCGACCCCAGTGACCTCCCCGACGCCCACGCTCCGCTGCACCGCCGTGACGACAGGGCCGATCTGGTTGCCGCGATGCCTGTCTTCAACGAACTGGGGCTCTCCCCAGCTGAGCGCCTTGGCTCCCCGGTGATGGTGTCCTCCGACGACACCATGGGCGGGGAGGATTCGGAGAAGACGGCCGACGACGACCCGGCAGGGGCGTCTCCCCCGTCGCAGAGCATGCTCCTACGCGGCCTCGAGGACGACGATGATGTCAGTGAAGTTTCTGTTGCGGGCTCCCCACGTCCCTCCAAGGTCCCCGGGGGGCTAGGTCCGGCCCCTCGTGCCACACGGTCTGCCTGCGTGTCGACCCCCAGGAAGCACGGAGCGGAGTCTCCTCCGGTGCGCCCTGCCTCTGCCGGCAAGGCGGTTGAAGCGCCGGCCTTGCCCCCGCCCGAATCGCAGCTCGCAGGCAAGGTGGGCGAGGCCGGGGCCATGGCGATCCCTCCAGCGGCCGCCCTTGCGGACAGCGCCTTTGCTCCCCCGCGTGGTGGTGCCCTCTCCAAGAAAGGCGAGGGCGCCCCCGTCGTTGCCGGAGCGGAGGGGAAGAGGAAGTGGGTCGACGTTGAAGAGTAAGTGATCCGGCTCGGCCTTGGTCACCTACCGACAGCTTGCGTATTGATGATTTTCCTTCGCTTGGTAACCAGGAACACCGCCGTGCTGAAGATGAGGAAGAAGAAGGCGGGCGTCAAGCCGAAGGCGCCTTCCGACGCGCCGCCCGCTCCTGCCGTCCTGCCGTCGCCTGTCGAGGCGCCCGCTGCCAAGGGGGTGGGGGCTCGCGAGGCAACCCCCCCTGGTCATCGTCGTGGAGCCCCCTGAGCCCCCAATGCCTGTTGGCGTGATCGCTCCTGTCCTCGAGGGCACGGCGGTGCCGCTGTCCGGAGGGCCAGCCCCTGAGGGCCAGCCGCCCGTCGATCCGTTTGTGTCTGTGGTCGCTGCGCGGCCTCCGGAGCCTCTTGCTCCTCGTGCTGCTGTCTCCCTGGGGACGTCCCCCGTACTCGCACAGGCGACTCCTCCGGAGGGGTGCGTGATGCCTTCGTCGCGCGGCCTCGACGTCCTGGACGTGGCCTTCACCGCTCTGGGTCAAGTTTGGGATGCTCTCGGGGGTACCGATGATCGCCTCGCGAATGGGCGCCTTGGGCTCCTCTCCGGGTGGCTCCAGGCCGACGCCTCTGCCATGGCAGTTTGGGGTCAGGCCGAGGCTGCCGCGGCGAAGAGCGAGAAGGAGGCCGCGGCTGCCAAGGTAGCCCGCGAGGAGGCACTAGCCGACCCGGCGTCCGCCGTCAGGCGCTGCGAAGAGGTGGAGGCCCGCCTGAAGGCCCTCCAGGAGGAGAAGTCTGGGCTTGCGGAGCGGCTGCGTCAGCAGGAGGAAAACCTCAAGACCCGCGAGGCCAAGCTTGCCGCTCAGGACTCCGAGCTATCCCAGGCAGCGACCCGCCAGGCCGCGGAGCGGGAGCGCCTGGACGCGCAGGAGAAAGAAGTCGCTTCGGAGAAGGCCCTGCTCGATGCCAGGGAGAAAACTCTTGCCGTGGCTGAGGAGAGAAAGGCTGCGGAGCTCAGGGCCTTTCCCACCGTCAAGCTCAAGCTTCGCCAAGCGCTCCACTCCCTCTGCCGGGATGGGTTCGCGGAGCCCCTGGCGGCTCCAGAGAGCGGCTTCGCAGGGCTTGCTTCGAAGCTCGTCTAGGCGCTGGAGGGCGCCGTTGTCAAGGTGGAGGGGATCTTGGAGAGCGAGTGCCGCGACCTCTTTTCTGAGGCCGCGACGCGCGTCTTCAGCCATCTCCATCTTCGCGAGCCGGGGTTTGACTTCGACTCCGTGATCTTCCCGGTTGCCCCCGAGGTCCGCGCCAGTGCTGCGGCGGCGGTGAAGGGTGCCGTGGAGATGCTGGTGAAGAGGTTCACCCGCATTACCGTTCCTCCGCCTTCTGACGCTGCAGGAGTTAGTGGCGAAGAGGACGACGCCAGCGATGTCGACGACGAGTTCCCTGAGGACGGAACGAGTGGTGGCGGCGGCTCCCCCTGATTCCTCTCCCTTGTTCCTTTCCTGCAATGTCCAGCATGCCTCGTGGAGGCGTTAAACTCATTTGTATCCGCGAAAACTTTTAATGCTTGTAATAATTGTTGAACTGTGTGATTGCTCTCTTTACCTTGTTTCCTTCTCGCTTGCTGTGATGCTCTGCGTCGGCAGGGCCCGGCCCCGCGCATACCTCAGCCGCCGTTGGGCCGTCCGGATCACCAAGGACGGTTCCAAGGGGTGAGGGGCTACGGGGCCAGTGAGGCTCCTGAGTCGCGATGCTCAGGAGTCCCCCTTGACGTACGAGTAGCCCTCATGAAGGGAACATGCTGAAGATTGGGTTAACTTGGAAATTTCGAACAGCTTGCGCTCTGCGTCGGCAGGGCCTGGCCCAGCGCATACCTCAGCCGCCGTTGGGGCGTCCGGATCACCAAGGACGGTTCCAAGGGGTGAGGGGCTACGGGGCCAGTGAGGCTCCTGAGTCGCGATGCTTAGGAGTCCCCCTTGACGTATGAGCTCCAGCGTCCTCCTTAAGGTTTTTTTTTGAGTGCTTTGAGCTCTCCGTCGGCAGGGCCCGGCCCCACGCATACCTCAACCGCCGTTGGGCCGTCTGGATCACCAAGGACGGTTCCAAGGGGTAAGGGGCTACGGGACTAGTGAGGCTCCTGAGTCGCGATGCTCAGGAGTCCCCCTTGACGTACGAGTGGCTCCCATACCTTTCCTCGCCAGCTTTTCCTGAGATGGGCGCGTGAAGACCAGGTTTGGCAGACCTAGGAAGGTGGCGTGTACCAGGCTTGGCCCGGTAGTAGCCCCCGTGCAGCCCCCTCACGCGTACATCCCTGGGGAACGCAGCGAGGAGGGGGCCACTAGGGGCCTTCCTGAGGTTGGATGCACCGCTGGGGCGCCCTCAGTTGTTTATCCCCCGCACGGGACGTGGGGCTTCCACATTGCGTGGGCATAGTCATTGGTGGATCGTGTTGTCCGCCAGCATGGGGCTGTGGCTTCCACATTGCATGGGCATAGTCATTGGTGGACCGTGTTGACCGCCAGCACGGAGCTGTGGCTTCCACATTGCGTGGGAAGGAACCCCTCCGCGTCCTCGGGGGGCTCCGGGCATGTACAGCCCATTGAGTTCGTATGCATGGCTTGCACGGCAGAACTGGGAGGTGTATCTGGGAGCTCGTGAGGGCGCTTTGGGCTCGCGTGGTCCCTACCTCAAAGGCAGTTTGCGCCTGAGTCTTCTCATAGGTGGCGCCATCCGAGGCCGTGTAGACTTCTTCTTTTTCTCGAGTGAGGCAGGTCAGGAGCCCTTTTGGTACTCTGCGTCTGCAGGCCCCAGTCCCGCACATTTCCCGACTACCATAGTGTACGACCGGATCACCAGGACGCAACTACGAGGTCAGGCCTCGACACCCCTGATGCCGACCGGATCACCAAATACGACATCAAGGGGCGAGTGGCTTTACGACCGGTAGGGCCCCTGAGGCGCATTGCTCAGGAGCCCCTTTGACGCCCAAGTGGCTCTACGTCGGCAGGTCCCAGTCCCGCACATTTCCCTACCACCATAGTGTACGACCGGATCACCAAGGCGAGGCCTCGACACCCTTGATGCCGACCGGATCACCAAGGACGACATCAAGGGGCGAGTGGCTATATGACCGGTAAGGCTCCAGAGGCGCGATGCTCAGGAGCCCCTTTGACGCTCGAGCGACCCCCATTCCGTCCTGCCAGCTGCGGCCTCAGGAGGCCCTGGAGCCTCCCGAGACTCCATGCTGCGGTGCCGCGCTGTGATCGGAGCCCCCGAGCGGGGGTCGACTGCCCAAAGATGCAAGTCCCTGAGGCGACAGGGCCTTGCTGTCCAGTTCCGAGGTGCCTCGGGGAGGGCCGTAGCGCACGGCCCCTTGCGGAACACCAACTCAGAAAGGGTGGTGTGGCGACATTCACGCTGTCAAAGAGCCGTGCAAGCAAGGTAGAATGTTAGGAAACATATCATATGCATGAGAAACTATTGAAATATGCGTAAATGAGGCGGCTGCAGGGGTATGCCCTGATCGCCTGAGGATAATGCGGCCCGGTGGGCGCCATTAAGCGGAGTAAACCAAAAAGTTACCTGGCAACGGCCAACAAAAAGTCACCTGGCGGCCATGCCGCTGAAGAGTCGAAGCTGCCGTCGTAGCCTGATCTTACACCACGAGCGCGACCCTCACGGGCCCGTCGTCTCCCGGGGCTCGGGAACTTCTCTCGGTCCGAGCATCTCCTCCGACTCCTCGCCGCGCCCCGCCAGGCAAGGTATGAGCATGGCCCGGGCAAGGCGCTGGAACGTGATGCCTGCGTTCGCCAGGCCGAAGGGTATGCGGACGCAGTTGTGCGGGTAGACCCATCCATGATCAGCACGCGCCGGCCAAAACGGGCCCTGGGATGCGGCCCTGTTGATCGCGAGCGTGTTGACGCAGACGCACGGCTGGTCGACCGGGCTAATGATGGCGGCTGCGATTGGTGGTGCTGGGTAGTCTCTGCCTTGCATGGCCTGTGCTACCTGAAGCTCCTCGATCGCCCTGATGACGGTTTCTTGCGAGCTCGGCGCCACGCGCCGTGCTCTCGGCTCGAGCAGACGCGCGTCGAGGCGCGCCTTCGGGTTGTGCCCGAGCATGTTCCTTGTCTCACTGGCCAAGCCGGAAGCTCCCCGGACGGGAGCCCCTGGGCCCGACCCAAGAGGGGCGCCGAGCGCGCTTTCCTATGCGATGGGAGGTGGGGCCCCGTCCCTGGGCGTAGAGCCCGAGGCCCCGGGACGCCCCGCGGGAAGGAGCTACTTCTTCTTCTTGCGTATGTCCTCACGCGGCGGGGCATCTTCCTCGTCGTCCGAGCGCTCGGCCGCCGCGGCGCGGTAAGCACGCTCGAGGGTGCAGACGGCATCCTTCTCATCGCTGGCGACGGTGATGACGCCGCCACTCCCTGGCATCTTGAGGACGTTGTAGCCGTGGTGAGTCACCGCGATGAACTTGGCGAGGGCCGGGTACCCAAGGATCGTGTTGTACGGGAGGTGGATGTGCGCGACGTCGAAGACGATGATCTCGGTGTGGTAGTTCTCGCGTCCGCCGAAGGTGACGGGCAGGCGCACTTGCCCGATGGGGACGATGGAGCCATCTATGACTCCCGAGAAGGGCTTGGTCGGCATGAGTTGTTCGTACGGTACTTGGAGCGTCTCGAAGGTTTCAATGGAGAGGACATTGAGCCCCGCTCCACTGTTGATGAGGGTCTTGGTGACGAGGACGTTGCTGATGGTTGGAGTGCACAGCATGGGGAGCTTGCCGGCCATGGCCGAGCACCTGAGCTGATCCCTCGAGTCGAAGGTGATGGCAGTCTGGGACCACTTGAGGGGACGCATTGCTTCGGGCTTTGGGAGAGCCGCGTTCACCTCCCGCGCGAGCTGCTTGAAGACGCGGTTTGACGCTGGGGCCTGGGAACCGCCCAGGATACAGGCTACCGCCCTGACCTCCTGGAAGCCCCCAGCCCCATCGTCTTGCATGTCCTCTTCCTTCCTTCTGGGTGGCGGTGGTAGTGGTGGGAGGCCGGCCTCACGAGGGCGTGCCTCACGAGGCTGGCCGCGGCATGACCCCTTTGGGGGATCATCGCGCCAGCGGTCCTCCCGAGGCTGATCGCGCCAGCGGTCGTCCCTGGCCTGATCACGCCAGCGGTCCTCATGAGCATGATCGCACCACCCTTGACGCGGTTCCCGGTTGTCCCAACGGCCTCCACCGCGGCCTCCGCCGCGCCCGAAGCCACGGTCGGCGCGTCAAGGGCACCGGCCGAAGTGTTTGGCGCGGACCAGCCTGAGTTCCTGGCAGTCGGCGGTGTCGTGGTTGTTGGTGCCATGGAAGATGCAGGTCGGTCTTCCCTCCGCGGGGTGTTCCTCATCCCGGCTGCGCTTCGCCTCAGGCTCGGCCGCAAGTACCGCTGGGGCCTTGCGCTTCGCCTCCTTGGCCTTGGTCTTCTTTTCCCCTGGCTCTGTCGCCGGAGGCCCGCGGAGCGACAGGCGGCCCTCTTTAGCCTTGGCGCACCTGTTCGCCAGATTGAACATCTCCAGGGCTGAGCACAGTTCATCGTTCATGGCGAGCTCCTCCTTCATCTTGAGGTCTGTGACGCCGTCGGTGAACGCGGAGATGATAGCCTCGTCCGATGCCTTAGGACCTTGAGGCGCGTAGTCGTGAAGCGCTGTATGAACTTGTGCAGGGTCTCTCCATCCTGCTGCTTTACACGCCGCAGGTCGTTCACGGTGAGCACGCGGTCACGGGTACCTTGGAAGTTGGCGATGAAGCGCTTTCATAGGTCGTCCCAGGAGGTGACGGACCCCTCCGGGAGGTTGAGGAGCCAGGAGAGCGCGCCGCCCTTGAGTGCCATGGTGAACCAGCACCCCATGACTTTGTCGTCTCCACCGGCAGCTCAGATGCTCAGCGAGTAGAGATGTAGGAACTCAGCGGGATCCGGGGTGCCGTCGTATCGCGGGGGCATGTCAGGCTTGAACTTGCAGGGCCACGCTGTTGGGTGGAGCTCCAGGGCGATGGCGAGGCACCCCATCGGTTCGACGGGTGCTGCGTGCGCGGGAGGGAGCCGGTCTTGACGCTCCTGTGAGGCCACCTCGAGTGGTGCCCGGTCGCGACGCTGGGTCGGCAACGCGGGGAGCGCACACGCGTCGACGTGCGGCCGGGGAACCACCTGGCAGCTTACTTCATCTCTTGCCCTTGCCCGCGGTTTGCGGGGCTGGTCGTGGGGGCGCGCTTCTCGCCTGGGCTAGGGGTTGACGTCGCATCGCGGAGGAGGTGGTGGCGCATCATGGGCCACGTCGTCTGCCAGGGAAGGTCGGGGTCGAAGCGAGTAGGAGAGCGCTGAAGTGTCGCCGGCAGCACTGACGAGCTCCACGATGCGCCGAAGCCAGTCGTCGTAGCGGTCGGGGGCAGGGCGGTTGCGGAGCAGCTCGTTTGCCATGGCGAGTGCGCCCGAGCCGCGCGCCGGCCCGGGCCGAACGTGGGAGGACGACCCGGAAGCTGGGACGATCGACGGAGTGGCGGTGTGGCCATCACGCCGCGCGGTGACCGGCTGGGAGGAGTCTTGCTGCTCGTGGGCGTCCGGGCCCGTGGCGGCGTTGGCCACAAGCGAGGGTGACAAGCGCTTCGGCGCGGCCCACAGGTGCCGTCTGGGCGATGCGGGCAGCTCGGCGCTCGGCGCGGGCTCGGCGAGCGTCAGACATCGGAACGGCGAGCTGGGAGAAGATCATGGCTTGAGGAAGACCCCGACACGCCCCCTACCTGGCGCGCCAAATGTCGGATTTCGGGCTCCGCTAAACCCTTAAGATTCGAACACAGGGGCGTGTGCGAAGATCCCCTACAGCCTCGCCCTACCTAGCTCGCTACTCGATGGACTAGACGATGAACTCGTGCAATGACGAGGAAGAAGATGAACACAGTGGTTTACCCAGGTTCGGGCCGCTGCGAAGCGTAATACCCTACTCCTGCTTTGGTGGATTGCCTCTCATGGAGGTATGGTGGATGAACAAGTACAAGGTTGAGGAGCCTCGTGAGGGCCCTCCCGTGGTGTTCTTGGCCCTCTGCTGGCTTTGTGATGGATCGGATGGATGAGTGGGTCGACTGGTTTCGGATCCCTCTCTACGGTGCAGCCTATCCTCTATATATAGCGGTGTCTCGGGTCCTCTTCCCTTATTGCAATGGCGGGAAGGTATCCCATAACGGCCAAATTTGAAGGGGGACAGGAGTACATCCCCGCCCTGTCCAAAGGCGGTCTTCGCCTGCAAAGTAGCTGTTGATGATGCAGAGGTGGGCTCGGCGATGACATCGGTCCTGCGGGGCTCGTGGTCGTGGTCTTGTTGCACCGGAATGGCAACCTCTGGGGGGCGCTTTGGGAACCCGCGTACGTCCTTGCCCCCTTTGCACCAAAGGGGAAACTGCACCGCCTGGCGCGCTGGCGCCCGCCTGTCCTTCCTTGCATCATCTTTGACTCCTTAGGCCGGGCTCTGCATAGAGATCTCTGCCGCTCCGGAGGGGGGCCTGAGGAGGCCCATTCCTTGCCGGTCTTGACGCTGTTCGTCCTCGCGAGCCTAGGGTCCTCGCGAGGGCCTTGTCTTGAGTGGGGCTGCGTCTGGTTGTGCTTGGCTGACGAAGTGGACCATGCCCTGGGCCGTAGGCAGGCAGGTCTGGGTACCCCTGTTCCCAGAACGCCGACAGAAGGACAGGCGGGTGCCAGCACGCCAGGCGGTGCAGTTTCCCCTTTGGTGCAAAGGGAGCAAGGACATACGCGGGTTCCCAAAGCGCCCCCCAAAGGTTTCCATTCCGGTGCAACAAGACCACGACCACGAGCCCAGCAGGACGGGTGTCATCGCCGAGCCCACCTCTGCATCATCGATAGTTACTTTGCAGGCAAAGACCACCTTTGGACAGGGCGGGGATTTCCTCCTGTCCCCCTTCGAATTTGGCCGTTGTGGGATCCCTTCCCGCCATTGCGATAAGGGAGGAGGACCCAGGCCGCTGCTATAAGTAGAGGATAGGCTGCACCGTAGAGAGGGGAGGAGGAGAGGAAGGAACAACAGACAAGGCAGAGAGCCAAGAACACCACTCGAGCGCCCTCACGAGGCTCCCCACCACTGTACTAGTTCATCCACCACACCTCCTCGTGAGGCAATCCACCAAAGCAGGAGTAGGGTATTATGCTTCACAGTGGCCCGAACCTAGGTAAATCAACGTGTGCATCTTCTTCCTCGTCATCGTGCGAGTTCATAATCCTAACCTTCGTGTAGTGAGCTAGGTAGGGCGAGGCTGCAGGGGATCTTCGCACACGCCCCTGTGTTCGAACCTTGAGGGTTTTGCGGAGCCCGAAATCCGAAAGTGTGTGACGCGTGGCCATCATTCCTCCTCCTAGCCTTGTGCCAGGTTAGCAGAGGCGAAGGGGGTGCAGGCTAGATGCCCACCAAGGCTGTACATATGGGCGAGGGGAGGAGTCCCTCTCCCCATTCTCCTCACTCTCGGCTTCCATCCACACTTAACGCCATAGTAGTAATGGCACCTGTGAAGAAGTTCTCCGCTGCCGAGAAGGAGAAAACGGTGATGCAGGGGGAGGGCACGCCGAGGTTGATGAAGGGAGGCGGCCGCCCTCGCTCGCCCGTCGCCGTGCTCGAGGCGCCTCTCCGGGGGCACGGGCGACCTCCGCTTGGGACCCACGTCGGCATGAGAAGCCGTGGGAGGAGCTCTGCCTGCAGCGCGGGCGCGGTGGGCGAGGCGGCCGCGGACGGGGCCAGAGTTATGGTGCAGCGGCCCGGCCACCCCCTACCGCGAGGTCATTCCTCCAACTCGGTCCACGAGTTCATCGTGAGGATGGAGAGCAAACCCCAAACTTGGCTCCGGTTCCCGGACTCCTTTGCAAGAGAGAGAGAGAGAGGGGAGCACGCAGCCCTGGGCCTGTGGCTGTAGCCAGACGGCTGCTGCAACGGTTCTTCATGGGTGGTGACGGAGTTCAACCCTCTCGGCTTCATGTTCTTGAGGCGCGGGTGGAAGTCGTTCGCCCTCGCCCGCGTCTTGCAGGAGGGGCATGTCCTCCACTTTAAGTTTGACGGGGCTACCACACTCTTCATGAAGATCTTCGGGGAGGCCGGAGATCGCCTGGTCTACTACATGGAGGGCGACAACAGCAGTAGTAGTAGCAGCAGCAGCTCCTCCTCTAGGGGAAGCAGGAACGACAACGACTCTGACGGCTCCCCAGGCGCCTGCGTCAAGGAAGAGGATTCCGACTAGGCATGGTGGCGTCAGGGTCGGGGTCTCTGGAGGCGACGCTGCGAGAGCCCAACCCCTCTCCTTTTGCGTTGTCTTTCCTTTCCTGCAATGAACCATGCTGACACCGTGGGGGTGTGTAAAAATGGGTTAAGTCCTTCGTGCCTTAAGTCAAACTCTATTTTGGGTTGAAAACGAGCTTCTTCTTTGTGCTCTTTGTTAGGCTTGTATCTCTCTTCTGGATCGCCCTGATGTTCCGCGTTGCCGGGGTCTAGCCCCCGGGCGCGTTCCAACCGTCGTCGGTATGAAGGGTTCTGACGCGTGATGCTCAGGGACTTGTCTGGACCCGCCTCGCGGGGCCCCTTGGGGGGACTGCCCTGGAGAGAGATCTTGTGCGAAAACACTTGGTCTAGGACGGCACGTGCTTACCAATTTACAGTTGGGCGCCACACAAGGAAGATAGGCACCAGGAGCCTTGGTGAGGTGACGTGGGCATGGGCATGCCCGCGAGCCAAAACCCAGCCCTTTGGGTTCCAGTGTCGCTGGGGCTAGCTCAAGCGCAGGCACCTTGCCCAGCCCTCGCGCGCGTGATGCCCAAGGGGAAGCCGGTGGGCGCGTGCCGCGGGGGGGGGGGGGGGGTCTGCGGCTGTCGAGGCGAGGGTCGTTCGCCCTGAGGCTGTTATGGCCCTCGGTGAGGGGGTTCTTCATTGGCTTCTCCGCCAAGCGCGGAGCATGGGGCTTCCACTGGGCATGGGCATAGTCGCGGTTCGATAGTTATTCTGCCGGTGCGGAACATGGGGATTCCACTTGGGCGTGGGCATAGTCGCGGTTCGACAGTTATTCCGCCAGCGCAGAGCATGGGGCTTCCACTTGGGCATGGGCGGGAGTCCCCCCGAGGCCAAAACCCAGCCGGTCGGGAGGCTCCGGGGCGTGTACAACCCCTAACTCATTGTTACGTGAGAGTGTCACGGACGGCGATAAGGGAGGTGTCGGGCGCCCCGAGCCCTGGGCTCGGGACCCTTTCCTCGTTCTTCGGGCGGCTTTGCGCCTAGTTTCCGGCACGGCTGTGCGCTCCCGCGACCCATAACATGGGTGCGGGGCGCATCACGCAATCGTCGTGGCCCTGCGCCTGGGGCGGCGAGGTGCCCGCCCAGTGGCAGCGCGAGCCGAGCCGTACCCCACTACCCGCCCGTGACGGTTCTCCGGGAGGGCGGGACACCAAAGACCTTGGTGAGGTGACTTGCACGGGGGGCCAGCCTATGATCTAGAGATCGGTCACTTGGATTTCTCGGCGCTGCAAGGACAAGTCCTAGCGGAGACGCCGTGTCCAGCCCTCTCCCACAGGACCATCGAAGGGGCAGTCGTAGGGGTGCAAAAATCCCAGGTGATGGCGGGAGGCTAGAGCTTAAAGTCTAAACAAACGGCATAATCTCAACAGGGGTTAAGCGGGTTCATTACATAACGAGGGAGTCCCAGCGTTGAGGAAATGCAAAATACAAAAGGGGATGGGGGGTCACTTGACTCGAACAGACCATAGAAAATAACCTGGCAGCTACGCCGCTGCGGGATCGCCAGGCCGCTTGATGAAGCGTGCCGTGGAGGTTCGCCCCTCAAGGGCCGGCTGGCTCGTGAGGCTTTGGAGACCCGCGAGGCCCTGGCACCATGTAAGGCGCCATCGTGAGCTGCGCCTGCTTTTGGAAGGTGACGCTGTTGCTCACCAAGCCAAAAGGCACGCGAGCGTAGTAGGCGGTGATGCGCGAGGGCCGGAAGGGGCCCTGGGACACGACCCTGTTAGGGCCCGCGAGGTCGACGTACGGGCGCCCCCTGCCGCTCCTCCAGGGGGCGACGGTCTGTACTATCCGGCGTTCCGGGCGATGCTCCTCCTGCTGCTTGCCGATCCCTTGGTCGATGAGCTCCCGTGACGCTCGCGCCAGGCGCCGCGCCCTTGCTCGTGGGGGCACGTGGCGAGGCATGCCTCCAAGTGGTGCCCGAGCTCCTCCCTCGTCATACCAGCCAGGTCAGACGCTCCCCGAGCGGAAGCCCCTGGGCATAACCTGGGGAGGCGCCGGTCGCGCCTTCCTATGCCAAGAGGAGGCCGAGCTGGCGAGGGGCACGGGGCTCGTATCGTCGGTGTCTGGCACTGCATTCTTCAACTTGGCGAGGCCTGGGGCGAGCAACAGTTCCCTCTTCCTTGGAAACGTGGCCCCACGAGGCCCAGCACCTCCCTTGTCATCGGAATGCTCGGCCGCGGCAGCTTTGTAGGCCCTCTCGAGGGAACAAACCATGTCTTTCTCGTCACAGGCGATGGTGATGACGCCGTCGGGACCCGGCATGTTGAGGATGTTGTAACCATGGTGGGTCACTACCATGAACTTGGCCAGGGCTGGGTATCCCAGGATCGCGTTGTATGGGAGGCCGATGCGTGCTACGTCGAAGTCGATGAGCTTGGTGCGGTAATTGTCGCGCGTGCCGAAGGTGACGGGGAGGCGGACCTGCCCGAGGGAAAAGTGGGACCGCCGATGGCGCCGAAGAACGGCCTAGTGGGTGCCAGTTGACTGTAGAGCACTCGGAGAGTCTCGAAGGTCTCCGCAGAGAGCACGTTGAGGCCGGCGCCCCCGTCGACGAGGGTTTTGGTGACGGAGACGTTGCAGATGAAGGGGGTGCACAGCAGGGGGAGCGTGCCCACGGCAGCCATGGATTTGAGGCCGTCCCTAGAGTCAAAGGAGATGGCGTACTGGGACCACCTGAGGGACCGCACGGCTTCTGGTCCCCGGAGAGTTCCGCCCACGACGCGAGGGAGCTCTCCGAGGCGGTAGTTCGACAAGAGCGCTTGTGCTCCGCCTAGGATGCAGGCCACCATGCGAGGCTCGTGGTCACCCCCAAGCTCTCCGTCAGATGAGCTGCTACCGCTCTCCCTGAGTGGCCGTGGTCACCCCCAAGGTTGTCAGAATCGTGACTCAAGTCTTAGAATCTTACGACCTTACGATTCGAACTAGCCCCTCTGATTCTACGATTTTGCTCATAGAATCTAAGTTTCTACGATCCTAGTACTTATGATTCTATGATTCACGATCCTACCAATGGAGCTCCAATCCAATTCAGAATCTCGATTCTGACAACTTTAGCGAAGGCAGGACCGCACGGTCCTGGTGGCGTGCCCCGTGAGGTGGCCTTGGCTGGGCGTCCTCTTGAGGCAGACCGTGCTTGCCGTTGCCACGAGGCTGCTGACGCCATTCTTGGTTGTTTCTGCGGTTGTCCCTCCTGCTACCACTGCGGCAGCCTTCGCGACCGGCGCCGCAGGCACTGCGCCCGCGCGCTGGCCGGTGCTGTCGGATTTCGGGTTCCGCAAAACCCTAGGAAGTTCGAGCCCGGGGGTGTGTGCGAAGATTCCTCAACAACTTCACCCTACCAAGCCCACTACACGTCGGCCTCGCTCGATGGTGAATCGTAAAACGATGTGTTGCCTTGCGGGTGTGTTGCGGGGTGGTTGTCCCTCCTCTCTACCGAGCAGCCTAGCCTCTATTTATAGCGGCCCGGATCCTCTTCCCTTATCGTAAGGGCGGGAAGGAATCCCACAACGGCCAAATTCGAAGGGGGACAGGAGGTACACCCTATCCTGACAAAAGGTGGTCTTCGCCTGCAAAGTAGTCGATGGTCATGCAGAGGTGGGCTCGGCGATGACGTCCGTCCAGCGGGGCTCGGGGTCTTGGTCTTGTTGCACCAGAAGGGAAACCTTTGGGGGGCGCTTTGGGAACCCGCGCTCGTCCTTGTCTCCTTTGCACCAAAGAGGAAACTGTTCCCTCTGGCGCGCTGGCGCCCGCCTGACCTGGCTGTCGTCACCCTCGGCCTCCTGAGGTCGTGCGTTGCATAGAAGTGTCCGCCACTCGGGAGGAGGCCTGGGGAGGCCTACCTCCCTGCGGGTCTTGGCGCTGTTTCCCCCCGCGAGCCCGGAGCCTCGCGAGGGCCTTGTGCTAAGTAAGGCCGCGTCGAGCCGTACTTGGTCGTCGAGGTGGGCCACGCCTTGGGTCGCCCGCAGGCAGGCAGGTCTGGGTACCCCCGTTCCCAGGACGCTGAGAGTAGCCCCCGGGTCCGAGGCGTGCTCGGGTTAGCTTCTGGGTGAAGCCACGGAGGACAACCCGAAGCGCCGTGGGCCCCAACACCTGCGGGCCCATCTTGACGCGTGGTGCACAATGAGACGTGGGCATCACGACTCCCCGGAGACGTCGGGAACCGCCCTGAGCCGAGTTGACGCGAGGCCTACGCGCCTTCCCGGCCATCATTGCCTTCCTTGAATGCGGCTGTCTCTTCGCGTCCTCCCCCCCTCGGGCAATGCGGATGTGACCCGACGGGAGCAGAGGAAGTGACGTGAGGCAGGGCAGCACGCCGATCGAGCCTGGCACGCGTCGCCCGAGGAGTGCATGGCGACTCCACTATCCACGATGCACCATGGGTGGCGGTTGCGCCTATAAATCCGCCCCGCCCGAGGGGTCTTGCCTTCTTGATGCGTCCTCCCACCTTTCTTCCTTCCAAGTTATCTTCCCTGTCCTCCTCCTTTCCTTTGCTCCTCCATGGCGTCCGGCGGAAGTGCGGCAGGTGCGGGGAAACGCTCGGGGTCCCCGGCTCCACCGGCGGTCCCCGGAGGCAGCGGCGGGGGACCCTCTAGGCCAGCCCAGGCCCGCCGACGCTGGGCCATTGTTGATGAGTAAGTAACTTGTCCCCGGCCTCCTTCTGTTACGGTCGCATCTGCCGCACCGGTCTTGATCGTTCCCTCCTCCCAGGGCGCCCGCGCCCAAGAGGTGCAGGCTCGAGGAGCTCCAGGTTGAGACGGATGCGCTGAGTGTCCAGCTGGCGGACGCCGAGGCCACCGTCCAGGCCACGCACAGGGGTGAGGCGGAGGCTCAGGCGGAGCTGGCGTCGCTCCAGACCCAGGTTAAGGGGGCCATCGACGCCGTTCAGGCCGCCCAAGACGAGGCGGCCCACGCGAAGATGCTGGAGGCACAACGTGCCAAGTAGTATCGGGACATCACCCACCGCGTGGTCGGCGCAGTGACCCGGTTCATCGGGGAGGTCCCTACGCTGCCGTGCGCGCACGGCGATGGGGGCTTCCTCAACTTCTTGGACAAGGTGGTGGAGGCGCTGGAAACTTGTGTCTCCCGGGTTGATGAGGACAATGCGTGCAGCGCGCGCGACCTCCTGGACCTCGCGCTAACACGCATCTTATCCAACCTTCGCCGCCTCGTCCTGGAGCTCGACCTCCCCTGCGTCATGGAGCCGGTGCCCGAGGAGCTCCAGAGGCCGCTCAGGGACGAGGTGCGCCCGCACGTGGAGTCCTTGGTGGAGCGGTTCGTGCAAGAGCCCATTTCCGACGAGGGTGACGATTCCGGCGCCGCGGCGGTCGACAGCGGCTCCTTCGCCTAGGCCTCCACTGTTTTCTCTTCCCAGTTCCTGTCATGTCAAGCAACACCTGGCCCCTAGGGGCGTTAACTTTTGTGTTTTTACCTTCGTATTCCTCCTCCTTCTCCGAGTCGTCGATTGTTTGTTTCGCGTGGCGTGACCCCGCGTCTCCCGCGGGGCCTTGTGTTATGCCGATGCGCCCCGACGCCCCTCGAGAGGTCCGCGAGGGTATCGTGTTAAGACCGGCAACGGGGTCCGGTCAGGCCCTCGCGGGGCGAGCCCTCCCGAGGGGGAACACGCCGCCCCCAAGGTCAGACTCTTAGCCACGTCGCCCAGAGTGGCCGGACTCCTTCCTTCGCGCTGCCCTTCCTTGCTCCTGGAACCCCAAGAATCATGATGGGGTTATGCAGCGGACCGCATCACCTATATTTTTACGTTAGCACTCATGCCTCTTGCCCGGCATTCGGGCTAAAACCTGATTAGAACACTACTAGGGAAAACCTTATACACAGAAGCTTACCAGTAGCGCTTTTTAAAAGGAGGCGCTGCTGCTAATTAGCAGTAGCGCGTGTACATAAACAACGCTACTAATAAACACATATCAGTAGCGTGGCACGTATAAAACGTGCTACTACTATAATTGCCACTCCATTCCCGACAGGGTAGGTATAGTAGTAGCACCCTTCCTCAACCAGCGCTGCTGCTATTCTACTTAGCTATAGCGCTTGGCACCAACACGCGCTGCTGCTATGCCCACCTTATCCACCCCGTGCACTCCCTCTCTCTTCCTCACTCCCGGCCCCTAACTCCCCCCTCACACTGTCGCTCCCTCTCTGCCCCCCGCCGCTCGCCGCCGCCGTCGCCTACCCCTCCTCCCTCTGCCGCCGTCACCTCCCCCTCCTCCCTGGACTCGGTAATCCTCCCCCTCCTCCCTCCTCCCCGCCCCACCTCCTCCGTCCTCCCTCCACTCCTCCATTCGCCGCCGGCCGGCCCCTACTCGCTCCGCCTTCCTCCTTCGTCCTCCTTCCTCCTCCCTCCTTCAGTCGCCCCTCCTTCTTCCTCCTCCCTCCTCCATCCACAATCCCTCCTCCCTGCTACATTTTGATTTAGTAGGCTAGTTGATATTTTCTTGTTGATATGCAACATTTTGAATATAGATGATAATGTGTTGTAAATGTCGATGATGAAAATGCTAGTGCTAGTCGCCATGTCATTGATGTCGATGATGATGCATTCTGAATATAGACGATGTCTTGGTGTTCTTGTTTGCAATGTACCTCCGAGTGGCCTATGTTTTGCCGGAATGTTGATTCGTTTCCGTTCCGGCAAATTTCAGTCGCTCGATATGTCCTGTTTTTAGCAAAGGTCATGCCGAATTTTTTTCATGAATTTTAGCATGACTTGTGCTACAATGTAGGACATATCGAGTGCTTGTGATTTGCCAGAATGGGAATTCAATGATATTCCGGCAAAACATAGGGCATTTTTTCTATGTCATTGCTCGATATATGGAACGGGTTGACTTTAGGTCTGTTTCGGCTCCTTGTGTGTCTTTCAGTGAGGGAGAGTGTCCACCATATATATATATATATATATATATATGAGAGAGGAAGAATCCCGACTGTTGTCGTGGGGGTCGCTTCTCCTTCTTTTCCTTGTGCTAGATATTTGTAATGCACTAGGGAAAGGAGGAGTAGCGACCATCACCGACGGTCGAAATATGAGAGAGGAAGAATCCCGACTGTTGTCGTGGGGGTCGCTTCTCTTTCGTTCCCGTGTGCTAGACATTTTGGTGTAATGCACTCAGGAACGAATGGAGGAGCCACCATCACCGACGGTCGCAATATCAGAGGGAGTGCCCACCATATACGTGAGATGAGAGTTTAGGAAGGAAAGACTCGACAGACCTAAAGTCAACCCATTGCATATTGAGTAATAGTGATCTGTGTGTTGATCAGTTTCCTGGTAGTTGCCTTCGATCGATTTTAAATGTTTCAACTATGAACATAGGAAATGTCTAATGACGAAAGGAAATTCGTTATGTGCGAATGCTGCGAAGACGAGCGCGGCCTGTGCGACAAGCCTCACCTAGTTGATGGTAGGCGCTTCAGCATCATGCTGGATGAGACCTTCGAAGTGGATACAGTAAGTCACAACGACAAGTCTTTTTTCGTAATTAAGCATGACTTCTGCTTCTTTTGCTTCAACTTATAATTTTAATTTTTTACTATTCTACTAGCGTATCCCCTGCCATGCAAGAATTTATGTCTTGGATAAGATTGGTTTCAGTACTAAAAAAAGTATGGAGGTAAAGAGAGTTCACTTGAGGACCGAGCATGGTTATACTTTTGCCGTAAAATTGTACAATGCAGACACCTACTCCTATTTTGAATGCAAAAGTTGGAGAGCACTATGCAAGGCTTATACATTTGAGCCTAATATGCTTATCACCTTTGATATTCGTCCAGAAGATGAAATTGAAGGTAATATCGACATCTGGGTCGATGTGCAGACGCCTCCAGTTCTACCATTATGTGAGTTTCTCAACCATATTTATTAAGTAATTTATATTGTTTATTTAAAAATAGTTGACAACTAATTTGTATTGACAGCTTATTTCCATTCAAGCAAACATGTCCAGCGCTTGGTAGACAGCACCTACTACTGTCCCGGGGCTGAACTAAACTGCGAGGAGATAGGTCATTATGTTTCATGGCTGGTGGAGCTTGATACTGTAAAGACATGTTATTTTCCTAGACTTCGAGATATTAGTACTCAAAACGTGCGGCCACTAGTGTGCGTATTGAACTACGGTCACATCTATCTAGGAAAGAAGGTAAGATTTTTACTATTTGTCCTCAGTGCATCTTTTGCATACATTATTTTTTAAGCTAAACTTCATTGCTAAGTATGTTACTACGATGTTCTTCAATAGGGACTCCCGATGAGTGTTGTGCCTCTTTGGATCGAGTCTAAAGGTCGCATGGCAATGGTTAGCTTACGGCCAAGATATCATGTATTGCACATGAGTGCATTCATCATTTCTCGAAGCGAGCAAGTCTTAATAGTCAAAGACTAGAGCAAAATTGTGAAGGATCGCAGAGAAGTACTAGGGGGCAGCAATCAGAAGCGCAGCCCACAATTAGGAGACAGGTTCATATGCATTCTCCAATATGATGAAGAAGGAGTGCTACACATGTTTTATGCTATTTTACCTGAGAGAGAGCAGAAGGAGTAGGTCCTAGGTATTAAGAACAATTAGTTAGTGCTGATTATATATGACTATGATGATGATGAGAAGTTTTTATTATGTGCTACAATGTGTTAGAGTTGATGGTGATGCTGAGGAGTAGTGATTAGGAGTAGGTCCTAGGAGTTGTTATTATAACTAGTGAACAAGTTGTTATATGATGTCTCATGGACGAAAATGATGATGATGAGTAGTTGTTATATGACAATGATGTATTATGATGATACTGTATGAAAACTTGTATAATCGCGTATGAATATACGGCATAAAACAAAAAAGAAATACGTAATAATAGTAGTAGCGCTAGTAGAGAGGTGCGCTGCTCGTAACTACCAGGAGCGCTTCCTACAAAAACCGCTGCTGCTAAGCAGGTATAGCTGTAGCGCGCGTCAAAACGCGCTACTGATAGACTTAGCAGTAGCGCTGGTACAGAAATCGCTACTGCTAAGTAGGTATAGCAGTAGCGCGTGTCAAAACGCGCTACTGATAAACGTTAGCTGTAGCGCCGTATCAGCGGCGCGGTTACCCGCGCTACTGATACACCAAATACCCGCGCTACTACTAGGGTTTTCCCTAGTAGTGGAAAGTTCTGCCCTTATTCGGCGGGTGTAGTTAGCTTATTGGGCCGTGGCGAGCTCGTGCGTCGTGAGGGGCAGGCGGAGCATCCAGGGAGGTCGAGGATCCCGCCTGGGAGGGCTTCTTTCTTGCTTGTGGGGTGGTCCAGGAGCCCTTTCGGCACTCTGCGTCGACGGGGCCCGATCCCGAGCACACCTTGACCACCGTTGGGGCTTCCGGATCACCAGGACGAGACCAACGGGGCAAGGCCTCGACCACAATTGGGGCGTCCGGCTCACCAGGACGAGACCAAGGGGCACGGAGCTACACGATCGGTGAGGTTCCCGAGGCGCGCTACCCGGGAACCCCCCCTTGACGCTCAAGCGGCGCTCTGCGTCTGCGGAGCCCAATCCCGCGCATACCTCGAGTGCCGTTGGGGCTTCCGGATCACCAGGACGAGACCAAGGGGCGAGGGGCTACGAGACCAGTGCGTCTCCTGAGGCGCATTGCTCAGGAGTCCCCCTTGACACTCAAGCGGCTCCCATACCTTACCGTCGGTTGCTACTCCGGGAGGTGTCTGAGCCTCCCGAGGTTCTGTGATGCCGCGCTGGGCGACGGCCGGAGCCCCTGAACGGGAGTCAACCGCCAAAATATGTGTGCTTTCGAGCCAGCAGGTCCTTGCCAGCCTGCCCTGAAAGGCCATGAGGTGAGGCCAAGGTGCATGGGCCTCGGCAAGGTGCCAATCCAAAAGAAAAGAGACTTCAAGGCCAGAAAGAGGAATCGCGAAAAGAGAATAGTCCCCGCCCCTTTTCAAATAGAGTTATGAAATCTTCAACTTCATTTCAAAAAGTGGAATTACGAACACAAAAAGAAGCAAGCAACAGCCGCGTCCGGCACCTAGGCTAGTCTTCGCCTTAGTCTTCCCCCAGCACGGAGCGTAGGGCATCCACGTTGCGTGGGCATAGCCATTGGAGGGCAGTGTTGTCCGCCAGCGCGGAGCACGGGGCTTCCACTTGGGCATGGGATGGAACCCCTCCGCGTCCTCGGGGGGCTCTGGGCATATACAGCCCACTCATTATTACGTGAGAGTGTCACGGCCGAAGATAGCTGGGCAAGCCCCCAGGCGCACGGACCAGGTGCCCCCAACTCGGTTAAGAGCCATCCCGCGCATTACTGCGGGGTTGCGCGCCTCTACAGCCCAAACCTGAGTGCATTGCTCCCCGCGTAGCCGCGGGATTGCGCTCCCGCGGCCCAAACATGAGCACAATGCACCCAGCGTAGCTGCAGAGGTGTTGTGTCAGTGAAGCCGCCTCGCGAGGCGTCGTGGCGTCGGCCGGACCTCGGCTTGCGGGCCTCATGAGGCCCTTCCCTCCGGAGGGCTGTGCCGGCGCTCCCGTTGGCACGGGTGGCCCGCGATGCTCGTACCTTGCCGATCCTCCTAGGCGGTAGCTCCTGAGGCCCCGGGCTCAACTGCGCGTTGCTTGCTCGTGGGGGCGGCGGCTGCGTCACGCCCCCATGCTTCCCAGGACGCCCCCCTCCTTCTCCCCCGCTTGCATAACCAGGCCTGGTGCTCCCTCCATGGAAGCCCCCATGCCCGACTTGGGGAGAGCATCCGGGACATCCTCCTATTCCGGGAGGGTGCGGGCGCCTGCGGGGGGCGTCTGATCCTCTGCGCCCTCCGCAGGAATCACGTAGCTCGGAACGTAGACCTCCTTATAGGGGCCTTGGCTCCCTCCTGAACCATCCCAGTGCACATCAAGTGTAACCTCAACGAGTGATGAGGTGACACCCCCTGGAGCGCGCTGCCCACAGACCCTCCTGCGGCGGGCCTCCGCCCGAAGTTGCTTGCCTCTGCCGCCGCCGTGGGGTGGGCCGCGCATGTCTTGACGTGAGTTGCCCCCTGGTTATCCATCGCGCCTCCATTACGGTTACCTGCCTGACCGGAAGTCGGAGCCGCCTGCTCCCTGCGCCGGTTAGCGCGCTCCTGCCGGGATGACCCAGGCCGTTGATGCTCCGTCTAGGCATAGGCGTGCGCGCCGAGGCGCGCGCGCAGCGTCCCGTCACCTTATTCAAGGGCACCACCGACGTGGCCGGGCGGCGTCCCGAAGCCTGTCACCGGGATCCGGAGAAGAAGAAGTACGGCGTGCCACGGGCCCTGCTCGGGCTCGCCCGGGAGTGGAGCGAGCGCACCGTCCGTAGGTGGGGCGACGGGTACGGCGAGCGAGCCCCCAGCGCCCAGCGCCGGTAGTCGGGAAGGAAGGTAGGGGCCCAGGCCCTCCTTGCGACGGCGACCAGCTCGGCGATGTGGTCGGCCTAGGCGTCGAAGCCCCCGTGCGTAGGGCGGTGGTGCAGTATCTCACACGCCATCAGGAGCGAGTGATGCATGTCGAGGTCTCCCACGTGGGTGCAGCGCGATGCCGGCCCGTGGGCACCGCTCGTCCGCCATGTGTCTGGCCGGCACGAGCGGCGTCGGTGGTGGAAACGATGCGGGTGGCCTAGTAACGACCGCCCAGCATCATACTGCCGTGGCGCGGGTCTTGGGCGGCAGTGGCGAGGTCGGCAGAGGCGGGTCCTCCGAGGCCGAAAGGAGCCTGTCGGGCGTCGGCCATCGACACGACGGGGCGGAGAAGAAGCGAAGCTTGCTGAAGACTCCGACACGCCCCCTACCTGGTGCGCCAAATGTCGGATTTCGGGCTCCGCAAAACCCTAGGAATTTCGAACCCAGGGGCGTGTGCGAAGATTCCTCAACAACTTCACCCTACCAAGCCTACTACGCGCCGGCCTCGCTCGATGGCGAGGAAGAAGATAGCACCCAAGAGTTTACCCAGGTTCGGGCCGCTGCGAATCGTAAAACCCTACTCCTGCCTTTGGTGGATTGCCTCACGAGGAGGTTTGTGGATGAACTAGTACAGCGATGTGTTGCCTTGCGGGTGTGTTGCGGGGTGGTTGTCCCTCCTCTCTACCGAGCAGCCTAGCCTCTAATTATAGCAGCCCGGGTCCTCTTCCCTTATCGCAAGGGCGGGAAGGAATCCCACAACGACCAAATTCGAAGGGGGACAGGAGGTACACCCTATCCTGACAAAAGGTGGTCTTCGCCTGCAAACTAGTCGATGGTGATGCAGAGGTGGGCTCGGCGATGACGTCCGTTCTGCGGGGCTCGGGGTCTTGGTCTTGTTGCACCAGAAGGGAAACCTTTGGGGGGCGCTTTGGGAACCTGCACTCGTCCTTGTCTCCTTTGCACCAAAGAGGAAACTGTTCCCTCTGGCGCGCTGGCGCCCGCCTAACCTGGCTGTAGTCACCCTCGGACTCGTGAGGTCGTGCGTTGCATAGAAGTCTCCGCCACTCGGGAGGAGGCCTGGGGAGGCCTACCTCCCTGCGGGTCTTGGCGCTGTTTCCCCCCGCAAGCCCGGGGCCTCGCGAGGGCCTTGTGCTGAGTAAGGCCGCGCTGGGCCGGACTTGGTCGTCGAGGTGGGCCACGCCTTGGGCCGCAGGCAGGCAGGTCTGGGTTCCCCCGTTCCCAGGACACCGACAGGCGCGCTCGCTGCGGGATGGTCCGAACGCTCGGAAATCTTCTGTGGCATAGGTGCGCATGTTGTGGTGGGCGCAGAACATCCTGCCGCCCCCCTCGGGTGCATCGCATCCGGGGCCGGACGGTGGACCAAAGCCGGTCACCGGGACCCGGAGGAGGAGGAGGATGGCGCGAGGCGGGCCCTTCTCGGGCCCGTCGGGCCGAGCCCGGCCAGGTCGTCGCGCGGCGGTGAGGGAGGCCCGCCTCCGGCGCTCCCTTCTCCCGGTGCCGGGGGGCCTAAGCGGAAGATAGGGCGCTAGGGCCCTCCTAGCGACGACGACGAGCTCGGCGATATGGTCCGCCCAGGAGTCATAGCCCCCGTCATTCGGGCGGCAGCGGAGCAGTTCACTTGCCATGAGCAGTGCGTCCTGCGTGTTCAGGTCCCCCATGTGAACGCCGGCCAAAGATGATGTGACGGAACGGCCGCCTCGCTGCACCGGGGGCCGAGAGCGACCCCGACGTTCGCGGGCGGCGCGGCCGGCGACAGCTGCGGCCGCGGCGTGGGCAAGGCCATGGCGCCTGTTCGGCGCTGAGCGCGCCGCGCATGCACGATGGGTGTCAACCATCGTGTCGGCGTGGGCGAAGACGAGACAGGGCTGGAGAGCAACGGCACACCCCTACCTGGCGTGCCAAACGTCGGAATCGAGGCTCCGGGGACCCAAAAAGGTTCGAACACTCGGGTGCACTCGCTCTCCTGCCCTACTCTGCCTCACAACCTCACGGCGACTCTCAGACGTCTTGAGCCAAGGAAGACGAACAAAGGACACACAGTTTACCCAGGTTCGGGCCACCTCGTGGTGTAAGACCCTACTCCTGCTTGTCTGGATTGCTTGAGCAGGAGGATGAGTACAAGGTGTGTTCTTTCTTGCCCAGAGTTCTCCCCCCTTCTACGGTG
Organism: Elymus sibiricus; assembly: GCA_039707655.1. Classification (NCBI taxonomy): domain Eukaryota; kingdom Viridiplantae; phylum Streptophyta; class Magnoliopsida; order Poales; family Poaceae; genus Elymus; species Elymus sibiricus. Next base: position 314,598,487 of record CM077673.1, read on the forward strand.
GCCAGCTCCTACTCTTATATTGGCCTTGGTCCTCTTCCCCCGAAAACACCAGGGGGAAGGGTTGCCACAACGGCCAGTTTGAAGGGGGACATGACGGCATCCTATCCTGACAAAAGGTGGTCTTCGCCTATCAAAGCTCCTCGTTGTGACGTGCTTGTGGCCTCGGGAGTGGCCTCCGTCCTGCCGAGCCCCCAGTCTTCGTCCTCTTGTATGGAAAAGGAAACTTTTGGGGGTTGCTTTGGGAGCCCGCAGATGGCGCTGCTCCTCTATCACCAAAGAGGAAACCCTCTCTGTCCGTGCCAACGGGTACGGCCCTGGCACCGTCTGGCGCGGCGCGCGTCATCCATGTGCAAGCGCAGTAGTCGCAAGGCCCTGTCGAGCTAATCCTGGGTGGACCCGCCTCCTGAGGGCTTCGGGGACACTCTTGCGGAGAGGCCTCGCGAAGTTCCTCGCGGCGACGTTGCCGCGTGCCTCGCGAGAGGTGGGCCCTCGTGAGGACCTTGCCCGCGAAGCTCATGGACGAGCCACGCAGCGCTTAAGGCATCCCCTGCATCCTGGGCCGCAGGCAGACGGGCCTATGTACCCCCAGTCCCAGAGGCCCGACACCGATCTTGTCATCTTGACTTGGCGGACACACTAAGACATCTAAGCTTTCCTTCCCGAACACGGGGTTGACTTGCAGTTCTGTCCAAACTCATTTCGTATTCGATAACCCAGCCATACAGGAAAGAGGGTCTTTTATTTTCTTTTTGAAAAAAATGGATTTCATTGAAGTAATAAAACTATTCCAATTCGAATAGTAGTTGAGAAAGAATGTTCGGCCTGCATGTATTGGGCACAAGGCGGCCCACCTGTCCGGCTCATAGGAAACATGCCAGCAGCCCAAGGACCCCTTAGTCCCGGACTCCCTCAGTAGCCCTCGAACTAGCCTCCAATGCTGTGGTTCCCGATCATCAGCTGTCTTGCAAGAGTCTCCGGCTTGCGGGGCAAGTTCTCATCCCCCTCTATATTCGGCTGCAACAATCTGGCCACCGTTGACTTCCCGATTTTTGAAGCATCGCGGGGCCCATGGCATTGACTTTTTTTCCCGGGATTAGTGGCATCTTTCAATTCCCGCGCGTCAGCAGGAGGTTAATAGCCCAGCAATCTTTTACAGAATTGCCCCTTCGTGGCGTGGAAAGAGAAAACACCTGCTTAAATAGGCCAATAATGCTATGAACGACACATCTTGTTCCCCCAACCGTCGAGAGAAGAGAAGATCGAAGAGCCCAGAGACATGGCTAGCATCCCAGGCTCATCCTCGCGCCCTCATGGCAACCTCCCGGGTGATTGGGCAAGCTGCGCGGTTTCAAGGCTTCGATTGCGTGACCTCGAGACGCAGGGATATCTTCCCGCCTCAGATCTGGCGCCCACCCGTTCCGGTTTAACTTCTGCGAATGGTGAGATCTTCGCTGAAAACTTCCCCTCCCCTCGCAAGGAGGAGAGGGTATGCTTCGTCCCCTTCCTATTACGAGGCCTCGGCTTCCCTATTAACCCTTTCGTAAGGGCCTGCTGGAATTCTACGAGATTCAGCTCCACCATCTTACTCCCGGATCCATCTTGCACATCTCGGGTTTCGTCACGCTTTGTGAGATGTTCCTGGGCTGCGAGGCCCATTTCGTGCTATGGAGAAATTACTTCTGCCTCATTCCCCGCTCTCGGGGGGAGAGAATGCTTGATGTAGGCGGAGCTGAAGTGTGGCGTATAGCTGGGACGGGGTACCCCATGGGGACTCCGAAGAAGGATCCCGAGTTTTGGAGCTCGGAATGGTTTTATATCGAAGACGTTCCCCTCTTCGACCCTGCTCGGAGAGGATTGCCCGAATACTCAGATATTCCTCCGAAGAAAAGGTTTAACTAGCGACCGAAGAGTCTGTCCCAGGAGGAAAGCGAAGAAGTGAGGTGTCTGGCCGCCCGCGTGAGGTTGTTGGCCCACCACAAGCTAACCATCATTGATGTGATGGCCGCTACCATAAATTTATGCGTCCAACCTCTACAGCAGAGGATACATCCCCTATGGCAGTACAACATGACAAACGACACGACCCACTATAAGCGGCAAGGGCCTGCCAACTCAGCGGCTTTAGCGACCATACTGGTTGACCTCTACAAGGGAGAAGAAGAAGTGTTTGCTCGCCCGAGTACCAAGGACAGTTACTTGAGCTATAATCCCATCGAATGGGTAAGTCCAACTATATTTCCATAGTTCGGGTATAATGCTCATTTTTGCGGACCGAACCCCTTAATCTTCTTAACAGGACTGGAGGCGCTGGATCGAGATAGTCAGCTGCCCCTCCCCTCAACCGGAGAATTATTCTCGTGACGATGAGCCGGGGTTCCATGAAGATCCAGAGACGACGCTTAGTTTTGAGGACGTGTTTTTTTACCAGGAGAACCTTGATCGCTCTTTGGTGGCCCTCATGGATGACCACCCTGCCACCCTCCCTTCCTTCGTAATAAGTAATAAGAAGGCGTCTTCTCGAAAGGGGTGTTCATTGTGCGACGTCCCGAATGTGTCGACCTCTATCCCCAAGGGCCATTGGACCACACGTTGAACGTCGGCGAGGGCGGCACCAGCCATACCCGCACTGACTGATGGTGGAACCTCCAAGCGTGCGGGGGCCTCAGGAACTACCTCGGCCGCATCCCCATCAAAGAGGTAATATTTCGGAACCAATAGTTCGGCTTCTGTCATCGCCACAAAGAGCGCTTATGACCGTTGCGGCCTTTTGCAGGAGACGGGTGCAACCGTCTTCGTCTGACGACATCCGAGAAGTGTCCGGTGGCTGCCCCGTTCCTATGTCATCGACAAAGGATGGAGTTGGTGCGGAGGTACCCGAGGCTGACCATCTTCCTGAAGAGGTCTCGTGTACCAATTCCAAATTTGAAAGTGTCATGAGTCGCCGACGAAGGAAGAAATTCCTGCGCCATCCTATCAGCCCTAACCCAGCAACCCAGAAATTTGAACCTGTCTGCAGGTAAGTATTCGGTTTTGATTATCCGAACATAAACCCTAACCTAGCAGCCCCCGACCCTTAAGTTGGTCGGGACGGCCGAGTTAAGGGTCTGAATAACGCCGTGAAGTGAATTTGATGCAGGCCTCAAGGGAACAAAACCAAAAGTCATCCAAAGACCTGGAGTTGAACCGAACAGAACTAGCGGCCATGAAGGCCGAGCTAGAAGATGTCAAGAAGTTCACTTGGGAGGCACACGGTGAGTAACAAAAGGAGGGTCTCATTATGCAAAACTGTTTTCGGCATCTTTTCTAATGAAAGATTGCCTTATAGCAGCTGAGTCCATAGGCCAGCTGCAGAAAGATCTTGAGGAGGCCAAGGAAGCTCAGAGGTATGCTGAGTCATATCACGAGGTTGGCAGTCGAGTGCTAAGACGTTGTCACGAAGACAAGTACGCTCTCAAAGAGGCAAACCGGCAGCAGGCTGAAGAAATCGAGAGAAAAACTCAGAAAGCACAAACCCAGGAGGAGAACCATAGATTGAAAGATGGAATGTTGAGTAAGATGAAATTCAATTTGAATTTCCTTATGGTGCGTGCAATTTGCTAATATAAGGAACATTCCACGTCTCTTTTGTTAGTCCTCCTGACCAGTCGTCCCGAGGCAGAGAGTAGCTCGTTTGGAGGGAACCTGCTCAACGAACTGTCCATCATGCACGAGCGGTCTCGGAAGGCCATGAAAAACATCGTCAACGTGTTGTGGCCGACCGAGAATCCTCCGGAGGGGATGGCCGAGTTAACGGATCAGTTCAAGGAAGCTCGGCGTCGACTCGAGCTATGGAAGATATCAGCTTGTCAAGAGGGCGCGCGGGAGGCATGGGCCATGGTGAAGACCCGCTTTACCAAACTTGATCCCGCCCATTTGGTGCAGGTTGGACCGGTAGGGCCAGATGGTCAAGTGGTGCCGCTTCATCTGGTATATGACCAAGTGATGCCCGCCGCTCGTATCTCACAGGAAGATTGTGCCCTGAACACTATTATAGATGATCTTGACAAGTAACTTTGTGTTTGATTTTCTGAAGCTATGTACTTTACATCAAAAGACCCCACTCGTAATGTAAACGCTGTCAAAATCGGCCATCGGCTTCCACCTCCCCCGCCAAAGGCCGAGGAGTGTTCCATACTCGGTGTCCTGACTTAACAGGGAATCACTGCGACGAACTAGGCAATCCAGCCATATTGTGCGAGCATACAAGACATGTACGAATGGTTATGTTATATTACTTTTTAACGTAAGAAACATCTTCTGAAGAAAATAGTTCCTCCATGGGTTCCTTTCTTCGGGTTGCTACATTGACGGTAGATGTTATAACCGAATACCTACAGTGTGCGGGTGTTGGTATACTTTAGGAAAAAGGGTCCCCGGGCTTTGGTGACGATCACCGATTATTTTCACTTCCCTCGTGGCCGACCAATTGTATTCTTAAGAATGCTAGCATACGGCTTTACCCGTCTGAGGTGCCTACCTGGGTAACCCGGTCGCAACAATCGCAAAGGTGCTCCCTTTACCCCCTAGCCGAACAATCGGGAATGTAGAGGGTAATCATAGGAGCGAGGCAACCTAGCTTGGCCAGTTCTGAAGTCAAACTGATGCATATAGCGGCTTAAAGATGATATTGGAAGGGTACACACACGATAAAAATGAAATATGCACGTGTTTATTAACCGGCTTCGTCAAGAAGCCCCCAGGTGAGACCAGGTAATACATTTAAAGATGAGTACCAAAAAGGTCTTCACGTAGTTCGGTTTAGCCGAACACGTCCTGAGAAATGCTAGCCAGTCCCAAAAACGGGAAAATAAAGAAAAAGGAGAAAAATAAAGAAGAAGAACGACCGCGAGGGTGACGACGCCGGTCTAGCCGTAGAAGCGCCGAAGACGAGCTGCGTTCCATGGGTTTGGCTCGAGGCTATTGTCCGGCAGTTTACGAAGGCGACATGGTCCTCCTGCAAGCACCTCATCAATTATGAAAGGACCCTCCCATTTAGGCGTAAGTTTATTCTTTTGCTTTTCCGCGAGGCGGACAACAATTTCGCCCACATTGTAGGCCTTCGCCCGAACTTCCCTGCTTTGGTAGTGTTGGGCTTGCTGTTGATAAAAAGTAGAACGGGCCCGAGCTATGTCGCGTTCTCCTTCCAAGGCGTTGAGGTCGTCCTGCCGATCTAGCTTGACATCCTTTTCCTCATACATGCGCACTCTAGGTGCATCGTGGATAAGATCGCAGGGGAGGACTGCTTCCGCCCCGTACACCATAAAGAACGGTGTGTATCCTGTTGACCGGTTCGGGGTGTTGCGCAAGCCCCATAATATGGAGTCGAGCTCCTCTACCCAATGGCAATCAGATTGTGTTAAGGAATGGACGAGATGGGGTTTGATACCGCTCATGATGAGGCCATTGGCCCGTTCAACCTGTCCATTGTTCTGTGGGTGATATACTGAGGCATAATCAAGCTTGATGCCCATGTTAGCGCACCAGTCTTTTACCTCCTGGGCTATGAAATTGGATCTATTGTCCGTTATTATGCTATGGGGGACACCGTAATGGCGGACCACGCCGGATATAAATTCGATAACCGGTCCGAACTTAGCTAACGTTACAGGTTTTGCCTCAATCCACTTGGTGAATTTGTCAACCATGACCAGGAGATATTTATTTTTCTTGGTCCCCCCTTTAAGTTGTCCGACCGTGTCCAGTCCACAGACTGTGAAAGGCCAGGTAATCAAAATTATCTGGAGAGCCGTTGTGGGCATGTGACTTTGATTTGCAAAGAGCTGACATCCAACACAGTGTTGAACGAGTGTGTGGGCATCTGCGCGAGCAGTGGGCGAGAAGAATCCGGCTCGAAAAGCCTTGCTTACCAGGGCCCGAGCTGCTGCGTGGTGACCGCCCATGCCTGCATGTATCTCCGCCAAGAGATGCTTCCCCTGTTCTTCGAATATGCACCGTTGGAGGACTCCGGTGGTGGTTTTCCTTGTATAGATCTCTCTCATGTACCTTGTAGGCCTTGGAGCGCCACATTGTGCATCTTGCCTCAGTCTACTCATCGGGGAGTTCCTGGCGGAGGACATAAGCGAGGAATGGTTCGGTCCATGGCACAATCACTGCCATGACTTCACGAGCCGAAGGTGTTTCTTCGACCGTTGAACCGCCGATGATTTGATCGTTTGGTTCGATGATAGGAGGGATGATTTGTTCCGGTCCATTAACTCCAGCGTGCTTATCCTCATCTTGCCATACCACGTATGGCTTAAAAAGCCATTCCAGGAAGGTAATGTTGTGGACGGGATCGCGTTTTGCTCCCATACGAGCGAGGACGTCAGTGGCTTAATTTTTGTCTCTGGAAACATGGTGGAATTCAAGTCCTTCAAACCGTGCAGATATCTTGAGGACGACAATTCTATATGCTGCCATCTTCAGGTTTTCTGCGTCAAATTCGCTGTTGATTTGGGAGATGGCGATCGTAGAGTCTCCTCTCACTTCAAGCCATTGTACATCCATTGATTCTGCCATTCGAAGCCCATGCAAAAGGGCCTCGTATTCAGCCGCATTGTTTTGTCAGTGTACATGATCTGCAGGACATACCGATATTGTCGCCCATTGGGGATGTGACTATTATTCTAGCCCCAGTCCGGCGAGCGTTTTGGATCCGTCAAAGTACATTGTCTAGTGGGAGTATGTACTGTATTCCCTAGGGACCTCGACCTCCGTCCATTCGCTGAGGAAATCAGCCAACACCTGAGATTTGATAGCCCAGCGTGGTTTATACGTGATTTCGAAAGGAAGGACTTCAATAGCCCATTTGGCTATGCGGCCAGTGGCATCTCTATTATTGATTATATCGTTCAATGGTACTTCGGATGGTACCGTGACCGAACACTCTTGAAAGTAGTGCCACAACTTTCGAGATGCCATGAAAACTGTGTAGGCTATCTTCTAGTAATGCGGATACCTTGATTTTCACGAGGTAAGCACATCCGATACATAGTATACGGGCTTTTGTACTCGGAACTTGTGACCCTCAGCCTCTCGCTCAACAACGAGAGCCACACTAACCACTTGGTTTGTGGGTGATATGTGCAGCAACATTGGTTCAGCTATGCTGGGTGCTGTTAGTATAAGGTTGCTGGTTAGTAGTGTTTTGATTTCCTCCAATGCGGCCGTTGCCTCATCGGTGCACTCGAAGTTCTTGGTCCGCTTGAGCAACTTGTAGAGTGGTAGAGCCTTTTCACCAAGGTGGGAGATAAAGCGGCTTAACGCCGCCATGCAGCCTGCCAATTTTTGGACGTGTTTCAGCTCAGTGGGGATTGCTAGTTGGGATAGAGCTTGGATCATGGCCGGATTGGTTTCTATTCCTCTTTAGGAGATTATGAATCCGAGCAATTTGCCAGTGGGAACTCCGAAGACGCATTTATACGGATTGAGCCGTATATCATAGGTCCGTAAGTTAGCAAAGGTTTGCCGAAAATCGTCCATCAGCTAGATGACGTGCTTGGTCTTAATGACCACGTCATCCACATATTCCTCGACTATTTTGCTGATTTGATTTTCCAGGCTTGTCTGAATCACGCGCTGGTATGTGGCGCGTGCGTTTTTATTCCGAAGGGCATTGTGTTAAAGCAGAATGGACCGTAGGGGGTGATAAACGCGGTTGCGGCCTGGTCGGACTCTTTCATTTTAATTTGATGGTACACGGAGTAGGCATCGAGGAAGCAAATCGAATCATGCCCGACAGTGGCGTCGATGATCTGGTCGATGCAGGGTAAGGGAAAGGGATACTTAGGGCAGGCTTTATTTAGGTTCTTGAAATCGACATATACCCGCCAAGATTTGTCTTTCTTTGGCACCATGACTAGGTTTGCCAGCCACTCGGGATGTTTGATTTCTCGGATGAATTCGCTTCCAATAATTTTGCTAGTTCTTCACCCATAGCTTGACGCTTGGGTTCGAAAAATTGGTGTAACGCCTGCTTGACGGGCTTGAAACTTGGGATTATGTTTAGGTTATGCTCCGCCAGTCTTCATGGGATTCCTGGCATGTCTGAAGGGTGCCAGGAAAATATATCTCAATTTGCGCGTAGGAACGTCCGCAATGCTTCACCCACCTCGGCGTCCAGCTGAGTTCCAATGGACGCCGTTTTATTGGGGTCCGTCAGATGTACTTGGAATTTGATGATTTCGTCTGCTGACTTGAAGGATGTGGATTTGGGCCTTTTGCTGAGGATTCCATCATCCCTATCCACCATAGATCGGAGTGTGGTTAATTCTTCCGATGCGAGGGTTTCGGACAGTGCCTCGAGGGCGAGCGAAGCTGTTTTGTTTTTCATCCCGTAGGGCTCTATCCGGGTCACTTATGATTGCGATCACGCCGTTGGGCCCTGGCATTTTGAGGTTCATATACCCGTAATGTGGTATAGCCTGAAATCTTGTGAAAGCGTCACGCCCCAATAGGGCGTGGTAACCGCTATAAAAGGCACAATGTGGAAGATAAGTTCTTCGGACCTATAGTTCTTAGGGGTGCCGAATACAATGTCGAGGGTCACCCATCCGGTGCAACGTGCTTCTTTTCCAGGGATGATTCCTCGGAAGGTTGTATGGCTGTGTTCGATGCGAGATCTATCAAATTGCATTTTGGCCAAGGTATCCTCGTAAATGAGGTTCAGCCCACTGCCGGCATCCATCAACACTTTATGGAGCCTGAAGCCATCGACAATGGGGTTGAGGTCCAGGGCGACAGGTGCTCGGTCGAGGCGGGTTCATGGCTGATCTTCCTCGTCAAAGGTGATGGGTGTGTTCGTCCACAAATTTCTTGCTGCCACTTGTTGTATTTGGTCGAGTTCTCGAAGAGCTCTTTTTCTCTGATTGTTTGAGGGGAATGTCTCATAGATCGTTAGGATCTTGGCGCTCTTATTTGGTGGTGTGGGCGATCGTCTGCTTGAGGGCGGGATCCCAAGGATGGTCTCTCCGCTCTTTGCGACTTGCCTGACGACCCAGCAAGCACGCATACTGTGCGTTGGGTTCGTGTTCAGCAGGACAAAGTGTATAGGGTACAACTTATCTAGTAAGTCGTCCAGGTCAGTTCTGGGTCCTGCGATTGGTTTGTTCTTTTTCATGGCAGGCTCATGCTCGGCTGGGCGTCGTGAGGGTACGTGCTTCCGCCGGGTTCTCCTAGGGTCCTCGACGTGGATTGATTCCGTCCGCATCTGTTGAGCCTGCCAGGTGCTTTCCATGGCGCAGTATTTTTGCACCAGGTCTGCCAATTCGTCGAAGCTTTGGACGTGGCATCGGGCGTTAAGGACTCCTTCGTCATGGCAATTATATCGGAAGGTTGATATAATGTCCTGGTCGCCGCATTCTGCCATTCTGCCTTTGACGTGGAGGAATCTAGCCCAGAAGGGGTGGATCGTTTCCCCTGGTTGCTGTTTGATGTACATTAGGTCCAAGACATCAGGTATTCCCGAATTACTTGGAGAGTACTCGACGTGGGGGTGGGTGGGGAAAAACTTTGCATCCATGCGGGGTGTGAGTTCGTAGTGGGATCCGGCGCGGCGGGTCCTGGGTCTGGATTGTCAGCCGGACATTGTCGCACGGGCTTCGGGTCACGCGTCAGGTTGGGGTTTAATCCCGAACTCCCTCCAGGGGTGGGTCCGGATTCCGAACTAGGGGGTTGATCTTGGTGGTCGGGAATCCGGACATAGACCGTCCTTAGCTCTAGTAGATGTGAGGGCGAAACATTAGTCGCGTCCTCGATGGTCGCAACCAAGTGTGTGATAGGCGGGATATTAATTTCCTTTTCGTCGGATTTAAGTCCGACCCGATCATAGATCGAGGGCTGGCTGTTAGCAGCCCCGATGGCTTGGATCTGGTCAAGTAGCTCGCTCAATGACGATAGGTCAGCGTAGCCCATGCTTCCGGAGCGCAGAGGGTCGATCTGCAGAGTTGCAGCCTCGGGGGTGTTAAAAACCGCGTCTGGGCTGTGTTCGGCTGAGATCGACCCGAGTACCTTGACCGGATCAGGCTTTAAGGCCGGACTCGGGGCGGGAGTTGTCTTGATGGATGGATCCACGGCTTCCGACGTTAAGGCGTCGGGACTTATAGGCTCCTCAAGGGGGGGCGAGAGCTTTGCCAGAAGAAGATTCCCTCGGGGGTCGACGACGAACACCAGGCTCCCAAAACGGATCTCATGACTAGGGGCCAAACATCCAACCCGGCCGAGATGGCCGGTCGGTCCGGCGTGCAGCACAATGCTGCCGAACGCAAAGATCTGTCCTGGGACGAAAACGTCCCCGTTACAGATGTCGTTGTTGATGACCAAGCGAGCCATCGATCCTGCTGGCGATCCAACAACGAAACTCTCAATGAAAGCGCCAATGTCGGTGTCAAAGCGGGCTGATCTCGGGTAGGGGTCCCGTGCTGTGGATCTTGGATCGATGGGGAACAGGGAATGTAGACATGGTGTTTACCCAGGTTCGAGACCTCTCGAAGAGGTAAAACCCTACGTCATGCTTTGATATTATTGATGAGTGTATGATGATTACATAGTCGATCTACTACGAGATCAGATGAACTAAACCATAGATGAGTCGGAGTAATGGTTCTTGCCTCTATGAGCTAAACCCTCTTGTTTATATAGACACCAGGGGTACCTAGGGTTACACATGGTCGGTTATCATCAAGGGATAAACTTGCCGATCTTGTCATTTTGACTTGGAGGACACACCAAGACATCTAAGCTTTCCTTCCTGAACACGGGGTTGACTTGCAGTTCGTCCTGCATGTATTGGGCCCAAGCGGCCCACCTGTCCGGCTCATAGGAAACAGGCCAGCAGCCCGAGGACCCCTTAGTCCCAGACTCTCTCACCCCCCTGGTTTTTCTGCTGGTGTTGATCAAGATTCGAGCCGCCTATAAATGCTCCCTGATGAGACGTCATCCCACCTGCATTCTCTCATCTCTATCCCCCACCCCTCGCACAAAACTCTTTCATGGCGCGGTCGGTCTGTGCACAAGCAGAAGAGGAGGCGCCACCCCGCGAGGACAGGGCGAAATGCAGCGACGAGGAGGACCCCCTCGTGCCCCCAGACAAGGTCGCGCCAGACCCCCCAAGTGAAGATTGGTTTTGGGGCTAGTACAATCTGGCTTTGTGGAAGTCGCTGCCACCGGCTGAGAGAGCCAGGCAGGTGGCTTTCAAGAAGGAGCGGGCTCAGGAGCGCGCCAGGGACCTCGCGGTCTGGAAAGCCCTTAGTGCCGCATCGGAAAAGGAGGATCTAGAGCTTTGGCGGCGGGCGTGTCAACGAGCGGAGGAGGTGTACAAAGACGGCCGGTACCAGGCAATGAAAGCCAGAGGCGCTAGGCGCCTCACCGCTACGTGGGCGTGGGCCGACAAGCTCGAGCGAGCCACCGCCAAAGAGCTCCGGTGGGTGCCCAGTGAAATATCCTGCATGGTCGCGCGCCTCCGCTAGCAAGAGGGTGATCGGCACGTCGAGCATTGTGAGGCGGAGGAGGCGGCAAACTCCCTCCGCGTTGGGAAGCCACCGCGCACCAGGGAGCTGCTGGCGAGAGGCTGCCGCTTTACTACTCCCCGATAAAGGAGGGGTTATTATTAGTTTAGTTTTTATTCAATGTACGTATTAGTTAAGTACTATCATTGCGTATATGTGAAGATATACATATGTATCATGTCTGCAATGAGCTATTGAACAATTAATATATATTATTAGTTTCACATTTCTATCTATTTTCGTACTGATTTTCTGGCTCTAGCTGTTAGCCTATTACAAATATTGAAACATAACAATAGAATATAAATCATTCACACATCGAAACATATCAATATTATGATTCTTGTCCAGACATTGGGATCGACATCAAAATGATTCAACAAAATAAAATGCGTCCTTGACTACCACCCTAACCTACAGAAGCTCTTGGCTCTACCTGAACTCGGTCAGGTGTTCGTCCATGCGGTTTACACACTCGTGGTACAGCTGGAGCGTGATCTCGAGCTTCAAGCTTTCTATTTTGTCAGAGATTACCATCTCAAGGATGCGACAACCATTTTCTTCTACTGCTCCCTGCTGGACACCTGGGCCAAGGAGGTGCTCGAGCCTACCGACCAGCTCGTTAGCATCGAGTGGGTTGCGAACAAGGCGAACGGTGCGACCCATGCGAATGGCGCGTCCGGCGTCTGGTGCAAGTATGATGCGGGTGAGCTCTGGTGCAAGTACGGCGCAGACGGCCGCTGCCCATTCCTAGTGAGAAATCGGGCTACCGACGCGCCTTGGACAAAGCTGCAATGTCATGTCAGTTGGAACAACAGGCAAGCGGGGATGGAACCGCTTGAAAGGACGTGGATGTCGCCTAGAGAAGGGGGGTGAATAGGCGCTTTAAAATAATTACGGTTTAGGCTTGAACAAATGCGGAATAAAACTAGCTTTTAATATGTCAAGCACAAAACCTAAAACAACTAGGCTCACCTATGTGCACCAACAACTTATGCTAAGCAAGATAAACAACTAAGTGATAGCAAGATATATAACAAGAAACAATATGGCTATCACAAAGTAAAGTGCATAAGTAAAGAGCTTGGGTAAGAGATAACCGAGGCACGTGGAGACGATGATGTATCCCGAAGTTCACACCCTTGCGGATGCAAGATGCCGTGATTCCATTAAGGGACCCTTGAGGGCGGTCACCGAACCCATACAAATGGCAACCCTTGGGGGCGTTCACCGGAACCCGTACACTTTGGCAACCCTTGGGGGCGGTCACCGGTACCCGTACAAATTTCTCGGGGCAATCTCCACAACCTAATTGGAGACCCCAACGCTTTCCCGGAGCTTTACACCAAACTGATTGAGCTCCGAGACACCACCAACCGTCTAGGGCGCCAATGCACCCAAGAGGAACAAGCTCTAGGGTGCTCAAACACCCAAGAATAATAAGCTTCTCAAACTTCACTTCCATGTATCACCGTGGAGAACTCAAACCTATGCAACAAATGCAATGGCAAGGGCACACGGAGTGCCCAAGTCCTTCTCTCCCAAATCCCACCACAACAACTAATGCTATGGAAGAAAATGAGAGGAAGAACGAAGAACTCAAAGTACTCCAAGATCTAGATCCAAGGGGTTCCCCTCACATAGAGGGGAAAGTGATTGGTGGAAATGTGGATCTAGATCTCCTCTCTTTTTTCCCTCAAGAACTAGCAAGAATCATTGGAGGGATTGAGAGTTAGTGATAACCCACAAGTATAGGGGGTCGCAACAGTTTTCGAGGGTAGAGTATTCAACCCAAATTTATAGATTCGACACAAGGGAAGCCAAAGAATATTTGCGAGTATTAGCAGCCGAGTTGTCAATTCAACCTGACGGGGTTATTACCCCCGGGTAGGCCAAAGCTGTGGGGTCCTCCCCCCGCATGAAGAAAATCGACACCACCGGCCGGCCCGGGGCCGGTTGGGCAATGACCGGCTGGTGGGCTGCCGGTTGCCTCAAGACCGGCTGGCGAGGAGCCGGCATGTCCGCTGCCGGCTCACCTACGACCAGTTGTTCGAGGAGCCGGTCATCGGGCTTATGGCCGGCTGCCTCCAGGCCGGCCCTTCCGCTGACCTTCGGACAGACTAGCTCCCGTCCCGTCTCTCTGCGCGTCAGTACGGCGACAAGACAAGACCCTCATGACCAATCCCGGTGTGGCCACAGTGGCCGCTGACACACGGGCGCGCAGGGCCACAGTGGCTACTGACCTCGGCCGACTGCGACAGGGCTCCCAACAGTGCCAGCACGCACTCAACCACTCCATTACTTGCCCCGGCATGGCTACAGTGTGGCCGGCCGTACCGCTGACCTCGGTCGGTCGCCACAAGACGACGCCCCCGAAGGACGACCCGTGCCGGGACGTGACCGTCACGGGGACCCACCGTGCGGGCCCCGCCGGCTCCCGACGGGACCCTACAGCCGACGGACCCCACCAGCGACGGGACCCCTCAGCCGGGGGCCCCACTGCCGGCCCGAGAGGCTGCCGGCTGGGGCCCCCTGAAGTCTCTTATTCATATCCGGGGGGTTGGCCAATAAAACCCCCCGGACCTCCCCCATGCAACGGGGTCGATTCTCCTATCACACACACAAATAGAGAGGCAGCAAGGGCAGCCCAGCCCTTTCTTCCTCCTCTAGCCATACAGCTCCAGGAGCACCATTGTAACTTCTCCATTGTCTAAACTAGACCAAGCAGGACTAGGGGTGTTACCTCCCACGGAGGGCCCCGAACCTGGGTACATCATGTGTCCACCACCGCTTGTGCCTAACCCCGCTCCCGGAGCCCGTCGGCGTCCTTCGGCCCCAACCACTCTCGATAAGCCTACCCATAGCATCTGCCATGACAAAACCACGACAATTGGCGCCCACCGTGGGGCCGTCCGCGGCGCCGGCCGGAGTCGCGCTCCGGGTGGGGCCCTTCATCGCCTCCCCCGGCCGCCTCGCGTCCGGGCGGAACTGCATGCTCGTGGGGCTTGGTCCGGCAGGCCCTGCGGGCAACATTGCCGGCCTCTCCGACAAGTGCCGCGGCAACGACTCCGCACTTGACGTCGCCGCGCTCGCCGAGTGTTTCGGCAAGCTAAGCCTTGCCGGCGGGCCGGCGGCTAACGATTACCCTAGCTGGGTGCTCGACTGCACCGATCCCCCCGCGTCCGTGGGTGCGCTCCCCACGGGCGAAGCTGACGGCTCCCGCGTTTGTGTGGGAGTGATGGTCACCGCCCACGCCGGTACCTCCGACCCGCTCGCCGCTACCCTCCGGGGTCTGAGCACCCCCATCGCCCCGACGGCGGACCCGGCCACCGCCAGAACCGAGCTGGAGGTGGCCCGCCGTGTATTGTTCGAAGACGCCAGCGCCCTCGCATCCGAGCGGCGCTGGATGGAAGCCGCGCAGCAGGAGTACGCCTCCGCGTATGGTCTCACCCCAGCTGGCACCGAGCCCAGCCGGCAGGGGTCTGTGCGTGACCGCGGCCGCGTGGTCGCGGAAATCCTTGGCGGCCGCCTTCCCGTCTACGACACCCCCGCGGCCAACCTGCGGGCCGCTAAGGTAGCCTACGAGGATCTGGCTACCTTAGTGGGTGAGGAGCGTGCCATGCGCGAGCGGCACATCAAGGACCTCATCGACACTGCCAACGCGCAACAAGTCGGTTTTGCCCCACGTGGAGCCGTCTCTGAGATTCCCCGTCCGGAGGGCGAGGACGCTGGGGCTGATGACTGCCGTCCGGCTCAGCACTCCAGCGCCCCTCGTCCCTCCGGTCGGCACGCCGAGGGAAGCAACGTTCGGCATTCCTAGTCGCGTGGGAACGAGTAGCTGGCTGTGAACAGCCGGCGCAGCAACAACCCGACTGGCGGCAACCGCCGCGACGAAGCGCCGGCTGGCGGTAGCCGGCGCAGCCGCGGCCATACTCCGCCTCCACGACAGGAACCGGCGCGATCCTTCCCGCCGGCCGTCCGCCCCGAGCTTGCGGCCCGGCTCGGGCCGCGGGTCCCCCACAGCGAAAACGATGCGCGACTCCACCTCGATCGGCTGGCGCAGTCGGCTCTCCTCGAGGAGGAGGGCTCGATTGGCCCGGCGTGCTTCGGCCCCCGGATCTGCAACGAACCATTTCTGCCCGGCTTCACGCTCCCCCGCGGCACCCCGAAGTACAACGGGGCTGCCAAACCGGAGGACTGGCTGATCGACTACACCACCGCAGTCGGCATCGCCAGGGGAAACAAGCGCGTAGCCGTTCGCTACGCTCCCCTTATGCTGATCGGCTCGGCCCGCACCTGGCTGAACAGCCTGGCAGCCGGCAGCATCAACACCTAGACGGACTTCGAAGAAGCGTTCGTCCGCAACTTCACCGGTACATACAAGCGGCCCGGCCGGCCCCGCGAGTTGGCCATGTGCGTCCAGGGGCCGGAGGAACCCCTCCGCGAATACCTCACGCGTTGGACCGAGCTCCGCAACTCCTGCGAAGGGGTGCACAAGGTGCAGGCCATCCAATACTTCATCGAGGGTTGCCGAGACGGCACCCATCTCAAGCACAAACTCCTGTGCTCCGAGCCGACAACCCTGGCGGACCTAATGGCCAAGGCGGACAAGTACGCCACGGCCGACTCCGCCATGCGGATGAAGGTCGCCATGCTAGCCAAGCCGGCTCCGCCGCCCGCCGCGCCGCGGGCGGCCGCCGACAACCGGCAGCAGCAGAACAACAAGCGCAAGGCCGACCAGCCGGATCCCCGCTACGGGAGCAGACAGGTTGCCTCAATCGAGGAAGAGCAGCCGGCTGCCCAGGCTTCCAGCCAGCGTCAGCGCACCGGCAAAGCTGCCTGGCAGCCCAAGCTCACATTCGAGCAGATGCTCGACCTCCCCTGCAAACACCATTCCGGCACGAAGCCGGCCACGCACATGCTCCGGCAGTGCAGCTTCTCGCAGCAGCTGGCCCGGGGCAAGGGTCTTCCGACTCCTCCCCCGCCGCCTCCTCGCGCGCCAGCTCCGCCTCCGGCTCCCGCTCAGGCTCAGAACGATGGCCGGCTGCTCGATCAATTCCCCGCCCAGGACGGTTCCTACGTCGTCTTCACCAGTGAAGAGACGGACAAACACGCTCAGCGCGGGCTCCGCCGCGAGGTGAATGCCACTATGCCCGCGACTCCCCAGTTCATGCACTGGTCCGAGAAGCCGGTCACCGGGAGCCGGGCTGACCACCCGGCTATGATGCCAAGCCCGGGCAGCTACGCCCTCGTCCTCGATCCCACCATCACCTCCGAGAGGCACTCGTGCCGCTTCTCGTGGGTGCTGATCGATGGGGGCAGCAGCATCAACATCCTTTACCTCGATACGATGCACAAGCTGGGACTCAAGGTGGAGGACCTGCAAGCGAGCCGGACGGTTTTCCACGGCATCGTGCCGGGAAAATACTGCACCCCCGTCGGCAAGATCAAGCTCGACGTCCTTTTCGGTGACCACAGCCACTTCCGCCGCGAACCAGTGTGGTTCGAGGTAGTGGACCTCGACAGTCCTTACCACGCGCTGCTGGGCCGGCCGGCTCTCACCAAGTTCATGGCGATCCCCCATTACGCCTACCTCAAGCTCAAGATGCCTGGTCCCAAGGGTATCATCACCGTAGCCGGCGACTACAAGATGTCAATCGCATGCGCGCGAGACGGCAGCCGGCTGGCCGTAGCCCTGGAGATTGCCGAGGAGAAGCGGCAGCTCGACCGGCTCGTGGCCCACACCTCTGGTCAGCCGGCCATGCCGGCTCCTCCATCCCAGTCGGTCGGCGAAGCCTCGTTCCCGCCGTCCAAGGACACCAGGCACGTGCCGCTTGACCCGGCTAACCCCACCCAGTGCGTCACCATCGGCTCCCGCCTCGACAGCAAATAGGAAAGCGAGCTTGTCGACTTCCTCCGTGAGAATCGGGACATCTTCGCATGGTCTCCCAAGGACATGCCGGTTGTTCCGAGGAAGTTCGCCGAGCACAAGCTTCATGTACGACCGGACGCGAAGCCGGTCAAGCAACCCCTGCGCCGTTTCTCCGAGGAGAAGCGGCGTACTATAGGGGAAGAAATCGCCCGGCTGCTCGCAGCCGGCTTCATCATGGAAGTATTCCACCCGGACTGGCTGGCCAACCCAGTCCTGGTGCTGAAGAAGAACAAGACCTGGCGCATGTGTATCGACTACACAAGCCTGAACAAGGCATGCCCTAAGGACCCGTTCGCCCTGCCGCGGATCGATCAAGTCATCGACTCCACGGCCGGCTGCGACCTGCTGTCCTTCCTGGACGCCTACTCCGGCTACCACCAGATCATGCTGGACCCGGCCGACCGGCTGAAAACCTCCTTCATCACCCCTTTCGGGGCCTACTGCTACATCACCATGTCCTTCGGCCTGAAGAATGCGGGCGCCACCTTCCAGCTCGCTCCGGCATCCGCCGCGGCGCCGGTTGCCGGGGGGCGATCGCTGACCACAAGGGCTTGGGAATCAGTCCCCGACTGCCCCACGGCCGGCGCCGTTGCCTCCTCTCTTGCCCGGCTCGACGGGACGGTGGCCGCAGCCGGCGTTCCCGTCTCCATGGCCGGCACCTCCGGTGCCGCCTCCGGCGCCGCCGGGGCCTCCGGCACGACGACCGCGGCCGGCTCGGTGACGGGCGGCATCACCACCGTCTCCGCCTGCCGGGGCCCCTTCGGTGCCGGCTCGGGGTTTGCTCCCCCCGGCCGGGTCACTTCCGCCCCGGCCGAAGTCACGACCGCCTCCACAGCCGGCCTCCGCGGCTCGCTCGGCGGAGGTCTCAACGTGCGAGCCAACTCTGCCGCCGAATCCGATGCCCGCGCGGGCTCCGCGGACCGCCGCCGCCTCCCGCCGCTTGAGGCCCCGGAGTGCGCGGTCCCGCCCTGGGCTCCCGACTGCGAGGCTCGCAGCTCCGCGAGCCTCCTCTTCTCCTCACGCTGCGTGGCCGCGTGCTCCAGGGCTAGCTGGCTGGCGGGCTCCAGCCGGTCGGCCGTCAACTCCACGTCGTGGAGCTCGATGGGGTCCCTGGAGCAGGCGAACACTCAGCCGTGTGCCGGCACGAAATTAACTGAGAGAAACACCTCCAAGAACCAAGGTACTTACCCGGCGACGACAGGAAGGACCCGCTTGGCCCGTGCCGGCGGCTTCGCCGCGACCGCCTTGACCCGTTTGCGTGCCGGCGGTTGGCCCGCTGGCTCCTCCTGAGCCGGCCTCTTCTCCCGATGGGAGGCCCCGGCCTCCCGGCTGCGCGACGGCCACTCCTCGCTCCGCCCGCGCGGGCTCCGTTGAACTGAGGGGGGAGGCGCGTCCAGGATCCGGACGTCATCATCGTCGTCATCATCGCTCCAATCTTTGATCGTGGGGCCAGAGGGGAACTCACCAACCGGTCGGGACCCGCCGGCTCCCGGGTCGCCCCCCGCCTCGGCCTCTCCTGAGGAGTCGACCCCCTCTTCGGGTCCGGCCCCCGTCTCGAAGTCCTCGGGGTCGAATTCGGCGCGCTCCGCCTCGAAAATCTGGGGGTGCGAGACGTCCGGCGTGTTCTGTCGAACGAAAAGCTGCGGTCAGCGCGTCGGGTGAGATCAGGCGCCGGTTGGAAAGATCCAAAAAGGAAAAGAAAATTCACCTCAACAGGGCGTACCAGGGGTGCCAGGTTGAGCCGACTGTACGGCTCCTTGCCCAGGGACCAGGTCCCCGGCGCCAGCTTGAAGGTCGTGATGGCATTCACCCGCTTCGCCACTTGGGCCGGCGTCGGCTCGACGGTGGACAGCCGACAGGGATCCCGCCGGCCGGACATGTCGCAGATCCGGTGCGGCCTCAACTGGAGAGGCAGCACCCGGCGTGCAATGAAGGCGGCCACCAGGTCAGAGGCAACGAGCCCCTCTCCGCTCCTCATCGTCTGGAGCCGGCCCAGCTCTCCGAGCACGGCCCCGCGCAGGCCGACCCCCGACCAGTTCGCTCCGGTGGACGGGGCATTGACGAACGCCGGCAGCCGGATGTAATCCCGCTGCGGGTCAGCGTTCTTCACGTAGAAGAACGTCCGATTCCACCCCTTGACGGAGTCGATGAGGTTGATGCGGGGAAAATGCGGACCGCGACAACACACCACCACGCCCCCGCAGGCGTACGGCACCTCGTCCTTGTTCTTCAGGGCCTTGAGATAAAAGAGCTTCCTGAAGACCTCCACGAAGGGAAGCATCCCAAGATACCCCTTGCACAAGGTCACGAAGCTCGTGATGTAGAGAAAGGTGTTGGGGCCGAGATCGTGCGGCTGGAGATCGAAGGTGTCCATCAGAAGACGGAAGAAGAGGCTCACCGGCAGGCCGAAGCCGCGCAGGAAGTGACAGGCGAAGACGACGTGCTCCCCCGCCTGAGGTCTGGGCACCACCTCGCCGCCTGGGGCGCGGGCGATCACGCGCTCCTCCGGCGGCAGCATGCGGGCGCAGCGGAGCGTCGCGATGTTAACCTCCGTGACGATGGAGCCTCCCCAACTACCATGAGGGCCATCGGCCATCGCTGCGGCGGGGCGGCGCGGAGCGGCGAGTGGTCGGAGCTGCGGCGCGAGCTGAGCGAAGAAGGCAAGGAGGAAGAAAACGGAGGGGGCGAGAGGGGCGTAACTGCCTCCGCCTCTCGCCCTTCCCCTTTAAATAAAGGGGCGACGTCTGGGGGAAGTGGGGATTAACTGCGCCCACTCCCCCGGGGTATCCGCAAGATCGTGGGCGCCTCGGGCCGCGGCCACCGCTGTCTAAGCACAAAAGATCTTGGCCTGCGGCCCGAGGCCTACTGGGCTACGCCCGCGGCCTAGCAGGCTAGGCCCAGGGCGACGTCCCGTCTGCCCACGCGTGCGGGACCCATGGCTTCACTACGCCCCGCGTGGCGTGCCATGGCCCGGCGCGGGGACCGGGGCGGCGCGACGGAACCCGAGGCGACGGGGGCGGCCGCCGCCTTGCCCGGCCGTTCGGCTCTCCGCAGAGGATAAAACACCGCCTGAGGGAAGCCGCCGGCTCCCCCCTCGTCGGGCAGACGTGGGCCCCCGCCGGCTTCGGTGACTACTGACGGGGTTATTACCCCCGGGTAGGCCAAAGCAGTGGGGTCCTCCCCCCGCACGAAGAAAATCGACACCACCGGCCGGCCCGGGGCCGGCTGGGCAACGGCCGGCTGGTGGGCTGCCGGTTGCCTCAAGACCGGCTGGCGAGGATCCGGGTGGCGAGGAGCCGGCATGTCCGCTGCCGGCTCACCTACGACCGGTTGTTCGAGGAGCCGGTCATCGGGCTTATGGCCGGCTGCCTCCAGGCCGGCCCTTCCGCTGACCTCCAGACGGACCAGCTCCCGTCCCGTCTCTCTGCGCGTCAGTATGGCGAAAAGACAAGACCCTCATGACCAATCCCGGCGTGGCCACAGTGGCCGCTGACACACGGGCGCGCAGGGCCACAGTGGCTGCTGACCTCAGCCGACTGCGACAGGGCTCCCAACAGTGCCGGCACGCCCACAACCACTCCATTACGTGCCCCGGCATGGCTACAGGGCGGCCGGCCGTACCGCTGACCTCGGCCGGTCGCCACAAGATGACGCCGCCGAAGGACAACCCGTGCCGGGACGTGACCCTCGCGGGGACCCACCGTGCGAGCCCCGCCGGCTCCCGACGGGACCCTGCAGCCTTCGGACCCCACCAGCGATGGGACCCCTCAGCCGGGGGCCCCACTGCCGGCCCGAGAGGCTGCCGGCTGGGGCCCCCTGAAGTCTCTTATTCATATTGTACTCCGGGGGGTTGGCCTATAAAACCCCCCGGACCTCCCCCATGCAACGGGGTCGATTCTCCTCGCACACACACACATAGAGATGCAGCAAGGGCAGCCCAGCCCTTTCTTCCTCCTCTAGCCATACAGCTCCAGGAGCACCATTGTAACTTCTCCATTGTCTAAACTAGACCAAGCCGGACTAGGGGTGTTACCTCCCACGGAGGGCCCCGAACCTGGGTACATCGTGTGTCCACCGCCGCTTGTGCCTAACCCTGCTCCCGGAGCCCGTCGGCGTCCTTCGGCCCCAACCACTCTCGATAAGCCTACACATGGCATCTGCCGTGACAAAACCACGACACAACCACACCTGGAGATTAAATATCTGCAGCAGAGTGATCAGTAGCACAGTAGTATGATAGTTTGGATAGTAGTAGTAGCAGTAACGGTAACAGTAGCAGCAATAGCAATAGTTTTGTAGCAAGTGTCACTGTAGCAGTAGCAATAGTAACTTAGCAAGAACAATATGTGGAAAAATCGTAGGCACTGGATCGGTGAACTCGTTGGATGATATTCAACATATAACAGTCATAACCTAGGGCGACACAGAACTAGCTCCAGTTCATAAATGTAATGTAGGCATGTATTCCGTAAATAGTCATACATGCTTACGGAAAAGAACTTGCATGACATCTTTTGTCCTACCCTCCCATGGCAGCTAGGTCCATAAGGAAACTAAGGGATATTAAGGCCTCCTTTTAATAGAGAACCGGAACAAAGCATTAACACACGGTGAATACATGAACTCCTCAAACTATGATCATCACCGGAAAGTATCCCGACTATTGTCACTCCGGGGTTTACGGATCATAACACGTAATAGATGCGTATGACTAGCAAGATCGGATCAAGAACATAGATATGATGGTGATAACATAAACGTTTCAGATCTGAAATCATGGCACTCGGGCCCTACTGACAAGCATTAAGCATGGCAAAGTCATAGCAACATCAATCTCAGAACATAGTGGATACTAGAGATCAAGCCCTAATTAAACTAACTCGATTACACGATGAATCTCATCCAACTCCTCACCGACCAGCAAGCCTACGAAGGGATTACTCACTCCCGGTGGGGAGCATCATGGAATTGGTGATGGAGAAGGGTTGATGATGACGAAGACCAAAGATTCCCCTCTCTGGAGCCCCAAACGGGCTCCAGATCTGGCCTCCCGATGAAGAACAGGAGGTGGCGGCGGCTCCGTATCGTAAAACGTGATGAATCTTTCTCTCTGATTTTTTTCTCCAAAAATAGGATTTTATAGCATCGGAATTAGGGTCAATGGGGCCCCAAGGTGGGCACAACCCACCAGGGCGCGCCTGGAGGGGGTGGCGCGCCCTGGTGTATCGTACCCAGCCAGGGCTCCCCCTCCGGTGGTTCTTGGCTCCAGTATTTTTTATTTATTGTAAAATAAATCTCCAAAAAGTTTCGTCCAGTTCCGAGAACTTTTATTTCTGCACAAATACAACACCATGGTAGTTCTGCTAAAAATAGCGTCAGTCCGGGTTAGTTTCATTCAAATCATGCAAATTAGAGTCCAAAACAAGGGCAAAAGTGTGAGGAAAAGTAGATATGACAGAGACGTATCAACTCCCCCAACCTTAACCCATTGCTTGTCCTCAAGCAATTCAGTTGACAAACTGAAAGTGATAAAGAAAAACTTTTACGAACTCTTTTGTTCTTGTTTACATATATATGCTTAAGTAGCACCCAGGTTTTCAGCAAAGATCATGACTAACCATGCCAGCAATAACTCTTAGAAATTATATTAACTCATATCAAAGACATAAGCAACTAGCGAGCAATAATAAAATATCTCAAGCGCCAACACTTTGTCAAAACAATCATGATATAATATGACAATAGTGGTATCTCACTAGCCCTTTCTGAGACCGCAAAACATAAATGCAGAGCACCTCCAAAGTTCAAGCAACGGCTAAACATTGTAATTCATGGTAGAAAAGATCCAGTCATGCTGCACCCAACATTAACTATACACAATGCATGAGGATGACAGTAGTGCTCTCAGGTCTGGCGCTCAAAGCAGGGATATTCACGTAAAAGTAAATAGATAGTCCCTTCGCAGAGCGAAGCAGGGATTTGCAGAGGTGCCAGAGCTCAAAGCTTAAAACAGAGATAGATATAATTTTGGGAGGTACACCCGTCCTGTCAACGTTACGACCAAGAGTTATCAATATCTTCCATGCTAAACACATTAGCGGCGGTTCCCAAGCGGTAAAAGTAAAGGTTTACTCCCCCTCCACCAACAATCACACTCCACGGCTAGCCGAATCCACGGGTACCGTCCATACCAACAACATTCCTGGGGGAGTTTTATTTAATTATTTGTAATTTTTGATTTCGGGACTCGGAATCCCGATTACCGCCCCTCTCGTGTAAGGACGAGTGAATGAACACTCATCATGAGAATAACCCTCTTAACATGGAAGATACTGACCGCCCCTGTCGCTCCATGAGCTGTCCAGGCACACAAAACAGATGTTCATTTGAATTTTTAGAGGTGGCACATGCAAATTTACTTGGAACGGCAGGGTAATACCGCATATAGGTAGATATAGTGGACTCATCTAGAATAACTTTGGTTTAAGGATTTTGATGCACAAGCAGTATTCCTGCTTAGTACAGGCGAAGGCTAGCAAATAGATTGAGAAGCCGCCAGCTAGAGAGCGAAAACGGTCATAAGCATGCATTATGAATAATAAACATTGACTACTAGCATGAGTAGGATATGGAAACCATGAACATAAATATCATGAAGGCTATGTTGGTTTTGATTCAACTACATGCGTGAACATGTGCCAAGTCAAGCCACTTGAAACATTCAGAGGAGGATACCATATCATCATACCACATCACAATCATTTTAATGCATGTTGACATCCAAGATAAATCATTATCCACTCCTAGCTACTTAAGCATGGCATGAACAACTATAATCTCTAATTGTCATTGCAAACATGTTTGATCATAATATGCTGAATCAAGGATACTAGGCTAAACATATTTGCAAAAACAAAAACAAGTTGAGTTCATGCCCGCTTTTCTCTGCCACAGTCACTTCATCAAATATCGTCATTATTACCTTTCACTTGCACTACCGAATGATATAATAATAGTGCAAGAGTGTCGTGGACTAAGCTAGAATCTGCAAACATTTTATTTAGGAGGAGAAAACAAGGTAACATGGTCTCTTTGTTAGGTAACAATAGTGCATATGAGAGCCACTCAACATTTTCATCGTGGTCTTCTCCTTGGTACGACTCAAATAAAAGGAAAAGAATTTCAGAGAAACACACTGAAATATTTTTTGGAGTTTTTGGTTTTTCCTAAAGAAAGCAAATTAAAGAGGGAAAAACAAAAACGAGAAAAACTATTTGCTCGGGAAAGCTCCCAACAAGTAAAAGAAGAAATGAGAAATCTTTTGGGTTTTCTTTTAATACTACAATTAATTTAAGCTAGAAAGAGAAACCGAATAGAATTAGGAAATATTTTTGGGTTTTCTCAAAGTTTTTCGAACACACAAGAAGAAAGCGAGAAAATAAATTTGGCATGGATAATACAATGAAAGAGTATAGACACCGACAACCGGAATAAAATGTGTGAACATGAATATAATATCGGTGGAAATGCGTACTCCCCCAAGCTTAGGCTTTTGGCCTAGCTTGGTAATCACCATCCGTAGTAGCCATCCTGTCCCAAGTTGAAGTGAGGTGGAGGCGGCACCTAAGCGTCCCACTCGTGGGCTCCTCCTCAGCAGCTGCTAGGTTGTTCCGATAGGCTGTAATGTCGTCTGGCATTATCCTGTATCCTTTCCTGGCAATGGAATCAAACAGAGCAGGTGCAGGCAACGGGATAACATCACGGGTTTTGACACTGAATACTAAGTTGTAACGAATGTTATGGAAAGAATCAGTTGCCTCAATAAATTGGTGATCCTGCAACGCCTTGTGATCTACATAAACTTGGGACAAAGGATAATCATGTGGGCGAATCTGAAAATTAAAGTGTCTCGCTAAGCGAGTAGCATAAATACCACCATGTATCTTTCCCTTAGTCCTGTTAAGGTTTAAGCGACGTGCAATAGTAGCCCCCATGCTAAAGGTATGATCATTGAAAAGTGCACGGCGTAAAATGGCAAAGTCGGGGGCTCTGAGTGCGCCAACCTTCTCCCTAGCGGTTAAACACTTCGCAATGAATAAAGCAAAGTAGTGCACAAAAGGAAACTGCAAACTGGTAGCAGTGGCTGGACACGCCTCTATCTTCACCCACTGTTAAAGTGAGGAGAAAATCCTCAAACTCCGCTGGTCTAGGATCTCTTAATTCCCCATCAGAAGGGATCAGGCATATGTCACAAAAGTCAGTGAGCGGTATCTTGTGAGTTTCAGCATATAGCTTAAACTGCACCTCGGGAGGATTATTCCTACTCAGAAAATGAAAACTTTGCACAAAGGAATTTGTCAGGATGTGGTGTTGGTCACACTTAGCTGCGAGGAACTCGGTCACCCCAGAATTTGCAAAAAAATGACCAAACTCTTGATGGAACCCGGCCTCCTCCATGAAGGCATCATGCGGCCATTCACACGGCCGCACCTCCACCATTCTCGGGGTGTGAAGGTCATTGTACGATGATTCCCCAATGACTCCTTTGGCATTTTTCTTGGAGGAAAATTTCCTAAAGAAATCCATCTTATTCCTATAATAAAAATTCTGAAAATTTTAGTCCACAAAATTCTTGTCAACAAAACTTTGTAAGATTGATAGCAACTACTCCTAAGGTACAAAGAGGCCCTATTAAGCATTCAAGCTACTTAGAACTCTAAGAATTCAACATGCAAGCTCATCTACAGCAGCACCAAGAGTAGCTAATTATTCTAAAAATAAATGACTAAATCAAAAACTAAATGGAGCAACGGAGGAGTCACATACCATGTAGCAATTCCCCCAAACAGTTTTGGAAACGGAGCTTTGAGCAAAGAGATCGAAATCCGCGGGTTTGAGAGCATGAACACTGGAATGGGAGCTATGGTTATTTTTTTCTGGAGGTAGGGGATGGCATGGGCTAAAGGAATAAGTGAGGGGGGCCACGTGGGGGCTACAACCCACCAGGGTGCGCGTGGGGTTGCTGGCGTGCCCTGGTGTCTTGTGGGCACCAGGTGCACACCCCTCTGATGTTATTTGTACCAGAAATTCAGAAATATTCACAAAAACCGTATCAAATTTTCAGGACATTCTGAGAACTTTTATTTTTGGGGTCATTTTTTTATTGCACGGGAAAAACAAAAAACAGGATAAACATGGTATTTTATTTTATTTGACTAAGTAAAATAGAAAATAAAAGGTGGGGGCAGAAGATTGTGCCTACTAGATTCATCGACTTCATGCCTCTCAAAAATGATCCATTAATAAGGTTGATCAAGTCTTATTAACAACCACTTCCGATTAGCATGAAACCGAAGAACTTTCATAAGACACTAAGTTACCTCAATGGGGATATGCATATCCCCAACAATAAGTATGTTATATTTCTTTTTGGCAGTACGTAGAGGTTGTTGAAAACTTCCAATAGTGATTGTCAGAGATTCTTAATAACATTTATACCATTCACTTGGAATTGTTTCTTCGGAAAGTGCACCGTATGCTCATTACCATTGATATGAAAAGTGACTTTGCTTTTATTGCAATCAATAACAAACCCTGCAGTATTCAAAAAGGGTCTACCAAGGATAATCGGGCATCTCAAGAATAACAAAGTCCGTTAAGATAGTAAAATTTGCAACAACGACGGGCACATCCTCACAAATACCGATAGCTATGGCAGTTGATTTGTCAGCCATTTGCAATGATATCTTAGTGGGTGTGAGTTTATTCAAATCAAGTCTTTTATATAAGGAGAAAGGCATAACACTAACACTGGCTCCCAAATCACACAACGCAGTTTTAATATAATTTCTTTTAATGGAGCAAGGTATAGTTGGTATTCCAGGGTCTCCAAGTTTTTTAGGTACTCCACCCTCAAAAGAATAATTAGCAAGCATGGTGGAGATTTCAGCTTCAGGTATCTTTCTTTTATTAGTGATGATGTCTTTCATGTATTTTGCGTAAGGGGCCATCTTTAGGATATCAGTTAAGCGGGTACGCAAAAAATACTGGCCTAATCATTTCAGCAAAGCGTTCAAATTCTTCATCATCCTTTTTCTTAGATGGTTTAGGTGGAAAGGGCTTGGGTAGCTGAACCCATGGTTCTCTTTGTTTACCATGTTTTCTAGCCACAAAGTCTCTTTTATCATATGGTTTATTTTTAGGTTGTGGGTTATCAAGATCAACAGCAGGATCTATTTCAACATCATTATCTGGTTCTTTATCATTGTTAGGTTGAGTATCTTCATGAACATCATCATTATCATTTTCATTATCACTAGGTGAATGTTCATTACCAGATTGAGTTTCAGCATCAGAAATAGAGACATCATTATTATCAGGAGGTTTTTGTATCTCAGGTTCACTAGAGGTAGGCAAAGTCCTATCATTTTTCTTTTTAGAAGGACTAGGTGCATCAGTATTAATTCTCTGAGAGTCTTGTTCAATTATTTTAGGATGACCTTCAGGATAAAGTGGTTCTTGGGTCATTCTACCTCCTCTAGTTACCACTCTAGCAGCAAAATCATTCATATTATTATTCATTTCATCAAGAAATTCCTTTTGAGATTTAGCAACTTGTTCTAACTGAGTTTGAACCATAGAGGCTTGCTTTCCTACACCTCTAACATCAGTACTGATTCTAAATAAAAAGTCACTCAAGCGGGAAATCATATCAGAATTATATTCAATTGTTTCAGAACATGTGCATTGAACTAATCTTGCTTCATAATGTAGTTATCAAACTCATATAAGCATTGACTAGGATGTTTATTGTAAGGGATATCACTTTCATCAAACTTTAATAAAAAAATTACCTCTACCACCTATGGAGGTGGTGGTGTGTCAAGGCCATGTATTTCTTCAATAGGTGGTAAATTCTTAACATCCTCAGCTTTAATACCTTTTTCCTTTATACATTTCTTTGCCTCTTGCATATCTTCAAGACTGACAAATAAGATACCCCTCTTCTTCGGAGTGGGTTTAAGTGGTAGTTCAGGGAGAGTCCAATCATCATAATTCTTCAATATATTATTCAATAATTCCTCAGCTTGTTCGATAGTTCGTTCCTTGAAAACACAACCACCACAATTATCTAGGAAGTCCCTAGAAGCATCAGTTAGTCCATTATAGAAGATATCAAGTATTTCATTTTTCTTGAGAGGGTGGCCAGGCAAAGCATTAAGCAATTGGAGAAGCCTCCCCCAAGCTTGTGGGAGCCTCTCTTCTTCAATTTCCACAAAGTTAAATATTTCCTCCAAGGCAGCTTGTTTCTTATGAGCAGGAAAATATTTTTTAGAGAAGTAGTAAATCATATCCTGGGGACTACGCACTGAACCAGGAGCAAGAGTATTGTACCATATCTTAGCATCACCCTTTAATGAGAACGGAAATAATTTGAGAATATAGTAATAGTGAATCTTCTCATCATGAGCAAAGAGGGTGGCTATATCATTCAGCTTAGTAAGATGTGCTACTACAGTTTCAGTTTCATAGCCATGGAAAGGATCAGATTCAGCCAAAGAAATTAACTCTGGGTTGACAGAGAATTCAAACTTAGGATCACATTTCATTCTAGCATTCAAAGTCTTTTCCTTATACTTGCGTAGTAATTTCTTAAGATCATCTCTATCCTTACAAGAAAGGATTTCCCTAGTTGTCTCCTCATCCATAACATAACCTTCAGGTATCTTAGGCATTTAAAATCTAGGAGAGCCAGGCCTAATAGGCATTTCATAGTCAACAGTTTGAAGTGCTTCATCAGTTTCAGCAATCTCATCAGTTTCAATAATTTCATTCTCTTTAGCTCAAGCAATTTGTTCATCAAGAAATTCACCTAGTGGCACATTATCATCAAGCACGGTACTAGGATCATCATCATAAGCATCATTCATAGTAGAAGTAGCATCATCAATAACTTGCGACATATCAGGATTAATAGCATGTGGTGGTGTTGCAAACTTACTCATAACTGAAGGTGAATCAAGTGCAGAGCTAGATGGCAATTCCTTACCTCCCCTCGTCTTAGAGGGAAAAATCTTGGTTTTTGGATCCTTCAGATTCTTCATAGTGATCAATTGATATAAATCCCAAGTGACTCAACAAATATAGCTATGCTCCCCAGCAACGGCTCCAGAAAAAGGTCATGATAACCCACAAGTATAGGGGATCGCAAATGTTTTTGAGGGTAGAGTATTCAACCCAAATTTATAGATTCAACACAAGGGGAGCCAAAGAATATTTGCGAGTATTAGCAGCTGAGTTGTCAATTCAACCACACCTGGAGATTAAATATCTGCAGTAGACTGATTAGTAGCACAGTAGTATGATAGTTTGGATAGCAGTAGTAGCAGTAACGGTAACAGTAGCAGTAATAGCAATAGTTTTGTGGCAAGTGTAACTGTAGCAGTAGCAATAGTAACTTAGCAAGAACAATATGTGGAAAACTCATAGGCACTGGATCGGTGAACTCGTTGGATGATATTCAACATATAACAGTCATAACCTAGGACGACACAGAACTAGCTCCAGTTCATAAATGTAATGTAGGCATGTATTCCGTAAATAGTCATACATGCTTATGGAAAAGAACTTGCATGCCATCTTTTGTCCTACCCTCCTGTGGCAGCGGGGTCCATAAGGAAACTAAGGGATATTAAGGCCTCCTTTTAATAGAGAACTGGAACAAAGCATTAACACACGGTGAATACTTGAACTCCTCAAACTACGGTCATCACCGGAAAGTATCCCAACTATTGTCACTCCAGGGTTTACGGATCATAACACGTAATAGGTGCGTATGACTAGCAAGATCGGGTCAAGAACATAGATATAATGGGGATAACATAAACGGTTCAGATCTGAAATCATGGCACTCGGGCCCTAGTGACAAGCATTACGCATGGCAAAGTCATAGCAACATCAATCTCAGAACATAGTTGATACTAGGGATCGAGCCCTAACAAAACTAACTCGATTACATGATGAATCTCATCCAACTCCTCACCGACCAGCAAGCCTATGAAGGTATTACTCACTCCCGGTGGGGAGCATCATTGAATTGGCGATGGAGAAGGGTCGATATTGACGAAGAACGAAGATTCCCCTCTCCGGAGCACAAAACGGGCTCCAGATCTGGCCTCCCGATGAAGAACAGGAGGTGGCGACGGCTCCGTATTGTAAAGCACGATTAAACTTTCTCTCTGATTTTTGTCTCCAAAAATAGGATTTTATAGCGTCAGAATTAGGGTCAGTGGGGCCCCGAGGTGGGCACAACCCACCATGGCGCGCCTGGAGGGGGTGGTGCGCCCTGGTGTATCGTGCCCAGCCAGGGCTCCCCCTCCGGTGGTTCTTGGCTCTAGTATTTTTTATTTATTGTAAAATAAATCTCCAAAAAGTTTTGTCTAGTTCCGAGAACTTTTATTTCTGCACAAAAACAACACCATGGTAGTTCTAGTGAAAACAGCGTCAGTACGGGTTAGTTTCATTCAAATCATGCAAATTAGAGTCCAAAACATGGGCAAAAGTGTGAGGAAAAGTAGATACGATGGAGACGTATCAGTTAGCAAGCTCGAAGAAGGTCAACGATGGGGGGCAAACATGAGCTCGAAAGGATGGGAACCATTGGGGAAGCAGACTCCCTTAAATAAGTTCCCCCAAATCCAACCGTTATGCACTCAGCCCGTGCATAAGCGGTAGTACCGCTCAGGTGAGCGGTACTTCCGCTGGTACGGAAGTATCAAACCATAGCATGCAAGAGAGGAGCTCAAAGGAGGCAGTAGAGCCGCCGAAGCGGTACAACCATTTCGTCAAGCGGTACTTCCGCCCGGAGCGGTACTACCGCCCTCTACTACCGAGCGGTACCGCGCTGAAAACCAACCTATTCAGAGAGCAAAATATAAGCGGAAGTAGCAGCGGTAGTACATAGTGGAAGTACCGCTCAAGCGGTACTACCGTGGTACCGAGCGGTACTACCGCCTGATCGGAGAAAAACAGCCCTGGCACTAAAACTTCCATAACTTTCGCATACGAGCTCCGAATTGAGCAAACTCAAGCTTGTTGGATAGCAGACGACAAGTACTATCCAAACAGCGAGAGTATGAAAATGCCAATGATATAGAGATGTGAAAACTCTATGAATGAAGAACCGACAAAAACTCCAACATCGAAAACATCATAGAGGATGCATATGGACTCCCTTTTTGATGAACTCGAGCTTGTCATGAAGCTGACCATAAGATCAAGAACTCACAAAGAGAAAAGCCAACCAAGAACCAAGAAATATGATGATGCCCCCCTTGATAGTATGGCCATCGATCCTATAACCCGGTCTCCCAACTACCACCATGAGACCGGTAAAATAGAAAACCCTATCAAGGTCAAACCTTTGTCTTGCGCATAGTCCACTTGATTTAGATGATGATGATCTTGTCCTCCTCAAGATGGACCACCTTTCTTGATTGCGCCGGCTTGATGAAGACTAGTAGATTGCTCCCCCATACTCCACTATGGGTGAACCAATCTCCAGCACATCTTCACAAGTCCATTGTCACCACAATGGACGGCAAGATTCAAGCATGATCTCTCTGTGATGCTTCACTTGAACTTTCACACCACAACCTTGATGACGATCACCACTTGATGTCATCCTCCATGGGTTGTATGGGATCTTCCTCTTGATGCAAGCCCATGGGAATATACCTAACCCCACAAAGAACTCTCACGTAGACCATGGGTTAGTACACAAAGCGTAATGGACAATACTTATCATACCATGATATCACTTGATCCCTCTTGGTACATCTTGTACGCTTTGCATGTTGATCAACTTGATTCACTCTTTGAATTAGTCTTGATCAACCTTGTATCATATCTTCTCTCTTCATAAATATGATGGCTTGAAGGTAAGCATGAATGCTCACACAGACTTCTTCTTCAAGACATGCTTGCAATAAGCTCAACTCTTACATGACCAATCTTTGTATAAAACCTTGAATACCACCTTGGTCACCATATAAACTCCTTGAAACCAACATATGGGCTTCAACAAGTGCCTATGGACAAATCCTTCAAATATAACTCAAGGAAACCATTAGTCCATAGGGATTGTCATCAATTACCAAAACCACACATGGAGAAATGTGCTCATACACCGCTCTTGCTCTGCCATGCGCAGTACCTCTCGCTCTGCGGCCCTCCATCAGTCATGCTGTGTGGCGCGCCTTGCACTCTCGGCGCGGACGCGCATGTTTTGCTCTATGGAGCACCACTGATAATATTCTTGTGCGGCGCGCTGCAACCTCTCGGCAGTGAGGCGGCTATGTTGCTCGGCGGCACTGATGCGCCCTGCGCCAAGGGTCTGCTCAACCCTTGCGATGACGCGCAACACATCGTTGTTCGGTGCGTCACCGGGCATGCCATCGGCCTCGACAGGCCATTGCGCCTGCACCGGATCGTTTTCGTCGTCGAGGAGGTTGATGGCAGAGGCTGCACTTGGTCGAGTTGGCATGCTTGGTAGATGGGCTAGACTGCAATAGGTGTGTATCCGTGTGTGTCACGCGCCGGCTCTTATCCTCATTCGCTTCTGGAAGGAAACCGATAGGGAAGCTTGCGCGGGAAAATTAGCGGTTCCGCGCGGAACGTGGCCAAAATAAACGTTTGTGCGGTGCCGAAGCATGCACTGGAATCCTCGAGCGAAAACACGGTGACAAGACGTGAGAGAGGAAGTGTAGGGGAACGTTGCATGGGAAACAAAAATTTTCCTACGCACACATAAGATCTATCCATGGTGATGAGCATCTACGAGAGGGAGAGTGAATCTACATACCCTTGTAGATCGCTAAGCGGAAGCGTTAATAAACGCGGTTGATGTAGTCGAACGTCTTCGCGATCCAAATCGCCGAGCGTCCCGCGATCCAATCACGATCCTTCCGATCTAGTGCCGAACGGACGGCACCTCCGCGTTCAACACACGTGCGGCTTGATGACGCCTTCACCTCCTCGATCCAGCGAGCGATGATGAAGTAGTAGATGAGTTCCAGCAGCACGACGGCGTGGTGATGATGATGAGTAGCAATCTCAGCAGGGCTTCGCCAAGCACTACGGAGATTATGACGGAGGAACTAGAGGGCTAGGGTTGCCGGCACACGGCTTGGGAAATCCTGATGTGTCCCGTGTGCTAGCCCTGCCCCTCTATTTATATGTTGAGCCTTGGGGTCTAAACTTGGAGTAAAAGCCTCCTCCGGGTCGGTTTTGCCCGCACAAGGTCGGTTTGGCCCGCAGGAAAAGAGTCCAATTCGGACCCTGCCGAATCGTGCACAGCCGCGCACAAGCGGTAGTACCGCTTCACACAAGCGGTAGTACCGCTTGGGCGGTAGTACCGCTTCACACAAGCGGTAGTACCGCTCGGGCGGTAGTACCGCTTCACCAAGCGGTAGTACCGCTTACGCGGCAGCAAAACTACTTTTGCACTTTCCAATACCTTGTGGGCTTTATCCCTTTGGCTCATATAAAGTGTTGCTGCACCCGAACACTTCGGTAAACATCCGGAACCCCTTCCGGTGAACTCCGGAACCCTTCCAGAGATCAAAACACTATTATCACATATATCAATCTTTACCTCCGGACTATTCCGGAGATCCTCGTCATGTCCGGGATCTTATCCGGGACTCCGAACAACTTTCGGTCACCAACATAATAACTCAATTATACTAATCGTCACCAAACGTTAAGTGTGTAGACCCTGCGGGTTCGAGAACTATGTAGACATGACCGAGACACCTCTACGATCAATAACCAATAGCGGGACCTGGATGCCCATATTGGCTCCTACATATTCTACGAAGATCTTTATCGGTCGAACCTCTATGTCAAGGATTCAGTTAATCCCGTATGCTGTTCCCTTTGTTCTTCGGTATGTTACTTGCCCGAGATTCGATCGTCGGTATCACTATACCTAGTTCAATCTCGTTACCGGCAAGTCTCTTTACTCGTTCCGTAATACAAGATCTCGTGGCTAACACTTTAGTCACATTGCTTGCAAGGCTCATTGTGATGTTGTATTACCGAGTGGGCCCTGAGATACCTCTCCGTCATACGGAGTAACAAATCCCAGTCTTGATCCATGCCAACCCAACAGACACCCTCGGAGATACCTGTAGAGCACCTTTATAGTCACCCAGTTACGTTGCGACGTTTGATACACACAAGGTATTCCTCCGGTGTCAGTGAGTTGCATGATCTCATGGTCAAAGGAACAGATACTTGACATGCAGAAAAACAATAGCAATAAACTGACACGATCAAGTGCTATGTTTACAGTTTGGGTCTTGTCCATCACATCATTCTCCTAATGATGTGATCCCGTTATCAAATGACATCTCATGTCAATGGCTAGGAAACCTTAACCATCTTTGATCAACGAGCTAGTCAACTAGAGGCTTACTAGGGACACAGTGTTGTCTATGTACCCACACATGTATTTGAGTTTCCAATCAATACAATTATAGCATGGATAATAAACGATTATCATGAACAAGGAAATATAATAATAACCAATTTATTATTGCCTCTAGGGCATATTTCCAACAGTCTCCCACTTGCACTAGAGTCAATAATCTAGTTCACATCACTATGTGATTTACATTGTAATGAATCGAACACCCATGCAGTTCTGGTGTTGTTCATGTTTAGCCCTTGGAAGAGGTTTAGTCAACGGATCTGCAACATTTAGATCCGTGTGTACTTTGCAAATATTTATGTCGTCCTCCTTGATGTAATCGCGGATGGAATTGAAACGTCGCTTTATGTGTCTGGTCCTCTTGTGAAATCTTGGTTCCTTGGCTAGAGCAATGGCACCAGTATTATCACAAAACAGAGTCATTGGGTTAAGTGCACTAGGCACTACTCCAAGATCTGTCATGAACTCCTTCATCCAGACACCTTCCTTCGCCGCCTCCGAGGCAGCGATGTACTCCGCTTCGCATGTAGAATCAGCTACCATGCTTTGCTTGGAACTGCACCAGCTAACCGCACCCCCATTAAGAATAAATACGTATCCGGTTTGCGACTTAGAGTCATCCGGATCAGTGTCAAAGCTTGCATCGACGTAACCCTTTACGACGAGCTCTTGATCACCTCCATAAACGAGAAACATGTCCTTAGTCCTTTTCAGGTACTTCAGGATATTCTTGACCGCCGTCCAGTGTTCCATTCCTGGATCACTTTGAAACCTTCCGGCCATACTTATGGCAAGGCTGACATCGGGTCTTGTGCACAGCATTGCATACATGATAGAGCCTATGGCTGAAGCATAGGGGATGACACTCATCTTTTCTCTATCTTCTGCAGTCACTGGGCATTGAGTCTTACTCAACTTCACACCTTGCAAAACAGGCAAGAACCCCTTCTTGGACTGATCCATTTTGAACTTCTTCAAAATCTTATCAAGGTATGTGCTTTGTGAAAGTCCTATTAAGCGTCTCGATCTATCTCTATAGATCTTGATGCCTAATATGAAAGCAGCTTCTCCTAGGTCCTTCATTGAAAAACTCTTGTTCAAATATTCCTTTACGCTTTCCAGCATTTCTATATTGTTTCCAATCAGCAATATGTCATCCACATATAATATTAGAAACGCTATAGAGCTCCCACTCACTTTCTTGTAAATACAAGCTTCTCCGTAACCTTGTATAAACTCGAACGCTTTGATCACCTCATCAAAACGAAGATTCCAACTCCGAGATGCTTGCACCAGTCCATAAATGGATCGCTGGAGTTTGCAAACTTTGTCAGCATTCTCTGGATCGACAAAACCTTCTGGTTGCATCATATACAACTCTTCCTTAAGGAAACCGTTAAGGAACGCTGTTTTGACATCCATCTGCCAAATTTCATAATCGAAAAAGGCAGCTATTGCTAACATGATTCTGACGGACTTAAGCATCGCTACGGGTGAGAAGGTCTCATCGTAGTCAACTCCTTGAACTTGTGAAAAACCCTTTGCCACAAGTCGAGCTTTATAGACGGTGACATTACCGTCCGCGTCCGTCTTCCTCTTAAAGATCCATTTGTTCTGAATGGCCTTACGCCCTTCAGGTAATACTTCCAAAGTCCATACTTTGTTTTCATACATGGATCCCATCTCGGATTTCATGGCCTCTAACCATTTCTCGGAATCCGGGCTCATCATCGCTTCTCCATAGCTCGTAGGTTCATCGTTGTCTAACAACATGACCTCTAAGACAGGGTTGCCGTACCACTCGGGAGCAGTACGCGTCCTTGTCGACCTACGAGGTTCGATAGCAACTTGATCCAAAGCTTCATGATCATTATCATTAACTTCCTCTTCAGCTAATGTAGGCTCCACAGAAACAACTTTCTGCGCTGCGCTACTCTCAGGTTGAAGTAAAGGTTCAACAACCTCATCAAGTTCTATCTTCCTCCCACTCAATTCTTTCGAGAGAAACTCTTTCTCAAGAAATGTTCCGTTTTTAGCGACAAACACTTTGCCTTCGGATCTGAGGTAGAAGGTATACCCAACTGTCTCTTTTGGGTATCCTATGAAGACGCATTTCTCCGCTTTGGGTTCCAGCTTTTCAGGCTGAAGCTTTTTGACATAAGCATCACATCCCCAAACTTTAAGAAACGACAGCTTTGGCTTCTTGCCAAACCAAAGTTCATATGGCGTCGTCTCAACGGATTTCGATGGTGCCCTATTTAAAGTGAATGCAGCTGTCTCTAATGCATAACCCCAAAACGATAGTGGCAAATCGGCAAGAGACATCATAGATCGCACCATATCCAATAAGGTTCGATTACGACGTTCAGACACACCATTACGCTGTGGTGTTCCAGGCGGTGTTAATTGTGGAACAATTCCACACTGTCTTAAGTGACTGCCAAACTCATAACTCAGATATTCTCCTCCTCGATCAGATCGTAGGAATTTAATCTTCTTGTTACGATGATTCTCAACTTCACTCTGAAATTGTTTGAACTTTTCAAATGTTTCAGACTTGTGTTTCATTAAGTAAATATACCCATATCTACTTAAGTCATCAGTGAAGGTGAGAAAGTAACGATAACCACCGCGCGCCTCAATGCTCATCGGACCGCACACATCAGTATGTATGATTTCCAATAAGTCACTTGCCCGTTCCATTATTCCAGAGAACGGCGTTTTAGTCATCTTGCCCATGAGGCATGGTTCACATGTGTCAAGTGATTCAAAATCAAGTGACTCCAAAAGTCCATCAGCATGGAGCTTCTTCATGCGTTTTACGCCAATATGACCTAAACGGCAGTGCCACAAGAAAGTGGTATTATCATTATCAATTCTACATCTTTTGGCATCAATGTTATGAACATGTGTATCATTACTATCGAGATTCAATAAGAATAAACCCTTCACATCGGGTGCATGACCATAAAAGATATTACTCATATAAATAGAACAACCATTATTCTCTGATTTAAATGAGTAACCGTCTCGCAATAAACAAGATCCAGATATAATGTTCATGCTTAACGCAGGCACCAAATAACACTTATTTAGGTTCATCACTAATCCCGACGGTAATCGAAGAGCGAGCGTGCCGACGGCGATCACATCAACCTTGGAACCATTTCCCACGCGCATCGTCACTTCGTCCTTTGCCAGCCTCCGTCTATCCCGCAGTTCCTGTTTTGAGTTGCAAATATGAGCAACCGCACCGGTATCAAATACCCAGGCACTACAACGAGAGTTGGTAAGGTACACATCAATAACATGTATATCATATATACCTTGTTTGTTGTTGGCCGCCTTCTTGTCAGCCAAATACTTGGGGCAATTCCGCTTCCAGTGTCCAGTTCCCTTGCAATGAAAACACACAGTTTCTGGTTTGGGTCCAGCCTTGGGTTTCTTCACGAGAGGAGCAACTGCTTTGCCACTCTTCTTGGAGTTACCCTTCTTACCCTTGCCATTTTTCTTGAAACTAGTGGTTTTATTGACCATCAACACTTGATGCTCCTTCTGAATTTCAGACTCAGCGGCTTTCAGCATCGCAAACAGCTCGGCGACTGACTTGTTCATCCCGTGCATGTTATAGTTCAACACGAAGCTCTTGTAGCTAGGTGGCAATGATTGAAGAACTCTGTCAGTGATAGCCTCTGGCGGAAGGGGCATCCCTAACTCAGCCAGACGGGTGGAGTACCCAGACATTCTGAGCACGTGATCACTGATAGACCCGTTCTCCTCCATCTTGCAAGCATAGAACTTATCGGAGATCTCATATCTCTCGATCCGGGCATTCTTCTGAAAGATAAACTTCAACTCCTGGAACATCTCATATGCTCCATGACGTTCAAAACGTCTTTGAAGTCCCGGTTCTAAGCCATACAACATTGCACATTGAACTATTGAGTAATCATCAGAACGAGCCTGCCAGGCGTTCACAACGTCTAGAGACTCAACTGGAGCGGGTGGATCACCAAGCGGTGCATCAAGGACATAAGCCTTCTGGGAAGCCGTAAGGATAATCCTTAGATTACGGGCCCAGTCCACAAAGTTACTTCCATCATCTTTCAACTTAGCTTTCTCTAGGAACGCATTAAAATTCAGGGGTGCTACTGCGCGAGCCATGATCTACAACATAAATATAGCAAAGACAACTTAGACTATTGTTCTTAGATAATGAGTTTAGTTAATCATATTTAAAAAACTCCCACTCAAATTGACATCCCTCCGATCATTCGAGTGTAACATGATCCAAATCCACCAACTCAAGTCCGATCATCACGTGAGTTGAGGTGGTTTCAATGGTGAACATCTTCATGTTGATCATATCTACTATATGACTCATGTTCGACCTTTCGGTCTCTTGTGTTCCGAGGCCATGTCTGTACATGCTAGGCTCGTCAAGTTTAACCCGAGTGTTCCGCACGTGTAACATGGCTTACACCCGTTGTATGCGAACGTAGAGTCTATCACACCCGATCATCACGGCGTGTCTCGAAACGACGAACTTTCGCAACGGTGCACACTTGGGGAGAACACAATTTATCTTGAAATTTAAGTGAGGGATCACCTTATAATGCTACCGTCGTCCTAAGCAAAATAAGATGCATAAAAGGATTAACATCACATGCAAATCATAAGTGACATGATATGGCCATGAACTTGTGCTTTTGATCTCCATCTCCAAAGCACCGGCATGATCTCCATCGTCACCGGCATGACACCATGATCTCCATCATCTTGATCTCCATCAACGTGTCGCCATAAGGTTGTCGCGCCGACTGTTGCTTCCACGACTATAGCTAACGTTTAGCGATAAAGTAAAGCATTACATAGCGCTTAATGATTGACACGCAGGTCATACAATAATTAAAGACAACTCTATGGCTCCTGCCAGTTGCCGTATTCATCGACATGCAAGTCGTGATATTCTATACATCACATGATCATCTCATACATCACATATATCTCATCATGTAATTGGCCATATCACATCACAACATACCCTGCAAAAACAAGTTAGACGTCCTCTAATTGTTGTTGCAAATTTTACGTGGCTGCTATGGGTTTGCAAGAACCGTTCTTACCTACGCAAAACCACAACGTGGTGTAGTGATTGCTTTTTGATCTTCTAAAAGAACCCTCTTCATTGAACCGATTCAACTAAAGTGAGAGAGACAGACACCCGCCAGTCACCTTTATGCAACAAGTGCACGCAGCGGTGAAACCAGTCTCGCGTAAGCGTACGCGTAATGTCGGTCCGGGCCGCTTCATCTCACAATACCGCGGAATCAAGTATCAACTAGTAACGGCAAGCAATATGTATACACCCACGCCCACAACTCGTTTGTGTTCTACTCGAGATCTCATCTACGCATAGACCTAGCTCAGATGCCACTGTTGGGGAACGTTGCATGGGAAACAAAAATTTTCCTACGCACACATAAGATCTATCCATGGTGATGAGCATCTACGAGAGGGAGAGTGAATCTACATACCCTTGTAGATCGCTAAGCGGAAGCGTTAATAAACGCGGTTGATGTAGTCGAACGTCTTCGCGATCCAAATCGCCGAGCGTCCCGCGATCCAATCACGATCCTTCCGATCTAGTGCCGAACGGACGGCACCTCCGCGTTCAACACACGTGCGGCTTGATGACGCCTTCACCTCCTCGATCCAGCGAGCGATGATGAAGTAGTAGATGAGTTCCAGCAGCACGACGGCGTGGTGATGATGATGAGTAGCAATCTCAGCAGGGCTTCGCCAAGCACTACGGAGATTATGACGGAGGAACTAGAGGGCTAGGGTTGCCGGCACACGGCTTGGGAAATCCTGATGTGTCCCGTGTGCTAGCCCTGCCCCTCTATTTATATGTTGAGCCTTGGGGTCTAAACTTGGAGTAAAAGCCTCCTCCGGGTCGGTTTTGCCCGCACAAGGTCGGTTTGGCCCGCAGGAAAAGAGTCCAATTCGGACCCTGCCGAATCGTGCACAGCCGCGCACAAGCGGTAGTACCGCTTCACACAAGCGGTAGTACCGCTTGGGCGGTAGTACCGCTTCACACAAGCGGTAGTACCGCTCGGGCGGTAGTACCGCTTCACCAAGCGGTAGTACCGCTTACGCGGCAGCAAAACTACTTTTGCACTTTCCAATACCTTGTGGGCTTTATCCCTTTGGCTCATATAAAGTGTTGCTGCACCCGAACACTTCGGTAAACATCCGGAACCCCTTCCGGTGAACTCCGGAACCCTTCCAGAGATCAAAACACTATTATCACATATATCAATCTTTACCTCCGGACTATTCCGGAGATCCTCGTCATGTCCGGGATCTTATCCGGGACTCCGAACAACTTTCGGTCACCAACATAATAACTCAATTATACTAATCGTCACCAAACGTTAAGTGTGTAGACCCTGCGGGTTCGAGAACTATGTAGACATGACCGAGACACCTCTACGATCAATAACCAATAGCGGGACCTGGATGCCCATATTGGCTCCTACATATTCTACGAAGATCTTTATCGGTCGAACCTCTATGTCAAGGATTCAGTTAATCCCGTATGCTGTTCCCTTTGTTCTTCGGTATGTTACTTGCCCGAGATTCGATCGTCGGTATCACTATACCTAGTTCAATCTCGTTACCGGCAAGTCTCTTTACTCGTTCCGTAATACAAGATCTCGTGGCTAACACTTTAGTCACATTGCTTGCAAGGCTCATTGTGATGTTGTATTACCGAGTGGGCCCTGAGATACCTCTCCGTCATACGGAGTAACAAATCCCAGTCTTGATCCATGCCAACCCAACAGACACCCTCGGAGATACCTGTAGAGCACCTTTATAGTCACCCAGTTACGTTGCGACGTTTGATACACACAAGGTATTCCTCCGGTGTCAGTGAGTTGCATGATCTCATGGTCAAAGGAACAGATACTTGACATGCAGAAAAACAATAGCAATAAACTGACACGATCAAGTGCTATGTTTACAGTTTGGGTCTTGTCCATCACATCATTCTCCTAATGATGTGATCCCGTTATCAAATGACATCTCATGTCAATGGCTAGGAAACCTTAACCATCTTTGATCAACG
Organism: Elymus sibiricus; assembly: GCA_039707655.1. Classification (NCBI taxonomy): domain Eukaryota; kingdom Viridiplantae; phylum Streptophyta; class Magnoliopsida; order Poales; family Poaceae; genus Elymus; species Elymus sibiricus. Next base: position 314,640,588 of record CM077673.1, read on the forward strand.
AGCTAGTCAACTAGAGGCTTACTAGGGACACAGTGTTGTCTATGTACCCACACATGTATTTGAGTTTCCAATCAATACAATTATAGCATGGATAATAAACGATTATCATGAACAAGGAAATATAATAATAACCAATTTATTATTGCCTCTAGGGCATATTTCCAACAGGAAGAAGGGGTGATGTGCAGGCAGACAGATAATAATAGTAAAACGTTTGTGATATTAATACGGGCAAACGACACTTCCCTACGTAGCGTCGGTAATGATTTCATCAATCTTTGACAATTGTTTGGCAGCAACCGTCTGCCCACAACACACACAACTTGTCTGGATGAATCGTTTCGGTTATTATTGGTCTTCCCACACAATTCTGATGAATGAACGGGTTTGTTGCGTGTCACACACACCTTCTTATGCTAACCCATTTGTGTTCTGCTGCATCAGCGCAAACAGTTTATCCGAGTGAACTGTATGCCATACTTCACACACGTATGTAGTATTGTTAACCGTTTCTGTTATTTTCGCTAATCACAAACAATTCATAAGAACAAACTGTCTATCGTAGATCGCACACGCACTATTTTCTGAATCATATTTGATGGATCCACCATCGCACACAGTTCAAGTCATTGGCGATGGAGCTTGAACTATACTGTTTGCGATTCATGCATCGCACACACTTTCATTGAAGGGTCTCGTATTGATGTGTCGTCTTTGGACCTTCCTGCAGTAGTGCCCTGTGAACAAATCAAGAATCCAATATTGTTATGGTTAAGGATCTCTTGGCTGATAATATTGATGGACATGTTATTTACTTCTTTGACGAGGCTGCTGGAATTGCAAAACCTGTTAGAAACAAACAAGATTTGTTAGATAAGAATAAACCAGTGGTTGGCATGCTTGTTGTTTCTGTTAAGATTGGAGATCATTACTATCATGGTTTATGTGATATAGGGGCTAGTGTGAGTGCCATTCCATTTACTTTATATCAGGAAATTATGCATGATATAGCACCTGCTGTGATTGAAGACATTGATGTTACTATTAAACTTGCAAATAGAGATACTATTTCACCACTTGGGATTGTTCGAGACGTTGAACTCTTGTGTGCAAAAGTCAAGTACCCTATCGATTTCTTAGTACTTGGTTCACTACAAGATAATTTTTGTCCCATCATATTTGGTAGACCTTTCTTGAATATTGTTAATGCTAAAATTGATCATGCTAAAGAGAAGGTTAAAGTCAACTTTGGTGACGTGTCTCATGAGTTTAATTTCTCTAAGTTTAGTAGACAACCACATGAGAAAGAATTATCTAGTAAAGATGAAATTATTGGTCTTGCTTCAATAGTTGCGCCTCCTACTGATCTGTTAGAACAATAATTGCTAGACCATGAAAATGATATGCATATGAATGAAAGAAATGGAATATATGATATATTCTTTAAACAAACAGCTATCCTTAAACATAATCTACCTGTTGACACTTTAGGGGATCCTCTTCCACCTAAGGGTGATCTCGTGTTTGAATTAAAGACACTACTTGATACATTAAAGTATGTCTATCTAGATGAAAAGATGATATATCCTATTATTATTAGTGCTAACCTTTCAGAGCATGAAGAAAAGAGATTAATTAAAACTCTGAAGAAGCACCGAGCTGCTATTGGATATACTCTTGATGATCTTAAGGGCATTAGCCCCACATTATGCCAGCGCAAGATTAATATGGAGACGGATGCTAAACCAGTCGTTGATCATCAATGTCGTTTAATCCTAAAATGAAAGAGGTGGTAAGAATTGAAATATTAAAGCTTCTGGAGGCAGGCATTATTTATCCCATAGCTGATAGTAGATGGGTAAGTCATGTTCATTGTGTGCCTAAGAAAGCATGTATATCCGTTGTTCCTAACGATAAAAATGAACTTATTCCACAAAGAGTCGTAACTGGTTATAGGACCATAATTGATTTCAGGAAATTAAACAAATCTACTAGAAAGGATCATTACCGCTTAACTTCTATTGATCAAATGTTAGAAAGATTATCTAAGCATACATACTTTTTCTTCCTTGATGGATATATTGTTTTTTTCTCAAATACCTGTGTCAAAAGAAGATCAAGAGAAAACCACTTTTACTTGTCCTTTTGGAACTTATGCTTATAGACGTATGCCTTTTGGTTTATGCAATGCACCTGCTTCCTTTCAAAGATGTATGATGACTAATTATCTGATTTTTATGAAAAGATTGTTGAGGTATTCATGGTTGATTTTTCCATTTACGGTACTGCTTTTGATGATTTCTTAAGCAACCTTGATCGAGTTTTGTAGAGATGTGAAGAAACTAATCTTGCCTTGAATTGGGAGAAGTGCCAGTTTATGGTGAACGAAGGTATATTACTTGGGCCAAAAATGTCTGAACGAGGTATTGAGGTGGATAAATCTAAAGTTGAGGCAATTGAGAAAATGTCATGTCCTAAAGATATTAAAGGTATAAGAAGTTTACTTGGTCATGCTGATTTCTATGGACGATTCATTAAGGATTTTGTCATGGTTTTGTCACGACAGATGCCATGGGTAGGCTTATCGAGAGTGGTTGGGGCCGAAGGACGCCGACGGGCTCCGGGAGCGGGGTTAGGCACAAGCGGTGGCGGACACACGATGTACCCAGGTTCGGGGCCCTCCGTGGGAAGTAACACCCCTAGTCCTGCTCGGTCTAGTTGAGACAATGGTGAAGTTACAAGGGTGCTCCTGGAGCTGTATGGCTAGAGGAGGAAGAAAGAGCTAGGTAGCCCTTGCTGCCTCCCTATGTGAGTGGGATATGTGAAGAGAGTCGACCCGTTGCATGGGGCAGGTCCGGGGGGTTTTATAGGCCAACCCCCCGGAGTACAATATGAATAAGAGATCTCAAGGGGCCCCAGCCGGCAGCCTCTCGGGCCGGCTGTAGGGCCCCCGGCTGAGGGGTCCCGTCGCTGGTAGGGCCCGCCGGCTGCAGGGTTCCGTCGGGAGCCGACGGGGCCTGCACGGTGGGTCACCGCGCCGGTCATGTCGCGGCACGGGTTCGTCCTTCGGGACGTCATCTTGTGGCAGCCGGCTGAGGTCAGCGGTACGGCCGGCCGCACTGTAGCCATGCCGGGGCAGGTAATGGAGTGATTTTCTTCAAACAGGGGGAGGACCCCGCAGCTTTGGCCTACCCGGGGGTAATAACCCCGTCAGTAGTCCCCGAAGCCGGCGGGGGCCCACGTCCACCCGACAAGGGGGAGCCAGCGGCTTCCTTCAGGCGGTGTTTTTATCTTCCGCGCGGAGCCGAACGGCCGGGCGAGGCGGTGGCCGCCCCCGACGCCTCGGGCTCCGCCGCGTCGCCCCGGGCCTCGCGTCGGCCCGCGGCGCGCCACGCGGGGGACAGTGAAGCCGTGGGGCCCACGCGCGTGGGCAGACGGGACGTCGCCCTGTGCCTAGCCCGCCAGGCCGCGGGCCGCAAGCCGAGATCTTCTGTGCCTAGACCGCCGCGGTCGCGTCCCGAGGCGCCCACGATCTCGCGGGTATCCCGGGGGAGTGGGCGCAGTTAATCCCTACCTCCCCCGGGCGCCGCCCCCTTATTTAAAAGGGAAGTGCGAGGGGCGGAGGCAGTTGCTCTCCTCTTGCCCCCTTCGTCTTCTTCCTCTTCGTTTTCCCCGCTCGCCTCGCGCCGTAGCTTCGTCCACTCGCCGCTTTCGTGCCGCCCCGCCGCAGCGATGGCTGACGGCCCACATGGAAGCTGGGGAGGCTCCGTTGTCACGGAGGAAGACATCGCGAAGCTCTGCCGCGCCCGCATGCTGCCGTCGGAGGAGCGCGTGATCGCGCGCGCACCAGGCGGCGAGGTGGTGCCCAGACCGTAGGCGGGGGAGCACGTCGTCTTTGCCTGTCACTTCCTGCGCGGCTTCGGCCTGTCGGTGAGCCTCTTCTTCCGTCTCCTGATGGACACCTTCGATCTCCAGCCGCACCACCTCGGCCCCAACGCCATTCTCTACATCGCGAGCTTCGTGACCTTGTGCGAGGGGTATCTTGGGATGCTTCCCTTCCTGGAGCTCTTCAGGAAGCGCTTCTTTCTTAAGGCCCTGAAGAACAAGGACGAGATACCGTACGCCTGCGGGGGCGCGGTGGTGTGTTGCCGCGGCCCGCAGTTTCCCCGCATCGACCTCATCGATTCCGTCAAGGGGTGGAATCGGACGTTCTTCTATGTGAAGAACGCCGACCCGCAGCGGGATTACATGCAGCTGCCGGCGTTTGTCAATGCCCCGTCCACCGAAGTGAACTGGTCGGGGACCGGACCGCGCGGGGCCGTGCTCGGAGAGCTGGGCTGGCTCCAGGTAATGAGGAGCAGAGAGGGGCTTGTTGCCTCCGACCTGGTGGCCGCCATCATCGCGCGCCGGGTGCTGCCCCACCAGTTGAACTCACACCGGATCTGCGACATGTCCGGCCGGCGGGACCCCTGCCGGCTGTCCACCGTCGAGCTGACGTCGGCTCAAGTGGCGAAGCGGGTGAACGCCATCACGACCTTCAAGCTTACGCCGGGGACCTAGTCCCTTGGCAAGGAGCCGTACAGCCGGCAGAACCCGGCACCCCTGGTACGCCCCGTTGAGGTGAATTTTCTTTTTCTTTTCGAATCTTTCCAGCCGGACCCCGATCTCACCCGACAAGCTGACCGCAGCTTTTCGTTCGACAGAACACGCCGGACGGCCCGCATCCCCAGATTTTCGAGGCGGAGCGCGCCGAATCCGACCCCGAGGACTTCGAGCTGGGGGTCGGACCCGAAGAGGGGGTCGACTCCTCGGGAGAGGCCGAGGCGGGGGGCGACCCAGGAGCCGGCGGGTCCTGACCGGCTTGTAAGTTCCCCTCCGGCCCCACGATCAAAGATTGGAGCGATGATGATGATGATGGTGATGATGATGTCCGGATCCTGGACGCGCCTCCCCCCGTAGTTCACCGGAGCCCGCGCGGGCGGAGCGAGGAGCGGCCGTCGCGCAGCCGGGCGGCCGGGACCTCCCGTCGGGAGAAGAGGCCAGCTCAGGAGGAGCCGGCGGCCCAACCGCCGGCTCACAAACAGGTGAAGGCGGTCACAGCGAAGCCGCCGGCACGGGCCAAGCGGGTCCTTCCTGTCGTCGCCGGGTAAGTACCTTGGTTCTAGGAGGTGTTTCTCTCAGTTAGCTTCGTGCCGGCAGGCGGCTGAGTGTTTGCTTGTTCCCGGGACCCCATCGAGCTCCACGATGTGGAGTCGATAGCCGGCCCGGTGGAGCCTGCCAGCCAGCTGGCCCTGGAGAACGCAGCCACGCTGCGTGAGGAGAAGAGGAGGCTCACAGAACTGCGAGCCTCGAAGTCAGGAGCCCAGGGCGGGACCGCGCACTCCGGGGCCTCGAGCGGCGGGAGGCGGAGGCGGTCCGCGGAGCCCGCACGGGCATCGGATTCGGCGACGGAGTCGGCTCGCATGGCGAGACCTCCGCCGAGCGAGCCACGGAGGTCGGCTGCGGAGGCGGTCGTGACTTCGACTGGGGTGGAAGTGGCCCGGCCGGGGGGAGCAAACCCCGAGCCGGCACCGGAGGGGCCCCGGCAGGCAGAGACGGTGGTGATGGCGCCCGTCACCGAGCCGGCCACGGTCGTCGTGCCGGGGGCCCCATCGGCGTCGGAGGCGGCACCGGAGGTGCCGGCCATGGAGACGGGAACGCCGGCCGCCGCGACCATCCCGTCGAGCCGGGCGGGAGAGGAGGCAACGGCGCCGGACGTGGGGCAGTCGGGAACTGATTCCCGAGCCCTTGTGGTCAGCGATCGCCCCCCGGCAGCCGGCGCCGCGGCGGATGCCGGAGCGAGCGGCGGGTGGAGCCGGTCCGGGAGGACCATGCTGGACGTGACCCAGGACTGGGAGGCGCTGGCCCGCGTTCCAGCCGTCCTGCCTCCGTCTGTCGGTGGCCCGGTCCCGGCGCTCGACGAGCTGGGCAGCGTCCTGGCACGGTGCCTCGAGGAGCTGGCCAAGTTTGCCGAAGCGGCCGACAGCGCCCTGCAGCATGCAGAGGTAAACCTTTCTGGTCCTCGGCGAATTTCCAGTGGGGGCGCGCAAGCGCACCCACTGGGTGTAGCCCCCGAGATGCGGGCCGGCTGACCGGCTGCGAGGCAGCCGGGCCGGATCTTTCTTTGTATGTTCTTGACTGGTTTCTCGGAGCAGGCGGGGAACTCCAGGCGGCGGGAGCTATTTGACGAGGCGGTCGCTATTCACAATCGTGGCAAGCGCGGCTATTACCGTCTGGAGGAGGAGCTGAAGAAGGCGCAAGGTACGTCAGTTCCAGTGGGGGCGCGCGAGCGCACCCACTGGGTGTAGCCCCCGAGAGTCGAGCCGGCTGCTCGGCAGCCAGCACGGGTCTTGTGCGTTTTGCTGATTGCGGTCGATGTTTCTGCAGGGGACCTTGACGCCCTGGCCTCCATCCGGGAGAAGAGGGATGAGGTGGCCTCCGAGCGGGACCGGCTGGCGTGGAACGTCCAGGCGATCACCTCGGAGCGGGACCGGCTAGCCGGCCTGCTGGTGGACGGGCAGGCGGACCAAGAGCGTCTGAGGGAGGAGCTGCAGCGGGAGGTGGAGGCCAAGGAAGGCGCTGTCAAGGAGGTGGCTGATGCCGCCCAACAGACCGCCGCCCTCGAAGTCAAGCTGACCCGCCTGGAGAAGGCTCTTGAGGCGCGTAGCGCCGCCCTTGCCCAGGCGGAGACGGCACTGGCAAGTGAGAAGGAGGCGGCGCTGCAGTTCGCCATCAAGATGGACGACGCTTTCCAGCGTAAGCCTTGATCTTCTTCTCAGTCGTCCGTGTTTTTCTTGCCCTTGAGGTGTTTTCTGATTCCAATTTTCCTTTCTTCAGAGCGGTTCCTGGAAACCCAGCGCTGTGCTGAGCGAGCCATGGCGGGCCACCGGGAGGATCTGCGGCAGCGCGGGCGGGAGCGCAAGGAGGATGCCGGCTGGGACGTGGATGAGCTTGGGTTGGCTGTGGAAAACTGGCTCATCCACCTCCAGCGCAGCGTGGAGCGGCTGAAGACAGCCGGCAAGGAGGTGATCGCCGCCTTGTGGCCGGGTTGTGGGGCCCCGGAGAACCGCGTGGCGCTGTGGCTGGAGAACGCCAGGGCCCGGCTCGAGGTCTGGAAGGCGTCGGCGGCTCGAGCCGGTGCGCATATGGCGCTCCGGTTCGTCACATCATGGTATACCGGTGTCAACTTAGACCGGCTGGCCACGATGCGTGATGTCCCGGCGGCGGAGCGGGCGGCCCGTGAAGGTGCCCTTGTCCGCCGGGCCAACGAGCTTGCCTCATATGTCGACCCGGACGAGCTTCTACCGGCACTTGGCGAGGACGGCGAGCAGGTCGCTGAAGACTCCTTCGGCAAGGCCCAAGGCCCGGAGGACGATGAGGTCGCCGACGAGAGAACTGCCTCCAGCACCGACGGTGGCACCGGTGCCACAGAAACCACGGGGGCGGACCCGAAGGACGCAGCTTCTTCTGGGCGGACCGTCGAGCCGGCTGACGACGCGCTGGTGGCCTGAGCCGCCCCGCATATTTACATGTTTCTTTTGCTGCAACATTATGTTTAAGACACTTTTCCACCCACTGGGTGTGGGTGTATTGTAATGAATCTTTGGCCTGTGGCCGTTTATCGTTTTAACTTGTGCCGTTAAAAACTTGTGCGTGCCGGCTCTTCTTTCGCCTTTTGCCTTTTGACTTGCATCGTACGCCGGGATTCCTTCCGGCTTCCGCCCCACCTGCCAGCCAGCCGGGAGCCGGTCGGAGCGGGTGCGGCCGGCTGGACAGCCGGAGTTGGCGGAGCCGGCGAAGTTGCCATAGCCGGCTCGGCCGGCTGGGCAGCCGGGTCTGTCGAGGGGCCGGCTGCGTTAGCCGGCACGAAAATGGACTCCGATTCGGGAGAGGGCTTGATCGAAGGTTTCAGCAGCCGCTCGAGGGAGACGCCGGCTGGGATGGCCTGCCGGGTGGAGCCGATCTTTGCCAGCGTGTCGGCCGCCTCGTTGTCCGCCCGGGGGACGTGATGGAACTCACAGCCCTCGAAGGAGCCGGTGAGCTGTTGGACGAGGAAGAGATAGTTGGCCATGTTGGCGTCCCTGGCGTCCCACTCGCCAGAGACTTGCTGCACCACGAGGTCGAAGTCGCCAAAGCATATGATGCGCTGGATGCTGATCTCCTTGGCGAGCCGGAGGCCGTGGACGAGGGCCTCATACTCGGCCACGTTGTTGGAGGCGGCGAAGTGGATTTGGAGTGCGTACTTGAGCTGGTCTCCCCCCGGGGATGACAAGACGATGCCGGCTCCCAGGCCGGTTCGCATCTTCGAGCCGTCAAAGTGCATACGCCAATGTGTGGAGTCGGGTGGAGGCGGCACGAACTTGGTTTCGGCCCAGTCGACGAGGAAGTCGGCCATCGCTTGTGACTTGATGGCGGTGCGCGGCTCATACCGTATTTCGTAGTCGGCGAGGGCGATGGTCCACTTGGCAATCCGGCCGGTGGCGTCCCGGCCGCACATGATTTCGCCTAGTGGCGCGGTGCTGACCACGGTGATGACATGCTCCTGGAAGTATTGCTTGATCTTCTGGGTGACGAAGTATATGCCATAGCACATCTTCTGGTAGTGGGGGTAGTTCTGCTTGGAGGCGGAGAGGACCTCGCTGAGGTAGTAGACGGGACGCTGGATCGGTAGCGCTTTGCCCTCCGCCGTCCGCTCCACCACCAGGACGACGCTGATGACGCGCGTGGTCGCTGTGATGTAGGCGAGCAGAGGCTCCTTCTCGGCCGGCGCGGCCAGGATGGGCGCGCTGGTGAGGGCCCGCTTGAGGCCGCGGAATGCCTCATCCGCCTCGTCGGACCAGTCAAACATGGTCGGCTTCTTCGAGGGATCGCGGCCTGGCTCGACCAGAGCCGTCTTGCGTAGGAGCCCGTAGAGGGGCAAGGCCTTCTCGCCCAGCCGGCTGATGAACCGGCTGAGGGAGGCGAGGCAGCCGGTGAACTTCTGGACGTCGCGGAGCCGGGTCGGCTTGGGCATGCGCTCGATCGCCCTGATCTTCTCGGGGCTAGCTTCGATGCCGCAGGCGGACACGAAGAAACCCAAGAGTTGGCCGGCTGGAACGCCGAAGACACACTTCTCCGGGTTGAGCTTGATCTTGTACTCGCGCAGGTTGGCGAATGTTTCCCGGAGGTCGTCGAGGAGGCTGAAGTGCTTCTTGGACTTGACGACGATGTCGTCGACGTAGACGTGGACGTTCCTGCCTATCTGAGGTAGGAGACACTTCTGCATGCAGCGCTGGAAGGTACCGCCTGCATTCTTCAGGCCGAAGGACATGGTGATGTAGCAGTAGGCCCCGAAAGGGGTGATGAAGGAGGTTTTCAGCCGGTCGGCCGGGTCCAGCTTGATCTGGTGGTAGCCGGAGTAGGCGTCCAGGAAAGACAGTAGGTCGCAGCCGGCCGTGGAGTCAATGACTTGATCGATCCACGGCAGGGCGAACGGGTCCTTGGGGCACGCCTTGTTGAGGCTCGTGTAGTCGATACACATGCGCCAGGTCTTGTTCTTCTTCAGCACTAGAACTGGGTTGGCCAGCCAGTCCGGGTGGAACACTTCCATGATGATGCCGGCTGCGAGCAGCCGGACGATTTCTTCTCCTATGGTACGCCGCTTCTCCTCGGAGAAACGGCGCAGGGGTTGCTTGACCGGCTTCGTGTCCGGTCGTACATGAAGCTTGTGCTCGGCGAACTTCCTCGGAACACCCGGCATGTCCTTGGGAGACCATGCGAAGATGTCCCGATTCTCACGGAGGAAGTCGACGAGCTCGCTTTCCTATTTGCGGCTCGATCGGTTCCCCGCCCACTGGGTGGGGTTAGCTGGGTCAAGCGGCACCTGCCTGGTGTCCTTGGACGGCTGGAACGAGGCTTCGCCGACCGTCTGGGATGGAGGAGCCGGCATGGCCGGCTGGCCAGAGGTGTGGGCCACGAGCCGGTCAAGCTGCCGCTTCTCCTCCGCTATCTCCAGGGCTTTGGCCAGCCGGCTGCCATCTCGCGCGCACGCGATTGACATCTTGTAGTCGCCGGCTATGGTGATGATACCCTTGGGACCCGACATCTTGAGCTTGAGGTAGGCGTAATGGGGGATCGCCATGAACTTGGCGAGAGCCGGCCGGACCAGCAGCGCGTGGTAAGGACTGTCGAGGTCCACTACCTCGAACCACACTGGTTCGTGGCGGAAGTGGCTGTGGTCGCCGAAGAGGACGTCGAGCTTGATCTTGCCGACGGGGGTGCAGGACTTTCCCGGCACGATGCCGTGGAAAACCGTCCGGCTTGCTTGCAGGTCCTCCACCTTGAGTCCCAGCTTGTGCATCGTATCGAGGTACAGGATATTGATGCTGCTGCCCCCATCGATCAGCACCCGCGAGAAGCGGCACAAGCGCCTCTCAGAGGTGATGGTGGGATCGAGGACGAGGGTGTAGCTGCCCGGGCTTGGCATCACGGCCGGGTGGTCAGCCCGGCTCCAGGTGACCGGCTTCTCGGACCAGTTCATGAACTGGGGAGTCGCGGGCATAGTGGCATTCACCTGCGGCGGAGCCGGCGCTGAGCATGCTTGTCCGTCTCTTCACTGGTGAAGACGACATAGGAACCGTCTTGGGCGGGGAACTGATCGAGCAGCCGGCCGTCGTTCTGAGCCGGAGCCGGGGCCTGAGCCGGAGCGAGAGCCGAAGGCGGAGCCGGCGCGCGAGGAGGCGGCAGGGGAGGAGTCGGAAGACCCTCGCCCCGGGCCAGCCGCTGCGAGAAGCTGCACTGCCCGAGCGTGTGCATGGCCGGCTTCGCGCTGGAATGGTGTTTGCAGGGGAGGTCGAGCATCTGCTCGAACGTGAGCTTGGGCTGCCAGGCAGCTTTGCCGGTGCGCTGGCGCTGGCTGGATGCCTGGGCAGCCGGCTGCTCTTCCTCGATTGAGGCAACCTGCCGGCTCCCGTAGCGGGTATCCGGCTGGTCGGCCTTGCGCTTGTTGTTCTGCTGCTGCCGGTTGCCGGCGGCCACCCGCGGCGCGGCTGGCGGTGGTGCCGGCTTGGCTGGCGTGGCGACCATCATCCGCATGGCGGAGTCGGCCGTGGCGTACTTGTCCGCCTTGGCCATTAGGTCCGCCAGGGTAGCCGGCTCGGAGCACAGGAGCTTGTGCTTAAGGTGGGTGCCGTCTCGGCAACCCTCGATGAAGTATTGGATGGCCTGCACCTCGTGCACCCCTTCGCAGGAGTTGCGGAGCTCGGTCCAACGCGTGAGGTATTCGCGGAGGGGTTCCTCCGGCCCTTGGACGCACATGGACAATTCGCGTGGCCGGCCAGGCCGCTTGTAGGTGCCGGTGAAGTTGCGGACGAACGCTTCTTCGAAGTCTGTCCAGGTGTTGATGCTGCCGGCTGCCAGGTTGTTCAGCCAGGTGCGGGCCGAGCCGATCAGCATAAGGGAAGCGTAGCGAACGGCTACGCGCTTGTTCCCCCTGGCGATGCCGACTGTGGTGGTGTAGTCGATCAGCCAGTCCTCCGGCTTGGCAGCCCCGTTGTACTTCGGGGTGTCGCGAGGAAGCGTGAAGCCGGGCGGGAATGGTTCGTTGCAGATCTGGGGGCCGAAGCACGCCGGGCCAATCGAGCCCTCCTCCTCGAGGAGAGCCGACTGCGCCAGCCGGTCGAGGTGGAGCCGCGCGTCGTTTTTGCTGTGGGGGACCCGCGGCCCGAGCCGGGCTGCAAGCTCGGGGCGGACGGCCGGCAGGATGGACCGCGCTGGTTCCTGTCGTGGAGGCGGAGTGTGTCCGTGGCTGCGCCGGCTGCCGCCAGCCGGCGCTTCGTCGCGGCGGTCGCCGCCAGCCGGGTTGTTGCTGCGCCGGCTGTTCACAGCCGGCTGCTCGTTCCCATGTGACTGGGAGCGCCGGACGTTGCTTCCCTCAGCGCGCCGGCCGGAGGGACGAGGGGCGCTGGAGTGCTGAGCCGGCCGACGGTCTGCAGCCCCAGCGTTCTCGCCCTCGGGACGGGGAATCTCGGAGACGGCTCCGCCTGGGGCGAAACCGACTTGTTGCGCGTTGGCAGTGTCGATGAGGTCCTTGATGTGCCGCTTGCGCGCGGCACGCTCCTCACCCACCAAGGTAGCCAGATCCTCGTAGGCTACCTTGGCAGGCCGCAGGTTGGTCGCGGGGGTGTCGTAGACGGGAAGGTGGCCGCCAAGGATTTCTGCGACCACGCGGCCGCGGTCACGCACAGCCCCGCGCCGGCTGGGCTCAGTGCCAGCCGGGGTGAGACCATACGCGGAGTCGTACTCCCACTGCGTGGCTTCCATCCGGCACCGCTCGGTCGCGAGGGCACTGGCGTCTTCGAATAGCAGGCGGCGTGCCGCCTCCAACTCGGTTCTGGCGGTGGCCGGGTACGCCGTCGGTGCGATTTGGGTGCTCAGACCCCGGAGGGTAGTGGCGAGCGGGTCGGAGGTACCGGCGCGGGCGGCGGCCGCGTCGGCCTCGGCCCGCGCACGGCCCGAAGTGGTGGAGGAGGCGGTGACCATCACTCCCACGCAAACGCGGGAGCCGTCAGCTTCGCCCGTGGGGAGCGCACCCACGGACGCGGGGGGATCGGTGCAGTCGAGCACCCAGCTAGGGCACTCGTCGGCCGCCGGCTCACCGGCGAGGCTTATCTTGCCGAAATGCTCGGCGAGCGCGGCGACGTCAAGTGCGGAGTCGCGATCGCAGCACTTTTTGGAGAGGCCGGCAACGTCGCCCGCAGGGCCTGCCGGAGCAAGCCCCACGAGCATGCAGTTCCGCCCGGACGCGGGGCGGCCGGGGGAGGTGGTGAAGGGCCCCGCCCGGAGCGTGACTCCGGCCGGCGCCGCGGACAGCCCCACAGTGGGCGCCAACTGTCGTGGTTTTGTCACGGCAGATGCCATGGGTAGGCTTATCGAGAGTGGTTGGGGCCGAAGGACGCCGACGGGCTCCGGGAGCGGGGTTAGGCACAAGCGGTGGCAGACACACGATGTACCCAGGTTCGGGGCCCTCCGTGGGAAGTAACACCCCTAGTCCTGCTCGGTCTAGTTGAGACAATGGTGAAGTTACAAGGGTCCTCCTGGAGCTGTATGGCTAGAGGAGGAAGAAAGAGCTAGGTAGCCCTTGCTGCCTCCCTATGTGAGTGGGCTATATGAAGAGAGTCGAGCCGTTGCATGGGGGAGGTCCGGGGGGTTTTTAAGGCCAACCCCCCGGAGTACAATATGAATAAGAGATCTCAGGGGGCCCCAGCCGGCAGCCTCTCGGGCCGGCTGTGGGGCCCCCGGCTGAGGGGTCCCGTCGCTGGTAGGGCCCGACGGCTGCAGGGTCCCGTCGGGAGCCGGCGGGGCCCGCACGGTGGGTCCCCGCGCCGGTCATGTCACGGCACGGGTTCGTCCTTCGGGACGTCGTCTTGTGGCAGCCAGCCGAGGTCAGTGGTACGGCCGGCCGCACTGTAGCCACGCCGGGGCAGGTAATGGAGTGGTTGGAGGCGGGCCGGCACTGTTGCCTCGCCCGGTCGCGGTCAGCCAGAGTCAGCGGTCACTGTGGCGATGCGCCAGCGGTCACTGTGGCCGCGCTAGGATACGTCGTGGGGGTCTTGTCTTGTCACCGTACTGGCGCGCAGAAGGAAGGGACAGGAGTTGGTCCGTCCGAAGGTCAATGGAAGAATCGGCCGGGGGGTAGCCGGGAGCAAGCTAGACGAACGGCTCCTCGACCAGCCGGCCATGAGCGAGCCGGAAGCGGACCCACCGGCTCCCCGCCAGCCGGTCTTGGGGCAACCGGCGGCCCGCCAGTCGGCCGTGTCCCAGCCGGCCGTGGACCGGCCGGCGGCATTGATTTTCTTCAAACGGGGGGAGGACCCCGCAGCTTTGGCCTACCCGGGGGTAATAACCCCGTCAGATCTTTAGGCCTCTTACCAATCTTTTGCATAAAGATGTTCCATTTGCTTTTGAAGATGATTGTGTAGAAGTCGTTGAAATACTTAAGCAAGCCTTAATTTCTGCACCTATTGTTCAACCACCTAACTGGAACCTTACTTTTGAAATAATGTGTGATGCTAGTTACTATGTTGTTAGTGTTGTTCTAGTACAAAGAGTTGATAAGAAATTAAATATTATCCATTATGCTAGTAAGACCTTAGACAATGCTCAAATAATTAAGCTACTACTAAGAAAGAATTTTTAGCAGTTGTGTTTGCATGTGATATGTTTAGGCCTTATATTGTTGATTCCAAAGTTACTATTCACACCAATCATGCTGCTATAAAATACCTTATGGAAAAGAAAGATGCTAAACCTAGATTGATTAGGTGCGTTCTTTTACTTCAAGAATTTGATTTGCATATTATTGATAGAATGGGAGCTGAGAATTGATACGTCAATTTTGCATGATGATTTCTTATTGATATTTATGATATTCTTGTCCATTATTCCTTATGATCATACAATTCTTATGCCTTTTCTCTCTGAATATGCATGGTACATCACAAAGAGGGAAATATCTGGAAACTAGAATTCTAGACCGGGAAAGCAAGAAACAGGCAAAAAAAATCCCGAAAGTCCAAATGACCTGAAACTTCACGAAGAATTTTTCTGGAATATTTAAGAATTAATGGGCCAAAAATATACCAGAGGGGCCACCCGCTGGCCAAAAGCCAACATGGCACGCCCATCCCTTTGCACGCCCAGATGGCTTGTGTGGCCCCTGTAGATCTCCCGACCCCCTCTTTTCCTATCTGGTGTGTTTTACCCTAGAAAAAAATCATAAGCAATCTCTCGGGACGAAGCGCCGCCTCTCGAGGCGGAAACCTAGGCAGAGGCCCTTTTGCACTCCGGTAGTGAGATTCCACCGAGGGAATTCCTCTCCGGGAAGGGGAGATCGAAGTCATCGTCATCACGAACGCTTCCTCCTTCATGGGAGGACCAACCTTCATCAAGATCTTCACTATCACCATCTCATCTCCAACCCTAGTTCACCTCTTGTATTCAATCTTTGTCTCATAACCTTAGATTGGTACCTGTGGGTTACTAGTAGTGTTGAATTCATCTTGTAGTTGATGCTTGCTGGATTACTTGTTGAAAGTTATTATGTTCAGATCCTTAATCTCCATTATTATACCTTTGATCTTGAACCTGTTGATGAGGTGTGAGTAGTTACTATTGTTCCTTAGGACATGGGAGAAGACTTGTTATAAGTAATGTTGTGAAGTCGGTATTCGTTCGATATTTTCATGATATATATGTTGTTACTTCTCTTAGTGGTGTGATGTGAACGTCGACTACATGACACTTCACCATGTTATGGGCCTATGGGAAGCCATTGTGGAGTAACAAGTAGATGATGGGTTGTGAGAGTGACAGAAGCTTAAACCCCAGTTTATGTGTTGCCTCATAAGGGGCTGATTTGGATCCACACGTTTCATGCTATGGTTAGATCTATCTTAATTCTTCTTTTGTAGTTGCGGATGGTTGCAAGAGGGTTTAATCATAAGTAGGTTGTTTGTTCAAGTAAGAACAACAACTTAGCACCGGTCCACCCACATATCAAATTATCAAAGTACCGAACGCGTATCAACTCAACATGATGAACATGACTAGACAAAAAATTCCAACGTGTCCTCGGGAGCACTTGCTTAATATAAGAGTACTTTCAGGCCTGTCCTTTGCTATAAAAAGGATTGGGCTACCTTGCTGCACCTTTGTTACTATTTTCACATGTCAGTTGTTATGAATTATCTTCCTACAAAACGATCTACTATTGTTACTTGTAGCACTTGCAGAGAATACCTTGCTGGAAATTGCTTATCATTTCCTTCTGCTCCTCGTTGGGTTCGACACTCTTACTTGTCGAAAGGACTACTATTGATCCCCAATACTTGTGGGTCATCAAGACTCTTTTCTGGCACCGTTGCCGGGGAGTGAAGCGCCTTTGGTAAGTGTAAATTGGTAAGGAAACATTTTCTATACGTGCTGAAATTTACTGTTGCTTGTCAATATGTACGGACACCCTTTGAGTGGCCTGTTTGGGGCATCTTCGCCTCGAATGGAAGTTTAAGAAGTTTTTCCTCAACCTACTGAACCTACGGAAAATATTTATTATGAGATTCCTTTGGGTATGGTAGAGAAACTGTTAGCTAATCCTTATGACGGTTCAACTCATCCTGATTACCATTTGATATATGTCGATGAGATTTGTGGGTTGTTTAAGCTTTCAGATCTACCCGGAGACAAAGTTAAAAAGAAGGATTTCCCTTTATCTTTGGAGAGAAAATCATTAATGTGGTACAGGTTATTGGATGATATTGGATCATGGGTCTGGAATCACTTTGAGCTAGAATTTCATCAAAAGTTTTATCCTATGCATCTAGTCCATCGTGATCGGAACTTTATTTATAATTGTTGGTCTCGTGAAGGAGAAAGTATTACTCAAGCTTGGGGGAGGCTTAAATCCATGATGCACACTTACCCCAGCCATGAGCTCTTGAGAGAAATGATTATACAAAAAATTTAGGCTCGACTTTCTCATGATGATAAAGCATTACTGGATCCTATATGAAGGAGACTATTGAATTCAAATGGGATCTTCTGGAAAGAATTAAACGCAACTCTGAAGATTGGGAACTCGGTGAAGGTAAAGAGTCAGGTATAAATCTTCATTCTGATTGCGTTAAATCTTTTATGGAAACTAATGTTTTCCATGAGTTTAGCAATAAATATGGTCTTGACTTTGAGATAGTAGCTAATTTCTGTGAATCATTTGCTACTCATGTTGATCTTCCCAAAGAGAAGTGGTTTAAATATCATCCTCCCATTGAAAAACCATTAGAGGAACCTGTTAAAATTAAGAAGGAAGAAGTAATTGTTAACCATGTTGATCCAATTGTTCCTACTGCTTATATTGAGAAACCTCCTTTTCCTGTTAGAATTAGGGAACATGCTAAGGTTACAACTGTGGTTAATACAAGTCATGTTAGGACACCTATACCTTCTGAACAAATAAATGTTGATCCTAAAGTTGCTATGGTTAAAGATCTCCTAGTTGATAATATTGATGGCCAGGTTATTTACTTTTGTACTGAAGCTGCTAGAATTGCACAACCTGTTAGAAATGCGAGAGATGAGCTCGATAAAAACAAACCAGTTGTAGGCATGCATGTTGTCTCTGTTAAAATTGGAGATCATTGTTACCATGGTTTGTGTGATATTCGTGCTAGTGTTAGTGATATTCCTTTTACTTCATATAAAGAAATTATACACGACATAGCACCCTCTGAGATTGAAGATATTGATGTCACTATTAAACTTGCAAACCATGATACTATTTCACCACTTGGGATTGTTAGAGATGTTGAAGTCTTGTGTGGAAAATCAAGTACCCCACTGATTTCCTTGTACTTGGTTCGGAACAAGGTAACTTTTGTCCCATTATATTTGGTAGACCTTTCTAGAATATTGTTAATGCTGAAATTAATTATGCTACTGAGAAGGTCAACGTAAGCTTTGGTGATATGTCTAATTAATTTAACTTCTCTAAGTTTAATAGACAAGCACATGAAAAAGAATTGCCTAGTAAGGATGAAATAATTGGGCTTGCTTCTATTGCCGTACCTCCTACTGATCCGCTAGAGCAATGTTTGCTAGACCATGAAAATGATATACATATGAATGAAAGAAATGAAATAGATGATATATTTCTTAGACAAACACCTATTCTTAAACACAACTTACCAGTTAATATTTTAGGGGATCCTCCTCCACCCAAGGGAGATCCCGTGTTTGAGCTCAAGACAATGCCTGATACGTTGAAATATGCTTATCTTGAAGATATATCCTGTTATTATCAGTGCTAACCTTCCAAAGCATGAAGAAAGAAGATTACTTAAAATTATAAAGAAGCATGGGGCTGCTCTTGGATATACTCTGGATGATCTTAAGGGCAGAAGCCCCACTCTATGTCAGCACAAGATTAATATGGAACCAGATGCTAAACTTGTCTTTGACCATCAGCGCTGTCTCAATCTTAACATGAAGGAGGTGGTAAGAACTGAGATATTAAAACTTCTGGAAGCAGGTTTAATTTATCCTATTGCTGATAGTAGATGGGTAAGTCATGTTCCCTGTGTCCCTAAGAAAGAAGGTATAACTGTCATGCCTAATGATAAAAATGAGCCCATTCCACAAAGAATCGTAACTGGCTACAGGATGGTGATTGTTTTCAGGAAATTAAATAAAGCTACTGGGAAAGATCATTACCCCTTGCCTTTTATTGATCAAATGTTAGAAAGACTTTCTAAGCATACACACTTTTGTTTTCTTGATGCATACTAGTTTTTCTCAAATACCTGTATCAAAAGAGGACCAAGAGAAAACTAACTTTACTTGTCCTTTTGGAACTTATGCTTATAGACGTATGCCTTTTGGTTTATGTAATGCACCTCCTACCTTTCAAAGATGTATGACTGCTATATTCTCTAACTTTCATGAAAAGATTGTTGAGGTTTTCATGGATGATTTTTCCATTTACGAGACTTCTTTTGATGACTGCTTAAGCAACCTTGATCGAGTTTTGCAGAGATGTGAAGAAACCAATCTGGTCTTGAACTGGGAGAAGTGCCAATTTATGGTGAACGAAGGTATAGTACTTGGGCATACAATTTCTGAATGGGGCATTGAGGTGGACAAAGATAAAGTTGATGCAATAGAGAAAATGCCATGACCAAATGATATCAAAGGTATAAGAAGTTTCCTTGGTCATGCTGGTTTTTATAGGCGTTTCATTAAGGATTTCTCAAAGATTTCTAGGCCATTAACTAATCTCCACCAAAAAGATATTCATTTTTTTATGATGATTGTGTAGAGGCCTTTGAAATACTTAAGAAAGCCTTGATTTTTGCACCTATTGTCCAACCACCTGATTGGAACCTACCATTTGAAATTATGTGTGATGCTAGTGATTATGTTGTTGGTGTTGTTCTAGGGAAAAGAGTCGATAAGAAATTGAATGTTATTCATTATGCTAGTAAGACCCTAGACACTGCTCAAAGACATTCTGCTACTACTAAGAAGGAATTTTTAGCAGTTGTGTTCGCATGTGATAAGTTTAGACCTTACATCATTGATTCCAAAGTAAATATTCATACTGATCATGCTGCTATTAAATACCTTATGGAAAAGAAAGATGCTAAACCTAGACCTATTAGGTGGGTGCTTTTACCTCAAGAGTTTGATTTGCATATCGTTGATAGAAAAGGAGTTGAAAACCCTGAAGCAAATAGCTTGTCTAGGATGGAAAATGTTCTTGATGACCCACTGCCTATTGATGATAATTTTCCTGATGAGCAATTTTTGTTATAAATACTTCACACAACACTCCTTGGTATGCTGACTATGCTAATTACATTGTTGCTAAATATATTCCACCTAGCTTCACCTATCAACAAAAGAAAAAAATTCTTTTATGATTTACGACATTACTTTTGGGATGACCCACATCTTTATAAAGAAGTAGTAGATGGTATTATTAGACGTTGTATACCTGAGCATGAACAGGGACATCTTCTAAGGAAGTGTCACTCCGAGGCCTACGGAGGACACCATGCCGGTGACAGAACTGCACACAAGGTATTACAATCCGGCTTCTATTGGCCTACTCTTTTTAAAGATGCTTGTAAGTATGTCCTTTCATGTGATGAATGTCAAAGAGTTGGTAACATTGGTAGATGTCAGGAAATGCCTATGAATTATTCACTTGCTATTGAACCATTTGATGTTTGGGGCTTTGATTTTACGGGACCTTTTCCTTCTTCAAATGGGTATACTCATATTCTAGTTGTTGTTGATTATGTTACTAAGTGGGTAGAAGCTATTCCAATTAGTAGTGCTGATCATAACACTTCTATTAAAATTCTTAAAGACATCATCTTCCCGGGGTTTGGAGTCCCTATATACTTAATGACTGATGGTGGTTCACATTTTATTCATGGTGCTTTCCGTAAACTTCTAGCTAAATATGATGTTAACCATAGAATTGCATCACCTTATCATCATCAGTTTAGTGGGAAAGTTGAATTGAGCAATAGAGAAATAAAATTAATTTTGCAAAAGATTGTTAATAGATCTAGAAAGAATTGGTCTAAGAATCTAGATCATGCTTTATGGGCTTATAGGATTGCTTATAACAATCCCATGGGGATGTCTCCATATAAAATGGTCTATGGAAAAGCTTGTCATTTACCTCTTGAGTTAGAACATAAAGCTTATTGGGTAATTAAAGAACTTAACTATGACTTTAAACTTGTCGGTGAAAAGAGGTTATTTGATATGGGCTCATTAGATGAACGGAGGACCCAAGCTTATGAAAATGCCAAGTTATTTAAAGAAAAGGTTAAAAGATGGCATGTCAAGAGGATTCAAAAATGAGAATTCAATATAGAAGACCTAGTACTTTTGTACAATTCTCATTTTGGATTTTTTGTAGGTAAACTCCTCTCCAAATGGGAAGGCCCATATGTTGTCGAGGTGGTCTTTCGCTCTGGTGCTATAAAAATTAATAACTTTGAATGAAACAATCCGAGAGTGGTAAATGGACAAAGAATTAAGCACTACATTTTAGGTACACCCATTAATGATGAAACTAATATTATTCAAGTGATAACACCGGAAGAGCAGATAAGAGAGATCTTCTGGAACACTCCAGAAACCTGAAAAGGGAGTAGGTACGTGATACGGTAAGTAAACCGACTCCAAAAATTCCAAAAAAATATGTTCAATTGGTTTTCGTATTTTAGAAAAATTCCAAAAATAAAAAGGAGTCACGGGGACCCACGAAGGAGGGACAAGCCAAGAGGGCGCGACCACCCCTCTGGGCGCGCCCTGATGGCTTGTGAGGCCCTCGTGTGCCTCCCGGACTCCAATTTCTTCCCGAGCACGTATTCTGACCTAGAAAAAATCATTATATATACTCCCGTATGTTTTGACCACCGCATCGCAAGTTTCTCCTATGTTCTTGTTTCGTGCTATTTTTCTGGCAGATCTGAAAATATGTCGTCACAAGATTCAGATGGAGAGAGATATGTTTCCTACTATGTTGCAGATCCAAGGATCTTTCGGGATATTTACCCCTACCTATGGTCCACAGATGAGGAGGAAGATACCGACTTGGAAGAGACAAGGGATGCCGACTTAGATGAAGATGAAGTTCCACTACCTCAGCCTGGAGATATGCACGTGGAATTCAAGAAGTTAGGTCTCCCAAATGGAGTAAACAAATCTAAGATCCAATTTATCCCGTCCTGTTTTCTACAGGAAAGTAAGGAGGCATTATGCAAGAGGATATTGAAGCTTGAGCAAGAAAACGATGAATTAAGAGAGAAAAATTGTATCCTCAAGCGTAGGCTAAAAAACAAGCCTACCGCATCATCACCACCATCACCCAAGAGGGAAGCTTGAGTACATGGGTATGGGCACCACCCTTAGCTTGTTCCAAGCTTGGGGGAGATGTTACGGTATCGTATCACCATCACTTTTTACCATTACTATCTATTTCAGTTTGATTCTTAGTTTTTCGTGATTTAGAGGAATAAAATTTCAGATTTGCTTTACTAGGATTTTTTCTTTGAGATCAATCTATCTTTGTAATTGGTTGTGAGAGTTATGTAATAAAGATTTCTTGAGCTTGTGTGCTTTACCTTCATACACCCATCATCATAGCATGTCAATAAAAGAAATAGAAAAGATCATATGCTTATCTCGCGAGGAGTAATTACTTCACCTAGAAAAAGGTATAAGTGATAAAAGATGTTGAGAATTGACAAGCATAGCATTAGTAATTGATATAATCCATGCAAGATTATGATGGATAAGAGGAGATTTACATCTAAACATACTATCTTGGACACCTTTTATGATTGTGAACCCCCATCAAATATTATATAATGATCAAATGTTGATGTTGGACATGGAAGACAACATAATGACCATGATTGTTTACATTTGCATAGAAGTTATATTATCATGGATCCCTTAACATGTGATGCTTGCTTTAGATCTTTTGCTAGCCAAAATTTTCCGCACTAAGTAGAGATACTACTTGTGCATCCATAACCCTTCAAACCCAGTTTCTTTCCATGAGAGTCCACCATACCTACCTATGGATTGAATAAGATCCTTAAAGTAATTTGTCATCGGTGCACAAAACAATAAAAGTTTCCTCTAAATATGTATGATCTTTTATTGTAAGGGAAAATAAGCTTTGCACGATCTTGTGATAGAGAAGAAATAAAAGTGATAGAGTGCATAATAAAGTTCACTATCACAAGGGGCAATACAAAGTGACATTCCTTTGCATTAAGAGTTTGCACATTCAAAACAAATAAAAGCGCATGACAACCTCTGCTTCCCTAGGCGAAGGGCCTATCTTTTATCTTCTTGCAAGAATTTATTTACTTGTAAAGAATCAATATTATCTACCCATTGTTCCTACCTATTAACTCTTTAGCCGGCAAGCATTATGTGTTGAGGAAAGATCCAGACAAATATATCCAGTTGAATGTGGGTGATCATGACTCATTATTGTTGACATTATCCTTGAGGTAAATAAGATGGGAGGAAAAGATAATAAAGGCCCCATCTTCGAAAGTGCTCTTCTCAGCTCGAGCACACATGCTCCCGCTGCTACAGTAAAATCAAAAAAAATAGCAAAAAAAGTCAAAAAAAATTGAATTTTTTTTGTGAGAAACATTGATGTTTTACCCACATGCCTGCAAAAATTCATCACCAGATGACATTCGTGAAAAATGTGGCAAAAAAAATCGATGCTCCAAAAAGTCTGTTTTTTGCACCGTTTTGGAGCATCGATTTTGTTTTTTTTGCCACATTTTCCACGAATGTCATCTGGTGATGAAATTTGGCAGGCATGGGGCGAAAACATCAATGTTTCTCACAAAACAAATTCAGAATTTTTCGAATTTTTTTGCTATTTTTTTCGATTTTACTGTAGCAGCGGGAGCATGTGTGCTCGGGATTAGGACATCCTCGTCCCCCCATCTTCCTATGTGTCCAGCGGAAACATTAGCTCTAAAAATATGCAATGTGTGTGCACAACCATAGAAGGCTATATGATAGTTGAGTATGTGAACTTGCTAGGAATAAAAGCTCTTACATAGATTCTTCTCTTGAATATGACGGATTGTGATCATCTCAATGACTAATGGCATTGTTTGTCGGTTTCCAATAAAGTTTATGCTTCATACTACTTCATTTGTGAATAGATTGTTACTTGTTTATGAGAAGCTATATGATGGAAAACTTGCTGCTATGTTAATATTCATGATGCTCTCATGTCCGTATTCTGTTTTTATTGACTTCTCTCTCTCAAATCATGTGGCTATTATTCTCGAGCTCGGCTTTCGTTTGAGGACAAGCGAGGTATAAGCTTGGGGGAGTTGATATGTCCATTTTGCATCATGATTTCTTATTGATATTTATGATATTCTTGTCCATTATTCCTTATTATCATAATATTCTTATGCCTTTTCTATCTAAATATGCAAGGTACATCACAAAGAGGGAAATATCTGGAAACTGGAATTCTGGACCGAGAAACCAAGAAAAAGGTAGAAAAATCACCAGACTCCAAATGACCTGAAACTTCACGGAGAATGTTTCTGGAATATTTAAGAATTATTGGTCCAAAATATACCAGAGGGGGCCCACCTGCTGGCCACAAGCCAACAGGGCGCGCCCACCCCCCTAGGCGCGCCCAGATGGCTTGTCGGGCCCCTACAGGTCTCGCGACCCCCCTCTTCTCCTGTATGGTGTGTTTTACCCTAGAAAAAAAAAGCAATCTCTCAGGACGAAGCGCCGCCGTCTCGAGGCGGAAACATGGACAGAGGCCATTTTGCACTCCCGCAGTCAGATTCTACCTGGGGAATTATTCCCCGAGAGGTGGAGATCGAAGCCATCGTCATCACCAATGCTTCCTTCTTCGTGGGAGGACCAATCTTCATCAACATCGTCACCAGCACCATCTCATCTCCAACCCTAGTTCATCTCTTGTATTCAATCTTTGTCTCAAAACCTCAGATTGGTACATGTGGGTTACTAGTAGTGTTGATTACATCTTGTAGGTTATGCTTGTTGGATTACTTGTTGAAAGTTATTATGTTCAGATCCTTAATCTCCATTATTATACCTCTGATCTTGAACATGTTGATGAGGTGTGAGTAGTTACTATTGTTCCTTAGGACATGGGAGAAGTCTTGTTATAAGTAATATTGTGAAGTCGGTATTCGTTCGATATTTTGAAATACTTAAGCAAGCCTTAATTTATGCACCTATTGTTCAACCACCTGACTGGAACCTAACTTTTGAAATAATGTGTGATGCTAATGACTATGTTGTTAGTGTTGTTCTAGTACAAAGAGTTGATAAGAAATTAAATATTATTCATTATGCTAGTAAGACCTTAGACAATGCTCAAATAATTAATCTACTACTAACAAATAATTTTTAGCAGTTGTGTTTGCATGTGATATGTTTAGGCCTTATATTGTTGATTCCAAAGTTACTATTCACACCAATCATGTTGCTATTAAATACCTTATGGAAAAGAAAGATGCTAAACCTAGACTGATTAGGTGCGTTCTTTTACTTCAAGAATTTGATTTGCATATTATTGATAGAAAGGGAGCTGAGAATTGATACGATAATTTTGCATCATGATTTCTTATTGATATTTATCATATTATTGTCCATTATTCCTTATTATCATACAATTCTTATGCATTTTCTCTCTGAATATGCAAGGTACATCACAAAGAGGGAAATATCTGGAAACTGGAATTCTAGACCGGGAAACCAAGAAAAAGGCAAAAAAAATCTCCAGACTCCAAATGACCTGAAACTTCACGGAGAATTTTTCTGGAATATTTTAGAATTATTGGGCCAAAAATATACGAGAGGGGCCACCTGCTGGCCACAAGCCAACAGGGCGCGCCCACCCCCTGGCGCGCCCAGATGGCTTGCGTGGCCCCTGTAGGTCTCCCGACCCCCTCTTCTCATATATGGTGTGTTTTACCCTAGAAAAAAATCATAAGCAATCTCTCGAGACGAAACGCCGCCACTCGAGGCAGAAACCAGGGTAGAAGCCCTTTTGCACTCTGGCAGTCAGATTCCGCCGGGGGAATTCCTCTCCGGGAAGGGGAGATCGAAGTCATCGTCATCACCAACGCTTCCTCCTTCTTGGGAGGACCAATCTTCATCAAGATCTTCACCAACACCATCTCATCTCCAACCCTAGTTCACCTCTTGTATTCAATCTTTGTCTCAAAACCTCAGATTGGTACCTGTGGGTTACTAGTAGTGTTGATTACATCTTGTAGGTTATGCTTGTTGGATTACTTGTTGAAAGTTATTATGTTCAGATCCTTAATCTCCATTATTATACCTCTGATCTTGAACATGTTCATGAGGTGTGAGTAGTACTGTTGTTCCTGAGGACATGGGAGAATTCTTGTTATAAGTAATCTTGTGAAGTTGGTATTCGTTCGATATTTTGATGATATATATGTTGTTACTTCTCTTAGTGGTGTCATGTGAACGTCGACTACATGACACTTCACCATGTTATGGGCCTAAGGGAAGTCATTGTGGAGTAACAAGTAGATGATGGGTTGCGAGATGACAGAAGCTTAAACCCCAGTTTAAGCGTTGCTTCATAAGGGGCTGATTTGGATCCACATGTTTCATGCTATGGTTAGATTTATCTTAATTCTTCTTTCGTAGTTGCGGATGCTTGCAAGAGGGGTTAATCATAAGTAGGTTGTTTGTTCAAGTAAGAACAACACCTTAGCACTGGTCCACACGCATATCAAATTATCAAAGTACTGAACGTGAATCAACTCAACATGATGAACATGACTAGACCGAAAATTCCCATGTGTCCTCGGAAGCACTTTCTTAATATAAGAGTACTTTCAGGCATGTCCTTTGCTATAAAAGGATTAGGCTACCTTGCTGCACCCTTTGTTACTATTGTCACTTGTCACCTGTTACGAATTATCTTGCTATAAAACTATCTACTATTGTTACTTGCAGCACTTGCAGAACATACCTTGCTGAAAACTGCTTATCATTTCCTTCTGCTCCTCGTTGGGTTCGACACTCTTACTTATCAAAAGGACTACGATTGATCCCCTATACTTGTGGGTCAGTAAGAATCCTGTAGCCGATAATTTGTCTAGAATGGAAAATGTTCTTAATGACCAACTGCCTATTGATGATAGTTTTCCTGATGAGCAATTAGCTATTATAAATGCTTCCCGTAATACTCCTTGGTATGCATACTATGCTAATTACATTGTTGCTAAATATATACCACCAAGTTTCGCATACGAACAAAACAAAAAGTTTTTATTTGATTTAAGACATTACTTTTGGGATGACCCACATCTATATAAAGAAGGAGTAGATGGTATTATTAAACTTTGTGGACCTGAGCATAAACAGGAACAAATCCTAAAGATGTGTAATTCCGAGGCATATAGAGGACACCATGCAGGAGACTGTTACGTCTCCTACGTATCTATAATTTTTGCTTGTTCCATGCTGTTATATTATCATTCTTGGATGTTTTACAATCATTTTATAACAACTTTATATCATTTCTTGGGACTAACCTATTGACATAGTGCCAAAGTGCCAGTTGCTATTTTTGCTTGTTTTTTTACTTCGCAGAAAATCAATACCAAACGGAGTCCAATCATGACGAAACTTTTTGGAGATTTTTTCTGGACCAGAAGACACCCAGTGGGCCAAAGAAGTACCGGAGAAGTGGGCCGAGGAGACCACAACCCACCAGGGCGCGCCAGGGGGGCCCCGGCGCGCCCTGATGGGTTGTGCCCTGATACGTCTCTGTCGTATCTATAATTTTTGATTGTTTCATGCCAATATTCTACAACTTTCATATACTTTTGGCAACTTTTTATACTATTTTTGGGACTAACATATTGATCCAGTGCCCAGTGCCAGTTCCTGTTTGTTGCATGTTTTTTGTTTCGCAGAAAATCCATATCAAACGAAGTCCAAACGGGATAAAAACTTACGGAGATTTTTTTTGAAATATATGTGAATTTTGGGAAGTGGAGTCAACAGAAGGCAGTGCCCGAGGGGCCCACAAGCCATAGGGGCGTGCCCTGGGGGGTAGGACGCGCCAGGCTGGCTTGTGGCCACCCCGTAAGGCAGTTGGTGCCCTTCTTTCGCTGAAATAAAGCTAATATCCGGATAAAAATCGTGTTAAAATTTCGGCCCAATCGGAGTTACGGATCTCCGGGAATATAAGAAATGGTGAAAGGCCAGAATCTGGGAACGGAGAAACAGAAGGAAACAGAGAGAGAGATCCAATCTCGGAGGGGCTCCCGCCCCTCCGCTGCCATGGAGACCAAGGACCATAGGGGAAACCCTCCTCCCATCTAGGGGGGAGGTCAAGGAAGAAGAAGAAGAAGGAGGGGAGCTCTCTCCCCCTCTCTCCTGGTGGCAGCGGAACGCCGCCGGGGCCATCATCGTGATGGCGATCTACTCCAACAACTCCGTCATCTTCACCAACACCCCCATCACCTTCCCCCATCTATCTACAGCGGTCAACTCTCCCGCAACCCTCTGTACCCTCTACTTGAACATGGTGCTTTATGCTTCATATTATTATCCAATGATGTGTTGCCATCCTATGATGTCTGAGTAGATTTTTGTTGTCCTATCGGTGATTGGTGAATTGCTATGATTGGTTTAATTTGCTTGTGGTTATGTTGCTGTCCTTTGGTGCCCATCATATGAGCGCGCGCTTGGATCACACCATAGGTTTAGTTGTATGTTGATAGGACTCTGTATTAGAGGGCAAGGGTGATAGCAGCTTCAGCCTAGCATAGAAATTGATGCATAAGGGATTGAAGGGGGACCAATATATCTTAATGCTATGGTTGGGTTTTACCTTAATGAACGTTAGTAGTTGCGGATGCTTGCTAATAGTTCCAATCATAAGTGCATAGAATTCCAAGTAAGGGATGACATGCTAGCAGTGGCCTCTCCCACATAAAACTTGCTATCGGTCTAGTAACGTAGTCAATTGCTTAGGGGCAATTCCGCAACTCCTACCACCACTTTTCCACACTCGTTAAACTAACTTAATTTTTACTTTATATAAACAGCCCCTAGATTTTATTTACGTGTTCTTTATTATCTTGCAAACCTATCCCGTTACACCTACAAAGTACTTCTAGTTTCATACTTGTTCTAGGTAAAGCGAACGTTAAGCGTGCATAGAGTTGTATTGGTGGTCGATAGAACTTGAGGGAATATTTGTTTGACCTTTAGCTCCTCGTTGGGTTCGACACTCTTACTTATCGAGAAAGGCTACAACTGATCCCCTATACTTGTGGGTTATCAAGACCTTTTTCTGGCGCCGTTGCCGGGGAGCAATAGCGTGGGGTGAATATTCTCGTGTGTGCTTGTTTGCTTTATCACTAAGTAATTTTTATTTTTCTGTTATTAACTTGTTTTCTATCTTTAGATATGGGTAGGAAACGCAAAATACCAAAAAAATTAAATGTACTTGCTGCTCCAAAAGTTGAGGAACCACTAGTGTTCCGTACCACCGAAGAATATTACTTGGGTCATCTTCGATCCACTTGTGCTCGTGCTGAAACCCCAACTAGCTTAGTTGAGGGCAAATCATTAAATGAGCATGCTTATTATGTGCGACACCACTTATCTCAAAAAGGGAAACTTTTATGGCATCATATTAATACTTTGCAATGCTATGCTTGGAATTTATGCGAAATTTATGATTTTACTTGTTGTTCTGAAGACCCTAAAAAACACCTTCCCTATCAATGTGAGTTTAAGGATAATGGAATCGTATCTTCTTATGCCAAGGGTGTTTATAATTACTATGATATTGAGCAAATTGAAGAATTTGTTGCTTTTAAGGGTGCCTATGAAATTGCTTCTTTGATTGAAAAGTATGATGCTACTCTTTACAAATCTGAAAGTTTTGCCATACTTAAATATTGCTATGAAAACTATGTTTCTAATGCTTATGTTAAGCCATATATTGAGGACTCCTCCGCTGTCCAAGAGGAGACTAATATTTTGCAGGAAACTATGGAAGAAGAAATTCCTGACACAGTGAGCTCATTAGATGAAAAAAGATGACGAGGAGAGCGTAGAACAAAAGGAGGAAGAGCAGATTAGCTACCCGTGCCCACCTTCTAATGAGAGTAACTCTTCAACTCATACATTGTTTAATTTCCCTTCGTGCTTACCGAAGGATGAATGCTATGTTGATTGCTATGATCCCTTGGATTCATTTGAAATATCCCTTTTTGATGAAATTGATGCTTGATATGCTTGTGGCCACGATGCCAATATGAATGATGCTTATGGAGATGAACTTGCTATAGTTCCTTATGTTAAACATGAAATTGTTGCTATTGCACCCACACATGATAGTCCTATAATCTTTTTGAATTCTCCCAACTACACTATATCGGAGAAGTTTGCACTTATTAAGGATTATATAGATGGGTTGCCTTTTACTATTACACATGATGATTTTGATAGATATAATATGCATGTGCTTGCTGCTCCTACTTGCAATTATTATAAGAGAGGAACTACATCTCCACCTCTCTATGTTTCCAATACGATAAAATTGCAAGAAACTGCTTATGCTATGTATTGGCCTTTAATTGATGTGCATGAATTGTTCTTTTATGATATGCCAATGCCTAGGAAGAGAGTTAGACTTCGTTGTTGCATGATATATGTTACTTTGTGCTCACTACTAAATTACAAATCATTGTTAATTAAAATTGGCTTTGATATACCTTTCGATCCGGGTGGATCCATTACTTGAGCACTTTATGCCTAGCTTAATGGCTTTAAAGAAAGCGCTGCCAGGGAGACAACCCGGAAGTTTTAGAGAGTCATTTTGTTCTGTTGTGTGATTTTATATAGTTCAAAAACAAAAAAATAAAGAGGGGAACCTAAAACTTTTTCAAAAAGAAAAGTGACAGTGAGAGGGACGAGCATTGTGAAAGTGGGAGCTAGCCTTGAACTTTGTTCATGCCCATGGAAACCTTGTGAATCTTAATTAAAGAAACTTTTCAACAAAAATAATTATCCCCTTGTATAAATCCATTGTATTATAAAAATAATGTGCCAAGATTTGCCTTTAGGATGATTAGATTGCTTGTTTGGTGTTTGCAGTGCAAAAACAGAAACTTTGGCTGTAGTGCGTGAATTTACATTTTTTACTGGAATGGAAAAAGTTTCTGAAATTTTTACACAGTACTTCTATGCAAACTTTTTATTTTTTCCTAATTTTTCAGAATTTTTAGAGTTACAGAAGTATGGTGAATGTTCAGATTGCTACAGACTGTCCTGTTTAAGACAGATTCTGTTTTTGATGCGTTGTTTTGCTCGTTTTGATGAAACTATCGATTGTATCCGTGGTATAAGCCATGGAAAAGTTATAATATAGTAGCTAAAATGCAAAAATAAAATGTGAATGGGTTTTCAACAGTACTTAAAGTGGTAATTTGCTTTATTATACTAACGGATCTCAGGAGGGTCTTGTTAAGTTTTGTGTGATTGAAGTTTTCAAGTTTTGGGTGAGATCACGATGGATGAAGGAATAAGGAGTGGAAAGATACTAAGATTGGGGATGCCCAAGGCACCCCAAGGTAATATTCAAGGACTCCCGAGAAACTAAGCTTGGGGATGCCCCGGAAGGCATCCCCTCTTTCTTCTAATAACCATCGGTAATTTTACTTGGAGCTATATTTTATTCGTCACATGATATGCGTAAATCTTGGAGCGTCGTGTGCTTTTTCTTTTTCTTTTAATAATGCACCATGCTGGTATGAGAAAGTCCTTGGTTGATTTATAGAAGGCTCTTTGCACCTTAGTTATATCTTTTGAGCATGGTTTTATAGAATGCTTCATGTGCTTCACTTATATCATTTGAAGTTTGGATTGCCTGTTTCTCTACACATAGAAAACCGCCATTTGTAGAATGCTCTTTTTCTTCACTTATATTTGTTAGAGCATGGGCATATCTTTTGTAGAAAGAATTAAACTCTCATGCTTCACTTATATCTATTTAGAGTGTTAACAGGAGTTGGTCATTCACATGGTTAGTCATAAAATCCTACATAAAACTTGTAGATCACTGAATATGATATGTTTGATTCCTTGCAATAGTTTTGCGATATAAAGATGGTGATATTAGAGTCAAGCTAGTGAGTAATTGTGGATTGGTAGAAATATTTGTGTTAAAGTTTGTGATTACCGTAGCATGCACGTATGGTGAACCGTTATGTGAAGAAGTCGGAGCATGATTTATTTATTGATTGTCATCCTTTGTGTGGAGGTCGGGATCGTGCGACGGTTAACTCCTACCAACCCTTCTCCTAGGAGCATGCGTGTAGTACCATGTTTCGATGACTAATAAATTTTTGCAATAAGTATGTGAGTTCTTTATGACTAATGTTGAGTCCATGGATTATACGCACTCTCACCCTTCCACCTTTGCTAGCCTCTCTAGTACCGCGCAACTTTCGCCGGTGCATTAAACCCACCTTCCTCAAAATAGCCACCATATACCTTCCTCAAAACAGCCACCATACCTACCTATTATGGCATTTCCATAGCCATTCCGAGATATATTACCATGCAACTTCCACCGTTCCGTTTATTATGACACGCACCATCATTGTCATATTGCTTTGCATGATCGTAAGATAGCTAGCATGATGTTTTCATGGCCTGTCCATTTTTTGATGTCATTTGCTAGGCTAGATCATTGCACATCCCGGTACACCACCGGAGGCATTCAAATAGAGTCATATTTTGTTCTGGTATTGAGTTGTAATTCTTGAGTTATAAGTAAATAAAAGTGTGATGATCATCATTATTAGAGCATTGTCCCATGTGAGGAAAGGATGATGGAAGCTATGATTCCCTCTGTGGCACCCCGGCTCAGAGAACCGGATTACCAGTGTTTCCAACCCAGAGATCATGTCTTCTGGAAACACACAACAACTTGGTATAGAACAGAACTGAACTTTATTGATAACTGATGGGTACAAGCTCATATTTTACAATGATAACGAGGCCAAAGGCACCCTCGGTGCTACGATAGTATCCACATTATTTATGGAACATAGCAGGGCCTCGGAACTACTAAGTACTTCTACGGCGTAGCAGATTATAGCGGCAACTCCATCCACAGGGACACTGCTGTGGACACGTCCTCGTTAGCGTAGCACGAACCCTCAGGACCTCCATCCTCGGCTTCTCCTGCATCTGGCATGATACGCCAGGTGAGTACTTTGAATGTACTCGCAAGCTCACGACAACCAAGTGATTGAGCAAACAATAGCATGGCAATCAACGTATTAAATGCTTAAACAATTCACTTATTGTGCCAGTTACCAACTTACTCACATCCGGGTTGTCCCACAACCCTCGGAATACTCATACGTCATTGAGTACTTCCGACCATACGAAGAGTTCTTCCATCATTACTAACATCGATACAGTTGACCATCTACTGAGGTCTGGTCGGGCTGTCCAATACCGTGGACGTGGCTATTCGAATAGATTTTTACACTCTGCAGAGGTTGCGCACTTTACCCACACCATGAAGCACCTAGCCTCGCGATCCCCTTCGGGTGGACCAGCGTTGCTTCAACGAAACCTGCCTGACCCGTGACTCTCCCATCGTACCTCCGGCATTCATCCTCCCCCATGGAGGCCTGCCCTGGGTGGCCCCTGTGTCCTCATGACACCTGACACCGTCGTGGCCAACTAAACTGTCCCAAACGGGGACGTACAAAACTGTCCCAAACGGGGACGCCGGCACAAACAAATAACAACTGGGCTCACAGGATTATCACCGCCTACCTGATCAGGGTAGCACGCGCGCATAACCCTCCCTCTTTGGAGGTACCGGTGAAAGATCACGCAGTCAGGCCAAGTCAAGGCCGTCCCATACCGGCAAATGTGGTTGCACGAGTATGCCCGGACAGGTGACTCAAGATCAACCACTAATTTTACTTCAAATATAGTGGGTCATCACAATAAGCATCTAAGTATTTAAATGAATTACTATGGATTAACTTATAGCAAGTAAATAAGCATAATGCATGAAATTATGCAATGCTATGGAAAAGCTACATAAAATGGGTATCATGGCTTGCCTTGCTCTGTTGGGTTGTTCAAACACTCCTGATCTTCAAAATCTCCAAAGTTTAATTCTGAAATTACTTTTAAATTGCAAAGGAAAATGTCACATAATGCATTTTTGTTAACCAGAAATTCTGTGGGCATAAGAAGAATACCAAAATTTGTCAGCAACTAAAGGGGCTTAATACCAACTCAATGCAAAAAAGAATCAGTTGAATTGGAGGTATGGATAAAAAGTTATTTAGGGTCAAAGTCTGGTCAAAATTCTGGATTAAAAATGAATTTAAACAGAAAACTGAAAAATACCCAGCCGGCCATGTCGAAGGCGTAAAGTGGAGGGGCGCCTCCACTTATACCGCTTCGGCGGGGACCTGAGCCGCTGACAGATGGGGCCGGCTTGGTTTAAACAGAGAGAGGAAGGAGGGAGCCAAGTACCGCGGCGCTCCGGCGATGTTCGCCGGCGATAGAGGCGGCGGTGGGGTCGGGCGACTACAGGAATGGAACGGGCGCTCAACGGCGAGCACGTACGTACCCGTAGATTGACTAGAGATGGTCGGATGACATCATACCCGTCGTGTCCGGTGGCGGCGACGCTCGGGTAAGATCGGAGATGGCGGTTCCGGCGACGGTTGGCTTGGGCAGGAGGTCGGGGAGCACTAGGGAACTACCCTGAGCTCAAGCGTGTGGTCAATTGAGGCTGGGGAAGAGTGCGGCTGGCTGGCGACCGAGCTCGATAGGGTGGCGGTCTCCGACGAGGTTCAAGGCCAGAGGGCCTCTCGGCCTTGGCTCGCTGCTCAGGGGGATGATTGAGAGTTAGAGGAGTGGGGTGAGGAGCTCTGGCGGGACGGGGAGGGCCTTAAATAGGTAGGAGGCGAGTGCGGCGATCTCTCCCGAAGCGGCGAGGCTCGGCCACGTCGCCGGCACTATTACGATGCGCTAGCTGGCCGGAAGCGTCGATGGGATGGAAGAGAGCAGGAGGGAACTACGGGACGGGTCCGACGCCATTAATGGCTTGCGGACGACCACAGTGGCCGAAGCTCACTGTTGCGCCCGTGGCGATGCTTGGACGGGAGCGGCGGCGGCCTTCTCCGGCGACCAGGAGAGTTCGAGAGGAGCCACGCGGCTGGCTGGAGCGATGTCAGCACCAAGGGACAAGGGGGAGCAGCGATGGACGGCTCGGGCGAGCTCATCTGATTCTGGCGCCGTGCAGAGCACGCGCACGGGCATCTAGTGCCGTGCTCACCACGGTTGCGGCCACCAGGAGGACACGCCTGCCTGGCTCACCTTGTCCATAGGGTCGACCCTTGTCCACTTAGCCTCCCTGGGTCACTGGCTCGACCAGGTTCACCCTTCTATGAAGTGTAGCCTCAGCTACAGCTTCTGCCAGCAATCTTGAGGAGATTCTGGAGGGGAAATGAGATAGGGACGGTGCCAGAGGAGATGTCTAGTGCCATCTAGGTTGGAGAGACTACAAGCTGGCAAAGTTTGAGAAGGTTTGAAGGAGATTTGAGCATAGTTCCTTTAGAAACCACCATTCTGGTCTAGAGAGCAAATGAGCTTGTGGCACTCACATGGATGCTCTGCTAATGATGAAACTTGGGGGAGTGAAGTTATTTGGTAGTGCACACATGCCAAAAAAATTGTGGATCAATTGTGCACCCCTAGCTTGTACTTCCTTCGCAAAGTTCTTAGATAAGCAGAATCTTGTTAGAGTTTTGCTGCTCAAAATTTGTATTGGACCAGATGATGTTTTTGGATATGGTGGCTATATAGGATCCCTAGGAGCTTGGGGAATTTAATGAGAATTTTCCGAGGTAGGAAAAATAGGGTTGCTTCACAATGGACAAATTCTGGTTAGAAATAAAATAATTATTTTGGCCAAAATTTTACATTGGGCAATGGAATATTTTTGGATATTATGGAATCATATGATGATGGGAAGATGTGGGAAAAGTTTGGGAATTTATTGATCATCCAAACTATAGGTTGCTTCACAACCCATAGTGGTGACATAGTTTCCCAAATAAAGAAAAGGGGTTTATTGGAAATGATGAAATATTGGAAATTGATCCAGGAGGTATGAGGAAAGATTTTGGCAAGATGAAGAGGGTTTTGAGTTACTGGGGAAAAGATTTAAAGATTCAGAGATCCAAATCAATTGAAAAGGTTTGAAAATCAACCAAGTTTGCAAATAAACTCCAAATGATTTTGGAAAGAAAAAGTAGTCAAAAACCAGGGTGTCACAAACCTACCCCCCTTAGGATGAATCTCGTCCTCGAGATTCGGTTGCTCAGGGAACAAGTACGGGTATGCGGATCTGAGGAAATCTTCTCTCTCCCAGGTAGCCTCTTCCTCAGTATGGTGCTCCCATAGCAATTTGTAAAACCTGATTACCTTACTCCTGGTAGTTCTTTCCATTTCATCCAGGATCCTGACTGGCTTTTCTTCGTAGGTCAGATCCTTAGCCAGTTCTAGCTCACTCATATCCGCTTGTTTGATTGGTGGTGCAATGCACTTCCTTAACTGTGATATGTGGAAGACATCGTGCACATCAGACAACTCTGGTGGTAGTTCCAACTGGTATGCCACTCTGCCTCTTCTAGCAACGACTGGAAAGGGACCGATATATCTTGGGGCAAGCTTTCCTCGGGTATGAAATCTCTTCACTCCCTTCATGGGGGTTACTCGCAGGTAAGCATATTCTCCGGGCTCAAAGGTCACTTCTCGGTGCTTTGGGTCATAGTAGCTCTTTTGCCAGGACTTGGCTCCTCGAAGACGCTCCTGAATGTCCTTGACCCTTCTCTCAGCCTCAAGCATTAAGTCCGTGCCGAATATACGGCTATCTCCTGTCTAGGACCAATTTAAGGGGGTGCGGCACTTCCGCCCATAGAGTGCCTCAAACGGTGACATCTTCAGGCTTGACTGATAACTGTTGTTGTAGGAGAATTCCGCATAGGGCAAGCTGTCTTCCCATTTGGGTCCATGGGTAAGAGCACAGGACCGAAGCATATCTTCCAATATCTGGTTCACTCTTTCGGTCTGTCCATCTGTCTGCGGATGGTATGCCGTGCTATGCTTCAGCATGGTTCCCAAAGCTTGATGCAATCGTAGCCAGAATGCTGAGGTGAATAGGGAACCTCTGTCTGAGGTGATGGACTTGGGTACTCCATGACGGCTGACTATCCGGGACATGTAGAGTTGTGCCAGCTGATTTGCGTTGAAAGTGGTCTTTACCGGAATAAAGTGAGCCACTTTTGTGAGTATATCCACAATGACCCAGATAGCATCATTGCCTCTCTTTGATTTGGGTAGTCCAACAATGAAGTCCATACATATGTCGTCCCACTTCCACTGGGGAATTGGTAAAGGTTGCAGTAGCCCAGCGGGTTTCTGGTGTTCCGCCTTGACCTTGTTGCAGATATCACAGCAGGCGACATAGTATGCTATATCTCTTCGCATTCCTGGCCACCAAAATGTCTCTCTCAGATCCTGATACATCTTGGTGCCTCCCGGGTGGATAGAGTATGCGGACTCATGAGCTTCCCTGAGTATTTGCTGCCTCAGGTTATTCTGATCGGGCACACATATCCGCTTCTCAAACCATACGGTGCCTTGATCATCCACATGGAAGGACTTGGCCTTTCCTTTCGGAATCAACTCCTTGATCTCTTTTATTCCTTCATCTAGCTCTTGAGCCTTCTTAATTGCTTCCATCAGCGTTGAAGTAATTTCCAAAGTATCCGGGGTAATTGGGCCGCATAGCACCATGTTGAGCTCAGCAAGTTCTTCTTGTAACCTTGGATGAAGACTTCCCATTAGTGCATTCACGGTGCCCTATTTTCTGCTGAGGGCATCAGCGACCACATTAGCCTTTCCCGGATGATAGTTTATTCCAATGTCATAGTCTTTGACTAGTTCAAGCCATCTTCGCTGCCTGAGATTCAGTTCAGGTTGAGTGAAAATATACTTGAGACTCTTATGGTCTGTGTATATTTCGCAACGTTATCCAATGAGGTAATGCCTCCAAATCTTCAGGGCATGAACCACAGCTGCCAATTCCAAATCATGCGTGGGGTAGTTCTCCTCATGAGGTCGTAGCTGTCTGGATGCATACGCTACAACCTTTCCTTCTTGCATCAATACGCAGCCGATTCCTCGTCCGGAAGCATCGCAGTATATGTCAAAGCCCTTGTGTATGTCCGGAAGGACTAATACCGGTGCTGTCGTTAGCCTTGTCTTTAGCTCCAGGAAACTGCTGTCACATTTCGTCGTCCAGACGAGCCTTTGATTCTTCTTGAGCAATTCCGTCAGAGGCTTGGCTATTTTAGAGAAGCCTTCTATGAAACGACGATAGTAGCCTGCCAATCCCAGGAAGCTACGGACTTCGGTCACCGTTGCTGGTGTCTTCCAATTCAGCACTGCAGTTACTTTGCTGGGGTCGACGGCTACTCCTTGTTCTGACAGAATGTGCCCCAGAAATCCCACCTCTTTAAGCCAAAATTCGCATTTGCTGAACTTGGCGTACAGCCGATGGGCTCTCAACCTTTCTAGGACAGCACGGAGGTGTTGTTTGTGCTCTTCTTCATCCTTGGAATATATCAGGATATCATCGATAAACACCACCGCAAATTTATCCAGAAAGTCCATGAAGACTTTGTTCATCATGCTCATGAAGTAGGCTGGAGCATTCGTCAGTCCAAATGACATGACTGTAAATTCATACAGACCATATCGAGTGGTGAACGCTGTCTTGGGTATATCCTCTTTTCGGATTTTTAGCTGATGATATCCGGTTCGGAGGTCAATCTTGGAGAATACCCGTGCTCCGTTTAGTTGGCCGAATAAATCATCAATGCGAGGGAGTGGGTACTTGTTCTTGATGGTGACCTCATTCAGCTGGCGATAGTCTACGCACATTCGTAGACTCCCATCCGTCTTCTTAACAAAGAGCACTGGTGACCCCCATGACGAGATGCTTGGGCGGATGTACCCTTTTTGCAACAATTCATCCAACTGCTTCTTCAACTCTGCCAACTCTGGACCGGGCATACGATAGTATTTCTTGAAAATCGGAGCAGTGCCGGGAACCACTTCAATTGCAAACTCCAATTCCCGGTCGGGTGGCATTCCTGGTAGTTCCTCAGGAAATACGTCCGAAAATTCACAAACTACAGGAATTAAGTTCATATCCGTGGCGGTAGTTTGGTATGCCATTCCCTTCTTCGACATCATCTTGCTGGCGAGGAATTGGACTGTTTGTCCTGATGGGTTAACCAGTGTCACTGTCCTGTTGGCACAATTGATGCACACCTGGCGCGGTGTCAACCAGGCCATTCCTAGTATTACGTCCAATCCCGAGGATTCAATGGAAATGAGTGCAGCTGGAAATTTTATTCCGTGTATCGAGATTTCTAGATCTCTATATATCAGATTTGTTTTGAGCAGGGAGCCAGGGGATTGTATCACCATGATTTTGTCCAGGAGCGAAGGGAAAAATTTGTGCACGGTGGCAAAACTCCGCGAAATAAATGAGTCGGAAGCTCCAGAATCAAATAAAATTACTGCAGGTATGTCGTTGACAGAAAACATACCAAGGACTACTTCTGGAGCTTCGCAGACTTCCTCGGCGGAGGTATGGTGGACGCGTCCGTGGCTGAAATTATGATTGGGGTGGCGTCCAATAGTGTTGACCTGCGGCTTGACGTCGGAAGATGGCTTCCCGTTGTTGGCGGGGCACTGTTTGGAGTAGTGTCTGCTCTGGCCGCAAGTGAAACAGGTGCTGTTGCGGCGACAATCCTCTAGCACTGGCTGTTTGCCGAACGTCTTCGTCTGACTCACGGTCTTGTTGTTGTTGTTGCCACTGCTCCAGGTGGGCTTATATTCAAATGATCCTAGCTGCCAGATGCGTGGCTTCTGCGTAACCTGCTCACGGTTGTCCTTCTTGGGTTCAAGCTTCCTCTTGTGGTTGTCAATTCCAGACTTATGTTCCCGTTCGGCTATGAAGGCCTTGTTTACCAGAGTTTGGAAGTCCGGGAAATCTAGCATGCAAAGCTGGCAACGGAGGGCGTGATTCAGTCCTCCTAGGAACCGATCTATCTTTCTTTCCTCGGTGGCCACATCATAGGTAGAGTACCGTGACAGATTGTTGAACTTGTTTTGGTACTCTGCCACCGACATATTTCCTTGTGTCAGAGCGAGGAACCCCCTCTGCTTCACCTTCATTATGCCAGTAGGAATGTGGTATTTGCGGAATACCTCCTTAAATTTCTCCCAGGAGATTTCTTCTTCAGAAGACCATGTTGCCTTTGTATTGTCCCACCAGTTAGCTGCTGGCCCTTCCAGGTAGTGGGTGGCAAAAGGAACCTTGTCGGATTCTTCGCAACGGGCTATTTCCAGCTTCTTTTCGATAGTCCTTAGCCAATCATCCGCTTCTATCGGGTCCACAGCTTGACCAAAATTGGGTGGTTTGGTGCGTTGGAAGTCAGACAATCTGGAATGTGTTCCGTTGTGATGGTGGTTCTGACCTACCATGGTCTGCATGCTTTTCAGAAATTCCATAAGGTACTGGTTTCTCTTCTCCTCAAACATTCTCATAATCTGATCAGTGGTTGGTGCTTGAGGCGGTGGGGGTGGTAAATCTTTTGGTGGTTGTCTTGCTTGTCTGGCGGATCGACGAACGGGGTT
The DNA here is from genome assembly GCA_039707655.1 of Elymus sibiricus. NCBI lineage: Eukaryota > Viridiplantae > Streptophyta > Magnoliopsida > Poales > Poaceae > Elymus > Elymus sibiricus. Next base: position 314,680,545 of record CM077673.1, read on the forward strand.
TCCATCGCCGCCTTGGCTACAACTTCCCTTCATCCTAAATTTGTTCCCATTTCCAAATACCGAATCGATGAGCAACATCCATAAGGGAAACACATGGGTATGACACAGGAAAGAAATACGCGAAAAAGGTGAATAAAGCAAACATCATAATTATACAAGATAACCCAACATCATACATGGCAAGCTAGTAGGGGAATATCATGCTAGACTGCTCATACGGCTGTTGACATATGCAAAGATGCATGCATAATAACTCAAGCCTCTACTCTAGTGGCGCGGATGGCACGAACACTGGCAGACTGAAGACTCCTCGTCATCTGAGCCTGAGTCGGAGTCCGAACTGATGATATGGATCTCATCCTCCGGATCAACGGAAACACGACGACGCTGCTAGGACGGCTCTCCTTCCGGGGTAGAAGGAGCATGACGCCGCAGCATCGGAGCAGCTGGAGTGGCTAGGAGTGAGGCCCACTCTGCCGGGGTCTCACGACGGCTACCAGACGAAAAGCCTGGCGGCACCGTAGAGCTAGAAGGAGCCTCAAATCTGGGTGGAGGTGGAACTGGTGGTGGATATATAGGTGGGAAGATAGGCTGAGGTGGAGGTGGAACTCGGGTCCTGGCTGCAAGTGCCCCCTGGACACGAGACAGTTCCTCAGCCAAGGATATGTTCGTGCGATAACTGGCGTTCAGATAACGAGCCAGAACAGAAGTCGCACGGTCACACGTCGGGTCAATTGGCGCAAAAAGGACTCGCCCTGTCATAGGCGATAGGGTGGGATAGTGGAAGAAACCTGGATGAGTCTGCATCTCAACCTCGTGGAAGCGCAGGTCAGTGAGAGCCTCCATCGCAGCAAACTGGATCGCCAACTCCGGGGTGGAAGCCGTTCCGCCCTTGGTAGAGTGAGAGTAGCTACCAAGGTCCGAGCTCGCGATCAGAAAAGCCTCTGCGTGGTACTCATAGACTGACTCAGCAAGCTGATCCCGAAACACCTGGTACACTGGATCTTCGCCGTGAGGGTACAGTCGAAGCCAGACGCTCCGGAGCAGTACTAGAAAGGTGGATGGTGCAGGCTCAAAATGGTAGTGGTATGGAACTGGTGCCATCTACACTCACAATGCCATGGTTAGTAACACAATGAACCAGGATGCATGCCATGCAACAATCAAATGCAACAAGCAAGATGCACACTCAAAGTCCTATACTAATCGCGGTTCTAGCGCAGATTAACTAGGGTGTCCTACAGTCAGCACGGCTCTGATACCAAGCGTTGTGGCACCCCGGCTCAGAGAACCGGATTACGAGTGTTTCCAATCCAGAGATCATGTCTTCTGGAAACACACAACAACTTGGTATAGAACAGAACTGAACTTTATTGATAACTGATGGGTACAAGCTCATATTTTAAAATGATAACGAGGCCAAACGCACCCTCGGTGCTACGACAGTATCCACATTATTTATGGAACATAGCAGGGCCTCGGAACTACTAAGTACTTCTACGGCGTAGCGGATTATAGCGGCAACTCCATCCACAGGGACACTGCTGTGGACACGTCCTAGTTAGCGCAGCACGAACCCTCAGGACCTCCGTCCTCGGCTTCTCCTGCATCTGGCATGATACGCCAGGTGAGTACTTTGAATGTACTCGCAAGCTCACGACAACCAAGTGATGCAGCAAACAATAGCATGGCAATCGACGTATTAAATGCTTAAACAATTCACTTACTGTACCAGTTACCAACTTACTCACATCCGGGTTGTCCCACAACCCTCGGAATACTCATACGTCATTGAGTACTTCCGACCATACGAAGAGTTCTTCCATCATTACTAACATCGATACAGTTGACCATCTACTGAGGTCTGGTGGGGCTGTCCAATACCGTGGACGCGGCTATTCGAATAGATTTTTACACTCTGCAGAGGTTGCGCACTTTACCCACACCATGAAGCACCTGGCCTCGCGATCCCCTTCGGGTCGACTAGCGTTGCTTCAATGAAACCTGCCTGACCCGTGACTCTCCCATCGTACCTCCGGCATTCATCCTCCCCCGTGGAGGCCTGCCCTGGGTGGCCCCTGTGTCCTCATGACACCTGCCACCGTCGTGGCCAACTAAACTGTCCCAAACGGGGACGTACAAAACTGTCCCAAACGGGACGCCGGCACAAACAAACAACAACTGGGCTTACAGGATTATCGCCGCCTACCTAATCAGGGTAGCACGCGCACATAACCCTCCCTCTTTGGAGGTACCGGTGAAAGATCACGCAGTCAGGCCAAGTCAAGGCCGTCCCATACCGGCAAATGTGGTTGCACGAGTATGCCCGGACAGGTAACTCAAGATCAACCACTAATTTTACTTCAAATATAGTGGGTCATCACAATAAGCATCTAAGTATTTAAATGCATTACTATGGATTAACTTATAGCAAGTAAATATGCATAATGCATGAAATTATGCAATGGTATGGAAAGGCTACATAAAATGGGTATCATGGCTTGCCTTGCTCTGTTGGGTTGTTCAAACACTCCTGATCTTCAAAATCTCCAAAGTTTCCTTCTGAAATTATTTTTAAATTGCAAAGGAAAATGTCACATAATGCATTTTTGTTAACCAGAAATTCTGTGGGCATAAGAAGAATACCAAAATTTGTCAGCAACTAAAGGGGCTTAATACCAACTCAATGCAAAAAGAATCAATTGAATTGGAGCTACGGATAAAAAGTTATTTATGGTCAAAGTCTGGTCAAAATTCTGGATTAAAAATGAATTTAAATAGAAAACTGAAAAATACCCAGCCGGCCACGTCGAAGGCGTAAAGTGGTGGGGCGCCTCCACTTATACCGCTTCGGCGGGGACCTGAGCCGCTGACAGATGGGGCCGGCTTGGTTTAAACAGAGAGAGGAAGGAGGGAGCCGAGCACCGCGGCGCTCCGGCGATGGTCGCCGGCGATAGAGGCGGCGGTGGGGTCGGGCGACTACAGGAATGGAACGGGCGCTCAACGGCGAGCACGTACGTACCCGTAGATTGACTAGAGATGGTCGGATGACGTCGTCCCCTTCGTCTCCGGCGGCGGCGACGCTCGGGTGAGATCGAAGACGGCGGTTCCGGTGACGGTTGGCTTGGGCAGGAGGTCGGGGAGCACTACGGAACTACCCTGAGCTCGAGGGTGAGGTCAATTGAGGCTGCGGAAGAGTGGGGCTGGCTGGCGACAGAGCTCGATAGGGCGGCGGTCTCCGTCAAGGTTCGAGGCCAGAGGGCCTCTCGGCCTTGGCTCGCTGCTCGGGGGGACGATTGAGAGGTAGAGGAGTGGGGTGAGGAGCTCTAGCGGGACGGGGAGGGCCTTAAATAGGCAGGAGGTGAGCGCGGCGATCTCTCCCGAAGCGGCGAGGTTCGGCCACGTCGCCGGCGCTAGTACGTTGCGTTGGCTGGCCGGAAGCGTCGACGGGATGGAAGAGAGCAGGAGGGAGCGACGGGACGGGTCCGGCGCCATTAATGGCTTGCGGACGACCACAGTGGCCGAAGCTCACTGTTGCGCCCGTGGCGACGCTTGGCCGGGAGTGGCGGCGGCCTTCTCCGGCGACCAGGAGAGTTCGAGAGGAGCCACGCGGCTGGCTGGAGCGATGTGGGCACCAAGGGACAAGGGGGAGCAGCGATGGACGGCTCGGGCGAGCTCATCTGATTCTGGCGCCGTGCAGAGCGCGCGCACGGGCATGCCAGTGCCGTGCTCACCACGGTTGCGGCCACCAGGAGGACACGCCTGCCTGGCGCACCTTGTCCATAGGGTCGACCCTTGTCCACTTAGCCTCCCTGGGTCACTGGCTCAACCAGGTTCACCCTGCTGTGAAGTGTAGCCTCAGCTACAGCTTCTGCCAGCAATCTTGAGGAGATTCTGGAGGGGAAATGAGATAGGGATGGTGCCAGAGGATTTTTCTAGTGCCATCTAGGTTGGAGGGACTACAAGCTGGCAAAGTTTGAGAAGGTTTGAAGGAGATTTGAGCATAGTTCCTTTAGAAACCACCATTCTGGTCCAGAGAGCAAATGAGCTTGTGGCACTCACATGGATGCTCTGCTAATGATGAAACTTGGGGGGGTGAAGTTATTTGGTAGTGCACACATGCCATAAAAATTGTGGATCAATTGTGCACCCCTAGCTTGTACGTCCTTCACAAAGTTCTTAGATAAGGAGAATCTTGTCAGAGTTTTGCTGCTCAAAATTTGTACTGGACCAGAATGGTGGTTTCCCGCTGGAGGTCAAGCTGGAGGCGGGCTCCTGGATGAACCGCTCCACCAGGGACTCCACGTACGGGCGCACCTCGTCCCGGAGGGGCCTCCGGAGCTCGTCAGGCACCCGCTCCCCAACGCGCCGGAGGTCAAGCTCCGGGGAGAGGCGGCGCAGGTTGGAGAAGACGCCCGTCACGGCAAGGTCGAGGAGGTCGCGCGTGTCGTACTCATTGTCCGCGTTCGCGCGGGAGACGCCGGTCTCCGGCGCCTCCACCACCTTTTGGAAGAAATCAGGATAGCCCCCGTTGCCGCGCACGCACGGCAGCGCGGGGGCTTCCCCGACGAACCGGCTCACCGCGCCGGCCGCGCGGCGGGCAATGCCAAGGTACTATTTGGCGCGCTGGGACTCCATCATCTTGGCATGCGCCGCCTCGTCCTGGGCGGCTTGCACGGCGTCGGCTCCCTCCTTCACCTGGGCCTGGAGGGACGCCAGCTCCGCCCTCGCCTCCACTTCGCCCCTGAGGGCGGCCTGGAAGGCGGCCTCGGCGGTCGTCAGCTGGGCCCGCAGCGTGTCCACCTCCTCCTGGAGTTTGCTGAGCTTGCACTTCTTGGCCGCAGGCGCCCTGGAAGATGGAGGGGATCAAGTCGAGAGCTTTGGACAAGACAACTAAGAAAGAAGGAGGCGGTGGAGTACTCACTCGTCGACCATGGCCCAGCGACGGCGGACTTGCACCGACCCCGGAGGCCCTCCGCCGCTGCCTCCGGAAGAGGGCGGGGGAGCTGACGGTCGCGCTCGCTTCCCAGCGCCTGCAACACTTCCTTCGGACGCCATAGGAGAGGGGAAACTAGGAAGAAGAGAGGGTTTTTTCTGTGGAACAATGGAAGCAATAAGACACCTCGAGACTGTAGTGCCCCCCTCCACCAGGGGCGGGGCGAATTTATAGGCGTGACTGAAGCCGCGAAGCGTCATGGGAGATCAGGCGACGTGCGCCCCTCGGGCGCCGCGGGATGGTTCGACCAGCGCGTTGCCGTCCACGTCGCCTCGCCTGCCGATTGTCGGGTCACATCCGCGTGGCCAGAGGAGTGGAAGCCCGAGGGAGCCGCCGCATTCAAGGAAGGGCAATGATGGTCGGCGCCACACACGGGTGTCGCATCAGTTTGACTTGGGGCAGTTCCTGACGCCCTCGGGGAGCGGGGGCGTCGCCGCCTAGCCGCACGACGCGCGCCAGTCCTGGCCCACAGGCGTTTGGGGCCCGCGGCGCTTCGGGCCGTCCTCAAGGGCTTCGCCCGGAAGCCACCTCGAGCGCTGATACATCCATTTTGCATCATGCTTTTATATTGATATTTATTGCATTATGGGCTGTTATTACATATTATGGAACAATACTTATGCCTTTTCTCTCTTATTTTACAAGGTTTACATGAAGAGGGAGAATGCCGGCAGCTAGAATTCTGTATTGGAAAAGGAGCAAATATGAGAGACCTATTCTGCACAACTCCAAAAGTCCTAAAAAGTTACGGGGAATTATTTTGGAATATATAAAAATATTGGGTGAAAGAAATACCAGAGGGGACCCACCAGGAGGCCACAAGCCTGGGGGGCGCGCCCTACCCCCTAGGGCACGCCCCTGTGGCTTGTGGGCCCCCTGGCAGCCCTCCGGTGCCCATCTTCTGCTATATGGAGGGTTTTGACCTGGAAAAAATCATAAGAGAGCTTTCGGGACGAAGCGCCGCCGTCTCGAGGCGGAACCTGGGCAGAAGCAATCTAGGGCTTCGGCGGAGCTGTTCTGCCGGGGAAACTTCCCTCCCGGAGGGGGAAATCGAAGCCATCGTCATCACCAACGATCCTCTCATCGAGAGGGGGTCAATCTCCATCAACATCTTCACCAGCACCATCTCCTCTACAAACCCTAGTTCATCTCTTGTATCCGATCTTAGTCTCAAAACCTCAAATTGGTACCTGTGGGTTGCTAGTAGTGTTGATTACTCCTTGTAGTTGATGCTAGTTGGTTTACTTGGTGGAAGATCATATGTTCAGATCCTTAATGATAATTAGTACTCCTCTGATTATGAACATGAATATGCTTTGTGAGTAGTTACGTTTGTTCCTGAGGACATGGGATAAGTCTTGTTATAAGTAATCATGTGAATTTGGTATTCGTTCGATATTTTGATGAGATGTATGTTGTCTTTCCTCTAGTGGTGTTATGTGAACGTCGACTACATGACACTTCACCATTATTTGGGCCTAGGGGAAGGCATTGGGAAGTAATAAATAGATGATGGGTTGCTAGAGTGACAGAAGCTTAAACCCTAGTTTATGCGTTGCTTCGTAAGGGGCTGATTTGGATTCATATGTTTCATGATATGGTTAGATTTATCTTAATTCTTCTTTCATAGTTGCGGATGCTTGCGAGAGAGGTTAATCATAAGTGGGAGGCTTGTCCAAGTAAGGGCAGCACCCAAGCACCGGTCCACCCACATATCAAATTATCAAAGTAACGAACGCGAATCATATGAGCATGATGAAAACTAGCTTGACAGAAATTCCCATGTGTCCTCGGGAGCGCTTTGCTTTATATAAGAGTTTGTCCAGGCTTGTCCTTTGCTACCAAAAGGATTGGGCCACCTTGCTGCACCTTTGCTACATTTGTTACTTGCTACCCTTTACGAATTATCTTATCACAAAACTATCTGTTACCGATAATTTCAGTGCCTGCAGAGAATACCTTACTGAAAACTGCTTGTCATTTCCTTCTGCTCCTCGTTGGGTTCGACACTCTTAGTTATCGAAAGGACTACGATAGATCCCCTATACTTGTGGGTCATCAAGACTCTTTTCTGGCGCCGTTGCCGGGGAGTGAAGCGCCTTTGGTGAGTGGAATTTGGTAAGGAAAAATTTATATAGTGTGCTGAAATTTACTGTCACTTGTTACTATGGAAAATAATCCTTTGAGGGGCTTGTTCGGGGTATCTTCACCTCGACCGGAAGCACAAAGAGTTGCTCCTCAACCTACTGAACCTACTAAAAATATTTATTATGAAATTCCTTCGGGTATGATAGAGAAACTGCTAGCTAATCCTTATGCAGGAGATGGAACACTACATCCTGATTTGCACCTGATCTATGTGGATGAAGTTTGTGGATTATTTAAGCTTGCAGGTTTGCCCGAGGATGATGTCAAGAAGAAGGTCTTTCCTTTATCTTTGAGGGAGAAGGCATTGACATGGTATAGGCTATGTGATGATATTGGATCATGGAACTACAACCGATTGAAATTGGAATTTCATCAGAAGTTTTATCCTATGCATCTGGTTCATCGTGATCGGAATTATATTTATAATTTTTGGCCTCGTGAAGGAGAAAGTATCGCTCAAGCTTGGGGGAGGCTTAAGTCAATGTTATATTCATGCCCCAATCATGAGCTCTCAAGAGAAATTAATATTTAGAATTTTTATGTTTGGCTTTCTCGTAATGATCAATCCATGCTCGATACTTCTTGTACTAGTTCCTTTATGAAGAAAGATATTGAATTCAAATGGGATTTATTGGAAAGAATTAAACGCAACTCTGAAGATTGGGAACTCGATAAAGGTAAGGAGTCAGGTATAAACCTTAAGTTTGATTGTGTTAAATCCTTTATAGACACCGATGCTTTTCGTGAATTTAGCACTAAATATGGACTTGACTCTGCAATAGTAGCTTCTTTCTGTGAATCATTTGCTGCTCATGTTGATCTCCCTAAGGAGAAGTGGTTTAAATATCATCCTCCCATTGAAGTGAAAGTAGTTGAACCTATTAAAGTTGAAGAAGAAACTATTATTTATAATGTTGATCCTGTTATTCCTGCTGCTTATATTGAGACACCACCTTTCCCTGTTAGAATAAAGGAACATGCTAAAGCTTCAACTGTGAATCGTAAGAGCTATGTTAGAACACCTACACCCCCTGAACAAATTAAAGTTGAACCTAGTATTTCTATGGTTAAAGATCTCTTGGTTGATAATATTGATGGGCATGTTATTCATTTCTGTGATGAAGCTGCTAGAATTGCTAGACCTGACACTAAAGATAAACATAGACCTATTGTTGGCATGACTGTTGTTTCTGTTAAAATAGGAGATCATTGTTATCATGGCTTATGTGATGTGGGTGCTAGTGTGAGTGCAATTCCCTTTACCTTATACCAAGAAATTATGAATGATATTGCACCTGCTGAAATAGAAGATATTGATGTTACCATTAAGCTTGCTAATAGAGATACTATAGCACCAGTTGGGATTGTTAGAGATGTTGAAGTCTTGTGTGGGAAAATAAAATATCCTACTGATTTTCTTGTTCTTGGTTCCCCACAAGATGATTTTTGTCCCATTATATTTGGTAGGCCTTTCTTGAATACTGTTAATGCTAAGATAGATTGTGAGAAAGAAACTGTTACTGTAAGTTTTGGGGATGTGTCCCATGAGTTTAATTTCTCTAAATTTCGTAGACAACCCCATGATAAAGAATTTCCTAGTAAGGATGAAATTATTGGTCTTGCTTCTATTGTTGTACCTCCCACTGATCCCTTAGAACAATATTTGCTAGACCATGAAAACGATATGCATATGAATGAAAGGAATGAAATAGATAAGATTTTCTTTGATCAGCATCCTATTTTGAAACACAACTTGCCTGTTGAAATACTTGGGGATCCTCCTCCACCCAAGGGTGATCCCGTGTTTGAGCTTAAACAATTACCGGATACTATGAAATATGCTTATCTTGATGAAAAGAAGATATATCATGTTATTATTAGTGCTAACCTTTCAGAGCATGAAGAAAAGAGATTATTGAAAACCCTGAAGAAGCACCGTGCTGCTATTGGATATACTCTTGATGATCTTAAGGGCATTAGTCCCACTCTATGTCAGCATAAAATTAATATGGAGCCTGATGCTAAACCAGTTGTTGATCACCAATGACGGTTAAATCCTAAAATAAAAGAAGTGGTAAGAAATGAAATATTAAAGCTTCTGGAGGCAGGTATAATTTATCCTATTGCTGATAGTAGATGGGTTAGTCCCGTTCATTGTGTCCCTAAGAAGGGAGGTATTACCGTTGTTCCTAATGATAAAAATGAATTGATCCCACAAAGAATTGTTACAGGATATAGAATGGTAATTGATTTTAGGAAATTAAATAAAGCTACTAGGAAAGATCATTACCCTCTACCTTTTTTTGATCAAATGCTAGAAAGACTATCCAAACACACACACTTTTGCTTTCTAGATGGTTATTCTGGTTTCTCTCAAATACCTGTGTCAAAACAGGACCAAGAGAAGACCACTTTTACTTGTCCTTTCGGTACCTTTGCTTATAGACGTATGCCTTTTGGTTTATGCAATGCACCTGCCACCTTTCAAAGATGTATGACTGCTATATTCTCTGACTTTTGTGAAAAGATTGTTGAGGTTTTCATGGATGATTTCTCCGTTTATGAAACTTCTTTTGATGATTGCTTGAGCAACCTTGATCGAGTTTTGCAGAGATGTGAAGAAACTAATCTTGTCTTGAATTGGGAGAAGTGACACTTTATGGTTAATGAGGGTATTGTCTTGGGACACAAAATCTCCGAAAGAGGTATTGAAGTTGATAAAGCTAAAGTTGATGCTATTGAAAAAATGCCGTGTCCTACGGATATCAGAGGTATAACAAAGTTTCCTTGGTCATGCTGGTTTCTATAGGAGATTTATTAAAGACTTCTCTAAAATTTCTTGGCCTCTCACTAATCTCTTGCAAAAATATATTCCTTTTGTGTTTTATGATGATTGTGTAGAAGCATTTGAAATCCTTAAGAAAGCCTTGATTTTTGCACCTGTTGTTCAACCACCTGATTGGAACCTACCCTTTGAAATCATGTGTGACGCTAGTGATTATGCTGTTGGTGCTGTTCTAGGACAAACAGTTGATAAGAAATTAAATTTTATCCATTATGCTAGTAAAACTCTAGACAGTGCTCAAAGAAACTATGCTACCACTGCAAAGGAATTTTTAGCAGTTGTGTTTGCTTGTGATAAGTTCAGACCTTATATTGTTGATTCCAAAGTAACTGTTCACACTGATCATGCTGCTATTAAATATCTTATGGAAAAGAAAGATGCTAAACCTAGACTTATTAGATGGGTTCTTTTGCTACAAGAATTTGATTTGCATATTATTAATAGAAAGGGAGTTGAGAACCCCATAGCAGACAACTTGTCTAGGTTAGAAAATGTTCTTGATGACCCACTACCTATTGATGATAGCTTTCCTGATGAACAATTAGCTGTCATAAATGCTTCACGTAATGCTCCATGGTATGCTGATTATGCTAATTACATTGTTACTAAATTTATACCGCCTAGTTTCACTTACCAACAAAAGAAAAAGTTCTTCTATGATTTAAGACATTACTTTTGGGATGATCCACACCTTTATAAAGAAGGAGTTGATGGTGTTATTAGACGTTGTGTACCTGAGCATGAACAGGAACATATCCTACACAAGTGTCACTCCGAGGCCTACGGAGGACACCACGCTGGAGATAGAACTGCACACAAGGTATTACAATCTGGTTTTTATTGGCTTACTCTCTTCAAGGATGCTCGTAAGTTTGTCTTGTCTTGTGATGAATGTCAAAGAATTGGTAATATTAGTAGACGTCAAGAAATGCCTATGAATTACTCACTTGTTATTGAACCATTTGATGTTTGGGGTTTTTATTATATGGGAACTTTTCCAAAGTCCAACGGGTATACTCATATTCTAGTTGCTGTTGATTATGTTACTAAGTGGGTAGAAGCTATTCCAACTAGTAGTGCTGATCATAACACTTCTATTAAAATGCTTAAAGAAGTTATTTTCCCTAGATTTGGAGTCCCTAGATATTTAATGACTGATGGTGGTTCACACTTTATTCATGGTGCTTTCCGTAAATTGCTTGCTAAGTATGATGTTAATCATAGAATTGCATCTCCATATCATCCTCAGTCTAGTGGTCAAGTAGAATTAAGCAATAGAGAAATTAAATTGATCTTGCAAAAGACTGTTAATAGATCTAGAAAGAATTGGTCTAAGAAACTGATGATGCATTATGGGCTTATAGAACTGCTTACAAAAACCCTATGGGTATGTCTCTGTATAAAATGGTTTATGGTAAAGCATGTCACTTACCTCTAGAACTAGAACATAAAGCTTATTGGGCAATCAAAGAGCTCAACTATGATTTCAAACTTGCTGGTGAGAAGAGGTTATTTGACATTAGCTCACTTGATGAATGGAGAACCCAGGCCTATGAGAATGCCAAGTTGTTTAAAGAAAAGGTTAAGAGATGGCATGATAAAAGGATACAAAAGCGTGAATTCAATGTAGGTGACCATGTCTTGCTATACAATTCTCGTTTAAGATTTTTTGCAGGAAAACTTCTCTCTAAATGGGAAGGGCCTTACATTATCGAGGAAGTATATCGTTCCGGTGCCATCAAGATCAACAACGTCGAAGGCACAAATCCGAAGGTGGTAAATGGGCAAAGAATCAAACATTATATCTCAGGTACTCCCATAAATGTTGAAACCAATATAATCAATACCATAACTCCGGAGGAGTACATTAGGGAGACCTACTAAAACGTTTCAGACTCCGAAAAGGAATAGGTATGTGGTACGGTAAGCAAACCGACTCCAAAACTTTTCCAATAGCAATTTTTCCCCATTTTGGAATATTTAATAAATTAGGAAAATTTAAAGTAGCTCGAAAAGTGCACGAGGAGGCGACAAGACAGGGGGCGCGCCCTACCCCCCTCGGCGCGCCCCTGTGGCTTGTGGCCACCCCGTGTACCCTCCGGACTCCGTTTTCTTGTGGTATACTCCTTTAGGCCGGTAAAAATTCATTATATAATCTCCCGAAGGTTTGGACATTCGTATCACGTCAATACCTCCTGTTTTCGTTTTGAGCTGTTTCTGTAGCAGATTTAGAGCAAGATGTCTTCGCAAGAGTCGGTCGGGGAGAGCCGTGTCTCTCACCCGACACCGGGGCCCGGAGCATACAGCGAAGCCAACCACTTCGGGCAGGCCACGGACGAAGAGATGGAGGCCGACTTGAAAAGGGTGGATGCCATGGAGGAAGACCAAGAAGTTACCTCTCGTCTACAACCTGGAGCCATGTTGGAGGAACTTCAGAGCTCAGCAATTCCGAATTCGGTCATCCTTCCCAATGCTAAATTTCTTACTTATGAAAATATGAAAAAGAGTGTTGCTTCTTCCCCCGCAATAATGAAACATCCATGGGTGATGGGATCTCTAACCGTCACTGGAAAACTTCGCAAGGAAATAATGGATCTTAGACAGCAAAATAACAAGCTTGAGGAGGAGAATAGCATTCTCAGGGGCATCATCGCCAAGAATATCACATCACCACCTCAGAAGAAAGACAACTAAACACATGGGTATGGGCACTCCCCTTGGCTTGTGCCAAGCTTGGGGGAGGTGCCCCGGTATCGTATCACCATCACATCTTTTACTTTTATCATTTTTCTTAGTTCGATCCTTTTGGTTATATCTTGATCTAGTAGAATAAAGTTTTTTGTGTGATCTAGTTTTGAGTTTTGCTTTATGTTCCCCCTATGTAAGCGAGTCCGAGAGTTATATAATAAATAGTAGTTTTGAGTTGAGGGCTTTGCTTGCTTGCTATGATCTTGAGAAAAAGAAATAGAAAGAAGAATAGAATAAAAGCAAAGAGTATATATGATGATCTTATGGGGAGTGATGACTTCACATATAAGAAGTATGTCGATTGAAATTTGTTGTGAGTTGACAAACATAGCGATTGGTCATTGCTGAAATAAAAAAGGAAGTAATAAAGAAAGAGACGTTCACATATAAATATATTATCTTGGACATCTTTTATGATTGTGATCACTCATTAAAATATTATATGCTAAGAAGGTGATGTTGGACAAGGAAGACAACATAATGGGTTATGATTGCTTATTTCCGAATAGAAGTTATATGGTTATAGATCCTTTAACATGTGACGCTTGCTTCCACCCCATATCAGCCAAAACTTCCGCACCAAGTAGAGATACTACTTGTGCATCCAAACACCCTCAACCCAGTTTTGCCATGAGAGTCCACCATACCTACCTATGGATTGAGTAAGATCCTTCAAGTAAGTTGTCATCGGTGCAAGCAATAAAAATTGCTCTGTAAATATGTATGATCTATTAGTGTGAGGAAAATAAACTTTATACGAACCTGTGATATGGAAGAAATAAAAGCGACAGACTGCATAATAAAGTTCTTTATCACAAGCGGCAATATAAAGTGACGTTCTTTTGCATTAAGAGATTGCACATCCAACTATAAAAGCGCATGACAACCTCTGCTTCCCTCTGCGAAGGGCCTATCTGTTACTTTCACTTTCTAGTACTTACCTTTATGCAAGAGTCATGTTGATCTTCACCACTTCCTATATTTCGTCTTTCTCTCTTGGCAAGCGTCATGTGTTGGGGAATGATCTAGACACATAAATCCACTCGGATGTGGGGGATCATGAGTTATTTCTGTTGACATTGCCCTTGAGGTAAATAGTTGGGAGGCAAAACTATAAGCCCCTATCTTTCTCTGTGTCCAATTGAAGCTTTGACCTCATAAGTACCGCGTGAGTGTTAGCAATTATGAAAGACTAAAAGATGATTGAGTATGTGGATTTGCTTTATAAGCTCTTATATTGACTCTTTCCGATGTTATGATAAATTGCAATTGCTTCAATGACTGAGATCATAGTTTGTTGGTTCTCAATAGAGTTCTTGATTCATACTTTACCTTGTGAATGAATTGTTACTCTAGTATAAGAAATTATATATCAATAAATATTTCTGTTCTAAAGATGATCATGATGCTCTCATGTCCGTATTTTATTTTATCGATACCTCTATCTCTAAGCATGTGGACATATTTATCGATTTTGGCTTTCGCTTGAGGACAAGCGAGGTCTAAGCTTGGGGGAGTTGATACGTCCATTTTGCATCATGCTTTTATATTGATATTTATTGCATTATGGGCTGTTATTACACATTATGGTACAATACTTATGCCTTTTCTCTCTTATTTTACAAGGTTTACATGAAGAGGGAGAATGCCGGTAGCTAGAATTCTGGACTGGAAAAGGAGCAAATATGAGAGACCTATTCTGCACAACTCGAAAAGTCCTTAAAAGTTACGGAGAATTATTTTGGAATATATCAAAAATATTGGGCGAAAGAAATACCAGAGGGGACCCACCAGGAGGCCACAAGCCTGGGGGCGCGCCCCTATGGCTTGTGGGCCCCTGGCAGCCCTCTGGTGCCCATCTTCTGCTATATGGAGGGTTTTGACCTGGAAAAAATCATAAGAGAGCTTTTGGGACAAAGCGCCGCCGTCTCGAGGCGGAACCTGGGCAGAAGCAATCTAGGGCTCCAGCGGAGCTGTTCTGCCGGGGAAACTTCCCTCCCGGAGGGGGAAATCAAAGCCATCGTCATCACCAACGATCCTCTCATCGAGAGGGGGTCAATCTCCATCAAAATCTTCACCAGCACCATCTCCTCTCCAAACCCTAGTTCATCTCTTGTATCCGATCTTAGTCTCAAAACCTCACATTGGTACCTGTGGGTTGCTAGTAGTGTTGATTACTCCTTGTAGTTGATGCTAGTTGGTTTACTTGGTGGAAGATCATATGTTCAGATCCTTAATGATAATTAGTACTCCTCTGATTATGAACATGAATATGCTTTGTGAGTATTTACGTTTGTTCCTGAGGACATGGGATAAATCTTGGATATAAGTAATCATGTGAATTTGGTATTCGTTCGATATTTTGATGAGATGTATGTTGTCTTTCCTCTAGTTGTGTTATGTGAACGTCGACTACATGACACTTCACCATTATTTGGGCCTACGGGAAGGCATTGGGAAGTAATAAGTAGATGATGGGTTGCTAGAGTGACAGAAGCTTAAACCCTAGTTTATGCGTTGCTTTGTAAGGGGCTGATTTGGATCCATATGTTTCATGCTATGGTTAGATTTATCTTAATTCTTCTTTCGTAGTTGCGGATGCTTGCGAGAGAGGTTAATCATAAGTGGGAGACTTGTCCAAGTAAGGGCAGCACCCAAGCACCGGTCCACCCACATATCAAATTATCAAAGTAACGAACGCGAATCATATGAGCATGATGAAAACTAGCTTGAAAGAAATTTCCATGTGTCCTCGGGAGCGCTTTTCTTTATATAAGAGTTTGTCCAGGCTTGTCCTTTGCTACAAAAAGGATTGGGCCACCTTGCTGCACCTTCTCTACATTTGTTACTTGCTACCCGTTACGAATTATCTTATCACAAAACTATCTGTTACCGATAATTTCAGTGCTTGCAGAGAATACCTTACTGAAAACTGCTTGTCATTTCCTTCTACTCCTCGTTGGGCTCGACACCCTTACTTATCGAAAGGACTATGATAGATCCCCTATACTTGTGGGTCATCAAGAGCGCCTTGGGCCCGGGGGCTATTTTCGGCGTTCTGGGAACGGGGGTACCCAGACCTGCCTGCCTGCGGCCCAGGACATGGCCCACCTCACGAGCCAAGATTGGCCCAGCGCAGCCCCGCTTGAGACAAGGCCCTCGCGAGGACCCGAGCTCGCGAGGGAGGCGGCTTCAAGACTATCAAGGATTGGGCCTCCTCAGGCCCCCTCCGGAGCGGCGGAGATCTCTATACAGAACCCGGCGCCGGGAGTCAAGGATGACGCAAGGAAGGACAGGCGGGCGCCAGCACGCCAGGCGGTGCAGTTTCCCCTTTGGTGCAAAGGGAGCAAGGACGTACGCGGGTTCCCAAAGAGCCCCCCAAAGGTTTCCATTCCGGTGCAACAAGACCACGACCACGAGCCCAGGACGGATGTCATCGCCGAGCACAACTTTGCATCATCGACAGCTACTTTGTAGGCGAAGACCACCATTGGACAGGGTGGGGATGTACTCCTGTCCCCCTTCAAATTTGGCCGTTGTGGGATCCCTTCCCGCCATTGCGATAAGGGAAGAGGACCCGGGCCGCTACTATAAGTAGAGGATAGGTTACACCGTAGAAAAGGGACGGGAGAGAAGGACGGAAGCAGAGAGAACCACAGACACGGCAGAGAGCCAAGAACACCACTCGAGCGCCCTCACGAGGCTCCTCACCACTGTACTAGTTCATCCACCACACCTCCTCGTGAGGCAATCCACCAAAGCAGGAGTAGGGTATTACGCTTCGCAGCGGCCCGAACCTGGGTAAATCACCGTGTGCATCTTCTTCCTTGCCTTCGTGCGAGTTCATCATCCCTACCATCGAGTAGTGAGCTAGGTAGGGCGAGGCTGCAGGGGATCTTCGCACACGCCCCTGCGTTTGAATCTTGAGGGTTTTGCGGATCCCGAAATCCGACAGGGGTCCCTCTCCACCGCCTCTGATGCCTATAAATTCCCAAATATTCCAAAAACCCTAGGGGAGTTGACGAAACACAATTCCAGCCGCCGCAAGTTCCAGAACCTCGAGATCCAATCTAAACACCATCACGGAGGGGTTCATCTTCCTCATAGGTGCCTCTCCGATGATGCGTGAGTAGTCCACCATAGACCTACGGGTCCGTAGGCAGTAGCTAGATGGCTTCCTGTCTCTCTTATGATTCTCAATACAATGCTCTCTTGGAGATCTATTTGATGTAAACTTTTGCGGTGTGTTTGTTGGGATCCGATGAATTTTGAGTTCATGATCAGTTTCTATCCATGAATATTATTTGAGCCTTCTTTGATCTCTTATATGCATGATTACTTATAGCCTCGTATTTCTTCTTCGAATCTTTGGTTTAGTTAGGCCAACTAGATCGATTTTTCTTGCCATGGGAAGAGGTGCTTTGTGATGGGTTCGATCTTGCGGTGTTCTTTCCCAGTGACCGAAGGGGCAGCAAGACATGCATGTATCGTTGCTATTAAGGATAACAAGATGGGGTCTATTCCTACATGAATATATCTTGTCTACATCATGTCATCATTCTTATTGCATTACTCCGTTTTTCCATGAACTTAATACACTAGATGCATGCTGGATAGCGGTCGATGTGTGGAGTAATAGTGGTAGATGCAGGCAGGAGTCGGTCTACTTATCTTGAACGTGATGCCTATATAATGATCATCGCCTTGGATATTGTCATGACTATTCGATTTTCTATCAATTGCCCAACAGTAATTTGTTCACCCACCGTGCGCTATACTCATGAGAGAAGCCACTAGTGAACCCTACGGCCCCTGGGTCTACCTTTCCAACATATTTCTTTCAGATCTATCTTTTTGCATCTTTTGTTTTCAGATCTACAAAACCAAAAACCCAAAAACATATTGCTGCATATTTTATTTGCCCTTTTTATTTTGTGTTCTTGAGAGATCTATCTCTCCTATCTATCACTACCTAAGCTATCTTTTTACCGTAGAGAGATTGACAACCTCTCTTTCGCGTCGGGTTGCAAGTATTTGTTGTTTGTGTGCAGGTGCAACTTATTGGGTGGTGGTGATCCTCCTACTGGTTCGATAACCTTGGTTTCATAATTGAGGGAAATACTTACCGTCGCTGTGCTGCATCATTCCTTCCTCTTTGGGAAATACCGACGCAGTCTCAAGCCACGTCAAAGGAATTTCTGGCGCCGTTGCCGGGGAGGAAGCGGTCTCTTCTACGTGCCTATCGTAGGCGCCGAGGGGACTCCATCATCATCTACCCGGTTCCTAATCAAAAATCTCATCTCCTTGCAATTACATTATTTGCCATTTGCCTCTCGTTTTCCTCTCCCCCACTTCACCAATTTGTCGTTTTATTCGCCCTCTTTTTCGTTTGCCTTTTTCTTGCCGGATCTCTTCCTTGCTTGCAATCTTGTTTGCGTAGTCATGATGCCCCAACGGAAGTACTATGATGTTCCTTACCCCAATATTTTTCTTGAAATTGAGAAAAGTACTAAGGAATATATGACTGCGCAATTTGAGCATAATAAGTATTTTATTGATGAGCTTAGAGAACACTCTACCGTGCTAGATGCCATAACGAAACAACTTGATGATATCAGTAGAGAAGTTTGCAATCTTCAATCTAAATATGCTCATGCTGAAAATTTGCTTGGTAAAATCTCCGACGCGCAAGCTACTTTGATAAATCAAATGGCCGCCAAACCAATCTCTCTAGAGGATAAAAAAGACGTAGATCTTAAAGTGATTGGCGTTTCTACTATTGATTCCCTGTTTAGTAATATTAAAATTGATAATGATGGGACTGAAGTAGAGTCAACTTTCGCTAGAAGGCGTCCCAATAATTTGGAGGGTGAAAATCTTGATGAAAATTTTGATAAAAGTGGGTTTGAAGAGGTCAAAACTTTAACTAGTGATGTGCCCACTATTTTGGATTGCAAAGACTTTAATTATGATAGTTGCTCTTTGATTGAATGTATTTCTTTGCTACAATCCATGTTGAATTCACCCCATGCTTATGAGCAAAATAAAGCTTTTACTAAACATATCGTTGATGCCATGATTAAAAATTATGAGTTCTTTGCTTTGTGTGATTTGGGTGCTAGTGTTTCCACGATTCCGAAATCTTTATGTGATGTGCTTGGTCTTACCAATATTGAAGAATGTTCTCTTAATTTGCACTTGGCGGATTCTACTATTAAAAAGCCTTTGGGAAGAATTAATAATGTTCTTATTCTTGCAAATAGGAACTATGTGCCTATTGATTTTATTTTACTTGATATTGATTGCAATCTGTCTTGTCCCGTTATACTTGGTAGACCGTTTTTACGTACTATAGGTGCCGTGATTGATATGAAAGAAGGCAATATTCGTTTTCAATTTCCCTTGAGAAAGGGTATGGAACACTTCCCTAGAACAAGAATTAAGCCACCATATGAATCAATCATGAGGGCATCCTATGGATCCAAAACCAAAGATGACAATACTTGAATCTATGCGTTATGCCTAGCTAGGGGCGTAAAACGATAGCGCTTGTTGGGAGGCAACCCAATGAATAAATAATTTTTTGCTTTTTCCTTTCTGTTTTTTGAGTGTTGACACAATTATTCCTTAGTTATGATTGTGTTTTTATGGTTTATTTCGTGTTTGTGCCAAGTAGAGCCTTTAGGATGATTCATAGGATGAGTAGAAGTGATGCTGAATCTGAAACAGAAACTTTGCTTCCAGTATATGAATTTTCGTTTTTTGCTGGAACGTGATCTTGGGCCGACATTTTAACAAAGTGTTGCTATACAAATTCCTTACGTTTTCCTAATTTTTCAGAATTTTTAGAGTTACAGAAGTATGGTTAGAGTACAGATTACTACAGAGTGTTCTGGTTAAGACAGATTCTGTTTTCGTTGCATTGTGTGCTTGTTTTGTCGAATCTATGGGTTATATTGAAGGATATGAGCCATGGTAAAGTTAAAATACAGTAAGTATAATGCAATAATAAAATTTGAATGGGTTTGCAACAGCACCTAAAGTAGTGATTTGCTTTATTATACTAACGGATCTCACGAAGATTTTGTTGAGTTTTGTGTGATTGAAGTTTTCAAGTTTTGGGTGAGATCACGATGGATGAAGGAATAAGGAGTGATAAAAGCCTAAGCTTGGGGATGCTACCGCACCCCCAAGATATATCCAAAGAGTAACAAGAAACTAAGCTTGGGGATGCCCCCGAGTGGCATCCCCTCTTTCTTCTAACGACCATCGGTATTTTACTTGGAGCTATATTTTTATTCGTCACATATCATGAGTTTTGCTTGGAGCGTCTTGTATCTTTGCTTGCTTTGCTTGTTAGTTTTTCCTTTGTATCCTTGCTTTACACACCTATTTGGGAGATCCAAAATTATGCTATGATTTGTTAGAATTGCTCTATGTGCTTCACTTAAACTTTTTGAGCTATAGAATTGCTCTATGTGCTTCACTTAAACTTTTTGAGCTATAGAATTCCTCTAGTGCTTCCCTTAAATCTTTTTGAGCATGGTGTGCTTGGAAATTTTTGTAGAACTACTCTCATGATTCACTTAGATTAATTTGAGAGATAGAAAATTTTGAAGAAATCCACTCATGCTTCACTTATACCTTTTTGAGAGATGAAATCTTTATGCTCATGTGCTTCACTTAAATTTGTTTGAGCTTGTCAAAAAGCAATGGCAATATATGAAACTAGTCCCAAAGTGATAGATATCCAAGGAGGATATAATAAAAAATTTCATGAAGATCATTGGGCAAATTAAACTTATTCCGTGTAATAGTTTTGAAACATGATGATAGTAATATGTGAGTCATGTTAGTGAGTAATTATGCTTGAGTAGGAATATTGGTGTTAAGGTTTGTGATTCCCTATGCAAGTACGAAAGTCAATAGTTATGCAATGAAATTACATCATACTTGTGGTGCATTATTCGGTGTTAGTTATGCTCAATGCTCACTTATGTGAATTTTCGTTTCTTGGTTTGGTTGTTTCTCAATCTATTTGCTAGCCTCCATTTGTACTAAGTAGAAATACTACTTGTGCATCCAAAATACTTAAACCAAGTTTTGCCTTATGAGTCCACCATACCTACCTATATGCGGTATTTCCATGCCGTTCCAAGCAAATTTGTATGTATCATCTCTAAATTTTCAAAATAAATTTTCTCTTTTGTGTGCTCGTACCGCTCATGGAACGGTGGGGAGTGTCCAATATTTTTCCATGCTAGATGTGTTATTCTCAAGATGAGTGTTTATTCACTTGTCATTGCACAATAGTGCGGCGGTAATAGGGATGCCCATTCCCGAAATGAAAAAAAAATTACTTTATGTTGTCAGATAATAAATTCCTTGGAAAGTGTTGGTATGGAAGGCAACCGTGGATACAGCCCGCCATGGAAAGTGAAAAGTTTGGTGGAAAAAGGAATAAACTTTATTTTCTGTTTGGGAACCGCCTATGATATATCTAGCATGGAAAGTATTGTGAGCTACTTTGTCGTTTTCGTTGACAGGAAAAGCATGCCACCCAATATATTTTTCTCTCTCAATTTAAAACTTTGAGCTCTAGCACCCCTACAAATCCCTACTTCCCTCTGCGACGGGCCTATCTATTTACTTTATGCAATTTTTATTTTTACTTTGAGTCTCCATCTTCTCTTATAAAGCACCAACTAGGGGGCACTATGATTGTACTTGAGCATTGGGTATAGCTAATATTTGAGTGTCTTTCATGAATGGATCAATGTTTGGGCATGATGGGCTAGGGATAACCTTCTTTAGTGTTGATATTTTGAAAGACATGGTTGCTTATTGACATGCTTGAGTATTGAAGTCATTATGTTAAAACTAGACTATTGCTTTGAATCATTTACAAGTCCAAATGTCCATGCTATACAAAAGAAAAGAATATGATGAACATGTTAGGCAGCATTCCACATCAAAAATTCTGTTTTTATCATTTATCTACTCGAGGACGAGTAGGAATTAAGCTTGGGGATGCTGATACGTCTCCAACGTATCTATAATTTTTGCTTGTTCCATGCTGTTATATTATCATTCTTGGATGTTTTACAATCATTTTATAACAACTTTATATCATTTTTTGGGACTAACCTATTGACATAGTGCCAAAGTGCCAGTTGTTGTTTTTGCTTGTTTTTTACTTCGCAGAAAATCAATACCAAACGGAGTCCAATCATGACGAAACTTTTTGGAGATTTTTTCTGAACCAGAAGACACCCAGTGGGCCAAAGAAGTACCGTAGAAGTGGGCCGAGGAGACCACAACCCACCAGGGCGCGCCAGGGGGGCCCCGGCACGTCCTGATGGGTTGTGCCCCCCTCGGGGACCCTCTCCACCGCCTCTGATGCCTATAAATTCCCAAATATTCCAAAAACCGTAGGGGAGTCGATGAAACACAATTCCAGCCGCAGCAAGTTCCAGAACCTTGAGATCCAATCTAAACACCATCACGGAGGGGTTCATCATCCTCATAGGTGACTCCCGATGATGCGTGAGTAGTCCACCATAGACCTACGGGTCCGTAGGCAGTAGCTAGATGGCTTCCTCTCTCTCTCTCTCTTATGATTCTCAATACGATGATCTCTTGGAGATCTATTTGATGTATACTTTTGCGGTGTGTTTGTTGGGATCCGATGAATTTTGAGTTCATGATCAGTTTCTATCCATGAATATTATTTGAGTCTTCTTTGATCTCTTATATGCATGATTACTTATAGCCTCGTATTTCTTCTTCGAATCTTTGGTTTAGTTAGGCCAACTAGATCGATTTTTCTTGCCATGGGAAGAGGTGCTTTGTGATGGGTTTGATCTTGTGGTGTTCTTTCCCAGTGACAGAAGGGTAGCAAGACACGCATGTATCGTTGCTATTAAGGATAACAAGATGGGGTCTATTCCTACATGAATAGATCTTGTCTACATCATGTCATCGTTCTTATTGCATTACTCCGTTTTTCCATGAACTTAATACACTAGATGCATGCTGGATAGCGGTCGATGTGTGGAGTAATAGTGGTAGATGCAGGCAGGAGTCGGTCTACTTATCTTGGACGTGATGCCTATATAATGATCATCGCCTTGGATATCGTCATGACTATTCGATTTTCTATCAATTGCCAAACAGTAATTTGTTCACCCACCGTGCGCTATACTCATGAGAGAAGCCACTAGTGAACCCTACGGCCCCCGGGTCTACCTTTCCAACATATTGCTTTCAGATCTATCTTTTTGCATCTTTTTTTCTTCAGATCTACAAAACCAAAAGCCCAAAAACATATTGCTGCATATTTTATTTGCCCTTTTTATTTTGTATTCTTGAGAGATCTATCTCTCCTATTTATCACTACATAAGATATCTTTTTACCGTAGAGAGATTGACAACCTCTCTTTCGCGTCGGGTTGCAAGTATTTGTTGTTTGTGTGCAGGTGCTGCTTATTGGGTGGTGGTGGTCCTCCTACTTTTTTGATAACCTTGGTTTCATAACTGAGGGAAATACTTACCGTCGTTGTGCTGCATCATCCCTTCCTCTTTGGGTAAATACTGACGCAGTCTCAAGCCACGTCAGAGACATAACCGCACATATGGTATTACAGTCTGGTTTTTATTGGCCTACTCTCTTCAAGGGTGCACGTAAGTTTGTCCTTTCTTGTATTGAATGTCAAAGAGTTGGTAATATTAGTAGACGTCACGAAATGACAATGAATTATTCACTTGTTATTAAACCATTTGATGTTTGGGGTTTTGATTACGTGAGACCTTTTCCTTCCTCTAGTGGGTATACTCACATTCTAGTTGCTGTTGGTTATGTCACTAAGTGGCTAGAAGCTATTTGAACTAGTAGTGTTGATCATAACACCTCTATTAAAATGCTTAAAGAAGTTATCTTTCCGAGGTTTGGAGTCCCTAGATATTTAATGACCGATGGTGGTTCACATTTTATTCATGGTGCATTTCATAAACTCTTAGCTAAATATGATGTTAATCATAGAATTTCTTCCCCATATCATCCTCAGTCTAGTGGTCAAGTTGAATTGAGCAATAGAAAAATAAAGTTAATTTTGCAAAAGACGATTAATAGATCTAGGAAGAATTGGTCTAACAAGCTTGATGATGCATTGTGGGCATATAGAACTGCTTATCAAAATCCCATGGGTATGTCTCCATATAAAATGGTATATGGAAAGGCTTGTCATTTACCTCTTGAGTTAGAACATAAAGCATATTGGGAAATTAAAGAACTTAACTTTGATTTCAAAATTGCAGGTGAAAAGAGGTTATTTGATATTAGCTCCCTAGATGAATGGAGGACACCAGCCTATGAAGATTCCAAGTTTTTTAACGAAAAAGTTGATAGATGGCATGACAAGGGAATACAAAAACAAGAATTTAATTTTGATGCTCATGTTCTATTATACAATTCTCGTTTTAGATTCTTTGCAGGTAAGCTCCTCTCCAAATGGGAAGGACCCTATATTATCAAGGAGATTTATCGCTCCGCAACCATCAAGATAAATAACGCGGAAGGAACAAATCCTAAGGTGGTTAATGGGCAAAGAATTAAGCATTATATTTCAGGTACACCCATTAACAAAGAGACAAATGTTATTCATACAATGACACCGGAGGAGCACATAAAAGAGACCTTCCATAACACTCCGGAATCCTGAAGAAGGGCAGGTACGTGGTACGGTAAGTAAACCGACTCCAAAAAATCCATAAAAATATTTCTGGCCGTTTTGGAATATTAGAAAAACAAGTTTTCCTCTGTTCTTGTTTTTTCCTGGCAGATCTAGAAGCACTATGTCATCTCAAGCACTACTGCAGGATGGTCCAAAGACGACACATCAATCAGAGACCCTTCAACTAAACTGTGTGCGATGCATGAATCACAAACGGTATAGTTCAAGCTCCATCGCCAATAACGCGAACTGTGTGCGATGGCGGAACCATGAAATATGATTCAGAAAAGACTTGCGTCTGTGATACATGGCATACAGTTGGTTCTTTTGAACTGTTTGCGATTAGCGAAGATAACACGAGCGGTTATAAAGATCCAGATGTGTGCGATAGAGGGCACACAATTCACTACGAAAAATTGTGTGCGATGATCAAAGGAGCACACACGATTTAGCGTAACTAGGTGTGTGTGATATGCGGCAAACAGGTCAACAATCAGAGTTGTGTGGGAAGACTGATAATAATACACACGAGTCATCCTGACAAACTGTGTGTGTTGTGAGCAGACGGTGGCTAGTAAACAATTGTTAGCGATTGTTGAAATTATTGCCGACGTGTTTCTTAATTTAATCGTATGAGATGTGATTTGCTCTGTTTGCACAACATATATATGTTGTGTATAGGGAACAACAACATATGTACTTATAAGAACATGGTTGCATAACCAAAAAAGAACACAATGCCATTTCAAATATTGTATCACAAATACCAGAAATATTACAAGGTTCAAATTCCATCCTTACAAGGCCCAAATTCAAATATGACAAGGTTCAAACTGGTATTAAAATCAAATTCATCTTCTTCAGAACCTGAATCATGCAATATTTCTGCGAAGGGATCCGCCACCGAGAAGTCATATATCGGCTTGATACAGTGACTTCCGAATAATCTGTCATTTGAAGTTGCAAACTGAATTTCAGCTTCTGCAGAGGTTTTTCCATTCAACTATAGACGCCTTCGCTAATCAGCAAACCATTCATTTCGGCGCACTAAATATAGGTCAAACCTCATTACCTTGAGCACCCTTGCTTTCTGAACAAAGAACCTAGCTAATTGAAACTCTGGTTTGGTGCCTCGGTACTGGTTGAAAGAAATTTCTTTGAGATGGAAATCAAGGCATTCGATGGGATTGTTATATTGCGCCACATTTTCCACTTTCGAGCCTGCTTGTATCTGCAAATGAAGACAACATATCAGTGCCTAGATGTAGCTTTGTACACTATGTGCATCTTTGATTTGCAGGTTTCTAAAATACACTAATACATTGAGATGTGATCCTCAATTGTTCATGCTTAACATCTCAAAAATATCTATTGGAATCCTACAAATTTTCTTTAGAACTCATTGTACATTTGTCATTGTAATGATGGGTAAAGTACCAGAAAATTGTACTCCATTGAGGTTAACAATTAACAGGAAAGGAGCATCACCTTGATGTATAGCATCTCCATGCTTGGAAAGCATATAAGGAATCTAACAATTTCATCCACATTGGGGCCAATAGATTGTAGTGCCAGGATCTTCACTATGCGCATAGACAGGGTCAAGCCTGTGGGAGTCAATTTTTGTATGACAGCCAAACTTAGGTTAACAAAAATTAGATAAAATGTGATGCACAATAATAAAAAGGTTAAGAAGAATGTTGTACCTGAACGGGTATGGATCCACCCGTAACAATTTCGGAGAATTCAGCACACGAATAGCCCAACACTTTCAATTTCGGTGAGTTAATGACCCTGATTCTTGTTGGGCCTTCTTTATCAAGTACAAACAATCTCTCAAAGAAAGGTGCATTCTCATTGATAATATTGTGAAACACCTCAGCTGACAGCATGTTGCGGCACTGGCCATGAACATAAATTGTACGGAGATTCGTCGTAGCGATGTGGAGGCTACTGAACCCGAACATCACCTGAAGACGAAGGTACTCGAGCATAGTACATCCCCAGAGAAGGAGTTCCATATCTTCCTTCGAGATGCTGACGACAATGAGATCGAGGTCCTTCAGTTTAGGGAGATGAAGAGCGTGCGCGGCATTAATCCGGGGGAAAAAGCACTCCCTGAATGTAGCACGGCGTAGCGTGGGCACGGGGCAGAGCGCGAACGGAGGCAGCGAGCGCCCATGTCCAGCTGCAAAACTGAGCTCCTCGAGCTGATCTAGGGAGGGGGATAAGAACCACTCGTGGAACTTGGGTTCGGCCTTGCAGTTGGAACGGAACTTGCCGATGGCAAGGCATCTCACTGGCATAGTAAGCGTGGCGAGGATGTGGGACAATGCATCCAAGTGTTTGCGATCCCCGCTGCAGAGCTCGTCGTCATCAAGGAGGTCAAGGGGGAGGAGTGCCATAGGGGGTGCCACTGCCTGGAGAGGATGGTGGTCTGCATGGCAGATTTGATGGGGAGGAGGGACATGATGGTTACCAACATCACGTCGGGGATGCTGCTGATGAAGTCCATGCTCGTCGGAGTCTCTTGTGGTTCAGCCTCAACCCGCCCCCGCTTGTTGGCCGCCTTGTCCTCCATCGGAAAAGGAGGCGATCCTCGACGGCGGCCCTTATCGATAATAACGGAGGAGAACGTGGAGCATTGTTAATGGAGAAATTGGGAGCCAGGCGAGGCTGTGGGTGGAGGTCAAAGGGCTGGATTCTTGGTGAGCCAGTTGCGCGTGCGTGGCGGACTCCTCGCACGCGTCTCTCTGAGCCTGCGCGGCGGACTGCTCGCACGCGTCCCGTCTAATCAAACCTTCACTCACAACACCTCCTAGCCAATAAAATAAGGGGGACACGCGGCGACACATAAATGGTTTGTGCAACGCCTACGTATTTTTATTATTAATAATCGCGTTTGTGAACTTACCATTTCTTCCTCCTATGTCCCGTCTTGTCACCACGTTGCTGCCCGAGGAATCAAGTGCACGCTTCGGCACCGCACAAGCATTTCTTTTGGCCACGTTCCCGCAAGCAACCGCGCAGGTTCCTGCGCAAGCTTCCCCATCGGTTTCCCGCCATAAGCGAATTAGCATAAGAGCTGACGTGCGACACACGCGGATGCACACCTAATGCAGCCTAGCCCATCTACCAAGCTTGCCAACCCGACCAAGCGACGCCTCTGCCATCAACCTCCTCGACGATGAAAATGATCCGGTGCAGGCGCAACGAACTGTCGACGTCAATGGCATGCCCGATAACGCGCCGGACAATGTTGTGATGCGCATCATCGCAAGGGTTGAGCAGACCCTTGGTGTAGGGCACGGCAGCGCCGCGGAGCAACATAGCCGCCTCTCCGCTGAGAGGCTGCAGCGCGCCGCACAAGAAGATCATCGGTGGTGCTCCGTAGAGTAAAACATGTGCGTCCGCGCCGAGAGGGCAAGGTGCGCCGCACATCAAGACCGATGGAGGGCCGCAGAGCGAGAGGCGCGGCGCATGACAGAGCAAGAGCGGTTCCATCCCCGCTTGCCTGCTGTCTCACCCGACATGACGTTGCATTTGTGTCCACGACATGTTAGTAGCCCGATTTCTCGCCAGGAATGGGCAGCGGCTATCCGCGCCATATTTGCACCAGAGCCCGGCTGCACCGTACTTGCACCAGACGCCGGCCGCACCGTTCGCATGGGTTGCGCCATTCGCCTTATCCGCGGACCCCTTGTTGCCAACGGGCTGGTCTGTAGGCTCGAGCGCCTCCTTATCCCAGGTGTCCAGCGGGGAGCACTAGAAGAAAATGGCCATCTGTGACGCCCCCATTTTGATCATACACTAATCATACACGCAAATGCGCACGATCAAGATAAGGGACTCACGGGAAGATATCACAACACAACTCTAGACACAAATTAAAGTCATACAAGCTTTATGTTACAAGTCAGGGGCCTCGAGGGCTCGAATACATAAGCTCGAATACAGATGAGTCAGCGGAAGCAACAATATCTGAGTATAGACATAACTAAACAAGTTTTGCCTTAAGAAGGCTAGCACAAACATAACACGGATCGAAAAGGCAAGGCCTCCATCCTGGGAGACTCCTAACTACTCAGCAGCCTCCACGTAGTAGTATGCTCCGTCGGGGTAGTAGTAGTCGTCACCGGGATCAGCCATCTCCTGGGCTCCATCATCTGCTCGCACCAATCGTATCGAGAGGGGAAAAAGGGGAGCAAAGCAACGGTGAGTACGCATCCAAAGTACTCGCAAGACTGACATCAGAACTATGCTAAGTATGCATCATTATCAAAGGAATGATGCTATATCTTTGGACTGACTGCAGAAATGCCAGAAGAGAGAGAAGGGCTAGTCCTATCGAAGACTAGCATCTTCAGTGTCTTGCAGCAGTAGAACAATGTAGATTAGCATAATATAAGTAGCAAGTTTATTTAGTAACGCCCAGAGATTCTTCCTTGAATCCCTGCGAGAAAGCAATCTCGGAGCCAACAATTTCATTTCACTTCACAAGTATCCACTTCTAGTTGTATAGATCGGGATACAACTCTGAGCGTCCGTTATGGTGGACACGGCTATTCGAATAGAAATACTTCCCTGCGGGGTGCACAAAATTACCCAACACGCTCTATTAACTCTGGCTAGACACACTTGCTCGGGTAATGCCCGGCCTCGGCTGATCGACATGGCGTAGTCCTACCTAGGCTCAGCAGAGAGGCCACACGCCGTTCTACATCCTAAATGCGAAGGGGTCATGGGCCAATCTCCCTTTACAATCCTGCGGATTGCAAGGACGGCCGGTGTCAGTCCTGGCACCTCTTAATACAAAGACGGTGCTTACGCGGGCCACACGAGCGCGTGGCACTCAACTATGACTTTTTTAGAGCTTTCGGGCGAATGCACGACGCAGAGTTCCCATACTTATTCCCGCGTGGTGGTCAGTGCGAAATAGGCCAGAGGCCTACTCAGATCACATATCCAAACCCATTAATGTTTTGTTAACTGCGGTGACGATCGATGATCCACGATATGTGGTCCCGTCGCCCCGTCTCGAGGACTTGTGGCAAGGGCCAAGAATGCCCGGCCACGCCTTGTCATTATTACACATACACCCTCCAGGTCATCCTGACCTCAACATGTTTCAGTAGTAAAGTTAATGTAACCGTGTGTTCATAACACCAAGGGGGAAACCCGAGGAGTCACCCTCGATGGATCCCACTCGATGTAATCGTCAAGGTGACCAGAGAGGAATCACCCTCGATGGTCCACGCTTGAGGTGTTGTATAACAGAGTCATTATCGGAAGTGGTGATGGAGGAATCACCCTCTATATCCACGACCGATTAGCTACGCTACAGAGTCATCATCAGGAGTGCTTTACGAGGTATCACCCTCGTCACTCGATAGTAGCTCTGCAGAGTCGTACAACTAAGGGGGGTGATGTGATGTGACAGGCATGGCTCTTCGATCAAGTTGATCGAGTCTTCAAGTCTTCGGGTCGCCGAGTCTTCGATGATGAAGCAGGGCCAACATGGACAAACTGAGGTCACTGGGGAATCACTAACCAACCTATACTAAGCATTTAGTATAACAATAGGTACACCTAAACAACAGTTTAACAAAAATAGGCTATGCATCAGAATATGAACTATCTACAACAGTAGCAAAATCTAATGCAAGCATGAGAGAGAGAGAGAATTGGGCGATATAGGAATGATCAAGGGGGGTTTGCTTGCCTGGTTGCTTTGTAGACAAATACGGATCCTCGACAGTGAAGTAGTCAAGCACTGGATCAACATCGATCTCGGGGTCTACCGGAAAGAAGTAACGAAGGAGGAAATAAATAAATAACGAGCAATGGCCACCAGCGGGCGAGTGCAGTAGTAGGCGAGTAGCAGCAGCAGGGGAGCATAAGCAGGTAGCAGTAGCGGCAGCTGCCAACGGCAGGAGCAACAACAGCACACAAGGAGCAGCAGGCGCGCGTACGCGGGCACTGAAGCTCGGACCACGGCGAACAACAGCGTGAAATGGAACGGATCGAAGGGGGAAAAGTGGAGAATCGGGGGAGAAGCTCACCCTGGAGCTTGTGGATGACGTTAGGGGGCGCAGGGGTGGCCGGACGTGACGAACGCGATGACGAGGGGCGGCGGCCGTGGTGGGGAAGGCAGCTCGATCCCGAAGCTCGACGGCGTCCCGACTCGATTTGATGCCCGGGATGGACGAAGTAGATAGTGGCGGTCCTCCTGGGCATCTTGGAGCGACGAGGGGAGCGTGGTGGCCGCGGCTACGACGATGGCCATGGCAACCACGAGCTTGGGTGAGCTCCAATCGACGAGACAGAGTGAACGAGGGGGGAGAATGAAGGCTAGGGTTTGTCCTGGGGCTTGGGATGGCATTATACACCTTGGGGTTCTCCGGATGCTAGACATGACGCCATCCGCGACACTGATGTGCATGCGTTAGCCATGCCATAGCCCTGCCCTCCCTGTGTACAGAGGTTGAACAAAAGGCCCTGGTGGTGGGCTGGGCCGTTTACTGTAGCAGTAGGCCTGAAGTGCACAGTAGATTTCGTATATTTTTCCTTTTTCCTTTTCGTAATATTTTACACCACACTTTTGTATTTAGTTTATGCAGCAAACAATTTTTGCTATAACTGAAACTTGGCACATAAATTTAGCACGATGTTTTCAGGTGGCACAAAAAGTTTCAACTCATTTGCAAACATTTAAAATTGTGTGTATGTTTAAATGGCTTCAATAATTGTTGTTGGCTCTGTTTTAAATAAGTTAAGGGCATTAATTATTTTAAATGATGTTGTTTCCTGCATGACAATTACTTAGTGATTATTTGCAACACCACCAACATTTTTATTTTACTGTTTGAAGAAACAATAGTTTGACTTGGAATTTGAATTTGAATTTGGTCTTGGTTTTTTTTCAAGAGGCAATTGGCTTCGCGAAAAGGTGATGACATGGCGTCATTAGGGTGAAGTTAATGTAGCATAACTATCGGGGTGTTACACCGTCGCATCCTGGAGATGGTAATCTCCGACGAAATAGTCAACTTATGGCTCGAGATCACGCTCCAGTTGTACTGCGAGCATGTCAATCGCATGGATGAACGCCTGACCGAGTTCAGGCAGAGCCAAGAGCTTCTGTAGGTTAGGTTGGTAGTCATGGACGCGTTTTATTTTGTTGAATCGTTTTGATGTCCATCTCAATGTCTGGACAACAATCATAATATTGATATGCTTCGATGTGTGAATGATTTATGTTCTATTGTTATGTTTCAATATGCGTAAGCTAGAGCCAGAAAATGAATACGAAAACAGATAGAAATGTGAAACTAATAATATACATTAATTGTTCAATATAGCTCATTGCAGACATCATATATATATCATCACATATACGTGATGATAGTACTTAACTAATACGTACAATGTATAATAACTAAACTAATAATAACCCCTCCTTCAGTGGGGAGCAGTAAAGTAGCAGCCTCTTGCCAGCAGCTCCCTGGTGCGCGGCAGCTTCCCAACGCGGAGGGAGTTCACCACCTCCACCGCCTCGCAGCGCTCCACGTGTCGATCGGCCTCTTGCCGGCGGAGGCGCGCGACCATGCAGGAAATTTCACTGGGCGCCCACCGGAGCTGTTTGGCAGTGGCACGCTTGAGCTTATCAGCCCATGCCCACGCAGCGGTGAGGCACCTAGCGCCTTTGGCTTTCATTGTGTGGTATCGGCCGTCTTCATACACCTCCTTCGCTCGTCGATGCGCCCGCCGCCAAAGCCCCAGCTCCTCCTTTTCCGATGCGGCACTAAGGGCATTCCAGGCCGCGAGGTCCCTGACGCACTCCTGAACCTGCTCCTTCTTGAACGCCACCTACCTGTCTCTCTCAGCCGGTGGCAGCGCCTTCCACAAAGCCAAATTGTACTGGCCCCAAAACCAATCTTCAGTTGGGGGTTCAGGCGCGACCTCATTTGGGGGCGCGAAGGGGTCCTCCTCATCGCTCTACTGCACCATGTCCTCGTGGGGTGGCACCTCCTCCTCTGCTTGTGCACAGACTGGCTGCGCCATGGCAGAGTTTTGTGGGAGGGGTGAGGGAGAGAGAGGAGAGAATGCAGCCGGGATGACGTCTTGACGGACAACATTTATAGGCGGTCGGAATCTTGATCGACGCGCCGCTCGCCGGAATTCAATGGAATCGATTGCACACGATTGCGGAGTGAACAGTCGTTTGTGACTTAACATCACCGACGGTTCCCAATGCATGACCACGTGGGATTAATAGCCCGCAAAAATTGGTTTCCAAAACACGAAATACGAAACAGAGTGCCAATCATGTGGGACCCGGTTGTCTTGCCAAATATTTACATTTTCTATCCAAATGTAATGCATGTGTGCCATTTGTGTTACTACTAACTTACTATATTGTGATAATATTGCAAAATCTAATAAATAAATACTTTTGTGTGACTCAAATATGAAGAAAAGATGCCATGTCATCTAGGTGCCATGTATTTCAGATCATTTTCTATCATCTCGTTGAAAACCTATATTATTTAATATGATTTTTTTGTTGCGGTAGCAAGTGTAGTACTTTAACCACGACATATTGGCCCCATGTCGGGAAATCATGCAGATTTTCATGTACTTCAGAGCATTTTTTACTTTTTGAATTGAGAAACCTAGATTCTCAATGTTTGTGTCCAAACCGTTACTCAAGATGTTTCGAAAACATTCAAATTTATTGCATGGGGCATATATACAGAAGCAAGTAGTACGTAAATATGATTTTTCCAGCAGTTTTTGCTTCATCTTGCATGTTCATTTGTTTCAGTTTTGAACTATGGCCATTAAATTTCTAGAAAGTAATTTAATGTATAAAAATGCCAATAGAACGCCGAAAATTTTCAAATTTTAGGATGTCGGTCGTATTCGTGCATTGTAACGATGAAAAAAACTAGGCCGAATGAGGCAGCGACTGGCGGTTTGTCATCACACAAGGCCCCACGTTTCCTCTCGATACCACGGGCCTTCGTATGATGCTCCCATTTGTGAGAAGGATGTGTCAAAGCTTATCTCAAACAAGATGTTACTTTGACCACGACATCTTGGCCCCAGTCGGGAAATCATGCAGATTTTCATGTACTTCAGAGCAGTTTTTAATTGTTTGAATTGAAAAACCTAGATTCTGAATGCCTGTGTCCAAACCGTTACTCAAGATGTTTGGAACTCCTTCAAATTTATTACAGGTGGCATATACACGGAAGCAAGTAGTACATAAATATGATTTTTTTTCCAGTAGTTTTTGCTTCATCTTGCATGTTCATGTGTTTCAATTTTGAATTATGGCCATTAAATTTCAAGAAACTAACTTCATGTATAAAAATGCCAATTGAACCCCAATATTTTCCAAATTTTAGGATGACGGTTGTATTCGTGC
This sequence comes from Elymus sibiricus, assembly GCA_039707655.1. Taxonomy (NCBI): domain Eukaryota; kingdom Viridiplantae; phylum Streptophyta; class Magnoliopsida; order Poales; family Poaceae; genus Elymus; species Elymus sibiricus. Next base: position 314,714,447 of record CM077673.1, read on the forward strand.
ATTGTAACAATGAAAAAAAAACTAGGCCAACTGAGGCAGCGACCAGCGGTTCGTCATCAAACAAGGCTCCATGTTCCCTCTCGGAACCACGAGCCTTCGTGTGATGCCCCGGTTTGGGAGAGGCATATGTCAAAGCTTATCTCGAAAAAGCCGTTACTTTAACCCCGACATTTTGGCCCCATGTCGAGAAATCATGCAGATTTTCATGTACTTCAAAGTAGTTTTTTTCATTTTTTGAATTTAAAAACCTAGATTCTCAATGCTTGTGTCCAAACCATTACTCAAGATGTTTGGAATTCCTTCAAATGTATTGGATGTGGCATATATACAGAAGCAAGTAGTACATAAATATGATTTTTCTAGCAGTTTTTTCTTCATCTTGCATGTTCATGTATTTCAATTTTGAATTATGGCCATTTTAAATTTCTAGAAACTAACTTAATGTATAAAAATGCCAAATGAACCCCGAAAATTTCCAAATTTTAGGATGCCGTTCATGCATTGTCACGATAGAAATATTTTTCTTACAATTAAAACAATATCCGTTGCCACTTTACCCCCAAAATAGTTTTACGATTCAATACAAAAAGTGAACTGCATACACATAGTTCCATATAGGAACCGTTTGCGATGAAAATTCGATCTATTCTATGGCTTACGAGGGAAGCTTCGTCTAGCTCGGATTCCGTTCACTCTTGATCCCCATTCCCCAACAAACCCTTTCTACAACAAATGACATCGTGGAACGCTTCATAAGGGTGCGTACGACCGCCCCGAGCGCTCCCGCCTCTGCCAAGAACATGGACGCATCGCCCGAGAGCGTAGCAGCATCCGCCTTGAGCGCGGCCGCATCCACTGAAAGGGCCTCTGCGGAGGCCGACAGGGCCTCTGCAGCCACGTAGACGGCAACTGCAGCTGCTGCGACGGCGGCTGCAAACGCCAAGAGCGCTCGAGCAGCATACCGTGCCGCGGAGGTCGCCCTGGCCCGGGTCGAGGCCATCCAATCCAATATCAAGAACGCCCATGCCAAGATACTCCAGGCTTCCTCGAAATCCAGCATGCACCACACGTCCTAAGAGGCGAATGCTGTGGCTGCCAAGATGCATGACGACGATGCGGCGGCGAAGGTCATGGAGCCCCTTCCCCATGAGATCTCTGAGCGAAAGCTGGAGATGTGGGAGCCGTCCGAGAGCGACGAGCGCTGGGAGGAGTTGCGCGTGGCTCAGGAGGAGATCGAGAACTGCCTGTCCGTCGAGGAATCGACGATGGAGTACTAACACGAGCTCTGGCGGCGCCACTACTACGAGTACTACAACGACGAGGGCGACGCCAATGACGAGGGCAATGCCGAGGACGAGGACGTCGACGTGGTCGAATTCAGCCTGCAGGACGCGGAATCCATTATCGACGGAATGTCGCCCGGACAAGTCGTCGACATCTCATCGAACATCGGCGAGGCATAGGGCGGCATCTCGTCGGCGTCTTTCTTAAAATTATGCATAGTACTAATAGCCTTTTGATGTCTACTATAGAACTTTATTCTTGTAGACTCGTGTTGGGCCTTCAAGCGCACAGTTTTGTAGGACAGTAGCAATTTTCCCTCAAGTGGATGACCTAAGGTTTATCAATCCGTGGGAGGTGTAGGATGAATATGGTCTCTCTCAAACAACCCTGCAATCAAATACAAGAAATCTCTTGTGTCCCCAACACACCGAATACAATGGCAAATTGTATAGGTGCACTAGTTCGGCGAAGAGATGGTGATACAAGTGTAATATGAATGGTAGATATAGGTTTTTGTAATCCGAAAATATAAAAAAGCAAGGTAACAAGTAGTAAACAGCGAGCAAAACATTATATAAATGCTTTGCAATAAGGCCTAGGGTTCATACTTTCACTAGTGCAATCTCTCAACAATGCTAACATAATAGAATAATATGATCATCCCTCAATGTGCAACAAAGAATCACTCCAAAGTTCATAAGTAGCGGAGAACATAAGATGAAATTGTCATAGGTAGTAAGAACCACCTCAAAGTTACCCTTTCTAATCAATCTATTGGGCTATTTCTATAGATGTCACAAATATCCCTAGAGTTCGGACTAAAATAAAACCAATGATACATATCAATCAACCCTAATGTCACCCAGATACTCCAATGTCACCTCAAGTATCCGCGGGTTAATTATGCGACACGCATCAAAAAATTTCGGATTCATTATATTCAATCCAACACAAAGAATTTCAAAGAGTACCCCAAGATTTCTATCGGAGAAGGAAAGACAAGATCATGTATCAACCCCTATGCATTGATTACCACATTGTCACCACGGGAATCCGCAAGTTGAGTACCAAGACATTCATCAAGTTATCCCAAATCCAATATTCAATCCGACATAACAAAATCTCAAACGGAAAGATTCAATTCATGACAACAAGATAGCAAGGGACAAACACCTTGCGGCGGCGGAGCGGAAGTTCTCTGTTTATTTATGAGGGTTTCTGTATATATAGGATTTTTCGGCGTTGGAATCACGCTAAACGGAGCCACGTGGACCCCACTAGCCATGAGGGTGCGCCCACGCCCTGTTGTCTTGTGGCCCATAGGTGGCTCCCCTTTGGTGGTTCTTCGCTCTGGTATTTCTTATTTCCTCCAGAAAAAATCATAAAAAAGTTTCAGGCGATTCCGAGAATTTTATTTTCTGCACAAAAAACAACACCACGGTAATTCTGCTGAAAACAGCTTCTGTCCGGGTTAGTTCTAAACAAATTATATAAAGTGCATCAAAACCATATAAAAGTATTGTAAACATAGGAAAATATGGCATGAATACTTCGTAAATTATCGATACGTTGGAGACGTATCATCATCCCTAAGCATAATTCCTACTCGTCCTCGAGTAGGTAAATGATAAAAGAAGTAATTTATGAAGTGTGAATGCTAGCATAGTATATAAGTTTGGTCGATGATAATTTCAGTCACTTTTCTAGCATCATAACCAGCAACTTTCCTCATAAAACTCATCATGATAGAGTAGCAATCAATTCACATGTCATTGTTCAAAGAATGCATTCTCTTGAAACTTAACAACATATGTTCTTAGTCATCAAACTATTCCAATGCATCTTATTTTCAGCAAAGTCTAAGTAAGAGCTCCACATACTCAATTATCATATAGTCTTCTATGATTGCTGGTACTCAAAGCATAATTTTAGAACAAACAACATCCATCGAACACAGAGAAAGATAGGGGCTTAATGTTTCGCCTCCCAACGTAGTTATCATAAAGATAATTGTCAACAATAATGAATCATGATCAAATATATTTGACTGGATATATGTGTTTGGATCTTTCCCCACCACATGATGCTTGCAAACTAATAGATTGAGGTTGGAATAAGAAGTTGACTTAACATGAAAAGTAAATAACATGAAAGTAATAACATAAAAGTAAATAGATTGTCCCTTCGTAGAAGGAAGCAGGGATTTGCAGAGGTGCTAGAGCTCTTTGTTGAAAACATAGATGAATGTATTTTGGGTGGCATACTTTTCCTGTCAACGTCACAATAGAGTTTTCAATATCTTCCATGCTAAACACATCATTGGCGGTTCCCAAATAGAATTGAAATTTTTACCCCCCCTCCACCATTCTAACACATTCCATGGCTGGCCAAATCCACGGTTGCCCTCCAAACAATCAACTTTCTAGGGGGAGTTTTTGTTTATTTATTTTTGTATTATGCAGGACTGGGCATCCTTTTTACCAGCCTCTCTTGTGCAATGACAAGTGAATAAACACTCATCTGGATAATACCTCGCTTAGCATGGAAGATAATGACCGCCCCGTCGCTCCATGAGCGGTACGAGCACACAAAACATATGTTTATTTGAATGTTTAGAGGTGGCACATGCAAATTTACTTGGAATGGCAGTGAAATACCATATATAGGTAGGTATGGTGGACTCTCATGGAATAAACTTAGCTCAAGGATTTGGATGCACAAGTAGTAACTCTACTTAGTACGAAGTTTTGGCTAGCAAAATGTTCTAAACAAGCACCACATGTTGGGGGATCCATAACAATATAACTTCTATGCAAATATACCCAAACATAACCATTACGTTGTCTTCCTTGTCCAACTTCAACTATTTGATCAAGGTTGAAAATAATTAATGGGTATTCACAATGATAAAATATGTCCAAGATAATATATTTGTATGTGAAAGTTCTCTTTCTTATACTAATCATTCATGAATTTCTTGTATGACCAATATTGTGATTGTCAAACTTCAATAGATTTTACTTTCTAAACCAAATGTGAAACTACTAATAAGCATAAAGCACATTGATAATTTCAGATTTATGAAACTTCATTCATTCCCAATTTACTCTAAGGATAAAAGTGAAGCGCAAGAGTGAACATCAAACTACTCTCAAAGAGATATAAGTGAAGATCAATGAGTAGTCAAACATTTAAGTAGCTATGTGAGGAATATCTCTCAATAAATATTTTAAGATCTGAGATTTATTTAAAACAGCAAACTAAATAAAAATGACACTCCAAGAATAGCACATATCATGTGAATGAATAAAAATTTAGGCTCAACATAGGCTAACCGATAATTGTTGATGAAGAGAGGTGGGATGCGTAGCATCCCCAAGCTTAGATGCTTGAGACTTCTTGTAATATTGACTTGGGGTTCCTTGGGCATCCCCAAGCTTGAGCTCTTGTGTAACGTTAATTCCTCTCATATCCCGGTTTCACCTAGATCTCAAAAATTTCGTCCACACAAAACTTGAAAAGAACTCGCGAGATAGGTTAGTGCACATAAGAATAAATTAACTCTTTACGTACTGCCAATACAAGTTTCATAATAATTTTAAAACATTATCTACTATATACTATCATTTCCAAAATTTATATCTACCAATATAAGTCATGGAAACTATAGGAGATGTGGATAACAAAACTATGACAACAATCTGTCTAAACAGGACAGTCTGTAGCAATTAATTTACAAAGTGCGCTTCTGTAACTCCAATGTTTTTGAAAATTTAGTACATGAGAAAAAAATTATATGAAAATACTTTGTAAAAATATCAGAAACTTTCCAGGTTCCACTAAAATATGAAAATTCAAACACTACAGTAAAAATTTCTGTTTTTACACAAGACACATCAAACATGTAATTCAAGCATCCTAAAAGGCAATTCTTGAAACTTTTTATTGGAAAAAAAGATTAAAAATAACATCTAACAAAGAACAACAAAATAAAATTATGCTCCAAGCAAAACACATATTATGTGACAAATAAAAATATAGCTCTAAGTAAAATATACCGATAGTGTCAAAGACGAAAGAGGGGATGCCTTCCGGGGCATCCCCAAGCTTAGACGCTTGAGTCTTCCTTGGATATTACCTTGGGGGTGCCTTGGGAATACCCAATCTTAGGGTCTTACCACTCCTTATTCTCCTCATATCGGTGTCTCACCGAAAACTTGAAAACTTCAATCACACAAAACTTACCGGAACGTCGTGAGTGTAATAAAGATATATCATTCACTTAGGTACTATCAAGACAAGATACATAATTTTTTCACATAATACCTACTGTATTCCATCATTACCATAATTTATATCACGAAATATAAGCTATGGAAACACTAAAACAAGCAAACTATGCATGCAAAACAGAAACCATGAAAAATAGAACAGCCTGTGAAGATCTGAATGAAATCCATATTTACCTATCTCTAAAAATTCTGACAAAATAGGAAAATGCATAGGATTTTCATATAAAAACTGTGTAAAAATTTCTGAATTTTTTTACTCTCTAGTAACATCATAGAAATTCTGCACTGGACGTAAACATTTCTGTTTTTTGCATAGAATCAAACTAACAAGTATCCACACTGTCCCAAAGGCTGTACTTGGTACTTTATTGAAATGAAAGACAAAATAACATGATTACTAAAGTATCTTAATCATGTCAAAACACACAAATAAAAATTATAAATATTGGGTTGTCTCCCAATAAGTGCTTTTCTTTAAAGCCTTTTAGCTAGGCATGATGATTTCAATGATGCTCACGTAAGAATAGTAATTGAAATATGAAAGAGAGCATCTTGAATCACATGTAAAGCATATTTAAGTCTAACCCACTTCCTATGCATAGGGATTTTGTGAGATTCTTTTTATGGGAGCAAGAATCAACTAGCATAGGAAGGCAAAACAAGCATATCTTCAAGACTTTCAACACATAGGGAGGAAACTTGATATTATTACAATTCCTACAAGCATATGTTCCTCCCTCATAATAATTTTCAGTGTCATCATGAATGAATACCACAATATAACTATCACATAAAGCATTCTTTTCATGATCCACAAGCATAGAAAAATTATTAGTCTCCACATTAGCAAATTTCTTCTCATTCATAGTAGTGGGAGCAAACTCAACAAAATAACTATCATGAGACACTTGATTGACATAACCAAATTGAAAATTAAAATCATGAGGACAAGTTTTATAGTTATCATTATTCTTTATAACATACATGTCATCATCATAATCATCATAGATAGCAACTTGATTGTCATAATCAATTGAAACATCTTCCAAAGTAGTGGAATCATCATTAAATAAAGTTGTGACCTCTCCAAATCCACTTTTATAATTATTACAATAAGATTCAAAACCCTCCAAAATAGTGGGATCATTAGTACCTAGAGTTAACACTCTTCCAAACCCACTTTCATTAATATAATCATCATACATAGGAGCCATGCTATCATCATAATAAATTTGCTCATCAAAACTTGGGGGACTAAAAATATCGTCTTCATCAAACATAGCATCCCCAAGCTTGTGGCTTTGCATATCTTTAGCATCATGGATATTCATAGAATTCATACTGACAACATTGCTATCATGCTCATCATTCAAGGATTTAATGCCAAACATTTTATTGAACTCTTCTTCTAACACTTTGGCACAATTTTCCGATCCATCATTTTCAAGAAAAACATCATAAAGGTAAAGAACTCGATGCAACATCAATTCCATTTTTTGTAGTTTTCTTTTATAAACAAAACTAGTGATAAACAAGAAACTAAAAGATTTAATTGCAAGATCTAAAGATATACCATCAAGCACTCACCTCCCCAGCAACGGCGCGAGAAAATAGCTTGATGTCTACTACATAGATTTATTCTTGTAGGCTCTTGTTAGGCCTCCAAGCACAGAGTTTTGTAGGACAGTGGCAATTTTCCCTCAAGTGGATGACCTAAGGTTTATCAATCCCTGGGAGGTGTAGGATGAAGATGGTCTCTCTCAAACAACACTGCAATCAAATACAAGAAATCTCTTGTGTCCCCAACACACCCAATACAATGGCAAATTGTATAGGTGCACTAGTTCGACGAAGAGATGGTGATACAAGTGCAATATGGATGATAGATATAGGTTTTTGTGATCTGAAAATATAAAAACAACAAGGTAACAAGTAGTAAACAGCAAGCAAAACGTTATATAAATGCTTGGAAATAAGGCCTAGGGTTCATACTTTCACTAGTGCAATCTCTCAACAAAGCTAACATAATGGAATCATATGATCACCCCTCAACGTGCAACAAAGAATCACTCCAAAGTTCATAAGCAGCGGAGAACATAAGATGAAATTGTCGTAGGTAGTAAGAACCACCTCAAAGTTACCCTTTCCGATCAATCTATTGTGCTATTCGTATAGATGTCACAAACATCCCTAGAGTTCGTACTAAAATAACACCAATGATACATATCAATCAACCCTAATGTCACCTACTCCAATGTCACCTCAAGTATCCGTGGGTTAATTATTTGACATGCATCAAACAATTTCAGATTCATCATACTCAATCCAACACAAAGAACTTCAAAGAGTACCCCAAGATTTCTATCGGAGAAGGTAAGATAAGACCGTGTATCAACCCCTATGCATAGATTACCCCATTGTCACCACGGGAATCCACAAATCGAGTACCAAGACATTAATTAAGTGATCTAAAATCCAATATTCAATCCGACATAACAAAATCTCAAAGGGAAAGATTCAATTCATCACAACAAGATAGCAAGGGACAAACACTGTATGATCCAACTATATTAACAAAGCCCGTGATACATCAAGATCGTGACATCTCAAGAACACGAGACAGAGAGAGAGAGATTAAACACATAGCTACTGGTACATACCCACAGCCCCGAGGGTGACCTACTCCCTCCTCCTCATGGCCTCCACCGGGATGATGAAGATGGCCACCGGTGATGATTTTGCCCCTCCGGCAGGGTACTGGAAAGGCTCCATATGGGTTTTTCTTCGATACAGAGAGTTGCGGCTGCGGAGCGTAAGTTCTCTGTTTAATTCTGAGGGTTTCTGTATATATAGGATTTCTCTGCGTTGGAATCATGCAAAACGTAGCCACGTGGGCCCCACAAGTCATCAGGGAGCGCCTAGGGGGGTGGGCACTCCGTGTTGGCTTGTGGCCCACAGGTGGCTCCCCTTCGGTTGTTCTTCACTCCAGTATTTCTTATTTCCTCCATAAAAATTATAAAAAAGTTTCGGGCGATTCAGAGAACTTTTATTTTCTGCACAAAAAACAACACCACGATAATTCTGCTGAAAACAGCTTCAGTCTGTGTTAGTTCTAAATAAATCATATAAAGTGTATCAAAACCATATAAAAGTATTGTAAACATAGGAAAATATGTCATGAATACTTCGTAAATTATCGATACGTTGGAGACGTATCACCTTTGTTTAGAGTGCCGGTCTTTTGTTATGGCTATGTCTAGTTCAAGAAGCTTGATTATTTAGAGAACTTGCTCGGTTTAGTAACTACGAGCTATGTGTCCGCTAATTTGTATACCCAAGTTAGTAGTTGATGTTAAATTATGCAATGACGTGGATGTGCACTATAACCAGGGAATACGTGGGGAGGGACAAGATTTTGTATGTTCTATATCATCACACATGCTAAAAGCACCAAAACTGTGTCTCATGAAACTTTGCGTGACAAGTTTCCCTGCACCTAGCTAAAAATTTCACTGACCGCCAAAATATTGGCCCCCAAGGGCCACATTAATTTCCCCTATTACCATCCCCTCCCCCCGCCGCCACATCTCTCCCTCTCGCATCCGACCACCGCGGACGGAATGGTCTCCTCGAATGCCCCCTCAAGCGGTATCTCCTCCGACGACGAATCTCCCACCAGCCAGGTATTCCTCTCTCTTCTCTCTGGCTCAAATAGGCTTATGGTTTTGGTTTGGAATTGGGGATTTTAAAGCTACAGGCCGATTTGAGCCATTTCTTTCTCTTGTAGCTCCCTGGGACAATCACTTCCAAGGAATGGAGCGGGGTAGCTGAAGACCTGCCTGTTCATGGTCAACATCAATTTTCATCCATGAAGTTACGAGCTTTTGAATCTGGGTACATGATACGTCTCCAACGTATCTATAATTTTTTATTGTTCCATGTTGTTATATTATCATTCTTGGATGTTTTACAATCATTTTATAGCAACTTTATATCATTTTTTGGGACTAACCTATTGACATAGTGCCAAGTGCCAGTTGTTGTTTTTCGCTTGTTTTTTACTTTGCAGAATATCAGTACAAAACGGATTCCAATAGTGATGAAACTTTTTTAAAGGAGATTTTTTTGGACCAGAAGACAACTTCGGAGCCAAGGAAGCACCTGGGGGGAGGCCCGTGGGGCCCACAACCCACCAGGGAGCGCCGGAGGCGCCTGGCACGCCCTGATGGATTGTGGTGCCCTCGGGGGTCTCCTCCACCGCCTCTGAGCTCTATAAATACCCAAATATTCCAGAATCCCTAGAGGAGTCGATGAAAAATACTTCCAGACGCCGCAAGTTCCAGAACCGCGAGATCCAATCTAACACCATCACGGAGGGGATCATCATCCTCATTGGTGCCTCTCCCATGATGCGTGAGTAGTCCACCATAGACTTACGGGTCCGTAGTTGTAGCTAGATGGCTTTCTCTCTCTCTCTCTTTTGATTCTCAATACATTGGTCTCTTGGAGATCTATTTGATGTAATGACTTTTTGCGGTGTGTTTGTTGGGATCCGATGAATTTTGAGTTCATGATCAGTTTCTATCCATGAATATTATTTGAGTCTTCTTTGATATCTTATATGCATGATTACTTATAGCTTCGTATTTCTTATTCCAATCTTTGGTTTAGTTAGGCCAACTAGATCGATTTTTCTTGCCATGGGAAGAGGTGCTTTGTGATGGGTTCGATCTTGCGGTGTCCTCTCCCAGTGACAGAAGGGGTAGCGAGGCACGCATGTATCGTTGCTATTAAGGATAACAAGATGGGGTCTATTCCTACATGAATAGATCTTGTCTACATCAAGTCATCGTTCTTATTGCATTACTCTGTTTCTCCATGAACTTAATACACTAGATGCATGTTGGATAACGGTCGATGTGTGGAGTAATAGTAGTAGATGCAGAATCGTTTCGGTCTACTAATCTTGGACGTGATGCCTATATAATGATCATCGCCTTGGATATTTTCATGATTATTTGATCTTCTATCAATTGCCCAACAGTAATTTGTTTACCCACCGTGTGCTATACTCATGAGAGAAGCCACTAGTGAAACCTATGGCCCCCGGGTCTATCCTTTCAATATTTTGTTTTTCGATCTATCTTTTGCCGCTTTTGTTTTCAGATCTATTATTCCAAAAACCCAAAAATACCTCGCTGCACTTTTCATTTGCTTATTTTATTTTGTGTTCTTGTGCGATCTATTTATCCAATCTCATACAACCTAATCTATCTTTTTACCGTGGAGAGATTGACAACCTCTCTTACGCGTCGGGTTGTATTTGTTCTTTGTGTGAATGTAGCGCTTACATAGTGTTGCGTGGTTCTCCTACTGGTTCGACAACCTTGCTTTCATAACTGAGGGAAATACTTACCGTAGTTGTGATGCATTATCCCTTCCTCTTTGGGGAAATAACGACGCAGTCTCAAGCCACGTCAGTACAGTGGGAGGAAGTTACTGGGACATGGAAAGAAGTTTAGCCTAACTCTCGCTGTTAGAAATCATTTGTTATATTAGGTGTGATTCAGACACTTCCCATCTGCTATTTGATTCTGGATGTGACTAAGACACTGTCACAGTTCTACGATTGTGAGTGCGATTTTAATTGATATCAGTAGTAATATGTTATAAAATTTGTTCGGATCACATGGTAGGAAGCTCACAACATGACTATAAAACATGGCATTTAGGGACTTAGTGAAAATAAAAGTTTTTCACAAACAGTTTTAACCTGAAGGAATATTGATAGCAAGAAAACTATATGCTACAGGGCTTATCATGGTATGAAAATTTACATCATGGTAGTACACATGATGCACTCTATTTCATTCAACATGAGCAAGGTTTAATTATGCACAGAAACATGGCTAGTATCAACACAACATGGCAATCTGAAATAAACAAATTCTCAGACTTAGTGAAAATAAAAGGGTGCAAGAGCGACAGTTTTTAATAGATTGGCATGTTTGACAGCAGAATGTACATACCTGACACTATTAATTTGATCTCATTCAAACACTGCCGATGTGCATCCTGTACTACAAAGACTGTGGCATTTATATTTAGCTTACTGGCAAAATTGGAAACTTGTTATTACACATGACAAAAACAGAGGGATGAGAACCAGAGCATCCTACTACAAAGACTCTTCGAGCAGAACCATGGCATGGCCGATGAAAACCCATGTGAAGCACACAAGTACAAGCATGGCCAGCCATTTCTTGTTGGGGAATACTTTGAGGAGTGCAGTTCCACTTGCCGCAAGTTACATAAATATTGCATGCATAGAATGTCAGAAGGACAAGATACTAACATTCTGCAAGTGCACTATGACAGTAGGCATTTTAATCACCTTCCGGGTACCATCAATGTGGAATTCTAGGACTTCCATCTCTTCTTCAACTTCGATGTGCTTGCAACCACTCTTGTCAAATGCTTGATGTTGTAAGTAATTCACAAACTCTGAACAACTTCTCCATACAAGGCTGTAAATGAAAAAAAGCTAACTGTATTGTATTCCTCTCAGGGGAGTGACAGCGCAGAGATCATTAAGGATGCATGCGTATTTCATAGATCCCGATTTAGCAAACGACTTTTTGTTACGCAATAATGTTACACGGAAGGCTTCCATTGATCATGTCACCGATATCTTGTTCCAATTACAGGTAGGAGAATTCTTCATATTCCCATATCATGAAGGGTAAGTTAAACATACAACCACACATACATTGATCGTCTTTCAGTTTTCGACATAGTTCATAAGTTCAAGGTTTTCTTAAACTGTAGCAATCATTGGATCTTGGTGGTCTTTGTTCCAAAGCACAACACAGTTTACTACCTGGATTCTCTCAGAGAGTCAAATAAGCCTCAGGATATGAATCATCTTCAGGATTTCATGGATAGGTATTGAATTCTTTGATGTTAATATGTTGTGTTCATATCTGGTTCAAGAATTGAGTATGTGAAATTTCATCTTCATTTGCAGTGTACTGCCAAGGTGCATAACTTTAGGAGGGTTACAGTTCGACCGCCAACTACCTCTACACGAAAAGATCGTTTCTCCGGCAAGACACCAAAATCTGTTATTTTCAGAAAATGCTAGTCAGATGTTCAAGTTTCTAAGTCAACCTCTTTCTATTTCTATCCAAGGAAAAAAGAAACAAATTATACCAGTTAGGTTGTTCCTAACAGGGCAAATACATAACTAATACTGGACAAAAAAATTCAGCCCCCTCAACAACAACAAGAGACCAACCTATGTGGATACTACGTTTGCACACACATGATGAACCTATGCAGACATGTTCAATGTGGTGTCGATGGTGACAGAATAGAACCAGTAAGTCTATTTCTTAATTACAATCTTCTACTCCACACGTATGTCACATTCTGATCAATAAAATCTTGTAGTTGATCTTCAGACCGATGTCCTCTGAACCGCTCACCGCAGATGAATTGTTGTCTATTAGGAAATTTATGAGCACCTTCTTTGTGAAATACTATATCAAGGCCACTAAAGGTGTCGAAGATTTCAGCATTCATACCCCCCAATAATAAGTATGCATTCATATAGTGTTATTAGCTAAACATATACGCATGGATGCTTGTTTTCCATGTGATCATGTCTTCGTATTTCATACACTATGATTATGTACTGCATATGTCAGGCTTACAACTGTGGAATTTAGATAGCATTTATTCAATTGCATATTGCGGTGAATTTTGATGAATGTTCTTCCTATGGACACTATTCATTCAATTGCATATTGTGGAGAATCATGATGAATGTTCTTCATGTGGAAACTATTTGCCGATTACATATTGTGGCGAATTTGCTATTCGCAGGGTGATTCAAATGCGATATTTTACAATAACCTAGCCATTTCAGTCCAGAACGGAAAGCACGCGCAACTCATAGTGCAACCGCCTATGATCTACAGGAAAATCACACGCAACTCATAGTGCATCCGTCTGTGATTTACAGGAAAAGCACACGAGATATAAACTGAAACATTGGTGATACATAAGAAATTGCAGACGATTTGCAGCACTTGTACATGTGCGTAGGAGCTCTTCAATCGTGTGCGATAGCACCTCATCTCACACGTGAGACAATAGGAAACCATGCCCGATGCAAAGACGATCCCACATGTAAATTTTTCCGGAAACGTGTGCGATGATATCATGCATGGCAGACGGTTGCTAGGTAAATCTCGTGTGCGATCATGAAGATATCACACACGGTTTCTAACATGGCATGTGTGGATTAGGTAATGTTTCGCAAACGGTAAAAGGTCAAACACCGTTTGTTTTCCATGAGCAATTAGACGCGTTTGACTCATGATAGACATGTGTGATTGATCCCAAATCCCACACGTACGCCTAAAATATAGTGTGTGAGATATGTTCCTGCACCGCACACGATTATGTTTGGCAGATCGTCTGCGTTCATCGGTCACCATCTCCGATGATTTTTCCATGCCGTGTGGGATGGACCCCCCTATCGCCCACACAGGTAAGGCGACGGTTTAAACATTCCTCGCGGAAAGGGGTTAAAAACTGTTTGTATAACATGTCGCTACACCAGTGAAGATTCGGATGGGGAGAGCTTCGTTTCACACCTCACTACGGATCCCAAGGTCTATGCGGATCTTGATCCGTATGGATGGACTACGAAGGAAGAGGAGGAGGCCGACCTAAAAAGGATGGAGTCTTCAAGCGAGGAAGAAGAAGAGGAACCTTTGCCTCAACTAGGAGATATGCACGTGGGGTTCAAAAAGTCGAGCTTGCCAAACAAGGTAACACCTTCCAGTTCATGATTTACCCCTTATCACCGTGTGTAGGTGGATGTTGATTCCTCTTCTATAGACAAAATCCACCCCTTTATGGATGGTACTTTGACCGTTACGAACAAGCTTTGCCTCCTAGACTTTCACTCGAGTAGGAAATCCCTATCTCAATATCAAAGCACAGCCAACAGTCGTACCATGATCATCATACCCCAGTCACGAGCCTCCATGATGGTCACCGATCAGCCCCCGAGTTGTGACCCTCGGTACGTCACAATCCTCACTGTCCAAGGTTGTCGGCTGAACCTCCAAGGCCTGAATCCTCACACAATCAACAGTCTTCATTGGTTCCACCTTCTAGAGGAACAATGGCAAGGCATCCACATACAACTACAATGACAACCCATCCCCACAACATTTTTCATATCTCATTGTGGACTAGACCACGACATTGTCCTTACCCGCGTCCACAAGATCCAAGGAGATGCTCCTAGGAGGAAACGTACAATCATAGTGGCCGCAACCACCACCCTGTTGGGTGGTAAACTTCTAGCGGCGTGACGAAAACTAAAGAGATCTTATCTGCAGCGGCGCAACATGAGCTTTGTTAGGTTTTTCCGGTTCCTGACATTGGGTGCAACAAGAGCACACACAAGAGGGATAGGATGACCATCCGTGCACGATCATTGTTTGGCGGTGAAGGCCGGAGATGAGGTGAAGGGTTTGGGGAGAGAGAGAGAGAGAGAGAGAGAGAGAGAGAGAGAGAGAGAGTGTGTGTGTGTGTGTGTGCGTGCGTGTGTGTGTGTGTGTGTGTGTGTGTGTGCGTGGGAGGTTGAATTGCCATTCAAGACACACCGGGAGAGCGATTTAAGTGAGTTTCGTGGGTTTTTCTACGGATTAACTGAATTCACCTCGAGTTTTGTTCTCTCTCTCATAAATTTTTATAGTTTGTGACACACCGGGAGAGCGATTTAAGCATATGCATTTTTTTCTTTTCGAAAAGGAGGTTTAACCCCCGGCCTCTACATCAACTGATGCACATATCCATTTTTAGTAAAGTTGATGCAAAGGCAATGTGGCTAAAAATACCAATAAGTGGAGTAAAATGCATAAATGAATATGGAAGAACCACTACAAGACATGAGTTAAACACCTACGACTAAGTATACTCATTCCGCAACAAATCCTTTAAAAAGGAATAACCGTCCTCGTGCCGTCATGGACAAGCCTGACCAAAATGGCCAAGACAAGGATTTTCATCCTGATTGCTTAGCCCAACTAGTGCATATCATCACACCATCATGTAGACAACGCCATCAACAAGGTAACGACACAAGTTCGTCATTACAGAGCCCAACAAAAAATGTCGAAATAAGAGTTTTCACCCGAGATATAGAGCGGTGCTCAAATCACACCCTTCATTGCAGACCTTTCAATAGTAGTGTTAGCTAATACTTCACGGCAGGCCGAAGCGGTGCTAGCAGAACCATGGGATGTCATCTCACTTTAGAGTAAACTACCATTATACATCTTACATTTCTTTATTTGTTTTTGACCTTCCATCTCAACTCAAATCATATGTGGAATAGTTTATACTAGAGGCTAATGCGCGCTTCACCGCGCTATCCTTCACTCATTGGATTAACTCTTTTATATCTAGTAGATATTTAGATTGGTTGTTTTGTATGAATTTTATATGTGTTTGTTTGTGTTTTGGTGAAGTTCTAACAATGCTTTTATGTGTTCGTATATTGTGTTGGATTGTTTTTGGAGACAATAGTTGTTCGAGAGAAGAGTGAAGTTGTTTGATGCGTGGTTGTGGTGTCTTACTTTAGGATCCGAAGTATGTCTAGAGGGGGGTGGTGATTAAACTACTTGACCGATTACAAAATCTAGCATTTTCCCAATTTTAAGTCCTGGCAAGTTTTAGCAGTTGTAGCAAGTCAAGTACACCCTACACATACAAGTCTAAGAGTATAGCAGCAGAAAGTAAAGACATGCATGCACATGAAAGTAAAGGTAGGGAGAGGAGAATCAAACACAATTGATGACACGAAGAGTTTTCTCGTGGTTCCGATAGGTGGTGCTATCGAACGTCCATGCTGATGGAGACTTCAACCCACGGAGGGTAGCGGTCGCGAGAGTCCACGGAGGGCTCCACCCGTTAGGGTCCACAAAGTAGCAACCTCGTCTATTCCATCACGGCTTCCGTCCACAAAGGACTAGCCTCGCTATGGGTAGATCTTCATGAAGTAGGCGATCGTCTTGCCCGTACAAACTCCTTGGTTCAACTTCACAACACGAAGAAGGAGGCTCCCAAGCGACACCTAACCAATCTAGGAGGCACCACCCTCCAAAAGGTAATAGATGTGGTAACAATGATGAACTCCTTGCTCTTGTGCTTCAAAAGATAGTCTCCTCAACACACAATCACTCTCTCACAGATTTGGCTTGATAGAAGAGGTTGATTGGGTGGAAAGCAACTTGGGGATGCTAGAAATCAAGATTCATATGGTTGGAGTGGAAGGTCTTGATCTCAACACATGAGCAGGTGGTTCTCTCTCAGAAAAATGGATAAGGCAAGTGCAAGTGTGTTCTGAGTGCTTTCTCTACGAGTGAGAGGAGGTGGAGGGGTATATATAGGCATCTCCAAAAATCCAACCGTTACAACATTATTGACCAACTCGGTGAAACCGGAGTAAAAAACTCGGTTGCACCGACTAGTGCAAAATGTGGCAACTTTTGACGTTTTGGTGAGACCGATATATAATTCTCGATGGTACCGATATGGGTGACCTAGGCAGTTACACAACTCGGTGGTAATGATTTCCAAATCTCAGAAATTCCGATTCTTGAAAAGGAGATACCAGAAAGTTGGTCACTATTTTTCGGTTGCACCGAAAGTGAAATTGGTGTCACCGAAAAGCTAGGGTTTGCCATAGGATCTGTCTAAGTGAAACTCGGTAGGACCAAATGGAAAAACTTGGTGGCACCGATTTTGGATATTTGGTTTTGAAAAGAATATTTGTGGGATAATTTCATGTATATTTTTGGTGGCTAATCTCTAAGCATTTGAGCAACCAGATCATCATAGACATCTCATCCCCTAGTATTGGCTTTCCTATGGACTCAAGGTGTGATTTCTCACAAAATGTAAAATGTAGAGTCTTCAAGCTTGTTGCCAATGGATTTTCCTTACATCTAGGGAAACTCCTCACAATCCTTTTGCCAATCCATTCATTGAACTTTCCTGAAATATACTTGGTAGAAATATTAGTCCAATGAAATATATGTTGTTATTAATTACCAAAACCACCTAGGGAGAAGTTGTGCGTTCACTTACACATTTCGGCCTCGATTTCAGCCGGTGCTAGTTGCTTGAGCCTCTTGCGAGCTCCTATTACATGCTGAAAACCGTGAAATTGCTGCTATAACACTCACATGGATCGGCCCACGAAACACTTGCTCGCTCATCTTGGCTCTCTACTCCTCTCGTCCGCTTAGCTTTTTTTTCATCTGCCCCACTGCTAATTCACAAAAAAGTTGTCATTCTTTTTTATTTGAAAAGGTTATTTTAATTAAAATCTGTTCGTGTATTCAAGAAAATATTGTGAATTTTGAAAACCATGAATTTAAATAAGTTTTCAATTAGATTTTTTTCCCAAACTTTAAAAATGATATCAACTTTACAAATATCCATGAATTTAATAAATAGTATGAATGAATCTGGAAAAGGTGATTTTTAAAAAATCTTTTGGTTCTTAATATTCTCAAATTTCAATATACGCTGATTAATTAAATTGTGAAAAAAAATAAAAGTAGAAGGATAGCTAAAAGCCTAAAACTAAATAACACATACCTCACATGCCGGGCTCTCAGCGACACCACAATCCCGAAAGCACCGCTTTAAATTATGAAAGCATAGTATCTTAAGGATATACTTGACACTTATTTTGAGACGGAGGCAAAATGATTTTTTTTTTGTTTTTGCGAGGGTATGTAGTCGATGAATAGGACTGCACGCAGCAATAACCACGGCATAATCTGAATTGTTGATCGGGTGATGCCTTAATTGTGCACGACCGCTAGTTTTTGGTGCTTCTTATAATAAAAGTACACTACTGCAAGAACATGAAGTGGCGACATTTACTTCTATTTTTAATGTTCATGCATGGAGTGCATGGAAACAAAAGCCTGTACAGGCATGCATGCATGCCGATCGGTCTGCACTTCTGCCCACAATGGCTGGTGAAAGGAGCGCTGAAAAGGTGCACACGCAGCCCTGCGCTCAAGACTAGTTGTCGTTGACACGAACTGCCACTGCTCATTGTTTCCGAAGAACGTAGTATCACTTTCTTTTTTTTGCGCATAGAAGAACGTACTATCACTTCATACTATGTACATGCATACTCAAGTAAATTCCTTTTAGAAAAACAAGAGGTAGCTATCAATTGGCTGACTCGCGCCCTGTAGGGCGGCGGGAGAGGATATCTGGATATGCAACTTATTTTCTAAGAAAAAGAAGGCAAAACGCCTGAACCACTTGCCTTCACAGCCATCCTCTATAACATTACGTTCCCTAGTTTTAAAAATCCCACATGTAATTGAGTCTTTAATTAGAACTGGATCATCCGATTTTACCGGATCAATAATTTCTCAAACTCTTTCATTTTTTTAATTCACTGTGTTCCTTAATTTTGAAACTCGTTCATTTAATTGAGGTATTCAATCTTAGATTTAGTTTACGATTTTGATCGGACCAACAGTTTTTCAAATCAATCAGCAACAACTGGCTTATAAAAATACAATTGCCACGCACCCTTCCATCATCTAACAAAAAGAAGCGACACCATATGATATTGCATCATCAATATAGTACATGCAACCAGCGATGGAGAAATTTCCCCATACAAGTATAGGTTGGTTAGCGGATAACACAGAATCACACCATGAAAGTCCACCAAATCACTGCATTATAAATAAAAATAAAAACACATTATATCATCCCCCACCTACACCTGCCAAACTAAATATTCCATCACTTTCAAAATATAAGGGTATTAGTTTGTTGGAAAGTCAAATTTCTTGAATTTTGACCAAATTCAGAGCGAAAATATTGACATCCACAATATTAAAAAAAATGTATGGAAATTCACTTCATGATCAAATTTAATCATACAGATTAGATCCTATGAATTTTGATATATTTCTCTCAAAATATGATCAAACTTAAAAGGTTTGACTTTTCAAAAAAGAAATATAGTTTATGTTTTAAAATAGAATGTTTTCTAAGAAACCCAACAACACTAACGACGCAGCAAAGCGCGTCCAACCCTTCAAGTACCAAGGCAAAGTTGGCACTGACAATGAGTTTTCCGTTCGCTAGTATTTATATGAACAAATAGCTAGTGTGGTTTATGTGTTGTGCTCTTTTCAGCTGCATTATTGGTTGAATTATGCTGAACGGAAGTCCAAAAAATACAAATATTGTTACAAGTTCTGATCGATAACACTGGAAGTCCCATAATTTAGAAACCAAATTCATGAGTGAAAAGTGCTAACTCTATAAAAATAAAAACAATGCGAATTATACTATTTTCAAAAATATGATAAATAAATTGTCTTTTCATTTTTCAGCGGATTGAAAGTTTTTATTTGACTTTTCTGACATAGGATGTTGATGCATCTTGTGTCATTGTGGTTTGTAAAAAAAGTTCTTTCTTCATAAAGGAATGAGTATATAAATTTCATTTATACCCCGAAGATGGCACGAGTGACATACAACTATCTTTGTAAGGGTTTTCTCACAATTAATTGTAAGCAACAGATTGAAATGTACCATATTACTTTCATGTCTCGCATGGAGAGATGTAGTCTCGCTCTCCTCTGGCTCCTCTTACAGAAACACACCTTGAGAGATTGACTCGTCAAGAACAAAACTACCTAAATGATAACGTCTATACGTGTGGCACTTAACAACATGACCCAAACGCAGTCGATGCCGTTTGATTCATTTGCACGAATATTGTAGCAGTTGCCATCTGGATCGAGAGCCATGTAAGCACCCAGCGTCGTGTAGGCGTTATAATTTAGTCCACGCGTGTGGGCGCTTCTCGCCCGAACGGACACACGACGCTCGCCCGAACGTGTGGGTGAAACAGCTATTCGCCCACACGACGCTCGCAGGGTGATAGATGGCAACTACAGTTGTGCATATGTGGCGACTAGTTAATCACACACGGCAACTATGATTGACCATACATGGCAATTATGGTTTGACCATGCGTGACAACCCCAATTAGTTACACATGGAAACTATATTTAATGACACATGGCAACTAAAGTTAATCACACATGGCAACTACAATAATTAGACATGGCAACTACATTAATTGGACATGGCAACTAAAGTTAATTACACACGCGTTCGCGCTCACGAGGTGAGGGTGAGTAGTTGCCACACATGGTCGTGTGGCCGTCGTAGCCCTATCCATACGTGTGGGCAGTTTTAATTTTCGACTACACAGGGTCGTGTGGGTTGTCTTCTGGGTACGATCAAACAAGTCATGTGGTTTGATGTCCATTGTGCCACACGTGTGGTGAATATCGGGCGTCCCAAAACAAAGGGCATCTCCAACGGCGTACCCCAATCCGCCTCTAAACATCCAGATAGGCCTGCTTGGACTTCTTTTGTCATCCAATGCCGCCCCTCAAATTTTTGCGGACATGTCCATTCGTTTGAATTCCCGCAAACCGGAATGAAACCGTACGGAGGTTTGTGGGGCATCTGAACTCGTGCCACCTACACGTCCGACTGCGTGGTCCCACCCAAAGTCATCGTCGTAGGTCCCGCTCGCGGAAGTTCTCCGCGCATTCATGCCGCTCTGTTGCTCCATGACTAGATGTTGCTGGTCAGACAAGGCTCTCCTCGGACAACAAGGAGCAGCAGCGGTCGTCCCTCCTCGCTGATCCGCCGCGACGGAGGAGGAGTTCCGGGCGTTGATGGAAGTCCTGCTCGAACGGACGTCGCTTCAAGGTGGAGACGCCGTCGACACCATGTAGCACGTTCGGCCGCTTCTAGCCAGGGCCGCTCTGTTTTCGGCACGACAATGTGTTCGTGCCCGGTGAAGAAGGAAGGGGAGTCCGGAAACACCGCCGCCAACGCGCACGGCCGCCTCCTCCACTACCTCAGACGCGGCGGTGGCTCCTCGTCCTCGTGCACATACATGTCTGTAGTTGCAACGCAGGGGCGCCCAAATCGATGAAATGCGGCGTCCATGCGTCCTTTGCCACGTCAGACGTTGCGCGAGACTCGGTCCTCGTAGACCTGGACCTCGCGTTGGCCTAAGCGAGGATTGGTCCAGGATTACCGTGGGAACGTTCGCACAACGCTGACACTGCCTCGGTGACTAGCGTGTCAGGGCTAGCCAAGTCCCCGTGTGTCGCATGTCTGTTTCGAGGCAAGGGCAAGGCCAGGGGCAGGCAGACCGGGGGCGCATCCATGACCGACATTGTCTTGCGCCAAGCGGAGGAAGAAGCCGGTCGGTTGCGTCACGAGCGACATGCTAGGTTGATCAATGCTGGAAGGAGCCCCACGACTACGATGACGTTGATGGCGATGGAAAAGACAATGATGGAGGCCCCGCCTCTAGGGAGTCCATGCGTACGAGGTCACTCCGGTAACTCGCGTATTTTAGTTTAGTTTTCTTTAAATTTAGTTTGAACTTGTCCAATTATGCCCGGTTTTCGCATGTAATATGTCGAACTTTGTTATTTTTTGTCTTTTTTGTCCAATTTGTGTTTGAAATGTGGTGGACGTTAGCTGCATGCGGTGTGTCCGATTTGTGGTATAGCGCTGGAGATGCCCTAAGACCCGAAATCCTGTGTTATTATTTATTTATTACATATGAAAGTATTTTCTTCCTTTAAGTTGTTTCTAATGATAACTGATTGGATTGCAATGATGTCCTGCTAAACTGTGACACAGGAACATGAATCACATGAAGAGCTCAAAAGATAGCTGCCGGATGGTACAGTTGCTACACAAGTTACACAACACAAGAGACACGGCTAGCAGCTGGGGGGGGGGGGGGGGGGGGGGGGGGGCACAGTACCTGCCATTGTGCAAAGGGATCCCATGCATGCCACCCATCAGGAAGAGACTAGTCGTCAGGGGCGTGGGACGCGCGTATATCGTCGCATGCACGCCCGCGCGCAATCGCACAGGGGCACAGCGCCAAATGCCCTAGTCGGCATTATTAGCCTCACAGTGAGACAGGCGCCACAGATGAAAGCATCTGGCCGCCATGCGGGCGGCCATGCATAAGCTCATCATGCGTTCTCTTGCTCTCGATCACATGCAAGTATAAGGTATCGATGAACTGCAAGCGCCAGCCAGGGAGAACATACATAGCTCATCATGCATTCTCTTGCTCCCCGATCTCGCAATGCTAGCCCGGGATCCATAAGGGATTTCCACTTGTTATATATACTGCTTTTATGTACAAGTAGTATATAGTACTATGGTCTATGGACTAGTACAAGGCCCTCCCTCTCACAGACATGCAGACAAAGGTCAACAAGAAGTAAATGTCAGTTTGTAGTACAATTCATGTTTACGATTTTCTTAAGTGCGATTTGTACAGCGATATGAAAGAGCAGTCACAGATCGTTGGCCGGTAAGCACATGCATGCACTATATACTTTTCTTGAAACCGAGCATGCACTATATACTGATTACTACGTATGCAAGTTATAAATGTCCGTCTATACAAGTTCAAAATCTGACCCAAATGGCGTGCTTGTGATCGGTTTTGCTGGCGAGAGGTTTTAGTAATATTAGAGTCTAACATACAAAACTTTGACGATCATTTTCGAAGGAATATGCATGCTAGCAGAAATTATGAACTGTCATAATACGGAAATATTCTTCATGATAAATCTATTTATATCACTTTCACTTGACAAATCAAAAGAGTTACCCACAAAAAATAACGAATCAAAACAATTGTATAACAAGTCAGATTTAGAAATTCTCGACTGCACACACTTAGGTTTTTTAAGGTAGTCATCCTTTTCAACATGTGCAAACAACATTAAGATGGCAGAAGATTATATTACAAATAATTCACATATATATATTTCTTCTCTTTCAACTATTTTCATCGATAACGCAACACATTGGACATCATGTTTACGAACTAAAACCAAATCTGGTGTGTGATGTGTCATATACTCATGTGTGAATAACCGTACTACTTTCAAACAACCTGACTGACCGATCAATCTATGATGTGATATCAAGGATCTATTTTTACATGAATGCACATGAAAACTTCAGCAATTTCGAACCAAATGGCTCAGTTTCTCGTTAGTTCCATATCCCTCTATACCGTATAATAAGTGTGACAATGACATACATCACTACATGTACAAATTGATTAGTACAAGAGATCTGAACCATTCAGTATAGATCTTATGTTTATTAACTAGTTAGGAGAACAATTTGTAAAATAATAATCATGCGAACTGATTTACCACCCCGCATAATCCGGCTCCAATGCAAAAAGGTTGCACTTGAACTTGGTTTGAGACCTAGTTTACATTTCCAGCTGCACATTAATTAAGCACATGATATAAGTACACATATTCTGCCATTTTTTTATTGTAATGCATAGATCATTAGGTAGTACGAGTAGTTACCCCTTAATTATTCGTGGTTCAAATATGATAAATCCATGGTTCATAGTTACTTCAGTCTTCAACAATTTTCTAACACAAACATGTGCATTAACATAAACTTATCAGCCCGTACCACACACTAGGGAAGGATTCAGTAGCCTTCGAATTAGCTATAAACTGAAGTACATATATTATATGCTAATACAACATCACATGTAAGCTGTATTATGTGTTGATGTAAAACAACATAAAAAGTACCAGCACATGTTTGGCACATGCCTCATTATATCTTAATAATGGATAAACTATAGAAATTTCATCATTTCTTCAAATTTATATACATAATTAATAATTTTAAGAATAAAAATAGATAAAGACCTATTCTTAGTCACTACTTTGCTCAAACAAAATGATTGTACTAAACGAAACAAATATACCAAGTAGATATGGACATAAATAGAACACATGTGTTATCATTTCATCTTTTCACCACAAAAGCACACACACACACTACATATTCGACATACGTGGACATCAAATATACTAGAGGGACCTGGGAATTTTACAGTATATATCTAGAGGCACGCTATATATCTGGTTCAGTTCATCTTGTTGGCCCATATCACATGAAACACCCCCCAAACAGGTACTTGGCCTTTTCACCATGGGATCAAGCTTATTAGCTTGGCGGCCTCTAGTATACATGAACTAGTATATATGTATGTTGTTCATTTGGTTGCCACAAGAATATAGTCAAATAGGTTAATTATACGAAGTAGATATGGACAGAAATAGAGCACATGTGTTGTCATTTCATCTTTTCACCACAAAAGCTACCTACCTTTTCTAATCTGGATGATTGGCTCAAGGTAAGGTCATCTTACAATACACCGTGTAAGACATCCAACAAAGGAGAATGCTACAAAGCATAGTGTCACTCGAGCCAGAAAATATATATGTATCTACAGGGTTAGGTCAATTTTATACATGTCAATTAGTAGTAGTGCCTTGCTAACAGAGAAATATTCAAATCCAAAACCCTTTTTTTTTTCTCACAGTGATGAATATATAGAGTTATTGACTGACGGAATAAAAAGGACAAGTACATATATTGCATCGCCGCTAATAGTAGACTGTTGGAGGTTAAATTAATCTCAACCTACTACTTATACAACTTATTTTCATTCAAGAAAACCAGCAACAGATATTCTTTTATCCACTCATAAAGAGCTATCTAGCATGCACCTATGTATAAATAGAGGTAAACGCAAGCAAAAGAAGAACTTTAGTGGTGGATTCTCAGGGCCTCTTGGGTTAACAGGAAATAAGAAAAATCGTAGGATTCACCCTTTATATAATTTTATACACATCCGTTATTTGTTCAGTGTGTTAGAACTTTTTTTTTGTATGGGCACCTTGCACTCAAGTTTAAAGTAATATCCTTTTATTGATCCAAACTTCTTGGAATAGCTCTAGTGGTTCATGGGTTTTTATGTTTTTCCATTGTGTAACTAAAGACACTTTATTGCTATTTTCTTTGTTGTTCTATAGTCTTCAAAAAAGCATGCCAATGCAATATCTTATAATTGTTTTCCCCTTTTAGAGAATCATGTATATCTTATAGAACTAGGATTCTATAATATATTTTTTCTGTACCTAGTCAAGCATACCGGATCAGCCTTTCCAGTTTCCTGTTTGGTGTAGGATCAGTCTCAGTCTATGGGGATGCTCTCCTATCATTAAAAAAGGCACTTTCCCTGAATGTCAGCTAACCAACTAGCCGTACCTTATGAGACAGCCATGAGTAGAGAAACAACTACTCAAGCACACACAATATATATTTAAATTGATGGTACGGTTGCACTGCATGGACTAAGCATGGAACAGAAAACTAAGATAAAACAAAGAGGGGTTTTGCTTCTGTACACCCCCTTGAAAGTTTGCACGATCTTAAACTTACTTAAAAAGACTATGGCTATATTAGCCCGCAGATCAAATCGTATTGAATAGATTGATTTGGATACAAAATACTATATTATAATGTTTGACAGAAGGGGTACCTTCTAATCTCCATCTTTAATCTGAAAATCGAAATCCCTAAATTTTCTATGGGGGGTGTACCCAAGCAAAGTTCCAACAAAGAGATGAAAGAAGTTGCAGAAACTTACATATAGGAGATACCGTACTACTTATCCATTCTATTTGTGGTGGTGCTAGCCAGTGGTGTGTTTCAAGCCAAGCCTCAGTCAGTCTCCAGCAAGCATACCCTCTTTCCCTTTTCACCTTCACGTCTTACAATGAACCAAAGGTACTTTAATTCTTGAGGGATTCAACAGAGCACCGATCCATCTATTCTCTTCTGAGCTCCCCAACCCTCCCTGTGCAAAAGAGCTGCGTCCCCTCCTACACATTGCTAGTTATGGCAGCAGGCCAGGCCGGCCGGCCGGCCTAGTCGCCTTTGCTCCCATCACGCTCTGCACACATCCGCACACCATGCATGCAGTCCTAGCTACTCACCGCAGTGAAAAAGATAAAGGGCTCCGTGCTGAGATCGATGGAAACAAAACAGCAGAAGCCACAGGAAGATCGAAGAGGAAGACGAAGAGAGAGAGAGAGAGAGAGAGAGAGAGAGAGAGAGAGAGAGAGAGAGAGAGAGAGCTGCTGCCACTGCCAAGTGCCAACAATCGCACAGCTACTCACTGTTGCTACTCCAACTGCAACAGTGAGGGGTGTTCGTACTACGTACCGAGGTCCCCCATAAATTCCAAGCCATCGTACAAAGAAGTTATAGCCAGTGCCCCCTCTTTACACAACTGCCACGACCATAAAGATCTCTTGGACTGTGTGCATGCATGCATCCCACAAGGCCCAGACAATCCAAACTATACGTGATTTGGCCCACTCCATGGGTTTAATTCCGTGTTCCCTCTCGTTCACAAGGGAGAAAAAAAAACATTGCACGACTCCTACGTACGTACGTACGCACGCACGCTGTCTACTCTCTACAATGGCGATACATGATTACTGTACGAACGAGTATGCTACATGCAGCTACAGATGTGGCACACAGGGGAATACAGTGAGGTACAGTAGTAGTAGAAAAGGTGGCGGCAAAAAGGCGAAATAAAAGGAATGTCCCGAACTTCCTCTGGCCGTAAATTTGAGATCGATGATGAGCAGTAAAGAACGGAAGATGTTTTTAAGATCTGACCTGCAATAATATAATGTTGCTGTTCGGATCGACTTGCTTGTCTCTTCTGACTTGTTGCTGCATGCGTGAGGGGTTAACGCTTCATCCAAGTACCGTGTTCCTGGCCGAGTAGTGTTGCGGATATTTGATCTAGTACCAGAATATCAGTTCACAAGTAATAGTATGGATACGGGAAATTAATGTGTAGTGCCGGTTTGGCGGCATGCGTTTCCATGGATTCAACTCGAATCTGTGGTACTTCCTTCGCTTCTTTTTATTCCCTACTAGGACAATGCGTGTGTGTTACAATAGGATATAAATATTCTAGTACGTTAGTTAATGATTTAACTGTCATATTAATGTGATTGTGTAAATAAACATTTATTAAATCCTGTCCGTGATTACCTTATATTTGATAAGAAGTTTGGTAAGTAAATTAAAGTGAAATTGGTTCAGAACTTAAGTAATTAAGATGATTGATTATAATACGCGGAAGGTTGGACAAAGGGTGGTGGAAAGAAAAATGAAACATGAAACATTACATTCCTTTCAAGAAGTGTAGATATAAGATTTGTTTAATGTTAAACTACATACAGATTGACCAAGATTATCTTAAGAATCAACGTTTACAATACTTTAGTTATATAGTATGAAAATTGATTTCATGATCAATCTAGTGATATTGGTTTTGTATTGTGAATATTGATATTTTTTTCTATAAAACCGGTCAAACGGAACGAAATTTGACTTTAATCAAATTTTATATGCAGATTAAAAAAAACAGAGGAAGAACTATGAGACCATGAACCAAATTTCGCACACTGACAAATGTTATCATATGTATGAAAAGGGCATCAGATTTTACTAAACATGGGCAAGTATTGAAGTACAACAATAATGGGGAAAAATGAGCACAAGCAAATGGAGAGGGAAAATGATGACAAGACATGACACGGATTTGGGAGAAAAACATTAATCTTGCTAACCTTAATTTCTTTATAACTTCTCAAACCAACACAAAAATTTCAAGTGCCGAAAAGGGGGCAAATGTTAAATCCCTAGCTGCCGCTATCATCAAAAGGTTATAACTGAATCACATGAGAAGGGAGACGACGAGAAGAACCGAAAATCAAATGGCAGAAGAAAGAAAGAATCGCAGAACTTTCCTTTGTTTTTCCCTCTTTAGGTCACAGATCGAGATCCAAGCCCGAATGCGCCTCCCGCTTGGAAGAAGATGACGACGACGGAGACGATGCCTCGGCACCGGCACCATGCGACGGGAACTCTAGCAGCCTCAGAGTATGGTCCCTTGGCCGCCATGCTGATGCGGGCATCTGCAATGGCAGTGCACTACCATAATTACTCGACTCGCCCCCGCCATCGCCAGGATGCTGCGGGTTGTCCAGGTTCACGCCGAACAAGCGCACGCGCTTCTTGGTTGCCGTCGTCGGGCTTTCGATTATCGGCACCGAGTCGAGCACCACTGGGGACCCTGCGGTTACATTTACGCCGGCGCCACTGCCTTGTTGTTGCACCGTGAAGTGCAGTGGCGGTGGCGGGCGCGGCACGAGGAATGGTGCTGGTCCGTGCGGAGGCATCCTGGCGGCCGAGCCGAAGAGGATGACCTGCCTCCCAATTGTGGGGTAACTGGGGTTCATGCCGCGGAAGTCGAAGCCTTGACGGAGACGGTGCTCGTAGAGCGTGGCTGGCGGCGAGGGAGGCATGAAGAATCCTCTGCCGCCGGCGCCGAGGCCCCACGGGCTGTAGTGCGACGTTAACGGCATCGGAAGCGGGAGGCGGGGCAAGCGGAGCGGGTCTCTGGTGTCGGCTGGGCGCTTCCAGTCAATGAAGAGGCGGTGGCGCGCGGCCTCACCGGCGCCGCGGGAGAAGGAGACGGTGTCCCCAGCGTCGAGGCGCTTCTCCTTGACGAAGCGGCTCCACCCTTTGGTCATGACGTAGCTCTGGCTGCTGTTCCAGTAGGAATAGCGGAAGCGCCATGGCTTCCCGGCGCTGTCCTCGAAGTTGAGCAGGAGGCCCTTCTCGTTGGCCGCCGAGTCCAGCGGGAAGTACTTCTCGGCGTACTGCTTGGGGATAACCAGCCGGTTCAGCTTCCCCACGTCGCTTGGCGTCACCACCTTGTCGAACATGTGCTCCTTCTCCACGGCCTCCGACACGTTGCTGCCGCTCCCGCCGCCGTCCCCGCTCCCCGACGCCCCGGCGTCATCCCCAGATCGAAAGGGAGGGCTACTTCCGGACGCTGATGCGGGTGTCGAGGCCGACGCAGAAGCAGAAGGCGCCGCGGCGCTGGTGCCGGCCGCGGCCGTCATGAAAGGGATCTCGCGCATCGACGCCTCTTCCTGCTCCTCCTCCACCTCCTCCTCTCCTTTAGAAAACCTACTGCTTGTCGCAGTAAACTCCATGGATGTATACTTGAATACTTGTTCCCGCGGATTATTGCGGCATCCCCGATTCGCTGCAGCCAGAGGAGAGGATGGACAGATCTTCAGAAGAAGCAAGCAAACTACAAAAGAGGAGCAGATGGCTCCCTTGCTTCGCTGCTGCTTCTTCGGATCGGAGCAGCGAGAAAGCAACAATAATCCTTCCTGGATCCTTCTTCTTGTTGCCCCTTGCTGGCTTCTGCCAAGACCAGCAGCTTGGCCTGGTGCTCGAGAATAGACACTGCGGCCGCAGCAGAGGTATAGCCTATAGGTTGGGCACTACTAGAGAGGGGATCTACCTATGTATGCGTGTATGTATTGTTTTTTCTCCTACGAAATTCTATATATCGATCTTGAGCTGTGGGAGGGGAATTTGGCCGGCATGCATTGACGCGCGCGCATTGCACGCCTAGCAGCTGCTAGCTAGCTTTGGGGTGTGGCAGGGATGGATGGATGGAATGGAGACGGGGATGGCCGGCAATATGGATCGATGGAGACGGCCAGGGAGGTTGGTGGGTGGGCGCGCGTGGCTGGCTAATATTTGTGGAGGCCGCTGCTGCAGTTCGATCCTCCCGCAAGGGGGAGAGGGGACGACTGAGCTGCCCTAGCTACAAGATTCCCCTTCTCCTTGAGCTCGACTAGCTAGTGGTAGTGGTAGTGTGGCGGCTGCTTAGTGAAGTGAAGGGAGTCATCTCGCCGTGTTTTCCCCCCTTGTCCGTACTATAGCTTCTTTCCAGGAGCTTCGTCAAGCTTGATTTTTTTTCTTTTTTGCACGCGCTTTATTTTGTTTCTCTTTGTGAAAGAAGGGAGTGTGGTTTTTGCAGCGTTGCGAGCATAGAGATGGAGCTAGAGAAAGAGCTGGAAAAAGTGGGGTGTACTGTGCAGCGTAGTGTGTAGCTTTATAAAGGGCAGAGCGGGGGGTGGGGGCCCATGGATCGCGCTGGGTTGGGCTCATGTGAGCGCTCGTCCTTGTCACCATACGGGTATACGTATACATCAAATATCGCTCACACGCGCCTGCCTACGGCCGGCTTAGCTGCAGCTACAGTGCGTAGCTCGTGTAGGCAAGTTCCTAGGCTGGTCCTCCCGGCGCGTACCCGTCGATCCATCAAGGGGGATTTTGTGATAATAATTGCGTGATGTGGAATGAGAAGATCTCGTCTGCCTCTAGGGTATTTAATAAACACCATGAATTTTTTGTGGCTTGTCATGGGCCAACGGGCGAGGAATTTCGATGGGTGGAAATGCGGTCGCATTGGATGTTTCTTTTTTTTTTTTGCGAGAAACTTCCAATCTATTCATCTTCAATCATGGCAGTACAAAGAACATCAGAGGTAATAAAAATTACAACCATGTCCGTGGACCACCTAGCGACGACTACAAGCACTGGAGCGAGCCGAAGGCGCGCCGCCGTCATCGCCCCCTCCCTCACCGGAGCCGGGCAAACATTGTTGTAGTAGACAGTCGGGAAGTCGTCGTGCTAAGGCCCCATAGGACCAGCGCACCAGAGTAGCAACCATCGCCGATGAAGAAAGTCGTAGATCAGAAGAATCAAACCTGTAAACACCCAAACAAGGGCGAACGAAGACCGGATCCAAACAGATCCACTGAAGACCAGCACCGACCGAATCCCGCGAGATCCGACGGAGACAAACCTCCACACGCCCTCCGATGATGCTAGACACACCATCGGGACGGGGATAGAACGTGGGAGACATTATTCCTACTATGGGATATCGCCGCCGCCACACAGCCCCAACCAACACGCTGAATCTAACAAGAACGAGAACGGCTTAGGGACGCTCCAAGGTCAATGGGGAAACGATTTGGGGAACGTAGGTACAGGGGCATCGATTTTCACGTCCGTGCCTTTTGTTTTGGCTTTCGATTTTCAAACTTTATTTTTTTAATAAAATGCCCAAATTAACTTTTGTTTTTATATTCATGTTTTTCGAGACGGGAGCTTTCAATGATATTCATTTTGAATATGTTTTGTCAATCTTTTTTGTTAAAATTTAACTCTTAAAATTTAGTAAGAGGGACCAATAAAATCATGACTTTAGTACCTGCAACCAACAAAAAAATCAACTTAAAGCTTCAACTCTGAAACTTGATAATGGCGACCGAGAAAGTCGGAATTCTCAAATGCAAAATTATAAGTTTCAACCATGAAAACTTAAAACTTATTATACCCTCCCGCGGGATCCAACTACTTCGCGAATCGCGAGGCAATCGAGCGGCCCGACAGGGCTTGGCAGATGTGTGCCCCCGCACCAACCAAAGTGCTCTTGGATATTTGCGAAGGTCAATGTATACTTTTGATTCTATTGATTTGGATGAGGAGTAAGCCGATGTTATCCATGACAATCATCTTCTCACCCATCTAGCGAAGGAGAGTCTCCATCTTATGGTATGCTCATGACATTGATATTTTTGTGAAACATGGTATGGGAAAATTGTCATCATCATGATGGGAGAGGATTTGTGGCACACAGGTTCGGGGGCATGGAGGTCTTGTGTTGTTGATTTGCACCAAGATTCGCGAATTAGGTTATGCATAGACAGGGTTCGGTTTTGCTTCCCTGTGTAATGCATTCCCATATCATGCTGATGTATCTGTTGATGTGGGATCCAATACATGTTCCGTGGGGTCCCAGAGTGCAAAACGGGAAGGAACATACACTTATAAAACGGATAAGAAAAAAATGATTTGACATGCCATTGTTCTGCTGTTCTTCTTAGTTCTTATTTGTTCTTATCTTGTTGTTCATCGAAAACATAAAAAGACCTTTAAGCATCCTTTCAATCGGGGAAGCAATGAGATTATTTTCTGACCTTAAATATTGAAGGCCTTTGGAGATATCAACACCCCAGAACTATATTTTGTGCAAAAAGGTACAGATCGTCATCAAACATTTAATTTTCTTATCTATTTGATTACGATCATGCTTCTTCAAGTCATGACATTTAATGTGTCGTATATAGTTGCGTAATCTCTTGTTTAATTTTTTTTTTCTTGCATCCTTTTCCTTGTCGTACTCACTACTTAT
Source organism: Elymus sibiricus (assembly GCA_039707655.1). Lineage (NCBI taxonomy): Eukaryota > Viridiplantae > Streptophyta > Magnoliopsida > Poales > Poaceae > Elymus > Elymus sibiricus. The sequence continues at coordinate 314,747,213 of CM077673.1, forward strand.
CCTGGAAGAACTTTTCTGTTGGACATATCGAGTCTTCCTAATATGAAGTTCTATGAATTGGAATTTTATAGTGGCATTACATATGTCTGTGTAAAAGGTGTTCAGATAAGTTAAAGCTCTTGAAACTTGATTTTATGAAGATTTAAAAGCAAGTTACATGTGATGAAACTTAAAATAAAAATAGTACTTCTCTTATCAATTTATCGGAAATAATTTTCTATCCATGGTGGTAGCTACACAGTGCCCAATTTTTATCTCTAATTATTTTGGTATTTTCTTGGACTATTTATAATAACTCTATAACGAAAATATGGCAATTATACCAAAAGGCAAGCAAAAAGACTGAGATAAATAAAAAAACACCCTTTCTACACAAGAAAAGACACATGTGTCAAAAAGGTAATGAAAAATACAAAGAGAACTGAGAAAAGGTCATTTCTATACAACAAAAATGCACTTGTTTCAATGCGATTTAAACCCAACACCTCATATATAAAAAAGGCACTTATGCAAAAGGGTGTGTAGCTACCACCATGCATAGGAAATCGCCTCTCAACAATTTATTATGAATATATCTTTATTATTAGTCATGGCGCAAGCATTGTGATGTGAGACAATTTGTACTCATTAGAATAATAACTATACTACTACTTGAATCTTTTTTACCATGTTTATTTTATTGAACTTTGTCTTCTTGAATATTTCTGTTGTGGTATTGTTGGAGATATTGATGTTCGTCATAATGCAAGATTATGATCCAGAATATTACAGTGTGAAATAAAGTAGCGGGACTACGTGTATTTATGAATAAGGAGTTCAATTACGCTACTTGGTTAGAAATTGGATGCTACATAACTGAATTGCGAATAAAATGTTAATGAAAGTTAAGTTTTGTCTAATTTGATTTATTCATAGATTAAAGATCATAAGTACTAATATTAAGGGAAACATGATGTGCAATTATACTCATTGAACCTCAAAAATATTATTGTAATCATCTTTTTTTGGTAAAAATAACTATTTTTAGTTACTGCCACTAAATTTGACTTTGAAGGTGAATAGTTTTAAAGAGATCATGTTTGTACTAAATGAAGGGTGTATCGGGCCAGAGGATTCATTCAATGCAAATTGAAGTATTATAAATTGTGAAGTGTTTCTGAAGAATGTAGGCCAGTGCTTAGATATGACAATTCCACCGCACATGTCGAATGGAAACTTTAGTGATCACATAAGAGATACTTATCCGGAGATGGTAATTTTTTATTTTCTATAGTCTAGAAGTTCTAGTTATAGCTTATTTATTGTAGAACTTATATCATGTTTGAAGGTGAAATATTATGTAACTCTAGAATTTAAGTTGAGGCACACTAAAAGAATCCATGAGTGGAATATGAAGAAGGATCAGATAGTGAGACAAGATATTTAATTTATAGATAAAGTGTTCCCAATGTTATACAAATCTTGCATGTGTTGGACTGAAAGAAGGTGTTCTGAATGCCTGCGTGAATGGGCCAGTAAGCCAACATGTATCACAAGAAAACATGGTATTATAACTTATTTTTGAGATTAAATCATTGATATCATATAATGTTTCATATTTCAATACTTTTCTTGTTTAACAACTAGTTTATCGAGTTCCCAAGAGTATTGTCAAAAAACATTCAATGATTAGTACTATCGATGCAGTTTCAAAAGGTAATATTTTTTGTACGCTGCTTTGTGTTCTATCTTTTATTTTAAATGTATTTGAAAAACTCTTGCTATTGTAGATGACGCTTCAACATGTAACAATACAAGTTCTGAGAAGAGACAACGTGTCGGTGTGTAAGAACCAGACATTGGGATGTGTGCAAACAACCCTTTGTTAGTTCAGCTAGGGACTGAACACACTACGTTACCATGGGCATCAATCGCCGGGGAGGAGATAACTGGAAGTAAAGCACACCAGAGGTACCCAGGTTCAGGCCACCATAGAGGTGTAATAAACTACTGACACCGTCCTGTATCTGGGGTGGCTGACGCTAGGGAGCCCGGTCTCACGAACTACACGGGGCCCGTAAGGCCCAAGACAAGGACCAAACCCTAGGAGGCTAGGAGGTCTTCGTGGACTCCAAGGAAAGTGGACGACGACGCCCAGATCGCATCTGCTACAATGTTAAACCCTACACCTCCTCTGCCTATATAAAGAGAGGTCTAGGGTTCCCATTCTCATCTATCCACAAATAGGCAACTCTCAGTAGCAATCTCACACACCATTGTAACCCCTCGCACGAGGTATTCCTCCACCATGAATAATGAATACCAACATGATGTAGGGTATTACTCTCCGGAGGCCAGGACCTGGATAAAACCCTCATGTGATCTCCGATCCAGGACTTCCAGCTGCGCTTGGACCCCTATCGAGGGATCTGACGATATTTTGCACCGTGAGTTAGTGCGCCAGGTACGGGCTGCGCTAGCTGGAGAGCGATCCTGGATCGTATCCTCCTCTATTTGCGGCGGCCTTCCCCCGGGAGAGAGCCTGACCTTGGGCTCCTTCAAGTTCACCGCCGACATGGCAGGCCGGGTCGAAATCAACCTACCGGCCATCCCCGTCATCCCAGGTTCTCTTAACGAACCCCAGGTCGATCACTCCCGACAAGGGGAGCATGCGCCCCTGTCAGAGCTGAAAAGACACGCAAGGTGTTTTGATCCCATGCAGAAACTGGAGGCCACACCGACCGTCTAGTTGGTCGCAATGGTTTGTGACCGATGCCACCTCGACGAAACATCGGAGGATTGCCTCATCACCGAGCCTAATGCTCACGAGGGCACCGATGCAGTCAGCATCGCTTCGGCCTCAGACGGCGGAGAAGGCTACAGGGGCCCACTCCGCCTCACTAACGAGGATGAGAACACCAACCTCCACCCGCTGACGAAGTCACGTACTCCGATCTCCAGGGAGGATTAAAGACCTCCCCAATCTCAAAAACTGGCCACTCCACCGACCAAGAAGAGTCTCAACCCGAGACCCCGCGAGCGATATTCCTCCACCAGGAAATGATGACTGAGCCAACCACGAACGCACCGCAAACAGTAGCTGCGATGGAGGCTGTCACCTTAGGGACGCCTACGTCGAGGCCGGTCGCCACCACAACGCAGCCGCTCACTAATCCCATGGCAACACCTGAGCAGCAGGTCAGAACGGGCCTCGCAATGGGTTCACAACCGAGATTCACAACGACGGCGGTGACTCACCAGAACACGTCGTCCACACTACCCCATAACAGGATACGCCTTGAAGTACTTCACAATGCCCATTGTAGGCACCGACCCATCCTTGAAGATACTAGAGGCCAACCAGGTATCCCAAATAAACGCATAGTTCGTGCTGCCGCAAAGTACGGTGGAAGCCTCAGTCCGCGAGGCATGATGGTATGAGATGATGACGGGCGAACACATGCGCCCACCACGTCGCCAACCATGGAACCTCCTGAACGACCACGCCAACAGAGGTTGGGAACAGGGAATAGGGTTCGATGAACCTGCCCATGAGGCCGCCACACCACCAACTCCGACCCGCGGCCTCCAGGAGGCAGCGGCACTGGCTGAACGGCTAAAGACAACACCAGTAGACCCAAAGCTCTTGGTCGACCTCACCCAAATACTCCACAAGACAGTGGAGCTTCAAGATAACATCTCACGCTCGAAGGATAGGATGATGGGCACCAAAAGTGTACTATAAACTACCAACAACCCGTCTTGCGAACAACGATAAGAGTCCATTCCATGGCCAGAGGTCACGCCAGTGGCCCCCGTGACACATCTGCGGCAACCCATATCGGTCGTCGCTCTACAACAGCGGGCGGCCTTACCACTTACAAGCCTAATGCCAACTGAACAACCTCATCACCAACACAATGGATGTGGATGGGCAGCGGAAACAAACATACCACACCTGGGGGACTCCTTCTGATGGTGCAAAATAACGTCAGATTCATCAGTAGGGGTCTAAGCGCAGGTGGAAGTTATGGACCAGAGGTCAAACGAGGGGTTTCTCCAGGTTCGAGCCTCCGGAGAGCATTAAATTTGGGTGCCTTGGGCATCCCCAAGCTTAGGGTCTTGTCGCTCCTTATTTTGTCATCCATCGTCATCTCATCCAAAACTTGAAAGGTTCGACCACACAAAACTCAACAAAACCTCGCGAGATCCATTGGTATAATAAAATAATCTTTAACTTATGTATTGTTATAAATAGATTCATAACTGTTCATACATAATACCTACTGTATTATATCATCTCCATGACTTATATCCCCCGTAGAAGCCTCAAAACAAGCACACTATGCAATAAAAACAGAATTTGTCTAAAACAGAAAAATACGTAATGATGAATTTTTTAACCATACTTATGTAGTTCTGGTAATTCTGAAAAAATAGGAAAACATAAAAAATTATCATCCCAATATTTTATAAAAATGTCAACAAATGATCACGTTCCAAATAAAAAATGAAAATTCATATACTGGGCACAAAAATTCTGTTTCTGCACAAGATCAAATCAACACATGTTTAAATTATCGCAAAGGCTTTACTTGGCACAAAAATCAAAATAAAAGGTACAAACATAATAATTATAGTAGAAATAATCATGTAGACTAAGAAAACAGAAAATAAATAAAGTATAACTATTGGGTTTCCTCCCAACACGCTCTTTATTTATAGCCATTGAGATAGGCTTGAGTTTTTTAATGATGCTCACTTGAAAGACAAAAATTAAAGCACAAAGAGAGCATTGATAACCCACAAGTATAGGGGATCGTAACAGTTTTCGAGGGAAGTATTTTATCCAAATTTGTTGATTAGACACAAGGGGAGCCGAAGAATATATATTGGTCTGGGCAGATGAGTTGTCAATTCAACCACACCAGTTTATCTCTCTGTAGCAAAAGTCTTAGTAGCACCACAAAATAGTAGTAGTAATTGTAACGGTAACAACATCAGTTTTATAGTGATTGTAACAGTAGTAGCAACAATAGTAAATTAGAAAGATTCAGTATATGAAAAGTGTAGGCCATGGATCAGCGATGAATAATGATTTAGATGACATCAAACATGTAACAGTTACATACTAGAGCGGCACCGAACTAGCTCCAATTCATCAATGTAATATTGGCATGTATTCCGTATATAGTCATACATGCTTATAATAAGAACTAGCATGACATCTTTACTCCTACCCTCCCGTGACAGTGGGGTCCATAAGGAAATCTAAGGGATATTAAGGCCTCCTTTTAATAGATAACCGGAACAAAGCATTAACTCATGGTGTATAGATGATATCCTCAAACTAGGGAAATCACCTGAAAGAATCCCAATTATTGTCACCTTGGGTTATGTGGATCATGACACGTGATAGGTGCATACAACTTGCAAGATAGGATCTAAAACACTCTCATATTCATGAACACATAACAGGTTCATATCTTAAATCATGGCACCCGGGCCCTAGTGACAAGCATTAAGCATAGCAAAGTCATAGCAACATGAATCTCAGAACATAGTGGATACTAGGGATCAAGCCCTATCAAAATAACTCGATTACATGATAAATCTCATCCAATCACATCACCGTCCAACAAAGCCTACAAAGGAATTACTCACTCCCGGTGGTGAGCATCATGGGGGTGTTGATGAAGAAGGGTTGGTGATGACGATGGCGACGAATCCCGCTCTTCGGAGCCCCAAACGAACTCCAGATCAGCCCCCCTGAGGAAGAACAGGAGGTGGTGGCAGCTTTGTCTCGTGAAACGGGATGAAAACTTCTCTCTTATTTTTTTCTCCGGAAATAGGAATTTATAGGACTCATAAACGTTTAATAATAAAAAAGCGTTTGTGTTTTATTACATAGAAAATAGCAGTTCTGTACGCACCGTAACGAACTGCTCTATGCATGAGGCGGTTGAGGCCCGCGGCGCGCTCTGCTCGCGCTCGTGCGTGCGCGCTCTGCCGATGTCCCTCCACGCGCGAACATCACGTATGTTTGGGGCGCCATATGCATGCGGTTGCACCGCACCCGGTGCCACCATGGAGTTATACGTGCACCACCATGCAGTTAAGCATTGCAAAAACTGCCATGCGGACGTGCCGAAATTCCAGGCCGTCCGGCGCCCACCCTTTTATTCCCGCGGCCATTTACCTTCATCTCTTCCACCTCCCGATCGCGCCACATAACACAAGAAGCACACCCACGGCGACAAATAATAGAGAGAGGATGCACATCTCTTCATCGCTTCAACCTTCCCGCGTGGATCCAATGGCGGCTGCCGGTAACGAGCGGCAGTTCGCCATTATTGTCAAAGTGGACACCCACATCAGGAAGACAAACCTCTCGGTGGTGTACACCAACGACCCAGTCGTGGTCGAGAACTCCATCAACACGTTGGAGCATCTGCTTGCTGAGGATGACAAGTACAAAGTGGTCGGCTTTAATCTCAAGTACACCGGCGGTCGTGTCGGGCATGATCAGAAGGTTGCTATCGCCCAGTTGTGCGTGCGCCATCATGTGCTCGTCTACCACTACTGCCTGGCCACAAGGCCTTCCGGGCGTTATGCTAGGTTTATCAACAGCCCCGACTACAGGTTTGCAATGGTGGACACCACCAACGATCTAAAGATGCTCAAGACTTCTGGCTTGTCCTGCCAGAAGCTTGTCAACATCCAAGGTCAGTACAGGGTGTGGGGCGGTGAGACGAAGAAGCAGAAGGACTCCCTGGTTGACCTCGTCGCAGCCATCATCGACCCCTACTACACAGACATGAAGGTTGAGTGTGACAAGGACAAGTCTGTCTTGCAGAAGGCCTGGGTGAACGAACTGGATGAAGAACACATTAAGTACGTGGCCGAGGACATGCACACAAGCTACGAGATGTATAGGAGGATCGTTGACGTGAGGAAGTTCCTCCTTCCTGCAGACGGCGAGGGATAGCCACAAGCAGAGCAGGGGCGGCAACCGTTGTGAGAAGAACAATATGATTTGAAGATCGTCTACTTGTAAATTTATATTGAGGAATGTACACGTATTGTGTAGTCACTTATGTAATTAGATGTTCAAGTTGGTTATGCAACAACGTTGGTGTTCTGTAGACAGAGCATAGATGTTGTAAAAAACTAGCAAATCACATCTCATACAATTGTTTAGCAGCAACCGTTTGCCTACAACACATAGCTTGTCAAGATGAATCGTTTGGGTTATTATTGGTCTTCCCACACAATTCTAATGAATGAACTGGTTGCTGGGTATCACACACACCTTCTTATGCTAACTCGTTTGTGTTCTACTAGATCAGTGCAAACAGTTTATCCGAGTGAACTGTATGTCGTACTTCGCACACATATGTGTTTTGTAACCGTTTGTGTTATCTTGGCTAATCACAAACAGTTGAGAAGAACCAACTGTATGCCACATATCGCACACGTAAGTCTTTTCTAAATCGTATTTGATGGTTCCACCATCACAAACAGTTTTCGTTATTGGCGATGGAGCTATAACTATACCATTTGCGATTGATGGATCGCACACAATTTGGTCGAAGGGTCTTTGATTTATGTGTCGTATTAGGACCTTCCTTCAGTAGTGGGTGCTCAATCCCAATGATAGAAAGGGACGTGACACATATTGTATTGCTTCCACTAAGGGTAAAACGATGGGGTTCATTCATATTAATTGGATTTACTTTGTCTACATCATGTTGTCATCCTCCAAGCATTACTCTGTTTTTACTTAACACTCCAGATGCATGTTGGATAGCGGTCGATGGGTGGAGTAATAGTAGTAGATGCAGGCAGGAGTCAGTCTACTTGCTTATGGACTTGATGCCTATATACATGATCATTGCTGTGAATAAATATTACATAACTATGCACTTTTCTATCAACTGCCCAATAGTAATTTGTCTAGCCACCGTATGCTGTCTTCGAGAGAGAAGCCTCTAGCGAACACTATTGCCCCCGGGTCTCCTCAGAAATATATTTGCAAAAACTCTAAATACCTTGTTGCTATTATTTACTTTCTTTTTATTTGCAATTTATATTTATCAAATTATCTATCTATCACTACTTATCGCTTGCAAGTAACGAGTTCAAGGGGATTTACAACCCTCTTGCCCGCGTTGGGTGCAAGTGTGTGCTCTTTTGTGTGTAGGCGCTGAAGAAGGGAATTTGCGTGGTTGTCCAATTGGTTCAATAACCTTGATTCTCAGTGAGGGATATACTTACCTCTACTGTGCTGCATCATCCCCTCCTATTCGAGGATAATCCCAACGCAGTTTACAAGTATCAGGAAGGATTTCTGGTGCCGCTGCCCCCACCAAATTCCTATCAAGTACCTTCTCACAAATTATCATTCATTTGTTCTACTTTTTATTTTTTGTTAATTGCTATAAAAATAAAAAATAGAAAAATATTTATCTTTGCTAGTTTACTTGTTCGCTTGCTTCACTTGTTAATTGCTTGCTTGAAGTTGCTACCATGTCTGAGTCAATCATTGAGAAGAGTGAGGATGGTAAGACCCCGAAACTGGAAACTCCTCCACAATGAGATGTAAAAGTTTTGGTTGTTGGGAAGGGGAATATCATAGGGAAAATAATTATCCAAGAATTCTTTAATTGTACGGATGCCTTGGCTTGCAAAGATACGCATATTCTTAAAAGAACCCATAATTATGTCGATGCTATTTCTGCACTTGTCTTTAAAGTTGAAAGAAGATTTATGCGTACTCGCCCTACTTTGGAAATAATTTTCTATGAGATACCAGTCATAAAAAACCCCAAGTTTAAAAAGATAGACACTCTTATCCACATGAATGAATTTGATTATATAGTGCGAGAGGCTCGAGAGATTTTTGATCACTATAACATGAGTCGTGAACATCCCGTGATATATGAAATTCTATACAATGAGGACTATATGATGAGGTATGTGTTTCATGATAACCACACCTTTGATGAAAATACCAAGAAGGAAGTTCCTCCTATTCGCATTATCCCACAAGTTTTCAATGCTATTAATAAACAATATTCCTCGATAGTGACTGAGAATATGGAAGGTTTTGAGGAAAGTAGCATTGAGAATGCTAAGATATTACTAGATGATGTGTTCCCTATTGTATTTGAAAAACTTCCTCATGAACACACATCTCAAAATGCAAACACCAAAGATTACAACACTTGATACTATGCATTATGCCTAGCTATGGGCATAAAACGACAGCACTTGTTGGGAGGCAACCCAATACTTATCTTTAAATTTTTGTTTTTTACTTTCTATCTTGGTGTGATAACATGATTATTGCTACTGTAATGATTGTATTTTTATGTTTAAATTAGTGTTTGTGCTAGTAAAGCCTTTGGGATGACTTGTATGATAAGTATAATCATACGGTACAAAAATAGAAACCTTTTTCGTCCAATGTAGAATTCCTAGGATTTTACTGGAACGTAGTTTTGATCTTAATTTCTTACACGGTATTCAAATACAAATTCCCCAAGTTGTCCTAATTTGTCAGAATTTTTGGAGTTACAAAAGTATGGTGTTTGCACAGATCATTACAGATTGTTTTGTTTTAGACAGATTCTGTTTTTGCTTGAATAGTTTGCTTGTTTTGATGATGCTATGGTTTGTATCAAGGGGTATAAGCCCAGTTAGAATACATTACCTTATGAAATAATAAAATATGAATCAATTTATAATAGTACCTAAGGTTTTTGATTTACCTATCATACTAACGAAGCTCACGAGTTTTCTGTTGAGTTTTGTGTGCTGAAGTTTTCAAGTTTTGGGTGAGATCACGATGGATGAAGAAATAAGGAGCGGCAAGATCCTCAGCTTGGGGATGCCCAAGGCACCCCAAGGTAAAATTCTAGGAAGAATCAAGCGTCTATGCTTGGGGATTCCCCAGAATGCATCCCCTCTTTCGTCTCAGTCCATTGGTATGTCACTTGGAGCTACATTTTATTCATCACATGATATGTGTTCTGCTTGGAGTGTCGTGTGTTATAGTTTGCTTTTGTTTTAGTTTTCCACAATCATTATTTGCTGGAGATACCTACTTGAGAGAGACACATGTTCACCATGATTTGTTAGAATACTCTATGTGATTAGCTTATATCTTTTGAGCTAAGATGTTGCTCTAGTGCTTCACTTATGTCTTTTAGAGCACGGTGGCGTATAGATTTTATAGAAATAATTGAACTCTTGTGCTTCACTTAAATTAGTTTGAGAGTCTAACAAATAGTGACGGTAAATTGCATGGGTTATAAGACTAGTCCAAAAATAATAGGTATTCAAGGAGTGCATAATCAAAACCTTCATGTAGCAGATAAAAAAGAAATTGTGGGGTAATGATGTCGATGTGGTAATATGAAAGGGCGTGCGCGCATGGTTGTTGGTTAGTAGAAATATCGATAGTTTAAGGGTGTTAATTTGTTGTTCATATAAATATTGGTTATGGCATGGTGATGATGTGTGAGCATTCTTATTCCTCATTGAAATCCTAGAGTTGTTAAGGTCAGGGACGAGCGATGGTTAACTCCTACTAACCTCCTCCCTAGGGGTATGCGAGTAGTACTTGCTTTGAGAGAGCTAATAAAGCTTTGAAATAAATATATGAGTTCTTTATGACTAATATGAATCCATGGATGTACGCACACTCACCTTTTCATAATATGCTAACCTCTTCGGTACCGCGCATTGCCCGTTCTCACCTCGAGGATTGGTGCAGCCTTCGCCGGTGCATCCAAACCCCGCGACATGATACGATCCATTGTACATAAGCCCCCTTATATCTTCCTCAAAACAGCCACCATACCTACCTATCATGGCATTTCCATAGCCATTCCAAGATATATTTCCATGCAACTTCCACCATCATATTACATGACTTGTGTGTTCGTCATCATATTGCTTTGCATGTTGGGGAACGTTGCATGGGAAACAAAAATTTTCCTACGCACACGCAAGATCTATCCATGGTGATGAGCATCTACGAGAGGGAGAGTGGATCTACATACCCTTGTAGATCGCTAAGTGGGAAGCGTTAAGAAACGAGGTTGATGTAGTCGAACGTCTTCGCGATCCAAATCGGCGAGTGTCCCGCGATCCCATCATGATCCATCTCGCGATCCAATCTCGATCCGTCTCGCAATCCCATCACGATCCGTCCCGCGATCAAATCACGAATCGTCTCGCGATCCTGATCACGGTCCTTCCGATCTAGCACCGAATGGACGGCACCTCCGCGTTCAGCACACGTACAGCTCGATGACGATCTCCGCCTTCTTGATCCAGCAAGAGGGAGCGGAGAGGTAGAAGAGTTCTCCGGCAGCGCGACGGCGCGGCGGCGATGGTGGTGGAACTAATTCCAGCAGGGCTTCGCCTAAGCACCGCTGAAACGATCTAGAGGAGAAACTGCAATCTAGAGGAGAGGCTAGCACGTGGCTATTAGGGTTATTTTTCTCCTCTAAATCATCTAGTATATATAGGAGGGAGGGAGGGGAGGAGGCAGCCTCAATCAAGGGCTGGCCGAAATTGGAGGTGGAGGAGTCCTACTCCAATCCTACTAGGAGTAGGATTCCTCCTCTCCACTTGGAAACACTTTCCACCTTTCCACCTTTGGGTTTTTTCCACCTCCAGCCACATGGGCCTTAGTGGGGGGCTTGGCCAGCCCACTAAGGGCTGGCTTGACTCCTCCCACAGCCCATGAGGCCCCTTGGGTCGAAATACCCCTCCCGATGGTCCCCGGTACCCCTCCCGGCACTCCCGGTACACTACCGAAGTACCCGAAACTTTTCCGGTGACCAAAACGGGACTTCCTATATATCAATCTTTACCTCCAGACCATTTCGGAGCTCCTCGTGACGTCCGGGATCTCATCCGGGACTCCGAACAACCTTCGGTCACCACCATACATAACTTTACTATACCGAAACGTCACCGAACCTTAAGTGTGCAGACCCTGCGGGTTCGACAACTATGTAGACATGAACGAGACACCTCTACGGCCAATAACCAATAGTGGGACCTGGATGCGCATATTGGTTCCCACATATTCTACGAAGATCTTTAGCGGTTGAACCTCTATGTCAAGGATTCAGTTAATCCCGTATGATGTTCCCTTTGTTTTTCGGTATGTTACTTGCCCGAGATTCGATCGTCGGTATCTCTATACCTAGTTCAATATCGTTACCGGCAAGTCTCTTTACTCGTTCCGTAATACAAGATCCCGTGGCTAACACTTTAGTCACATTGCTTGCAAGGCTTATAGTGATGTTGTATTACCGAGTGGGCCCTGAGATACCTCTCCGTCACACGGAGTAACAAATCCCAGTCTTGATCCATGCCAATTCAACAGACACCCTCGGAGATACCTGTAGAGCATCTTTATAGTCACCCAGTTACGTTGTGACGTTTGATACACACAAGGTATTCCTCCGGTGTCAGTGAGTTGCATGATCTCATGGTCATAGGAACAGATACTTGAGATGCAGAAAACAATAGCAATAAACTGACACGATCATATGCTATGTTCATAGTTTGGGTCTTGTCCATCACATCATTCTCCTAATGATGTGATCCCGTTATCAAATGACATCTCATGTCCATGGCTAGGAAACCTTGACCATCTTTGATCAACGAGCTAGTTTATTAGAGGCATACTAGGGACACAGTGTTGTCTATGTACCCACACATGTATTTGAGTTTCCAATCAATACAATTATAGCATGGATAATAAACGATTATCATGAACAAGGAAATATAATAATAACTAAATTATTATTGCCTCTAGGGCATATTTCCAACAGTCTCCCACTTGCACTAGAGTCAATAATCTAGTTCACATCACCATGTGATTTACATTGTTATGAATCTAACACCCAATGCTTTCTGGGGTTCGATCATGCTTTGCATGTGAGAGAGGTCTTTAGTCAACGGTCTGCAACATTCAGATCCGTGTGTTCTTTGCAAATCTATATGTCATACTGCAGATGCTACCACGCTCCACTTGGAGCTATTCCAAATGGTTGCTCCACTATACGTATCCTGACTGCTACTCAGAGTCGTCCGGATAGGTGTCAAAGCTTGCATCGACGTAACCCTTTACGACGAACTCTTTATCACCTCCATAATCGAGAAATATTTCCTTAGTCCTCTAGTTACTAAGGATAATCTTGACCGCTGTCCAGTGATCCACTCCTGGACCACTCTTGTACCCCTTGACAGACTCATGGCAAGGCACACACTAGGTGCGGTACACAGCATGGCATACTATACAGAGCCTATGGATAAGGCATAGGGGACGACCTTCGTCCTTTCTCTTTCTTCTGCCGTGGTCGAGCTTTGAGTCTCACTGAACTCCACACCTTACAAATCAGGCAAGAACTCTTTCTTTGACTAATCCATTTTGAACTCTTTCAAAATCTTGTCAAGGTATGTACTCATTGAAAGTTTTACCAAACGTCTTGATCTATCTCTATAGATCCTGACGCCCAACATTTAAGTAGCTTCATTCCAGGTTTTCCTTTGAAAAACTCCTTTTCAAACAACCCTTTATGCTTTTCAGAAATTCTACATCATTTCCGATCAACAATATGTCATCCACATATACTTATCAGAAATTCTATAGTGCTCCCACTCACTTTATTGTAAATACAAGTTTCTCATAAACTTTGTATAGACTCAAAAACTTTGATCACCTCATCAAAGCGTATATTCCAACTCCGAGATGCTTGCTCCAGTCCATAGAAGGATTGCTGGAACTTGCATACATTTTAGCATCCTTAGGACTGACAAAACCTTCTGGTTGTATCACATACAACCTTTCCTCACGAAAACCGTTAAGGAAACTCTGTTTTGACATCCATCTGCCAGATTTCATAATCGAAAAATGCAGCAACTGCTAACATAATTCCAACAGACTTTAGCATCGCTACGGGTGAGAAAGTCTCATCGTAGTCAACTCCTTGAACTTATGAAAAACCCTTTGCCACAAGTCGAGCTTTATAGACGGTGACATTACCGTCCGCGTCCGTCTTCCTTTTAAAGATCCATTTGTTCTGAATGGCCTTTCGCCCTTCAGGTAATACTTCCAAAGCCCATACTTTGTTTTCTTACATGGATCCCATCTCGGATTTCATGGCCTCTAACCATTTCTCGGAATCCGGGCCCATCATCGCTTCTCCATAGCTCGTAGGTTCATCGTTGTCCAACAACATGACCTCTAAGACAGGGTTGCCGTACCACTCAGGAGCAGTACGCGTCCTTGTCGACCTATGAGGTTCGATAGTAACTTGATCCGAAGCTTTATGATCATCATCATTAACTTCCTCTTCAACTAATGTAGGCTCCACAGAAACAACTTTCTGCGCCGCGCTGGTTGAAATAAAGGTTCAACAACCTCATCAAGTTCTATCTTCCTCCCACTCAATTCTTTCGAGAGAAACTCTTTCTCGAGAAAGGACCCATTTTAGCAACAAACACTTTGTGCTTGGATCTGAGATAGAAGGTTTACCCAACTGTTACGTTAGGGTATTCTATGAAGATGCATTTGTCCGCTTTGGGTTCGAGCTCATCAGGTTGAAAACCTTTTCCACATAAGCGTCGCAGCCCCAAACATTAAGAAATGACAGCTTAGGTTTCTGCCAAACCAAAATTCATACGGTGTCATCTCAACGGACTTAGATGGTGCCCCCTTTTAAAGTGAATGTAGTTGCCTCTAATGCATAACCCCAAAACGATAGTGGCAAATCGATAAGAGACATCATAGTACGCACCATATCCAATAGAGCACGACTACGACGTTCGGACACACCATCACACTATGGTGTTCCAGGTGGCGTGAGTTGTGGAACAACTTCCACATTGTCTTAAGTTGTATACCAAACTCGTAACTCAGACATTTACCTCTACGATCATATCGTAGATATTTTATCTTCTTGTCACGATGATCTCAAACTTCACTCTGAATTTGTTTGAACTTTTCAAATGTTTCAGACTTGTGTTTCATTAAGTAAATATCCCCATATGTACTCAAATCATCAGTGAAGGTAGGAAAATAATGATATCCACCGCACGCTACAACACTCATTGGACCGAATACATCAACATGTATCATTTCCAATAAGTCACTTGCCCGCTCCATCATACCGGAAAACGGGGTCTTAGTCATCTTGCCCATGAGGCATGGTCCGCATGTCTCAACCGATTCGAAATCGAATGAGTCCAAAGATCCATCAGCATGGAGTTTCTTCATGCGTTTTACACCAATATGACATTTAGCGGCAGTGCCACAAGTATGTGATACTATCATTATTAACTTTGTATCTTTTGGCATCAATATTATGAACATGTGTATCACTACGATCAAGATTCAATAAACCATTCTCATTGGGTGCATGACCATTGAAGGTATTATTCATGTAAACAGAATAGCCATTATTCTCTAACTTGAATGAATAACCGTATTGCAATAAACATGATCTAATCATGTTCATGCTCAATGCAAAAACCAAATAACATTTATTTAGGTTCATCACTAATCCCGAAGGTAGAGAGAGCGTGTGATGGTGATCACATCAACCTTGGAAACACTTCCAACACTCATCGTCACCTCACCCTTAGCTAGCCTCCGTTTATTCCGTAGCTTTTATTTCGAGTTACTAACATTTAGCAACCGAACCGGTATTCAATACCCATGTGCTACTAGGAGTACTAGCAAGGTACACATCAATAACACGTATATCAAATATACTTCTATCGACTTTGCCAGCCTTCTTATCTACCAAGTATCTAGGGTTGTTCCGCTTCAGCGACCGTTCTCCTCATAATAGAAGCACTTAGTCTCGGGTTTGGGTTCAACCTTGGGTTTCTTCACTGGAGCAGCAACTGACTTGCCATCCATGAAGTTTCCCTCCTAGCCCTTGCCCTTCTCGAAACTAGTGGTTTCACTAACCATCAACACTTGATGCTCCTTCTTGATTTCTACCTTCGCGGTGTCAAACATCGCGAATAGCTCAGGGATCATTATTTCTATCCCTGGCATTTTATAGTTCATCACGAGGCTCTAGTAGCTTAGTGACAGTGACTTGGAGAACTATATCAATCACTATCTTATCTGGAAGATCAACTCCCACTCGATTCAAGCGATTGTAGCACCTAGACAATCTGAGCACATGCTCACCGATTGAGCTATTCTCCTTCATCTTGCAGGCAAAGAATCTTGTTGGAGGTCTCATACCTCTCAACACGGGCACGAGCCTGAGATCCCAATTTCAGCTCTTAGAACATCTCATATGTTCCGTGACGTTCAAAACGTTTTGGAGCCTCAATTCTAAGCCGTAATGCATGACGCACTGAACTATCAAGTAGTCATCAGAACGTGCCTGTCAGATGTTCACAACATCAACAGACGACGCTTGAGGGGGTGGCGCACCGAGCGGTGCATTAAGGACATAAGCCTTTTGTGCAGCAATGAGGACAATCCTCAGATCACGGACCCAGTCCGCATTATTGCTACCATCATCTTTCAACTCTATTTCTCTAGGAACATATAAAAATTCAAGGGAGCTATAGCGCGAGCTAGTAATCTACAACATAATTTGCAAAGACATTTTGACTATGTTCATGATAATGAGTTTAGTTAATCATATTACTTAAAAACTCCCACTCAAATTGACATCCCTCCGGTCATTCGAGTGTCACATGATCCAAATCAACCAACTCAAGTCCGATCATCACGTGAGTTGAGGTGGTTTCAATGGTGAACATCTTCATGTTGATCATATCTACTATATGACTCATGTTCGACCTTTCGGTCTCTTGTGTTCCGAGGCCATGTCTGTACATGCTAGGCTCGTCAAGTTTAACCCGAGTGTTCCGCACGTGCAACACTGGCTTGCACCCGTTGTATGTGAACGTAGAGTCTATCACACCCGATCATCACGTGGTGTCTCAAAACGACGAACTTTCGCAACGGTGCACACTCGGGGAGAACACAATTTTATCTTGAAATTTTAGTGAGGGATCACCTTATAATGCTACCGTCGTCCTATGCAAAATAAGATGCATAAAATGATTAACATCACATGCAAATCATAAGTGACATGATATGGCCATGAACTTGTGCTTTTGATCTCCATCTTCAAAGCACCGGCATGATCTCCATCATCACCGGCATAACACCATGATCTCCATCATCTTGATCTCCATCAATGTGTCGCCATGGGGTTGTCACGCCGACTGTTGCTTCCACGACTATTGCTAACTCATAGCGATAAAGTAAAGCAAAAATGGCGAAAATAATTAAAGACAACCCTATGGCTCCTGCCGGTTGCCGTACTCATAGACATGCAAGTCGTGATATTCTATACAATACATGATCATCTCATACATCACATATATCTCATCATGTAATTGGCCATATCACATCACAACATACCCTGCAAAAACAAGTTAGACGTCCTCTAATTGTTGTTGCAAGTTTTACGTGGCTGCTACGGGTATCTAGCAAGAACAATTCTTACCTACGCAAAAACCACAACGGTGATACAAAAATTGCTATTCAACCTTCTCAAGGACCGCCTTTGTCAAATCCGATCCGACTAAAGTGGGAGAAACAGACACCCACCAGCCATCTTTATGCAACGAAGTTACATGTCAGTTGATGGAACCGGTCTCTCGTAAGCGTACGAGTAATGTTGGTCCGGGCCGCTTCATCCCACAATACCGCCGAATCAAGAAAAGACCAAGGGAGGAAGCAATCTGAATATCAACGCCCACAAACCCTTTTGTGTTCTACTCGAGATCTCATCTACACATAGACCTAGCTCATGATGCCACTGTTGGGGAACGTTGCATGGGAAACAAAAAATTTCCTACGCACACGCAAGATCTATCCATGGTGATGAGCATCTACGAGAGGGAGAGTGGATCTACATACCCTTTTAGATCGCTAAGCGGGAAGCGTTAAGAAACGCGGTTGATGTAGTCGAACGTCTTCGCGATCCAAATCGCCGAGTGTCCCGCGATCCCATCACGATCCATCTCGCGATCCAATCTCGATCCGTCCCGCGATCCCATCACGATCCGTCCCGCGATCAAATCACGAATCGTCTCGCGATCCTGATCACGGTCCTTCTGATCTAGCGCCGAATGGACGGCACCTCCGCGTTCAGCACACGTACAGCTCGATGACGATCTCCGCCTTCTTGATCCAGCAAGAGGGAGCGGAGAGGTAGAAGAGTTCTCCGGCGGCGCGACGGCGCGGCGGCGATGGTGGTGGAACTAATTCCAGCAGGGCTTCGCCTAAGCACCGCTGAAACGATCTAGAGGAGAAACTGCGATCTAGAGGAGAGGCTAGCACGTGGCTATGAGGGTTATTTTTCTCCTCTAAATCCTCTAGTATATATAGGAGGGAGGGAGGGGAGGAGGCAGCCTCAAACCCTCAAGGGCTGGCCGAAATTGGAGGTGGAGGAGTCCTACTCCAATCCTACTAGGAGTAGGATTCCTCCTCTCCACTTGGAAACACTTTCCACCTTTCCACCTTTGGGTTTTTTCCACCTCCAGCCACATGGGCCTTAGTGGGGGGCTTGGCCAGCCCACTAAGGGCTGGCTTGACTCCTCCCACAGCCCATGAGGCCCCTTGGGTCGAAATACCCCTCCCGATGGTCCCCGGTACCCCTCCCGGCACTCCCGGTACACTACCGAAGTACCCGAAACTTTTCCGGTGACCAAAACGGGACTTCCTATATATCAATCTTTACCTCCGGACCATTTCGGAGCTCCTCGTGACGTCCGGGATCTCATCCGGGACTCCGAACAACCTTCGGTCACCACCATACATAACTCTACTATACCGAAACGTCACCGAACCTTAAGTGTGCAGACCCTGCGGGTTCGAGAACTATGTAGACATGAACGAGACACCTCTACGGCCAATAACCAATAGCGGGACCTGGATGCCCATATTGGTTCCCACATATTCTACGAAGATCTTTATCGGTTGAACCTCTATGTCAAGGATTCAGTTAATCCCGTATGATGTTCCCTTTGTTTTTCGGTATGTTACTTGCCCGAGATTCGATCGTCGGTATCTCTATACCTAGTTCAATATCGTTACCGGCAAGTCTCTTTACTCATTCCGTAATACAAGATCCCGTGGCTAACACTTTAGTCACATTGCTTGCAAGGCTTATAGTGATGTTGTATTACGGAGTGGGCCCTGAGATACCTCTCCGTCACACGGAGTAACAAATCCCAGTCTTGATCCATGCCAATTCAACAGACACCCTCGGAGATACCTGTAGAGCATCTTTATAGTCACCCAGTTACGTTGTGACGTTTGATACACACAAGGTATTCCTCCGGTGTCAGTGAGTTGCATGATCTCATGGTCATAGGAACAGATACTTGAGATGCAGAAAACAATAGCAATAAACTGACACGATCATATGCTATGTTCATAGTTTGGGTCTTGTCCATCACATCATTCTCCTAATGATGTGATCCCGTTATCAAATGACATCTCATGTCCATGGCTAGGAAACCTTGACCATCTTTGATCAACGAGCTAGTTTATTAGAGGCATACTAGGGACACAGTGTTGTCTATGTACCCACACATGTATTTGAGTTTCCAATCAATACAATTATAGCATGGATAATAAACGATTATCATGAACAAGGAAATATGATAATAACTAAATTATTATTGCCTCTAGGGCATATTTCCAACATTGCATGATCATGTAGCTGACATGGTATTTGTGGAAAAGCCACCGTTCATCATTGTTTACATGTTATGCTAGATTGTTGCACATCCTGGTACACTGCCAGAGGCATTCATATAGAGTCATCTTGTTTAGTATTTTTTCATATCAAGTAGTAAGTAAATGAAAGTGTGATGATTGACGTGGCTTGAGACTGCGTCAGTATTTCCCCAAAGAGGAAGGGATGTGTAGGGTAACGCAGCAGAAAACAAAAAAATTCCGACCTACGTACCAGCCCAGGATCACTATGGAGACTGCATACGAGGTTTGATCTGTTTCGTTACCGACTCGTAGCGCAGCGGAAGTAGAGTCGATGACGATCGGCGGTGCAGATTCCCGCAGCTAGGATTTACAACCTCCCAACCACGAGGATGTATACCCTCATCCGCCCCCGGACAGCCCTCCGGGAGGCGGTCGGACAGTCCCTCGGACGGTGTCACGGACAGCCCTTCGGGAGGACCATCGAAACTCGGACAGTCACTCGGACAGCCCTTCGGGAGGACCATCGAAACTCGGACAGTCACTCGGACAGCCCTTCGGGAGGACCATCGAAACTCGGACAGCCCTTTGGGAGGCACTCTCAAACTAAGACCGAAACTACGATCTCTCTACAGAGTTGCACACATGCGGTCTCAACTATCCGGCAGGGCTTTGCCGTCCAGAACTAGTTCCTGCCGGAACCCAGACAGCCTTTCGGCTCTACGAAACTATTTCGCTGGGAGGGAGAGAGAAGCCAGACAAGTCTATGGCATGTGTATGAGAGCAAGGATGAGATTTGGGCTGCCCCCTCCACCTCTATTTATAGGAGAAGGAGGGGTGGAGGGGCTGAAATTTCAGCCACATCCATCCATGTCATCTCCAAGATATTTTGGAGCAAAAGCCCAAAAAGGTGGCTTTCCAAAAAGTAATCCAAAAGGCACTTTCACTATTCGCGACGACATATTTCAGCGTCCGTTCGAACTGAAAATATTCATGTGGGCTTAGAACATTTCTAGTACCCACTAAAATAATTTTCAACGCGATCCGAAACAATTCCGGTTTAGTGATTTTCATCTGCGAAAAGCATCTGAAGCGGTTCCGGCAGCTCCGGAACATTTCCGGTTTTCATCCCGGAAAATTCCAGAAAGTTTCCAGAACGATTCTGGCACCCTCCAAGAATTATCAGGCATGTGCCGAAACCATTTTGACTTTATGGTGTACTCTGAAACAACTTTTCGGTTTAGTGATTTTCATATGTGAAAAGCAACTAAAGTGGTTCCGGCAGTCCGGAACATTTCCGGTTTTGTCTCTGAAAAATCTCAGAAGTTACTGGAACAATTCTGGTACCTTCCAATAATTTCCAGGCATGTGCCGAAACCAATTTGACTTTATGGAATACCCTGAAACAACTTTTCAGTTTCACCGTAACTATTCCGATATCCTCTCCGGAACGTTTCCGTTTCGTCCGAAACTTTTTCGGTGATTTTCTCTCAGACTCCCCGTCTAGTATTCAGCAGATAGATGACCCTTAAGCGTGTGACCCTATAGGTTCGGTGAAGTATAGACATGACCCGGAACCCCTTCCGATCAATGATCAACATCGGAGCCGTGGACACCCATATTGGCCCCTATACCCACACGAATGAATATTCGAGTGAACCTCCAGTTGCCGTGTGCTATTCCTGTTACTTCGCGATATGTTACAAATACCCGAGGTGAGACATGTTGGCATCCCCGTGGATCAACAACTTGTCCACTATGCCAGTTACCTCGTTACCGGTATTGTTCTCTTTTCTCGTTCCCGTGTTCCGGCATCCCCGTGATCAAATCACAAAGTGTCTAGCCAGACGATGATGGATACCGTAACACCGAGAGGGCCCAGAGATATCTCTCCATCATCGGAGGAGCAAATCCCAATCTTGAGCTATCAAGTTACTTGACATACTTTTCCATGAACCCGTAAGCCGCCGTAATAGCCACCCATTTACGGATGATGTTTAACAAACCCCAAAGTTCATGAAGCAAGCATGAAGTAACTCGATACTATCATGGTCTAAGGAATTATGCAAACGTTAACCATCTCTGTGTTATTAACCATTAACTTATGACGAATGAATCTCATAGCATAACATCAATTCGGGTCGATTCAACACAAATGTTCTTCTAACATTGTGCCCTCAAAATTGCCGGCATAGCCATGCCCATGATCGGGAAAACAGGATCATCATGCAATACTTGAGCCAGTCTTAGAGGCCAGACTAGGAATACATTTTACCATTTATTATTCCACACGTGCATATGAGTCTTCCTCCGAGCCTCGTGGTTATTGCAGACTCGAGAACCATAGCAGTTATAGCATGGAGCATAAACCTAATTATGAACAGGGAGATAATCAATAACATTTATTATTGCCTCTAGGGCATACCTCCTACAGACTCCCACTTGAACTAGAGTTAATAATCTAGTCAATGCTAATGCACTTTACACCTATGGCATACTGGTGTAAAATATGCTTCGCTTGTGGTATAGCCTGATGTCCAACGGATCTGACAACTTCAGCTCCGTGTGTAACTTTGCATATCCTCGCGTTTTCACGCTTTCACAAAATTCATATTTTGTGTGGACTTGGCTTTGCATATGTGTGAATCATTGGTCGAAACCTGATTCCTCAGACTGAGCTATGGAGCAACTATCTGCAATAGTGTCCCATAGACCAAAGCCATCTTGGAACCATACTAAGTTCATGAATGAACTATATGATTCAACAACTTCTTTGTCGCTTCTTAAGCGTCAACATACTCAGCCTTTGTTATAGAATTCGCCACAGTATCTTGTTTGGAACAATTTCCAACTATCGTGCCACCATATTGTGTATTACACAAAACCCTTAACTTAAATCGAAAATCGCATGGAGCATTGATGAAGACTGTATCGATGTAATTACTTACAACGAGCACTTCATAATCTCTGCTTGCGAGAAAACATGCCATCACTACTACTCTAGTACTCAATGACATCTTTCACTGTTGTCCTATGATCAGTACTTTGATCACTATGGTATCTATACTCGCAACAACTTTGGAGTATTGGACATATGTGGTTGATTTACATACCATGGAATACATGATTAATCCAAACACAAGAGTGTGTGGAATCTCCATCATGTATTTTGCTCATCAGTGTCTTGAGACACCGAGTCTTGCAAAACTCTTTCCATGTGACTTCGGCAAGAATCACTCCTTGGCGTTTTTAAATGCTAAAAAGTTTTAGCATCTTGTCAATATGTATTCATAGCTTAGCCCTATTAGGTAAATCTATCTCCATAGATCATCATGCCTAATATTGAGGCTATTTAGCCTAAGCACTTCATCGAAAAACTATTTTCAAATGAAGTCCTAATTCATGCCAAGAAATTTATTTCCAATTTAACAATGTGTCAAGTACACAAGGTTTTTAGAAATATTATCATGCTCCCACTTACTTTCTTGAATCACAAGCATCTTCGATACCAATTTGATGAAGTCAAACCCCTTTGACCATTCCATCAAAAACGAAGATTCCAACTCCACTTTGCTCTCTTCTGTTCATCGCTGGAACTCTGAAGTTTGCATACTTACTAGCATCCTCTGGATCGACAAATTACTTTGGACTATATCACATACAAGTCCTAGGTTTCATTTCCATCAGATGGAAATCCTTTTGTCATCCATGTTTCATATCTCATGATTGAAATATGTATTAATTGCTAGTTCAACCCAAACCGACTTCAAGCATCGCTACGGTGAGACAATCTCATCGTAGTCAACTCCTTGAACTTGTTATGGCAACAAGTCGAGCTTTATGGATAAAACATTTTATCCGTATCAGTTTTTAGTTCCATAAATATTCGTTAGACTCTAAGTCTTCCGAAAGGTGTATCAAGATTTTAATCTCGAATCACTTATATGGAAACTATCTCGGATTGTATTGGCATTTAGCCAATTCCGGAGTCAGGGCCCATCAACGCTTCCTTGTGTATTGTAGGTATACTATTGTCTAACAACAATATCTCGTTTCCGCACCTGATAGGTTTGCACGAGCTTTGCCTACGTGGTTCAGCTGCAAGTTCGACCGAAGTCCATACATTTTATTGTAGAGACTTCCGTATCAGTCGCAGTAGGAAACTCCGGAATCACTTCCAAGGTTTCTTTCCTTTGATCTGATGACGAAGATACTGGTTATCTCGTCGAGTTGCACTGTCCTCCCACTCACCTTTTGAAAGAACTATTCTCTTTAAAAGCATACCGTTTTGCGGCAAAATCCTTTGCCTCGGTATAGTGGTGGGGGAATACCCAATGACTTGGGATAACCTTACAAAGTAGCACTTGTCTGATTTGGAATAGGTTTGTAACCTTTTACACAAGCCCCATATTCCAAATGTTAAGAAAAGATATAACATGGTTGGGCGTACCACACCATG
Source organism: Elymus sibiricus (assembly GCA_039707655.1). Lineage (NCBI taxonomy): Eukaryota > Viridiplantae > Streptophyta > Magnoliopsida > Poales > Poaceae > Elymus > Elymus sibiricus. The sequence goes on from CM077673.1 coordinate 314,771,449, forward strand.
GCGTCATTTCAACAGACCTGATGGAGCTCTTTTTAGTGTAAAAGCCGCAGTCTCTAAAGCATCACTCTATAAAAGGGATAATGGCAAATTTATTTATGTCATCTTTGATCTTACCATGTCATAAATGGTTCGATTACATCTTCACGGACTTTTCACTTGCAGTGGTGTTCCGGGAGGTGCAAGTTATGAAACCCCTTTCATAACTCATCAGACATTCGCTAAACTTGTAACTCAAATATTCCTTTCTGCAATCGAATTGTAGAAACATAATTTTCTTGTTACAATAACTTCTACTTCATTTTTGAAAACCTTATGAATGAATTCAAAAGATCCAGACTTCGTCTCAACAAGTAAATATCCATATATCTACTTGAGTCATTTCTGAAGATAGATAAATCCACTACTTGCAACAACATTTATTGGACTACACACATCACAATGTATGATCACCAATATGTTCTTTGCTCATTCCTTATGGCCTGTGAATGGTATTTCAGTCACTTCACTTTTCAGAGGAAAGTTGCAAGTGTTAGATGATTCAAAATCAAACGACTTCAAAATCCATCATAATGGAATTTTCCATGCGGGTTTCTCCAATGTGACCAAATGCAGTGCCGCACTTGTGTGGTATTCTTTTAGTCTTGCGACATTTAGCGTCAGTGTTATGGATGTATCATATTTTCCATCAATATTCATAACATACATCCCATCTAGGATGGAAGCATGGCCCTTCATGTTATTCATAATACTGAACAACAATTGTTGTTTTATGAACAACTCTTTTGCAACAAACATTGTGCAATGGGCTAGAGTGTATGAAACTCTATAATGAATTATGAAAGTAAACCCAGAGGTAATGTATTATTATCAATATTCATAACATACGTCTCATTCATAATGAAAGTATGGCCCTTATGTTATTCATAACACCGAACATCAAAAGTTCTCTTATGAACAACCTTCTTGCAAGATACCTTATGCAAAGGGCTAGAGTGTGAAACTCTAAAATGAATTATGAAAGTAAATACATAGGGAATACACCTATGGAAGGCATAGTAACATTTACTATGTTCCCTGCGTGTATCTAAACCTCATTCCTGGCTAGTCTTTCAGGCCATAGTAGTTCTTACCTCGAGTTGCAACAGAATGCAATCGAGCGGGTATCTTTGTGATTAACTCACAATACCCAAGAATTAGTGATTAACATGTTTAACCATAATTCCCAAGAACTATATCTTTGACCAGCCTTCTATACATCAAAAACCTGTATGACATTCATACATGTGCTGGATATTCCAGTCTTCTATCCTTTTGCCTTTATACTTCTAACAGTTTAACTTTTAGTATTTCTCCTACTCTCAGAAGAAGCATCCAACTTAAGAGTGGCGTTAGCCCCGGACTTCCTAGGCGTGAAAGTCTCACTAACACCCTTCGGACACTTCCTTTCTCTTTAAGTTGTTGTTTTATTCACCTTTCATCATATGATAGGCGTTCTCCTGGATCCCTCTCTTATCAGTCTAATGCATAGTAAACTCCTTTACTAATAGTTTGCAAAGAAACATTGTTTTGGATATCTCATATCTTTTAGCCTTTGTCTGTCTCTGAAAATGATTTTCAGATTCCATGAATATCACATAACTATCCAAACTTTCGAAGTTCGGGTCTCATGGAAGCAAACATATTGCACTTTGACTGAAAAGGAATTCTAGCTTTTGGATCGAAGGACGAGAGTCACATGATCCATAGCTTTAGCGGGAGAATACCGAAAGCATGCGATAGGACAAAATCCTTCTCGGCACTCTTGAGGACAATCCTCACATTACGTTACCAACCGTAAAGTTTTAACCAGATATTTAACAGCTATTCAATTTTAATAGGGAATGTGGAAACGCGAGCCATTATTCTACAACTATTATGCAAACCACACTTAGACAGTGTTCAAAATTAATTGCACTGAGAATTAAACAAGTTAATTCTATAGTGCGCTCCCACTCAAATCAATATCTCTCATAATTGATTTTGAGTGATACAAGATCCAGACTTCAATTCATCGCCATAGAATCATCATCTCATGACGGAAATTTTAATCGGTAGGCCAACTTGCCGATCACATCTCTATGTGACTCTTGTTCATCTTTCGATGCGTGTGTTCCGAGCTCAGGACGATCCTGCCATGAACGTCAAGACAACCAAGTGATCTTGCTGCGAGGTCTGACCTCACCCGCCTCATACATCCCTAATCGTTCGTACCCATGCATCCACGGCGCACCCTGAAAAGTTAGGTGCCGTGACGGTGCTACACTTGGGAGAACACTAACTACTTGATATTTTTGTGAGAGATCACCCTAATAAAAAGCGACTACCGCGCAATCAAGAAGGGTGCATCATAAGGGATAAACATCTCAGGCAATTCATAATAGCATGATATGGTACATCCCTTTCTGACGGAGAAGTCTTTTATTTCTTCGTCTCCGGCATTCGCGTCGGTGTTCACCTTCGCGAAGATTGCCACCACCTTGTCAATGCACCAGATAATATTGCTATCTCTATAGCTAATAAAATAAGTGCATTACTGAAGGTTGACACGCAGGTCATTAAAGTGACAATCATATGGCTCCAGCCATCATGCCGAATCAAGACACGCAGGTCATGTTAATCAATTTACATTATATAGTCATCTCATACATAATCAAATTATAATGAGCACTGCTATACCACATCACATGCACATGCAAACCATCCTGCAAAACCAAGTTAGACGCCTCTAATCGGTTCATGCAAAATTTTATTTTACGTGGCTTCTAAGGTTTCGAAACAAACCGAAGCTACCAACGTCCATCATCAAGTATGATAATTCAAGTTGCTAGATTAACTTTCCAGGGTGTATGAAACACGAGATAATAAAATCTCGAGCCCCATACTAAACTTCGTCATACGCGTGACCCCCGTGCAGATCACATCTGCATTGCCCTTTCATCTGTGAAACATCCATCTTTCTCAACTATGGTGGAACCCAAAGAACTGTTAGCACTTCGTTGATCTGTCAATCAGCATACTCAGGAGCAGCATGAAAGGATCGCGGATTGCCAGAACTTTGTGAGATTCCACCATGCCGTCAAGATCAGGACTATGAAAATTCAGGGGAAGCAATAGGAACATCGGGTAACAGATTTGATCTGCTATCCGCATAAATAATTTTCAGCAATAGATCTCATCTACTCCAAAATTATATTATGCAATACCCATACATCTCCATGTATTCTAGATCGTAACCTGCATCTACGCATAGCACGGCTCTTGATGCCACTGTAGGGTAATGCAGGAGAAAACAAAAATTTTCCGACCTACGTACCAGCCCAGGATCACTATGGAGACTGCATACAAGGTTTGATCTGTTTCGTTACCGACTTGTAGTGCAGCAGAAGTAGAGTCGATGATGATCGGCGGTGCAGATCCCCGCAGCTAGGATTTACAACCTCCCAACCGCGAGGATGTATACCCTCATCCGCCCCCGGACAGCCCTCCGGGAGGCGGTCGGACAGTCCCTCGGATGGTGTCACGGACAGCCCTTCGGGAGGACCATCGAAACTCGGACAGTCACTCGGACAGCCCTTCGGGAGGACCATCGAAACTCGGACAGTCACTCGGACAGCCCTTCGGGAGGCACTCTCAAACTAAGACCGAAACTACGATCTCTCTACAGAGTTGCACACATACGGCCTCAACTATCCGGCAGGGCTTCGTCGTCCAGAACTAGTTCCTGCCGGAACCCAGACAGCCTTTCGGCTCTACGAAACTATTTCGCTGGGAGGGAGAGAGAAGCCAGACAAGTCTATGGCATGTGTATGAGAGCAAGGATGAGATTTGGGCTGCCCCCTCCACCTCTATTTATAGGAGAAGGAGGGGTGGAGGGGCTGAAATTTCAGCCACATCCATCCATGTCATCTCCAAGATATTTTGGAGCAAAAGCCCAAAAAGGTGGCTTTCCAAAAAGTAATCCAAAAAGCACTTTCACTATTCACGACGACATATTTCAGCGTCCGTTCGAACTGAAAATATTCATGTGGGCTTAGAACATTTCCAGTACCCACTAAAATAATTTTCAACGCGATCCGAAACAATTCCGGTTTAGTGATTTTCTTCTGCGAAAAGCATCTGAAGCGGTTCCGGCAGCTCCGGAACATTTCCGGTTTTCATCCCGGAAAATTCCAGAAAGTTTCCAGAACGATTCTGGCACCCTCCAAGAATTATCAGGCATGTGCCGAAACCATTTTGACTTTATGGTGTACTCCGAAACAACTTTTCGGTTTAGTGATTTTCATCTGTGAAAAGCAACTAAAGCGGTTCCGGCAGTCCGGAACATTTCCGGTTTTTGTCTCTGAAAATTCTCAGAAGTTACCGGAACAATTCTGATACCTTCCAATAATTTCCAGGCATGTGCCGAAACCAATTTGACTTTATGGAATACCCTGAAACAACTTTTCAGTTTCACCGGAACTATTCCGATATCCTCTCTGGAACGTTTCCGTTTCGTCCGAAACTTTTTCGGTGATTTTCTCTCAGACTCCCCGTCTAGTATTCAGCAGATAGATGACCCTTAAGCGTGTGACCCTATAGGTTCGGTGAAGTATAGACATGACCCGGAACCCCTTCCGATCAATGATCAACATCGGAGCCGTGGACACCCATATTGGCCCCTATACCCACACGAATGAATATTCGAGTGAACCTCCAGTTGCCGTGTGCTATTCCTGTTACTTCGCGATATGTTACAAATACCCGAGGTGAGACATGTTGGCATCCCCGTGGATCAACAACTTGTCCACTATGCCAGTTACCTCGTTACCGGTATTGTTCTCTTTTCTCGTTCCCGTGTTCCGGCATCCCCGTGATCAAATCACAAAGTGTCTGGCCAGACGATGATGGATACCGTAACACCGAGAGGGCCCAGAGATATCTCTCCATCATCGGAGGAGCAAATCCCAATCTTGAGCTATCAAGTTACTTGACATACTTTTCCATGAACCCGTAAGCCACCGTAATAGCCACCCATTTATGGATGACGTTTAACAAACCCCAAAGTTCATGAAGCAAGCATGAAGTAACTCGATACTCTCATGGTCTAAGGAATTATGCAAACGTTAACCATCTCTGTGTTATTAACCATTAACTTATGACGAATGAATCTCATAGCATAACATCAATTCGGGTCGATTCAACACAAATGTTCTTCTAACATTGTGCCCTCAAAATTGCCGGCATAGCCATGCCCATGATCAGGAAAACAGGATCATCATGCAATACTTGAGCCTGTCTTAGAGGCCAAACTAGGAATACATTTTACCGTTTATTATTCCACACGTGCATATGAGTCTTCCTCCGAGCCTCGTGGTTATTGCAGCCTCGAGAACCATAGCAGTTATAGCATGGAACATAAACCTAATTATGAACAGGGAGATAATCAATAACATTTATTATTGCCTCTAGGGCATACCTCCTACAGGATGATGCAGCACAACTACGATAAGTATTTCCCCCAGTTATGAAACCAAGGTTATCGAACCAGTAGGAGAACCACGCAACACTATGTATACGGTACGTGCACACAAAGAATAAATACTTGCAACCCGACGCGTAAGAGAGGTTGCCAATCTCTCCACGGTAAAAAGATAGATTAGATTGTAGTAGATTGGATAGATAGATCGCACAAGAACACAAAATAAAACAAGCAAATAAAAAGTGCAGCAAGGTATTTTTGGGTTTTTGGATTAATAGATCTGAAAACAAAAACGGCAAAAGATAGATCGGAAAGCAATATGTTGGAAAAGTAGAGCCGGGGGCCGTAGGTTTCACTAATGGCTTCTCTCATGAGTATAGCACATGGTGGGTAAACAAATTACTGTTGGGCAATTGATAGAAGATCAAAAAATCATGAAGATATCTAAGGCGATGATCATTATATAGGCATCACGTCCAAGATTTGTAGACCGAAACTATTATGCATCTACTACTATTATTCCACACATCAACCGCTATCCAGCATGCATCTAGTGTATTAACTTCATGGAAAAACAGAGTAATGCAATAAGAACGATGACATGATGTAGACAAGATCTATTCATGTAGGAATAGACCCCATCTTGTTATCCTTAATAGCAACGATACATGCGTGCCTCGCTGCCCCTTCTGTCACTGGGAGAGGACACCACAAGATCGAACCCATCACAAAGCACCTCTTCCGATGGCAAGAAAAATTGATCTAGTTGGCCTAACTAAACCAAAGATTCTAAGAAGAAATACGAAGCTATAAGTAATCATGCATATAAGAGATCAAAAGAAGACTCAAATAATATTCATGGATACAAATTGAACATGAACTCAAAATTCATCGGATCCCAACAAACACACCGCAAAAAGTCATTAAATCAAATAGATCTCCAAGAGACCATTGTATTGAGAATCAAAAGATAGAGAGAGAGAGAGAGAGAAAGCCATCTAGCTACTGCCTACGGACCCGTATGTCTATGGTGGACTACTCACGCATCATCGGAGAGGCACCAATGAGGATGATGAACCCCTCCGTGATGGTGTTAGATTGGATCTCACGGTTCTAGAACTTGCGGCTGCTGGAAGTATTTTTCGTCGACTCCTCTAGGGTTTCTAGAATATTTGGGTATTTATAGAGCTCAGAGTTGGTGGAGGGGACTCCCGAGGCCACCACAACGCACCAGGGCGCGCGGGGGTCCTCTAGCACGCCCTGGTGTCTTCTGGGCCCGATGGGCCTCCTCCCGGGTGCGTCTTTGGCTCACTGGTTGTCTTCTGGTCCAAAACAAATCTTCAAAAAGTTTCATCGCGATTGGACTCCGTTTGGTACTGATATTCTGCGAAGTAAAAAAACAAGCAAAAACAACAACTGGCACTTGGCACTATGTCAATAGGTTAGTGCCAAAAAATGATATAAAATCGTTATAAAATGATTGTAAAACATCCAAGAATGATAATATAACAGCATGGAACAATCAAAAATTATAGATACGTTGGAGACGTATCAGCATCCCCAAGCTTCATTCCTACTCGTCCTCGAGTTGCTAAATGATAAAAACAGAATTTTTGATGTGGAATGGTGCCTAACATGTTCATCACATATTCTTTTCTTTGTAGCATGGACATTTGGACTTTTAGATGGCTCAAAGTAATAGTCAAGCATAGCAACAAGCAACCATGTCTTTCAAAATATCAACACTAAAAAAACTTATCCCTAGCCCATCCTGCTCAATCATTGATCCATTCATGCAACACACTCAAATATTAGCCACACCCATTGCACAAGTATGATCATAGTGCCCCCTAGTTGGTGATTTATAAGATAAGATGGACACTCAAATTGAAAATAAAAATTGCATAAAGTAAATAGATAGGCCCTTCGCAAAGGGAAGTTGGGATTTGTAGAGGTGCCAGAGCTCAAAGCTTAAATTAAGAGAGAAAAATATTTTGGGTGGCATGCCTTTCCTGTCAACGAAAACGACAAAGTAGTTCTCAATACTTTCCATCCTAGATACATCATAGGCGGTTCCCAAACAGAAAATAAAGTTTATTCCTTTTTCCACCATTCTTTCACAATCCATGGCTAGCTGTATCCACGGTTGCCTTCCATACCAACACATTCCAAGGAATTTATTATTTGACAACATAAAGTAAATTTCTTTTTCATTTCGGGACTGGGCATCCCTATTACCGCCGTACTCTCGTGCAATGACCAGTGAATAAACACTTATCTTGAGAATAACACATCTAGCATGGAAAAATATTGGACACCCCCTACCGTTTCATGAGCGGTACGAGCACACAAAAAGGAAATTCATTTTGAAAATTAGAGATGGCACATACAAATTTTCTTGGAATAGCAAGGAAATACCGCATATACGTAGGTATGGTGGACTCATATGGCAAAACTGGGCTTAAGGATTTTGGATGCACAAGTAGTATTTCTACTTAGTACAAGTGGAGGATAGCAAATTGATTGAGAAGCAACCAACCAAGAAACGAAAATTCACATAAACGGGCATTAAGCATAACTAACACCGAATAATGCACCATAAGTAGGATGTAATTTCATTGCACAACTATTGACTTTCGTGCTTGCATAGGGAATCACAAACCTTAACACAAATATTCTTACTAAAGCATAATTACTCACCAACATGGCTCACATATTACTATCATCATGTCTCAAAACTATTACAAGGAATCAAGTTTAATTTGTCCAATGATCTTCATGAAAGTTTTTATTATATCCCACTTGAATATCTATCACTTTGGGACTAGTTTCATACATTGCCATTGCTTTTGACAAGCTCAAACAAATTTAAGTGAAGAACATGAGCATAAAAATTTCATCTCTCAAAATAGTATAAGTGAAGCATGAGAGGATTTCTTCAAAATTTACTAACTCTCAAATTAATCTAAGTGAAGCATGAGAGGATTTCTTCAAAATTTACTAACTCTCAAATTAATCTAAGTGAAGCATGAGAGTATTTCTTCAAAAAAGATTAAAGCACATCGTGCTCAAAAAGATATAAGTGAAGCACTAGAGCAATTTCATAGCTCAAAAAGTTTAAGTGAATCATATAGAGCAATTCTAACAAATCATAGCATAATTTTGGCTCTCTCAAATAGGTGTGTCCAACAAGGATACTTGTGACAAACTAAAAAGCAAAGAAAGCAAAGACTCAAATAATACAAGACGCTCCAAGCAAAACTCATGATATGTGACGAATAAAAATATAGCTCCAAGTAAAATACCAATGGTCGTTAGAAGAAAGAGGGGATGCCACTCGGGGCATCCCCAAGCTTAGTTGCTTGTTTCTTCTTGGATATTATCTTGGGGGTTCTGTAGCATCCCCAAGCTTAGGCTCTTTTCACTCCTTATTCCTTCATCCATCGTGATCTCACCCAAAACTTGAAAACTTCAATCACACAAAACTCAACAAAACCTTAGTGAGATCCGTTAGTATAATAAAGCAAATCACCACTCTAAGTACTGTTGTAAACCCATTCATATTTTATTATTGCATTATATCTACTGTATTCTCACTTTACCATGGTTTATACCCTTCAATACAAACCATAGATTCATCAAAACAAGTACACAATGCAACGAAAACAGAATTTGTCCAAAACAGAACAATCTGTAGTAATCTAAACTCTAACCATACTTCTGCAACTCTAAAAATTCTGAAAAATTAGGAAAACGTAAAGAATATGTATAGAAATACTGTGTTAAAATTTAAGATCATTATAACGGTCCAGTAAAAAATGAAAATTCCTGCACTGGAGTCAAAGTTTCTGTTTCAGATTCAGCATTGTTTCTACTCATGTTGTGAGCCATCCTAAAGGCTTTACTTGGCACAAACACTAATTCAGACATAAAAACGCAATAATAACAGTAGAAAAATTGTGTCAACACTCAAAAAAAATAAAAAGATGAAAATAAATTTATTCATTGGGTTGCCTCCCAACAAGCGCTATCGTTTTACGCCCCTAGCTAGGCATAATGCATAGATTCAAGTGTTGTCATCTTTAGTTTTCGCTCATAGGATGCTCTCATGATTGATTCATATGGTGGCTTAATTCTAGTTCTAGGGAAGTGTTCCATACCCTTTCTTAGTGGAAATTGAAATTTAATATTGCCTTCTTTCATATCAATCACGACACCTATAGTGCGTAAAAACGGTCTACCAAGTATAATGGGACAAGACGGATTGCAATCAATTTCAAAAACAATAAAATATATGGGCACATAGTTCCTATTTGCAAGAATAAGAACATCATTAATTCTTCCCGAAGGCTTTTTAATAGTAGAATCCGCCAAGTGCAAATTAAGAGAACATTCTTCAATATTGGTAAGACCAAGCACATCACATAGAGATTTCGGAATTGTGGAAACACTAGCACCCAAATCACATAAAGCAAAGCACTCATAATTTTTAATCTTGACTTTAATGGTAGGTTCCCACTCATCATGTAATTTTCTAGGAATTGAATTCTCTAACTCCAACTTTTCTTCAAAAGATTTCATCATGGCATCAACGATATGTTTAGCAAAAGCTTTATTTTGTTCATAAGCATGGGGTGAATTTATCATGGATTGCAGAAAAGAAATACATTCAATGAAAGAGCAACTATCATAATTAAAATCTTTGCAATCCAAAATAGTGGGCATATCACTAGTTAAAGTTTTGACCTCTTCAAACCCAATTTCGTCAATTTTTTCATCAAGATTTTCACCCTCCAAAGCATTGTAACATCCCAAATTTTCAATTTGGAATGTTTTACAATTATAGTTAAGCATCTATGCATTTCTATTGAAATGAATGTGGCAATTAAATTTTCAATTTTTTTTATTTTGACTTCATTTCAATTGGCATTTCAATTTTATTCACAAATCCCTAACAAAATACTTTGATAAAAAAAGTATGAGAGGAGGTAACATGACACCCCAAAAGTTAGAAGAAAATAGTGCCAATTTATTTGAAAGTCAAATTTGGTTTTCTTTGGATTTTTTTTAAATATTTTTTTTGTAAAGTTTTTATTTTGCCTCTACAAAAATGTTCACGCTTTAGGATCTATTTTTCTGATAGTTTTGATATATAATACCCTATCAATTATTTTGTATTTAGTATACCTTTTTCCCGTTTTTATTTCTCAAAAATAAACGAATTAAAAAAAGACCAGCTTTGGACCAGCCACCAGGCCACGCCCGAGCCAGCCAGGAGCTAGCGAGGGGAGGGACAGACCTAGCGCTTATGGCCAGGACAGTGCTCCTCCCCCGAGCCGCCACCACCCCACGTACGGGAGCTCCCCTCCCACTCGATCTCCCACGTGCGCCCTCTCTCTCTCTCATTTTTTTTCTTCTGACTGCTAGGACCCACAGGATCTTCCTCCTGTGCACGAAACGAAGCAGACTCCAACTCCCGCACGAACTCGCGTCCGACGTCGACTTCGGTTCAAATTTTTACAAATCCTATCTCTAGTCTTCCGCTCGTCCAAACAAGATGTCCTATAAATACCCACGACTTTCCTCGACCGATTCCCCCGAACCCCAATGCCCGAAGCAACCTATACTCGGAGCTCTCGCCGTTTGGATCTCGCCGCAGAAGCCGCGGTTCATCACTGGATTCCGACGTCGGTGAGCCATCCCGAGCCTTCCTCTTCTTTGGTTCGACTTCTCTCGATCCCTAGATTTGTTTTGACATGATCTTGTGACCCCTCTCAATCTACAGCAACCGCCTCGAGCTCGCAACGCCACCGTAGTTCACGTAGTTCACCACGACGCCCCACTTGCTTCCGTCATCATCAACCTTCATCAACACCAAAAATCGGTCGCCCCCGACCTCCTGCATCCGCTGGACAACCTCGCCGACGCCGCCGAAGACTGGAGCCCCGCCACCCACCACCATCATCTTCTGTGCCATAGCCGTTTCTTCTCTGTAGGTAACGAGATCTCCTGTCGTGTTGATTTTTTTCTTTTCCCCAAGCAAAGCGTTAAGTAGAGACCGTCCACTTCTTAGCTCCCTCTGCGAACGCTTCCAGCCATCCAGAGACCGCCACGAGTCGTGTGCTCACAATTTAACGTTTTCAGATAAACTCCCGTTTTCAGATTGGATCTCAGATTTGTTTTTTTTTTGTATCTTTAGTTCTACAACTCCGATTTCGATGATTCTTTTTGCTACGGATTCACAAAAATCCCATCTATCCAGAGAACCAAACGAAAAATATTTTGGAAGTTTTAAAATTTGAATTCAAACAGATTTGTATTAAACACTAATTTGGGTATATCTTTTATTTAAAAATAGTTTTTTGAGAAATTCTTTTTGCTATAGTTTTCTGCATGTTATATGTATCCAGAGAACTAATAAAAATAATTTTTGTTTTTATAAAAACTGAATCTGGACAGATTTTAGTTCTATCTTAAATAGGCCATACCTTTTATTTTATAAAACCTTTTTAATCGATTCTTTTTGCTAACGAAAACTAATAGCAAATACTTTCTGTTAAACTAAAGTTTATATTATTTTCTTCTGTTAAAAATAGTTTCTGTCCAGAAACTTGTTTTGCCAAAAATTTTGAGCTTCCAACTTTGGTTTTGATGTTGTTTTGCATATGATCTTGTTTGCTCGATGGTGATCATGATTGCTTATTGTATGCTTATTGTTTGTCACGCTAGATTGTTCGGAGTGCGAAGCGGAGTACTATCAATCCTTAGAGTTTAATGAACGTTAGCAAGGCAAGTTCACGCTTTAATCATACTTTCCTATACCCAGTTTTACTATGCATTAGATTCACTCTTACAAATTTGCATGAGTAGGATTGGGAAATTATGGTATTGCTATGTAGTTCATGAGGTAGGAACCTATGACACTTGATCACCCCGGGAATATTCATTATGTTTATATATTGCTTAGCCATGCTCATAGACGGGGATTGGTATGTGTGATTCATGTAAGTTATGAGAGAAATAATAATTTTGGGATAACCTTAAGGTGGCAACATTAACACAACTCTGGGTGGAATGGTTGGGGCACCTGGAGAATCCAGTGCTTGCCCTAGGGGATCCCGGAGGACCCATGTGATCACCCTACGGAATGCCACCCAGGCTCAAAGGGATCATATGATATTTCATGCCTAGAAACTTCCGTGTGCAGCCACAAGCCATTATGGGCTCTGGCATAGTTCAGTCAGTTTGTGTGAGCCTTTCCGAGTAGGCTAGCAGATGTAGGGGAAAGTAGGTGTACCGGCCTATCCAGGGTTAAGGGGAACACATTCAGAAAGACTTATGTCTCGATCTTCCGATCATGGATGTGGTCGAGTCTTGTGGGGAAAAGTGCACAAACCTCTGCAGAGTGTATAAACTAATCATGATTAGCCGTGTCCCCGGTTATGGACGATTTTGAGTATCTAGAAGTGAATTATTGGTTGATCTTAGTGATAACTCTAACTGGAGTCTTAACTGGGGGTTAGGGAAACTCTTTGAAAGACCATGTTTTGGTCGTCCGGTTCTCAAACACCCTGAAGTGCGAGGACATAAACGGAAGGATCAAATCTTGCGGGAAAAGTGCGCAAACCTCTGTAGAGCGTTAAACCTAATCGATTAGCCGTGTCCCCGGTAACGGACAAATTGAGCCTCTGGTGATGATACTATCAGGAAACTCTCAACACCGCATAATAATTTAACGACCTGGTTTTTACTTGATAGTGGGATATGAGAGTTGGTTGGCGGAACCATCTCATCTGTAGTAGTTATGCTGTAGAATTTACCCGATGATTCCTTTGAGGTAGGTAAAACTGGCTTTATGCAAAACTTAGCTCCAGAGCCACAAAAGCCTTGCATATAGTGATAGACTTATTTTTCATCTGCCTTCATATGTGATCTTGCCGGTACATTCAATGTACTGACCTACACGGCTGCAACGTCTCATGTTGCAGGATTTCTATGACGAGTAAGAGTTACGGTATAGGGTTACGGTCTACACTCAACCTGCCATTGGTGTTTATTGGGACTCCACTCCCGTTGACTGTTTCCGCTGAGATTTTGAGGTATATATTAGTTTTACTTTATTTACATATGACTGCACTTTGACATATACATTGATGTACTGTGTGTGCCAGCATACTGATCCAGGGATGGCACAGTTACACAGAGGCTTGACTCGTTTTGAGTCGGGTCGCTACAAGCATTGGGACGCCTTCTAGCTAAAGTTGACTCTACTTTAGTCCCTTTATCATCAATTTTAATATTACTAAACAAGAAATCAATAGAAGAAACACCAATCACTTTAAGATCTTCATCATTTTTATGAAAGCAATCACTAGAAAACGCTTTTTCTAAAAATTCCCTTTTAGCTCTAAGCATAGCGGTTCTTTTCTTACTTTCATCCATAGAAACATATAGAGATTTAATTGATTCATCAATCTTAGGTGCAAAACCTTTCAACTTGAGATTTTCTACATCATGAGAAATTCTATCAATGCTTCTAGACATATCATCAATCATATTCAACTTTTCTTCTATCGTAGTATTGAAAACCTTTTGAGCATTGATAAATTACTTAATATTATTCTTAAGATCAGAGGGGTTCCTATTATTATTGTAAGAAGAATTACCATAGGAATTACCATAATTTTTATAGGAATTTCCAGGAAAAGGCCTAGGATTGAAATTACCTCTATAAGTATTGTTATTAAAATTGTTTCGCGAGATGAAATTCACATCTACGGACACTATTTTTCTCAATCAAAGTAGACAAAGGCACATCATTAATATCAATAGGAGCATTTTTACTAGCAACCAGCTTCATAAGAGCATCAACTTTTTCACTAAAAGTACTAATTGCTTCAGCCGAATTGACTTTTTTACTAGTAGGTGCTCTTTTAGTATGCCATTGTGAATAATTTGAAATAGTATTATCTACCAATTTAGTAGCTTCACCAAAAGTAATTTCCATAAAAGTACCACCCGCGGCAGAATCTAAAAGATTTCTAGAGACAAAATCCAATCCCACATAAATTTTTTGTATGATCATCCAAAGATTTAAACCATGAGTAGGACAATTTCTTAGCATCAATTTCATTCTTTCCCAAGATTGTGCAACATGTTCATGCTCAAGTTGCTTAAAATTCATTATTTGAGTTCTAAGGGAAATAATTTTCGCGGGAGGGAAATACTTAGTAATAAAAGCATCCTTGCACTTATCCCAAGAATTGGTACTATTGCGAGGCAAAGAAGAAAACCAAATTTTTGCACGATCCTGCAAAGGGAAAGGAAATAATTTCAACTTCACTATATCATTGTTCACATCTTTTTCTTTCGCATATCACACAATTCTACGAATGTGTTTAGATGGGACGCGGCATCCTCATTAGGAGTACCGGAAAATTGATCTTTCATGACAAGATTCAACAAAGCGGCATTAATATCACAAGACTCCACACTAGTGGCGGGAGGAGCAATCGGGTACTAATAAAATCATTATTATTGGTATTGGAAACATCACACAACTTGGTATTTTCTTGAGTCATCGTGACTACGCAAACAAGATTGCAAGCAACCAAGAGATCTGACAAGAAAAGGGCAAACGAAAAAGAGGGCGAATAAAACGACAAATTTGGTGAAGTGGGGGAGAGGAAAACGAGAGGCAAATGGCAAATAATGTAAATTGCAAGGAGATGAGATTTTTGATTAGGAACCTGATAGATGTTGATGATGTCTCCCCGGCAACGGCGCCAGAAATTGGCAAGTTGACGGGAAACTACTTCCATACCTCCTCCCCGGCAACGGCGCCAAAAATTGCTTTGACGTGGCTTGAGACTGCGTCGGTATTTCCCCAAAGAGGAAGGGATGATGCAGCACAACTACGGTAATTATTTCCCTCAGTTATGAAACCAAGGTTATAGAACCAGTAGGAGAACCACGCAACACTATGTGTCAGGGATATAACCCCGCGATATAACCCGGCCAGGATATGACCCGGCCAGGACTTGGCAAGTCACCAATGACCCGTCCACAGGCTTGGCGTCTCATAGTTAAGACCCGTAAGATGGGCCAGAAGATGGAAGGCTAAGCTACAAGGCGACTTACCAGGCGGGCCAAGACTAAGGCCCAGAGACATGAAGATGGCGGTTCATAAGCAGGCCGGTTGATGGCCCAAGACCTGAAGGCGACTAAAAGGCCTGAAGGCATAAGCCGCCATAAGAGGACTTGTTCTGTAAGACTAGGGAGTTGGAGCCAGGATCGGTTACGTTATATGACCCGACCCGGACTCGTGTAAGCCGCCGGACCTCAGCCTATGTTTAAAAAGGCGAGACCTGGTGGCAAGTTAGACAAGTTAGGTAAGACAGAAACCGAGCAGTCGAGAACTAGGGAAAGCAAGTCACCCCTTGTAATCGAAACAGCAGTCAATACAATACAAGCAGGACGTAGGCTTTTACCTCCACCGAGAGGGGCCGAACCTGGGTAAACTCGTGTCCCTTGTCCCGTTTAACCCCTTTGAGTCCACCTCTTTAGCGATGGCCTCGAACGTAAGCCTTCGGGCACCTGCCGTGACAAAACCACGACAGTTGGCGCCCACCGTGGGGCTAGCGCTTGATGGTGTTGAGTTCTCAAAGGGTTCTCTCTCAGAGATCGAGGGGTACGAGGTTGACAGGATGACCGAGAGTCGCCGCAGAAAGCTTTACATCGACAACGATGACCAGGGCCCCGAGGCCGACTCAATCGAGTGTGGTTTCCGGGTCCACTTTGGCGGAATCCGCGTCTTCATCGGCAAGATCAGCGGATCTGAACCGGAGCCGGACATCTGCACCGACATCATCGAGCCGGCTCGGCGCAAGCAACTCGCCCGGAGCGTGCAACCCGCCCATGTTGACTCGGGCAAGAAGCACGTCTTCGTTGGCTTTACTCAGGGCATGGAACTTGAAGGTTCTATGTCACAGGAGGAAACTCTTGTCTACTTAGAGGAAGGATCCTCGAGTGGAGAGACGGAATCGATCTATCAGCTTCATAATGGTGGACTTGGGGGCTACGACGAGCCGTACCCCGAGTCGGAGTACCATGAGCCGGAGGAATATGAGCCGCCAAGCCATGCCGCCGTCTTCATGGCGGGTGCAGCGGCGGCTCAGGGCAGCACAGCCGCCGGTCTAACTAGGTCCGGGTCAGGCACCCCCCCGGCTCAGGTTCTTCTGGATCTAATGAACGAGCTTACAGCCTTGATGGAGACTGAGGTCACTACTGAAAACCAAGCGGCCCGTAATGCGGAGATCGCAAAGTTGAAGAATCAGATGGCCGGAGTCCAACAGGAGATCAATGAGCTGAAGGCTCAGATGAATGCAGAGGCAGAATGCCTTAAGGCGGACGCTTTTTGTTTTGAGTTAGAGCAGCAGTCAGCAGCGGCGGTTTATCGCATGAGACATCAATCCCGCTTGCCAGAGCAATATGAAGCTCGGAATCTTTTTAACACGCCAGGAACGGGACGAAGTGTGCCTTTGGCCATAACCCGGACGTCGGAAATACCTGGGAGCCGGGCGGCGGTTCAGCGTCAAGACCCGCCACGACGGGGCCAAAACCCGCCACTACTTTATTCAACACCGCCGGGTCATTATTCTAGCCCGGTGGAGAACATGGTGGCGGCGGCAACCAGGCTTGATACAATCCCGATCCCCGATGAGGCGCCCTACGCAGAAGAGGTGCGGAATGCCATCGGATACCTGCGCACGGCGATGGCCCAGCAGGGGAAATATAATTACAGCCGGAGTCGTGTGCATTCAACCCCCATCCACAGCCGTAGCTACAGCCGGCGTTATGAGTCGCCGGCGGTCTCTAGCAGTAACCCGCCGCAAGCTGATCGGGCGGCTCTGGATGTTCAAACACGGGTGGAACGGGCAAAAGCACAGCAAGAAGCGGCGGCTCTGGCAGCAGCGGCGGCTTATCAGGATCCCACAGTTGCCCCTTCCGTCTCAGGAGGAGCGGGGGTGACTTCCAGGGCTGTGGGAGTACCGTGTTTGGTGCCGGCTCTGGAATGAGCGTCTGCCGAAGGATTTCAAGGGTCCTCGTAAGGTGCCCAATTACAATGCTGATTTACCTCCAGAGGCCTGGGTTGAAAGTTATGAGTTAGCCATGGAGATGTTGGACGTTAGTGATGCGGTCTGCGCCAAGTATTTCATCATGATGCTGGAAGGGCCGGCTCGCACATGGTTGAAGGGTTTGCCACCCAACACCATTAACTCCTGGGCCGAGTTAAGGGCGAAATTCATCAAAATTTTTAAAGGAACATGCAAGCAGTCCATGACGATTGTGGATTTGGACCACTGTGTGCAGCGTGAGGACGAGTCGGCTCATCACTGGGTCCGGCGAGTCTCCGAAATCATCCACTCTTCTGAGCAGATTACGGCCTCTCAGGCGGTTTTGATTCTAGAGAAGAATTGTCACTTCACGCCTTTAAAGCAGAAACTTGGCCGGCTCAAACGCTCATGCCAAGACATGGGGGAGCTCATGGCGGCTCTCACCAAGTACGCAGATTCTGATAACACGAAGGACCCGGACTCTGATAATGAGAAATCAGGTCAGGGGAAGAAAGGTAGCAATGGCAAGCGGAAGCACCCAGATGGCGGGTCAGAACTGGTGGCAAACACCAACGTCAGGAACAACCGTGCTAAGGGCAACGGGAACTTCGAGCAGTCTTTTAACAAGGGAAAAACTACTTTCAACCTGGAGGAGAGGCTTAGCCAACCTTGTCCAGAGCACACCCGGCCGAATAAGCCGGCAAACCATCTATGGAGGGATTGTTATACTATGAGACAGTTCCGGAATTACAGCATTCAACAGCATCGCGATAACGGTGATGGCCCATCGGGCGGCTCAGGTCCGGGCAGCTCAGAAGCCGGCTTTGATGCTGGTGGCTCAAGGTCCGGTTACCAGGGTCAAGGCAACCATGGGGGTCATAATCAACAGCCTCGTGGTGGAGGCCAGCGGCAGAATAACCAGTCAGGGTATCAGAGGAACCCGAAACGCCTTAACGAGGATTACTAAAACACCTCAAACGGGATCATTTATAACCCGCAATGGGCAACTTCAACCTTCAGTGGAGATTATTAAGCCGACTCCTCAAGTCATCTTAAAGACTTGGGGGCTATGCAGTTATGACTCGGCAAAGATCGTTATTTCAGAGAAGATAAAACCTGGTCCTGGAGATTGCCGCCACATTCCCACAGGTGACCCGCCGTTCTCTTTGACAGTCAATCTATATGACCCTGAACTGTCAAGAGCCGGATTATGATTTACCTCTCTTTGACAGTCAATCTATATGACCCTGAACTGTCAAGAGCCGGCTTATGATTTACGTCTCTTTGATAGTCAATCTATATGACCCTGAACTGTCAAGAGCCGGCTTATGATTTACGTCTCTTTGACAGTCAATCTATACGACCCTGAACTGTCAAGAGCCGGCTTATGATTTACGTCTCTTTGACAGTCAATCTATATGACCCTGAACTGTCAAGAGCCGGCTTATGATTTACGTCTCTTTGACAGTCAATCTATACGACCCAGAACTGTCAAGAGCCGGCTTATGATTTACGTCTCTTTGACAGTCAATCTATATGACCCTGAACTGTCAAGAGCCGGCTTATAATTTACGTCTCTTTGATAGTCAATCTATATGACCCTGAACTGTCAAGAGCCGGCTTATGATTTACGTCTCTTTGACAGCCAATCTATATGACCCTGAACTGTCAAGAGCCGGCTTATGATTTACGTCTCTTTGACAGTTAATCTATATGACCCTGAACTGTCAAGAGCCGGATTATGATTTACCTCTCTTTGACAGTCAATCTATAAGACACTGAACTTGTCAAAAGAGTCGGTTTTATAAATTGTTGTACTCTTAAAACAGTCAATCTATATGACCCTGAACTGTCAAGAGCCGGATTATGATTTACCTCTCTTTGACAGTCAATCTATAAGACACTGAACTTGTCAAAAGAGTCGGTTTTATAAATTGTTGTACTCTTAAAACAGTCAATCTTTAGAGACCCTGAACTTGTCTCTTGACAGTTAATCTCGCAATAAGACCCTGAGCTGGTTAAGGTTAAAACGACGAATCTGTGCCATGTGAGAGCCGGCACATGAGTGGCAATCATGCCTAAGTCTTTACAAGATAAAGCCTGAGTTTCAAGCCGCCCGCCATACCGGGTTACACCGTAACCTCTGCAAGCATAATAAAGACACTAAATAGCCGACATGGCTGGCTATTCTTGAAGAGCCGTCCTATTGATTATAATGCCGGGTTATCTAGATCGACCGGCTCTTGGATTTCTTCAACCAGTGCTATGTAGTATACTACAGCATTCATGGATTTCTCAAGCATATATTTGCCGGGTTGCATCGCAACCACGAGCAGGGATTTCATTATTCATAACCGGGTTACAACCACGGTCAAGGAATCATATTACTCTTATACAGTCCCGAGTCGCCGCAGGCACACAACCCGGCACTTGGGGGCTACATTATTCAAATCCGGCTTATATCAAGTACGCAAGTCCCATGTCGCTGCAAGCATGCGCCACTTGGGGGCTAATGCAAGCCGGTTTTCAAGACAGTACATTATCAAGCAAGACCCTGTTATTTCAAGGAGATGACCGGTTTTCTACAATCCTTCTAAAGTCCCGGCCCAGTACATATTACTGACCCGGCACTTGGGGGCTACACCGCTCAGAGTAAAGTCCCAAGTCGCCGCAGGCATGCGACCCGGCACTTGGGGGCTACAGTATTCAGCTGTTCAAAGCAGACTATAAGGTTCCCATTGAAGACCCGGCCCATCACATACTGAAGAGCCGACTCTTGGGGGCTACACCAGCTGAAGCTTTATAAGGTATAAGACAGTTATAAGTCCCAGGCTGCTGCAAGCAAGACAACCTGATACTTGGGGGCTGCACAGTCAAAGATATTATTGCAAAGCGCCAAGTCATCATGGATAAACTTGGAGCTTGGGGGCTACAAGTAATAAGGATATATCAAAATTGAAAAGAGTGTTCAAGATGTCAATTCTGGAGACTGGTTATTTGACTCGGTGTCACCAACATTACATGACCCGACGTCATCAAAGATTATAACCCGGTGGTGGTAACCCGCCGAGAGTATTGGAGGCCGACTCAATGGCATATGGGTGTTGTATTTCCAGAATATTACTTCGGAGGACACTGATAAGCAAGACAATAGAGAAGACGGAGCTTAGCATGAATAAATTCAAGCTAACCTGGGGGCTAATGTCAGGGATATAACCCCGCGATATAACCCGGCCAGGATATGACCCGGCCAGGACTTGGCAAGTCACCAATGACCCGTCCACAGGCTTGGCGTCTCATAGTTAAGACCCGTAAGATGGGCCAGAAGATGGAAGGCTAAGCTACAAGGCGACTTACCAGGCGGGCCAAGACTAAGGCCCAGAGACATGAAGATGGCGGTTCATAAGCAGGCCGGTAGACGGCCCAAGACCTGAAGGTGACTAAAAGGCCTGAAGGCATAAGCCGCCATAAGAGGACTTGTTCTGTAAGACTAGGGAGTTGGAGCCAGGATCGGTTACGTTATATGACCCGACCCGGACTCGTGTAAGCCGCCGGACCTCAGCCTATGTATAAAAAGGCGAGACCTGGCGGCAAGTTAGACAAGTTAGGTAAGACAGAAACCGAGCAGTCGAGAACTAGGGCAAGCAAGTCGCCCCTTGTAATCGAAACAGCAGTCAATACAATACAAGCAGGACGTAGGCTTTTACCTCCACCGAGAGGGGCCGAACCTGGGTAAACTCGTGTCCCTTGTGCCGTTTAACCCCTTTGAGTCCACCTCTTTAGCGATGGCCTTGAACCTAAGCCTTCAGGCATCTGCCGTGACAAAACCACGACACTATGTAAACGGTACCTGCACACAAAGAACAAATACTTGCAACCCGACGCGTAAGAGAGGTTGTCAATCTCTCCACGGTAAAAAGATAGATTAGATTGTAGTAGATTGGATAGATAGATCGCACAAGAATACAAAATAAAACAAGCAAATAAAAAGTGCAGCAAGGTATTTTTGGGTTTTTGAATTAATAGATCTGAAAACAAAAAAGGCAAAAGATAGATCAGAAAGCAATATGTTGGAAAAGTAGACTCGGTGGCCGTAGGTTTCACTAATGGCTTCTCTCATGAGTATAGCACCCGGTGGGTAAACAAATTAATGTTGGGCAATTGATAGAAGATCAAATAATCATGATGATATCCAAGGCGACGATCATTATATAGGCATCACGCCCAAGGTTAGTAGACCGAAACAATTCTGCATCCACTACTATTACTCCACACATCGACCGCTATCCAGCATGCATCTAGTGTATTAAGTTCATGGAAAAATGGAGTAATGCAATAAGAACAATGGCATGATGTAGACAAGATCTTTTCGTGTAGGAATATACCCCATCTTGTTATCCTTAATAGCAACGATACATGCGTGCCTCGCTGCCCCTTCTGTCACTGGGAGATGACACCGTAAGATCGAACCCATCACAAAGCACCTCTTCCCATGGCAAGAAAAATCGATCTAGTTGGCCTAACTAAACCAAAGATTCGAAGAAGAAATACGAGGCTATAAGTAATCATGCATATAAGAGATCAAAAGAAGACTCAAATAATATCCATGGATAGAAACTGATCATGAACTCAAAATTCATTGGATCCCAACAAACACACCGCAAAAAGTCATTACATCTAATAGATCTCCAAGAGACCATTGTATTGAGAATCAAAAGAGAGAGAGAAAGTCATCTAGCTACTGCCTACGGACCGTAGGTCAATGGTGGACTACTCACGCATCATCAGAGAGGCACCAATGAGGATGATGAACACCTCCATGATGGTGTTAGATTGGATCTCGCGGTTCTGGAACTTGCGGCGGCTGGAAATATTTTTCGTCGACTCCTCTAGGGTTTCTTGAATATTTGGGTATTTATAGAGCTCAGAGGCGGTGGAGGGGACTCCCAAGGCCACCACAACCCACCAGGGCGTGCCGGGGGCCTCTGGCGCGCCCTAGTGTCTTCTCGGCCCCGTGGGCCTCCTCCCGAGTGCTTCTTTGGCTCACTAGTTGTGTTCTGGTCCAAAAAAATCTCCAAAAAGTTTCATCGCGATTGGACTCCGTTTGGTACTGATATTTTGCGAAGTAGAAAAACAAGCAAAAAACAGCAACTGGCACTTGGCACTATGTCAATAGGTTAGTCCCAAAAATGATATAAATTTGTTATAAAATGATTGTAAAACATCCAAGAATGATAATATAAAATCATGGAATAATAAAAAATTATAGATACGTTGGAGACGTATCTATGATCATCATAATTAGAGGAGTATCTCATTGAGGAAAGGATGATGGAGACAATGATTCCCTGTAACAGCCCGGGACCGACGCTCCAGAAGATTCCCCTTTTTTTTCCTTTCTCGTCGTTTGATTCGTTTGGTTGTCGCATTCATCATCACATCATTCGCATCATGTGCATAGCATCGCCACTCCATTGTCATCATTATTTTTTTCAAAAATTGCATCCGTTCGTAGTCGCCGGATCTCTCTGTTCTCGTTGACGATCGTTTCGAGACCAACCACACACGCACGCGCCCGCGGCATCGATAAAATATTGTTTTCAAAAGAGCGTGAAAAATATTCTCAAATTGGGTCGAAAGTTAGCGTGCGGTCTTATATTGTAGGTAGGCCAACTGCCAAATTTCATCGCAACCAGAGGTTGTTTGATACCCCAACAGTCAACCGTAGCAGTGCAGTCGTCGGTTTATTCGTCAGACGTTTGTCGGTATTTCAAAACATGTCACGAGCCTCACATCTTCCCTCTCATACCCACCTAGCCTCTCTAACACAGCCCACCAGCCAACCTTAACCCAGCTAAGCCCCCTCCGCTTTAGGACCGTCGGATCGGGATCCGAAGGTCCGAAAACGGAGCCAAAACTCCAAACCCTAGGCCACAAATCAACCCTTGGCTATAAAAGGAAGGTCCTCCCTTCCCAAAATGGCCTCCACTCCCTCTCCTCCTCAAAATCCATGCCTGGCCGCTGCCCCGCCGCCACTTACGCCGCCGCCAGCCACTGCCGCGGCCAACCCGAGGCCGCCACGTGGCCACCTCGTCCTCCCAGCGCCGCTAGGGCCCGCCGAAGCCCGGGTCAGGCCCTCCCGGGCCCGACCGAGCCCGCCGCCGCCCGCGCAGGCCCATCCGAGCCGGTTCGCCCGCGCCCAACGCCTGCCCCGCCTCCGCGGCTGTTGCCCGCCGCCGGCTTCGTCGCCCGTCGCCTACCGGAGTGCTCCACCGCCGCCGCAGCTTGCCTCCGCCTCCCTCCACGCCGGCCGCCTACCGCAGCTCGCCGCTGCCTCGCCGCCCTGCCTCCTCGGCCGAGCGAGGAGCTCTGTCGCCCGAGCCATGGCGCCGAGCTCCGCTCACCGGCGCTCGCCTCGCCTGCTGGCCGTCTTACCCCGCTCCGGCCGGATCCGGTGTAGCCGCCCTCGGATCTGCCTCCTCCGGTCGCCTCCGCTCGCCGGAGCTCACCGGAGATGCGCCCCCGCCGCCGCCCTGGGTCAACCGTCGCCGGAGCCGCCGCCGGCCAGATCTGGACGGGCTCGTCCCAGATCGCCCGGTCCCTCGACCCAAACGGCCCCGCGTCGTCCCACTCCGTCCAGTCCCGGTTTTGCCCGAGGTGAAATTCCTCTAAGTCCCTAAACTGTGCCCGTTTTACCCATGTTTGCATTTTGTGTGTCTTGTATCTCGTAAACCGTGCGTTGCATTTAGAAGTGTAGTATATGAAAATTCATCTACATTTTGTGCTCTACACGATGGCATCATTTTCATGCATAGTAGAATTCATCTAGGTGCTATAAATTGTGTTGCAAAAGTGCATCTCATCGTAATAGACGAATCTGTTATTTTATTCAATGTTGCGCGGATGATTGCATCTCATCCGTAGGTCTTTTGTGTGTGGTGTCTTCATGAGTATTGCTCTATGTGATGTGTACCTTGATGCCATGCCTGTGGTTGTTAGTTATAACATCATTTACATGTTCATTTATTGCTCAAACTTGCTACCGCGTTAAAACTAAAATGTGGTAATGTAGGGTTCCATTTTGCGGTGCTTGTTTTAAGCAATCCATTCCTCCTTGTGGTTGAGTCTTTGGAGTGTGTTGTAGTATGCCATGTCTACTTGTTGGTGATAGGTTTGCCATGCCATGAATCTTGTGTTTAGTTGTAGATTTCACCATGAGTACATGCTTAACCAATGTTGCTGATTTGAGATACTGAAATATTTCTAAGTCTGGAATCTGGAACATTTTATTGCTGTCTTGCCATGTGTTTTGCTAGTGATCTAGAACCACTTTGGGGTTGGTGCAATGGAGTTATTTGTAGTTCATAATGTCCTCTAGCATGCTATTAAGTTTCATGCCAATATATGCCCTGTAGCCTATAGTTTCACTGCTGTCAATATGCCTTCGTGATAAAACCTGCTCTGTTAAAAAAACTGAGATTTTCACTAAGTCTAAAAACTGCTTAGTTCAATATGTCTTCTTGTGAGCTCATTTCCTATTGATCCATGCATAGGGACCCGCCGACACCCGCGGATCTTTAATTAACAACCCGGGCCAGTCCTACTCATGAGTGTTGGTCCAACCCAGGGCAGCTTATTAACGCTACCCGGGGCAACTCGGTGTCTGGCGTGGTAACCATAGCTCATCAGTCGTATCCTGAGAACGAGATACGCGGCTCCTATCGGGTTCGTCGACACGTCGGGCGGTCTTGCTGGATTTGTTTTACCTTTCTCAAACGTCTTGTGCGAGGAATTCCGAGAATACTTCGGGCTATCCCAAGGTTCAGGTTTTCCAATGGAATTGCCTAGGAAATCACGGGATTCGTGGTTGAGGTTATTCCCGTGGCGTGTGGTTAGTTTGTGATGGATGAGTTGGAGCACCCCTGCAGGGTTAAATCTTTCGGAAAGCCGTGCCCGCGGTTACGTGGCAACTTGGAAACTTTGTTTAACACCCGGTCATAGCAAACTTGAAGTAAACTCAAATAAAATACAGCAACTGTGCGCGTAACCATGACTGTCTCTTCTCGTGAATTTCTGATCCGAGAGAGAACACGGTGGGGTTATATTTGACTCTTAAGTAGGTGTTCAGGATCTCTTAGAGATCATTACTAGTTCACGTCCGTTTATTCGACAATCATCCCCCCTTATTCTTGTACTCGTAAGTTAGCCACTCAAATAAATGCTTAGTGCTTGCTGCAGCCTCACCACTTAACCATACCTCACCCATTAAGCTTAAATAGTGTTGATACCCTTAGAAATGAGATTGCTGAGTCCCCGTGGCTCACAGATTACTACAACACCAGTTGCAGGTACAGGTAATGCGATGATTTGACGTGAGCGCGATGCTTGTTTGATTTGGAGTTCTTCTTCTTCTTCATCGATCTAGGATGGGTTCCAGGCGGCAGCCTGGGATAGCAAGGATGGATGCCATTTTTTTATCGTTTGTTTTCGTCCGTAGTCGGACCCTGCTCTTCTGTATGATGTTTGGGTATGTTGTTGTATTGATGTGATATTGATGTAGCTTGTGGCGAGTGTAAGCCAATTCCATATACTTATCTCTTCTTTACATGTACTTGTAATGATATCCATTCTTGCGAAACGACGAGATGCGCTTCTATCCCTGTCGAGGCCCTCATGCCAAAATAAGGATAGGATCGCATCTTGGGCGTTACAAATTGGTATCAGAGCCTGTACCGACCTAGGAGCCCCCTTGATTGATCGAACATGGCCGAGTCGAGTCTAGTGAAAAACTATTTTGAGTCTAGTTATATATCGGAGAGTAGGATTCTTTTTACTCCTCTTCTATGCTCTGGTGAGGAATCCTGACGTAGGAATTTTAATTCTACCCTCTTCTCACTCAAATTTGTTTTGGGATCACGCGGGTATTTTGGAACCTCTATGATGTCAATGTGACCGGAACTCTGTTCTTGGTGCCTCCCGTACGTATGGATTGGACCCGGGGAGTTGAGCTCCAAGGGGTTCTTGACACATCATTATCGTTCAGTTTCCTTAGTATCTCAGGACGCGGATGTTCGAAATTGCTTCAATACTATTTGTGGTGCGAAGAGTGTGGCGGCACCCAGTACTGGGGAGCGGGATCACATGTACTGCCATCTTTAGTATCGTTGTGATTACGAGGGTCTGAGTTAGATGAGTTTCCGAGGTTTCTCTGGTTTTGTGTTGACGGATGTGATACACGGTGGGTAGTATTATTGCTAGGAGTTGAGTGTTTTATTCAGTAATTTATCCGTGTATCCGTTGGACCAGAATGCATAACCAGAAAGATTTCGGAAGTTCTTAGGTGGGAATTCAAGTAGTTTACCTAGGATTATCCTTCCAACAAATGCAATGGGTTTGTGTTTGTTTCCGGCTTAATTTGCAAGCCACATCCATTGTTTGTGTTGGAGTATGGTAATTCGAGTTGCTTCGATGTCAGTGGTGATTTCATATCTTTCCTAACCGGTGTGTTTCTTATCAAGATAATTCATTCCTTCCCAATAATTGCAAGATTTATTCTCATATTTCATCCCGGAGTTCTTTTCATCCGTCCTAAGTTGTCTTTGTTTTTCCCCACCCTCCCGCCCTTTTCTTTCAAAGAGTTATTATGTGATGCTTCCGCTATCTTTTCTTCGATGTTGATCTGGTGGTTCATGTAAAGATGCTCAAGTGCTCAAGTTCATCATTTCTTAGTCGCCATCTTGTTTTGTTTTCGGGTGGATTCAATTCAAGCTTTCAGTGGTCATCATATCTTTTCATTCTCTAAATGCTATCCATGTGGAAGTTCTTGTCCTAGCCTCTCCCTTTTATTCATC
Organism: Elymus sibiricus; assembly: GCA_039707655.1. Taxonomy (NCBI): domain Eukaryota; kingdom Viridiplantae; phylum Streptophyta; class Magnoliopsida; order Poales; family Poaceae; genus Elymus; species Elymus sibiricus. The sequence continues at coordinate 314,798,913 of CM077673.1, forward strand.
TCTCTCTATTCTATTCGGAGTGGCAAGATATCTCAGAAGACTTTCATTTCCATTTATATCGTCTTAAATTATTTCGAGGTTCTCACCTCATCGAGTTTTCATTTGTACCGGTGCAATCTCTCTTCCTAAGCAATTGTTTCAACGGTGATCTCTTTGAGTGGGCTCATAACCCACAGGTTTTTCCCCGGATCTTACCTGGCTCTTCTAATCTTTCCGGAGATGTCCTCAATTCTTTTCAATATGACGTAAGAATGAATTTCATCAGTCATATTCCTTCTCGAAGATAGCTTCAAATTGTTTTCATCATTGGCTCAACCTTTTCTTATTCGTTGTTTTTGAGTGTCTCAGTAATTCTTGATATTGTTTCTCGTCATCATTCTCATCGTTGAAGACCGAAGGAGTGTTTCTCTTAAATCTTGTTCCATTCTCGGAGATTCATGGTTTCAGCTTCGTGCTATCCTCTTAAATGGTGTTCGATCATAAGTAATTCCTTTCATATCTATCCGGAGCATTTCAGAGTTGTTTTCATTTCTTGATCCTTCGAAGACCATCATTTCAGAAGATTTCTTCGTTCTCAGCTTTTAGCTTTTCGTTCTCAAATTATTCTCAATTGTTGTCTCTTCGTTCGTATCTCAATTATTCTGGTGCTTCGATGAAGTTTTCTATTAGGCAGATCATGATCTCTTCGTTCTCATGTATCTCCATTCATTCATGGTATCCTCATTCCATTCCAAATTCTTACCTGTGTTTTCGTTCTAGATTTATTCAAGCTTATGAATCTTTCCCCAATCTTTTAAAGAATAATAAGTAGTATGCAAATCCGTTGCTTGTCAACAATTTAACTTGACGAAGGATAAGCATAATATAATTCTTATTCTTGTTTCATCAAAGCGATTTCAATCCTTCTTCCGGAGTTGTTCATGATATCAAATTATCGATTCTAAGTTGTTCACCTTTTCTTTTCCGGAGTTCCATGTTTTTCTCAGGTATCTCATCGCGGAGCTTCATCTAAATCTTTGCAAGACCTCAATCTTGTTCTTGCCAACCTTCATTTCTTTATCATTCTTTTGTACACGAAGGTTCTTCATGGTGGTTTGTTAAGGATGTAATTCCTTCTCAAAGTGTTCTTCAAGATTCTTGTTGGAGAGGCTCAAGTATTCTTATCTTGCATTTCTAAGTGCAATTCTTCCTCCATTATATTTTGAGATTGTGTTATAGCATTCTTGATTCATGAGGAGTCTCGAAGAGTAGTTGTCAAGAATGAGATATTTAAACCCATCATGTTCTTCCTTGGAGTTATCTTGGATTATATTTCACCTAAAGTCTATCCTTAGGATTGTTGCTATCATGGTGCTTATCAATGACCCAAGTTCTCTATGCATCCTATTGGTGTAAGAAGTTTTGCATATCTTGTTCCTCCCAACCAATCTTGTTTTCGTTTGTGGCCGGTTGTCACCTCATTATTTTGAGATGTTTTCCATAAGTCCACAACAAGCTTTTCCTTTCGTTGTTGATTTTCCAAAAACTCCGTTCAATCCTTACTTGTAAGAGTGCTTTTCAAATTCAATTGCAGTAGAAGATGTCAATTTCTTCTCCGTTCTTTTCCTTTCCATCGATCTAGCTTCTAGTCTTGTTCCGGAGGCATTGCGATGTTCCTCTCTTCGTCCATCATCTCGTTTTATCAAGATCATGTTCCTTCTTTGCTTATTCATTTAACCGGAGTGTTGTGTCCCCTCTTCAAGTTCCTTCTATCATATCAAGTTTTTCCTCTATTTTCTACCGAAGTGCTGCCAAAATTTCTTATGAATTCTTCCTTGTTCCACGTGTCATTCTTCATCTCGTTGAAACCTTCAAGCTTTGTTTGGTTTGACTCGTTTGTCAAAGAAGCAACTAAGTTTCACCTCTTCCTTTCTTCTTCCTCTTGCCCTTCTCATTCTAAGATCTCGGGTCGAGATCTCTTGTAAGTGGAGAAGAGTTGTAACAGCCCGGGACCGCCGCTCCAGAAGATTCCCCTTTTTTTTCCTTTCTCGTCGTGTGATTCGTTTGGTTGTTGGATTCATCATCGCATCATTCGCATCATCTGCATAGCATGGCCACTCCATTGTCATCATTTTTTTAAATGCATCCGTTCGTAGTCGCCGGTTCTCTCCGTTCTCGTCGACGATCATTTCGAGACCAACCACACACGCACGCGCCCGCGGCATCGATAAAATATTGTTTTCAAAAGTGCGTGAAAAATATTCTCGGATTGGGGCGAAAGTTGGCGTGCGGTCTTATTATATTGTAGGTAGGCTGCCTGCCAAATTTCGTCGCAATCACAGGTCGTTTAATACCCCAACGGTCAACCGTAGCAGTGCGGTCATCGATTTATTCGTCAGAAGTTTGTCGGTATTTCAAAACATGTCACGGGCTTCACATCTTCCCTCTCAGCCCCACCTAGCCTCTCCAACACAGCCCACCAGCCCACCTTAATCCAGCTAAGCCCCCTCCGCTTCCGGACCATCGGATCGGGATCCGAAGGTCTGAAAATGGAGCTAAAACTCCAAACCCTAGCCCCCAAATCAACCCTTGGCTATAAAAGGAAGGTCCTCCCTTCCCAAAATGGCCTCCACTCCCTCTCCTCCTCAAAATCCGCGCCTGGCCGCTGCCCCGCCGCCACTTGCGCCACCGCCAGCCGCCGCCGCGGCCAACTCGAGGCCGCCACGTGGCCTCCTCATCCTCCCAGCGCCGCCAGGGCCGCCGAAGCCCGGGTCAGGCCTGACCGAGCCCGCCGTCGCCCGCGCAGGCCCGCCCGAGCCGGCTTGCCCGCGCCAAATGCCCGCCCTGCCTCCGCGCCCGTTGCCCGCTGGCGGCTGCGTCGCCCGTCGCCCGCCGGAGTGCTCCGCCGTCACCGCAGCTCGCCTCCGCCTCCCTCCACGCCGGCCGCCAGCCCTGCCTGCCGCAGCTCGCCGCTGCCTTGCCACCCAGCCTCCTCGGCCGAGAGAGGAGCTCCGCCGCCCGAGCCATGCCGCCGAGCTCCGCTCGTAGGCGCTCGCCCGCCGGCCGTCTTGCCTCGCTCCGGCCGGATCCGGTGTAGCCGCCCCCAGATCTGCCTCCTCCGGCCGCCTCCGCTCGCCGGAGCTCATCGGAGATGCGCCCCTGCCGCCGCCCTAGGTCAACCGTCGCTAGAGCTGCCGCCGGCCAGATCTGCACGGGCTCGTCCCAGATCGCCCGGTCCCTCGAACCAAACGGCCCCGTGTCGTCCCGCTCCATCCCGTCCTGGTTTTGCCCGAGGTGAAATTCCTCTTAAGTCCCTAAACTGTGCCCGTTTTACCCATGTTTGCATTTTGTGTGGCTTGTATCTCGTAAACCGTGCGTCGGATTTAGAAGTGTAGTATATGAAAATTCATCTACATTTTGTGCTCTACCCGATGGCATCATTTGCATGCATAGTAGAATTCATCTAGGTGATGTAAATTGTGTTGTAAAAGTGCATCTCATTGTAATAGACGAATCTGTTATTTTATTCAATGTTGCGCGGATGATTGCATCTCATCCGTAGGTCTTTTGTGTGTGGTGTCTTCATGAGTATTGCTCTATGTGATGTGTACTTTGATGCCATGCCTCTGGTTGTTAGGTATAACAGCATTAACATGTTCATTTCTTGCTCTCAAGTTGCTACCATGTTAAAACTGAAATGTGTTAATGTAGGGTTCCATTTTGCGGTGCTCGTTTTAAGCAATCCATGCCTCCTTGTGGTTGAGTCTTTGGAGTGTGTTGTAGTATGCCATGTCTACTTGTTGGTGATAGGTTTGCCATGCCATGAATCTTGTGTTTAGCTATAGATTTCACCATGAGTACATGCTTAACCAATGTTGCTGATTTGAGATACTGAAATATTTCTAAGTCTGGAATCTGCAACATTTTATTGCTATCTTGCTCTTGCCATGTGTTTTGCTAGTGATCTAGAACCCCTTTGGGGTTGGTGAAATGGAGTTATTTGTAGTTCATAATGTCCTCTAGCATGCTGTTAAGTTTCATGCCAATATATGCTTTGTTGCCTATAGTTTCACTGCTGTCAATATGCCTTCGTGATAAAAACTGCTCTGTTAAAAAAATTGAGTTTTCACTAAGTCTGAAAACTGCTTTGTTCAATATGTCTTCTTGTGAGCTCATTTCCTATTGATCCATGCTTCTAATCAACTTGCTGTTAATAGATGAATTGTTGAACATCATGTAGGCTTCACCACCATGTCCTTGTTGTGAATATTAGGTGGCTGTAGCTTGTTGATTTGTGGGTTGCAATATGCCATGTTGCTGTTTTTGGGCAGATTATACCCAAACTTCTTCTGGTTGTTGTGGTTGAACCATAGCTCCGTTTTGGACATGCCATATATGAAACTTGCTTAGAATTTCATGTAGTATCATAATATCTTGCTGCATCCATGATTTGAGATGTTCGTGGTTGATGTTTGCATGCATTTTGCATTCATGGCATATTATCTTGTGATGGTCTTATCTTTTAGGCCGTAGCTCTGTTTTATATGAACTATATATGTAAATCGAAATTAACATATTTCGAAATTAACATATGGGGTCGTTTCGAAAATACTATAAGTTGTTTCCGACCTCATTTAAGATGCCTAGCCATATAGTTTATTCATGCTTCACCTCTTGGCAAGTTTAACAACATTTAATCTTGTCGAGTAAATAAACGGGAGTGAACTAAATAAATCGTTCGTGGAGTTTCGTCAATATGCAACTCGTTGCATATTGAACTTCACTTAATGTGTAGTAATCGATTGTTGTGCTTTGCCATGCCTTGCATATTTAAACTTGACGTGCATCATATTTGTTTGTGCATCATGTCATGCATATGTTGTGGTGTTTATCATGTGTTGATTGCTGTTTCCGGATTGCTTCTTCTCGATAGAGTTCCGAGAACGTTCGGAGTGTGAGGATTCGTTCGACTACGTTGGCTCGTCTTCTTCATGGATTCGATCTTCTTCCAAGCGGGATCTCAGGCAAGATGGTCATTTCCCTGGATACCATTACTATCATTGCCATGCTAGATGTCTCGTTTCTATCGCTTGTCTTGCTACCTACCATTTGTATGTTAAGCCTCCCAAATTGCCATGAAAAGCCTCTAACCCCTCCACATCCCAGCAAACCATTGTTTGGCTATGTTACCGCTTGCTCAACCCTTCTTATAGTGTTGCTAGTTGCAGGTGCAATGTTTCCATGTGCCAAGATTGATAATTTTGATATATCACAATATTACTGTTATTTAATTTAATGCACATATATACTTGGTAAAAGGTGGAAGGCTTGGCCTTATGCTCGGTGTTTTGTTCCACTTTTGCCGCCCTAGTTACTTGTGTACCAGTGTTATGTTTCATATTTTGCGCTCCTAACATGCTCGGGGTTGTTATGGGGACCCCCTTGATTTTCGTTTTAGGATAAAACTTGTCTGGCATGGCCCAACATTGGTACTACATTTGCCTAATAACAACTAAAATTGCATAGGGACCCGGCGGCACCCGCGGATCTTTAATTAACAACCCGGGCCAGTGCTCCTCATGAGTGTTGGTCCAACCCAAAGCAGCTTATTAACGCTACCCGGGGCAACTCGGTGTCTGGCGTGGTAACCATAGCTCATCCGCCGTGTCCTGAGAACAAGATACGCGGCTCCTATCGGGTTCGTCGACACGCTGGGCGGTCTTGCTGGATTTGTTTTACCTTTCTCGAACGTCTTGTGCGAGGAATTCCAAGAATACATCGTGCTATCCTGAGGTTCAGGTTTTCCAATGGAATTGCCTAGGAAATCACGGGATTCGTGGTCGAGGTTATTCCCGCGGCGTGTGGTTAGTTTGTGATGGATGAGTTGGAGCACCCCTGCAGGGTTAAATCTTTTGGAAAGCCGTGCCCGCGGTTACGTGGCAACTTGGAAAATTTGTTTAACACCCGGTCATAGCAAACTTGAAGTAAACTCAAATAAAATACACCAACTGTGTGCGTAACCGTGACTGTCTCTTCTCGTGAATTTCTGATTCGAGAGAGAACACGGTGGGTTTATGTTTGACCCGTAAGTAGGTGTTCAGGATCTCTTAGAGATCATTACTAGTTCACGTCCGTTTATTCGACAATCATCCCCCCTTATTATTGTACTCGTAAGTTAGCCACTCAAATAAATGCTTAGTACTTGCTGCAGCCTCACCACTTAACCATACCTCACCCATTAAGCTTTAATAGTCTTGATACCCTTGGAAATGAGATTGCTGAGTCCCCGTGGCTCACAGATTACTACAACACCAGTTGCAGGTATAGGTAATGCGATGATTTGACGTGAGCGCGATGCTTTTTTGATTTGGAGTTCTTCTTCTTCTTCATCGATCTAGGATGGGTTCCAGGCGGCAGAGCAAGGATGGATGTCATTTTTTTATCGTTTGTTTTCGTCCGTAGTCGGACCCTGCTCTTCTGTATGATGTTTGGATATGTTGTTGTATCGATGTGATATTGATGTAGCTTGTGGCGAGTGTAAGCCAATTCCAGATACTCATCTCCTCTTCACATATACTTGTAATGATATCCATTCTTGCGAAACGACGAGATGCGATTCTATCCCTGTCGAGGCCCTCGTGCCAAAATAAGGATAGGATCACATCTTGGGCGTTACATTCCCCCACAAGTTGGGATGAGACTCCGGACGAAAAATAAAAAAAAGAAGAAAGAAAAAAGAAAAAGGAAAAAAGAGAAAAAAGAAAAAAAGAAAAAAAAAGAGAAAAAGGGAAAGAAAAAAAGAAAAAAGAGAGAAAAGAAAAAAAGAAATAAATGAGAGATAAAGAGAGAAGGGACAGTGCTACTACCTCTTTTTCCACACTTGTGCTTAGAGAAAGCACCAAATTGTTCATATAGAGAGTCTCATGTTTTGTCATATTCATATGCTAGTGGGAATTTTTCATTATATAACTTGGCTTGTATATTCTGATGACGGGCTTCCTCAAATTCCTGAGGTTTTCATGAGCAAGCAAGTTGGATGCACACCCACTTAGCTTCAGTTGAGCTTTCATACACTTATAGCTCTATTGCATCCGTTGCATGGCAGACCCTACTCCTCGCATTGATATCGATTGATGGGCATCTCCATAGCTTAGTTGATGTGAGAATTTCTTCTCCGCTTTTACTGCTTTGATATCTACCACCATATTCTATTCCACCTATATGGTTTGTCGATGGTTCATGCTCATGTATAGAGTGAGGTATAAAAAGCTAAAGCGTGTTAAGAAGTATGATCCAATTGCTTGTCTTAACACCGTGCTGCTTGACATTTGTATTTATGTGGTGAAGACGGAGCCATGCTATGCTAATATGATAAAATGAATGGGGAGTAAAAATTCTTCAAGGATCGTATATTTTGAAAGTTAATGATTGTGTTTCTTATGTTTATGGATATTAATATATATGTTAATGTTTTTGTTCATCGTTTCTCAGTGATCATAACTTAAAGAGATTACATGTGGGTAGGATGTCACACCAAAAATTCTGTTTTTATAATTTAGCTACTCGAGAACGATTAGGAATTAAGCTTGGGGATGCTGATACATCTCCTACGTATCTATATTTTTTAATTGTTCCATGCTATTATATTATCATTCTAAGATAATTTTTAAGCATTTACTTGCTGATTTATATTAGTTTTGAGAAATAACCTATTAACCCAGTACCCAGTGCCAGTTGTTGTTTTCTGCTTGTTTTTGACCTTTTAGGAATACTGTCCCAAACGAAGTCCAAATACCACGAAACTTTTTGATGATTTTTTCTGGAAAAAAAATAACACCTGGAAGCTTCGGAGGGAGAACGGAGGACACACGGGGTGTGTCGGGGTATGACGATCTATGGGGCCGGCAAGGCCCCTTTCATGGTTCGGCAAGGGAGATCCTCTAGCGCAAAGAGCATCACCGGACCGTGCATGCACAAGGGTTTAGACGGGTTTGGGCTGCTGGAGCATAATACCCTACGTCCTGCGTGTGTGGATTAGCTGGGTTCACAATACAGGAGCGTCACAGCCCTGCAAGGAATGCTCAGGAAGTGTCGCTATGCGTGTAAAATGAGAAGAGTGTTGACCTTTATAAAGTAGCCATGGACCTCCTTTTACAATCCAAAGGGCTACCAAAGTGGCTAAAATGGTCATTACACAGAGTAAACAATGTATATCTATCTGCCAAAATAGCTGGTAATAGGTATAGTGGGAAATACCTAACTTTGACGGACTAGGACAGATGCATTAAATGCGCTGTGAGGTGGCGCGCTGGCGACATCTCCCGTCAAGGATTGCCTCTCCTTCTATGACATTCGCCCAGCTACCTATTATTCCTTTGCCATGCCGTAGGACGGGTGTCATTAAAGCTGCTGTAAATCTTGTGAGTTGCCACGCGCCCCAACCAGCTCCACCTAATCGCCAGCCCGCTCGACACCTAGCCAATGTAGACAACTAGCCTGGCGACATGGAGCAAGGGCTTGGTGAGTGGAGGTCTTGGCGGGTGCGCTAACAGTCGAGTCCTCCGGCAAGGAGGTCTTGCCGGTCCACTCGAACCCTTGTATGACGTGGGTTGGCGTCGAGATCCAGCCCGACAGGGTCTTGCCGGTCCGGAGGCCGCGGTCGTCTAGTGCACAAGTCAGTGTACTAAGGGCCCCATTCTTTAGTACACCGATAGGAGCCCCTTGGTCTGGGCCACACTTGCGTCCGTGATGTTTGTTGGGCTAGGCCCAAAAATAGTGCACAGGCACACACGGCCGCAATTACCTGCGGTTATGATTTCTGCTTCGCCCACAATGTGCATTGACCGCGGGTTGTGGGAACGGTAGAGCGAGGCTGTTGCTTCGAGGGTCGCGCCTAAAAATCTGTGCCGCGTCGGACTGGAAGAGGCACTCCCTACATCACGGGTTCCCCCACGAAGCTTGGTATTGGAGGAGAGAGGCGGTCGCCCAAGCAGCGTGCTTGGAATCAAACGGACAGCCTCCGAACCGTCCCGTGTCGCTTGAGCATCTTCGCTCCTTCTGCTCTGTCTCCCTCTTTTTAATGCATCCCACATGACGCGTGTCACACGCGGGTTCTGGTATTGGCTGAGAGGGGTGCTAGCTTGTACTGGCCGTGTGCCAGTGCACGCTCTCTTCGGATCGCGAAGAGCCAGCCCCTCCTCTTCCCCGGTCCTATAAAGAGGGGGGGGGGGTCGAGGAGGAACGCTACTCATTCATGCTCTTCTGTTCCAGTCCATCGACCAGTGCCTTCTCCTCCCTTTCTCGGCCACCTCCTCCAGCACGCCATTCTCGAGATGATGAGGGGTCGCGGTCGTGCTCGGGGGTCCAGTGCCGTCGCGAGGGGCACTCCCCAGAGCCCGATGCAGATTGTGGTGACGGCGGCGGGGGCTGGCTCCAGCTCCCGCGAAAGGACGGCATCCGGCAGCCTCAGAAGGGCGGCTGATAACCCACAAGTGTAGGGGATTGTTTGTAGCCTTTTTCCATAAGTAAGAGTGTCGAACCCAACGAGGAGCTAAAGGTATAAAAAATATTCCCTCAAGTTCTATCGCCACCGATACAACTCTACGCACACTTTAATGTTTGCTTTACCTAGAACAAGTATGAAACTACTTTGCGGGAATAAAACTAGAAGTACTTTGCAAGATAATAAGGAACGTGGAAATAAAAGTTAGGTGCTGTTTTAATAAAAAAAATAAAAGTAAATAACTTGGTAGAAAGCTTTTTGTGTAACACAAGAGAAAGATTGTCCCTAGGCAATTGAATATAATATGATAGATACTTGTCATATGCAATGAGGGAGAGGCATACGCTAACACACTTTCTGTATTTGGATCATATACACTTATGATTGGAATTCTAGCAAGCATCCGCAACTACCAAAGTTCATTAAGGTAAAACCCAACCATAGCATTAAGTATCAAGTCCCCTCTACTCCCATATGCAACAACCCACCTCTTCGGGTTTATGTTTCTGTCACTCAAGCAACCCACCATAGGCAAATCATGAACATATTGCAACACCCTACAGCGGGAATCCCTCATGTTTGCGCGACACGGAGGGCACCATAGGACAGCACCATATCAACATACAACTCACATCCATAACATCATACCACAATTAACCCATAGGACAAAAGAGATCTACTCAAACATCATAGGATAGCCAAATATCATTGGGAAATAATATATGGAGTTGAGCACCATGTTTAAGTAGAGATTACAGCGGGGAAGAGAGGTGTTACACCGTTGCATAGAGGGGGAGAGAGTTGGTGTTGACGGCGGCAAGATTGTTGATGTAGATCGCCGTCACGATGCTTGCCCCGGCGGCGTTCCGACGCCACCGGGAGAGAGGGGGAGAGAGCCCCCTCCTTCTTCTTCTTCCTTGGCCTCCCCCCTAGATGGGAGGAGAGTTCCCCCTCTGGTCTATGGCCGCCATGGCGGCGAAGGGGCAGGAGCCCCTCCTAGATTGGATCTCCCTCTCTGTTCTCTTCTGTTTCGTGTTTTGTTTTCTGGACGAAAACCGTTTCTTATATTCCCGGAGATCCGTAACTCCGATCGGGCTGAAATTTTGAGTGGATTTTTATCCAAAAATTAGATTCCTTGCAGCCAAAGGAGAGCTCCAACCGACATACGAGGTGAGCACAATCCACCAGGGCGCGCCCGAGCCCCCTGGCCGCGCCCTGGTGTCTTGTGGGGGCTGTGGGCCTTCGATTGCATTGATACCACTTCTCAAAATTCACAAATATCCAAGAAAATATTGTTTGATATGGATATTTTGCGAAAGAAAAAACATGCAACAAACAGGAACTGGCACTGGGCACTGGATCAATAGGTTAGTCCAATAAATCATATAAATTGTTGCCAAAAGTATGTGAAAGTTGTATAATATTGGCATGAAACAATCAAAAATTATAGATACGACGGAGACATATCAGCATCCCCAAGCTTAATTCCTGCTCGTCCTCGAGCAGGTAAATGATAAAAAAGATAATTTTTGATGTGGAATGCTACCTAGCATAATCTTGATCATATATCTAATCATGGCATGAATATTAAGACACAAGTGATTCAAAGCAATATTCTAGTTTTGACATAAAGACATTAATACTCAGGCATCCCAACAAACAATCATGTCTTTCAAAACATCAAGGCTAAAGAACGCTATCCCTACAAAATTATATAGCCTTGTCAAGCTCTGTCTTCTTAACACAAAGTATAAATCATGTACTACCCCGGTGTCAGCCAAGCAATTGGTTCATACTTTTTAACGCGCTTCAGCATTTTCAACTCTCACGCAATACATGAGCGCAAGCCATGGATATAGCATTATGGGTGGAATAGAATATGGTGGCAGGTTTCAAAGGGGTAAAAGTGGAGAAGAAAGTCTCGCATCAACTCAGCGTATCAACGGGCTATGGAGATGCCCATCAATAGATATCAACGCAAGGAGTAGGGATTGCCATGCAACTGATGCACTAAGAGCTATAAGTGTATGAAAGCTCAATATGAAACTAAGTGGGTATGCATCTAACTCTACATGAAAAATTCCCACTAGTATATGAAAGTGACAACACAGGAGACTCTCTATATGAAAAACATGGTGCTACTTTGAAGCACAAGTGTGGAATTAGCATGCCCCTTCTACTTCTTTCATTTTTTTCATTTTTTCATTTTCCTTTTTTTTCTATTTTTTTTCTTTCCTTATCCGGAGCCTCATCCCGACTTGTGGGGGAATCATAGTTTCCATCATCCTTTCATCACTGGGGCATGCTCTAATAATGAATAATGATGATCATCACATTTCCATTTACTTACAACTCAATACTACAACGATAGTAGACCAAAGTATGACCCTATATGAATGCAATGATCTAGCGTAGCAAAGATATCAAAAAACGGACAAGCCAGGAAAACATCATGCTAGCTATCTTACGTTCATGTAATGCAATATGACAATGAATGCACAAGTCATCAAAACGGAGGCGGTGGAAGTTGCATGGCAATATATCCCGGAATGGCTATGGAAATGCCATAATAGGTAGGTATGGTGGCTGTTTTGAGGAAGATATAATAAGGCTTATGTTTGATAGAGCATATCATATCACGGAGTTTGGATGCTCCGACGAAGTTTGCACCGACTCTCGAGGTGAGAAAGGGCAATGCACGGTATCATAGAGGCTAGCAAATTGCGGAAAGGTAAGAGTGCGTATAATCCATGGACTCACATTAGTCATAAAGAACTCACATACTTATTGCAAAAGTTTTATTAGCTCTCTCGAAGCAAAGTATTACTATGCATGCTCCTAGGGGGGAGGTTGGTAGGAGTTAACCATCGCGTGCCCCCGACCTTCACACAAAGATAGACAATCAAGAATAAATTGTGCTCCAACTTCCTAGCATAACGGGAGACTATACGTGCATGCTTCGGGAATCACAAACCTTAACACCAATATATTACTAAACACGATCATCCACTAGTACCTCCCACATATTACCATCTCTATATCGCAAAACTATTGCAAGGAATCAAACATATCATATTCAGCGATCCATAAGTTTTATGTAAGATTTTATGACTAACCATGCAAATGACCAATTCCTGTTGACTCTCTGAATAGATATAAGTGAATAAAGAGACTTTAATTCTTTCTACAAAATACCATGCTCTAATAAATATAAGTGAAGCAAAAGAGCATTCTTCAAATAATGGTTTTCTATGTGAAGAGAAACAGGCAATCCAAACTTCAAATGATATAAATGAAGCACATGAAGCATTCTATAAAGCCATACTCAAAAGATATAAGTGAAGTGCAATGAGCATTCTATAAATCAACCATGGACTATCTCATACCAGCATGGTGCATAAACTAAACGCAAAATACGCTCCAAGATTTGCACATATCACATGAATGAAACGAATCCGAAAACATACCGATACTTGTTGAAGAAAGATGGGATGCCTTCTGGGGCATCCCCAAGCTTAGACGCTTGAGTCTCCTTGGATATTTACTTGGGCTGCCTTGGGCATCCCCAAGCTTGAACTCTTGCCTCTCCTTCTTCTCCTCATATCGAGACCTCCTCGATCTTCGAACACTTCATCCACACAAAACTTAACAGAAGACTCGTAAGATCCGTTAGTATAATAAAGCAAAATACTACTTTAAGTACTGTTGCAAACCAATTCATATTTTATATTGGCATTATCCCTGCTGTATTATAACTTTTCTATGGCTTACACCACCGATAAAATCGATAGTTTAATCAAAACAAGCAAAACAATGTATCAAAAACAGAATCTGTCTTAAACAGGACAGTCTGTAGTAATCTGAACTTTGACCATACTTATGTAACTCCAAAAATCTGAAACATTAGGAAAAATTAAAAAATTTGTATCGCAATACTGTGTAAAAAATTCAGAAACTTTTGATGTTCCAGTAAAAAAAGAAAATTCACGCACTACAGCCAAAGTTTCTATTTTTACACCGCACATACCAACAAGCAATCTAATCATCCTAAAGGCAAATGTTGGCACATTATTTTTATAATACAACGGATTTGTACAAGGGGATAATTATTTTTGTTGGAAAAGTTTCCTTGATTCAAGATTCACAAGGTTTCCATGGGCATGAACAGAAGTTCAAGGACGTCCCCCACTTCAATGATGCTCATCATCTCTCTCACTTTCACCTTTCCTTTTGTGAAGTTTTAGGTTCCCACCTATTTTTTTTTGTTTTTAAACTTTATAAAATCACACAACAGAAATAAATGACTCTCTAAAACTTCCGGGTTGTCTCCCTGGCAGCGCTTTCTTTAAAGCCATTAAGCTAGGCATAAAGTGCTCAAGTAATGGATCCACCCGTATCCCAAGGTATATCAAAGCCAATTTTAATTAGCAATGATTTGTAATTTAGTAGTGAGCACAAAGTGATATATATATCATTTGACAACTAAGTCTAACTCTCTTCCTATGCATCGTCATGTCATACAAGAACAATTCATGCACATTAAGTAAAGGCCAATGCATAGTATAAACAGTTTCTTGCAATTTTATAGTATTGGAAACATAGAGAGGTGAAGATGTAGTTCCTGTCTCATAATAATTGCAAGTAGGAGCAGCAATCACATGCTTATTATATTCTTCAAAATCATCATGTGTAGTAGCAAAACGCAACCCATCTATATAATCCTTAATAAGAGCAAACTTCTCTGATATCGTGTAGTTGGGAGAATTCAATAAGATAATAGGACTATCATGTGTGGGTGCAATAGCAACAATTTCATGCTTAACATAAGGAACTATAGCAAGTTCATCTTCATAAGCATAATTCATATTGGCATCATGGCCACAAGCATAGCAAGCATCAAGTTCATCAAAAAGGGATATTTCAAAAGAATCCACGGGATCATAGCAATTATCATAGCATTCATCATAGCATTCATCCATCGGTAAGCACGAAGGGTAATTAAACAATGTATGAGTTGAAGAGTTACTTTCATTAGAAGGTGGGCACGGGTAGCTAATCTGCTCTTCCTCCTTTTGTTCTTCGCTCTCCTCCTCATCTTCTTCATCTAATGAGATCACTGTTTCAGCAATTTCTTCTTCCATAGATCCCTGCAAAATATTAGTCTCTTCCAAGGGAGCGGACATTCTTTCAATAAATTCAATAATATTAGCATTGCAATCATAATTCTCATAGCAATATTTAAGCATGGCAAGATTTTCAGATTCGTAAGAAACATCATCATACTTTTCCATCAAAGAAGCAGCTTCATAAGCACCTTTAAAAGCAACAAATTCTTCTATTCGTTCCACATCATAGTAATCACAAATACCTTTAGCATAAGAAGCTAAGGTTTCATTATCATTAAATTTGCATGAAAAGGGAAGGTGTGGAGCGTTCATCCTAGAGCAACAAGTAATATCATTTCTCAAGCATAGCCCACGAGCATACCAATGCAACATATGAATTTGATCCCATAACAATTTCCATTTTTGAGTCAAGCGATAATCTCTAAAGTATTCACGTTGATCCAACATTACTCCCATTATCAAGTTGAATGGGGTTTTCTCAGGATTATCAAAGTAGTATTTAATACTTTGCACATAACTAGCATCGAGGGTTTTAGGAGGTTCCCCATCTCCATGAGTAGCAAGTACCACTAATTTTTTTGGTGTTTCGTGTTCCATATCCCTAACTAAAGATATAAAACAGCTAATAACAGAAAATAAAAATTACTTAGTGATAAAGCAAACAAGCACACACGAGAATATTCACCCCACGCTATTGCTCCCCGGCAACGGCGCCAGAAAAAGGTATTGATAACCCACAAGTGTAGGGGATCGTTTGTAGCCTTTTTCGATAAGTAAGAGTGTTGAACCCAACGAGGAGCTAAAGGTAGAACAAATATTCCCTCAAGTTCTATCGACTACCGATACAACTCTACGCATACTTTAACGTTTGCTTTACCTAGAACAAGTATGAAACTACTTTGCGGGAATAAAACTAGAAGTACTTTGCAAGATAATAAAGAACGTGGAAATAAAAGTTAGGTGCTGTTTTAATAAAAGAACAATAAAAGTAAATGACTTGGTAGAAAGCTTTTTGTGTAACGCAAGAGAAATATTGTCACTAGGCAATTGAATATAATATGATAGATACTTGTCATATTCAATAAGGGAGAGGCATGCGCTAACACACTTTCTGTACTTGGATCATATGCACTTATGATTGGAACTCTAGCAAGCATCTGCAACTACCAAAGTTCATTAAGGTATAACCTAACCATAGCATTAAGTATCAAGTCCCCTTTACTCCCATATGCAACAACCCACCTACTCGGGTTTATGTTTCTGTCACTCAAGCAACCCACCATAGGCAAATTATGAACATATTGCAACACCCTACAGCGGGAATCCCTCACGTTTGCGCGACACGGAGGGCACCATAGGACAGCACCATATCAACATACAACTCACATCCATAACATCATACCACAATTACCCATAGGACAAAAGAGATCTACTCAAACATCATAGGATAGCCAAATATCATTGGGAAATAATATATGGAGTTGAGCACCATGTTTAAGTAGAGATTACAGCGGGGAAGAGAGGTGTTACACCGCTGCATAGAGGGGGAGAGAGTTGGTGTTGACGGCGGCAAGATTGTTGATGTAGATCGCCGTCACGATGCTTGCCCCGGCGGCGTTCCGACGCCACCGGGAGAGAGGGGGAGAGAGCCCCCTCCTTCTTCTTCTTCCTTGGCCTCCCCCTAGATGGGAGGAGAGTTCCCCCTCTGGTCTATGGCCGCCATGGCGGCGAAGGGGCAGGAGCCCCTCCTAGATTGGATCTCCCTCTCTGTTCTCTTCTGTTTCGTGTTTTGTTTTCTGGACGAAAACCGTTTCTTATATTCCCGGAGATCCGTAACTCCGATCGGGCTGAAATTTTGAGTGGATTTTTATCCAAAAATTAGATTCCTTGCAGCCAAAGGAGAACTCCAACCGACATAGGAGGTGAGCACCACCCACCAGGGTGCGCTTGGGCCCCCTGGCCGTGCCCTGGTGTCTTGTGGGGGCTGTGGGCCTCCGATTGCGTTGATTACACTTCTTAAAATTCACAAATATTCCGAAAAAATCTCCGTAAATTTTTATCACGTTTGGACTTTATTTTATATGGATATTCTGCGAAACAAAAAACATGCAACAAACAGGAACTGGCACTGGGCACTGGATCAATAGGTTAGTCCAATAAATCATATAAAATTTTGCCAAAAGTATGCGAAAGTTGTATAAAATTGGCATGAAAAAATCAAAAATTATAGATACGACGGAGACGTATTTGCGGCATCCAGGGGGCGTGGAGGAGCGGCTCCATCGAACCGCGGTGGTTGCCGTGGCGCGCCCTCCCATAGCCCCATGCAGGGATCCATGCGGGGGAGGAGGTGCATGAGTTCATCGTGGCGCTCCCCTAGCGGCAACAGAGCTGGCTTCGCCTCCCCTACCCCTTTGCGTGGGCCATGGAAAGCAGACTGCCCCGAGGTCTGTGGCTTCGGGCTGACGGTTGTTGCAATGCGCCCGCCTCGGTGGCCGTCGACCTCTCCGCCAGAAGTGCCATGTTCTTGACGCGGGGGTGGAAGTCGTTCATCTGCTCCCTTGGCCTTAGACACGGGCATCTTCTCCATTTCAAGTTCAACGGCTCTGCCACCTTCTTCGTGAAGATCTTCGGGGCTTCCGGCTGCCGCCTGGAGTGCTGCGCGGAGAGCTCGAGCGGCAGCGACTACGACTCCTCTAGCGATAGCGACGACGACGGCAGCACCTTTGGCATCAAGCAGGAGGATTCCGACTAGATGCGCCCGGTGCCGTAGTTAGGGCTTAGGATTGATGGGGGAATGAGGCACCATCCACGAGACCTCGTTTCCGGATCAATCGCCACATCGTAGTGGAAGATCTCCTTTTGTGTTTACCCAATGTAACCCTGCAAGGAAACGAAGAGAAAGTATTGGGTATCTTTACAACATTAAGGATTAGTCATGTGTCTATGGATGTCTGTTTCCCTTTTGGCAAACACAAATTTCGCTTGTGTGTCCTTCTGACCCTTACGCTTGCTGGGAATGCTTGCCGGTGCGCACGTCCTTACCGCGGGCGCTTCTAAGGATAGGTCCTGAGCACCCTTGTGGTGGCGCCACTTTCGGCAAGGCTACCCTGTCGTCCTCGCCGTGGCTACATAAGATGTTGGGCATGCTTCCAACACCCTAGTGTGCAATGATTTCGACAGGGCCCCTTAGCGTGCAGGTTTTCTCACACAAGCATCGACTTGTTCGAGGGAAAAGCTCGAATTTTTTTGAAGGGTTGATACGTCTCCAACGTATCTATAATTTTTGCTTGTTCCATGCTGTTATATTATCATTCTTGGATGTTTTACAATCATTTTACTACAATTTTATACTATTTTTGGGACTAATCTATTAACCTAGAGCCTAGTGCCAGTTTCTGCTTTTTTCCTTGTTTTTGAGTTTTACCGAAAAGGAATATCAAACGGAGTCCAAACGGAATAAAAATCTACGGTGATTTTTTTTGGACCAGAAGAAGCCTAGGGAGCTTTGGAATTGGGCCAGAAGAGCCACGAGGCCACCACAAGCCTGGGGGGCGCGCCCCCCCCTAGGGCGCGCCCCCAGGCTTGTCGTCACCTCGTGGCCCCCCTGGACTTGTTTCGCTGCCAAAAATTCCTATAAATACAGAAACCCCCAGAAACAAACCTAGATCGGGAGTTCCGCCGCCGCAAGCCTCCAGAGCCACGAAAAACCAATCGGGAGCCCGTTCCGGCACCCTGCCGGAGGGGGAAACCATCACCGGAGGCCATCTTCATCATCCCGGCGGTCTCCATGACGAGGAGGGAGTAGTTCAACCTCGGGGCTGAGGGTATGTACCAGTAGCTATGTGTTTGATCTCTCTCTCTCGTGTTCTTGAGATGACACGATCTTGATGTACAGTGAGCTTTATTAATATAGATGAATCATATGGAGTTTTCCCCTCTCTATCTTCTTGTGATGAATTGAGTTTTCCCTTTGAAGTTTTCTTATCGGATTGAGTCTTTAAGGATTTGAGAACACTTGATGTATGTCTTGCGATGGGATATCCATGGTGACAATGGGATGTTCTATTGATCCACTTGATGTATGTTTTGGTGATTAACTTGCGGGTTCCGTGACCTTGGGAATCTATGCATAGGGGTTGGCACACGTTTTCGTCTTGACTCTCCGGTAGAAACTTTGGGCCACTCTTTGAAGTTCTTTGTGTTGGATTGAACATGATGAATCTGAAATTGTGTGATGCATATTGTATAGTCAAGCCCATGGGTACTTGTGGTGACATTGGAGTATCTAGGTGACATTAGGGTTTTGGTTGATGTGTATCTTAAGGTGTTATTTTAGTACGAACTCTAGGGCTGTTCGTGACACTTACAGGGATAGCTCATAAGATTGATCGGAAAAGATAACTTTGAGGTGGTTTCGTACCCTACAATAATTTCTTCGTTTGTTCTCCGCTATTTGTGACTTTGGAGTGAACTCTTTGTCGCACGTGAGGGATTTACATATGATTCAATTATGTCAGTATTGTTGAGAGAACTTGCACTAGTGAAAGTATGAACCCTAGGCCTTGTTTCTAAGCATTGCAATACCGTTTGTGCTCACTTTTATCTTTAGTTAACTTGCTGTTTTTATATTTTCAGATTACAAAAACCTATATCTACCATCCATATTACACTTGTATCACCATCTTTTCACCGAACTAGTGCACCTATACAATTTACCATTGTATTGGGTGTGTTGGGGACACAAAAGACTCTTTGTTATTTGGTTGCAGGGTTGTTTGAGAGAGACTATCTTCATCCTACGCCTCGCACAGATTGATAAACCTTAGGTCATCCACTTGAGGGAAATTTGCTACTGTCCTACAAAACTCTGCGGTTGGAGGCCCAACACGAGTCTACAAGAAGAAGGTTGCGTAGTAGACATCAAGCTCTTTTCTGGCTCCGTTGCCGGGGAGGTGAGTGCTTGAAGGTATATATTTAGATCTTGCAATTGAATCTTTTAGTTTCTTGTTTTTCACTAGTTTTGTTCTATAAAAGAAAACTACAAAAAAATATGGAATTGAGGTTGCCTCATATGCTTCATCTTTTTAATTTCTTTCGTGAAAATGATGGAAAGGAAAATTGTGCTCAAGTGTTAGAAGAAGTTATTAAAATGTTTGGCACTAAATCTTTGTATGATGAGCATGATTGCAATGTTGTTAGTATGAATTCCTTGAATATTCATGATGCTAATAATATGCAAAACTACAAGCTTGGGGATGCTATGTTTGATGAAGATGATATGTTTAGTCCCCCAAGTTTTGAGGAGCAAATTTATTATGATGAAAGCATGCCTCCTATTTATGATGATTATTGTGATGACACGTATGCTATAAAGAATAATGATAACTATGAAACTTGTCATCATGATTTTAATTTTCAATTGGATTATGCTTCTTGTGATAGTTATTTTGTTGAGTTTGCTCCCACTCTTATGAATGAGAAGAAATTTGCTTATCAGGAGAGTGACAAAATTTCTATGCTTGTAGATCATGAAAAGAATGCTTTATGTGCTGGTTATATTGTGAAATTCCTTCATGATGCTACTGAAAATTATTATGAGGGAGGAACATATGCTTATAGGAATTGCAATAATATTAAGTTTCCTCTCTATGTGTTCAAAGTTTTGAAGTTATGCTTGTTTTGCCTTCCTATGCTTGTTGATTCTTGCTCCCATAAATTGTTTGCTCACAAAATCCCTATGCATAGGAAGTGGGTTAGACTTAAATGTGCTTTCCATGAGATTCATGATGCTCTTTTGCATGTTTCAACTACTATTCTTGTATGAGCATCATTCAAATCATCATGCCTAGCTAAAAGGCATTAAAGAAAAGCGCTTGTTGGGAGACAACCCAACACTTTTACTTTATGTTTTTGTGTGTTCACATGATTAAGCTACTGTTGTAATAATGTTTTATAGCTTTTGTTTCAATAAAGTGCCAACTAAAGCCTTTGGGATAATGTGGATGATAGTTGACTTGATTCTGTGCAAAAACAGAAACTTTTGCTCTCAGTCCAGGAATTTTGTAAATTCACTGGAACGTGCTTTTGATCTGAATTTTTTACACATGATTTATATGCAAATTGCCTAGATTGTCCTAATTTTTCAGATTTTTTAGAGACAGGGAAGTACGGTTACTCTACAGACCTTCACAGACTGTTCTGTTTTTGACAGATTCATTTTTGCATGCATAGTTTTTTTTAGTGTTCCCATAGCTTATATTCAGTGATATAAATTATGGGAATGATAGAATACTGTAGGTATTATGTGAGAACAATTATGAATCTTGTCTTGACAGTACCTAAGTGAATGATTTATCTTTACTATACTAACCCATCTCACGAGGTTCCGTTAAGTTTTGTGTGATTGAAGTTTTCAAGTTTTGGGTGAGACACCGATATGAGGAGAATAAGGAGGGAAAAGAACCTAAGCTTGGGGATGCCCAAGGCACCCCCAAGGTAATATCCAAGGAAGACTCAAGCGCCTAAGCTTGGGGATGCCCCGGAAGGCATCCCCTCTTTCGTCTTCAACACTATCGGTATATCTTACTTGGAGCTATATTTTTATTCGTCACATAATATGAGTTTTGCTTGGAGCGTCATATTATTTTGTTGTTCTCTGTTAGGAGTTATTTATAATCTTGTTTTTCAATAAAAAGTTCCAAGAATTGCCTTAGGATGCTTGAATTGCATGTTTGATGTGTGCTGTATAAAAACAGAAACTTTGGCTGTAGTGTTTGAATTTTCATATTTTACTGGAACGTGGAAAGTTTCTGAAATGTTTACACAGTATTTTCATATAAATTATTTTGCATGTCCTAAATTTTCATAATTTTTTGAGTTACAGAATACACTGTTTTCATAAATTTCTATAGACTGTTCTGTTTGGACAGATTGCTGTCATAGTTTCGTTATCTACTTATCCTATAGTTTCCATAGCCTATATTGGTAGATATAAATTGTGGAAACGATAGTATACAGTACCTAATGTTTGAAAATTATTATGCAACTAGTCTTGGCAGTACATAAAGTGTTGATTTATTATTATGTGCACTAACCTATCTCACGAGTTCTTTTCATGTTTTGTGTGGATGAAGTTTTTGAGAATAGGTGAAACCATGATATGAGAGGATTGAACGAGATACAAAAGCTCAAGCTATTGGATGCCCAAGGCACCCCAAGTAAATATTTCAAGACGTCTCAAGCACCTAAGCTTGTGGATGCTACGCATCCCACCTCTCTTCATCGACAATTATCGGTTAGCCTATGTTGAGCCTATATTTTTATTCGTTCACATGATGCGTGCTATTCTTGGAATGATATTTTTCTTTTGCTTGCTGTTTAATAAAATACTCAGATCTGAAAATATTTATTGAGAGAGAGAGAGAGAGTCCTCACATAGCTACTTAATTGTTTGACTACTCATTGATCTTCACTTATATCTTTTGAGAGTAGCTTGTCATTTCTTCTCATGCTTCACTTATACCTTTTTGAGAGATGAAATTTTTATGCTCTTGTACTTCACTTAAATTTGTTTGAGCTTGCCAAAAAGCAATAGCAACATATGAAACTAGTCCCAAAGTGACAGATATCCAAGGAGGATATAATAAAAACTTGCATGAAGGTCATGGGACAAATTAAACTTGATTCTTTGTAATAGTTTTGAAACATGATGATAGTAATATGTGAGTCATGTTAATGAGTAATTATGCTTTAGTAGGAATATTGGTGCTAAGGTTTGTGATTCCCTATGCATGCACGAAAGTCAATAGTTATGCAATGAAGTTACATCCTACTTGTGGTGCATTATTCGGTGTTAGTTATGACTCAATGCTCAGTTATGTGATTTTTCATTCCTTGGTTTGGTTGCTTCCCAATCTATTTGCTAGCCTTCATTTGTACTAAGTATAAATACTACTTGTGCATCCAAAATCCTTAAACCAAGTTTTGCCTTATGAGTCCACTATACCTACCTATATGCGGTATTTCCATGCCATTCCAAGCAAATTTGTATGTGCCATCTCTAAATTATCAAAATAAATTTTGTCTTTTGTGTGCCCGTACCGCTCATGAAACGGTGGGGAGTATCCAATATTTTTCCATGCTAGGTGTGTTATTCTCATGATATGTGTTGATTCACTATCATTCACGAGAAAGTGGCTGGTATTCGGGATGCCCAGTTCCATGCTCAAAAATCAAATCAAAATATAATGAAACAAAAATCCCCCAGGATTGTTGTTTGTATGGACGGTACCCATGGATTCGGCTCGCCGTGGAGTGTGATTGATTGGTGGAGGGGGAGTAAAAACTTTACCATTCTGTTTGGGAACCGCCTATAATGTATCTAGCATGGAAAGTATTGTGAGCTACTTTGTCGTTTTCGTTGACAGGAAAAGCATGCCACTCAAAATATTTTTCTCTCTCAATTTAAACCTTGAGCTCTGGCACCTCTACAAATCCCTACTTCCCTCTGTGAAGGGCCTATCTATTTACTTTATGCAATTTTTATTTTTGCTTTGAGTCTCCATCTTCTCTTATAAGCACCAACTAGGGGGCACTATGATCGTACTTGAGCATTGGGTATAGCTAATATTTGAGTGTGTTTCATGAATGGATCAATGATTGAGCATGATGGGCTAGGGATAACTTTCTTTAGTGTTGATATTTTGAAAGACATGGTTGCTTGTTGACATGCCTGAGTATTCAAGTCATTATGTTAAAACTAGACTATTGCTTTGAATCATTTACAAGTCCAAATGTCCATGCTATACAAAGAAGAAAAGAATATGATGAACATGTTAGGCAGCATTCCACATCAAAAATTCTATTTTTATCATTTACCTACTCGAGGACGAGCAGGAATTAAGCTTGGGGATGCTGATACGTCTCCAACGTATCTATAATTTTTGCTTGTTCCATGCTGTTATATTATCATTCTAGGATGTTTTACAATCATTTTACTACAATTTTATACTATTTTTGGGACTAACCTATTAACCTAGAGCCTAGTGCCAGTTTCTGTTTTTTCCTTGTTTTTGAGTTTTCTAGAAAAGGAATATCAAACGGAATAAAAATCTAAGGTGATTTTTTTGGACCAGAAGAAGCACAGGGAGCTTTGGAGTTGGGCCAGAAGAGCCACGAGGCCACCACAATCCTGGGGGCGCACCCCTAGGGCGCGCCCCCTGGCTTGTCGTCACCTCGTGGCCCCCCCGGACTTGTTTCCGCCGCCAAAAATTCCTATAAATACAGAAACCCCCAGAAACAAACCTAGATCGGGAGTTCCGCCGCCGCAAGCCTCCAGAGCCACGAAAAACCAATCGGGAGCCCATTCCGGCACCCTGCTGGAGGGGGAAACCATCACCGGAAGCCATCTTTATCATCCCGACGGTCTCCATGACGAGGAGGGAGTAGTTCACCCTCGGTGCTGAGGATATGTACCAGTAGCTATGTGTTTGATCTCTCTCTCTCGTGTTCTTGAGATGACACGATCATGATGTACCGCGAACTTTATTAATATAGATGAATCATATGGAGTTTTCCCCTCTCTATCTTCTTGTGATGAATTGAGTTTTCCCTTTGAAGTTTTCTTATCTGATTGAGTCTTTAAGGATTTGAGAACACTTGATGTATGTCTTGCGATGGGATATCCGTGGTGACAATGGGATGTTCTATTGATCCACTTGATGTATGTTTTGATGATCAACTTGCGGGTTCCGTGACCTTGGGAATATATGCATAGGGGTTGGCCCACGTTTTCGTCTTGACTCTCTGGTAGAAACTTTGGGGCACTCTTTGAAGTTCTTTGTGTTGGATTGAACATGATGAATCTGAAATTGTGTGATGCATATCGTATAGTCAAGCCCATGGGTACTTGTGGTGACATTGGAGTATCTAGGTGACATTACGGTTTTGGTTGATGTGTATCTTAAGGTGTTATTTTAGTACGAACTCTAGGGCTGTTCGTGACACTTATAGGGATAGCTCATAAGATTGATCGGAAAAGATAACTTTGAGGTGGTTTCGTACCCTACAATAATTTCTTCGTTTGTTCTCCGCTATTTGTGACTTTGGAGTGAACTCTTGGTCGCACGTGAGGGATTTACATATGATTCAACTATGTCCGTATTGTTGAGAGAACTTGCACTAGTGAAAGTATGAACCCTAGGCCTTGTTTCTAAGCATTGCAATACCATTTGTGCTCACTTTTATCATTAGTTACCTTGCTGTTTTTATATTTTCAGATTTCAAAAACCTATATCTACCATCCATATTACACTTGTATCACCATCTCTTCGCCGAACTAGTGCACCTATACAATTTACCATTGTATTGGGTGTGTTGGGGACACAAGAGACTCTTTGTTATTTGGTTGCATGGTTGTTTGAGAGAGACTATCTTCATCCTACGCCTCCCACGGATTGATAAACCTTAGGTCATCCACTTGAGGGAAATTTGCTACTGTCCTACAAAACTCTGCGCTTGGAGGCCCAACACGAGTCTACAAGAAGAAGCTTGCGTAGTAGACATCAAGGGTTTTTGCCACTTAGCTCTTTTTTTGTCGCTTTTCTTGCCGCAAGGTGATCGTCCTTGAACGCATCTGTAGGTTTTCGTAATGCCTCTCCCCCCGGGAAGACTTGCAACATCTCACGCAAGGTGATCGTCCTTGAGAAAAAGAAAGAAGAGAAAATAGAGAAGACTACGAACCTAAGTGGTTCATTAGTCATCTTACGCAAGTAAAGAGTGATCGCAACATCTCACGTAAGATACATACGATAAATATGTACTTTGACAAAGAGTTGTAAAATACTTAACTTTATTGAATAAACTCTGGGTCATCGCCTCGCTCTTTATAGAGGATTACACACCTTGCCGACGAACTTGTACAAAGGGGTTGCCAGGCGGCCCGGCAACAGCGCCTTACGTGTAGAATTAGCGAAGATGCCTGATATTCCATGAGTTTCACACCGGAGTGCCATCTTCGGTCTCCAGGCGGACTGTGCCAGGCCTGGTAACTCATTCTACCAGGTAAGGGCCTTCCCACTTCGACGTCAACTTGTTTGATCCCTTCGCGGACTGAATCCATTGAAGAACAAGGCCGCCTTCCTCAACACTCCTAGTGTGCACCCTGCGGCTGTGATAGCGGCGCAGAGTTTGCTGGTACCGAGCGACACGCGGAACGGCCTGGAGATGATCTTCCTCGAGGAGCGTGGCATCATCTTGCCGTACTTGCTCTTGCCGGTCGTCGTCAAAGGCCTGTACTCTCGGTGACCCATATGTGAGTTCCATGGGGAGAACTGCTTCTGCACCATAAACTAGGGAGAAGGGTGTCTCGTCGGTGGCTCGATTTGGTGTCGTTCTGATTGACCAAAGAACCGCCGACAGTTCATCGACCCAGCGCCTTCGGTGCTTGTGCAGCTTGTCGAAAGTTCTCGTCTTGAGGCCTCGCAGCACTTCAGCACGTGCCATTTCTACTTGCCCGTTGCTCCTGGGGTGAGCAACTGATGCGAAGCATATTTTGGTGCCAATGTCTTCGCAATATTGCATGAAGCTGTTGTTGGTGAATTGCATGCCGTTTTTAGTGATGATCCTGTTAGGGACACCGAAATGACAAACTATCCCTCTGAGAAACTTGACTGCCGCTTGCGTCATTACCTTTCTCACTAGCTCCACCTCAGTCCACTTCGTGAACTTGTCGATTGCAACGAACAAGAAGTCAAAGCCCCCGGTAGCACGGGGGGAGGGCCCGAGAATGTCGAGCCCCCACACCAAGAAGGGCCAGGAGAGTGGTATGGTTTGAAGGGCTTGTGCTGGTTGATGTGTTTGCTTGGCGTGGTACTAGCATGCTTCACATGTTGTCACCACCGCCAATAAATCTTGAAGGGCTGCCGGCCAATAGAAGCCTTGGCGGAATGCCTTCCCGGCAAGGGCTCGTGATCCGATGTGGGAGCCGTAGATCCCTTCATGTATCTCTGCCAATAGCTGGCGTCCTTCTTCCCGCGATATGCACTTCAATTTCACTCCATTCGGTCTCCTCTTGTATCAGGTGTTGTCCACGAACTGGTACATGCTCGACCATTGGGCTACTCTTTCAGCTTCTTCTGGTTACTCGGGTAGATCTCCTGTCTGAAGGTATTGGACTATCTGCTATGCCCATGCCGGAGCCTGTGGCTCGATGAGAAGGACCCAAGGCATCTCTTCCGCCGTGGGAACGCTAGCTTCTACAACAAAGATCATCGGGTCTGCTGGAGCTCGAGGTCCACCGACATCCGGGTTGTCTTTTCCGGCAACCCTCTTGGCGGCCATGGATGGCTCTGCCGGGGAGTAGTCGCCGGAACTGACCTTTCTTTTCTTGTTCTGCCATGCCGATGGGTTGACTGAAGGTTGGGTTAATCGGAGTACAAAAGTGCCTGGTTCCACATGAAGCTTCTACGCAGCTCTCTTTCACAGGTCGTCAGCAATGCTATTTTCGGCACGGGGGACGTGCTCCATTTGTAGACCGTTAAAGCGCTCCTCCAATCTCCGTACTTCGTCAACATACGCCTCCATCAGGGGACTCCGGTAATCTTTATTCACTTGGCGCACAACAAGCTACGAATCTCCTCGGACTATCTGATTCCTGATGCCGAGATTAGATGCTATTCGTATTCCGACAAGCAATCCTTCGTACTCAGTTGTGTTGTTTGTTGATTTCTCCCTGGGGAAATGCATCTGGATCACGTACTTGAGGTGCTCTCTGGTGGGTGCAACGAGCAGCACTCCGGCACCGGCGCCTTGCAGCGAGAAGGCTCCGTCAAAGTACATGATACATTCTTGAGGTGTTTCCTTGCCATGAAGGGTTGTTTCTGGAATTTATTCATCTGGCGTTGGTGCCCATTCTGCTATGAATTCTTCCAAGCTCTAATTTGGATTGTTGCCTGGCTTTCAAAACTCAATTCAAAGTTGGCCAGCTCCAACGCCCACTCGATGATCCTGCCGATTGCCTCTGGGTTTCTCAAGATGCGTTGCAGCGGGAACCGAGTGACGACGGTGATGTGGTGTGCTTGGAAGTAGTGGCGTAGTTTTCGGGAGGCAATGAGGAGGCCGAAACACATTTTCTGCATCCCAGAGTACCTTGATCTAGCCCCTGCAGGAGAGAGCTGACAAAATACGTAGGCCGTTGCACCACCTTCTTCTTTAGCACAGTTGGCTGCTCTGCCCCTTGTGCCATGCTTGCGTCATTAGCTCTTTGACTTGCAGGGGCTGGCTCTGGCTCGCCGATTGTAGGCTCTGGAGTTTCTGCCTCATCCCCTTTAGCTTCCCTTTCCACCACTAGTGCCGCACTAACCACTTGGTTCGTTTCCGCCAAGTATAGCAACAACGGCTCCTCTGGCTTAGGTGCGACTAGAACTGGCGTTGAGGATAAATATCTCTTCAAATATTGTAGCGATGCCTCCACTTCCGGGGTCCACGTCATTGGGCATGCCTTCTTCAGGATCTTGAAAAATGGCAGGGCGCACTCTGCAGACTTGGAAATGAACCTGCTGATGGCAGCGATGCAGCCCGCCAGACGTCACACGTACTTGATGCGCTTTGGCGCCTCCAGCTGTTCAATTGCCTCAATCTTGGTGGGGTTGGCTCCGATCCTGCATTCTGACACGAAGAATCCGAGGAGCTTGCCGGAGGGGACTCCAAACACGCACTTCTCGGGATTAAGCTTCAAATTGATCTTGCGCGGGTTCTAAAAGGTTTCTTATAGGTCTCGGATCAGCATGTCCTTGTTCTTGGTCTTGACCACTATGTCATCCATGTATTCTTCCACGTTCCTGTGCAGTTGCGGCCCCAAACCAATTTGAACTGCTGTTGCGAATTTTGAACCGGCGCTCTTCCACCCGGACGTCATGCGTCTGAAGCAGTATGCTCCGCAAGGGGTATTGAACACCGTCTTCTCTTCGCCTTCCTCAGCCATGAAGATCTGGT
The DNA here is from genome assembly GCA_039707655.1 of Elymus sibiricus. NCBI lineage: Eukaryota > Viridiplantae > Streptophyta > Magnoliopsida > Poales > Poaceae > Elymus > Elymus sibiricus. The sequence goes on from CM077673.1 coordinate 314,827,515, forward strand.
GGTAGCCAGAGTAGGCGTCAAGGAAAGAAAAGAGATCACAGCCAGCGGCCGAGTCCACTATCTGATCAATGCGCCGCAAGGGGAATGGGTCCTTCGGGCAAGCCTTATTGACATCGGTGAAGTCGATGCAAAGTCTCCATTTCCCATTTGCCTTGCACACTACCACAGAATTCGCCAGGCAAGTTGGATGGATCACACCCCTGATCAGACCTGCTGCTTCTAGTTTCTTGATTTCTTTAGCAATAAACTCCTGCAGTTCCAGGGCTTGCTTTCGGACCTTCTGCTTGACGGGGCGCGCATGGGGACAAACGGAAAAATTGGTGCTCAATCACCTCCCTGGAACATTGGGGATGTCAGATGGTTGCCAGGCAAACACATCGACATTCGCCCGCAGGAAGGTGACGAGCGTGCTTTCCTATTTGCTGTCGAGGGTTGCACTTATGGTGAAAGTGCCGCCCACGCCGTTCTCCCATGCGGCCACTTGCCGTGCGGCCACTTGTTTCGTCTTGGGAATGTTCACCTTGTCTTTCTTGCTCCTGGCGGTAGAGGTCTCTGGTAAGTCCTCGACGGGCGTGCTGCACTCTTTGGCGCGCTTCCCGGAGTCCTTACGAGATCCGCCAGAGTTCTTGTTCTTGTTCTCCCCCCGGGAGATTCGCCGGCAGGAGCAAGTGCCTCGTCAACAGACCCTGCCACTGCCTCCCGGAAGACCTTGTCGATGCAGAGGACCGCTTCCTTGTTGTCGGCACGGACGGTGATGGCGCTCATCGGCCCTGGCATCTTGAGGGTGTTATAGGCGTGGTGTGACGTCGCCATGAATTTTTCCAGCACAGGTCGGCCCAGAATCCCATTGTATGGCAGCGACATCGTTGCAACATTGAAGACTACTCTTTCTGTCCTAAAGTTGAGCTCAATGCCAAATGTAACCGGCAGAGTTATCTTCCCCTTAGGATGAGATCTTCCCGAGTTGACCCCTTGGAAGGATCCTGTCGGCTTGAGATTTGAATCGGGAATCTGCAGACGTTTGATTACGTCCAGCGATATCAGATTCAAATAGGCTCCACTATCGACCAACATCTTCGTGACCTTGAGTTTGTGTATCATTGGCGAGACCAACAATGGCACACACCCGACGTCAGTGATGCGGTCAGGGTGATCCTCAATGTCAAAGATGATGGGAGTGTTGGACCACTTAAGGGGCTTCCTTGCCTCCGCCGCTGGCTCTGCCGCGTTGACCTCACGGGCCCACTGCTTGAGTTGCTGGTGAGAGGAGTGCAAAGATGCGCCTCCGTCAACACACATGGCATCGACAACCTTCTGGAATTCATGGCCTTCAGATTCCTCTTCATCTCCGTCTTCATCATTGTCTTTGTCGTCAGACTTCTTGTCTCGACCCCTCGCAGGCTTCTCCTTGCGCTGCTTAGCCTTGCCATGGCGGCCGCCACGGCCACCGCTGTTTTTCTTGCCGGAACCACCTGTACCATCTTGGCCCTCTCCTTGTTGCGCCATTCATACTCTTGCTTTTGCTTTTCGGCAAGCTATTCTATTTGGAAGAACTCGGTGATGTCATGGCTCTTGGTGAGATGAATCCTGCAGTACGGCCTGCCAGCCTTTTCTCCTGCTGCGGCCTCATTGTCTCCGGAGCATGCGGTAGTGTTCTTTCCGGACCCCTCAGACTTGGCCTTCTTGCCGGAGTCGGAATTGCCGTTCCCTTCGATAGCCATCACTGCTTTTCCTTTGCGCTTTCGATTGCGCTTTCGGCCCTTTTTCTTTGAGGCCGGGGCGTCTTCATCATCGTCTGAATTGACCTCTACGTCGACGTACTCTCCATGGAGCCTCCTTCCCTCTTCAGCCCGCGCACATTTGTCAGCCAAGGCATATAGCTCGGTGACATCCCTCACCTTATTGTGGAATGCGGCGATCACAATGGTAGGGTGGATGTCGGGGATGTTGTGTTGTACGCGGCTTAACCTCTGGTTGTACTTCTCTGGGGAAACACGTGCAAGTAACTAGGCTCCCCTGGAAGCTTGTGGCTGATACTTGTGATCTGCGTTGGGTTTTCCGTGAAGAGGAACTGGTAATTGCAGCACAAAGCAGATAAGTATTTCCCTCAGTTATGAAATCAAGGTTTATCGAACCAATAGGAATATGAATGCTCAACCGTCTTCAGTGGCTGCACACAAATGAACAAAGAACTTGCACAAACGCGGCCAAGAGGGTTGTCAATCCCCTTGATCTCGTTATTTGCAAGCAAATGAGTTGTGTAGATAATTGTTGATAAATATAAATTGCAAAATAAATAAAAAGTAAATAAAATTATCAAGGTAAATATAGCATTTGCAAATATTTAAGTGAATAGACCTGGGGGCCATAGTGTTCCCTAGCGACATCTCTCATGTAGGCAGCATACGGTGAGTAAACAAATTACTGTAGGGCAATTGATAGAAAAGCGGATAGTTATGCGATGTTCACGGCAATGATCATGTATATATATGCATAATGTCCATAAGCAAATAGGCCGACTTCTGCCTGCACCTATTACTATTACTCTACTCATCGACCGCTATCCAGCATGCATCTAGAGTATTAAGTAAAACAGAGTAATGCTTGGAGAACGTTGACATGATGTAGACAAAGTAAACTCAAACAATATGATTGAACCCCATCGTTTTTTCCTTAGTAGCAACAACACAAAGACGCATCTTGTCCCCTACTTTTTCACTGGGATATAGAAACTTGCCAGGTTGAACCTACCACAACGCACCACTGCCACCGATGAAATATCAATCTACTTGGCCAAAGCATATCAATAGATCAGAGAGCATTACGAAGCTATAATGATCATGCACATAAGAGATAATATAATTCAGAGGCATCTCAAATACTTTTCATGAATAATCTGAACATACACCCACAATTCATCGGATCCCAACAAACACACCGCACAATAGGATTACATCGGATAGATCAAAGCGAAGATGCAATGACCATTGTATTGAAGATCATAAGAGACAGATTGCCATCTAGGTACTAGCTATGGACCCGTAGGTCTATGGTGAACTACTCACACATCATTATGAGGGCACCATGGTTGATGAAGAGGCCCTCCGTGATCGATCCCCCTTCCGGTAGGATACCGGAACAGAGCTCCACATGGCCTCTCGACAGAACAGAGACTTGCGGCGGCGGAAAATGGGTTTCGGGATTGCCTCTGTTATTTTTAGGGTGAAAGAGAATTTATAAGCCAGAGAGCGGCATCGGGAGGCAAACCGAGGGAGGCACAAGTGTCAGGACCGGATTTCCAGGATATTAATTTCCCAGTAAATAGCCCTTGTGCTCACCAGCCCCAGGATTACTGTTAGCTAATGAGACACAATCTTGATACAGAAATTCCAAGCAAAATACAAAAATATGTAGTACAAGACCATTCTGGTCTATGAGTACAACAAAAGGTTTCTAGTGGTTGATGACGGAAGCGGTTTGCGGATCGTCGGTGTCTATGGGACTCCATTTCCCACAGGAACTGCTGACCTGGATAATTCCTATCTTCGCGAGGCTGCTATCTTCGATGACTAGGTTCTGGGCTGTCGTCGTTGCGCTCCTCTCCAAGCAAGAAATCTGGCCAAGACAAGAGCTAGGGACAAGCCAGTGAGTACTTTGAATGTACTCGCAAACATCATGAAAACAAGTATAATATAACAGATGATAATCATGCACTGAAATATTCCATGATCACTTAGCCAGTCACGAATTAAAATTCATGACGCACGCAAGCAGGTCATTCATATAAAACATGAATAAGCAATCAGAGAATAAAAATAAAATGCACCGATCGGGTGTCTGAAGCGACACCTCGAAAGGATAATAATATGAAGCATGCCTCAGTCGGGCGTCTGAGCGACGCCACATAAAGGGCTTATAAAGAAAATAAATAACAAGTATGCCACAGTTGGGCGTCTGAGCGACGCCACCTAAAGGGCTTATAAAGATAATAAATAACAAACATGCCACAGTCGGGCGTCTGAGCGACGCCATATAAAGGGCTTATAAAGAAAATACATAACAAGCATGCCATAGTCGGGCGTCTGAGCGACGCCACATAAAGGGCTTATAAGGAAAATAAATAATAAGCATGCCACAGTCGGGCGTCTGAGCGACGCCACATAAAGGGCTTATATAAGAATAATCACAATGAATATCCAGGAGGTAGAACCATTCCAGGGATACTCAATAATTCTAATAATATAAATGGTTAGTCCACAATAATAATAATCATAATCATCAATTGTCACACATCATGATCAATGTTCCGGTTTAGAAGCTTTCCTCCGAAGACCGACACTAAGACCGACACTTAACCCATCCCAGACTGTAGTGCTTAACCGCGGACATGGCTATTCGAATAGATATAAACTCTGCAGAGGGTGTACTCTTTACCCACGAGTAACGGATTCCTTTAGTCCACCGGGACTAATTCCGCTTACGGTCTTTGAATTGAAAACATACCTGACCCGCACACACCAGCTTAACTTACCGGTGCCTGGAATCACCCACGACACTCGTTAAGCAAAACTCTAAGTGGGGAGGCTCCAACCTCGATTAGCATGGGATCACAACATTTATACCGCGCGCAAAACAGGGGAGCTACCCCCTCGGTCCCAACCGGAAACACCCATGACCCTGGACCAAGTGACATGCCTACCAGGGGCCACTGCTATCTTTCACTATGGCCTCTCTGTACGGTGTGTGCTAAGAAAGGGGTTGACAACTTACTGAACCGTACCCTACCTACAGCAGGGACAAGTGGTAGCACGAAACAAGTTTGGGGGTTACTGGCACAAGACTCGATCTACGGTCGACTCAGGAGGTTAAAAATGTTTCCTGCATGATTTGCATAACAATTATATTCCACAACATCAGACAGAATCACCACTCATCATACCTTCCATGCCTTACTGATCATACTCGTCCCAACGAAATATCAGTATCAAGCTCGTGTCTACTCAAGACAGAGACTTCTCCGGATTACTTCCGGTAGGCATGAAAGGCACACGAGGACGAATACTGTCATAAGTATTTCAATTCCAACAGCAAGGAATTCTCATCATGCACTAGTAAACATGATCACATCATCACATGAAATAACGCATACTTCATGTCAACTTGGTGTTGTAGTCACATCAAACAACACACAACAAATATTATGCCAGGGTTCAGAATGCTTGCCTTCCATGTGTAGGTAGGTGATGAGCACTCCAAAACTTTTGTAAGTTTTTGTCTGTCTCCATTTCCTTTTTTGAAAAGTATTTGAATCAACACGCAATTCAAAAGCAGTGCAAAAAGTTGTCTTGGAAAATTTTCAAATAAATCTGAAAATAAACTAGTTGGAATTTGAGAAACACCAGAAAAAGAATCAGGTCCATTGGAGTTATATTTTAAAAGTTATAGCCAGTCAAAGTTCAGGTCAAATCTGTTTTTAATAAAAACTGAAAAAGAAAACGGTTCGGGGAAGAATACGCCTTTCAGAACAGAAAGCGTATAAGCAGGAATACGATTTTGGACCAGGGAGACGCACTTCCGAACAGGCACTTCCACTTACCCGCTCACCCGCGACGTCAGCCGCAGATAGTGGGCCCGCCTGGCCCACCAGCCAGGTTTGACTTGTCGCCGCGCGCTCCCTCTCCCTTGCCGACGGTAGGGGCGGAGATCCGGCGATCGCCGCCAGTTATTGGCAGTTCCTTTCGGGGGCCTGGCTGCGGGAATGAATGGAGACGGTCTGGCCGGTCCTTCCGATGGTGTCCACGGTCGGAGAGGAGGGCAGGGTCGCCGGCGGCGAGCTTTGGGGCAGACGGCAGCTTCGGGAGCAAATGGGAGTTCGGGCTACGGTGGCTCCCGACCGATTTAGAGGGGTTGGGCGGCTCTGCAAGGTCGAGGGGAAGCGGATGGTGGCGTGGGAGAGGCTAGGGGGCTCTGGCTTGGCCAAATTGACTGGAGGGCGGCGGCGGCCGAAGCTTCCGGAGGTGGGGAAGACGACGGCTTCCGGTCGAATTGGAGCTAGGGGTGGCTTGCTATGGCATCTAGGAGGCTCATGGAGGTACGCTGCGGCTTCGGGGTCCTATTTAGCGCCCGGGGAGGTCGGTTCCCGCGGTTGCGGATAAGAACGTCGACGAACCGCCGCTCTGTTGCTAGCAGGGCGACGTGGCGCTGGTCAAGGATGAGGACGGCCTGTTCACGAGGGCATCTGGCGAGCTGGAGTGGCTCGGGCGGCGCCGGCCACGGCAGAGACGGTCACGGGCGCCGGTGTGCCGCCAAAGAGCCATTGCTGCCGCTCTGAGAGGAGCAGGGCGTGTCGGGGCAGCACTAGGGGACAGGGGAGAGGATTATGACGAGCGGGGGAGGCGGTAACTGGTCGCGGTGACTCGGGAGGCCGCACGTGCAAAACGCGCGCTCTGGCCGCGCTCTGGACATGCGCGCCAAGCGTTCGACAAAATGCCAACGCACTCTAGGCCTATCTGATGCTTATGAAACTAAACAGGACAAGGCTAATGAGTATATGAGAGCTAATAGACATGCTGGTTTGGTCTGGGGTGTTAGTCCACAATGCAAACATAGTTTCATGCCAATTCTGTTCATGAACACAAGGTGTTCGACAGAATGCCATGTGCATCAAGGCAACTCTTCTGGTGGTCAAAATCTCCAGGTTGGGGTCTCTTTAGGTGTAGGTGATGATGGCAAAGGTATATTGAGAAAACCAGAAACTTGCTAGTGCATGTTTTGCAAAACTACTGTTCTGGACAGAAAATAAAGACCATTATTGCATGTGTTTAAAATCTACTAATGGTTCTGATCTCCTGGACTTAAGGGTTTGGTAGGGTAAACTACAAGAAGGAAAAATCTCATGGGTAATAGTGCAAGATAAAATGGGGTTGCAGTACAAACTACCAAACTGGACCAGAATGAAGATGAGGATGGTTTGCTAAAATTTCCAAAACACAAGGCTGTTCCTTTGCATAAATGTGATGTAGGAACCTCACATGTATTCTACAAATTTTTGTAGAATTTTTAAAAGAAGTTATCAAATGGTTGTAGTGCAAATGAGGCACTAAAGATTAAGAGAAATCATTTTAAAAGAAATAAAGCTTAGAAGAATAGTTATAAAAATATTTCCGCTGATCATAAAATAAAAACAAATGTTCTTGAGAAGGCACTCAAGTCCAACAATAATTTTTGAAAAGTTTCCATTTGGAGGGAAAACTCCACAACTCAGAAGAAAGGAGTGATTCTGAAATGAGTAGATGATCCAGAAAATAAAAATTTAACTTCCTGGCAAAATTTTACTTAATAAAACATGGTTAAATTTTTGGGGTGTTACAACACTACCCCCCTTAAGAAAAATCTCGTCCTCGAGATTTGCTAAGGACGGTTTCAAAAATATTACTCCTATTATCACAAAGTAATATCATGAAAATAATTATCCTTCTCATGCAATAAGACATGGCTATAGTGAGTGGGCAAATAATTTGTGAACTACAGTGGGGTACTGTCGCTGCGTGGAAAAATCTACGGTTGAGGAAACCGAGAGATTTCTACTTATGGCTACGGTAAATTTAGAATTAATAAAATTCAAAATTTCCATATTACGCTGGTCGTACCCGAGTGCACAGTGCTTTCTCTGGCTGACAGGTGGACCCGGGGCCCACTGTCAGTCTCTTCTTCTACCTCTGGCTCTCATCTCTTTCTCTCTCTCGCGCTCTTTCCCGCACTTTCTCCACCGGCGGCGTCTAGCGCGTAAGGCATCTAGGCCGTACTGCGGTAGTGCGCAGCGTGCTAGCTGCCGGTGCAGCGTGCACTCACCTTGTGGGCCAGTGCGCTGTCGGCACTGCTCGCGGATTCGCCTCTGAACACCGGCGATCGAGCGACGAGCGGCGCTGGTGGACTTCGCTCACCGTACACCGATCTCGAGCTATAAAATGACCGCGGTGCTTCTCTCTTCTTCCTCACACCTAGCCTCGTTTCTTCTTATCCTCCCTTCTCCTCTATTTCAGTTTGCAGGAGCTCGAGACGAGGCTCTAATGGCGGAGGTGATGCCGGACTGGTACACGATCCTGATGTGCGGAGGGTTGGCGGCAGTGCTGGGGTTCTCCGTGCTCTTGTGCGCGATGATCCACGATGATCGTCGTGATGCTGCTGCTCGAGTGTTGGCTCTTCGCGGCGGCGGTGATCATGAGGATTAGGTGTCGGTGTCAGGTGCTGACGGTTGTCAGTGTGCTGGAGGCAATTTGTACTAGAATAATTACCCACAAATTTCTCTTTCAGAAACTGTGGTGTGTTAGTGTGGTGATCAGTTAGGTGCAAAATGTGTACGTGGTCTTGCAATTAGTGCATGCGGTCGAGTGTTGTGGCTGTGAGCCTGTTGTCGTGGTGCTGCGTGAATTTAAATCTATGTCATGGAGAAATATTTGTTGCAATGGCTCAAAGAAAATCCCACCTCGAGATTTACGGAGAGCGAAAATAGTTGGTCAAAAATCACAGCAATAAAAATTACTCACATCAATTGAAACCAAACAATTAATTCATAGCACAAACTTAGGATACAACGCATAAGCTGCAACACCTAAATAAATGCTAGGCTAACAAACATAGTAGTGGCGTCTACGACGCAAACGTAAAATATGCTGGGTCCTGAGAAAATGTCTCCGGAACTGGGGCACATTCTTCTTCTACCGGAGGAAGCGGATTGACCAGTCGAAGAACGCGCCTTTCCTGGTTTGGCCTCAGTGGTCTGCCAATGGCGATCTGAGGATTCAAATCAGCGAGGCTCTGGAGATAACCCATTACTCGCTGGGTCAAACGCTCTTGCACGATGACGTACTGGGCAAGATTGGCCAGTACTGGGTCCCTCTCTATTTGTCCACCGGGAAAGGATGCTACTTCTCCGGGTGTTGCACGACTCGGGAAGTAATAATACCCCCTTTCGCTAGCATAGGGTACTGCGAAGCGAAGACGAGTAATCGCTTCGTACGCAGCAGCTTCTATGGCCATTTGCGGAGTCGGCATAGATTTCCCCACGAAGGAGACTTCCGTTGGGTCTTGGTTTGGGTTTGCGGGTGGGATGTGCACTACTGCCCAATATTTCGAGGCGGATGGGGTGATTCTCGTTTTGAGCAGCTCGTACTGGGGTGGATGGGTAGAACTCATGGTACTGCAGGTAAAGTCCCACAGTATCTTAACAAAATTACCTGGGGTTGCATCTGGAGTTCTCAGATGAATACTAGGGCTTGGCATGGCAAAAATGTCTGTAAGAGCTGTGCACAAAAAGAGGGATGCTTGGTAAGGTCACAAAGTGGCCTCTTATATAGCATCAGGGCTGGGTTACCAATTGCGGTGTGGGGGCAAACTAGTTTGTCGGTCCTGCTCTATGGGGTTCGGGGTCAAAGCCACATATATACATATCTCACAAAAGTGACGTATTACTGTGGGTGTCGTCTGGGGTGGTTTTTGGTAGCTACGCCTGGAATTTGATATGCAACCGCATGCCAACATACATTTAGGCATAGATACTAGTGGTACTATAATAATGGCACACAAGCAAACTGCATTTTATTCAAGGCGTTCAAAAGGTCACACTATTACATGGCGTAGAATACTAAGACTCGGTACTACTCGAGTGACTTAGTCTACCTCGTTAATATCTAGTCGAGCGTGCCTTGTGGACATCGAGGCTTCTCCATGGGCTTCACCGTCGGGGTTTGCTGGATTGGGTTGAGGAGGGTCGGGGTAGCGATGATGACCATCGCGGGGATTGGAGGTCACAATCCCGTTGGAGCGTGTCCCCAAAAGGCGACGAAGCTCTTCCGGGGATACAAATGCGTTCCGGTCGGTTGCAGGGGCAGACCTCAAGGACTCGATTGGTTGTCCGAATAGCACGACTGGGTTGTCGGCGTCGGGCACATCTTCTCCTCTTGCCGGGGCTCGACGGGCAAGTTCTCCACGAGCGGCGATCAGATCAAGAGTGACCTGATCGAACAATGCCTCTAGTGCACTTACATAGCGCACCAGATGCAGCAATGCAGGGTCCGTCTCGTGGTCTCCGTTGGCAACCTGGGGTGGCCTACTATACCCGTCATGGCTGGGGTAGTAGTAGAACGAGCGGCAGTTAACTCTTGGCGACAGGTGCCGGAGTTGAACTATAGCCTCTCGAGCTGCCAGCTGGATGGCTTGTGGCTCGAAGGAAGTTGTCCTTCCGGTGAACCTGTAGGGGCGTTCTGGCGCTATACCCCTACCATAAACGTGCACCGTGGCCTAGAATTGACGAATGTCACCGCTCATGAGCCCTTGGTACACCACATATTCTGGGGGCTCTTCTAATGCGAAGGCACGACGGGTGAGGTTTGCTAGCACGGTTACGAAACCTCCAAGGTTGGTTGCTGTGGTCTCATTGTGAACGATGGGGCCAAGCATCTTGGCTTGGTTTTGGAGGAGAGGCTGTGCTATGCAGGGTTGGGGCTAGCGTTCCCTTTTATCGAAAAAGAAAACGGAGTCTTCCTTCGCACGCTTGCGAATGAGACAAATTAGGTGTCAGTCACTGGCATGTGATCGACAGGCTAGGCTGATAGGTTGGGCACCGACTGCCAAAAGGTGTCAGGGTCACTGTGTGGCTATCGTATAGGATAAGCTTGGCTGTGGTTAGGTTAAGGTCTGGTGGGTGGTAACCTAGGTTTTTCGACCTGGCTAAGATAGGATTAGCCAATGGTCAGCCTGGCTCTGATACCAAGGTTGTCAGGACCGGATTTCGAGGATATTAATTTCCCAGTAAATGGCCCTTGTGCTCACCAGCCCCAGGATTACAGTTAGCTGATGAGACACAATCTTGATACAGAAATTCCAAGAAAAATACAAAAATATGTAGTACAAGACCATTCTGGTCTATGAGTACAACAAAAGGTTTCTAGTGGTTGATGGCGGAAGCGGTTTGCGGATCGTGAGTGTCTATGTGACTCCATTTCCCACAGGAACAGCTGACCTGGATAATTCCTATCCTCGCGAGGCTGCTATCTTCGATGCCTAGGTTCTGGGCTGTCGTCGTTGCGCTCCTCTCCAAGCAAGAAATCTGGCCAAGACAATAGCCAGGGACAAGCCAGTGAGTACTTTGAATGTACTCGCAAACATCATGAACACAAGTATAATATAACAGATGATAATCATGCACTGAAATATTCCATGATCACTTAGCCAGTCACGAATTAAAATTCATGACGCACGCAAGCAGGTAATTCATATAAAACATGAATAAGCAATCAGAGAATAAAAATAAAATGCACCGATCGGGTGTCTGAAGCGACGCCTCGAAAGGATAATAATATGAAGCATGCTTCAGTCGGGCGTCTGAGCGACGCCACATAAAGGGTTTATAAAGAAAATAAATAACAAGTATGCCACAGTCGGGCGTCTGAGCGATGCCACCTAAAGGGCTTATAAAGATAATAAATAACAAACATGCCACAGTTGGGCGTCTGAGCGACGCCACATAAAGGGCTTATAAAGAAAATACATAACAAGCATGCCACAGTCGGGCGTCTGAGCGACGCCACATAAAGGGCTTATAAAGAAAATAAATAACAAGCATGCCACAGTCGGGCGTCTGAGCGACGCCACATAAAGGGCTTATAAAGATAATAAATAACAAGCATGCCACAGTCGGGCGTCTGAGCGACGCCACATAAAGGGCTTATAAGGAAAATAAATAATAAGCATGCCACAGTCGGGCGTCTGAGCGACGCCACATAAAGGGCTTATATAAGAATAATCACAATGAATATCCAGGAGGTAGAACCATTCCAGGGATACTCAATAATTCTAATAATATAAATGGTTAGTCCACAATAATAATAATCATAATCATCAATTGTCACACATCATGATCAATGTTCCGGTTAAGAAGTTTTCCTCCGAAGACCGACACTAAGACCGACACTTCACCCATCCCAGACTATAGTCCTTAACCGCGGACACGGCTATTCGAATAGATATAAACTCTGCAGAGGGTGTACACTTTACCCACGAGTAACGGATTCCTTTAGTCCACCGGGACTAATTCCGCTTACGGTCTTTGAATTGAAAACACACCTGACCCACACACACCAGCTTAACTTACCGGTGCCTGGAATCACCCACGACACTCGTTAAGCAAAACTCTAAGTGGGGAGGCTCCAACCTCGATTAGGATGGGATCACAACATTTATACCGCGCGCAAAACAGGGGAGCTACCCCCTCGGTCCCAACCGGAAACACCCATGCCCCCGGACCAAGTGACATGCCTACCAGGGGCCACTGGTATCTTTCACTATGGCCTCTCTGTACGGTGGGTTCTAAGAAAGGGGTTGACAACTTACTGAACCGTACCCTACCTACAGCAAGGACAAGTGGTAGCACGAAAAAAGTTTGGGGGTTACTGGCACAAGACTCGATCTACGGTCGACTCAAGAGGTTAAAAATGTTTCCTGCATGATTAGCATAACAATTATATTCCACAACATCAGACAGAATCACCACTCATCATACCTTCCATGCCTTACTGATCATACTCGTCCCAACGAAATATCAGTATCAAGCTCGTGTCTACTCAAGACAGAGACTTCTTCGGATTACTTCCGGTAGGCATGAAAGGCACACGAGGACGAATACTTTCATAAGTATTTCAATTCCAACAGCAAGGAATTATCATCATGCACTAGTAAACATGATCACATCATCACATGAAATAACGCATACTTCATGTCAACTTGGTGTTGTAGTCACATCAAACAACACACAACAAATATTATGCCAGGGTTCAGAATGCTTTCCTTCCATGTGTAGGTAGGTGATGAGCACTCCAAAACTTTTGTAAGTTTTTGTCTCTCTCCATTTCCTTTTTTGAAAAGTATTTGAATCAACACGCAATTCAAAAGCAGTGCAAAAAGTTGTCTTGGAAAATTTTCAAATAAATCTGAAAATAAACTAGATGGAATTTGAGAAACACCAGAAAAAGAATCAGGTCCATTGGAGTTATATTTTAAAAGTTATAGCCAGTCAAAGTTCAGGTCAAATCTATTTTTAATAAAAACTGAAAAAGAAAACGGTTCGGGGAAGAATACGCCTTTCAGAACAGAAAGCGTATAAGCAGGAATACGCTTTTGGACCAGGGAGACGCACTTCCGAACAGGCACTTCCACTTACCCGCTCACCCGCGACGTCAGGCCGCTGACAGTGGGCCCGCCTGGCCCACCGGCCAGGTTTGACTTGTCGCCGCGCGCTCCCTCTCCCTTGCCGACGGTAGGGGCGGAGCTCCGGCGATCGCCGCCGGTGATTGGCGGTTCCTTTCGGGGGCCTGGCTGCGGGAATGAATGGAGACGGTCTGGCCGGTCCTTCCGGTGGTGTCCACGGTCGGAGAGGAGGGCAGGGTCGCCGGGGGCGAGCTTTGGGGCGGACGGCAGCTTCGGGAGCCAATGGGAGTTCGGGCTACGGTGGCTCCCGACCAATTTAGAGGGGTTGGGCGGCTCTGCAAGGTTGAGGGGAAGCGGATGGTGGCGTGGGAGAGGCTAGGGGGCTCTGGCTTGGCTGAATTGACTGGAGGGCGGCGGCGGCCAAAGCTTCCGGACGTGGGGAAGACGACGGCTTCCGGTCGAATTGGAGCTAGGGGTGGCTTGCTATGGCATCATGGAGGCTCATGGAGGTACGCTGCGGCTTCGGGGTCCTATTTATAGCCCAGGGAGGTCGGTTCCCGTGGCTGCGGATAAGAACACTGACGAACCGCCGCTCTGTTGCTAGCAGGGCGACGTGGCGCTGGTCTGAGCTAACCGACACGCTCGAGGATGAGGACGGCCTGTTCACGAGGGCAGGTGGCGAGCTGGAGTGGCTCGGGCGGCGCCGGCCACGGCAGAGACGGTCACGGGCGCCGGTGTGCCGCCAAAGAGCCATTGCTGCCGCTCTGAGAGGAGCAGGGCGTGTCGGGGCAGCAATAGGGGACAGGGGAGAGGATTAGTACGAGCGGGGGAGGCGGTAACTGGTCGCGGTGACTCGGGAGGCCGCTCGTGCAAAACGCGCGCTCTGGCCGCGCTCTGGACACGCGCGCCAGGCGTTCGACAAAATGCCAACACACTCTAGGCCTATCTGATGCTTATGAAACTAAACAGGACAAGGCTAATGAGTATATGAGAGCTAATAGACATGCTGGTTTGGTCTGGGGTGTTAGTCCACAATGCAAACATAGTTTCATGCCAATTCTGTTCATGAACACAAGGTGTTCGACAGAATGCCATGGGCATCAAGGCAACTCTTCTGGTTGTCAAAATCTCTAGGTTGGGGTCTCTTTAGGTGTAGGTGATGATGGCAAAGTTATATTGAGAAAACCAGAAACTTGCTAGTGCAAGTTTTGCAAAACTACAGTTCTGGACAGAAAATAAAGACCATTATTGCATGTGTTTAAAATCTACTAATGATTCTGATCTCCTGGACTTAAGGGTTTGGTATGGTAAACTACAAGCAGGATAAATCTCATGGGTAATAGGGCAAGATAAAATGGGGTTGCAGTACAAACTACCAAACTGGACCAGAATGAAGATGAGGATGGTTTGCTCAAAATTTCCAAAACACAAGGCTGTTCCTTTGCATAAATGTGATGTAGGAACCTCACATGTATTCTACAAATTTTTGTAGAATTTTTAAAAGAAGTTATCAAATGGTTGTAGTGCAAATGAGGCTCTAAAGATTAACAGAAACCATTTTAAAAGAAATAAAGCTTAGAAGAATAGTTATAAAATATTTCCGCTGATCATAAAATAAAAACAAATGTTCTTGAGAAGGCACTCTAGTCCAACAATAATTTTTGAAAAGTTTCCATTTGGAGGGAAAACTCCACAACTCAGAAGAAAGGAGTGATTCTGAAATGAGTAGATGATCCAGAAAATAAAAATTTAACTTCCTGGCAAAATTTTACTTAATAAAACATGGTTAAATTTTTGGGGTGTTACAACACTACCCCCCTTAAGAAAAATCTCGTCCTCGAGATTTGCTAAGGACGGTTTCAAAAATATTATAAATTGGTAAATAAATACCCAAAAAGTATCCTAGAATGATAATATATCAGCATGGAACAATCAAAATTATAGATACGTTGGAGACGTATCAAGCATCCCCAAGCTTAATTCCTGCTCGTCCTTGAGTAGGTAAATGATAAAAATGGAATTTTTGATGTGACATGCTATCCACTATGTAATCTTATTCAGGTATGCTCATTGAGAAAAGATGATTCAACAAATGTTAACATAGCAATATTCAAAGTGTAAGAAACATAATTGTTAATTCCTAAAAGTATATGATTCTTAAGAAATGTTTACCCCCCATTCATCCTATTGAATTAGCAAGGCATGGCTCCATCTTCACCACATTAATACAAATGTTAAGCACCACAGTGTTCAAGTCAGGCAATTGGTTCGTACTATTTCAATATGCATCAACTTTTTATTCTTCACGCAATACATGAGCGTGAGCCATTGGACATAGCATTTAAATGGAATAGAGTATGGTGGTAGATATCAAAGGGGTAGGAAGTGGAGAAGATAGTCTCACATCAACTAGGCGTACCAACGGGCTATGGAGATGCCCATCGATAGATGTCAATGCAAGGAGTAGGGATTGCCATGCAAATGATGCACTACAGCTATAAGTGTATGAAAGCTCAAATGAACCTAAGTGGGGTGTGCATCCAACTTGCTTGCTCATGAAGACCTCGGGCATTTGAGGAAGCCCGTCGTAGGAATATACAAGCCAAGTTTGAAATAATGAATAGGTAATTCCCACTAGCATATGAAAGTGATATATCATGAGACTCTCTATATGAGGAACATGGTGCCACTTTGAGGCACAAGTGTGGTAAAGGATAGTAGCAAAGTCCCTTCTCTCATTTTCTCTCATTTTTTGAATGGATGGTGGGATCATTTGGCCTCCCCCATCTTTATTTTCATCAGGAGTCTCATCTCGAATTATCAGAGAATCATCGTCTCCATCATTCTTTCCTCACTGGGACAATGCTCTAACAATGATGATCATCACACTTTTATTTACTTACAACTCAACATGGAGAACTGAAATGAAGATATGACTCTGTATGAATGCCTCTGGCAGTGTACCAGGATGTGCAATGATCTAGCGTGACATGTATCAAAAACATTATGAAGGTGGCTTTGCCAGAAATACTATGTGTCGGTGCACTAGGACAGGGGTATCCAGTGCCCCTGACTTATGCACAGGCTGTAGTAGCAAAACCCATCAACACAAGCTGCCACACCACCAAGCAAGCATTCAAGACCCAGACTCCGACAACAGCAACCTACAAAAGGCCAAGCAACACTGGCAAGACCAATGCAACAGCCCTGGAGGGGCCCAAGGCATGCCAACCACGTCCCCGGTGCTTGCCGGGGACTGAGGAGCGCACCTCTTCAGGAAGACCCGGCAAGCCGTCCTCCCGCAGGCGCGAGCTGATCGGCCACCGCTCCACCGCATCACGACGCCAGTCACTTGTCGATGCGGTGTCGAGCCCTCAGGTGGCTAAGTGGCTCCCGCTAAGCACGTGGCGACACACCGGAAGACAGATTATGCCCAGTTGACATCCGTCCAGAAGCATGTCAATACACTAAGCAACAGCCAGCTAAGCGGTGGCAAGAGCTTGCCAGGGATGCATCCCCGCGCGCCACGTAGACAAGCAATGATGATATTTTGTCCTAAATGCCAGAGTTAGGTATGATAGCGCTATTAGCTATCTAATCGCTAGATAAAGACTGTTTTGCCACTGTGGTTGCCCCTTGCCCTATAAAAGAAGGCCCAAGGCAACCTACACTACTGGAATTCAGTTATTTGCCGTCTGCCAGGTCTTTGCCGTCTGCTGGCAGATGGCAAAGAAGGTCTTTGCCGTCTGCTGCCATAAAGCAGACGGCAAAGAGCTGGCTGACGGCAACGGTTCTGTTTGCCATCTGCTATTCCTTTGCCGTCTGCCACCAGACGGCAAAGACCCTAAAGGCAGATGGCAAAGAGGCTAGATAGGTCCCACTGGACCTTGGTCCCACCGGCAAAGAGGTATGCCGTCCTCCTGGCCTTTGCCGTCTGCCGTGCTCGGCTTTGCCGTCCGCAAGCGGACGGCAAAGGGGATGCCCCTTAACGGCCGTTTTCCCCCCGGCCCAATTATTCCCGCACTCTCTCCTCCCGCCCCGGCACCCCCTCTCTCTCCACCCACACACACACCGTGCGCGGCCAGCTCCCCGCGGCGAGCCCCCTCCCCTCATCGCTGCCCCCCTCCCCCGCGCCGCCCCCACCACCGCAGCTCCCCCCTCCCCCGCGCCGCCCCCACCACCGCAGCTCCCCGCGGCGAGCCCCCTCACCCCCTCACCGCCCCCTCCCCCGCGCCGCCCCCACCACCGCGGCGATCCCCCACCACCCGCGCCGAGCCCCGTCCCCCCCTCTCCGCCCCACTCCCCCGCACCAACCCTCCTCCACCCGCGCCTCCCTGTGGCGCCCCACCGCCGGAGCAAAACGCGGCGCCGCCCCCCTCTCTGCGGCCTTCCTCCCCCGCGCCGGCCCTCCTCCACCACCGCGCCGGCCCTCTCCACCGGCCCTGCGAGGTGAGATATTTTCTTTTCTTTTTTTTTCTGTTTTTTACTGTTTAGTTTAGGTTACTAGTGCTAGTTTAGTTTAGTTTACTGTTTTTTTTCTGTTTTTAATTGTTTAGTTTAGGTTAGTGCTAGTGCTTGTTTAGTTTAGATTAGTGCTAGTGTTTGAAAAGAAGAATAAGTAGAATAAGAGGAAAAAGGAAAAGAAGAAGAAGAAGAAGAAGAAGAAGAGAGGAGGATAATAATAATAATAATAATAATAAGAAGAAGAAGAAAACTGACCCCCGACGCCACTGACCCCCGACCCCACCGACCCCCGACCCCACTGACCCCCGACCCCCGACGCCACTAACCCCCGACGCCACTGATCCCCGACGCCATCGACCCCCGACGTCACTGACCCTCGACGGCACTGACTCCCGCCCCCCGACACCTGTTCTGCCTCCTGTTGACCGGGAAGGTGCTTTTCGGCCTTCCAGAGGCAGACGGGGTCATAGTTTTGTAAAATATGAGTTAGGTCACATATTTTCCGATTTTGTTATAAAAAACATCATATTTGTGATGATCGGGTGGATTTCAATGTGCAGTTGTTCGACGACCTCCCCATGCGTTGGACGAGCTCCGCCCCTGCGTTCGTGGGTGAGCACAAATGACTTCTCCTCCTCCGCCCTTAATTTGCTCTGTTCCGGTCTTCGTGCCGATGAAACGTGCTAGCTATAGGTGTCTTCAATCATCAGTATGCGTGACCAGTATGCGTCTCCCGTTCGAAAGGACGACATCTATAAATATGCATGTCTTTGCATATTTATAACCGCCGTCCTTTCGAATTGTCCAACGTTATCCATGGACAGACTGAGTATGCGTAGATTGGGTTCGTTTTCCCGTATGCTCTGCTCCGGATCCTATGCAGAATTTCGTCAGTGCCTCCCTGTTGTTCTCCAGGTACACATCCTCTCTGCTTATTGCCGAGACGTGTATCAGGAGAACAGCGGGGAGGTGCTGTCGAAATTCTGTGTCGGATCCGGAGCAGTGCATGGGAAAACGAACCCAATCTACACATACTCGGGTGGGATTAGGACCTATCTTAACCTATTAGCGTGTAGGTTGCATGGACGTAATAAAACTGACAAACTTGATTAACTGATGAATATATATGCTGAATTATATATATATATTTCTTGCGTGTCCAGTAGCTAGGCAAGATGACTGATCGTGCGTGGATGTACACCGGTCACACCAGTCAGAACGACATGACCAAAGAATGGTTTACAAATACCAAGGGGTTTGTGAGAGCCGCATTTGCAAATGGCCATGAAAAAACATGGTGTCCCTGTCCCCGATGCGACAACTTTAAAAGGTAGACAGAGGGTGAAATGGTTAAACACCTGCAGAAGTGGGGTTTCAGGCCTAATTATACGGTGTGGACTTTTCATGGTGAGTCTGCCCAACGTGCCAGAGCTGAGGTGGTTCGTCATCGCACCGACGAGCATGGTACCGGGATCGAAGACATGGTGCAAGACTTTGATGATGCTCGGGATTCGGACGATCAGATGGAGGAATCTGCAAAGGCATTCTATGAAATGTTGTAGTCTTCAAAACGTCCTCTCCACGAGCACACTGAGCTTTGTCAGCTGGATGCCATGGCGCAAGTAATGGCTCTAAAGGCTCAATTCAACCTGGGCAGAGAATGCTACGACGCGATGATGACAATATTTGGACGCTTTCTACCCAAAGGCCATGTACTGCCTCCAAACTTGTACTAGTCGGATAAAATTCTCCGTGTACTTAAGATGCCCTATGAGAAGATAGATGCCTGTGAGAGTGGATGTGCCTTATTTAGGCTTGAGTATGCGGACTTGAACTATTGTCCCATTTGCAAGTCTTCCAGGTATGTTGTCGTAGACAACGGTATGGGTGAGAAGATGCAGACAAAAATTCCTGTTAACGTTCTTCGCTATATGCCAATCATACCAAGACTTCAACGTCTTTTCATGGTCGAAGAGACGGCCAGACAGATGACATGGCATAAATTGGGAAAAAGAACCAAACTAGATGCAGATGGGAAACAAATGTTGGTACACACTTCAGACGCTTTTGCGTGGAAGCACTTCGATGCATTACATAACGATAAAGAGGCAGATCCAAGGCATCCTCGAGTCGCCATCAGCACGGATGGATTCAATGTGTTTGGTATGACGGCAACCCAATACAGTTGTTGGCCTGTATTTGTCATTCCACTCAATCTCCCCCCCGGAGAGATTATGAAAAAAAGAACTTTTTCCTGACGTTGATAATTCCAGGGCCCAACTATCCGGGGAAGAATATGAATGTGTACATGCAGCCGCTTAAGGATGAATTGCAACAAGCTTGGGATAATGGGATCAAGACATACGACACCGCTACCAAAAAAACCTTCAAAATGCATGTGTGGTACATGTACTCGACACATGACTTGCCGGCGTATGCCCTATTCATTGGCTGGTGTGTGCATGGAAGGTTCCCGTGCCCCACATGCAAGGCAGCTCTTGAGTTCCGTTGGCTGCAGGCGGGTCGCAAGTATTCTTGCTTCGACATGCATAGACAGTTCCTGGATCCTCGCCATAACTTCAGAAAAGACAAGAAGAATTTCATCAAAGGTAGGGTTGTCAAAAACTCTGCATCACCCGCGTTGACAGGCCAACAGATGTTGGATCAGTTAAACGCTCTCGAGCCGGATCCAAATCGTCCTGGGTATTTCAAAGGGTATAATACGGAACACGCATGGACTCACAAGTCATGCTTATGGGATCTGCCTTACTTCAAAGACCTTCTTTGCCCACACAACATCGACGTGATGCACACTGAAAGTAATATCGCCGAGGCCATTTTTGGTACATTGTTCGGCATAGAGGGGAAGTCAAAGGATAATCCTAAGGCTAGAATCGATCAGGAGGCTCTATGTGACAGACCGTTACAAAACATGCGACAAGCGAAAGGAAAGCATAACTGGACAAAGCCAAAGGCATGGTTCAATCTTGGAAGGCCAGCTATGAGAGAAATGATCTTGTGGGTGAAAATGCAGTTGATGTTCCCCGATGGTTATGCAGCGAATCTAAAGAGGGGAGCGAGTCTTGAGAAACTGAAGATATTTGGTCTCAAGAGTCATGATTGGCACATATGGCTTGAGCGGGTAATGCCGGTGATGCTGCGTGGCTTTATCCCTGAGGACGAATGGCTAGTATTGGCAGAGCTGAGCTATTTCTTCCGTTTTCTTTGTGCGAAAGAACTATCGCCTGGCGTGCTAGATGAAATGGAAGAGTTGGCGTCGGAGTTGATATGCAAGTTAGAGAAGATCTTTCCACCGGGCTTCTTTAATCCAATGCAGCATTTGATTTTGCATCTCGCGACCGAGGCAAGATTGGGGGGGCCCGTGCAAAACCGTTGGTGCTTCGCAACTGAGAGGATGCAGAAGACGCTTCGAGCAAACTGTAAAAATAAACGTAGAATTGAAGCATCGATGGCTAGGCATTCATTACTGAGGAGGCGGCAAACTTCGTGACAGCACACTACGAAGCCAAAAATCGTCATTTGCATAATCCGAAGCCTCGGTACAATGATGGCGACCCAAAAAAAAGTCGATCCAACCTCAGCCTATTCAAAGGGAAGCTCGCACCAGCCGGTGCTTCTAAAGCAAAAGCATTGGATGTCGATGAATGGCGGACCATTTCGTTGTATATCTTCAACAACCTAATAGAAGTGCGGCCGTACATCAAGTAAGTTGTCGGTACATTATTGTTTCGCAGCTTGTAATTCCTTAGAACTGCTCTTATTCCTGGATATTTGATATAGTCGATACGTCGCCAAATTCTCAGATGGAGTGGTCATCCAAAAAGATTCCATCGAAGAGTATGAGCTCCTGGCGAAGCATGGAGGCGGCTATCCCGGTTTCATCTCTTGGTTCAAACAAACGGTAATTAATTACCATTAATGGACCATTTCATTTCTTTGTCTTATTTGCGGCTAATGCAACAATCCTTTCGTATTAAACTTGTAGGCTAATTCAGAGTCTATGGACGCCGAGCTGAGACAAGTCGCTAATGGTTTTGACTAGAAGGTATGTTCATTTGACAGATACGACATCAACGGGTATCGCTTTCGTACATTTGGCAAAGAGCTATCTATGCCCGACATGAAGACTACAAATTGTTGTGTCTCTGCTATCGGCGAAGGAGGTACAGAGTACTATGGAAGAGTTGAAGCAATTTATGAACTTCTATTCTATGGTGAAAACCCACCGAACGTCGTAGTCTTCAAATGTCATTGGTTCCAGCCGAAGGAGACTAGAAGGACTCATGAACATATTGGGCTAGTCGAAATCAAACAAAGCACCCATTTAGATGTGCCCGATGTCTATATTACGGCTCAACAGGCGATCCAAGTATTCTATCTACCGTGGGCCTGCCAAACTGATCCAAATCTGAAAGGTTGGGATGTCGTTTATGAAGTGCCGCCACATTTTAGACCACCTCCCCTCAATGAAGAGGATTATGAACCTCACATTAACCAAGACACATATGAAGGAGAATTCTTCCAAGAAACACGTATTTCCAAAAAACATTTCAAGAACCGCTCTACTTCACCCCGGAACATTGAAGTAGACAGCGACAATGAATCCGACTTAACCCCTGAGCCGGAACAGGAAGAGCCGGAACAAGAAGAGGTTACTGATGCGGATGACCTGTCAATGCTTAACCGATTACATGAAGGAGGCCTTCCACACGTTGTTCCTAATAGTGATGATGATCATGCATTTATTGATGATAGTGATGATGATGATGCATTTATTGATCCCGGAGAATATATAGACGATCAAGATTATTATTAATTCATGTCAGGTAATCAACTTTTAGTTACTGTTAGGTATATGATGATACACTTAAATTATATACATTTTATTATTCATGTCAGTATTCAATTTTATGTTGTACTAATTTCCTTTACTATTTGTCATGGCAGTTATTGAAAGATGGTGGGAAAGGGTCGAGAGCACTCCGCGGCTCCTTCGTCGGAGGGTGGTGGGATGGGTACTTCCATTCCTGCCGACTCTCTCCGGAGAGCGTTGCTCTCTAGTCTGCATACACCGGTGGCCGCTTCTTCATCGACCCCCGTGAGAGGAGGTCGGGGGAAGAAGAGAGGTAGTAGAGGTGGGAGAGGAGGGAGAGGAGGCCGCGGCAAAGGTAGGGTCGCTGCTACGCCTTCCTCGCCGCCACCCCCAGCTGATTCACCCGAGCACAGGACTGCTAGGGTGGACCTGTCTGAGGACGAGGCTACGCGGACTCCGGTCCACGAGCCTCGGGTCCACGAGCCTTCGACCTACATGACTCCTGTCCCAGAGGCTTCGTCCTACGAGACTCCGGAGCAAAGTAGGGATGAGGGCACGTCCCGGCAGACCCCATGGGATACCTGGCCGGAGGAGCCTAGTGGCCAAGCTGATGGTGGCGGGGATCGTTTTTCTGATAGCGACGTGGAGCTGCCTGAGGGCGCCACCGTCTACCAGCGTGGTATGACACGGCTCCCGCCCATGCCGGTGACCCGCGAGCTGAGGTGGTTGATTAGGCCTGATGGGGAGAGGTAAGTGCATATACTCTTTTTTAACCTTTTGCCTTCACGTTTTTTCAAATATCTAATGTGTTGGCTTTGTCATACTGCAGGGGTTGGCATCATCCCAAGGATGCCCGCAGGCCCAACAGCATCCTTGGTGTCCTTGTCAGGCAAAACTTCCCGGGGTTTGTCACGTTGCCCGGTGAGGGTCAGGTTCGAGAGTTAGGACTGACCTGGGAGCAGTACTTGGCTGCACCGGCCCCGCCTGAGGAGAGGATCGACGGTGTTTTGTGCCACACGAGGGCGGAGATGGTGATCAGGCATTTTTGGGTAATTTCTACTTTACACAATTTAAAATCAACAATAGCTAGTTATTGTACTAATAAGTGTTGTCTTGTTTGATTGCAGACCTTCTACAGGTGTCAGGAGGGATACGAGGAGGCCGCGGCAAAGGTTATCGATTAGCAATGCAGGCGCCTACTGCAAAACTTTCGGCACGAGGCTCGGGTGCAGGTTGTTCGAGACTACTACGCCTCGCGGCGTATTAGGAAGGAGAAGTCGATGTCGGTGTCAAAACAGGCGGATCTCGGGTAGGGGGTCCCGAGCTGTGAGACTAGGATCGATGGTAACGAGAGACGAAGGGGACAAGGTTTTACCCAGGTTCGGGCCCTCCTATCGAGGTAATACCCTACGTCCTCCTTGATTATATTGATTGTATGGGGATTACAGAGTTGATCTACCACAAGATCGTATGACTAAAACCATAGATGAGTTCTGTTGTCCTACAACCTAAAACCCTCCTGCTTATATAGACGCCGGGGGTACCTAGGGTTTACACATGGTCGGTTACACGTCGAAGGGATAAACATGCCTATTCACTACTCCAAACGTGGAGGACAAGCCACGATTCTCGAAGCTTCCTTCTTGGAAATGAGGTCTTCAATTCTTCCAGTATTCGGCAAGTGGCCCATACAGTCTGGCCCATAAGACATAGGCCGGCCTCCCGAGGACCCCTCAAACCAGGACTCCCTCAGTAGCCCCCGAACTAGCCTCCAACGCCAAGGATCCAGGCTCCAGCTGCTTCGAGTGAATAGAGTCTTCGGCTTGCGAGGCGAGTTCCTTTCTCCAAACAATGATCGGCCGGGATATAGTTCGGCCTCCGTCGACGTGTAATGTTTCCGATCATAGATCGTCCGTATACCATGAGTAGTTCGGCCTTGAAGGCCAAACGTCAGAGAACCAATAGTGTTTTCTGACAGCGTTTCAGATGAAAAGCCACGCCCCACCACGACCTCTAAACCAGTCGTGAGGACTCGATTCGCGGTTCGAGGCCGTTTCCACCAGCACGATTCATTAATGCACAAATCGTGCCACGTTTTACACGGGATATGTTTAATCATGCGCATATAACGGCACGCATGCCTTGGGAAGCAGAGAGATTCACGGCTTCGTGAAGGGAGGCTAACCAGCAGCAAGCCTCAATAAAAGGGGGAGAAAACCCCAAGGCTTATCCGCACCCTCCCATTCGCATCCCAGCTTCCCAAATCTTCCGAGCTTACCGAGCCCAGATCTAGGTCTTCCATTCTTCCCCCTCCGAGCTTAGCCATGGCCAGCTCCGGTTCCAACGGCAAGTGGGAGGCGTCCACGGTCACAGACTAGGACATCCGGGATCTCAAGGACGCCGGCTACCTCCCCGCCAATGTCTTCCACCGCGCCGCAGAGGAGGGCCAGGTGATCCCCACCCCTAAACCAGGCGAGAGGGTGGTCTTTGTCCCTCACTTTATCCGGGGACTGAGCTTCCCGCTCCACCCCTTCATGAGGGGCCTCATGTTCTTCTACGGCCTCGACTTCCACGACCTCCCACCGAACTCCTTCATGCATATATCGGCCTTCATCATAGTCTGTGAAGCTTTCCTGCGAGTCGAGCCACACTTCGGACTGTGGCTCAAGATCTTCAACATCAAGCCGAAGTGTGTCGCTGGCGCACACGCGGATTGCGGCGGGGCAGTCATTGGCAAGCTTCCGCGTGCAGTGTGGCCATCCGGTACCTTCATCGACACTATCAAGACTTGGCAAAAAGAGTGGTTTTACATCACCGAGCCAAAGGAGGAGGGCGGAACTGTTCCTGCCGAATTCAGATCTGGCCCCCCGACCAGATTGACGTCATGGGTCCGAAAGGGCCTCGACTGGGGGTCGGACACAGAGGTGGAGGACCTGTAGAGGGGCATCGCCTCGTTGATCAGAGAAGGAGTCGGCCTGACCAACATGGTCCAGGTTATGCTTCAGCGGCGCATCCTCCCCTGCCAGCGCCGGAGCTCTCCTATGTGGAATTATCAGACTGACGACGATCCTACAGTTCGTCAACTCTTCCGTACCACGCGGGAGAAGCTATGGAAGACGCTGTTCAGGGCGCAGGAGAACTGGCCGGGCAAGAAGGAGGACAAGGGCTTGAGCGCCATCATGCCCGCACCCGAGGTATAGCATAGTTTCATTTCACCAGTTCTATCTTCCCAAAGATAGTCTAAGCACTTTCCGATCACCTTTTATAGGAATGGTTGAGCAAAGCCACGGGCATCAAGTGTCCGGCTCCACAGCCCGAAGACCCCAGCTCTCCGCTGCTGTTGGAGATGCTCGTTGTGGCGCCTTACAAGGCGCCAGAGAAGAAGGAGAAGAAGAAGCCAGGCCGAACGGGCCTGCGCAACAGGGACCAGCCAGGGGCTACGTCCGAAGAGACTCATGCCTCCTCGAATCAAGAGGAGGAGCACGAGGCTGAGGGGGGAGGCGATTCGCCCCTCACAGGAAAGAGGGCGGCGTCATCGGACGCCTCGGGGGAGATAGCTCCTCCCGCCCATAAGAAACCGCGCCGGACACAGGTAGCCCTGTCCGACGATAGTTCGGACTCGAACACTGAGTCCGAGGACTTCGAGAGGGTTCCACGGAGGAACCTCAGGGTCAAGCCCCCACCTCGAAGGTACAGATCCGAAGACCTTTCCGAGTTATTAGTGCTAAGTTTTGAATATTATTAATCATGTGAGCGCCTTTGTGACTTGCAGCCCACCACAAGTTCTCCCCACCGATCAGGCTTTAGATGGGGAGACCCCGCTTGCCGAGCTAGTGGAGAGCGGGACCGCGTCGCACCCCTCTCCTCCAGGCGCCGCAAAGGATGCCTCGGAGGTGTCCTCCCAACAGGCCCCTTTGGAGCCAAACACTGGAGGCGGGGGCGACGACGTTATGGCCGAGGCCAACACCTCGGCCGCCGAAGACCCGGTGGAGAGGCCCCTCCCGGATACTGAGGAGACCGGACCAGAAGACATCAAGTCACCTCCAAGGCGGTCTCCAGAGCGTACCATGCCTCCGGAGGTACCGATTCAATCTTCGGTTGGAGAACGGGTCAACCGATCCCCACCGGCGCCACCGACAAATGGGTGGAAGGCCATGGGGGAGGCTCTATTGAGCGCCTCCATCTCCGGGGAGCACCGCACCCTTATGGGTGTGGTACTGCAGAGCATGCAGTCCGTGGATTCCGGACTGAAGGAGGCCTTCAATGGTCTCCTGACGGGCTTTCAGGTAAGCCAAGTAATGCTCTACTTTGTGAAATATTAATTTCTGTAAGTTATGATTATATACATGGCAGCCCCCAAGCCCCAGGTGAGTTTGGAAAAACTTAACTGGGGGTCAAATCATAGATCCTTATCCGAGCTATGCATAGGACAATATATGTTCGGATCGTTCTGTCAGCCCTTAAGAGGACCGTTCACAGGATTATTTTAGTGACAGTTCGGAGGTTGTAAGCCCCTATAAAGTTATATGATGTTGTTTGTTACAGGCTTCGTCGACGGCAGCGGCCAATAACGCTGCCGAGCTAGAAGAGCTAAATCGGAAGCTCAGGAGCTCCGAAGACGAGCTTGACGCTCTGAACAAGAGATTCGACGAGGCGCAAGGTAAGTCGAATTAGAGTAAAAAAAACTCTTCGTTTACCGTACTGTCAATGCAGTGTTGTTTGTTATGCTTAATGCTTGCGCAGCCTCGGTGAAGGAGATTGAGAAGCTCAAGGCCGAGCTTGATAAGGCCAAGCAGGAGGCTGCGGTGGAGAAGGCGGCTGCCAAAGAAGTAGCTACCGCGCTATCCGCCCTAAGAGCCACCAGCGACAAGCACGAGGCTCGGGTGGAGGAAATCCAGCAGGAGCTCAAAGACGCTGGGCGGAAGTGTGAGGATCTGGAGCAGAAGGGCAAGGAGCAGGCCGCCGAACTATCCACCCTGAAAACCAATCTCCAAAAGGAGCGGGTGGATAGGCGGTCATTTGAAGAGGAGCTCCGCCAAGCCAAAGCTATCCTGGATGGTAAGCCGTATTCATTGCAGTGTATCTTCGGGGACAGCAAGTTCGAGTTGCTTACCCAAGTATGGCGTTCCTCAGGCGCCTGCTCGGACCTCCAGAAGGACTTAGCGGACGCGAAGCAGTTCTATGCTTCGCGGGGAAAAAGGAGATGAAGCTCGGCTATTCTGGGCGCAATTCGAAGCCCCCGAGCGTTCTCCTCTCCTTGTGGAGCGGCTGAAGCAGCAGATGGAGCTACACCGGATGGCGGAACCGGCCATGAAGGATCTCTGTATCCGGCTATGGCCCAATGAGCCACTGCCGGGCAGCTACTTCGGCCTGGTGCAGAAGCTAAGCGACGCCACTCCTCGGATCGACGCCTTGAGGCGGTCTTCCTGCATCGAGGGGGCTAGGATGACCTTCACGAAGGCCAAGGTGCACTGGCCAGGGCTGGATCCGATGAAGGTAGCCACAGCTCCTCCGCCTCCCGGAAAGTGTCATAGGCACCCCGAGCTATACTTCTCCGGAGTTATGGAGGGTGCTGGGGCCATAGAATCACAGTGTACGAGAGAGAATGAGTATGAATAGATTGTTGTACTATGTCCGAAGACTTGTCAGCGTGTATGTATTTAAAATGCATGGTTTATCATGTCTTATATGTTTTGCATCCTTTATAACTCCTTTTGTGGCCGTTAACCCTGAAAGCTGCGAGTCGTCGGCTTCAGCCCCCGTGTAGATACTACACAAGGTGTCTCTTCCAACCGCACTGGAACCCTTAGCCGAACTATCGGTACCCGAAGGCGGTAGTGTGGAGCAAACAAGGCAATCGGACCATAATGCTTTATTGCTTTCACTTAGCCATAGGGGCACGAGAAAGGAGTGCGGGAGCTGATAACTAGCCCCCAGGTGTTTGTGATGTTCGGATGAACCACGGCTAAAGCCTATATCACCTGGTTTGTGCTAACACCAAACCCATCGTATGACACAGAATAACCTCTAACGAGATTTAGTTAAGCTCGGATTCGTAGACCGGTTCTCGCATACCATGACAGTCAGTTTTCGGCTTTCTCCGCTGAGGCGCTTAACCAGACTAGCCGGAAGCACAATCGCAGCGGTGCTCCCTTTGCCCTTTTAGCCGAACGAGCGGATCATAAAGGGGCAAGCACAGGAGCCGGGTAACCCAACTATTGACCCAAGACACGGTTCGGAACCAATGCATATAAAGCGGAATTCCAAGACGCCGAACACTTAAAGAAATTGTGATTAGGGCGATTTTTAAGGTTGAGCCCCCGGTCTATTAGCCGGTTGCATCGTACAGTATACCAAACAGGTTCGTAAGAAGAGGGAGAAAACAGAAAGTGTTCCGAAAAGGGACATCAAAGAGAAAATGATGTATCTGTATTTTACTCAACAACTCTTATTGTTCAATTTGCCGATGCAACTGTTTACAGGTATTTGATAAATGAAATATAAATTTTACAGGAGAGTTTGTACCAAGGGCCTTCGATAGGTGACCTGACATCCTTGATGTGCTCCGTCTCTTATCTGCTCCTGCAGCTCCTAAGGAGGTGTATGCCTTTATGGGCTTTGTTAGTTCGGAGAACGAACCTTGAAGAAAGGGTCTTGAGAAGTCGCCGAGGTATGGATGAGCTTGACGCCTTTAGCAGGCATTTTACGGTACCTGTAGTGTGTCCGAAGACGTGTTGACGGTAATAGTTCGGTCCAGCCGAACCCCTACCCTCTATTAGTATGTCCCCACCGTTGCCCATGGAATTTTGAGCGCGAAGTTGTGCCTCCGTGGCACGTACCTTGCCAGTTCTAGGGCCGTGCGATGGGGGGCGAGTCCCTATTTACCGGGAGAGGAAGGTTCTGGTACCTCGGATTGAGACCGAGCTCTTTTCCCAGCCTTGGGTGCCTTGACGGCAGATGTCAGCAACTGCCAATCATCGGTGTAATGGAATTCGGCCGCCAGGGCCAACGCATGTTCCTCAGTTCGGAGGGAGCGCTCTGTATTGCCATTAACTGTAATGACCCCCCTAGGACCGGGCATCTTGAGCTTGAGGTATGCGTAGTGAGGGACGGATTTAAAGTGAGCGAACGCTGTACGGCCGAGCAGGGCATGATAGCCGCTGCGGAAAGGTACGATGTCGAAGATCAAGTCCTCGCTTCGAAAGTTATCGGGCGAGCTGAACACGACCTCCAGGCTTATGGAGCCTGTGCACCGGGCTTCAATACCTGGGATCACTCCTTTGAAGGTAGTGTTGCTGGGCTTGATCCTTGACGGATCTATGCCCATCTTTTTCACCGTATCTGGGTAAATCACATTGAGGCTACTTCCACCGTCCAGTAGGACTTTAGTGAGGTGGTACCCATCTATTATCGGGTCTAGGACGAGTGCGGCCGAACCCCCATGACGGATACTGGTTGGGTGGTCACGTCGATCGAAAGTGATCGGATATGCCGACCATGGGTTATACTTCGGGGCTACAGGCTCTATGGTGTAGACATCTCGAAGGGCGCGCTTCCTCTCCTTTTTGGGTGTATGAGTGGCGTAGATCATGTTTACTGTCTTTACCTCTGGAGGGAATTTCTTTTGACCGCCACCGATCGAACCACGAGGCTCATCCTCGTCCTCGCTGCGTGGGCTCTTGCCTTGGTCCTCGGATGCGAGCTTGTCGGCCTGTTTGAAGACCCAACAGTTACGGTTGGTGTGATTGGCGGGCTTCTCTTGAGTGACGTGGATCTGGCAAGGCCTCTCTAGGATCTTGTCTAGCGGGGTGGGTCCGTCGTGTTTGCCTTTAGGAGGCTTCTTCCGCTACCCAGGACGGGAATTGCGGAAGCCGGCATTGACAGTCCTGTTATCGGCATCACTATTATTGTGCCGGCGCTTGTTCTTGTTGCGCTTCGGTTTCCCATTTCCATCCCGAACTTTAGAGGTTCCGGGGTCTTCGGGGTTATGGCTACGTCTAGCTAGCCAATTATCCTCGCCCGCGCAAAAGCGGGTCATGAGTGATGTGAGGGCGAACATTGTCCTTGGTTTGTCCTGGCCGAGCTGTCGAGCCAGCCATTCATCCCGAATATTATGCCTGAAGGAGGCTATAGCTTCGGCGTCCGAGCAGTCTACGATCTGGTACTTCTTGGTCAGGAAATGATTCCAGAATAGCCGGGCGGACTCTCCTGGCTTCTGTACGACGTTGCTTAGATCGGAGGAGTCCGGTGGCCGAACATAAGTGCCCTGGTAGTTAGATCGGAATGCCTCTTCTAGGTCCTCCCAACACCCAATAGAGTTTTCGGGGAGGCTATTTAACCAGTGCCGAGCTGGCCCCTTGAGCTTCAGGGGTAAGTACTTGATGGCGTGGAGGTCATCTCCTCGCGCCATGTGGATGTGGAGGAGGAAATCCTCGATCCATACGGTTGGGTCAGTTGTCCCATCGTCTTGCTCTATGTTTACGGGTTTAAACCCTTTCGGGAACTAATGCCGCATTACCTCGTCCGTGAAGCAAAGTGGGTGGGCGGCGCGTTTGACCCGAGCTATGGCGCGCCGGTGATCGGTATCTGTCCTAGCTCGGGTTCATTTCCGATCTTCATTGTCGCGGTCGAACCAAGGCCGGTACCGTTCCCGTCTATCGGGTGAGTATCCTCTGGATCCGTAGATGGATCGCGTGCGGCCTGCTCTATAGTCCAGGTCGTGTCGCAGGTCGAACCTGTCATCGGGCTCTAGTGGATCCTTTCCCCGTCTACGGGGTATCGTCGGCCTATAGCCGGTATCATCAGCCGTCCTGTCGCGTCCTCGAGGGGGGCGGTCTGGCTTGTCATATGGGGTATGCTTGGGAGACGGCGTATCAGTGAGCTCGTCATCGAATTGCGGCAGCAGCCTTCTGCGTGGGTAGATCTTAGGTTAGTCCGATAGACCGGTGCCGTGTCGTTCCTCAGCTGAGAGGACTCTCGTCCATCGGTCATTGAGGTCGTCTTGTTAGGCTCTGAGCTGCCGCTCTTTTGCTTTCAGGCTGCGAGCTGTGGATATGAGCTGTTGCCTGAACAATTCCTGATCTTTAGGATTGTCGGGGATGGCGAAGTCATCGGCAGCCGCATTGTCCTCCCCCTCGATAGAGCGGAGGTAGTTGTCGTCCTCAATATGATCTGGATCATCGGGGTTGCGACGGTCTTCGGGTCTCTCCTCACCCTCCAACGGGTGTTCAGGGATTTCGGGACCGCCGATGTCTTCCGGGGTGTCTCCATCCCCGGTGCCATCGATAGACTTTCGCCCCTTTTTTCCTTTTGACCGTTTATGCGGCTTTCGGCGTCTTGACGGCGCTTCATCCGATTTATCACCGTTGTTTTTCGGAGTATCCACCATGTAGACGTCGTATATAGAGGTGGCAGTCCACTGCCCGGTCTTAGCGAGGGTGAGGGAGTGATCTTCCTCATCCATGTACTCTGCTTCCTCGGAAGCGTAGTCTAGCATGTCGGTTAAATCCTCGACAGTGGCTATCAAGTTCCTGGTGAGTGGGACGAAAAATCTGTCCGGACCCGTCTGAGGCCCGATCTGAGAATAGATCGGGGCTGGGTCGTCGTTGATCTTCATCGACGTGATCCGATCTAGAGCCTCGTCGAGTATCGAGAGCTCGATCGGACTGGTCTGCCCAGAGCTTCCGGAGTGAACCTCCGATGCATCCGTGCAGGGAGTGTGTTCGGCAAGAACCGATGTCCGGACGTCGGGTACTATGACCTGATCCGGACTGAAGGTTGGGCCCTCGCCGGGGTAGATCCCATGGGCGGAGCCGAAAGATGGGTCTGGGGTTAAGGCCTCAGAGTCTTCGGGCATGGCAGGCAACACTGCAAGCCCGGTTAGTGACAAATCACCTCGAGAGTCTACGGAGAACTCTAAGTTCCCGAATCTGACCTCTTGATCAGGGGCAAAACTTCCGACGCGGCCTAGATGGCCGGTCGGGTCGGCGTGCAGCACAACGCTGCCGAAAGCGAAGATCTGTCCGGGGACAAAATTGCCCGGATTGTGGAACTCTTCATTGATGACTAGGCAAGCCATCGATTCCTTCTGGCGATCACATCGGAACTCTCAATGAAAGCACCAATGTCGGTGTCAAAACCGGCGGATCTCGGGTAGGGGGTCCCGAGCTGTGAGACTAGGATCGATGGTAACGAGAGACGAAGGGGACAAGGTTTTACCCAGGTTCGGGCCCTCCTATGGAGGTAATACCCTACGTCCTGCTTGATTATATTGATTGTATGGGGATTACAGAGTTGATCTACCACGAGATCGTATGACTAAAACCCTAGATGAGTTCTATTGTCCTACAACCTAAAACCCTCCGGCTTATATAGACGTCGGGGGTACCTAGGGTTTACAC
Source organism: Elymus sibiricus (assembly GCA_039707655.1). Taxonomy (NCBI): domain Eukaryota; kingdom Viridiplantae; phylum Streptophyta; class Magnoliopsida; order Poales; family Poaceae; genus Elymus; species Elymus sibiricus. The sequence continues at coordinate 314,860,416 of CM077673.1, forward strand.
ATGGTCGGTTACACGTCGAAGGGATAAACATGCCTATTCACTACTCCAAACGTGGAGGACAAGCCACGATTCTCGAAGCTTCCTTGTTGGAGATGAGGTCTTCAATTCTTCCAGTATTCGGCAAGTGGCCCATACAGTCCGGCCCATAAGACATAGGCCGGCCTCCCGAGGACCCCTCAAACCAGGACTCCCTCAGTCGACGTGCCGCGGAAAGAAGATGGAGAAGGAGCATTACATGAAGGTAATTACGTATTCTTAAGGCCTTGTACTTAGTTTCCTTCATTTGATTCCTACGCGTAGCGCTCAAATATCTCTTTATTAACTTAGGTGCCCCCAAGATGTTGTGGGGATATGATGGATTGTTGGGAGGCGTTGGTGGATGAGTGGTGCTCAGAACAATGGCTATCCGTCCACAACAATGCCAAGGACCGGCGTAACAAAATGGTTGGTGTGCCACACCATCAAGGGAGCGCCAACTTAAATCAGTTTGGTCTGAACTGGGTATGTGGTTAGCTTCATGATTCATGCAATTCATTCTTGATTCTAGCTTGAGCCCTTTACTAATACTTTGTTCCTCTCTCTCTCTTTTAGGTGCATCACAATAAAACGGAGGTGCCACAGATGTACGACCTCTATGCGATGGCCCATACTGCCTCGTACAAGAAGGTCAAGGCATTCTCTGAGTCTGACCTCGATGATCCCTTGAAGTTCAGCAACATCTCCTCCCACAACAAGCTCGTGAGGTACAGAGATGAGGGGAAGGCGAGGAAAGGGGAGGACTTTAACCCGAGCCAGGAGCCTATTGATCCAGAGCTGGTGATGATAGCTAGCGGCGGGAGGCCCCATGGCTCGATTGCCATTGGAGATGGCCTTATACGTTGTCCTAGCAACCTCCGGGAGATCAAGGCGCGCCAAACGAGCTCCTGTCCTGAGATAAGGCCTCGTCCACGGCCAGTCGAGCTCGCCATCGAGGTTAGTTATACGGACTCAGATATCTTTCCTCATTACGTTGTGTGTGTGAACAAAGATGATTACAATGCTAACGAGGAGTTGTGTTGCAGGCTGCTATTCTGAAAGAGAGAGAGGCAACACAAGCGCTTATGGCGGCAAAGGAGAAGGAGATGGAGGAGAGGACGGCAAGGTTGTTGGAGGAGGAGAGGGCACGGTCGGATGCGTCTTACCGGGCCATCTACGAGCTCTTCGTGGTAATATTCTTCTTCATATTTGTCAGATCTTGCATATAATGTTCCTTTCATTAATAATGAATATCGTTGACTTGTGAAAACCAAATGTGCAGACTATGTGCGAGAAGACCGGCCAGGCCGCTCTGTCGATGCCAGTCATTACCATGGCTGCAACGGTGAGTTTCATTTCAATGCAATGATCTTTTCAGTGTCATCATGCTACCGAGACATTGCAAATCATCTTTGGTGCAACTTAACTCCGGAGTCTCATCGCACGACCCTTCTCCAGGGCAGCCTTCTCTAGGTGAAACCGGTCCGAGCAACCGCGGTGCCTCTCCTCCGTGATGACGAGGACGGTAAGCCCCAAACTTAGCTCGTTTTTCATCTTCTTAGCACTTAGAGAAACTTAGCACTTACACAAACTTAGCACTTAGACAAACTTAGCACTTAGACAAACTTAGCTCCTTCCGAAATATTAGTGTTCTTCATCTTCTTCTTCTTATTCTAGTCTTCTTCATCTAACTTTCGCCCGAATGACACAAATAAGCAATAAGAAGAAGAAATCAAGAGGAGAAAGATAGAGAGAAGAAAACCGCTTCTTCATCTTCTTCTTCTTATTCTAGTCTTCTTCATCTAACTTTCGTATTTCCCATTTTGCAGATTAGAGTCACTTCACGGAAGCTTGCATTGATGGAGTGCTTGTGATTTTGTATCGATGAACAATGTTATACTTGCTACATATGTGAAACTTGTTACTATTGTAGTATGGTGAACAATGTGACATTTGTTTTGGTATGTTTGTTGGATACTTGTGCTTGTGCTTGTTGTTGGATGATCATCACTAGGGTTATTGTGAAATATATACATATATAGCATATTTTGCCTGTGAAAATTGGATATTAGAAAAAACAGAAAAAACTGGGGTAATATTGCCACTTTGCCGACGGCCACCGTCGACATAGTTTCTTTGCCGTCCGGCACCGACGGCAAAGGCGACACGTGGCACCCACCTGTGCATCCTGGGAGTGCGCCTGATGCCATTTGGTACATTTGCCGTCCGGGGGCGGACGGCAAAGAAGCTATGCCGACGGCCACCATCGGCATAGCAGTGGCACTGTAGCACAGGAGTGTGGCGGGGGGGCGTAAGGAAAGAAGATATGCCGACAGCCACCGTCGGCATAGCAGTGACCGTCGGCAAAGGAGGGTGGCGGGGGGCGGACGGCAAAGAAGCTATGCCGACGGTGGCCGTCGGCTAAGGTGTGGCCGTCGGCAAAGGAGGGGAGGCAGACGGCATAGGGTGCGGACGGCAAAGGGGGAGTGGCAGACGGCAAAGGCTCCGTTAGCCACTAACGGGGCTGACTCAAGTTTAGGCCGTCCAGTCGCTTTGCCGTCTGCTGCCTGACGGCAAAAACACTTTGCCGTCCGCTATATAAAGGCAGACGGCAAAGCACTCCTTTACCGGGGTTCTCAGTGCCGGAAATTTTGCCGTCTGCTGCCCGACGGCAAAGGCTTTGCCGTCAGTGGTCTTGCCATTTGCCGTCCGCTATGGCAGACAGCAAATAACTGAATTTCAGTAGTGCTAGCTCAAGATTCGTACTTTTGGACACTTGTACTATTGTAGTAGCTCACCCAAAGGCAACCCTTGCCGGGTTAGAGCACTGCGCGTGCTTCGTGTTCCCTGAGATCAATCCACCAAAGAAGGAGTAGGGTTTTACGCTTCTCAGCGGCCGGAACCTAGGTAAAAACACTCGCGTCCCCATCATTGTGCTGCTGCCATGATCTCCGCTCTTTGTGCAACATGACCTAGCCCCCCGCCGAACCACAAAGGGGCCTCTGGTCCCATAGGTGATCGTGTGCATCCGTGCCCCGACATCTTTGGCGCGCCAGGTAAGGGGCGCCATTTGTGCGAACCCAAGTTCGTGAGCAGCGAGTCGATCTTCCTCATCGTCTTCTTCATCCATGGCTCCCAAGAAGAAGTACGGCGCGACCGTGCATCCCTCCACTTCAAAGGCTCCCTCGCACGCAGCCACGGGCGCCATTGGCGCCACAGTGGCTACGAGTGAGGCGAGGGTCATGGGCGACACAGCTAGCGCAGGCGGCGCCGCCATCGTATCCCCCACAGCCGAGGTTGGAGCGGGGAACGCCGGAGAGGAGCAGCAGCAGTGACATCCTGGCGAGCACGCCCCTGGTACCATGAGCGGAGGAAACGACCAGTCTCTGCCTCCCCGCCGCGCGGATGGCCGTGGCTGTCACGGCGACGCTCAATCCGGAGCAAGCCGTGATCCCCCATCTGCGCCCGTCACTAGCTCGGCTACTTGGCGCACACCTTGTCCAGAGCAAGACGGAACGCCGAGCGGGGCCGCCAACCCACGTTCTCGGCCTCCCCATGTCAGACTGCCCCGGCAAGGAGCGCACGGCGACAAGGACGCGGCGATGCCCCTCCTGAGTCCACTAGGAGCCGGGCGACCTCGTGGCCCGCCTCTTTTGACATGCCAAACACGGCGTCGGAAGCAATGGCGCGCGCCCAGCTGCAGCTAAACTTCCCGCCGGTGGCTGATAAGATTGACGAGTGGAGAGCTACCATCCAGAGCTTGATGTCCTTCGTCGAAGCCAACAAATCCCAGCATGCAGAGCCATCGCGATGCACGCATATGGCTACGGCGGCCTGGGCCGGCGATCGTGTCGAGGGGGCCACACCAACGGTACAGTCCCCTCCGCGACAACACACCCAGGAGCAGCCACGGCGAGCTTCACATGCTGACGAGTTCGACGAAGCATCGATGGCCTCGTCTAACCCGCGTGATCGCCGGGACCAGCGGCGTGTCCTGGAGGATCGGCGGAAAGAAGACGCATGCATCACCATCGAGCGGTGCCGAGAAGCACACCGTCAGTCTGACAGGCGCAACGGCCCAGGTGATGGCATCCCCGTGCCCAGTGCTGGCAGGTACCTACCTTACGAGGTTGGGTGCCCTGCCTTCACTCGCGAGCTGCGGCAGGTCCGCTGGCCATCGGCCCGAGCTTTCAAGCCAGAGCTGACGGAGAAATACGACGGAAAACCCAGTAGAATTCCTGGGCATCTACATGATTGCTATTCAAGCCGCCGGAGGAAGGGATGAGAAAGTGCTCGCCAACTACTTCCCCTTGGCACTCAAGCCAAACGTGAGATCATGGCTGATGCACCTACCGGAGAACTCCATTTCATCATGGGCTGACTTGTGCAACGAGTTCCTTGGCGCCTTCACTGGCGGCCACCAGGAGCCATGTCAGCCCAGCGACCTGCAAGTCCTTCCGCAAAAGGAGGGAGAGACTCTGAGGAAGTACATCAGGAGATTCAGTCGAGTACACCACAACATTCCAGAAATACACCCCGCTGCCGTGATTGTCGCGTTCCATTCGAATGTGCGCAACAGGAGAATGCGGGCCAAGATGAATGTCAGACTCCACAAGACCGTTAACAAGTTGTACACATTGGCGGACAAGTGTGCTCGTGCTGAGGAAGGAAGGCGACTACCCGGAGAGGAGGCTGGCGTCGAAGTCGATTTAAATGATGACGACGATGCCCCTGGCCCAAAGAGGAAGAGCCGGAAGCGCAACAAGAAGCGTAAGGGAAAAGCAATGTTGGCCGTAGAGGGCTCCGACGATCTCAGTACCAGCAAGAAGGCCGAGGCCAAGGCCCCCGGCAAGGGAGCTGCCGCATGCGTTGATTGCCGGGAGGCCGCTACCGCTGAGAAAACTGGAAAGTCCAATGGGCCATACTGCAAAATACACCGCACTAAAGGACATGATCTCCAAGAATGCAGCCAAGTTGAGCAGCTTGTCGAGAAGCAGAAGGCCGAGTACGAGAAGCGTGATAAAGAGAAAGGCCAAGACGGTGCTACCGGGAATGGCCATGGCGGCAGAGGAGGCCGCCGCGGCAAGGCTCCGCAGCAGAAGGAAAGGCCAGCCAGAGGCCGTGAGAAGAAAGAAGCTAAGGATATGAGTGAGGATGAGGATGACGAGGAGGATTCCAATGATCGAGAATTCCAGAGGGCAACTGAAGCCATGTGTGTTAACGGGGGTGCGTCATTGCATTCCTCTCACCGCCAGCTTAAACAGTGGGCGCGTGAGGTCAACGCCGTGGTGCCAGCTGCAGAGTCCAAAAGGCCACTCAAATGGTCCCTCACGTCTATCATCTTTGATGAAGAGGGCCATCCTGATTGCACCTCTGCGATCTGATGTTTGCCATTGTTGGTCTCCCCAACAATCCGTAACCTCAATGTCACCAAGATGCTAGTTGACGGCGGGGCGGGATTGAACTTAATCACCCCAAAAGTGGTTGAAAGGCTACAGATCCCTGATGAAGAGCTCAAGGCGACGGGTACGTTCCAAGGAATCAACCCCGACAGGAGCCGACATAAGGGAAAGATCACTTTGCCTGTGACGTTTGGCAGGGAGTTGAATTGCCGGACTGAGAAAGTAGTGTTTGACGTGGTCGAGCTCCCTCTGCCTTACAATGGAATTCTCGGTAGTCCAGCACTGGCAAAATTCATGGCAGCATCCCACTATGCTTACAACACTTTGAAAATGCCGGGCCCCAATGAATCATCTCCATCCCATCTGACAAGAAGGAGACAGTCATATGTGGGGACAAGATGTATCGGGACACGGTTGAGGGAGTCCTGGCTTAAGGGGTCCTCGGAGAGCCGACCTGTATCTCATGGGCCGAACTATACGGGCCACTGGGTGAGCATTAGAAGATCAGGGGCCCGGTCGCCAAGGTGGAAGATTGAAGGGACCATGGCGTGTTCTCCAAGATATCAACAGTAGATAGGCGTGTTTGTTCCCTTTGATGTGCAACCGACTATGTGTAAACCCTAGGTACCCCCGGCGTCTATATAAGCCGGAATGTTTTAGGGTGTAAGACAACAGAACTCATCTAGGGTTTTAGTCATACGATCTCGTGGTAGATCAACTCTGTAATCCCCATACAATCAATATAATCAAGCAGGACGTAGGGTATTAACTCCATAGGAGGGCCCGAACCTGGGTAAAACCTTGTCCCCTTCGTCTCTTGTTACCGTCGATCCTAGTCTCACAGCTCGGGACCCCCTACCCGAGATCCGCCGGTTTTGACACCGACATTGGTGCTTTCATTGAGAGTTCCGCTGTGATCGCCAGAAGGAATCGATGGCTCACCTTCTTATCAACAGCGAGATCTGTGCCCAGGGAATTCTTGCCCCGGGTCAGATCCGCGTGAGCAGCGACATCTCGTCGCGCACTTACCCGATCGGCCATCCATGCCAGATCGGAACCCCCCCCCCCCCGACCAAGGGATCAGGTTTGGAGCCCTAGAGTTCTCAGCTGATTCTCGGGGAGAACTCGTACTGATGGAATCCTTGACCCCTACGGAGAGGCCCGCAGATCCCGACGCCTCGGCGCCGAAGACATCGGGCCTTGTCTCCGGAGATGAAATTGCTGTCTCCGGACCGTCTGGGCCACCCGGTCCGGTCGTCGCTACCGGATCTATCATGGTTGAACAGAATCCGAACACGCTTTCGCGCGACTCTGGAACTGCGACGCCGCATGCCGACCCCACTCGCTTCAGCGACATATATCCCACCATCGCCTCGCTTCTCAACGAGTTGTTTGATCGGATGGAGATTATGCGAAAGGCCGATGACCACACCCCGGTCGATGACCGGCTCGGGCTTAAACCCGACCATAGGGAGATTCACGTCCCCACGGTCACCCACCTTGTCGCCACCGTCGAGTGTCCGGCGGAGGGCTCGACTTCCCAGCTACCGGAATTAAAAACGGTTTATACTCCAATCTCCGATCACCGAGACCCTGCATGCAACCCGGACTCCGGCTTTCGTTCCGGAGACAATCCGGCGTCGATCCCTGTTCTATCACATAGTTCGGAATCCTTGATCCCGAACTCTCACCGTGGCGTGGAGTCAAACCTTCTCCCACCCACCTCCCAAGCCGATGACTCGAGCATCGCAACAGAGCCCAAGTCTTCGGACTTACCGGACATTGTGCATTTATCAGGGGAGTCGGTCCATCATTACTGGGCCAGACTACTACTCGCCCGAAACAAAAAACGGGGCCTTAGTGATCAAGATGTAATGGCAACCTTCAAACGTAACTGCCACGACAAGGGGATCCTAAATGCCCTGCTGCGGCGGCACATCATTGACTTTGCCGAGCTGTCAAGCTTGGTACAAAAGTATTGTGCCATGGAAAGTGCTTGGCAAGCTGAGCGGCTATTTTCGGAACCAACCTCTACCGAATACCCTAGAGGAGATCGGTACAAGAGGATACCTCCGAACGGCCAGCCAAACCCGATCCCACCAAAAAGAGGAACATGCCCATTCCAGGGGCCAGTACTGTCCTGGATGGACTACTGGACAAACCCTGCCCTATACACTCTGTTTTGCTGAACACAGCTCCGACTCACAGCCTTAGAACTTGCTAGGTTGTCAGGCAGATCGCAAAAGGTGGTGAAGCCATTCTTGAGGAATCACCGTCTAACTGGCGCTCTACAACCCCATCGGAATATAGCTTCGAAGTCCTGTCGATCTACGAAACATTCCCATCAAGGAACAGGAGGAAAAGAGCTCTTAAAGAACTCGAACAGGTATATCACGTGGCAGCAACAAGTGCATGGGCAGATATACCCATTACCTTCGGAGATGCTGACCGACCAGCCATTCTTCCCGGTCATTCACCGGCCGCACTAGTCCTGAACCCCATCATTGATGGCTTCAGATTACATAAGGTGCTAATGAACGGCGACAGTGGGTTAAACCTAATCTACGAGGATACTCTAGAAAAAATGCAATTTGACCGATCTCGCGTCGAGCATTGCAGCACTACTTTCCGAGGAATAATTCCGTGGAGGGAGGCGCGCTGTTCAGGATGTATCACCCTGGACGTAGTGTTCAGCACGCCCGATAACTACCGATCTGAAGAACTTCTCTTCCACATCGTGCCCTTCCCCAGTGGCTACCATGCCCTGTTGGGACATAACGCCTTCGCAAAATTCCAGGCTATACCGCATTACGGGTATATGAAACTTAAGATGCCAGGACCAAACGGAGTAATCATAGCTGCCAGTGACCCGAATATAGCCCTGCGGGCCGAAAACAGAACAGCGGCGCTTGCCCTCGAGGCTCTAGCTGAGACCTTTGCTGCAGAGGAGCTGACCGCAGTTCGGTCAACAGTGGACAAACACGACGTGACCCTCAGCAAGAGGCCCAAATCAACGTCCTTTAAGCTGGCAAAGGAAACCATTAAATTTCAGGTACACCCGACGGACCCTAACAAGACAACGTCCATCGGAACTCAGCTCGATCCCATAGTGGACGAAGCGCTGCGAGCTTTCTTACAAGAAAACTGGGACATCTTCGCCTGGCAGCCTTCCGATATGCCCGGCATCCCACGACGGCTGGCAGAACATAGTCTGAACATCATCGCAGGCTTTAAGCCCATAAAACAGACTTTGCACCGCTTCTCCGAGCCCAAACGACAAGCTATGGGTGAAGAACTGGCTAAATTGCTAGAGGCCGGGTTCATTCGGGACATTAAGCACCCCGAATGGTTGGCAAACCTGGTTATGGTACCAAAGAAAGATAAATCCTGGCGGCTATGTGTCGACTTTAAAGACCTCAACAAGGCCTGCCCCAAGTACCCTTTCCCTCTACCATGAATAGACCAGATTATTGACACCACAGCCGGACACGACTCGTTGTGTTTCCTTGATGCTTATTCCGGGTACCATCAGATTAAAATGAAGGAATCCGATCAAGCGGCAACCGCATTCATCACCCCTTATGGGCCGTTTTGCTTCAACACAATGCCTTTCGGGCTAAAGAACGCTGGGGCTACATACCAGTGCATGATCTAGACCTGTCTCGAAAAACAGGTTGGCAAAACAGTCGAGGCGTACGTGGACGATGTCGTCATTAAAACCAAACACATTAGCAATTTGATCGACGACTTAAGGCAAACCTTTGACAGCCTACGCGAATACGATATTCGGCTCAATCCGGAGAAGTGTGTATTCGGCGTTCCCGCTGGTAAATTGCTCGGATTCATCGTTTCACATAGAGGAATAGAAGCGAATCCGGCCAAGATCCGCGCCTTATCCGAACTTGCTGTTCCTACAGAGCTAAAGCATGTCCAAAGATTGGCGGGCTGCGTGGCGGCATTAAGTCGCTTTATCTCCCGCCTCGGTGAAAAAGCTTTACCACTGTATAAGTTGCTGAAACGGACCAAGAATTTTGAATGGACCGACGAAGCAAAGGCTGCGTTAGAAGAAATCAAGACACTCCTGGCAAGTAACCCCATCCTCACAGCACCAGGCGCTGGTGAGCCCATGTTAATATACATATCGTCCACCAACCAAGTCGTTAGCGCGGTGCCCGTCGTCGAACGAGAGGAGGAGGGACACAAATTCCATATACAGAAGCCGGTCTACTACGTGTCAGAAGTACTAACGCAATGCAAGTCCAGATACCCGCACTATCAGAAGATAGCCTATACAGTTTTTATGGCATCAGGGAAGCTAAGACACTACTTCCAAGAGTGTTCAGTTACGGTGGCATCCAAAGTCCCCTTGAATGATATAATCAACAACAGGGACGCCACCGGCCGCATAGCTAAATGGGCGATCGAGCTCCTTCCTTTCGAGATTACCTACAAACCACGCCGAGCTATTAAATCTCAGGTATTGGCAGATTTCCTCGCCGAATGGACAGAAGCCGAACTCCCTAAAGAATATAGTACATACTCCCATTGGATGATGTACTTTGATGGATCCAAAACTTTGGCCGGACTGGGGGCTGGAGTTGTTCTCACATCCCCCACAGGTGACAACGTTCGATACATGTTACAGATCATGTATGCCGACTCCAACAAAGCAGCCGAATATGAAGCCCTCTTGCACGGTCTTCGGATGGCAGCTTCAAGTTAACGGTGAGTTTGATGCTAAGAATCCGAAGATGGCGGCATATAGAAACGCTGTCCTCAAGATATCCGCACGGTTCGAGGGGCTAGAATTTCACCACGTCGCTAGAGACGACAATCAAGCTGCCAATATACTGGCTCGAATAGGAGCCAAACGTGATCCTGTCCCACCAAACACTTTTCTGGAACGGCTCTTTAAGCCATCTGTGGTTTGGCCAGATCAAGAGGACGCCGATCCATCCAGTGCAGACAAGGTTGTTCCCCCTGTAAATGAATCAGACAATCAAATCATCGGCGGCTCCGCCATGGACGAAACGCCCTCGGCTCACGAGGTCATGGCAGTAATCGTGCCATGGACCGAGCCCTTCCTCGCCTACATCCTTCGCAAAGAACTCCCTGACGATCAGACGGAGGCACGACGCATAGTTCGGCGCTCCAAAGCCTTAAAGGTACACGAAGGAGAGTTATACAAGAAGAGCACCACCGGAGTACTACAGCGGTGCATATCTGAGGAAGAAGGGCGGCAGCTATTAGCCGAAATCCACGTAGGGATGGGCGGTCATCACGCCGCAACAAGAGCCTTGGGAAGCAAGGCCTTCCGGGCTTTGTTCTTTTGGCCTACAGCTCGGGCGGATGCCCAGTCACTTGTCAAATATTGCGTGGGGTGTCAACTTTTCGCAAACCAAAGTCACATGCCCTCAACAGCTCTTCGGACTATTCCGATCACCTGGCCCTTCGCGGTCTGGGGGCTGGACATGGTCGGACCACTTAAAGGGGGGACCAAGAAAAATAAATACTTACTGGTCATGGTCGACAAGTTCACCAAATGGATAGAGGCCAAACCTGTTAAATCAGCAAAATCCGGACGAGTAATCGACTTTATATCCGGCGTGGTATACCGTTACGGTGTCCCGCATAGTATAATAACTGATAACGGATCCAATTTCACGGCCCAGGAGGTCAAAGACTGGTGCGCAAAGATGGGCATCAAGCTCGATTACGCATCGGTTTATCACCCGCAGACTAATGGACAAGTCGAACGAGCAAACGGCCTCATAATGAGCGGCATCAAGCCACGTTTGGTCCGGTCTCTTCAAGAGTCCGATTGTCAGTGGGTAGAGGAGCTCGACTCCGTTCTATGGGGCTTGCGCACCACCCCGAATAGATCAACGGGATACACACCGTTCTTCATGGTCTACGGGGCCGAAGTGGTCCTTCCTTGCGATATCATTCACGATGCACCAAGAGTGCGCATGTACGAGGAAAGAGAGGCCGAGTTAGATCGGCAGGACGACTTGGACGCCTTGGAAGAGGAGCGTGACATAGCTCAGGCCCGTTCTACTTTTTATCAGCAGCAGGCCCGGCGTTACTAGAGCAGGGAGGTCAGGGCACAAGCATACAACGTGGGCGAACTAGTCTTACGACTACCGGAGAAGCAGAAGCATAAACTCAAGCCCAAATGGGAAGGCCCCTTCATCATCGAGGAGGTACTCACAGGAGGAGCTTACCGTCTTCGGAACCCGCAGGATAACCGCCTTGAACCAAACCCATGGAACGCAGCTCGTCTTCGGCGCTTCTACGGTTAGACCGGTGTTGTCATACTTTTACCTTTCTCCTTTCTTTCTTTTCATTGTTATTTCTTCTCCCTCCTACCTTGATTTCTGGCAGGGTTGATTTCTTTTTCTTCCCAACTCTATGTTCGGTTCAACCGATCTTGTACTAATTATTTTTCGGATTACACCTATAAGTGTTAAATCCGAACATAGTACCCGGGGGCTTCCTTTCTGAAGCCAATGCTTTTATGTTATAAGCACTTGTGCACATTTCTTGTGTACGCATAGTTTCCTTGTCGTTTTTACGCCATCTTATGCATCAATTAGAACTAAGAATTTGCCAAGCTGGGTTGCCTTGCTCCTGTGCTTATCCTCTACGTTCCCGATTGTTCGGCTAGAGGGTAAAGGGAGCACCTCGGCGATTGTTACGACCGGGTCATCCGGATACGTACCTCAGACGGGTGAAGCCAAAAGCTAGCTATCTTCAGTAGACAATTGATCGGCTACGACGGATTCAATTATGGCCGTTCATGACCATTATTCGGGCTTTTTCCTTCACACAAGCCCTTGGCCGCACACTACCAATATACGGCCTTTTCTCCTACGATTTACGTAGCACCCCTGAAGGAAGGTATCGATAGAGTTACTATTTTCTTCAGAAGATGTTTCTCACGCTCAGCAGTAATATAACATTTCTCCCTGTGTGCTTTCTGTCTGTTCGCACCACATGGCCGGATTGCCTGGTTCCCCGAACATAGTTCCCTCCCCGTCGGGTGATAACTTACAAGGAACACTCCCAAGCTCTTAGCACGGGAGGTTAAAGTCGATGGCCGGTTAAGACAAAGTTCACAACACAGACGGAGTAATTTTTCGATTATAAAAGTACATAGCTACATATGATCATACATCTGGCTGCTGATCGAGATTATCGATTATGGTGTCCAGGGAGCAGTCTTGTTGTGAGAGACGGGCGACAGGCATCACCTGGTCGTATACCAGGTGAAGCGGCACTTCTTGTCCATCTGCCCCCACTGGTCCAACCTGAGCCATACACTCGGGGTCAAGTCCGGTATAGCGGGTCTTGATCATCGCCCACGCCTCTCGTGCTCCCTCCCGGCAAGCCGATGTCTTCCATAGCTCGAGCCTTGCTCGGGCTCCCTTGAAGCGATCGATTAGATCGGTCATCCTCTCCGGAGGTTGCTCGGCAGGCCATAGTGCCTTCACCATGCTTTTCATGGCCTTCCGAGCCCGCTCATGAAGGGCGGACTGCTCCTTCAACAGATTCCCCTGGTAGGATCCGATTTCCTCTTCGGGTCGCCCGGACAATAGACCTGCATATGAGTCACGGCATGCGTATCACATCTCACTTATAAGAGATACTTTCTGATGTTAAAATCACACTTACCGAACATGCCTATCTGTAGATTCTGGTTTTCTCCTTGGGCCTGGGCCAATTGAGCTTTTAAGCTCTCAATCTGTTCGGCTTGTTGTCTATTCTCCTCCTTCAGGCGGTTCTTCTCTTCAAGATGACATTGTAAAACGCGATGGCCAGCTTCTAGCTGGGACTCGGCATATTGCTGAGATTCTCGGGCTACATTCAAATCTTTTTGTAATTGCCCTATTGATTCAGCTGCTACATAGTACCCTTGCGTAAGCATGGGGATATACTAAAGATCAGCAGTATATATATACTAACCATGTGCCTCCCGAGTAAAGCTCTTCACTTGCTCTAGTTCAGCCTTCACAGATTCGACCTGTGTTCGGCTGGCTTCCAGTTCCTTGGCTAGTTGCTCGCACCGCTGCTTCGAAGCCTACATTACCAGTCAATTAGTACGGGGATCCTTAATTCGGTCGTACCGACCAATTTAAGGCTCGGGGGCTACTGAGTCTATACAAGTGTTCGGACTTTAATAAACAACTACTTACCTGCAGGTTGGACGATATCAACTTTACAGCCTCCCCGAACCCAGCTCCGGCGGCCCCGAGGTGTACATCCGCCGTGCGTAGGGCACCGAACTCTTGTTCGGAAAAGGCCGGATGATGCAGGGCTTCTCGTCACCGCCGATGGTGCATAGCGCTCCCAACCTCTGATTTGGTGACAGATATGGCGTCACCAGAATCGGCTGGTGCAGGATTGACGGTGGGGGCTCCCGTAGCAGGATCGGCATGGGTGGAAGGCCTGGAATCTTGGGCACCGCCGGACGTCCTGACGACGTCCTCGGCGAGTGACGGCCGAACCCTTTGCCTGAATATTTTGGCAAAATGATCTCTTGTTAGGCCTTATCAAATCATGATACTGAATCAAGCGATTAAGTGAAATACCTTTGGGATGAACTTGTAGGCGCACTCGCCCCCGCGACCGGCTCATTTGCGGGATCCCTGTGGCCTTCCGGTCCAGGCGCGGCCGATGCGGCCGGTGTATGTTGCGCGGATCTACGGCGTTTGGGTGTAGAAGCCGGCGCGTTAGGGCCAGTGGAGGACACTTGCCTCTTGCGGGATGTTTTCTTCTTCTTGCTTGTTGCAGGAGAAGGGAAGGACCCAGGGTAATCGACGATAATGGCCACCTTGGAGCCGTCAAGGCCCTCTTGGTAGAAAACCCCGTCTTCGAATTCGATTGACAGATCTGGGTCTTCATGATAGCCCGGATCGTCATCACGGGGATAGTCTTCGGGCTGAGGGGCCGGACAATGGACTGTCTCGATAAAGCTCCTCCATTCCTGTTTGCATGAAAATAAAGACTTCGGTCAAGAAGGGACAAATTGAGAATCCGAACTATGGTCGCGGGATTGAAAGGCTCACCCATTCGATGGGATTATGGCTTGAGTATCCTTCTTTGGTCGATCGCCGAATGAAATCTTCTTGCTCCCCTATGTATAGGTCGGCAAGTGCGGCGGCCAATGCCGTTTGATTGGCAGGACCCAGTCTTCGGGAGCGAGTAGTATCGCTTGTCCCGTTGTAACACCACAAGGGGTGTATCCTCTGTTGGAGGGGTTGGACGCACCGGGAGATGGCGGTGGCCATGACATCTATCATGGTCAGCTTATGATGGGCTAGTATCCACACACGAGCTTCTTAGCGCTGCACCTCAATGCTGTCTTCTTGGGACAGGCTCTTCGGGCACCAGTTGTACCTCTTCCTCAAGGGGGCATCGGAGTATTCGGGCAGACCCTTCCGAGCTGGATCGAATAAAGGGACGTCCTCGATATAAAACCATTCCGAAGTCCATAGTTCGGACTCCTTCGGTGTCCCCACGGGGTATCCCGTTCCCGCTATGCGGCATACTTCGGCTCCGCCGACCTCAAAGATTGTCTTATCTCGAGTGCGAGGGACGAGGCAAAAGTATTTCCTCCACAGCTCGAAGTGTGCCTCGCAACCCAGGAACATCTCGCAAAGGGCGATGAAACCTGAGATGTGCAAAATAGACTATGGGGTGAGGTGGTGGAGCTGGATCCCATAAAACACTAGTAGCCCTCTCAGGAACGGATGAATGGGAAACCCGAGCCCTCGCAGGAGGAATGGCACAAAACACACATTCTCCCCCTTATGTGGATGGGGGAAATTCTCCGCGAGGGCCTCGCCGTTGAATGACGTCAAACCGGCACGGATGGCTGTCAGATCCGAGGAAGGAAGGTACCCTTGGGTCTCGAGGTCGCCGAGTCGAAGAAGCGACACGGAGCAGCTGGTCCAGTCCCCGGGACGGGATCCGTAAGGATCCGAGGAGGAACTGGGGGTGCTCGCCATCTTTGGTGGAGACCTTTTGCTGGAGGTTTTTTCCGGTGGAGAAGAAGAGGTTGTGGCTTGGACCGCGACTCTGTTTGTTTAAATGGGTGGTGCCTCATTTGTGTTAGGGGTAGTTTTGTAAAAAGCTACTAAACCGCTCGTCTCCCCACGATGCGCGAAGTCCAAGAAACACTATTACTGTGGACCCGGCAATCCCGTGTTTGGGATTTCTTTCGCCGATGATAGGGCGGTTGCCAAACAAGAAGGATGGAGGGACTCGCCTCGCAAGCCGAAGACATGCAAGATTGTCCGAATATGCCTCGGCGTTGGAGGCTAGTCCAGGGGCTACTGAGGGAGTCCTGGCTTAAGGGGTCCTCGGATAGCCGACCTGTATCTCATGGGCCGGATTATACGGGTCACTGGGTGAGCATTAGAAGATCAGGGGCCCGGTCGCCAAGGTGGAAGATTGAAGGGACCATGGCGTGTTCTCCAAGATATCAACAGTAGATAGGCGTGTTTTTCCCTTTGATGTGCAACCGACTATGTGTAAACCCTAGGTACCCCCGGCGTCTATATAAGCCGGAGGGTTTTAGGGTGTAAGACAACAGAACTCATCTAGGGTTTTAGTCATACGATCTCGTGGTAGATCAACTCTGTAATCCCCATACAATCAATATAATCAAGCAGGACGTAGGGTATTACCTCCATAGGAGGGCCCGAACCTGGGTAAAATCTTGTCCCCTTTGTCTCTTGTTACCATCGATCCTAGTCTCACAGCTCAGGACCCCCTACCCGAGATCCGCCGGTTTTGACACCGACAACGATAGCAGCTCAGGCTGAAGAAATCCCAGCTCCCGCCAAGGAATCAAAGAAAGCAAAGAAGCCTAGCGTGAACGCCGGCAAGGACTCCGGGAAGCACGCCTCTTCGGAGTGCGCTGCACCTGATGATGACCTGCCGGAGATTTCCGCTAGCAAGAAGACCAAGGTCACCTACCCTGAGACGAAGAAGATCCCGGCAGGGCTGGATGGCACTGGTGGCACGTTCACCATCAGCGCCACCCTTACTAACAAATAGGAAAGCGCGCTCGTCGCCTTCCTGCGGGCAAATGTCGATGTGTTTGCTTGGCAACCATCTGACATCCCCGGTGTTCCCAGGGAGGTGATTGAGCACCACCTTGCTGTCTGCCCTCACGCCAGGCCCGTCAAGCAGAAGGTTAGGAAGCAAGCCTTGGAGCGGCAACAGTTCATTGCTGAAGAAATCAAGAAACTCGAAGCAGCTGGTTTGGTCAGAGGAGTGTTGCACCCAACTTGGCTAGCCAACCCGATAGTGGTGCGCAAGGCGAATGGGAAATGGAGGCTCTGCCTAGATTTCACATACTTGAACAAAGCATGCCCAAAGGACCCTTTCCCAGTGCCGCGCATCGACCAAATTGTCGATTCCACTTCCGGGTGCGACTTGCTTTCCTTCTTGGACGCATACTCCGGATACCACCAGATTTTCATGGCTAAGGAAGATGCGGAAAAGACCGCGTTCACAACTCCATGCGGCACGTACTGCTTTGTACGGATGCCCTTTGGGTTAAAGAGCGCTGGTTCTACCTTTGCAAGAGCCGTACAGACTGGATTTGGACCACAGTTGCACAGAAATAGTGGTGGTAGCTTACATGGATGATATAGTCGTCAAGACCAAGGATGAAGCGACTCTCATACAAGACTTGGAAGAAACTTTTGCAAGTTTGCGCAAGATCAATTTGAAACTCAACCCTGAGAAGTGTGTGTTTGGCGTCCCATCCGGCAAGGTACATGGGTTCTTTGTATCTCAGCGAGGAAT
Organism: Elymus sibiricus; assembly: GCA_039707655.1. NCBI lineage: Eukaryota > Viridiplantae > Streptophyta > Magnoliopsida > Poales > Poaceae > Elymus > Elymus sibiricus. Next base: position 314,877,653 of record CM077673.1, read on the forward strand.
AAAAGCTAATCCCGACAAGATCAAGGCGATTGAGCAGATACAAGCAGCCAAGACCATCAAGGACATCAGACGTTTAACCGGATGCATTGCCCCGTTAAGTAGGTTTATCTCCAAATCTGCTGAACGCGCCCTGCCGTTCTTCAAAATCCTGAAGAATGCTAGCCCGGTAAAGTGGACCCCGGAAGCAGATGCAACACTGCAGGATCTGAAAACTTACCTTTCTTCCGCTCCCACCTTGGTCGCTCCTAAACCGCAAGAACCGTTGCTGTTATACTTAGTGGCAATGAATCAAGTGGTTAATACAGCGCTGGTGGCGCAGCGAGAAGTAGACGAAGGTGCAGCCGCTGCGGCCGATGCTGCCGGGGACAAAACTGAAGCATCTGCGGCAGGACCCAATGCAGACCCAGGGGAACCTCAGCAAGTTAGCGAAGGTAGTTCCAAGGAAGTGACGAAGAAGAAAGTGGTGCAGCGGCCGGTGTACTTTGTCAGCTCCTTGTTGCAGGGGGCTAGGTCAAGGTACTCTGGAGTGAAAAAGCTGATCTTCGGCCTCATCATGGCCTCGAGGAAACTGCGCCACTACTTCCAAGCCCATGAGATCACAGTTGTCACCCGCATTCCGCTGCAGCGCATATTGAGGAACCCCGAAGCCACTGGCAGGATAGTTGAGTGGGCACTTGAGCTGTCAAGTTTCGGACTGAAGTATGAGAGAACTTCCACAATCCAGAGTAGGGCGCTGGAGGAATTCATTGCCAAATGGACGCCCATGCCAGACGAAGAGGTTCCAGAGACTATTCTCCCTGGCAAAGAAGCTCCCAAGGATTGGATCATGTACTTTGACGGTGCTTTCTCTCTCCAGGGTGCCGGAGCAGGCATGCTCCTCGTCGCCCCCACCGGAGATCACTTCAAGTATGTGGTCCAAATGCACTTACCCTAGGAGGATGCCACCAACAACACCGCTGAATATGAGGGGCTCCTTGCCGGACTCAGAATCGCAGTGAAGTTGGGAATCAAGAAGCGGATCATACGAGGAGATTCTCAACTCGTGGTGAGACAAGACAATAAAGACTATCAGAGTCCATTGATGGAGGCATACGTGGAGGAAGTGAGGAAACTGGAGGAGCGCTTTGATGGATTACAAACAGAGCACGTGCCACGTGCGGAAAACAGCATTGCTGATCATCTGTCAAAGTGCGCTGTGCAAAAGCTCCCCGTGTAACCAGGAACCTTTATCCTCCGCCTCACTCAGCCATCGGTATCCCCATCAGTGATGACTAGGAAAAGAAGAAAGCTGAACTCCGACAAGCACTTCCCGGCAAAGCTTCCTGAAGCCGCTGGTAGAGAAGCTGTCGGGGACAGTCTCGTTTCGCCTGGTGAGCAGCTCTCTCCTACGGAACCCCAGGTTCTCGCGGTCGAGACAAGCGCTCCCACGGACGAGGAGATGCCTTTAGTCCTAGTTGTCTGTCGACGTTCTGGATACCAGGGTACCCAGACTTGCCTGCCTGCGGCCTAGGGCGTGGCCCACCTCAACGACCGAGTACGGCCCGGCGCGGCCTCGCTCAACACAAGGCCCTCGCGAGACCCCGAGATCGCGAGGGAGATAGCACCAAGACCCGTAGGGGGTTAGGCCTTCCCAGGCCTCCTCCCGAGCGGCGGAGATCTCTATGCATGCTAGGCCTCAGGAGGTCGAGAGTGACGCCAACCAGGCCAGGCGGGCGCCAGCGCTCCAGAGGGGACAGTTTCCTCTTTGGTGCAAAGGATACAAGGACAAGCGCAGGTTCCCAAAGCACCCCCAAAGGTTTCCCTTCCGGCGCAACAAGACCAAGACCCCGAGCCCCGCAGAATGGACGTGATCGCCGAGCCCACCTCTGCATCACCACCGGTTGCTTTGCAGGCAAAGACCGCCTTTCGTCAGGATAGGATATACCTCCTGTCCCCTTTTGAATTTGGCCGTTGTGGGATCCCTTACCGCCATTGCGATAAGGGAAGAGGACCTGGGCCGCTATAAATAGAGGCTAGGCTGCTCGGTGGAGGGGGGGGCAAAACGAACGCACTCGCGAAGCAACACACCACTGTACTAGTTCATCCACAAACCTCCTCGTGAGGCAATCCACCAAAAGTAGGAGTAGGGTTTTATGCTTTGTAGCGGCCCGAACCTGGGTAAACTCTCGTGTTCCATCTTCTTCCTCGCCATCGAGCGGGGGTTATTGTGTTGAGAGCTTGGAGGGGGTGAAGCTGTTGGGGATCTTCGCACACGCCCCTGCGTTCGAACCCCTTAGGGTTTTTCGGAGCCCGAAATCCGACATTTGGCGCGCCAGGTAGGGGCGTGTCGAAGTCTTCGGCAAGCTTCGCTTCTTCTTTGCCCCGTCGTGTCGATGGCCGACGCCCGACAAGCTCCTTTCGGCCTCGGAGGATCCGCCTCCACCAGCCTCGCCACTGTCGCCCAAGACCCGCGCCACGGCAGTGCGATGTTGGGCAGTCGTTACCAGGCCACCAGTGTCGTTTCTACCACCGATGCCGCTCGTGCTAGCCAGGCGCATGGCGGACGAGCGGCGCCCATGGGACCGCCATCGCACTTTACCCACGTGGGAGACCTCAACGCGCATGACTCACTCCTGATGGCGAGTGAGATGCTTCGCCACCGCCCTACGCACGAGGGCTTCGACGCTTGGGCCGACCACATCGCTGAGTTGGTCGCCGTCGCAAGGAGGGCCTGGGTTCCACACCTTCCTTCACGACCACCGTCGTTGGGCGCCGGGGGCTCGCTTACCGAGCCCGTCGCCCCACCTGCAGATGACGCGCCCGCCCTACTCCCGGGCAAGCCCGAGCGGGGCCTGCCGCACGCCGTACTTCTCCTTCTCCGGATCCTGGTGACCGGCTTCGGAGCGCCGCCCGGTCCCATCAGTGGTGCCTTCGAAGGAGGTGCTGGGGCGCCCCGTGCGCACCTCGACGCGCACACGCATACCCAAACGGATCATCAGCAGCCTGGTTCGTCCCGGCGGGAGCGTGCCAACCGGCGCAGGGAGCAGGCGGCTCAGGCTTTCGGTCAGCCAGGTAACCATAACGGAGGCGCGATGGATAACCTGGGAGGAAACTCACGTCAAGGCGCGTGCGGCCCACCCCACGGAGGCGGCAGAGGAAGGCAACTTCGGGCAGAGGCCCGCCGCAGGAGGGTCTATGGCCCGCGCGCCCAGGATGGTGTCATCCCGCCACCCGGGGAAACTGCCCTTGGTGCGCGCGGGGACGTCTCAGGAGGGGGCCAAACCCTCTATACGGAGGCCTACGTCCCGAGCTACGTCATACCTGCGGACGGTGTGGAGGATCAGGCGCCCTCCGCAGGTGCCAGCACCCTCCTGGAGTAGGGAGATGTCCCAGACGCTCTCCCCATGTCGGGCATGGGGGCTTCCACGGAGGGAGTACCAGGCCAGGCTTATGCAAGCAGGGGAAAAAGAGGTTGGGGGCATCCTGGGAAGCGCGGGGGCGCGACGCAGCCGCCGCCCCCACGAGCAAGCAGCACACAGCCGAGCCTAGGACCTCAGGAGCGACCGCCTGGGAGGATCGGCAGGATACGAGCAGCGCGGTCCACCCGCGGCAATGGGAGCGTCGGCACGGCCCTCCGGAGGGGAGGGCCTCATGAGGCCCGCAAGCCGAGGTCCGGCCGGCGCCACGACGACTCACGAGGCGGCTTCACTGACACAACACCTCTGCAGCTACGCTGGGTGCATTGTGCTCATGTTAGGGCCGCGGGAGCGCAATCCCGCGACTTCGCGGGGAGCAATGCACTCAGGTTTGGGCTGTAGAGGTGCGCAACCACGCAGTAATGCGTGGGATGGCTCTTAACTGAGTTGGGAGCACCTAGGCCGTGCGCCAGGGGGCTTGCCCAGCTATCTTCGGCCGTGACACTCTCACGTAATAATGAGTGGGCTGTATATGCCCGGAGCGCCCCGAGGACGCGGAGGGGTTCCCTCACACGCCCAAGTGGAAGCCCCATGCTCCGCGCTGGCGGACAACACTGTCCTCCAATGACTATGCCCACGCAACGTGGATGCCCTACGCTCCGCGCGGGGGGAAGACGAAGGCGAAGACTAGCCTAGGTGCCGAACACGGCTGTTGCTTGCTTCTTTTTGTGTTCGTATTGCCACTCTTTGAAATGAAATTTGAAGATTTCACCACTCTGTTTGAAAAGGGGCGGGAATTTTTCTCTCTTCGCGATTTCTTTTTCCGGTCGTAAAATCTCTTTTCTCTGAATCGGTACCTGGCCGGGGCCCACGCACTTTGGCCTCTCCTCGTGGCCTCTCGGAGCAGGCCGGCAAGGACCTGTCGCCTCAGGGGCATTCATCGCTTTACGGTCGACTCCCGCTCAGGTGCTCCGGCCGCGGCCCGGCATGACATCACGGAACCTCGGGAGGCCCAGGCGCCTCCCGGTGCGGCAGCCAGCGGAAAGGTATGGAAGTCGCTTGAGCGTCAAGGGGGACTCCTTAGCAACGCGCCTCACGAGCCTCACCGATCACGTAGCTCCGCGCCCCTTGGTCTCATCCTGGTGATCCGGACGCCCCAATGGTGGCCAAGGCCTCGCCCCTTTGGTATCGTCCTGGTGATCCGGACGCCCCAATGGCGGTCGAGGTCTGCTCGGGATCGGGCCCCACCGACGCAGAGCGCCGCTTGAGCGTCAAGGGGGGATCCCGAGCAACGCGCCTTGGGAACCTCACCGATCACGTAGCTCCGCGCCCCTTGGTCTCGTCCTGGTGATCCGGACGCCCCAATGGTGGACGAGGCCTCGCCCCTTTGGTCTCGTCCTGGTGATCCGGACGCCCCAACGGTGGTCGAGGTCTGCTCGGGGTCGGGTCTCGTCGACGCAGAGTGTCGTAAGGGCACCCGAACCATTCTGCACGCAAGGAAGAAGCCCCCCTGGTGGGAACCTCGACCTCTCTAGACACCCCAGCTACACCTCGCGACGGTCAAGCTCGCCATGACCCGATGAGCTAAGTACACCCACCTAGTGGAGCAAGGACCTTTTGATCAGATGATAGCCCGAATACCGGGCAATGGGAATGTGCGCTAACATGACGATGCAGGTACTACGGCCTGCTACATATTCCCACCAAGATTCTTGCGGTCCCAGGAGCGAGGAAGGGCAGCGCGAGGGAAGGAATCCGGTCACTCGCAGCAACGTCGCTAAGATTCTGGCCTCGGAGGCGGCACGCTCCCCCTTAGGAGGGCCCATCCCGCGAGGGCCCGACGGGTAGCCATCGTCGGTCATAGCGCGATACCCTCGCGGACCCTCAAGGGACGCCAAGCCGCGTCGGCCATAATGCAAGGCCCTGCGGAGGAGGCGAGACCGCACCATACAAAACAGGCAACCGACGGCATAAAAAAAGAGGAAGGGAAGGAGGAAGACAAAGGTAAAAACACAAAAGTTAACGCCCTCAGGGGCCGAATGTTTCCTAACTTGACAGGACCAGGAAGAGAGAACAAGGGAATCCTAGGCAGAGGAGCTGCTATCGCCATCCGGACTGTCGCCCGCCGCGGCGCCGGAGTCGTCACCCTCGTCAGAGAGAGGATCCCGGATGAACCGCTCCACCAAGGACTCCACGTGCGGGCGCACCTCGTCCCCGAGGGGCCTCTGGAGCTCCTTGGGCACCGGCTCCATGACGTGGAGGAGATCGAGCTTCGGGGCGAAGCGGCGAAGGTTGGAGAAGACGCGTGTCAGCGCGAGATCTAGGAGGTTGCGCGCGCTGGACACATTGTCCCCGTCCACCCGGGAGACGCCGGTCACCAGCGCCTCCACCACCTTGCCGAAGAAGTTGTGGTAGCCCCCGTCACCGTGCGCGCACGGCAGCGCGGGGGCTTCCCCGACAAATCGGCTCACCACGCCGACCGCGCGGTGGGCGATGTCCAGATACTGCTTGGCGCGCTACGCCTCCAGCATCTTCGCATGGGCCGCCTCATCCTGGGCGGCCTACACGGCGTCGACGGCCCCTTTGACCTGGGTCTTGAGCGACGCCAGCTCCGCCTGAGCCCTTGCCTCACCCCTGAGCGCGGCCTGGAGGCGGACTCGGCGTCCGCCAGCTGAACCCTCAGCGCGTCCGTCTCCTCCTGGAGCTCGTCGAGCCTGCACCTCTTGGGCATGGGCGCGCTGAGAGGAGAGAACGATCAAGACCGGCACGGCAGGTGCGATTACAAGACAAGAAAGTGGGTGACGAGGCATTTACTCATCAATAATGGCCCAGCGCCGGCGAGCTTGGGCCGGCCTTGAGAGTCCCCCGCTGTCGGTGTCAAATCCGGCATATCTCGTAGTAGGGGTCCTAAGCTAGGCATCTTGGAGCGATGGTAACACGGACACAGGGTTTTACCCAGGTTCGGGCTCTCTTGACGAGATAATACCCTACGTCCTGCTTTTGATTGTATTCATATGGGGTGTTGTACAGAGTACATGTATCTACCACGAGATTATGAGATGTAATGTAATGATCTATTGACTAGCCTGGCCTCGGTTTATATATGCACCGTAGGCCTAGGGTTTAGAGGAGTCCTTGTCTTGTGCGCCAAGTCTTCGTGGAATCCTCCTTGTATTCGGCATGGACTGCCCGAAGTGGCCCATTAGTGAATCGCCCTGGGGGTCCTCAGCCAGACCCACTGGTCGGGAGACGACGTGGTGAGTACCCCCTAGTCCAGGACACCGTCAGTAGCCCCCTGAACCGGTCTTCAAGTTGGGGACGCTCCTCGGTTCTTCCGAACAGTTCTTTGTCTTCGGTCGTCGGTCTTGAAAACTGGTTCAACAAATCTTCCCATGTCCGATCTTGAGGATCGCCGAGCTAAATCCGAAGAGTTCACACGTCGGGTATCCGAGGAGCCCCTTTAAGTTATCGGCCTTTATCAATGCCTTGTTATTTTTTACGCCACACCTCGGGTTTGAAGGGTTTCCCGTGCGGCGGTGTCCTCTTGCGTCCGAGCTCCAATGCTGAACTGCATCTGAGGTGTCTTTTTACAGCCGAGCTCCAACGCCGGACTATGTCCGAGCTCCAACGCCGGATTGTGTTCGAGCTCCAACGCTGGTCAGCATCCGAGGTGTCATAAATTACCTCGGTCTCTGAAAATTTGAAGGACTTCATCCGAGCTTAATGCGGAATAGTCTTTTATGGAGCCATCCATTCACATTCGAGCTTTATGCCGGACTGCTTCTGAGGCGTCTCCGATCTTGAGCTTTATGCCGGACTGCTTCCGAGCTCCAACGCCGGACTGTATCCGAAGAGTCTTTTTACAGCCGAGCTCCAACGCCGGACTGCATCCGATCTCTTGCGCCAGACTGTATCCGAGCGCCGGACTACATCCGAGGTGTCATAGATTACCTCGGTCTTGAAAAAGTTGAAGGGGTTCAACCGAGCTTAATGCTGGAAATGCCCTCTATGGAGCCAGCCACTTGCATCCGAGCTTTATGCCGGACTTCTTCCGATGTGGTGCACCACCTCGGCCATGGGCTGATTCTTGTAAATTTAATTCCAATTTGTGCAATGTATTCTTTGCCGAGATATATAGCCAGTAGCCCTAAAGGTGTGTGTCCGTTGACTGTCCGGCATGCACCTGAAGGAAAACATAAAACCACTGATCCCAGTAGCCCCTGAGACTCAGGTCGATTCACAAAATCGGCCTGAGGATCAACTCCTAGCTCTGCAACATACTTAGGAATAGAAACGCGGTGTAATATATTAGAGGAAATAGTGATCGGCAAGCGGGCCCTTTGATAGAGGGTCTTGAGAAGTTGCCATAATATATTAGCTTGATGCCGGATAGGTCCAGATGGTACCTATTGTTGTCCGAAGACACTTTTGCCCATAGCTCGGTCAAGCCGAACACTGAGCATTTTGAATTTTCTGCATTGAATAGGCAATGCAGTAGCCCCCGAGCCACTGGTCGGGTGGCAACACCAGATCAGGGGATCGATGTGCCCCTTTAATATTTGTAAATGATGAGCGCGAAGCCCAGTAGCCCTCAAGATGTGTGTCGGTCTAAAATCCGAGACGCACCGGAAGGATGACATAAGACCGCTGATCCTAGTAGCCCCTGAGACTCAGGTCGATTCGTGAAATCGGCCTGAGGATCAACTTCTCGCTCAGCAGCATACATAGGAACACAAAAGCGGTGTGCACAGACCTCGAGACTCAGGTTGGGTGCGGCCGACCAACCTTAGGATCATAATCTCCTCGGAAACTGTATTGCACTTAAATTTTCTGCGTTGAATTGTCAATGCAGTAGCCCCCGAGACTTGGGTTGCGCAACATGGCCGACCCTAGGATCGTACCTCCTCGGGAACTAGTTCAACCGTCATGTATGTTTTGACAGCACCGAGGTGGAGTTCAGCAGGAAAGATGCCGAACTGTAGTTTAGAAAAGAGTTTCCTAGCAAGACCATCACGCCGAACACCTCAACCAAGAGAATGTCCCGCTTCCTAAAAGGAAAACATAAAATAGGTGAAAGATGTTATAAGCTCAAAAGACCAAAAACCTTGCGTAAAAAACTTTACGTCTAGATTGAATCAAGTTTTTTGGTGCCAATACGAAATTGGTCTTAAAATTGTGCTTCCGTCGTGCTTTGACATGACACATCCGATCTCTAGACTTCAAGTGGGTCAGCCTTCGGCTTCAACCTCCCTATCACGAAGGCGGAGTGTTTCTCAGGCCAGTTTAGCGAACTAAACGCGAGCGGCTTTAGAGAGAAACCAGGCTACCCAGCTATTGATCATACACTTGAGTCGAGAAACGAGTGGTAGAAAAAGACTTTGCAACGACTAAGAAGAAAACATCTATTATAAAACGGCTCATATTAATTTAAGAGCCCCCAAGTGACTTGGGTAAAAGAATTTTATGTATAATGATTGTATGTACCTAAGTACTTATATAATATCTGTGTTCGCCGGAACTTTGAACGCGTCTTAACCGACCGTCGGCTTCTCCCTCTTCGGCCAAGGGCCGAAAAGTGTTTTCTACTCCGCCTACCGAGAATATCGGCGGTGTTTCGGATAACCAGGCAATCAGGCCATGAGGCTGTAACAGACAAAGCACGCCCAGGGAACTTATGCTATATTACTTATGTAACGTAAGAAGCATCTTCAAAGAAAATAGTGCCCCCAACGGTACCTTTCTTTGGTCTCTCATGATTACTATGAGACTTGTGCAATAGATTTGTGTACACGTGAGTTCCGTCGTGTGCCGACCATAGTTGAAAACAATAAGAGCACTAGCTTTCGGCTTCACCCGTCTGAGGTACGAGTTCGGATGACCCGATCGTAACAATCGCAGAGTTGCTCCCTTTACTCCCTAGCCGAACAATCGGGAACGTAGGGGTAAGCACAGGAGCCAAGTAACCCAGCTTTGCGGAACACTTAAGTCAACATGATGCATATTTTGGCATAATATACGAGCAAGGAAAGAAGCTATACAATAATAATCACATGCAAAGAGAAAAGGTTTCATAAAGGAAGCCCCCAAGTAAACGGGGTATTTGAATTTGTTTATAACAAACAAAGTTTTGACAAAGAAAGTTTTTCACAAAAAACTTTTTGTCAAAAAAGTATAACGCTTGGTCGAACCGAACAAAATTTAAAACTGAAAGTTTTTGAGCATGGAAGCGACTTAGCTGGTTAATGTGCTCGGTGTCGATGACGCGATCCGGCCTTGTGGCGGGACGAGGACGCCCATCGAACTTTTGACAGATCCGATATGGTGCATAGTCTTTGGCATGACCGAGGTCTCAGCCCCCAAGCCCGTCCTGAGGTGACCGAACGAGGAGTTCGGCACTCCGAAGTAGTGTCACGGCTCGGCCGATGTGGCGAGGCGAATCCCCTGGTCCAGCCGAGGTGGTGGAGTAGGTCGGCAAGGTGACGCCGGGGTGACCGCGTGACGGCAGTCGAAGTTGATTTCCTGCACTCATAAAATAGTGCAAGCCAAAAGTAATAACAAATAAAGATAATTATATATTTAAAAAAATTCTTCTACTTAGTTAATTTAAGTGAAGCAAATAAGTAAAGGAATATGGACTAGGCGCCGAGGTGCCTGAACGAAGAGTTCGGCTTGACGAAGTGGCGACGCTGCACGGTCGATGTGGCGAGATGAAGTCCTCGGTCCAGTTAACATGGCGAAGCTGTGATTGGCGGACGCCGAAGTCTCATGCAGGTCGGCTGGTGACGCCAAAGTCTCATGCCAGCCGAGGTGTTGAAGCAGGTCGGCTGGTGACGCCGAAGTCCCCGGAGCAGGTTGATGAAGGGATGCCAAAGCCCCGGTCTAGCCGAGGTGACGGAGCAAGTCGGCTGGTGACACCGAAGTCTCAGGCTAGCCGAGGTGTCGAAGCAGGTTGACTGGTGACGCCGAATTCTCCGAAGCGGGTTGATGAGGAGATGACGAAGCCCCCAGTCTAGCCGAGGTGACGGAGCAGATCGGTAAGGTGACGCTAGAGCCCCATGCCAGCCGACGTGTCAAAGCAGGTCGGCGTGGTGGACGTCAGCTTGAAAAAGTAACGGCGCGGCGATGCCGACGCAGGTCGGAATTTGTGACGACGTCAATGCTGGCTTGATGAAGCAACGGAGCGCCCGACCCGTACAACCCACGGATGACAAGGTTCGCTTGATGATTATTCGGCCCTCACGATGCCGAACTCTTGGTCGGATGACCGAGATGATGAGAAAATTTCCTTCAAAAAGGACGTCCGACAACCCATTCATGAAAAAGATGAACTCGGGTTGGATTCGTTTTCGCGCAGAAAACAGATCGGAAAAATTGATGCACTCATCGGACTTTTCCCGGAGTTTGAACGGTCGGATTGAGCTGAAATTTTGAGGGGTGATCGGTATGAGAATTCCGCACCAGATGAACGGTGGGATCTTCGAAACGATGTCCGAGCTGGGAGCTGGACACCTCGCCCTAAACTCATCCCGATTCCCGTCCAGATTCGACAGGGCTCCGGTATTTCGTAGATCGCCGAAGATTCCTCCATCGGAATACGACAAAATTTTACGGGGTCATTAGAGACTCAATTCTGCACAGTTCCTCCAAAGCAATCGTGAAGGCGACGCTCGAGGAAGCGGGGACGACGAACACGAGTCGCTGTCCAGAAAAACTGCACGGTTGCTCGAGGACGATGTCAACATCGAGCCCCCGAGCTCCATGGATGATTTCTCGTGATCTTGATAGAGATCGGGGATGATGACGATGAAAGTATCCGTCCGATCTTGACGATCCGGCATGGAGCGCAGTCCTCAGTCCAGCCGAGGTGACCAGTCGAGCCGGCGACGAAGATACCGACATCGACAACAAAGCTCGGTTCCAACGCGTAGATCGCGCCGGAGACGATCTAAATTCCCATCGCACCGCGGCGACTGCCAGCAGGCTCTCAATGAAAGCACCAATGTCGGTGTCAAATCCGGCATATCTCGTAGTAGGGGTCCTAAGCTAGGCGTCTTGGAGCGATGGTAACACGGACACAGGATTTTACCCAGGTTCGGGCTCTCTTGACGAGATAATACCCTACGTCCTGCTTTTGATTGTATTCATATGGGTTCTTGTACAGAGTACATGTATCTACCACGAGATTATGAGATGTAATGTAATGATCTATTGACTAGCCTGGCCTCGGTTTATATATGTACCGTAGGCCTAGGGTTTAGAGGAGTCCTTGTCTTGTGCGCCAAGTCTTCGTGGAATCCTCCTTGTATTCGGCATGGGCTGCCCGAAGTGGCCCATTAGTGAACCGCCCTGGGGGTCCTCGGCCCGACCCACTGGTCTGGAGACGACGTGGTGAGTACCCCCTAGTCCAGGACACCGTCACCCGCCGCTGCCTCCGGGGGCCGCCGGTAGAGCCGGGGACTCCAAGTGCTTCCCCATACCTGCCGTGCTTCCATCGGACGCCATGGAGGAGCAAAGGGAAGGAGGAGGACAAGGAAGATAACTTGGAAGGAAGAGAAGCGAGAGGGCGCGCCAAGATGGCAAGACACCCCGAGCGGGGCGGGTTTATAGGCGCAACCGCTGTCCATGGGGCGTCGTGGGGAGTGGAGTCGCCATGCACCTTGAGCGACGTGTGCCAGACTCGATCGGCGTGCTATCCTGCCTCACGTCGCTTCCTCTGCTCCCGTCGGGTCACATCCGCGTGGCCCGAGGCGGGGGAGGATGCAAGGGGTCAGCCGCATTCAAAGAATAGCAATGATGGCCGAAGAGCCACGCAGGCCTCGCGTCAGCTCGACTCAAGGCGGTTCCCGACGTCTTCGGGGAGCTGAGACGGCCACGTCTCATCGTGCGCCACGCGTCAAGCTGGGCCCGCAGGCGGTTGGGGCCCACGGCACTTCGGGCCATCCTCCATGGCTTCACCCCGAAGTTAGCTCGAGCGCGCCTCTGGCCCGGGGGCTACTGTCGGCTTTCTGGATACCAGGGTACCCTGACTTGCCTGCCTGCGGCCCAGGGCGTGGCCCACCTCGACGACCGAGTACGGCCCGGCGCGGCCTCGCTCAACACAAGGCCCTCGCGAGACCCTGAGCTCGCGAGGGAGACAACGCCAAGACCCGCAGGGGGTTAGGCCTCCCCAGGCCTCCTCCCGAGCGGCGGAGATCTCTATGCACGCTAGGCCTCAGGAGGTCGAGAGTGATGCCAGCCAGGCCAGGCGGGCACCAGCGCGCCAGAGGGGACAATTTCCTCTTTGGTGCAAAGGAGACAAGGACAAGCGCAGGTTCCCAAAGCGCACCCCAAAGGTTTCCCTTCCGACGCAACAAGACCAAGACCCCGAGCCCCATAGAACGGATGTCATCGCCGAGCCCACCTTTGCATCACCACCGGTTGCTTTGCACGCGAAGACCGCCTTTCGTCAGGATAGGATATACCTCCTGTCGCTTTTTGAATTTGGCCGTTGTGGGATCCCTTCCCGCCATTGCGATAAGGGAAGAGGACCCGGGCCACTATAAATAGAGGCTAGGCTGCTCGGTGGAGGGGGGCGAAACGAACGCACTCGCGAAGCAACACACCACAGTACTAGTTCATCCACAAACCTCCTCGTGAGGCAATCCACCAAAAGTAGGAGTAGGGTTTTACACTTCGCAGCGGCCCAAACCTAGGTAAACTCTCGTGTGCCATCTTCTTCCTCGCCATCAAGCAGGGGTTATTGTGTTGAGAGCTTGGAGGGGGTGAAGCTGTTGGGGATCTTCGCACACGCCCTTGGGTTCGAACCCCTTAGGGTTTTGCGAAGCCCGAAATCTGACATTGTCGAGCCCCAGGCTCTAGCTTGGGCACATCATATAGTCCGTTTCCTTCAAACAGGAGAACTTCCCGAAGAGCAAGAAGAGGCCGAAAAAGTAGCCCGTGAGTCAAGTATGTACCAGTTTGTCGATGATACTATGTACAGAAAAAGACCCAACGGTGTGAAATTGAAGTGCATTTGCCGGCAAGATGGACTAAAGCTGTTGGCAGAGATTCACGGAGGTGTGTATGGGTCTCACATCGGATCAAGAGCCCTTGCCAGGAAAGCCTTCCGGCAGGGTTTCTATTGTCCCATTGCCCTCCAAGATGCAACTAAGTTGGTCACCAAGTGTGAAGCCTGCCAGTTCCATTCCAAGAACATCCATCAACCAGCGCAAGCTCTCCAGACGATCCCTTTGTCCTGGCCCTTCTAGGTCTAGGGGCTCGATATTTTGGGCCCCTTCCCCCGCGCTGTCGGGGGCTTTGAGTTCTTGTTTGTAGCAATCGACAAGTTCACAAAGTTGCTTGAGGTAGAGCCAGTGAGGATGGTGACCGTGCAGTCAGCTATCAAGTTCATAAAATGACTGGTGTGCCGTTTTGGAGTGCCCAACAAAGTGATCACTGACAACGACACCCAGTTCACGTGTCGCGCCTTCATGCAATACATCCAAAGCCTTGGAAGCAAGGTCTCCTTCACCTCTGTTGCCCATCCAAGAAGCAACGGGCAAGTCGAGAGGATGAATGCTGAAGTGCTGCGAGGACTCAAGACAAGGACTTTCGATAGACTGCGGTGAAGCGGCAAGCGCTGGATAGATGAGCTGCCGGTGGTTCTTTGGTCCCTCAGAACGACACCAAATCGAGCTACAGGCCAGACGCCCTTCTCCCTAGTGTATGGGGCGGAAGCAGTGCTCCCCACAGAACTCAAATACGGGTCACCTCGAGTACTTCCTACGATGAAGTAGAGCAAAAGCAGCTACAGCATGACGATGCGATGCTCCTCGAGGAAGATTGTCTCTGGGCTGCTGTGCGTGCTGCACGCTACCAGCAAGCTCTGCGCCACTATCATAGCCGCAGGGTCCACGCCCGGAGCCTTGAGGAAGGCGACCTTGTCCTTAGCGCGTTCAGTCCGCCAAGGGAACCAACAAGTCGACGCCGAAGTGGGAAGGCCCTTACCGGGTAGCATGTGTCACCAGACCTGGCGTAGTCCATCTAGAGACCGAAGATTGTACCAAGGTGCTTAACTCATGGAATATTGAGCATCTTCGTAAGTTCTACCCGTGAGGCGCGACTGCCGGGCTCAGTCCCCGGCAGCCACCTTTTGTACAAGCTTTGTCGAAGCTGCATGTAACCCTTTGTACAAAGCCTGGCGCAGACCCTGTGCAACAATAATAAAGCTAGGCGTTGCATCATATCATTGCATTGCATGTTCATTATGCATTTTTATGATTGCGATATCATCGCCTTTATAAGTTCTATAGATTTGCTAGCGTACTTGTTAAGCCTATAATCCTTGTTGCCGCATTCTCTCCTCAAGGGATAGATGCCTCTTGCCCTATGTGTTTTGCCACCAGGAAAACATAGAAGGAGGGCAAAGGAACAAGGAAGGTGGCCCAACATACTCCAGTAAGGGATACTGCCTAAAAAGATAAGTCTAATCGCATATCCAAGTTTTATGTTGTTTGTTCCCTTAAAGGAAATCCTTGCTCTCTTTCTCAGATGTGTTCAGTGGAGTCCTCCATGTGGTGAAAACCCTTGTCGGGACGAGCCGTTCCCCAGCTCCTGATACTTATCAGCCCGTGGGGAGCCACAACTATACCGATAAGGAGCCCTGCCGGGGAGCAACGCCAGCCTGCTGCCAGGGGCTCGCTCCCTTTTCGGCGCTCGCGGTTAGTAGTGACCCGACAAGTGGTTCCGTGCGGCAAGGAAAAACATGCTGACACAGTAGAAACAGAGGGAGAAAAGGATAGTACTCAGGGAAGAGAAATAACATTCATTTATTCATTTGTTGATACAAATTGGATAAGAATTACATTATGAGTAGCTAAAGCTTGGAAAGCGCCTACATCTTTTGACTTATAAAAAGATAAGTGCCCCGTAATCCCTTTCTTGTCCCTCTCCTCCTAGGAATTAGGTGGAGAAGAAACAGAGGGCAAAAGGAGTGCCTGGCTAGGATTCGGCGCTTCCCCGCCAGGACCAGAGGGACATGGCCGAAGAGTGGGAGGCCAGTGTCCCCAGGCAGGGCGGACGAAGCCGACGGAGTGGACAAGGCCGACAAGGGGGAAGAAGACAGAGGGCAGGTGCAGATGGTGGCACTGCCGGGGCCCAGCTGGTGATGATGGTGCTGCCGGCGAGCGCGACGCGTCGAAGCGTTCATCCACGCTCCTGAAGCGTCGTGGGTCGACAACCGCCATCGTCTTCCTCATCGCTACCGCTTGAGGGAACGCCTCCGCCGTCATCCAAATTCCTGACGCGGTAGCCGAGGAACCCCACAGAGAGCATGGTCGCCCCTGGTGGCCAAAGGCGGGGAATCTCCCCTGCCCTTAAGACGTACGCGCGGGCGAAAGGTTCCCACTGATGCGCGCTATACAGAACGCCATGGGTGGGGAACTCTACCGCGATGGATGACGAACCGCGGCTGCAACCACTCGCATGTGACCGGCAGCCGTACGGTCGTTTCTTCTCCATCACCTTGAAGAAGGGGTGCAGGGACCGCGATCCACCACGGTGCTGCATTTCCATTATGGACTCCAGCACGGCGTGGATCGCGCGGCGTTCCGTCAAGACTAAAGCAGCGGGCGACGCAGCGGCAGGCGTGCCGCTGCTACTGTTCCTAGCACGACCATCGCGCCGCCCGCTCCCCCATCTGAGACTCCTCCGGCCAGCTCTCAGCCCAAGGCCGTCTATCCGCAGCGGGGGCTGAGCATGGACACAAGGAGAAGACCTTGCGATGGTAAGTACGTTCGCCAGGCCTTTCCCCCTAAGCATCAGGAGGGAAGGGGCAGCTCGAAGACGAACTAGAAGAGAAGGACAAGCAGTGCGGGCTTGGGAATAAGGAGGAGAAGGGGATGGATGACCATCGCCACCGTGACCCCCTAATTTATAGGGGAGAGCACGGGGGCTGGCTCTCCTCTGCTCCAGAGTGGCCGCCCATCTCCAACAATCCCACTACCCATGACTCACGATCGATCAGGTAACCGCCCCATTGCTCCAATCCATGGTGCTGCAGTTTCTGCAACGACCAGGCCTTTAAGTCACGAGCACCCGCCGCAAGCTCCCCACGATGCATGCGGCACACGTGGCGGAAATGGCCTGAGGTAGTGGGTTCAGTGCTGACTAGTAAATTGGCGGTTACTCCCCCACATTGCGTGCCTGTGCATAAATTTTGGGCCTGACCCAACGGCACGGGGCAAGCACGTGTGGGCCAGACCCGGGGGCTCCTTCGGTGCACTAGGACAGGGGTATCCAGTGCCCCTGACTTATGCACATGCAGTAGTAGCAAAACCCATCAACACAATCTGCCACACCACCAAGCAAGCATTCAAGACCCAGACTTCGGCAGCAGCAACCTACAGAAGGCCAAGCAACGCCGGGAAGACCAACGCAACAGCCCAGGAGGGGCCCAAGGCACGCCAGCCACGTCCCCGGTGCCTGTCGGGGACAGAGGCGCGCACTTCTTCAGGAAGACCCGGCAAGCTATCCTCCGGCAGAAGCGAGCTGATCAGCCACTGCTCCACCGCTTCACGACGCCAGTCACTTGTCGATGCGGTGTCGAGCCCTCAGGTGGATAAGTGGCTCCCGCTAAGCACGTGGCAACGCACCGGAAGACAGATTATGCCCAGTTGACACCCGTCCGGAAGCGTGTCAATACACTAAGCAACAGCCAGCTATGCGGTGGCAAGAGCTTGCCGGGGATGCATCCCCGCCCGCCACCTAGACAACCAATCATGGTATTTTTTTCCTAAATGCAAGAGTTAGGTATGATAGCTCTGTTAGCTATATAATCGCTAGATAAAGACTGTTTTCCCACTGTGGTTTCCCCTTGCCCTATAAAAGGAGGCCCAAGGCAACCTAGCTCAAGATTCGGACTTTTGGACACTTGTACTATTGTAGTAGCTCACCCAAAGGCAACCCTTGCCGGGTTAGAGCACTGCACGTGCTTCGTGTTCCCTGAGATCAATCCACCGAACCTGGGTAAAAACACCCGCGTCCCCATCATCGTGCTGCTGCCATGATCTCCGCTCTTTGTGCAACATGACCTAGCCCAACGCCGAACCACAAAGGGGCCTCTGGTCCCATAGGTGACCGTGTGCATTCGTGCCCCGACACTAGGTCTGCTCTATATGATCACGCAAAGCAATATGACGATGAACGAACTAGTCATGTGAAGTGACGATGGAATTTGCATGACAATATATCTCGGAATGGATATGGAAATGCCATGTTATGTAGGTATGGTGGCTGTTTTGAGGAAGATATAATAAGGCTTATGTGAAACGGAGCGTATCATGTCACGGGGTTTGAATGCACCGGTGAAAGTCGCAACGATCCTTGAGGTGAGAGCGGGCTATGCACGGTACCGAAGAGGCTAGCAAATTATGAAAAGGTGAGATTGCGTATGTCCATGGTTTCACATTAGTCATAAAGAACTCATATACTTATTACAAAGTTTTATTAGTTTATCATAAATCAAAGTACTAATCACATGCCCCGAGGGAAGAGGTTGGTAGGAGTTAACCATCGCGCGCTTCCGACCCGAAACAACACTAGGATTTCAACGAGGAATAGAAATGCTCACACATCATCACCATGCCTCTTTAATTTTTAGATGAACAAAAAAGTCAACCCCTCTTAATATCGACACTTCTACGGTTTAACAATTATGAACTCACACCTATTTCACATTACTACATCAATATCATTAACCCACAATTTCTTTATATGTGCTAGATGATGGTTTTGATTATCACTCTTTGAATACCTAATATTTTGGTCTAGTCTGTATGACCCATGAAAATTACCATCACTATTTATCAACTCTCAAACAAATATAAGTGAAGACCGAGAGTGAAATCATTTCTTTAAAATCTACACGCCACCGTGCTCAAAAAGATATAAGTGAAGTACTAGAGCAACTGTTAAGCTCAAAAGATATAAGTGAAGCACATAGAGTATTCTAACAAATTATGATGAATGTGTGTCTCTCTTAAATAGGTGTGTCCAGCAAACAATGATTGTGGCAAACTGAAAGTAAAAGTAAATAAAAGCAAACGACGCTCCAAGCAAAACTCATATCATGTGACGAATAAAAATATAGCTTCAAGTGATATACCGATGGATTTGAGACAAAAGAGGGGATGCCTTCCGGGGCATCCCCAAGCTTAGACGCTTGAGTCTCCTTTAAAATATTACCTTTGGGTGCCTTGGGCATCCCCAAGATTAGGCTCTTGCTACTCATTCCTTTCTCCATCAAGATAACACCCAAAACTTGAAAACTTCAATCACACAAAACTCTACAAAACCTCGTGAGATCCGTTAGTATAAGAAACATATTGCATACTTTAAGTACTGTTGTAAATTGATTCAAATCTCATAAATGCATAATAGCTATTGTATTCTAACTTCTCCATGGCTTATACCCGTCGATACAATCCATAATAGGTACTGTGTCAAAGATGGCAAAAACAGAATCTGTCTAAAACAGAACAGCTTGTAGCAATCTGTAGAGAACCTATACTTCTGTAACTCTAAAAACTCTGACAAATTAGGACAACCTCAAAATTTGTATAGCAACACTGTGTAAAAATTTCAGATCATTATCACACTCCATCAAAAAATGAAAATTCCTGTACTGGAGTCAAAATTTTCGGTTTTGTTTCAGCATCGATTCTACTCATCTTGTGAGTCATCCCAAAGGCTTTACCTGGCACAAACACTAATTTAAACACAAAAACATAATCA
Organism: Elymus sibiricus; assembly: GCA_039707655.1. Taxonomy (NCBI): domain Eukaryota; kingdom Viridiplantae; phylum Streptophyta; class Magnoliopsida; order Poales; family Poaceae; genus Elymus; species Elymus sibiricus. The sequence continues at coordinate 314,896,819 of CM077673.1, forward strand.
TTATAGAGGAAATAATCATGTTATTAAAACTAAACAGAAATTTCAAAGAAAAAATTTAAAGATAACTATTGGGTTGCCTCCCAACAAGCGCTATTGTTTTATGCCCCTAGCTAGCTAGGCATAATGCATAGTTTCAAGTTTTGTCATCATTGACACTCCACCCTTAAGTACCTCTCATAATTGATTTATAAGGTGGTTTAATTCTCTTCCTAGGGAAGTGTTCCATCCATTTCTTTAATGGGAATTGTAATCTTATGTTTCCCTCTTTCATGTCAATGATTGCACCTATAGTTCGTAAGAAGGGTCTTCCAAGTATTATGGGACAAGAAGGATTACAATCAATATCAAGCACAATGAAATCTACAGGCACATAATTTTTATTTTCAATAATAAGCACATCATTAATTCTACCTAAAGTTTTTTTGATGGTAGAATCCGCAAGATGCAAGTTGAGGGAACAATCTTCAATATTAGTGAGACCGAGTACATCACAAAGAGTTTTAGGAATAGTTGAAACACTAGAACCAAGGTCACACAAGGCATTGCATTCATATTTATTGATCTTTATTTTGATAGTAGGTTTCCACTCATCATGCAATTTTCTAGGAATAGAAACTTCAAGCTCAAGTTTCTCATCATAAGCTCTTACCATAGCTTCTACTATGTGTTCGGTAAAATCTTTGTTTTGTTCATAAGCATTGGGTGAGCTAATAATGGATTGCAACAAGGAAATACATTCTACTAATGAGAAATTATCATAAGTAAAGTCCTTGTAATCCAAGATAGTGGGTGCATCACTAGTTAAAGTTTTGACCTCTCCAAACCCACATTTTTCGGTTTTAGCATTAAAATCATCACCCTCCAAGCAAACGGGATGATCCTCTATTAAAGTTGACTCATCTACAGTCCCTTTATCATTTATATTCAGAGAAGTAAACAAAGATTCAATATGAGAAACACCAATCATTTTAAGATCTTCATCATGATTCCGATAAAAACCGGGTGGAAGAGCCTTTTCTAAGAATTCCCGCTTAGCTCTCAACTTAGCGGTCCTATCCTTACTTTAATTTATAGATATTTGGATAGATTTAATAGCATCATTGAAATAATGCTTGGGTGGCAAAGCTTTATTTTTAACTGTTTCCACATCAAGAGAAATTCTATCCATGTTTTAGGCAAAGTGTCAACTACATGCAATTTTTCTTCTACCATAGTGTTGAAAACCTTTTGAGAATTAATAAATTCTTTAATTGTGTTATAAATATTAGAGGGTATCCTATTATCATTTGTAGAAGAATTTCCATAAGACTTACCATAAGAGTTTCCATAGTTGTTAGAGGAATTACCGGAATACGGTCTAGAGTTGAAATTTCCTCTATAAGCATTGTTATTGAAATTATTTCGCGAGACAAAGTTCACATCAATAGCATCACTATTTTGCTCAATCAAAGTAGACAAGGGAACATCATTGGGATCAACATGAGCATTTTTACTAGCAACCATATTCATAAGAGCATCCACTTTTTTCACTCAAAGTAGCGATTTCTTCAATAGAATTTACGTTCTTACCAGTTGGAGCCCTTTCGGTATGCCATGGAGAATAATTTTTCATGATGTTGTCCAAAAGTTTTGTGGCCTCTCCTAAGGTCACATCCATAAAGGTACCACCTGCAGCAAAATCTTGAAATTTCTAGACACAAAGTTTAGTCCATCATAGAAGTTTTGGATAATCATCCACATATTTAAACCGTGAGTTGGACAATTCCTTATCTTTTGTGCACATGCTCTTGATATTGCTGTTTAAAATTCATTATTTGATTTCTAAGGGAGATGATCTTAGCAGGAGGAAAATACTTTGCAATAAAAGCATCTTTACACTTATCCCATGTTCCAATACTATTACGCGGTAAAGATGAAAACCAAGCTTTAGCTTTATCTCTTAGTGAAAAAGGAAACAATTTTAATTTCACAATATCATTATCCATATCCTTTTTATTTTTCATGTCACATAATTCAACAAAGGTATTAAGATGTGACGCGGGATGCTGATACATCTCCAATGTATCTATAATTTTTGCTTGTTCCATGCTGTTATATTATCATTCTTGGATGTTTTACAATCATTTTATAACAACTTTATATCATTTTTTGGGACTAACCTATTGACATAGTGCCAAAGTGCCAGTTGCTATTTTTGCTTGTTTTTTTACTTCGCAGAAAATCAATACCAAATGGAGTCCAATCGCGACGAAACTTTTTGGAGATTTTTTCTGGACCAGAAGACACCCAGTGGGCCAAACAACTGCCGGAGAGGTGGGCTGTGGAGAGCACAACGCACCAGGGCGCGCCAGATGGGGCCCCGGTGCGCCCTGATGGGTTGTGCCCTCCTCGGCCCCCTTCCGCACCGCCTCTGATGCCTATAAATTCTCAAATATTCGGAAACCCTAGGGGAGTCGACGAAACACAATTCCAGCCGCTGTAAGTTCCAGAACCGCGAGATCCAATCTAAACACCATCACGGAGGGGTTCATCTTCTTCATAGGTGCCTCTCCGATGATGCGTGAGTAGTCCACCATAGACCTACGGATCCGTAGGAAGTAGCTAGATGGCTTCTTCTCTCTCTCTTATAATTCCCAATACAATGGTCTCTTGGCGATCTATTTGATGTAAACTTTTGTGGTGTGTTTGTTGGGATCCGATGAATTTTGAGTTAATGATCAGTTTCTATCCATGAATATTATTTGAGTCTTCTTTGATCTCTTATATGCGTGATTGCTTATAGCATCGTATTTCTTCTTCGAATCTTTGGTTTAGTTAGGCCAACTAGATAGATTTTTCTTGCCATGGGAAGAGGTGCTTTGTGATGGGTTCGATCTTGCGGTGTTCTTTCCCAGTGACAGAAGGGGCAACAAGACACGCATGTATCGTTGCTATTAAGGATAACAAGATGGGGTCTATTCCTACATGAATAGATCTTGTCTACATCATGTCATCATTCTTCGTTTTTCCATGAACTTAATACACTAGATGCATGCTGGATAGCGGTCGATATGTGGAGTAATAGAGGTAGATGCAAGCAGGAGTCGGTCTATCTATCTTGGACGTGATGCCTATATAATGATCATCGCCTTGGATATCGTCATGACTATTCAATTTTCTATCAATCGCACAACAGTAATTTGTTCACCCACCGTGCGCTATACTCATGAGAGAAGCAACTAGTGAACCCTACGGCCCTCGGGTCTACTTTTCTATCATATTGCTTTCCGATCTACATTTTTTGCACTCTTTGTTTTCAGATCTACAAAACCAAAAACCGAAAAATATATTGCTGCATATCTACTCTTTTTATTTGTGTTCTTGAGAGATCTATCTCTCCTATCTATCACTACCTAACCTATCTTATTACCGTAGAGAGATTGACAACCTCTCTTTCGCGTCGGGTTCCAAGTATTTGTTGTTTGTGTGCAGGTGTTGCTTATTGGGTGGTGGTGATCCTCCTACTGGTTCGATAACCTTGGTTTCATAACTGAGGGAAATACTTACCGTCGCTGTGCTGCATCATGCCTTCCTCTTTGGGGAAATACCGACGCAGTCTCAAGCCACGTCAGATCCTCATTAGGACTTCCCGAAAATTGATCTTTCATGACAAGGTTTAGCAACGCATCATTAATATCAAAAGCCTCCGCATTGGTGTCGGGTGGTATAGGTGTTCTAATAAAATCATTGTTATTAGTATTTCATAAGTCACACAACTTAGTAGTATCTTGAGACATGGTGACCGAGCAAGCAAAGTAACAAGCAAAACCAGTAAACTAGCAAGCGAAGAAGTAAACTAGTAACAAGCAAAGGTAAATATTTTTGTATTTTTGATTTTTATGTGACAAGCTAAATATAACAACAAATAAAAAGAAGAACAAGTGAATGAAAATTTGTGTGAAGTTACTTGGCAGTTGATGATGATATTCCCGGGCAACGGCGCCAGAAATCCTTCCTGATACTTGTGATCTGCGTTGGGTTTTCCGTGAAGAGGAACGGGTAATTGCAGCACAAAGCGGATAAGTATTTCCCTCAGTTATGAAACCAAGGTTTATAGAACCAATAGGAATATCAATCCTCAACCGTCTTCAGCGGCTGCACACAAATGAACAAACAACTTGCACCCAACGCGGGCAAGAGGGTTGTCAATCCCCTTGATCTCGTTATTTGCAAGCAAATGAGTTGTGTAGATAACCGTTGATAAATATAAATTTCAAAATAAATAAAAAGTAAATAAAGGCAGGAAAGTAAATATAGAGTTTGCGAATATATAAGTGAATAGACCCGGGGGCCATAGTGTTCCCTAGCGACATCTCTCATGTAGGCAGCATACGGTGGGTAAACAAATTACTGTTGGGCAATTGATAGAAAAACGGAAGTTATGCGATGTTCACGACAATGATCATGTATATATAGGCATCACGTCCATAAGCAAATAGGCCGACTCCTACCTGCACCTATTACTATTACTCCACTCATTGACCGCTATCCAGCATGCATCTAGAGTATTAAGTAAAACAGAGTAATGCTTGGAGACGATGACATGATGTAGACAAAGTAAACTCAAACAATACGAATGAACCCTATCGTTTTATTCTTAGTAGCAACAACACAAAGACGCATCTTGTCCCCTACTTTGTCGCTGGGATATAGAAAGTCGCCAGGTTGAACCTACCACAACGCACCACTCCCACTGTTGAAATATCAATCTACTTGGCCAAAGCATATCAATAGATCGGAGAGCATTACGAAGCTCTAATGATCATGCACATAAGAGATAATATAATTTAGAGGCATCTCAAATACTTTTCATGAATAATCTGAACATAAATCCACAATTCATCGGATCCCAACAAACACATTGCACAATAGGATTACATCAGATAGATCAAAGCGAAGATGCGATGACCATTGTATTGAAGATCATAAGAGAGAGAGATTGCCATCTAGGTACTAGCTATGGACCCGTAGGTCTGTGGTGAACTACTCACACATCATCATGAGGGCAGCAAGGTTGATGAAAAGGCCCTCCGTGATCGATTCCCCATCCGGTAGGGTGCCGGAACGGAGCTCCAGATGGCCTCGCGATGGAACAGAGACTTGCGGCGGCGGAAAAAGGGTTTCGGGATTGCCTCTGTTATTTTTAGGGTGAAAGAGAATTTATAAGCCAGAGAGCGGCATCGGGAGGCAAACCGAGGGAGGCACAAGTGTCAGGACCGGATTTTTTGGCAATTGGACTTCGTTTGGTACTGCAAACCTGAAAAGCAAAAAAAGACGCAGAAAACGGCAAGTGGCACTGTGCACTGGGTCAATAGGTTAGTGCTCAAAAATATTATAAATTGGTAAATAAAGACCCAAAAGTATCCTAGAATGATAATATATCAGCATAGAACAATAAAAAATTATAGATATGTTGGAGACGTATCAGTGGCCTCCATGGTATGCACCAACGAACTAGTTGCACAGATCCACCCAAGAGGAGATGGACCCTTCCAGCAAGGTCATCAACCAACTCCTCCCATTAGGCTTGAGCGCCAGCGGAAAGTAGTTGGCGAATACTTTCCATCGCGCCCTCCAGCAGTTTGCATGACAATGGTGTAGATGTTGAAGAACTCGGAGGAGTTGATCTTGCCGTCATACTTGTCGGGCAGCTCAGGCTTGAAGAGTGTGCCGGAGGGCCAACGAACTTGCCGTAGCTCGTGGGTGAACGTTGGGTAGCCTACCTCGTTGGGCGATCTACAGAGCACCCCCGGCGTAGGCGCGTCGACGGCTAGGTCCGTGCGACCATCGGACTGGTGGCGTGCCTGTCGTTGCCTCTCGATGGTGGTGAGGGTGTCCTCCTTGCTTCTGTCCTTCAAGACATGGCGTTGATCCTTAATAATCCGCGGATCTGTCGATGCGTACGAAACCTCGTCTTGTACGTCGGTCTGGCGGGTAGGTTGCTGCTGTTGTGGGGGAGACTGCACCATAGGCGCTCCGCCAGCATCGCATCTGATGGTGGGAGCCCCCACAGCTGCTTGGCGGGCGCACGACGGGACTGCTCCCTACGGTCCGTTGCGGTTCGGGAAGCTCATCAGACTTTGGATAGTCGCTCTCTAGTCTTCGATCTTCTCTGGCGCTGGCAGAAAGTTCAGCAATAGCTGGGCCTGCGCTAGAGCTTCCTTTGGAGTCTTGGGCATGGAGCGGTGTGAGGCGTGGGTGGCGCTCTTACTCCTGGCAGTGGCAGGAGGAGCATGTCCCCACGTCGTCGTGCACTGCTGCTACTTCTTGAGCTTGCGTTGGTTTTGCCTTGAAGAGGAAAGGGTGATGCAACAAAGTAGATAAGTATTTCCCTCAGTTGTTGAGCACCAAGGTATCAATCCAGTAGGAGATACAAGCAAGTCCCCAATCTTTGCACCTACACAAACAATCAAACACTTGCACCCAACGCTATAAAGGGGTTGTCAATCCCTTCACGGTTACTTGCAAGGATGAGATCTGATAGCGATAGATATAAAAGATTGCTAAAACGAAAAGTAAAACAAAAGTAAAAAAGATTGCAGCAAAGTATTTTTGGTATTTTTGGTTTATAGATCTGAAAATATAATATGGAAAATAGACCCGGGGCCATAGGTTTCACTAGAGGCTTCTCTCTTGAAGGAAAATAATACGGTGGGTGAACAAATTACTGTCTAGCAATTGATAGAAAAGCGCATAGTTATGACGATATCCAAGTCAATGATTATGCATATAGGCATCACGTCCGTGTCAAGTAGACCGAAACGATTCTGCATATACTACTATTACTCCACACATCGACCGACTCCTACCTGTATCTAGAGTATTAAGTTCATGAAGAACAGAGTAACACATTAGGTAAGATGACATGATGTAGAGGGATAAACTCAAGCAATATGATGAAACCCCCATCTTTTTATCCTCGATGGCAACAATACAAATACGTGCCTCGCTACCCCTATTTTGTCACTGGGTGAGGACACCGCAAGATTGAACCCAAAACCAAGCACTTCTCCCATTGCAAGAATTACCAATCTAGTTGGCCAAACCAAACCAATAACTCGAAGAGACTTGCAAAGATATGAAATCATGCATATAAGAATTCAGAGAAGATTCAAATAATATTCATAGATAATCTGATCATAAACCCACAATTCATCGGATCTTGACAAACACGCCACAAAAGAGTATTACATCGGATAGATCTCCATGAAGATCATGAAGAACATGGTATTGAAGAACATAGAGAGAGAAGAAGCCATCTAGCTACTAGCTATGGACCCGAAGGTCTGAGGTGAACGACTCACGCATCATCAGAGGGGCAATGGAGTTGATGTAGATGCCCTCCGTGATCGAATCCCCCTCCGGCAGATTACCGGAAAAGGCTCCAAGATGGGATCTCACGGGAACATAGGGTTCCGGCGGTGAAAAAGTATTTTCGTGGCTCTTTCTGGTATTGGGGGAATATTTGGGAATTTATAGGCCGAAGATTAGGGTTAGAGGACCTACAGGGGGGCCACAAGCCAGGGGGGCGCCCCTCCCTAGGGCGTGCCCTGCAGGCTTGTCGCCTCCCGGCTGGTCTCCTGCCTTCATCTCCAAGTCTGGTACATTTCTTCTGGTCCAAGAAAAATCATCCCGAAGGTTTTATTCTATTTGGACTCCATTTGATATTCCTTATCTGCAATACTCAGAAACAAGGAAAAAACAGAAACTGGCACTAGGCACTAGGTTAATAGGTTAGTCCCAAAAATAATATAAAATAGCATATTAATGCATATAAAACATCCAAAACAGATAATATAATAGCATGGAACAATCAAAAATTATAGATACGTTGGAGACGTATCAAGCATCCCCAAGCTTAATTCCTGCTCGTCCTTGAGTAGGTAAATGATAAAAACAGAATTTTTGTTGTGGAATGCTACCTAACATATTTATCCATGTAATATTCTTTATTGTGGCATGAATGTTCAGATCCATAAGATTCAAAACAAAAGCTCAATATTGACATAAAAACAGTAATACTTCAAGCATACTAACAAGCAATTGTGTCCTTTCAAAATAACATGGCCTTAGAAAGTTATCCCTACAAAATCATATGCTCTGGCTATGCTCCATCTTCCCCACACAAAGTTTCTAAATCATGCACACCCCCGATGACAAGTCAAGCAATTGTTTCACACCTTTTATGTTCTCAAACCTTTTCAACTTTCACGCAATACATGAGCGTGAGCCATGGATATAGCACTATAGGTGGAATAGAATATGGTGGAGGTTGTGTCGAAAAAGAGAAGATAGTCTCACATCAACTAGGCGTATCAACGGGCTATGGAGATGCCCATCAATAGATATCAATGTGAGTGAGTAGGGATTGCCATGAAACGGATGCACTAGAGCTATAAGTGTATGAAAGCTCAAAAAGAAACTAAGTGGGTGTGCATCCAACTTGCTTGCTCACGAAGACCTAGGGCAATTTGAGGAAGCCCATCATTGGAATATACAAGCCAAGTTATATAATGAAAAATTCCCACTAGTATATGAAAGTGACAAAAATAGGAGACTCTCTATCATGAAGATCAAGGTGCTACTTTGAAGCACAAGTGTGGAAAAAAAGGTAGTAACATTGTCCCTTCTCTCTTTTCTCTCATTTTTTTATTTTGGTGGGCATCTTTGGCCTCTTTTTTTTATTTGGGCTTCATTGGCCTCTTTTATTATTTGTAAAGTTCGGAGACTCATCCCTACTTGTGAGGGAATCATAGCTTCCATCATCCTTTCCTCTCATGGGACAATGCTCTAATAATGATGATCATCACACTTTTATTTACTTACAACTCGATACCTACAACAAGATATGACTCTATATGAATGCTTCCGGTGGTGTACCGGGATGTGCAATGATCTAGCATAGCAAATGACATCAAAAAAGGACAAACCATGAAAACATCATGCTAGCTATCTTACGATCATGCAAAGCAATATGACAATGATGGTGCGTGTCATAAAAAACGGAACGGTGGAAGTTGCATGGCAATATATCTTAGAATGGCTATGGAAATTCCATAATAGGTAGGTATGGTCACTGTTTTGAGGAAGGGTATATGGTGGGTTTAATGCACCGGCGAAAGTTGCACGGTACTAGAGAGGCTAGCAATGGTGGAAGGGTGAGAGTGTGTATAATCCATGGACTCACATTAGTCATAAAAAACTCACATACTTATTGCAAAAATCTATTAGTTATCGAAGCAAAGTATTAGACGCATGCTCCTAGGGGAGAGGTTGGTAGGAGTTAACCATCGCGCGCTCCCGACCCTCACACAAAGGATGACAATCATTAAACAAATCATGCTCCGACTTCGTTACATAACGGTTCACCATATGTGCATGCTACGGGAATCACAAACTTTAACACAAGTATTTTTACCATTCCACAATTACTCACTAGCATGACTCTAACATCACCATCTTTATACCTCAAAACTATATGCAAGGAATCCAACTTCTCATAGTATTCAATGCACTTTATATGAATGTTTTTATTATATCCCTCTTGGATTCCCATTATATTAGGACTAAATTCATAACCTAAACCAATTAGCATGCTATTTAAATACTCTCAAAATAATATAAGTGGGGTACGAGAGTTCAATTATTTCTATAAAATGAAAAACACCACCGTGCTCTAAAAAGATATAAGTGAAGCACTAGAGCAACATTGCCTAACTCAAAAGATATAAGTGAAGCACATAGATTATTCTAATAAATTCACGATTAATGCGAATCCCTCTCAAAATATGTGTGCAGCAAGTATGATTGTGGCAAACTAAAAAACAAAGACTCATGTCATACAAGACGCTCCAAGCAAAACACATATCATGTGGTGAATAAAAATATAGCCTCAAGTAAATTTACCGATGGATTGAAGACGAAAGAGGGGATGCCTTCCGGGGCATCCCCAAGCTTATGCTCTTTGGTATCCTTGAATATGGCTTGGGGTGCCTTGGTCATCCCCAATCTTAGGCTCTTGCCACTCCTTATTCCATAGTCCATCAAATCTTTACCCAAAACTTGAAAACTTCACAACACAAAACTCAACAGAAAACTCGTGAGATCCGTTAGTATAAGAAAAATAAATCACCACTTTAGGTACTGTTGTGAACTCATTCTTTATTTATATTGGTGTAATATCTACTGTATTCTAACTTCTCCATGGTTCATACCACCCGATACAACCCATAGATACATCAAAATAAGCAAACAACACAAAGAAAACAGAATCTGTCAAAAACAGAACAGTCTGTAGCAATCTGTAAACTTCGAATATTTATGTAACTAAAAAAATTCTGAAATATTAGGACAATCAGGTAAATTTGCATATCAATCTTGTGTAAAAAATTCAGACTCATTCGACGCTCTGGTTAATTTATAAAATTTCTGGACTGAGCGCAAAAGTTTCTGTTTTTCAGCAGAATCAAATCAACAATCACCGTAGACCATCCCAAAGGTCTTACTTGGCTCAAACACTAATTAAAACAATGAAACACAATTACTATAGAGGTAATAATGTGTAAATAATTCAAAAACAGAAACAAAAACAAACTAAAAAAACATAAAATTGGGTTGCCTCCCAACAAGCGCTATTGTTTAACGCCCCTAGCTAGGCATAACGATTTCAATGATGCTCACATAAAAAGTAGTAATTGAGATATGCAAAAGAGCATCATGAATAGCATGAAAAACACATTTAAGACTAACCCACTTCCTATGCATAGGGATTTTGTGAGCAAACAATTTATGGGAACAAGAATCAACTAGCATAGGAAGGCAAAACAAGCTTCAAAACTTTAAACACATAGAGAGGAAACTTGATAGTATTGCAATTCCTACAAGCATATGTTCCCCCCTCATAATGAATTTCAGTAGCATCATAAAGTAATTCAACAATATAACTATCACATAAATCATTCTTTTCATATTTCACAAGCATAGAATTTTCATTACTCTCCACATATGCAAATTCCTTATCATCCATGGTAGTGGGAGCAAACTCAACAAAATAACTATCATGAGACACTTGATTGACATAACCACATTGCAAATTAAAATCATGATGATAAGTTTCATGGTTATCATTACTCATTATAGCATACGTGTCATCACCATCACCATAAATAGGAGGCATGCAATCATCATAATAAATTTTCTCATCAAAACTTGGGGGACAAAAAATATCATCTTCATCAAACATAGCATCCCCAAGCGTGTGGCTTTGCATATCATAAGCATCATGGATATTTAGAGAATTCATACTAGCAGCATTGCAATCATGCTCATCATTCAAGGGACTATCATGAATCAACTTATAAATTTCTTCTTTCAACACTTCATCAAAATTTTCAGATTCATGATTTTCAAACAAAACTTCATAGAGATAATCAAGTGCACTCAACTCACTAGCAATTGGTTCATCATAATTTGGCCTTTTAAAAAGATTAGCAAGTGGATGAGGATCCATATCAATAGATTTTTAGCAAGCGAAGATGCAAGCAAATAGAAGGCACATGGCAACACAAGCAAACAAAAAGCAAACGAAAAGACAAACAGAAGAGGGCGAATAAAAAGGCAAATCTTTTTGGGTTTTTTTTCTGAAAATCGTTTTAGAAGTGGGGGAGAGGAAAACGAGAGGCAAATGGCAAATAATGTAAATGCAAGAGATGAGTTTGTGATGGGTACTTGGTAGGCTTGATGTAGATCTCCCCGGCAACGGCTCCAGAAATCCTTCTTGCTACTTCTTGAGCTTGCGTTGGTTTTCCCTTGAAGAGGAAAGGGTGATGCAGCAAAGTAGATAAGTATTTCCCTCAGTTGTTGAGAACCAAGGTATCAATCCAGTAGGAGATACAAGCAAGTCCCCAATCTTTGCACCTACACAAACAATCAAACACTTGCATCCAATGCTATAAAGGGGTTGTCAATCCCTTCATGGTTACTTGCAAGGATGAGATCTGATAGAGATAGATATAAAAGATTGCTAAAATGAAAAGTAAAAAGATTGCAGCAAAGTATTTTTGGTATTTTTGGTTTATAGATCTGAAAATATAATATGGAAAATAGACCCGGGGGCCATAGGTTTCACTAGATGCTTCTCTCTTGAAGGAAAATAATACGGTGGGTCAACAAATTACTCTCGAGCAATTGATAGAAATGCGCATGGTTATGACGATATCCAAGGCAATGATTATGCATATAGGCATCACGTCCGTGTCAAGTAGACTGAAACGATTCTGCATCTACTACTATTACTCCACACATTGACCGACTCCTGCTGCATCTAGAGTATTAAGTTCATGAAGAACAGAGTAACGCATTAGGTAAGATGACATGATGTAGAGGGATAAACTCAAGCAATATGATGAAAACCCCATCTTTTTATCCTCGATGGAAACAATACAAATACATGCCTCGCTACCCCTACTTTGTCACTGGGTGAGGACACCACAAGATCGAACCCAAAACCAAGCACTTCTCCCATTGCAAGAATTACCAATCTAGTTGGCCAAACCAAACCAATAACTCGAAGAGACTTGCAAAGATATGAAATCATGCATATAAGAATTCAGAGAAGATTCAAATAATATTCATAGATAATCTGATCATAAACCCACAATTCATCGGATCTCGACAAACACGCCGCAAAAGAGTATTACATCGGATAGATCTCCATGAAGATCATGAAGAACATGGTATTGAAGAACATAGAGAGATAAGAAGCCATCTAGCTACTAGCTATGGACCCAAAGGTCTGAGGTGAACTACTCACGCATCATCAGAGGGGCAATGGAGTTGATGTAGATGCCCTCCGTGATCGAATCCCCCTCCGGTAGATTACCAGAAAAGGCTCCAAGGTGGGATCTCACAGGAACAGAGGGTTCCGGCGGCGGAAAAGTATTTTCGTGGCTCTTTCTGGTATTGGGGGAATATTTGGGAATTTATAGGCCGAAGATTAGGATTGGAGGACCTACAGGGGGGCCACAAGCCAGGGGGCGCGCCCCCCTAGGGCGCGCCCTGCAGGCTTGTCGCCTCCCGGCAGGTCTCCTGCCTTCATCTCCAAGTCTGGTATGTTTCTTCTGGTCCAAGAAAAATCATCCCGAAGGTTTTTTTCCATTTGGACTCTGTTTGATATTCCTTATCTGCAATACTCAAAAACAATGAAAAAACAGAAACTGGCACTAGGCACTAGGTTAATAGGTTAGTCCCAAAAATAATATAAAATAACATATTAATGCAGATAAAACATCCAAAAAAGATAATATAATAGCATGGAATAATCAAAAATTATAGATACGTTGGAGACGTATCAACTACTCACTCCCTCCAGGAGGTAGCTGTTGAGCTCGGCCCAGCGTGTCTTGAGAGGGACACGTAGGGGTCTTGCATGCACGCCACCCAGGGTCGCCACCCTAGAGGTGTTGGTCGCGGTTGTCTTGGGAAGGTCGCGGCGGAGTTCCTATCGCCTTCGCTCTTATGGTTGCAGCTGCCACCGTGGCCGCCGCTTCCGTGGTGTCGGCCCCGGTCATCGCAGGCTCATTTCGCGTCTCCACAACGGCGGGGTCCGGATCGTGGCTCGCGGAGTTCTGCGTGGTTTTGTGGATGCGTTCACCAGCGAGGTGAATGCGGGACCGCCTCCGTCGGTGTCCATGGTGATGACTTGCGAGGGCAGCTTGGACGTGGCGGAGCGGGCGTCCCTGCGCCCTTGGTCTTTTGGGAGTTTTGGTCATTGAAGAAGTTGTTGACGATGACGCGCATGAGTCGGTGAAGGTCCACGTAAGGGAGCCCCCCTACCTAGCACGCCAAAGATGTCGGGGTACGACGATCTATGGGCCCGGCAAGGCCCCTTTCGTGGTTCAGCAAGGGAGATCCTTTGGCGCAAAGAGCATCACCGGACCGTGCACGTACGAGGGTTTAGACAGGTTCGGGCCGCCGGAGCGTAATACACTACGTCTTGTGAGTCTGGATTAGCTGGTTTCATAGTACAAGAGCGTCACAGCCCGGTAAGGAATGCTCAGGAAGTGTCGCTATGCGTGTAAAATGAACGGAGTGTTGACCTTTCTAAAGGTAGGCATGGACCTCCTTTTATAATCCAAGGGGCTACCACAGTGGCTAAAATAGTCTTTACACAAAGTAAACAATGTATATCTATCTGCCAAAATAGGTGGCAATAGCTATAGTGTAAATCTAGTGAGTTGCCACGCGCCCTGACCAACTCCACCTAACCGCCTGCCCTCTCAACACCTAGCCGATGTAGACAACCAGCATGGCGACGTGGAGCAAGGGCTTGGCAGGTGGAGGCTTTGGCGGGTGCGCTAGCAGTTGGTTGCTGGAGAAGGTGAAGCGGAATGCCCATATTGTGCCCTCCTCCATGCCTAACCCACGAAGGACTCTAGGCCAGCCCCTAGTGATGGCCGCCCGCCCATCCTTCACTGTCTTCATTACGACTTCTCGATGCTCATTGTAGTCTCGATGATATATTGTAACCTTCATTGCATGTCCAGCAATCATGTACTTTGCGAGGTAATCTTGAGTAAACTGCTTTGGGAACCACTATAAAAGAAAAAGATTCAGACATTGTTGTGGGACAACTCATTATGGGCAGTACTAATAGAAGGCTACATAGTTCGTAGTTACCATCCTACAGCTCACTGTTGTGTTGGATAGAGCGTAAACAAATAGTCTAATTGGCATTGTTTGTCTCTTTTCCCTAACAATCATTTTCAGTTTCCTCACTTGACGCTGGTTCATGAATATTTCATTGCCCCACACGCAAAAAGGGTCCAGGCATGGATCTTTACCAAAGACATATGTACCTACAAGCAAGAAGCCGATATTAGAAGCTAAAATTCAGTTGCAAAATGGTGTAATATATTACTCCATCAGTTCCACAATGTGTTTCGTCTAAACATTTTGAGAAGTCAACATTTACTAACTTTGTCGAATTTTGTAGAGAAAAACATATACATCTAGAATTGCAGTTCCATTTCATTAGATACATCACAAAATTTCATATTGTATACATTTTAGATGGTATATGTAGATACATCACAAAAATCTATATGAACTACATGATGGAACGGATGGAGTATAGGAAGAGGGATGAAAAAACCCTCGGTGGAAAACATTGGCCACTCCCATTGTTGTCCTGTGCAAGTACATGTAAAGTCATGATAAGTACAACAGGCTTAACATCAACTAAGTATACAAGGTATCTGCTTGAAATAAACAAGGCATATATGCTCACTATAACAACCAAATATAGCCATTTAATACTAGACAAATGCTCAATGGAACCAACCTAACAACCAGATACAAAAAAGCAAGGCGTCTGCTTGAAAACTAGACAAGTGCTCACTGCAATCAACCTAACAACCGGATACAGAAAAGCAAGGCATCTGCTTGAAAACTAGACAAATGCTCACTGCAACCAACTGGGCAACCAAATTCAGAGAAACAAGGCATAAATGTTTAAAGCGGGAGTTAAGGGCACAGGTTAACAATACCAGGCATAAGAGGTGGTGTTGATGAAATTGAACTAAACATTTCATACTTGCACATAATGAACATCACATTGTGAATAACTGAAAGAAACAAGGCATTCATGCTCACTGTAACAACCAACTATGGCCATTGAAAACTAGACAAATTAATACTCAATGCAACCAACCTAACAACCAGATACATAAAAGCAAGGCATCTACTTGAAAACTGGACAAATGCTCAATCAAACACTGCATGATTATCGAATGGCAAAAGCTACTACAACAATGCACTACAGGAATCAGCTTCTTTGCCGTCTGCCATAGCGGACGACAAACGACCATACCACGGACGACAAACATCTTTGCCGTCAGCTGGCTGACGGCCCCACTTTCGGCGCTGAAAGTAACGGTAATAAGCTTCTTTGTCGTCTGCAAAACCACGGCGGATGGCAAAGGACTTTGCCGTACGCTTTGTTAGGAAGGCGGACGGGAAAGCTCCTGGACGACAATGTACAGGTGTTAGCCCCATTAGGTGGCTAACGACAGACTTTGCCGTCCACTCGCCGACGACAAACTAGGACCTTCCTTTGCCGTCTGCTTGATGACGTCAGCAGTCCTGTGGCTGCACGTCACTCCTTCTCCATCTTTGCCGTGTGCTTGGCCTATCTTTGCCGTCTGCCCGTTGGCATAGCAGACGACAAAGTGGCCAAATGGGTCAGACCTGGTGCTCCCAGGTTGCATAGGTTGCTGCCACGTGGCACCTTTGTCGTCCGCCTGCCGATGGCAAAGGGCTTTTCCGCCTGCCGACGGCAAAGTTCCTATATTGCCAGTTTTTTGTCTGTTTTCTGTTATTTCCCCGCAGTTTCATAGCACATATATGATATATATAGTTTCAGAAAGAAGCATATGCCCTGTATCCAACATCATCGTGAAATATTTAACAAGAGAACACACAGGCTAGCAAAATACATAATTTCACATTGTTCATCCATATATACATACATAGTTTCACATTGTTCATCAATACAAATGAAAACAAAAACTAAACACTAGCGGTCCATCATGAAAGCTTCCATGAAGTGAATCAAATCTGCAAAAATGGGAGTAATTAAGAAAGTTAGAAGAAGAAGAAGACGAAGAAGAAGAAAAAGAAGAAGAAGACTAGAAGAAGAAGAAGAAGAAGAAGACTAGAAGAAGAAGAAGAAGACTAGAAGAAGAAGAAGAAGAAGGAGTAGAAGATGGAGAAAAAGAAAGAAGAGAAAAAGGAAGAATAAGAATATATTTTCTTCTTCTTCTCTCTTCTCTCTTTTTATCCTTTTCCTTCACATTCTTCTTCTTTTATTTTTTTCTATTTCTTCTCTTTCTTCTTCTATTCTTTCCTTTTCTCCTCTTCCTTGTTTTCTTCTACCTTTTCCTTATTTGTGTCATTTTAGAGCTAACTTAGGTAATTATGCCATTATTGAGGTAACTTAGCTTATTATGTAATTTTGGAGGAAAATAAGCTAAGTATATGATATTTATGAGCTAACCAAGGTTATTAAGCAATTTTTGACCTAACTAAGCTAATTACGTCATAGATGAACTAAATAAGCTAATAATTATGTCATTTTGGAGGATAATTAGCTAAGTATGTCTTTTTTGGGGAAAATAAGCTAACTATGTGGCATATTAGGGCGAACTAGCATGTACGAAGCTGAGTATGCATTTGTTAAGAAAAACACTAGAGAAAACTTACCGTCGTCGTCATCACGGAGGTGAAGCACCGGGGTTGCTCGGGCCGGTTCCACTTGGAGAAGGATGCCCAGGAGAAGGGTTGTGCGATGCGGCTTGGGAGGTATGCTGCACCAAAGGTCATTTGCAATGTCTCGTTAGCATGATGACACTCAAATATTAAGACTAGTAACTAATGAGCATTCAAATAAAACTCATCGTTCCCATCGGAGTAATGACTGGCATCGGCGGAGGGGTCTGACCGGTCTTCTCGCACACAGACTGCTCATTTGGTTTTGACGAGTAAGTCATATTAGTTAGTAATGAAACGAACATTACGTGCATGATTTGGCTAATATGCAGAAGAAACTTACCACGAGGAGCTTGTACATGGCCCAATGAGCCACCTCATTCCGTGCCCTCTCCTCCTCCAACAACCTAGCCGTCTTCTCCTCCGCGGCCAGTTCCTTCTCCGCCGCCGCCCGGTCCCTCTCCTCCAGAAGCGCCTGGTGTCGTGGTTTTGTCACGGCAGATGTTCTCTTAGGAGAACTTGAGTCTGAGGCCATCGCCGCTAGGTGGTGACTCAAAGGGGTTGATCGGGAACGAGAGACAAGTTTACCCAGGTTCGGCCCTTCCGATGGAGGTAATAGCCTACGTCCTGCTTTGTGTGTATTGATGATGATCTTGATTACAAAGGTGCGGAATCGCTAACCTAGCTCTCGAGGGCTTGCCTGTTTCTTACTTGATCCCTCTAACCCATGGGCTCCCCTTTATATATATGCGGAGGCCTTGAGCTTACAACAGAGTCCGGGTCGTAAAGAACCCATGACCAAATCTAACTCCTCCTTCTCTTGATCCTCAAGGGAAAAAGGATTTGTTACGTCTTTGTATTTAAGCCGTCCGTCCGGACGACGTCGATGAGCCGGCCCACCTAGTGAGCCACCTATCTGGGCCTTGTACTCTTCATGAGCTTCTTCCGTATGGGCCGTCTTAGTAGAGCCCGGGTTTATAATTTAGGCGGGTTATAACCGTGAGGTATATCCCCGACATTAGCCCCCCAGTTTAGTTTGGATTCATCCATGCTAAACTCCATCTTGAACATGCTGAGAGCTTGAACCAAAATCAATTTATGAGCCGGCAAAGAGAAACTCAGTCTGGGTCAAGATTATGCCGGGTCATCTTTCCTTTGTTTAGACTTAGTATTTTCCAATCAATACTATTGTGACGTGATCTTGCTGACCGTTGTCGTCTGGAGTCATCATGGCGAATCTTTTGAAAATAACGCCAAAATTCGGGCCGGTGCGAAAATCCAGGCGCAATCCTAGCCACGAATTTGTCGCGACCGTTCCGCCTCGCACGGTGTCGTTTCGGTTTCCTTTCCCTTATAAATAGGTTGGCCGGACCCCTTTATTCACTTTCCACTCCTTCTTCCTCCTCGTGCCCCTCTTCTCAGTCAAGTAACACATGAGCTTCGAGGACGGCGTCGAGCCCTTCGAACCGTGCCGCCTACGCCACCGGATCTCTTCGCAGCCGTCGGAGTAGATGCGGCCATCCCCATTTTTCTTCCAACAAGATCGGGTACGCCTTGCTCCTCATTAGGGTTTAATCCTTCGAGTGTTTATACTGTATTCATCACGTTCGTCCGAAAGGTCGCTTGTAGATCCATAGGTTTCGTGTCCTTTTAGCATTCGTGGTTTAGCTGCGGTCGCCGTATTATATTTCTCGCAAATATATCTGAAATGAGCCTTTGAAGGATACTTACGAATGCCTCAGTTCGGTTCCTCCGCTAGCCAGATAACATTTACCTCTCTTTTTTCGCGTTTATTTAGATCCATCTCAGCAAACATCTCTCTAGAAACTTGTTTGTGCATAATTTTTGCTAAGTCTCGTGGAAATATGATATAACTTCGTACTCCTTTACTTGATTTTGCCGGCTTAAACGTCCTTTCTGCTGATTATTGCCGGCTTAAACGTCTTTATGTAGAAGCTTAATTTGTCTCGCCTATGAGTAATAACCGTAATTGGCGGCTTATAATATGCACCGGCTTATCTTCCCTATCTCTCTTGTAGCTGCTCCATAACTCGCCATGGCCCCTAAAAACACCAAGGTCTGTAACTGGGTCAGGACCCAAGAATCAAAACTCACCTTGGAAAAGCTTGTGAGCCAAGGCTTCCTGCCGGCTCAGAAGCAAATAGAATGGCATGCTCCCAAAGAAGAGCCTTATCCGTAGCCTCGTCAAGGGAAGTCATTATCTTTTCTGACCACTTGCATAGAGGTTTTCGACCCCCCGGCTCAAAATTCTTCGGGGACCTTCTGCATTTCTTCAACCTCCGGCCTCAGGATATTGGTCCTAACTCAATGACAAACATCTGTCAGTTCCAAGTTTTGTGCGAGGTTTATCTCCAGATTGAGTCGTCTGTGACCCTTTTCAGGGATTTTTTTATATGAATCACCAAACTGAGACCAAGAATGGCGCTGTGATGTCTACTACGCAACCTTCTTCTTGTAGACTCGTGTTGGGCCTCAAAGCGCAGAGTTTTGTAGTGCAGTAGCAAATTTCCCTCAAGTGGATGACCTAAGGTTTATTAATCCGTGGGAGGCGTAGGATGAAGATGGTCTCTCTCAAACAACCCTGCAACCAAATAACAAAGAGTCTCTTGTGTCCCCAACACACCCAATACAATGGTAAATTGTATAGTTGCACTAGTTCGGCGAAGAGATGGTGATACAAGTGTAATATGGATGGTAGATATAGGTTTTTGTAATCTGAAAATATAAAAACAGCAAGGTAGCAAGTAACAAAAGTGAGCAAAATCGGTATTGCAATGCTTGAAAACAAGGCCTAGGGTTCATACTTTCACTAGTGCAAGTTCTCTCAACAATACTAACATAGTTGAATCATACGTAAATCCCTCACGTGCGACAAAGAGTTCACTCCAAAGTCACAAATAGCGGAGAACAAACGAAGAAGTTATTGTAGGGTACGAAACCACCTCAAAGTTATCTTTTCCGATCAATCGTATGAGCTATCCCTATAAGTGTCACGAACAGCCCTAGAGTTCGTACTAAAATAACACCTTAAGATACACATCAACCAAAACCCTAATGTCACCTAGATACTCCAATGTCACCACGAGTACCCATGGGCTTGATTATACGATATGCATGACACAATTTCAGATTCATCATGTTCAATCCAACACAAAGAACTTCAAAGAGTGCCCCAAAGTTTCTACCAGAGAGTCAAGACGAAAACATGTGCCAACCCCTATGCATAGATTCCCAAGGTCACATAACCCACAAGTTGATCACCAAAACATACATCAAGTGGATCAATAGAACATCCCATTGTCACCACGGATATCCCATCGCAAGACATACATCAAGTGTTCTCAAATCCTTAAAGACTCAATCCGATAAGTAAACTTCAAAGGGAAAACTCAATTCATCACAAGAAGATAGAGAGGGGAAAACTCCATATGATTCATCTATATCAATAAAGCTCGCGGTACATCAAGATCATGCCATCTCAAGAACACGAGAGAGAGAGATCAAACACATAGCTACTGGTACATACCCTCAGCCCCAAGGGTGAACTACTCCCTCCTCGTCATGGAGACCGCCGGGATGATGAAGATGGCCTCCGGTGATGGTTTCCCCCTCCGGCAGGGTGCCGGAACGGGCTCCCGATTGGTTTTTCGTGGCTACAGAGGCTTGCGGCTGTGGAACTCCCGATCTAGGTTTATTTCTGGGGGTTTTGGTATTTATAGGAATTTTAGGCGTCGGTCTCACGTCAAGGGGACTCCCGAGGGACCCACAAGCCGGGGGGCGCGCCCTATGGGGGGGGGCGCCCCCTAGGATTGTGGCTGCCTCGGGACTCCTCTCCAGTATCTTTTTGCTCGAGTATTTTTTATATTTTCCAAAAATATTCTCCGTAAATTTTCAGCCCATTCCGAGAACTTTTATTTTTGCACAAAAAACGACACCATGGTAGTTCTGCTGAAAACACCGTCAGTCCGGGTTAGTTCTAATAAAATCATACCAAAATCATATAAAATTATTGTAAACATGGCATGAATACTTCATAAATTATAGATACGTTGGAGACGTATCAGCGTCCCCAAGCTTAATTCCTGCTCGTCCTCGAGTAGGTAAATGATAAAAGAAATAATTTATGAAGTTTGATCAATGATAATTCCAATCACTTTTTCTAGCATCAACATAAACCATAAACAGTAGCTCATCTCATAAAACTTCCCATGATCAAGTAACAAGCTATTCACATGTTAAAGTATAGACCAGAAAGTTTCTTGAAAACTA
The DNA here is from genome assembly GCA_039707655.1 of Elymus sibiricus. NCBI lineage: Eukaryota > Viridiplantae > Streptophyta > Magnoliopsida > Poales > Poaceae > Elymus > Elymus sibiricus. Next base: position 314,918,413 of record CM077673.1, read on the forward strand.
ACAAACCATATTCCTAGTCATCGAACATTTGCAATTCATCTTATTTTCAAGAAGGGTCTATGTAAGAGCTTTGATTTAGCAAATTCCACATACTCAACTATCATATAGTCTTCCATGATTATTGACACTCAAAGCATATTTTTAGAACAAATAGCATCCATCGAACACAGAGAAAGATAGGGGCTTAATGTTTCGCCTCCCAACTTATTTATCATATAGATAATTGTCAACAATAATAATTCATGATCAAATATATTTGTGTGGATATATATGTCTAGATCATTCCCTAACACATGACGCTTGCCAAGAGAAAAGGCGAAATATAGGAAGTGGTGAAGATCACCATGACTCTTGCATAAAGGTAAGTACTCGAAAGTAAAAGATAGGCCCTTCGTAGAGGGAAGCAGAGGTTGTCATGCGCTTTTTGTTTTTGGATGTGCAAACCCTTAATGCAAAGGAACATCACGTTGTATTTCCCTTTGTGATAGCTACCTTTATTATGCAGTCCGTCGCTTTTATTTCTTTACCATCACAAGTTCGTACAACGCTTATTTTCCCTCACAATAAAAGATCATACATTTTTAGGAGCAATTTTTATTGCTTTTTGCACCGATGACAACTTACTTGAAGGATCTTACTCAATCCATAGGTAGGTATAGTGGACTCTCATGGCAAAACTGGTTTAAGGGTGTTTGGATGCACAAGTAGTATTTCTACTTGGTGTGGAAGTTTTGGATAGTATGAGGTGGAAGCAAGCACCACATGTTGTAGGATCCATAACAATATAACTTCTATACAAATATACCCAAACATAACTCATTAAGTTGTCTTCCTTGTCCAATTTTAACTAATTTTCTCGAGTTTGAAAATAATTAATGAGCTCACAATCATAGAAGATGTCCAAGATAGTATATTTATATGTGGAATCTCTCTTCCTTCAATATTCTTTCATGAATTGTTCAAGTGACCGGACGCAACCCTGGCGGGGCGCTTACAGTCCAGTCACCTCTATAGCGACCTCCCGCCAGACCGACATACAAGACGAGGTGTCCTATGCCTTGCCGGACCCACGGTGGGACCAAGATCAACGCCATGTCCTGAAGGATAGGCGCAAGGAGGACGCCCGCATGACCATCGAGAGGCGGCGCGAAACTCGCTGTCAATCCAACGGACACGCGGACCCAGCCGTCGACGAACCCACGCCGGGAGTACCTGACAGCCTACCTTACGAGGTGGGATGCCCGGCATTCACCCGTGAGTTGCGGCAAGTTCGTTAGCAGACTTCTAGCGGGGCCTTCAAACCCGAGCTGCCCAATAAGTACGACGACAAGATCAGGCCTTTAGAGTTCCTCGACATCTACACCTTCACCGCGCAGGCCGTCGGGGGATGGGACGGGAAGATACTTGCCAACTACGTACTTCCCGCTGGCGCTCAAGCCCAACGTGAGGAGTTGGCTCATGAAATTGCCGGAGGGGTCCATCTCATCTTGGTCGGATTTGTGCAACTAGTTTGTTGGTCCATACCATGGGGGCCACAAGCTCCCAGGGCAGCCCAGCGACTTGCATGTGCTTGCCCAGAGGGTCGGCGAGACCCTCCACAAGTATATTCAGAGGTTCAGTCGCGTGCAGCATAACATCCCTGACACCCACCCCGCCGCAGTGATCTCCGCGTTCCACACGAACATGCGCAATCAGCGGATGCAGGAGGAAATGAGCATCAACAAGGTGCGAGACGTCGCCGAGCTATACGCTCTGGCTGACAAGTGCATGCACGCTGAAGAAGGGAGAAGACTCCCTGAAGAAGACGCTAGCACGAAAGTCGACTCCGACGACGACAACACGTGAGCCTCCAAGAAGAAAGGCCGGAAGCGCAACAAGAAGCGCAAGGGAAAGGCATTGATGGCCGTTGAAGTGGATGACAGCTCCGACTCTGCCAAGAAGGCCAAGTCCGAGGGGTCTGGCAAGAATGTTGCCGCGTGCTCTGGAGATGACGAGGCCGCGGCAGGGGAGAAGACCGGTGGGCCATACTGCAAGATCCATCGCACCAAGAGCCACGACATCACCAACTGCTGCCAAGTAGAACAACTTGCCGAAAAAGCAGAGGCAAGAGTCTCAAAGGCACGACAAGGAGAAAGGTCAAGAAGTTGTGGGTGGCTCTGGCAAGAAAAACAGTGGTGGCCATGGCGCCCGCTGTGGCAAGGCCAAACAGCAAAAAGAGAAGCGTGCTAGAGGCCGAGACAACAAATCTGATGATGACGATGATGATGCGAATGAAGAGGGGTCCGAAGACCCGGAGTTCCAGAAGGCTGTGGACGCCATGTGCATTGACGGAGGCACATCTTTGCACTCCTCTCACTGGCAACTCAAGCAGTGGGCTCATGAGATCAACGCGACAAAACCAGCGGCAGAAGCATGGAAACCCCTCAAGTGGTCCAACACTCCCATCATCTTTAACGCTGAGGACCACCCTGACCGCATAACTGCCGTCGGGTGTGTGCTGTTGTTGGTATCGCCAACAATACGCAACCTCAAGGTCACCAAGGTCTTGTTCCATAGTGGGGCCGGGCTGAATCTGATTTCGCCAGACGTGATCAAGCGCCTGCAGATCCCTGACTCGGATTTCAAGCCGACGGGATCTTTCCAAGGGGTCAACCCAGGAAGATCTCAGCCAAAGGGGAAGATAACTCTGCCGGTCACGTTCGGCAGCGAGCTCAACTTTACGATGAAGAAGATTGTCTTTGATGTCGCGAAGATGTCGCTGCCGTACAATGGAATCCTGGGCCGACCGGCGCTAGCAAAGTTCATGGTGGCGTCTCACCACGCCTACAACACACTCAAGATGCCAGGGCCGATGAGCGTCATCACCATCCAAGCTAACAACAAGAATGCAGTCCTCTGCATAAACAAGCTCTTACGGGAGGCAGTGGCAACGTCTGCTGACGAGGCACTCGCTCCTGCCGGCAAAGCTCCCGGGGGAAGAACAAGGATAAGAGCTCTGGCAGGTCTTGCGAGAACTCCGGGAAGCGCACTGCAGAGTGTAGCACGCCTGTCGAGGACTCGTCAGGGACATCCGCCGATGCAAGCATGAAGAACAAAGACGTTAAACCCTTGCCGGGTGGAACGAGTCACTAGAAGCGGCGAAAGCCGGCTAGAGACCGGAAACGATACCCGAAATGCAAAGCTCGCATGAACAATGGGGGTTTCTGCAAGTTCCACCTGTAGGGCGTGGCCGCCAAGCGGCCGCACGGCAAACCCCTTTTGTGCAAGTTATGCCGGCAAGGCATGTAATCCTTTGGACGAAGCCAGGCGATGACCCTGTGCATAGTTAATAAAGCTAAGTATTTCGCACCCCTTTGTCAAAAGTACATATTTATCTTAGTTTCGTACTAAAATAACACCTTAAGATACACATCAACCAAAACCCTAATGTCACCTAGATAGTCCAATGTCAACACGAGTACGCATGGGCTTGATTATACGATATGCATCACACAATTTCAGATTCATCATGTTCAATCCAACACAAAGAACTTCAAAGACTGCCCCAAAGTTTCTACCGGAGAGTCACGACGAAAACATGTGCCAACCCCTATGCATAGATTCCCAAGGTCACAGAACCCGCAAGTTGATCATCAAAACATACATCAAGTGGATCAATAGAACATCCCATTGTCACCACGGATATCCCATCGCAAGACATACATCAAGTGTTCTCAAATCCTTAAAGACTCAATCCGATAAGTAAACTTCAAAGGGAAAACTCAATTCATCACAAGAAGATAGAGAGGGGAAAACTCCATATGATTCATCTATATCAATAAAGCTCGCGGTACATCAAGATCGTGCCATCTCAAGAACACGAGAGAGAGAGAGATCAAACACATAGCTACTGGTACATACCCTCAGCCCCGAGGGTGAACTACTCCCTCCTCGTCATGGAGACTGCCGGGATGATGAAGATGGCCTCCGATGATGGTTTCCCCCTTCGGCAGGGTGCCGGAACAGGCTCCCGATTGGTTTTTCGTGGCTACAGAGGCTTGCGGCGGCGGAATTCCCGATCTAGGTTTCGTTCTGGGGGTTTTGGTATTTATAGGAATTTTTGGCGTCGGTCTCACGTCAAGGGGACTCCCGAGGGACCCACAAGCTAGGGGGGCGTGCCCTAGGGGGGGCGCCCCCTAGGCTTGTGGCTACCTCGGGACTCCTCTCCGGTATCTTTTTGCTCCAGTATTTTTTATATTTTCCAAAAATATTCTCCGTAAATTTTCAGCCCATTCCGAGAACTTTTATTTCTGCACAAAAAAACGACACCATGGTAGTTCTGCTGAAAACAGCGTCAGTCCGGGTTAGTTCTAATAAAATCATATAAAATTATTGTAAACATGGCATGAATACTTCATAAATTATAGATATGTTCGAGACGTATCACGCCGCTTGTGAACTTGGGGGAATTTCTATTCAGAAGAGAAAGAATAGCCCTTTTCCTGACTCCATATTGGCGAGTCATCCAAAGGGATGGAACAAGACCTGGTTCTACTACAAAAACACTGCCCCTGCAGGAGAAAACCCTTTGCCGGGTTACAGGATGGAACAACTTGGAAGCAATGCAGAATTTCCAGGTTGGCTAACGACTGAAGAAAGGGACCTGATTGCACCCCTTCGCACAATGTTAAGGGCCCTAACCGTGCATGGTTTGACCGGGATTGACCTGATTCGCTGTTGGCTGAAGTGGCGGATCTAGCCCATCAGTGTGAGGGGTGGCATGATGTGTGATTACTCGAGCGACCCGACCGACACTCAACGTTTTTCCAGTGAGGACTTATCCGATGACGCCCTCAACAAGGAAACAAAAAGATTCTTCTCTGACTCAAGGGAGAAGTGCAGTGTTACCGGTCTGAGTCCGTTTTATCTGCAGAATCCACCGCCTCCGGTATTTGATCTTTTTTCCATGTATATTCTTTTCCTTCGTTTATTTTAACCCGCCAATTTCATCATATGCTTTGAATTGTTGCAGGAGGGCTCCAACATCTGGAAAGTCAAGCCTCAGATCCCCGTTCCTTCATCATGTCAAAGGGATGACCCACCTCTTGAGTCGTCCTCAAGGGAGCAATCTGAGGTAGAACCTGACTCTCTTGGCCGCTTGTTTATTGAACTTGCTGACGCGCCTTCTTGTCAGGGCGACTCAGAATCCAGTCAAGCCGGCAATATTGAGGTAATTCCAATTTCCTCCAGTTCATCGGAAACGTTTGTTGCAAGAAAAGCAAGACGAACCGTCCGGAAGTTTAAACTGTCACATCCAAATGCTCACTTAGCTCCCGATTTTCTTTTGAAGAAAGCTCAATTTGCCGGTCAATCAAAACACAAAACCCGTAGTGATTCGGGCGACTTATACCCTAGCATGTCTCACGCACCGCCGGCTCACAAAACGCGCCTCGAGGTGCCACATAGTCCAACCAATTCTCATCCTAGAGCCGGTCTCTTTAAACAACCTCTTAGCCCTTCAAACTCAATTTATCAGGAATCTTCTCCGTCTTCGGGCGACTCGTCTGCAACACAGCTTCCCGCGTTTAACGTCAACCGTGGGTATGTGTCTAAACTTGCACAAATTTTTGTATATTTGACCTTTGAGCTGCTTTTTCCTTAGTATAACACTTGACTTCTGGCAATTATAGGGCCAAAGCTATTGTGTCAAGGCGTGCTGCCAGGTCAACCTCCGGTGTTGCAAGCCAGGACGTTCCAAACCCTCCACTTGAAAGGACAGCCACTGAAGTTAATCCTTCTAAAGAGAACAATCCAGATGTCGTGGTTGAGCCAGTGGCTAACGTTGAGGTGCCCAGGCCAGATGAGCCGGTTTCTATGGATGCACCAATGGAGACCCAAGACTTGTCAATTGATCCATCTGCCCATCCACCAAGCCCGGCCCAACCTTCCAGTCTGGCGGCTCATGTAGATGACCCCATTCCGCCAGCTGACCTGGGCACTCCAGACGTTGTATTTGTTAAAGAAGGCTTCCAGGCTCCCATTGTTTCAAATTATTTGGCTAAAATTGTAGCCAAGGAAGAGCCGACGAACCTGAATAAAGGAAAAGCCAAGCTGGAAATTCCAGATCTGTCTGCGCTTGGTGTTGAAGATATCCACCAGCAGTACTTAACCCGACTGTCTGAGAGCTGGGAAATTGAGATGAATTAGATCCATGCTCTCAAGGAAAAATATGAGGCAAGATTCTTTGCTTTAACTTTTTTGTCTTTATATAATGTCATCAGCCCCCAAGGACTAGCTTATTATGAAAATGGTAAGCTGGTTCTTCCAAGTAGGTATATTGAATTGTAGCTGTAGCCCCCAAGGACCGACTTTTCATGATCATAACGAGTTGGCACTTATACTTTGAGTAGAAAAAATAGAACACTGATGTAGCCCCCAAGGGCCGGCTTATCTCGTTGAATTAGCCGGGTCTTCTGTCATAAGAAGTGTACACTTGTTTTGTAATCTTGAAATCATGTAGCCCCCAAGGGCTGGCTTATTTTTGTGAAATAGCCGCGTCTTGTAATTGTTTGTGACTGGAAACTTTGGCACATTATCCCCCAAGTGATGTGTGGATTGTTTACAACCGCATGGGTGAGGGAGTCCTGGACTAAGGGGTCCTCGGGCTGCTGGCCTATCTCTCAATAGGCCGGCTTGGTGGGCCGCACTCTGACTGTCGCGGGGAGGGCCGGACACATCGAGACCCTGTGTTCTAGAAGGAAGTCCCGAAGGCGCATCGTGCACCCCAAGTCAAGATGAGGGAATCGACATCACCATTCTCGGCAGGAGTCTTGTCATGTGTAAACCCTAGGTACCCCTCGGTGTCTATATAAACCGGGAGGGTTTTAGATTGTGGGACTGAGAAACTCATGTAGGGTTTTAGCTAGTCGATCTCGAGGTAGATCAACTCTATAACCTTCATACCATCAATATAATCGAGCATGACGTAGGGTTTTACCTCCATAGGAGGGCCTGAACCTGGGTAAACGTCGTCTCCTTCGTCCCCTTGTTACCAGCGATCCTATACTCACAGCGCGGGACCCCCTAGCCGAGATCCGCCAGTTTTGACATAGACATTGGTGCTTTCATTGAGAGTTCCGCTGTGATCTCCAAAGGAATTGATGGCTCGCGTTGTCATTAATGAAGAAGTCTGGAACATGGACTCCTTCGTCCCGGGACAGATCTTTGCTTTTGGCAGCATTGTGCTGCACGCTGACCTGACCGGCTGTCTTGGCCGGGTCAGGAGTTTCGCCCATTATCAAGAGGCCAGATTCGGGAACCTAGAGTTCTCTGTAGACTCGCGGGGCGATCTTTCGCTCACCGGGCTCGTAGTCTCATATGACGCACCCGAGGACTCCGAGGCCTTAACCTCGGATGTCGCTTTCGACCCCGCCCACGGGACTAACCCCGGCGATGATCTGGCTTTTAGTCCGGATCCGGCCATAGCGCCAGATGGCCTGGTACCAGCTCCTGCCGAACGCACTTCGTGGGCAGACGCATCGGAGGTTAACTCCGAAAGCTCTAGATCGGATCTTATCGATAAAAGTTACTGACCACCCAGCCCCGATCCACGTTCAGATCGGTCTTAAAGCGGGTCAAGAGGAATTTTTCATCCCACCCACCACCCACTTCGTAGCCACTATCGAAGACTTAACCGATATGTTGGACTACGCCACCGAGGAGGCAGAAGACAGGGACCAAGAGGATCGCGCTCCCACCCCCGTCAACACCGGGCGATGGACTGCCACCTCCACCTACGACGTCTACATGGTGGATACTCCATCCGGTAATGGTGAGCGCACACCCGCAAACAATGGTGATAGATCGGGTGAAGCGCCGTCAAGGCGCCGGAAACCGCGTAAACGATCAAAGACATAAAAAGGATACCCCGGAAGACCTCGGCGATCCCGATATTCCCGAGCATCCGTTAGAGGACCAGGAAATGCTGGAGGACCAGCGCGACCCCAAAGATCCAAACAATTCCGAAGATAACAACTACCTCACCCCAGTAGAGGAGGAGGATAGCCCGGAATCCGAAGATTTCAGCGTCCCCGAAAACATTGAGGATCAGGAACAGTTTAGGCAACAACTTATAGCCACTGCCCGAAGCCTAAAAGCAAAAGAACGGCAGCTCAAGGCCAAACAATACACCCTCAATGATAGATGGATGAGGGTCCTGTCAGCCGAGGAAGGATATGGTACCGGTCTATTGGACCAACCCAAGAGCTATCCACGCCGACGGCTGCTGCCACAGTTCGATGACGAACTCCCTAATACACCGTCCCCCAAGCACACTCCATACGACCACACGGACCGCCCTCCCCGAGGACGAGATAGGACGGTTGGCGATGCCGGTTATAGGCCGGCGATACCCCGCAGAAGGGGAAAGGAGCCAATGGAGCCTGAGGACAGGTACGACCTGCGACGCGACCTGGATTATAGAATAGGCCGCACGAGATCCAACTACGGATCTAGAGGGTACTCCCCCGATAGACGGGAAGGGTACCGGCCTTGGCTCGACCGAAACAATAGAGGTCGGGAACAAAACTGGGCCAGAACAGATGCCGACTACCGGCGTGACATAGCCCGGGTCATAGGCGCTGCCCACCCACTGTGCTTCACCGATGAGGTGATGCAGCATCAGTTCCCGGAAGGGTTTAAACCCGTAAACATAGAGCAATAGGACGGAAGAAGAAACCCAGCAGTGTGGATCGAGGATTTCCTCCTCCACATTCACATGGCACAAGGAGATGATCTCCACGCCATCAAGTATCTACCCCTTAAACTTAAGGGGCCAGCTCGGCACTGGTTAAACAGTCTCCCCGAAAATTCTATCGGGAGCTGGGAGGATCTCGAGGATGCATTCCGATCTAACTTCCAGGGCACCTATGTACGGCCTCCGGACTCCTCCGACCTAAGCAACGTCGTCCAAAAGGCAGGAGAGTCCGCTCGACAATTCTGGAACCGGTTCTTGACCAAGAAAAACCATATCGTCGATTGCCCAGATGCCGAGGCTATAGCCTCTTTCAGGCACAATATTCGGGACGAATGGCTGGCTCGCCAGCTCGGTCAGGATAAACCTAGGACCATGTTCGCCCTCACATCACTCATGACCCGCTTTTGCGTGGGCGAGGATAACTGGCTAGTGAGACGAAGCCACAACCCCGAAGTCCCCGGCACCTCTGAAGCTCGGGATGGAAATGGGAAACCGTGACGCAACAAAAATAAACGTAGGCACAGCACTAGTGACGCCGACGACACGGCCGTCAACGCCGGCTTTCGCAACCCTCGATCCGGGCAGCGGAAGAAGCCTCCTAAAGGCAATCGCGACGGACCCACCCCGCTGGACAAAATCATGGAGAGGCCTTGCTAGATCCATGGCACTCCAGACAAGCTCGCCAACCACACCAACCGTAACTCCAAGGGCCGACGCAGCGAGGACGATGATGAGCCCCGCGGTCCGATCAATGGTGGACAGAAGAAGTTCCCTCCAGAGGTAAAAATTGTGAACATGATATACGCCACTAACATACCCAAAAAGGAGAGGAAGCGCGCCCTTCGAGAGGTCTCCGCCGTAGAGCCCGTAGCCCGAAAGTATATCCCATGGTCGGCGTACCCGATCACCTTCGATCGACGAGACCATCCGACCAGTATCCGTCATGGGGGATCAGCTGCCCTCGTCCTAGATCCCATTATCGATAGGTATCACCTCACTAAAGTTCTAATGGATGGAGGAAGTAGCCTCAATTTGATTTACTCAGATACGGTGAAAAAGATGGGTATAGATCCATCAAGGATCAAACCCAGCAACACTACCTTTAAAGGAGTGATCCCAGGCGTCGAAGCCCGATGCACGGGCTCTGTGAGCCTGAAAGTGGTGTTCGGTTCGCCCGATAACTTCCGTAGCGAGGACTTGATCTTCGACATCGTACCTTTCCGCAGTGGTTATCACGCCCTGCTAGGCCGTACAGCGTTCGCTCACTTTAACTCCGTCCCACACTACGCATACCTCAAGCTCAAGATGCTTGGGCCCAAGGGGGTCATCACTGTCGACGACAACAGAGAGCGTTCCCTCCGAACTGAGGAACATGCATTGGCCTTGGCGGCCGAATTCCATTATGAGGACGGTCGGCAAACAACGAAATCTGCCATAAAGGCACATAAGGTTGACAAAAGAGCTCGGTTTCAATCCGAACTCCCAGAATCTTCTTCTCCCCAGAAATAGGGACACGCTCCCCATTGCACAGCCCTAATGACTGTCAAACACGTGCCAAGAAGGCACAACTTCGCACTCAAGATTCCATGGGCAGCAGTGGGGAACAACCATTAAAGGGTAAGTGTTCGGCTGGACCGAACCATTACCAGTACACGTCCTCGGACATAACATAGGTACCATCAAGGACCTGCTAAAGAGTAAAGCTCATCCATACTTCGGCGACTTCTCAAGACCTTCTTCCGAAGGTCCGCTCGACGACAGCAGCACCCTTAAAGGAATGCAACTCCCTAGGAGGCACATGAGCAGACTGATGACATGGCACATCGAGGATGTCAAGCCACCATTCGAAGACCCCTGGTACAACCTCTCTTGTGTAAATTCTATGTTTTATCAAAATACCGGTAAACAGTTGCTTCGCCAATTTGAGTTATAAGAATTATCGAGGAAATAAAAGACCATTATACATGGCCAATCCGTTGTATTTTATGGTGCTTACTCTGTTCTGGTCAAACGCCTCTCGCGCAACTGTTCGGTATACATTACGATGCAACCGGCTAATAGACCGGGGGCTTGAATTTAAAATATCGCCCTGAGCATCACCCCGACACAACTGGTCGTGTGATCGGCGTCTTGGATTTTTCTTTATATCCATCGGATCCGAACTATGTCTTGGGTCAATAGTTGGGTTGCCCGGCTCCTGTGGTTGCCCCCTTACGTTCTGCTCGTTCGGCTAAAGGGGCAAAGGGAGAAACACTGCAATTGTGTTTCCAGTTCGTCTGGTCAAGCACCTCAGGGGAGAAAGCAGAAAACTGACCGTCATAGTAAGAGAGAACCGGTCTGCAAATCCGAGCATAAGTGTTATACTAAAAAATCGATCGAGGTTATTCCGTGTTATACGATGGGTTTTGTACATATACAAACCATGTGATGCTGGCATCGGCCCCGGTACATCCGCACATCAAAAAACACTGGGGGCTGGTTATCAGCCCCCGCATTTTTTACGCTCCTCCGGCTAAGTGAAAGCGATAAAGCATCATAGTCCGATTACCTTGTCCCCCTCGCACTACCGCCTTTGGGCGCCGATACCTCAGCTAAGGGTCACAGTGCGGAGGCAGAGACACCTCGCGTAGTATCTACGTGGGGGCTGAAGCCGACGACACGCAACTTTCAGATAAAACGGCCACATGGGAGTCAAAATAAACACTAAAAACTTAGAAGACATGATAAACCATGCAACTTTAATTATACAACGTTAAAAGTCTTCGGACATATTACAACGCGCTCATTCATAAAAAACATCCTTCGAGCATTGGGCCTCTATCGCCCGAGCACCCTCCATCACTGCGGAGAAGTATAGCTTGGGGCGCCTGTGCTCCTTTCCAGGGGGCGGAGGTGCGGTGGCCATCTCGGTCGGCTTGAGCTTCGGCCAGTGCACCATCGTCTTTGCAAAGGCCATCCGAGCTCCCTCAATACATGTAGAACGCTTTAGCGCGTCAATCCGAAGCGCATCATCGCACAGTTTCTGCACCAAGCCGAAGTAGCTGCTCGGCAACGCCTCTTCAGGCCACAGCCGGATGCAGAGATCGTTCATGGTCGGCTTCGCCATCCTGTGCAGCTCCATCAGTTGCTTCATCTACTCGCTCAGAAGAGGAGAGCGCTCGGGGGACTCAAACTGTGCCAAGAATAGCCAAGCCTCATAGAACTTGTTCGTGTCCGCTGCACTCTTCTGGAGATCCGCACAGACACCTAAGGAACACCACATCTGGGTGAGCAAAGCAAACCTGCTACCACCAAAGGCGCATTGTAGTGAATACGGCTTACCATCCGTAACAGCCCGGACTTGGCGAACCTCCTCTTCCAAGGACCGCCTGTCCACCCGCTCCTTTTGAAGCTCGGATTTCAGCGCGGATAGCTCGGTGGCTTGCTCCTTGCCTTTCTGCTCAAGGGCCTCGCACTTTGCGTTGGCATCCTTGAGCTCCTGCTGCACCTCCTCCACCCGGGCCTCCTGCTTAGCACTCGTAGCTTTAAAATTGGAGAGTGCGACTGCTACCTGTTCGGCGGCCGCCTTCTCATCTGCGGCCTCTTGCTTCATCTTTTCGAGCTTGGCCTTGAGTTTTTCCACCTCCACAGCTGAAGCTGTGGAAGCAATAAATAAATAATTACACTGGGTTACCAGTACGGATCACTAACAATATACAGCTCGAATGTTACAATTCGGCTTACCTTGTGCCTCGTCGAACCTCTTGTTCAGGCTATCAAGCTCCTTTTCGAAGATCTTGAGCTTCCGATTTAGCTCGGTAAGCTCAGCGGCATTAACGGCCACCGCCGAGGACGAGGCCTACAAAAAATAAAAACATACATCCGGTTATGTGCGTCCCAACCCCCGAACTGTCAAGGATATGACACTATGCTCGGTCCTCTTAAGGGCTTTTTAGAACATTGTGGGACTAATGGTGCCTTGTGCATCACTGGTCACTCCTGAGTATTTGACCCCCGGGTGCGTTTTTGCAAAACCACCCAGGGCTCGGAGGCTACTACATATATAAAGATAGCATAAACTTAATAAAAATTGTTCGGGAAAAGGGTATTACGTGACTCACCTTGAAGCCCATCAAGAGACCATTGAAGGCCTCTTTCAGTCCGCTATCGATAGACTGAATGCCTTGCAAAACCGCACCCATAAGAGCGCGGTGATCCTCGGAGATGGGGGCGCTTGATAGAGCCTCCTCCATGACCGGCCACCCAGTTGTCGATGGCACCAGTAGTGACCGGCCAGCCCAATCTCTGATCGGGGGCTGAGTCGGTAACTCCGGAGGCACGGCATGCTCCGGAGATTTCCTCGGAGGGGACTGGACATCCCTCCGCCCTTCCTCTTCAGCGGCCTGGGGAATTTTCTCCCCCTGGTCTTTGGTGGCCAGGGGAGTTTTCTCCCCCCGTTCTTCAGCGACCGAGGCATCGACATCGGCCATGGCATGGTCACCCCCACCGCCTGTGTTCGGCTCCAAAGGAGCCTGGCGGGATGACACCTCCACGGCATCCTTCGCGGCCCCGGGAGGTGTGGGGTGTGACGCAGTCCCACTCTCCGCCAGCTCGGCAGGCGGAGACTCCCCATCCGATATTTGGTTAGTAGGGAGAACGCGCGGTGGGCTGCGAATTAAAAGACGTTCTTGCATTTAAAACATTGAAAACTTTGCATAATTGACCCAGGGAGTCTTCGGATTCATACCTTTGAGCTGGGGGCTTGACCCTTAGGTTCCTTCGGGGAACCTTCTCAAAGTCCTCGGACTCTGCATCAGAGTCCAAGCTATCGTATGCCAGGATCAACCTCGGCCGACGCATCCTCTTCAGGGCAGGAGGAGGTACATCCTCCGCGGCGTCCTGCGACACCGCCCTCATTCTTGTAAGGGGGGAAACGCATTCCCCCCATCTTCATGCTCTTACTCATGGCTAGAGGAGGCATGGGTTTCCTCGGACATGGCGTCCGGCTGGTCCTTTATGCGGAGGCCTTCTCTGGTCTTCTTCTTCTTCTCCTTCTTCTCGGGCGCCGACTACGGCGCCACGACAAGCATCGCCGACAACAACTCTGGCCTGGGGTCTTCGGGTTGTGGTGTGGGACAGTTAACTTTCGCGGTTTTGCTCAACCATTTCTGCGGAAATGATGAGGAAGGCGTTCAGTCTTTTTGTCAAAGAAACAGAGTCAATGGATTATAATTATACCGTACCTGGGTAGGTGGGTTATCGGTGCTTAGGCCCGAATCCTCTTCCTTGGCAGACCAGCTTTTCTGAGGCTTGAATAATGTCTTCCACAACTTTTCGGAGGTAGTACGGAAGAGCTGGCGAACGGTAGACTCGTGCTCACGCCGATAAGCCCACATTGGGGAGGCCCAGCGCTGACAGGGGAGGATACGGCGATGGAGCATGACCTGGACCACATCGACCAGTTCGGCCTTTGCCTTGATCACCAAGGTAATGCGCTTCTGCAGCAATTTCACCTCTACATCCGACCCCTAGTCAAGGCCCTTCCCGAGCCACGAGGTTAATCTCGTAGGGGGTCCAGATCTGAACTCGGCAGGCGCCGCCCAGCTCTCATCTCTTGTTTCGGTGATGTAGAACCACTCTTTCTGCCAGATCTTGATTGTGTCGATAAAGGTGCCAGTTGGCCACTCGATGCGGGGGAGCTTGCAGATTACCGCCCCTCCCCAGTTTGCGTGCTCGCCCGCGACTATCTTCGGCTTGACATTGAAGACCTTGACCCGCAGGAAGGCTTCACAGAGAATTATCAACGCCGAAATATGCATAAAGGAGTTCGGGGGAAGATCATGGAAGTCCAACCCGTAGAAGAACATGAGGCCCCTGACGAAGGGGTGGAGCGGGAAGCTCAGTCCCCGGATGAAATGGGGGACGAAGACAACCCTTTCGCCTGCCTTAGGTGTGGGGACGACTTGCTTCACCTCTGAAGCGCGGTGGAAGACGTTGGCGGGGAGGTAGCCGGCGAGCTTTAGCTCCCGGATATCCTGGTCGGTGACCGTGGAGGCCTCCCACTTGCCCATGGAGCCCGAACCCACCATGGCTAGGCTTGGAGGGGAAGTTGAGGAAGAACTGGATCTGGGCTCTCGGAGTTTGGGAAGATTGGGAAAGCAGAGGATGCGAATGAGAAGCCTGAATAAGCCTTGGGGTTTTTACCCTTTTTATGGGGCGTAACACCGATTAACCTCCCTCTACTACGCCACAAATCTCTTCGCTTCCCAAGACGTGTGTACCGTTATGCACGTGCAAAACGAACTTGGGATGCTAATCATATCCCGTGTGAAACGGAGCACGATATATACATTGATGAGTCGTGCTAATGTAAAAACGGCCTCGAACCGCGAATCGAATTTTCATAAGCTGGTTCAGCGGTCATGGTAGCCCACGACCCTTCGTCAGAAAGGATGTCAGAAAAAACACTGTTTACGCTTTGAAGTTTGGCCTTCGGGACCGAACAACTCATGGTGTTCGGGCTATCTTGTGATGGGAAACCGGACAGGTATCATCCGATCTTTAATGGGAAGAAGAACTCACCCCACAAGCCGAAGACTCTGATCAAGTGGAGCTGCCCAAGCTGAGACCCTTGGC
Organism: Elymus sibiricus; assembly: GCA_039707655.1. NCBI lineage: Eukaryota > Viridiplantae > Streptophyta > Magnoliopsida > Poales > Poaceae > Elymus > Elymus sibiricus. Next base: position 314,933,762 of record CM077673.1, read on the forward strand.
GTTGGGGGCTAGTTCGGGGGCTACTGAGGGAGTCCTGGACTAAGGGGTCCTCGGGCTGCTGGCCTATCTCTCAATAGGCCGGCTTGGTGGGCCGCACTCCAAGTCAAGATGAGGGAATCGACGTCACCATTCTCGGCAGGAGTCTTGTCATGTGTAAACCCTAGGTACCCCCCGGTGTCTATATAAACTGGGAGGGTTTTAGATTGTGGGACAGAGAAACTCATCTAGGGTTTTAGCTAGTCGATCTTGAGGTAGATCAACTCTGTAACCTTCATGCCATCAATATAATCGAGCAGGACGTAGGGTTTTACCTCCATAGGAGGGCCCAAACCTGCGTAAACATCGTCTCCTTCGTCCCCTTGTTATCATGATCCTAGACTGACAGCTCGGGACCCCCTACCCGAGATCCGCCGGTTTTGACACCGACAATGGGGCTTTTGATAGTATGAAAATATGTTTGAGGTGCCATAGCCCCCAAGGGTTGAGTCACCTATTGTAAGGTGGCTTGAGGCTTTTTGTAGGAATAGTTATTGATAACACTTGCATGCATGTCAGGTATATGTTGAAGATGTGAAAGCACAACTTCTCCCTAGGTGGTTTTGGTAATTAATAACAACATATACTTCATTGGACTAATGCTTTCCACTAAGTATATCTCAGGAGAAAGTACAATGATGGCTTGGCAAAGGATTGTGAGGAGATACCCCAAGATGCAAGGAATAGATTGGCAAAGCTTCAAGCTAGAAGACTACATTTTACTTTGTGAGAAATCACTTTGAGTCCATAGGAAAGCCAATACTATTAAAAGGGGGTAATGTATTGTTGGTGAATAATTTGCTCCACGTGCACACGTGCTAGCCACCAAAAACACCCACAAGCTCTCCCACAAAGATTCTGTCTAAATATCCTTTCACTCAAAATCGGTGCCACCAACATTTCAATATCGGATACACCGAGTTTAAACCCTAGACAGAAACCCTAGCCACAAGCCAATCTCGGTAGTACCAAGTTTTGTATTGGTGCCACCGAGTTCCAGTGACCAACTTTCTGTTAGCAGTTTCACAAGAATCGAAATTTTCGAGAATTGTGAATCGGTCTCACCGAGTTTGGAAACTGCCCTCGGCCACTCATATCAGTACCACCGAGATTTATATATCGGTTCCACCAAGATTCCTAAAGTTGCCACATTTTGAACACTTTGGTGCCATCGAGTTTTCACTTCGGTTTCACCGAGTTGTTCAATAATGGTGTAACGGTTGGATTTTTGGAGAAGCCTATATATACCCCTCCACCACATCCTACTCGAAAGAGAAGCACTCAGAACTATTCCATACTTGCTCCATCCAATTTTCTGAGAGAGAACTACCTACCCTTGTGTTGATATCAAGATCATCCACTCCAATCATATGGATCTTCATTTCTAGCCTCCCCAAGTTGCTTTCCACCCAATCAATCCTTTCCACCAAGCCAAATCTATGAGAGAGTAATTGAGTGTTGATGAGTCTATCATCTTGAAGCACAAGAGCAAGGAGTTCATCATCATTATCAAGCCTATTACCTTTTGGAGGGTGGTGCCTCCTAGATTGGTTAGGTGTTGCTTGGGAGCCTCCTACTTCGTGTTATGGAGTTGAACCAAGAAGTTTGTACGGGCAAGGAGATCTCCTACTTTGTGAAGATCTACCCATAGTGAGGATTGTCCTGCGTGGACGGAAGCTATTATGGAATAGTCAAGGTTGCTACTTCGTGGACCCTTATGGGCGGAGCCCTTCGTGTACTCTCGCGACCGTTACCCTCCGTGAGTTGAAGACTACATAAACGTGGATGTACGATAGTGCCACCTATCGGAACCACGGTAATAATCTCCATGTCTACAATTGTGTTTGATCTTCTAACCCTTACCTCTATTACATGTGCTTGTCCCTACTTTCCGCTGCTATACTCGTAGATATGCATGTGTAGGGTGTGCTAGACTTGCTACTATTGCTAAAATCTGCCCACAACTAAAATTGGGAATAGGTAGAATTTTTAATTGGTCAAGTAGTCTAATCACCCCCCCTCTAGACATACTTTCGATCCTACAAGTGGTACAGAGCTTTGGTCTCCTTTGCATTGGTTTCACAACCTAGGAGAGTATGGCGTCTAGTGAGGGAAGTTACCACCGTAGAGGTTCGTAAATTGATGGCACAAATTTTGCTAGTTGGAAGCATAAGATGAAAATGGATATTCTTGGTCATCACCCTGCCGTTTGGGCTGTTGTTCGTGTTGGCTTGCAAGGTGAATTCTTTGGTGATGGAAAGGAATCAGATCGTGAAGCGACCGCGGATGAACTCAAGATGTTGCAATACAATGCTCAAGCATGTGACATTCTTTTCAACAGCCTATGCCCCGAAGAATTCAACAAAATCAGCCGTCTTGAGAATGCAAAGGAAATTTGGGATACTTTGGTTGATATGCACGAAGGTACCGATTCTGTCAGAGAATCTAAGTTGGACGTTCTTCAAAGTCAACTTGACAAGTTCAAGATGAAGGATGGTGAAGGAGTTGCGGATATGTACTCTAGGCTTGCTCTCATCACAAATGAGATTGCCGGCTTAGGAAGCGAAGAAATGACCGACAAATTCATCATCAAGAAGATACTTAGAGATTTGGATGGAAAATATGACACTGTGTGCACATTGATCCAAATGATGCCAAATTACAAAGATCTCAAGCCTACGGAAGTCATTGGTAGGATTATTGCTCATGAGATGTCACTCAAAGACAAGGAAGAGCTTCATAACGAGTCTAGCAGTGCTTACAAAGCCACAAGTGATGCTCCCACCACTTCAAGTGATAACCTTGAAACCAATGAAGAGATAAGCCTCATGGTCAAGAAATTCAACAAGTTCTACAAAAATAGAGGCAAAGAGAGGAACTCCAACTCAAGATATGAAGAAAAGCGTTCATCTAGCCGTGACCGGAATTGTTACAATTGTGGAAGGACCGGACACTACTCAAATGAGTGCACGGCCCCCCACAAAAGAAGGGAAGAGTCACCTAGAAGAAAGAGCTCAAGAGATGAGTCACATCGAAGAGAAAGAGGGAGTAGAGCACTGTTCAAAAATCTTCCGATTAAGCGATTTATCGTCCGATTTATCACTACTCTTAGGGTGACCGATAAGATTATGCCTTATCTTCATCATTTATCGTTTTGGCTGATTTATAGCTATGACAAGCGATTTATCGGGAATCTACCGATAAATCTGGCCTATTCATAGGACTATGTTTGCACAAACTACTTTTATCTGCATTTTGTAGAACTTGTTACACAATATGTACTGTTGTCCTATTTTGTTTCTCATTATATGAGGATTCAAATGCTAGGAATCAAGGTAACACTTATGTCCAATATTGTTGGTGTTGAATATAGCATATTTTACTGTTGGGAACCTGGGATTTGCAAAAATTGCCCGATTAATAGTCAACCGATAAAATCGATTAATCGGCCGATTTCCGATTAATCTCTAATCCCCAGCTGACCGAGACGATAACGATAAGCGATATCCTCAACATTGGAGTAGAGATGATCGTTATGAACAAAGACCCTCAAGGAGAAGTAGGGATTCGGAGAAGAAGGACAAGTACAACAAGATCTACTCGAGAAGAAGACATCAAGCTCATGTTGGTGAATGGGTTTCCGGCTCCGACTCCGACGACCACTCCGAGAGAAGCTATCACTCTGACTCCGACTATAGTCAAGATGAAGGTGTTGCCGGACTTGCACTCATTTCCTCCAACTCCTTTGACATATTTGATTCACCAAATGAAGGGAGTGGAAGTTGCTTCATGGCTAAAGGCCCCAAGGTATCACACCCCGAATATCTTGATTTCGATAGTGATGAGGATGACCTACTTGGAGATGATGACTTGCTATGTGACAAAACTAGTGACATTAGTCAAAATGTACTAGATGATGATCATGTTAATCAAGATAAGTCGTATGATGATGATAATAAGGAAATAGAACGACTAACTAAAGAATTAAACACTCTTAAGTTAGCTCATGAATCTACTTTAGAAGATCATAGAGAGCTTGTAAGAACTCATGAGAAGCTACGCTTCGGGAAGCTCAATTTGGAGCAAGAACATGAGTTTCTTAAAGCAATCAATGACGATCTCCGAAAGAAGACTTCCTCTTATCTAGCCAAACGACTACTCTTGTCTACATTTATCCCACAAGTTAAGACTAAGCAATCTAGTAACAAAGGCAAAAAGGGTTCTTCAACTAGTAGCAATAAAAATGATAAAACAAATGATATTACTTCTAGTAGTTCTATTGATTCCACTAACGACTCTCTTAGCCAAGTTACACTTGAGCAAGAAAATGATCTATTGAAAGGAATTATAGAGAAAGGTATCTACAAAAGTCTTGCTGGATGTAAGCAATTTGAGGAGATTGTACGCAAGCATGGAGGATACCGAAAGAATCATGGCATTGGCTACCTCAACGCAAATGGAGTTGAATGGGAATAAGGTCAATGCCCCAAGCCCAAGTTTGTTCCTCAAAGGGAGAAGTATGAACATGCTCTTCCCAAGGGAACAAAAGATCAAGATGACCTTCCATCACAAGACCACAAGCTCAAGGGCGAGGACAAGCTTCAAGAGGAGATTGACTCATTTGAAGATGAATCCCAAGCTTTGGTCAAGTGGGTTCCCAAAGCTTCTACAAGCTCAACTTCTACAAGTGCCACTTCAACACCAAGGATTCCCATCAAGTTGATGTGGGTCCCCAAGAAGAAGAACTAGAGAAGTTCTTGAGGGGTGACTCCACCAATGAAATTCACTCATATTCCTTATTGGCAAGAACTAGTTGCAATCAACATCAACATTATGCAATAGTTCAAAGAGTCACATATTCCCTCAAAGGTAAGCAAGGGACAAGGTAATTAATGAATACATGGACATCATCTTATATGCTTTGCACTCCATGTCCATAGATATCCTTGTATTTGTCTCTTGTGCTTGGGACTAACCCATGTAGGTGAGAAGAGTAAGGAAACAACAAGGATGCTCCCAACTCAAAATGATCTTCATCAACCTTGAGCATCCACCACTACATCACCCACATGAAGTCTTCTATGACAAACGTTAAATGCTTTACTCTAAGACTTGAGTTAAAGCATCTCTTAAGAATGTGACAACATTAAATGCTTTATGTAAAAGTGGTAACCCCACTTGTGCTTAAACGATGAGTATGACCTATGATCAAGTATTCTTACTTGGCTCCTAAGTCAATATACTCATATATAGATGACTCCGTCATCGCCAAAGTGCTTGATAGATACTAGAGTGGTTTTGCATGTTTGCCATGATTTCATTGGACATCTTATTGTGTGAGCATGCAGGTTTGCATATCTTTTATCATTCGAGGACATCCAATTGTTGCTATTTGGACTTTGTTTTCTCTTTTGCCAATTGGATGGACAAGAATGCCTAGGACCCCTCTCTAGCTATTTATGCTTTCTTGTCTCATATTCTATTCTTGCTACATCACAAAACTTGAACAAGTACTTCTCGATCTCTCTGTGTGAGGAGCACTCGGAGTTCCGTATCAACAAGGACTTACCACCAAAACCTCCCAAGTGCGTCTAGGTAGAACCAACACAAAAATCTCGGTCTCACCGATGCCTAGGGTTGATCTGGTTTCCAATCTCGGTAACACTGATTCCATCTTCTTGGCTTCACCGAGTTTCCCTGTCAGCAGACAGTTGAGGAACTCGGTGGCACCGATAATTTTGAACCGGTGTCACCGACAGCGATGGGTACTTAATCTGTCGGACCCGACTTTTGAAATCACTTCTTCAAATGTCCGGTTCCTCCAAACCCTAGCTGCCATCGTGGAACCCTGGTCGTCGCCTTTGTCTTCCCGAGCGCCTCCTCCGTTGGAACTCGTCGCCATTGACGGAATCATCACTGCCGTCGTCGCCGTAGTAGACTCGTCACCAAGTTAGGGTACGAATCCGACCCCTTGTGCGCTCCCCTTCCATTTCATGCGCATTAGGATCATTCCATCGATAAGCCAAAATTTGAGATCATCCTATCCTCAAAAGTTTTCTAGTAGAATAGGGAACAACGGATTTTTATGTTTTGCCGTCCGTAATCCGAATCTCGATGACACCGAAGAGCAAACATCGGTTGTACCGATTCAGTTTTTAGGTCTACCGAGGGCAGTCTCGGTGAAACCGAGCATCCATTTTCATTGAAACCGAAGTGGTTGCCAAGTTTCTGTAACGCAGACTGTGAGTCTCGGTGGATCCGAAAATTGTGACTCGGTGGTACCAAAATTCCCTTTGCAGAAAGCAAACCTTAAGAATTCTAAGTTCAAATTTGAGAAAACCTCTGCATTTTGTGATGCTCAACCTATCTACTCTTCTTTGCTCTATTCACAGGGTCAGCATGTCAGGCTCAGATGATAGTCAGAACAACTTCATGGAAGGAAATGTGGATATGAGCTCAGGCACTAGTCCTGAGGGCAGCTCATCTTCCTATGATGATGTGCCCAACTCACCTGACTTGCCCAAGGCTGCCACCAAGGAAAGGAAGAAGTTAAACTTAGATGAAGAAGATGCAGATTTTGTGCCTGAGGAGCCACCCAAGAAGGACAATACTACCAAGAGCACTACTGCTGCTGCTACCTCAACCAAGAAGAAGGTAGTAAAGAAAGTATATGCCAAAGCTGATTCTACTAGGGCACCTAAGAGTGCCAGGGCAAGCATGACCATGGATGCCCCTATGAGCTCCAAGCCCAAGAAGGCAGGTGACAAGAAGAGACCCAGGAAGAGGCTAGTTAAGGTCATGGGCAGACCTACCTCTATGCATGAGGATCCAGAGGATGCAGTAGATGAGGAAGAGGAGGAGGAACAAGCTGCCCAAGCTCCTCCCTCCAAGAAGAAAAAGCTTCTTGCAGATGCAATGCCCAAGCAGACCCCTTCCAAGAGCAAGAAGTCTGCCCCCCAAAAGCAGGCTGCTCCAAGGTCCAAGAAGACCACTAGAGACATTCCTCAAGCAGCAAAGAACAAGAGTACTACTTCCAGAAATGAAGAAGAGGACAGGCCAGTTTTGAGGAAGTTGAGGCCACACATGCCCATGCACAATGATGCTCATCCGATTGCTGAGGACATGAAGAAAAGGAAGGATTCAGGACTGAGATTATGGAGAGCAAATGACCCCTATGCCTCCAGGAAGAAGACAGCTGTTTATCCAAGGTTTCACACCAAGGAACAACAAGATTTCTATGAGACTGTCGTTTTGGACAAGAGCCCAGCTGACAGCGATATGAGATATGTAGATAGGGACTACATCAAGAAGAATGAAGATTTCTTCCCAAGTGTGCAAGACAACTTCTAGTGCATTGACATAGCTAGCTTTGTTGGAAGAGAGTTCTCTGCCTCGAACGATGAGATGATTATGCAGTTCTACTCCACTGCTCACTTCTATTCAGATGGTCGGATTGTTTAGATGACAGACGGGACGAGGTATGAATCAACAGTCGATGAGTGGGCTACCATCTTAGGAGCCCCACCAGTCCAAGATGGTGATTTGGATGTGTACTCTGAGTCCAAAGCAAATCACAACTCCATGGCTAACATGTACAAGGAGATCCCTGAGGATTATGTGCATTCACATAAGCTTGGATCAGTTTACTATCTACAAGCAGGATTGCCTACCACCAACACTATTCTGAGGCATACCTTGATGCCTAAGTCTGGAGATGACAAGATGATCCGAGGCTACTCCACCAATATGCTGCGACATGTTGACTCCCACACCAGGATTAGGGTGATGGATCTGATAGTCGAGACAGTAAGGAGGTGATACGTCCATTTTGCATCATGCTTTTATATTGATATTTATTGCATTATGGGCTGTTATTACACATTATGGTACAATACTTATGCCTTTTCTCTCTTATTTTACAAGGTCAACATGAAGAGGGAGAATGCCGGCAGTTGGAATTCTGGACTGGAAAAGGAGCAAATATGAGAGACCTATTATGCACAACTCCAAAAGTCCTGAAAAGTTACGGAGAATTATTTTGGAATATATAAAAAATATTGGGCGAAAGAAATACCAGAGGGGACCCACCAGGAGGCCACAAGCCTAGGGGCGCGCCCTACCCCCCAGGGCGCGTCCCTGTGGCTTGTGGGCCCCCTGACAGCCATCCGGTGCCCATCTTCTGCTATATGGAGGGTTTTGACCTGGAAAAAAAATCATAAGAGAGCTTTCGGGACGAAGCGCCGCCGTCTCGAGGCGGAACTTGGGCAGAACGAATCTAGGGCTCCGGCGGAGCTGTTCTGCCGGGGAAACTTCCCTCCCGGAGGGGGAAATCGAAGCCATCGTCATCACCAACGATCCTCTCATCGAGAGGGGGTCAATCTCCATCAACATGTTCACCAGCACCATCTCCTCTCCAAACCCTAGTTCATCTCTTGTATCCGATCTTTGTCTCAAAACCTCAGATTGGTACCTGTGGGTTGCTAGTAGTGTTTATTACTCCTCGTAGTTGATGCTAGTTGGTTTACTTGGTGGAAGATCATATGTTCAGATCCTTAATGATAATTAATACTCCTCTGATTATGAACATGAATATGCTTTGTGAGTAGTTACGTTTGTTCCTGAGGACATGGGATAAGTCTTGTTATAAGTAATCATGTGAATTTGGTATTCGTTCGATATTTTGATGAGATGTATGTTGTCTCTCCTCTAGTGGTGTTATGTGAACGTCAACTACATGACACTTCACCATTATTTGGCCCTAGGGGAAGGCATTGGAAAGTAATAAGTAGATGATGGGTTGCTAGAGTGACAGAAGCTTAAACCCTAGTTTATGCGTTGCTTCGTAAGGGGCTGATTTGGATCCATATGTTTCATGTTATGGTTAGATTTATCTTAATTCCTTTTTCGTAGTTGCAGATGCTTGCGAGAGAGGTTAATCATAAGTGGGAGGCTTGTCCAAGTAAGGGCAGCACCCAAGCACCGGTCCACCCACATATCAAATTATCAAAGTAACGAACGCGAATCATATGAGCATGATGAAAACTAGCTTGACAGAAATTCCCATGTGTCCTCGGGAGCGCTTTGCTTTATATAAGAGTTTGTCCAGGCTTGTCCTTTGCTACAAAAAGGATTGGGACACCTTGCTGCACCTTTGCTACATTTGTTACTTGCTATCCGTTACAAATTATCTTATCACAAAATTATCCGTTACAGATAATTTCAGTGTTTGCAGAGAATACCTTACTGAAAACCGCTTGTCATTTCCTTCTGCTCCTCGTTGGGTTCGACACTCTTACTTATCGAAAGGACTACGATAGATCCCCTATACTTGTGGGTCATCAAGACTCTTTTCTGGCGCCGTTGCCAGGGAGTGAAGCGCCTTTGGTGAGTGGAATTTGGTAAGGAATTTTTTTTATATAGTGTGCTGAAATTTACTGTCACTTGTTACTATGGAAAATAATCCTTTGAGGGGCTTGTTCGGGGTATCTTCACCTTGACCGGAAGCACAAAGAGTTGCTCCTCAACCTACTGAACCTACTGAAAATATTTATTATGAAATTCCTTCGGGTATGATAGAGAAACTGCTAGCTAATCCTTATGCAGGAGATGGAACACTATATCCTGATTTGCACCTGATCTATGTGGATGAAGTTTGTGGATTATTTAAGCTTGCAGGTTTTCCCGAGGATGATGTCAAGAAGAAGGTCTTTCCTTTATCTTTGAAGGAGAAGGCATTGACATGGTATAGGCTATGTGATGATATTGGATCATGGAACTACAACCGACTGAAATTGGAATTTCATCAGAAGTTTTATCCTATGCATCTGGTTCATCGTGATCGGAATTATATTTATAATTTTTGGCCTCGTGAAGGAGAAAGTATCGCTCAAGCTTGGGGGAGGCTTAAGTCAATGTTATATTCATGCCCCAATCATGAGCTCTCAAGAGAAATTATTATTCAGAATTTTTATGCTCGGCTTTCTCGTAATGATCAATCCATGCTCGATACTTCTTGTACTGGTTCCTTTATGAAGAAGGATATTGAATTCAAATGGGGTTTATTGGAAAGAATTAAACACAACTCTGAAGATTGGGAACTCGACGAGGGTAAGGAGTCAGGTATAAACCTTAAGTTTGATTGTGTTAAATCCTTTATAGACACCGATGCTTTTCGTGAATTTAGCACTAAATATGGACTTGACTCTGAGATAGTAGCTTCTTTCTGTGAATCATTTGCTGCTCATGTTGATCACCCTAAGGAGAAGTGGTTTAAATATCATCCTCCCATTGAAGTGAAAGTAGTTGAGCCTATTAAAGTTGAAGAAGAAACTATTATTTATAATGTTGTTCCTGTTATTCGTGCTGCTTATATTGAGAAACCACCTTTCCCTGTTAGAATAAAGGAACATGCTAAAGCTTCAACTGTGGTTCGTAAGAGCTATGTTAGAACACCTACACCCCCTGAACAAATTAAAGTTGAACCTAGTATTGCTATGGCTAAAGATCTCTTGGTTGATAATATTGATGGGCATGTTATTTATTTCTGTGATGAAGCTGCTAGAATTGCTAGACCTGATACCAAAGATAAACATAGACCCATTGTTGGCATGCCTGTTGTTTCTGTTAAAATAGGAGATCATTGTTATCATGGCTTACGTGATGTGGGTGCTAGTGTGAGTGCAATTCCCTTTACTTTATACCAAGAAATTATGAATGATATTGCACCTGCTGAAATAGAAGATATTGATGTTACGATTAAGCTTGCTAATAGAGATACTATAGCACCAGTTGGGATTGTTAGAGATGTTGAAGTCTTGTGTGGGAAAATAAAATATCCTACCGATTTTCTTGTTCTTGGTTCCCCACAAGATGATTTTTGTCCCGTTATATTTGGTAGGCCTTTCTTGAATATTGTTAATGCTAAGATAGATTGTGAGAAAGAAACGGTTACTGTAAGTTTTGGGCATGTGTCCCATGAGTTTAATTTCTCTAAATTTCGTAGACAACCCCATGAAAAAGAATTGCCTAGTAAGGATGAAATTATTGGTCTTGCTTCTATTGCTGTACCACCCACTGATCCCTTAGAACAATATTTGCTAGACCATGAAAACGATATGCATATGAATGAAAGGAATAAAATAAAAAATATTTTCTTTGATCAGCATCCTATTTTGAAACACAACTTGCCTATTGAAATACTTGGGGATCCTCCTCCACCCAAGGGGGAACCCGTGTTTGAGCTTAAACAATTACCGGATACTCTGAAATATGCTTATCTTGATGTGACGGGGTTATTACCCCTGGGTATGCCAAGGAGAGCGAGTTCAAGCCCCATTCCGAAAAACTATACGGCCGGCTGGTCCACGACCGGCTGCCCAATGACCGGCTGGCCCACTGCCGGCTAGTCCGTGGCCGGCAGATGAGCGGCCGGCTGACCCCCTGACCGGCTGGCCCACGGCCGGCTGAACAGGAGCTGGCCGCCTGGCCCTCGGCCAGGCGCACCCGGCCGCTACACGACCAGCTTGCCCGCTGACCTTTGGGCGGGCAGGTATCCGTCCCCTCCCACTGCGGCCAAGTACGCTGACGGGACGCGACCCCCACGACGGACTCCGATGCGGCTACAGCGGCCGCTGACGTACGGGCGCACATGGCTACAGTCTGGGCGGTCGTACCGCTGACCGGGACAGATCGAGACCCGGCAGGGCCACAGTACCGCTGCACCACCGTCCACTCCGTTACCTGCCCCGGCGTGGCTACAGCGCTGCCAGCCGTACCGCTGACTTCGGCAGGCTGGCGCAAGACGACTCCGGACGGGGCGGCCCGTGCCGCGGCAGGTAAGCACGGGCCAATAGAAGAGCCGGCTAGCGGGCCCCAGTCGCCGATGGGACCGCGCAGCCGGCGGGCCCTACGTGCGACAAGACGACCCAGCCGGCGGGCCCCCTGGCTGGCCGGAGGGGCTGCCGGCCGGGTCCCACCTCTCGGTGCCTTAGGAATATTGTAAGCCGGGGGGTTGGCCTATAAAACCCCCCCCGAGGCCCCCCATGCATCGGGCACGCACACACGCGCAGAAGCATTCCCCCCATCTTAGACTCACACACCCACATAGCAAGGGAAGAGGAGCCGGCCGCCCCTTCTTCCTCCCCTAGACGAACAGCTCGAGGAGCACTATTGTAACATCACCCACTATATAGCTAGACCAGCAGGACTAGGGGTATTACCTCCCCCGGAGGGCCCCGAACCTGGGTACATCGTGTGTCCCTCACCGCTTGTGCCTAATTCCGCTCCCGGAGCCCATCGGCGTCCTTTGGCCCCAACCACTCTCGATAAGCCACCCCATGGCATCTGTCGTGGGAAAACGACGACAGTTGGCGCCCACCGTGGGGCCGAGCGCGGCGCCGGCCGTAGTCATGCTCCGGGCGGGACCCTTCACCACCTCCCCCGGCCGCCCCACGTCCGGGCAGAACTGCACGCTCGTGGGGCTTGCTCCTGCGAAGCGGAACCCCGTCCCACTGGCCCTGCGGGCGTCGCTGCCGGCCTCTCCGTTGAGTGGCTCGGCTGTGACCCGCTGATCGACATCGCCGTCCTCACCGAACGCTTTGGTAGGCTGAGCCTCGCCGACGAGCCAGTTGCCGATGAGTAACCTAGCCAGGTGCTCGACTGCTTCGACCTGCCCTCGTCTGTGGGCGCACTCGCCCCGGGCGAGGCCTGCGGCTCCCGCGTCCGCACGTGGGTAATGGCCACCGGCTCCTCCACGACCTCCAGCGGCGCCAGGGCGGAGCCGGACGCGGACGCTGCGGCCGCTCGCGCCGGCACCTCCGACCCCCTCGGCGCCGCGCTTCGGGGCCTCAGCACCCCCGTCGCGCCGACGACGAACCCAGCCACGGCTACGGCCGAGCTGGAAGCTGCTCGCCGGCTGCTGTTCGACGAGTCAACCATGCTTCCCGCCACCAAGCGCCTGATGGAGTCCGCGCAGCGCGAGTATAACTCCGCCTACGGCCTCACCCCCGCTGGCAACGAGCCCAGCCGGCGCGGTGATGTCCGCAACCGCGGCCGCATGGTCATGGAAATCCTCGGCGGTAGGCTTCCCACCTACGACACGCCGTCCGCCAACTTGAGGGCCGCCCACGTGGCCTATGCCGACCTCGCCGGCCTGGAGGGTGAAGAGCGAGAGCTGCAGGAATGACACATCCAAGACCTCATCGCCACCGCCAATGCCCAGAAGGCCCGGCTCGACGGCGTCAACGCCGGCTCTGAAATCCCCATCCCCGAGGGGGACGCTCCGCCTACCGCTGGCCAGCGCTGGCTGGTCCAGCAGGCCTCTTCCCCTCACGGCTCTGGCCGGCGGGGCACTGGGTCCCACAACGGACGCACCCGGCTGCGAGACGAGCAGCCGGCCGTCAGCAGCCGGCGCAATGACGCTCCGTCTGGCGGCAGCCGGCGCAGCCGGGACCATACCCCGCCCCCCGCGGTGGGAACGTGCCCGCTCGCCTGCTCCAACTGTCCGCCCCGAGCTCGCCACTCGACTCGGCCCGCGCGTCCCGTGGAACAAAAACGACGCTCGGACCCGCATCGAGCGGCTAGCGCAGTCGGCCCTCCTCGAGGAGGAGGGCTCGATCGGCCCGGCGTGCTTCGGCCCCCGGATTCGCAACGAGCCGTTCCCAGCCGGCTTCACTCTCCCTCGCGACACCCCGAAGTACTACGGCTCCGCCAAGCCGGAGGACTGGTTGGTCGACTACACCACCGCGGTTGGCATTGCCAGGGGGAACAAGCGCGTGGCAGTGCGCTACGCCCCTCTAATGCTGACCGGCTCGGCCCGGACCTGGCTTAACAGCCTGTCGGCCGGCAACATCAACACCTGGACGGACTTCGAGGAAGCATTCGTCCGCAACTTCACCGGCACCTACAAGCGGCCCGGCCGACCCCGCGAGCTGGTCATGTGCGTCCAGGGGCCGGAGGAGCCCCTCCGCGACTACCTCACGTGCTGGACCGAGCTTCACAACTCCTGCGAGGGAGTGCACGAGGTGCATGCCATCCAGTATTTCATCGAGGGTTGCCGCGACGGCACCCACCTCAAACACAAGCTCCTGTGCTCCGAGCCGGCTACACTGGCGGACCTAATGGCCAAGGCGGACAAGTACGCCACGGCCGACTCCACAATGTGGATGAAGGTCGCCACGCCGGCAAGCCGACTCCGTCGCTCGCCACGCCTCGGGCGGTCGCCGACAACCGGCAGCAGCAAAATAGCAAGCGCAAGCCCGACCAGCCGGATCCCCGCTATGGGAGCCGGCAGGTCGCCACCATCGAGGAAGAGCGACCGGCTGCCCAGGCCCCCGGCCAGCGTCAGCACGCCGGCAAGGCCGCCTGGCAGCCCAAGCTTACCTTTGAGCAAATGCTCAACCTACCCTGCAAGCACCACTCCGGGGCCAAGCCGGCCACCCATACGCTCCGACAGTGGAGCTTCTCGCAGCGGCTAGCCCGAGGCGAGGGCCTTCCGGCTCCCAATGAGCCGGCTCCAGCCCAGGCACCGCCGCCTGCTCCGGCCCCGGCAGCCAACGACGGCCGCCTTCACGACCAGTTCCCTCGCCAGGACGGGTCCTACGTGGTCTGCACCAGTGAAGCAACCGACAAACACGGCGTGCGCAGCGTGCGCCAGCGCCGGCACGAGGTGAACGCCACCGCCCCCTCGGTCCCCCAGTTCATGCATTGGTCCGAGAAGCCGGTCACTTGGAGCCGGGCGGACCATCCGGCCGTAATGCCGAACCCGGGCAGCCACGCCCTCGTCCTCGATCCCACCATGGTCTCCGAGAGGCGCACCTACCGTTTCTCGCGGATGTTGATCGACGGAGGCAGCAGCATCAACATCCTCTATCGTGACACGATGCTTAAGCTGGGGCTCAAGGAGAAAGATTTGCGAACAAGCCGGACGGTTTTCCATGGCATCATGCCGGGAAAGTCCTGCACCGCCATCGGCAAGATCGAGCTCGACGTCCTCTTCGACGACCAGAGCCACTTCCGCCGTGAGCCAGTTTGGTTCGAGGTGGTGGACCTCGACAGCCCCTACCACGCGCTGCTCGGCTGACCGGCCCTCGTCAAGTTCATGGCGATCCCCCACTATGCCTACCTCAAGCTCAAGATGCCGGGACCTAAGGGCATCATCACCATCTCCGGCAACTACAAGATGTCGATCGAGTGTGCCCGCGACGGCAGCCGGCTGGCCGAGGCCCTGGAGATAGCGGAGGAGAAGCGGCAGCTCGACCGGCTCGTGGCTCACGCCTCCAACGAGCCGGCCGTGCCGCCTCCCCCGTCCCAGACAGCCGGCGAAGCATCGTTCCAGCCGTCCAAAGACACCAGGCGGGTGCCGCTCGACCCGGCCAACCCCAAGCAGTGCGTCACCATCGGCGCCAACCTCAACAGCAAATAGGAAGACGAGCTCGTCGACTTCCTCCGTGAGAATCGGGACATCTTTGCATGGTCTCCAAAAGACATGTCGGGTGTTCCGAGGAAGTTTGCCGAGCACAAACTTCATGTACGGCCGGATGCAAAGCCGGTCAAGCAACCCCTGCGCCGTTTCTCCGAGGAGAAGCGGCGTACCATAGGAGAGGAGATCGCCCGGCTGCTCGCGGCTGGCTTCATCATGGAAGTGTTCCACCCGGACTAGCTGGCCAACCCAGTCCTGGTGCTAAAGAAAACCAAGACGTGGTGCATGTGTATCTACTACACGATCCTGAACAAGGCATGTCCCAAGGACCCATTCGCCCTGCCACGAATCGATCAAGTCATCGACTCCACGGCCGGCTGCGACCTGCTGTCTTTTCTGGACGCCTACTCAGGCTATCACCAGATCAAACTGGACCCGGCCGACCGGCTGAAGACCTCCTTCATCACCCCCTTTGGGGCCTACTGCTACATCACCATGTCCTTCGGCCTGAAGAATGCAGGCGCCACTTTCCAGCGCTGCATGCAGAAGTGCCTCCTGCCGCAGATCGGCAGGAACGTCCACGTCTACGTGGACGACATCGTCATCAAGACCAAGAAGTATTTCAGCCTCCTCGACGATCTCCGGGAGACCTTCGCCAACTTGCGCGAATACAAGATCAAGCTGAACCCGGAGAAGTGCGTGTTCGGCATGCCCGCCGGCCAGCTCCTGGGTTTCTTCGTGTCCGCCCGCGGCATCGAAGCTAACCCGGAGAAGATCAGAGCCATCGAGCGCATGCACAAGCCAGCCAAGCTCGTCGACATCCAGAAGTTCGCCGGCTGTCTTGCCTCGCTCAGCCGGTTCATCAGCCGGCTGGGCGAGAAGGCGCTGCCTCTTTACCAGCTGATGAGGAAGTCGCCCAAATTCGAGTGGACCGACCAGGCGGACGCGGCTTTCCGCGACCTCAAGCGCGTGCTCTCTAGCGCTCCCATCCTGGCGGCGCCAGCTGAAAAGTAGCCGATGCTCGCATACATCGCGGCCACCACCCGCGTGGTTAGCATTGTGCTGGTGGTGGAGCGGCCAGAGGAGGGCAAAGCGCTGCCGGTCCAGCGCCCCGTCTACTACCTCAGCGAGGTCCTGTCCGCCTCCAAGCAGAACTACCCCCACTAGCAGAAGATGTGCTACGTCATATACTTCTCCGCCAAGAAGGTCAAGCAGTACTTCCAGGAGCACACCATCACCGTGGTGAGCACGGCCCCACTCGGCGAGATCATGAGCGGCAAGGAGGCAACTGGCCGGATCGCAAAATGGGCCATCGCCCTCGCCGACCACGAGATCCGGTACGAGCCGCGCACCGCCATCAAATCACAGACCATGGCGGACTTCCTCATCGACTGGACCGAGACCCAGTTCGTGCCGCCTCCCCCAGACTCCATGCATTGGCGCATGCACTTCGACGGCTCGAAGATGCGAACCGGCCTGGGAGCCGGCATCGTTTTGTCATCCCCGAAGGGGGATCAGCTCAAGTACGCGCTCCAGATCCTCTTTGCCGCCTCCAACAACGTGGCTGAGTACGAGGCGCTCGTCCACGGCCTTCGGCTCGCCAAGGAGATAGGAATCCGGCGCATCCTCTGCTTCGGCGACTCCGACCTCATGGTGCAGCAGGTCTCTAGCGAATGGGACGCCAGGGACGCCAACATGGCCAGCTATCGCCTCCTCGTCCAACAGCTCACCGGCTCCTTCGAGGGCTGTGAGTTCCACCACGTCCCCCGGGCGGACAATGAGGCGGCCGATACGTTGGCAAAAATCGGCTCCACCCGACAGGCCATCCCAGCCGGCGTCTCCCTCGAATGGCTGCTCAAGCCTTCGATCAAGCCTTCCCCCGAATCGGAGTCTATCTTCGTACCGGCTGCTCCGGCAGCTCTGCCGGCGCCGCCGGCTCCGGCTGCCCTCCTGGCGCCATCAGCTCCGGCGGCAACGCCAACACCGCCGGCTCCGGCATCCGGCACCCCCGCGGCGGCTGGCTCTGACTCTACGGCCGTCCTGACGGCGATCGCCGAACCCCCGGCTGTTCCAGTCCCTGGGACTGGCGAGCCGGTCCCGGGGGCTGGCGAGCCGGTCCCGGGGGCTGGCGAGGCGGTGCCGGGAGCTGGCGAGCCGGTCCCGGGCACAGACGGGCCGGCTCTGGCTGCTCCCGGCGCTCCACTCAAGCTCGAGCCGGCTCCCGTCTCGTCCCCCTCGTGGGCCCAGCCCATTCTGGCTTTCCTCCTGCGCGGCGAGCTCCCCCCTGACGAAGACAAGGCCCGGCAGATCCAGCGCCGCGTCCCAGCTTACAGCATCATCAACCGTGAGCTAGTCCATCGCAGCACCACCGGCGTGTTCCAACGCTGCATCGAGCCGGAGAAGGGGCAAGAAATCCTCCTCGACATCCACCAGGGCGAGTGCGGGCATCGCGCCGCCTCTAGAACCCTGGTGGCCAAGGCCTTCCGCCACGGCTTCTACAGGCAGACGGCCTTGGAAGAGGCCAAGCGACTGGTCGACAAGTGCGAGGGGTGTCAACGCTTCCGCACGCAGAGCCACCTGCCGGCCACGGCCCTCCAGACCATCCCGCTCTCGTGGCCCTTTGCCGTCTGGGGGCTGGACATGGTAGGGCCCTTCAAGACTGCCCAGGGCTGCATGACACATCTGCTGGTGGTTGTCGACAAGTTCACCAAGTGGATCGAAGCCAGACCCATCAAGAAGATGGACGGCCCCACGGCCGTCCAGTTCATGAAGGATATCACGGTCCACTACGACGTTCCCCACAGCATCATCACCGACACCGGCATGAATTTCGCCAAAGGCGCGATGGCGCGTTTCTGCTCTTAGGAGGGCATCCGGCTCGACCTCGCGTCGGTGGCCCACCCACAGTCCAACGGCCAGGCGGAGAGGGAAAACGGCTTGCTCCTGGCCGGCCTCAAGCCTCGGCTTGTGGCACCCCTCGTGCGGTCGGCTGGCTGTTGGGTCAATGAGCTATCGGCTGTCCTCTGGAGCCTCAGGACCACGCCCAACCGGTCGACTGGCTACACCCCTTTCTTTCTGGTGTACGGGTCCGAGGCAATCATCCCCACTGACATCGAGTTCGATTCGCCTCGGGTTACCCTATACACGGAGAAGGATGCGAAGGAAGCGAGAGAAGACGTTGTCGACTTACTCGAAGAAGAACGCGAGCTGGCACTGAGCCGGATAGCCATCTACCAGTAGAAGCTCCGGCACTACCACAGCAAGCGGATCCGGCCCTTGTCTTTCCGCGAGGGGGACCTGGTGCTCAGACGGATCCAGCGAACTTGTAACACCCTGGTTTACGCCCCTGTTTTTTTCCTTTGCGGGATTTGACTCCCGTCTTTTTTCTCGGTGTTATCGGTTTTGCCTAGCTCTTGGGTATGTGAAGATGGTCATCTAGTCTTGCCTCTCCTATTCAGTCAGAGATTCTCTCCAGTCCAACCTTGCCACCCCAGATCCATTCTCAGGGTTTTGCCGTCGAAACCCTACCTTCCGAGTTGCCGAAAGGGAAACCCTGATCCTTGCAGTTACAAAGGAACCACAATTTCCTTTGATCTGTTGCCTCCCAAACCTTTCCCAGTGATCATGTTTCATCTATAAACCCTGGATATGCAAAAATATTGCCAAGTCATTTGCAATATTTTTCATTTAAAATTAATTCCTTTTTCTGTTAGTTAAAGGAATTAAATCCAGGAAAATATCTATCCATCTCTAAAGTTCATGAAAACTTGTGGAGATATTCTTTGTGATCATATTGAGCGCCCATAAAAATATTGGCCATAATTAAATAGGAGAATTTGCATTTTCCTATTTAATGCCAATATTGCATTTTGGGCACTTTCTAAAGGAACTACCATTTTGGTAGCCAGGAAAAATTTCAAATAATTTGTGGAGCTTCGCATGTCCATATTTCCCCATTTCCATCAAGATCCCAAGTTCCATAGTTCAAATTTTGAGCACCACATCCATTTGCAAAATTATGTCCAGTTGGGCAAATTGCAAAGGAAGTGCTCTATTCCTTTATCTATTTGATCTGAAAATTTTCATGGTGGTTAACATTGCCAAATCACTCATGGATACCAAAAATCAGCTCAATCCATCTATCCATTTTTTCCCAGCAATTTTCCTATGTCCCTGTCCATTTGAAAGCTCTGTGAAGGAAGTACCATTTTGGTGTACCCAAATGGTATGAAACTTTTAAAGTGGCTTCATATATTCATATAACCTCTCTACACCAAATTTGAGCCAAATTCATATAGCCAATTTGTCCCAGCAAATTCATTTCCATTTCTGGCCAGTTTGTAAGTTTACAAAGGAAGTACCATGTAAACTGATCTATTGGGGCTGAAATTTTGGCATAATGACCACCTTAGTAGATGACTACTCCATGCCAAACCCCAGCTCATTTTTCTCAGGGATCCATCCAGAATCAACCACAAACACCTTGCTGTCCAGAGAGGTGTTGGACCAAGTTCATCTCCTCAGAGCCTTCCAGTTGATTCTAGCCTCATAGCTTGTCCATAAGAGCTGTAACCACCACGTTGGACAAGATGGGTCATCCAGGGAAGTACCAGAGCGTGTGTTGGCGTGGTGACCACGCGGCGGCCACGCAAGAACGGTGCTCTGGGCACTGACCGCGTCCGGTCGCCTCGACCAGTTAGCCATGGCTTGTCCCCACGCGCTGACTAGCTCCGAAGTGGCCGCGTGCCCCCTCTCCAGCTCCTTCCCCTCCGTCCTCTTCTCCGTCGCGCCGCGACGAGCACTCTGCTCCGCCACTGTGCCCGCACGTGCGCTGCCGTATCCGGACGAAACCGAGGCTTCCCGAGCACCAGCTGACCTCCACTGCTCGCCCGTGTCACTCCCCGATGCCGGTCGCCAGCCTGAGCCGTCGCCTCCAAGCTCCATGACGCCGGCCAGCTCAGGTCCGCGGCCGAGCTTATCCTCGACGGCGCCCGGCTATTTATAGCCCTCCCCAACCATTCCCGAGCTCGTCAACCTCCTCCTCTCTCTCTCTGGAGCAGCCTCACACCCGCGCCCGGCCGAATCCCTGCAATTTAGCCGGAGCTCGCCCACGGCCCCCGGCTCCAATCCCCATGGCCGAGCACTTCCGCACAACATCTGGCCAACTGCAGGATGCGCCGCACCCTGTTGGCCTCACCCATTCCCTCGCCCAGCCGCCCCGGCCACCGGAACACCCCCCCCCCCGCACAGCGACCGAAGCCGCCGCCCTCGGCCGTGCCGTGGAGCCCCATCTCCGGCCGTCCCCAACTGCGCCCGAAACCTCCTCTGGACGGGGCGTTCGCCGGCGCACCCGCCCGTCTGCTCACTGGCCGGAGAAGCTCACCGGAGTGCCCGGGCCTCGCTGGAGCCGGAGCTTCCTGTCGCCGCGTCGGGAAGGAGGGGAGGAAAGGAGGAAGAAGGAGAGGGAGGAGAGAATGGAGGCCGCCACGTCATTTAAGTGGAAGCGCCCTGGCCAGAATATGTCTTCCCCGTGGGGAAGCGTATTTACCTGAGTGCGCGACCTGCTAAGCTGTCAGGGACCCGGTTGTGATTATTCTTCTTGCAAATAGGTCCCTGTGGACAGAATCTCTCATATCTTTTCGCTCGTGACTCCGATTGAGGTAAAACCAATGCCCACTTCTTCAGTTTATCAAGCCCGTTCCGATGGTACCCTTTTCACCAGGTTGACACTTTCTGAAAATACCCATTTTGCCCTTGCCCTTCAATCAGCCCCTTCCGAGAGAGAATCCTTTCCGCGGACTTTCTGCACTTCTTCCGGAGTATTTCTTCGACCCCAGGCAAGCCGACCATCTGATATATGCCCTAAAGCATCGCTCTGTGTTATTCTTGCGTGTTTAATTAGTGATATGCTTGTGATAGAAATAATTAAACTCCTGCTAGATTGCACTTACTGTTTACATTACTTTCATTTACTTGTTATATAATAATTCATAGTAAATAATTTAAATGCCTAGTTACTGCCCACATAAGTTATTGTGGTAAACCACATGCTCACTTAATGCAACCTAGCTGGTTGATCTAGAGTCACCTGTCCGGGCTTATCCGTGCAGCCACATTTGCCGGTATGGGACGGCCTTGACTTGGTCTGATCGCGTGCTCTTTCACCGGTACCTCCAGACAGGGAAGGTTATGCGCACGCGCTACCCTGGCCCGGTAGGCGGTGATAACCTTGTGAGCCCAGTTGAGTGTTTAGCCCGGGAGTCCCCGTTTGGGACAGATTAGTTTGGCCATGACGGTGGCAGGTGTCATGAGGACACAGGGGCCACCCAGGGCAGGACTCCGGGGGAGGATGAATGTCGGTGGTACGATGAGAGAGTCATGGGTCAGGCAGGTTTCGTTGGAGCAACGCAGGTCCACCCGAATGGGATCACGAGGCCATGTGCTCCATGGTGTGGGTAAAGTGCGCAACCTCTGCAGAGTGTAAAATCTATTCGAATAGCCGCGTCCACGGTATTGGACAGCCCGTCCAGACCTCACTAGGTGGTCAACCGTAACAATGATAATAATGATGGAAGAACTCGTCTTGTGCAGACATCAGATGATGTCAGGAATATGATATGTTAGCCATGGGATGGCTATGAGATGAGTAGTCGTATGACCACATGAATTGGATTAGATTTGGATCAGATTCAGATTGGATCATGAGGATGTTCGGAGTATGCAATATTTACTTAGTATGCTTTACTTTACTATATTTACTTCAGTAGCTATCTTGCTAGATAATCCTGTTATGCCATGATAATTAATATTGCTCTAAGAACAAATGCATGCTTGAATGCCATGGATTGCTTTCCTTGGTGTATATGTTAGTTTGGTTTGCTTGTGAGTACATTCAAAAGTACTCAGCGGCCTTTAACATGGCCAGGTTCACATAAGGATTCGTCGTTCGTCGTCGAGGAGCCAGAATGTTCGCGGGCTAGAAGAGTAACCTAGTCAGATCCCTGTGGATTGGAGCCGCACCAAGACCATGTTGCCTTAGATAGAGCTTTTCCGCTGCCATCACCTCTTGTAATAGATCATGTAAGACTTATAAATCCATTAATAGAAATGCCTGTGCTCATGATACTTGTTGTAAACGCGCATGCCAGAGTGATTTCCTGGGCTGGTATGCGTGGCGACCGTCTGGTTACAGTGGTAATCAGGCGGGGCGCCACAACGAATGGTATCAGAGCCAGGCTGACTATAGGTTACCCTAGCCAGACTTCATTGTCTTGTGTTCAGTAGGAAGCCCAGATGGATTTCAGCCATCTTTGCCACCTGGCATGGCTACTATTGATCATAAGGCAACCCCTTAGGTCTTCGGCTCCATCAGACCCCAACTCTCGTGGCCCTTGCCTCCGGTGTGAAACGCTCGCACCGGGCAACGACCCGTGAGCCCTGAAACCCCTAGGTAAACCAGATATCCTTACCCTGCTTGCTAACCATGGCATTTCTCTCCTTGACTCTAGTTTCCTTTGGGAAACGCTTATAAATCCTATCTCTCCTCGACAACCTTAGGAACGTTGACTAAGCCACTTTGGCTATGGTCCAGCGTCGAGGGCGATGCTCCCTAAGGAAGTAGTAGTAGCTTGACACCAGTGCTACTAGGAGCATTGTGTAGGTTTGCTTCTAAATCCTTAGAGGTACATCGAGTGATTTCCCGGGCTGGTATGCGTGGCGACCGTATGGCTACAGTGGTAATCAGGCGGGGCACCACAAAACTGCCGGCCAGCACAAGCTGTCCTCCCCATGGGAGGGCCCATTCATCATCAGCAAGGCGTTGCACAACAACGCCTACTACCTGATAGATGCCCAGAAGTCGCAGAAGCGCAAAAGAGATGCTTCCGGTGAGGAGACGGAGCGCCCATGGAACGCAGCACTCCTCCGACCGTTCTACTGGTAAGAAAAGACCCATGTATGTATGTATCTTCCCTTCCGTTGGAACCTAATGAATGCAATGGGGGCCCCAAGCCGGCACTTGGGGCACGCCCCTTTTCAATTCCTTCGAAGGCGTGTCATTTTTCTTATGCAAGGCACCCGGGTCCGACTCCCTAGCCCGGGGGCTCGCCGGCTCTTCTCCGAAGCAGTCAAGTAGCGTGGGCAAGCAACCTTTCCCTGCCCTCCCTGCCCAGCCACAGACTGGCCCTCGGCTGCCCGGCTGGCGGAACCATGGGGTAGAAAGAAACTTACCACACGAACACCACCTGAGGAGTAGCAGTCGGATAGGTCCAACCGGGCCATGTTACCTCTAGAAACCAGCCTCTGCCGGTTCGCCCCAACCCTAACCGGACGACTTTAAGGCCCGCTCGTTTTCCCAAAGGAAGATGCCCTGTCCCTGTCCCAGACCAGCTCCCGGCTGGCTGACAGGCGGGGCGGAAGCCGGAAGGAACCCGTGCGTAAAATACGAGTCAAAAGGTAAAAGGCAGGGGAGGAGCCGGCACGCAAACGTTTTAGACTCCAAGCAAATTCATAAGCAAAAGGCCACAGGCAAGGATTCTTTACAATACACCCCCAGTGGGTGGAAATGCATCTTAAAAACAAGTCTTGCAGCTAAGGAACGAATACAGCAAAAAAGAAAAAGAAGGGCGCCTAGGCCTCCGGCACATCGCCGGCCGGCTCTTCCTCCATGGCCTCGGTGTCACTGCCGGTGCTGGAGTCGGTGCTCTCGTCGGCAACCTCGTCGTCTTCAGGGCCCTGAGGATTGCCGAAAGAGTCCTCGGCGACCGGCTCGCCATCTTCACCTAGCGCCGGCAGGAGCTCGTCCGGGTCAACGTAAGAAGCCAGCTCGTTGGCGCGACGGACCAGGGCGCCTTCGCGGGCGGCTCGCCCTGCCGCGGGGACCTCCCGCATCGTGACTAGCCGGTCCAAATTGACGCCGGGGTACCACGAAGTGACAAACCGAAGGGCCATCTGCGCCCCGGAGCGGACCGCCGACGCCTTCCAAACGTCGAGTCGGGCCACCGCGTTCTCTAGCCACAGCGCCACGCGGCCCTCCGGGGCCCCACGACCCGGCCAGAGGGCCGAAATCACCTCCTTGCCGGCCGTAAGGAGCCGGTCCATGCAGCGCTGAATGTGGAGCAGCCGGTTCTCGATGGCTAGCGCAAGCTCCGGCATGTCCCAGCCGGCGTGCTCCTCGACCTCCTGCCCGCGCTGCCGCAGGCACTCCAGGTGCTCCACGACAGCCCACTCAGCGCGGCGCTGGGTCTCCGGGAACCGGTCTGGGGGGGAGAGAGTAAACAACAATCAGGATAAAAAATCAAGTCGGAAGCGGTCGGCAAAGGAAGAAGACTCATAAACAAAACTTACGCCGGAAGGCCTCGTCCACCTCAAGGGCGAACTGAAGGCTCGCGCTCCGCTCCTTCTCCAACGCCTCCTCCGCCTGAGCAAGGGCGACCCCGCGCGTCTCGAGCTCCTCCTTGAGGCGATCTACCTCATCCTGAAGAGCGGTGGCCCGCTGGGTGGCGTCGGCCGCCTGCTTGGCGGTGTCCTCCCGGGCCGCCACCTCCCGCTGCAGCTCCGCGGTCAGGCGCTCCTATGCCGCCTGACCGTCAGCGACCAGGCCGCCCAGCCGGTCCCGCTCCGACGTGGCCGCCTGGAGCTCCTGCCCCAGCCAGTCCCGCTCGGAGGCCAGCTCATCCCTCTTCTGCCGGACCGGGACCAGCTCCTCTGCGTAAAAACCAATCATGAGCTACTCAAATGCGGAAGACCCGGACCGGCTGCCGAGTAGCCGGCCCGACTCTCGGGGGCTAGACCCAGTGGGTGCGCTCGCGCGCCCTCACTGGAATAAACATACCTTGCGCCTTCCTCAGCTCCTCCTGGACCCGATAGTAGCCGAGCTTGCCGCGGTTGTGGATGGCGACCGCCTCATCGAAGAGCGCCTGCCGCCTGGCGTTCTCAGCTTGCCCTGCGCAAAGAAACAAGAAGTTAGACAAACGACGGAGGGTTAGATCCGGCCCGGCTGCCACGCAGCCGCGCAGCCGGCCCAAATCTCAGGGGCTACACCCAGTGGGTGCGCTCTCGCACCCCCACTGAAAATTCAACGCAAGGCAGATGAGTCTCACCTCCACCGCGTCCTCCATGCGCCGAAAATTGCTTTCGGTGGCCTCCGCGAACCTAGCCAGCCCTTCGCGGCAGTGCGCCATGATGCGGCCCGGCTCCCCAGGCGCCAGGGCCGGGACGCTGGCTGGCACGGTCAGGACGGCTGGGACGAGGGCCGGCGCCTCGCAGTCCCGGATCACATCTAGCATGGTCCTCCTCGACCGGCTCGATCCACCGCTCGACCCGGCATCCACCACGGCGGCAGCCGGTGGAGGGTTGGCAGTGACCACCAAGGCTTGGGAGCTGACCTCAGGCCCCTCCACGTCCGGCACCGCTGGCTCCACCACCTGCCGGACCAGCTCGACAGCCGGCTGGGCCGGCTCACTCCTCCCGCCAGCCGGTGTCTCCGGTGCCGCCTCCGGCGCAGCCGGGGCGAAGGGCATGCCCGCCGCGGCTGGCTCGACGACAGAAGGGGTCACCACCACCTCCCCATGCTGGGCCATCTCTGGTGCCGGATCGGGGACCGCTCCCGCCGGCCGGGTCGCTTCCGCCGCGGGCGGGGCCCCGGCCGTCTCCACGGCCGGCTCTCACGGCTCACTCGACGGAAGCCTCGACCTCCGCGTCGGTTCCGCCGCAGAGTCCGTCACGCGCTCCGGGTCGGTGGACCGCCTCCGCCTCCTGCCGCTCGAGGCCCCCGAACGCGAGGGTGCGCCCTTCGCCCCTGCCTTTGCGGCCCGCACCTTCGCCTGCCGCCTCTTCTCTTCCCGCACCGTGGCCGCGTGCTCCTGTGCCTGCAGACTAGCGGCATCCATCGGGCCGGCAGTCGACTCCGTGTCGTGGAGCTCGATGGCCTGCGTAGAGCCGACAAAAGATAGGGCCTCAGACGCCTGCCGGCTCACAAATCCAAAAAACCAATAAGAGTCCAGAAGAAGCACTTACCCGGTAACGACGGGAAGGACCCGCCTGGCCCGAGCAGGGCCACAGTACCGCTGCGCCACCGTCCACTCCGTTACCTGCACCGGCGTGGCTACAGCGCTGCCGGCCGTACCGCTGACTTCGGCCGGCTGGCGCAAGACGACGCCGAACAGGGCGACCCGTGCCGCGGCAGGTGAGCGAGGGCCAATAGAAGAGCCGGCTGGCGGGCCCCAGTCGGCAATGGGACCGTGCAGCCGGCGAGCCCTACGGGCGACAAGGCGACCCAGCCGGCGGGCCCCCTGGCTGGCCGGAGGGGCAGCCGGCCGGGTCCCCCCTCTCAGTACCTTAGGAATATTGTAAGCCGGGGGGTTGGCCTATAAAACCCCTCGAGGCCCCCATGCATCGGGCACGCACACACGCGCAGAAGCATTCCCCCATCTTAGACTCACTCACCCACATAGCAAGGGAAGAGGAGCCGGCCGCCCCTTCTTCCTCCCCTAGACGAAAATGTCGAGGAGCACTATTGTAACATCACCCACCATATAGCTAGACCAGCAGGACTAGGGGTATTACCTGCCACAGAGGGCCCCAAACCTGGGTACATCATGTGTCCCTCACCGCTTGTGCCTAATCCCGCTCCCGGAGCCCGTCGGCGTCCTTCGGACCAACCACTCTCGATAAGCCACCGCATGGCATCTGTCGTGAGAAAACGACGACATAATGAAAAGAAGATATATCATGTTATTATTAGTGCTAACCTTTCAGAGCATGAAGAAAAGAGATTATTGAAAACTCAGAAGAAGCACCGTGCTGCTATTGGATATACTCTTGATGATCTTAAGGGCATTAGTCCCACTCTATGTCAGCATAAAATTAATATGGAGCCGGATGCTAAACCAGTTGTTGATCACCAACGACGGTTAAATCCTAAAATGAAAGAAGTGGTAAGAAATGAAATATTAAAGCTTCTGGAGGCAGGTATAATTTATCCTATTGCTAATAGTAGATGGGTTAGTCCCGTTCATTGTGTCCCTAAGAAGGGAGGTATTACCGTTGTTCCTAATGATAAAAATGAATTGATCCCGAAAAGAATTGTTATAGGATATAGAATGGTAATTGATTTTAGGAAATTAAATAAAGCTACTAGGAAAGATCATTACCCTTTACCTTTTATTGATCAAATGCTAGAAAGACTATCCAAACACACAAACTTTTGCTTTCTAGATGGTTATTCTGGTTTCTCTCAAATACCTGTGTCAAAAGAGAACCAAGAGAAGACCACTTTTACTTGTCCTTTCGGTACCTTTGCTTATAGACGTATGCCTTTTGGTTTATGCAATGCACCTGCTACCTTTCAAAGATGTATGACTGCTATATTCTCTGACTTTTGTGAAAAGATTGTTGAGGTTTTCATGGATGATTTCTCCGTTTATGGAACTTCTTTTGATGATTACTTGAGCAACCTTGATCGAGTTTTGCAGAGATGTGAAGAAACTAATCTTGTCTTGAATTGGGAGAAGTGCCACTTTATGGTTAATGAAGGTATTATCTTAGGGCACAAAATCTCCGAAAGAGATATTGAAGTTGATAAAGCTAAAGTTGATGCTATTGAAAAAATGCCGTGTCCTACGGATATCAGAGGTATAAGAAGTTTCCTTGGTCATACTGGTTTCTATAGGAGGTTTATTAAAGACTTCTCTAAGATTTCTAGGCCTCTCGCTAATCTTTTGCAAAAAGATGTTCCATTCATTTTTGATGATGATTGTGTAGAAGCATTTGAAATTCTTAAGAAAGCTTTGATCACTGCACCTGTTGTTCAACCACCGGATTGGAACCTACCCTTTGAAATTATGTGTGATGCTAGTGATTATGCCTTTGGTGCTGTTCTAGGACAAAGAATTGATAAGAAATTAAATGTTATCCATTATGCTAGTAAAACTCTAGACGGTGCTCAAAGAAACTATGCTACCACTGAAAAGGAATTTTTAGCTGTTGTGTTTGCTTGTGATAAGTTCAGACCTTATATTGTTGATTCCAAAGTAACTGTTCACACTGATCATGCTGCTATTAAATATCTTATGGAAAAGAAAGATGCTAAACCTAGACTTATTAGATGGGTTCTTCTGCTACAAGAATTTGATTTGCATATTATTGATAGAAAGGGAGTTGAGAACCCCGTAGCAGACAACTTGTCTAGGTTAGAAAATGTTCTTGATGACCCACTACCTATTGATGATAGCTTTCCTGATGAACAATTAGCTATCATAAATGCTTCACGTAATGCTCCATGGTATGCTGATTATGCTAATTACATTGTCGCTAAATTTATACCACCTAGTTTCACATACCAACAAAAGAAAAAGTTCTTCTATGATTTAAGACATTACTTTTGGGATGATCCACACCTTTATAAAGAAGGAGTAGATGATGTTATTAGACGTTGTGTACCTGAGCATGAATAGGAACAGATCCTACACAAGTGTCACTCCGAGGCCTACGGAGGACACCATGCTGGAGATAGAACTGCACACAAGGTATTACAATCTGGTTTTTATTGGCCTACTCTCTTCAAGGATGCTCGTAAGTTTGTCTTGTCTTGTGATGAATGTCAAAGAATTGGTAATATTAGTAGATGTCAAGAAATGCCTATGAATTACTCACTTGTTATTGAACCATTTGATGTTTGGGTTTTTGATTATATGGGACCTTTTCCAAAGTCCAACGGGTATACCCATATTCTAGTTGCTATTGATTATGTTACTAAGTGGGTAGAAGCTATTCCAGCTAGTAGTGCTAATCATAACATTTCTATTAAAATGCTGAAAGAAGTTATTTTCCCTAGATTTGGAGTCCCCAGATATTTAATGACTGATGGTGGTTCACACTTTATTCATGGTGCTTTCCGTAAATTGCTTCCTAAGTATGATTTTAATCATAGAATTGCATCTCCTTATCATCCTCAGTCTAGTCGTCAAGTAGAATTAAGCAATAGAGAAATTAAATTGATCTTGCAAAAGACTGTTAATAGATCTAAAAAGAATTGGTCTAAGAAACTTGATGATGCATTATGGGCTTATAGAACTGCTTACAAAAACCCTATGGGTATGTCTCCGTATAAAATGGTTTATGGTAAAGCATGTCACTTACCTCTAGAACTAGAACATAAAGCTTATTGGGCAATCAAAGAGCTCAACTATAATTTCAAACTTGCTGGTGAGAAGAGGTTATTTGACATTAGCTCACTTGATGAATGGAGAACCCATGCCTATGAGAATGCCAAGTTGTTTAAAGAAAAAGTTAAGAGATGGCATGATAAAAGGATACAAAAGCGTGAATTCAATGTAGGTGACCATGTCTTGCTATACAATTCTCGTTTAAGATTTTTTGCAGGAAAACTTCTCTCTAAATGGGAAGGGCCTTACATTATCGAGGAAGTGTATCGTTCCGTTGCCATCAAGATCAACAACGCCGAAGGCACAAATCCGAAGGTGGTAAACGGGCAAAGAATCAAACATTATATCTCAGGTACTCCCATAAATGTTGAAACCAATATTATCAATACCATAACTCCGGAGGAGTACATTAGGGAGACCTACCAGAATGTTTCAGACTTCGAAAAGGAATAGGTATGTGGTACGGTAAGCAAACCGACTCCAAAACTTTTTCAATAGCAATTTTTCTCCGTTTTGGAATATTTAATAAATTAGGAAAATTTAAAGTAGTCCAAAAAGAGCACGAGTAGGCGACAAGCCAGGGGGGCGCGCCCTACCCCCCTGGGCGCGCCCCTGTGGCTTGTGGCCACCCTGTGCAACCTCCGGAGTCCGTTTTCTTGTGGTATACTCCTTTAGGTCGGCAAAAATTCATTATATAATCTCCCGAAGGTTTTAGCCTTCGTATCACAACAATATCTCCTATTTTTGTTTCGAGTTGTTTTCCGGACAGATTTAGATCGCCATGACGTCTCCAAGTGCTTCGAAGGACAAGTTCTTCGAGAAGGTCATCAACCCGTACCTTGCGGAGGTGCTGCGACACCCCCAAACCATTGAGATGCGTGAGGGGGTGCTGCACATCCGTGATGTTGAGAGGCCAAAGAAGACCGGAAGCGTGGAGACAAGGCTCGAAGCAATGGAGCAGCAAGTCTTCGAGTGCCAAGGGATGGTGGAACGCGGACTCAATGCCAATCACATGATGATCGCGGAGTTTACCCATACGCACAAGCTCGACGCCAAGGACATCGGGGAGCACATCTTCAAGATTTACGAGAAAATCGAGCATCTCCAAGCCCAGATCTATGACCTGCAAAACCAAAACTGTGAGTATGAATACAAATTTAAGAGAATGAATTTGGCTGCAGATTTGAGGATCCCGGAGAGTCGTTCATCTTTTTACGATGGTGAGCCTATGCCTTGGAAGATGGAGGACAAGCTCCAACCTCATCAACAAATCCAACATCACCACCTTTGAAGAAAGACAACTAAACACATGGGTATGGGCACTCCCCTTGGCATGTGCCAAGCTTGGGGGAGGTGCCCCGGTATCGTATCACCTTCACATCTTTTACTTTTATCGTTTTTTTCAGTTCGATCCTTTGGTTATATCTTGATCTAGTATAATAAAGTTTTTTTTGTGTGATCTAGTTTTGAGTTTTGCTTTATGTTCCCCCTATGTAAGCGAGTCCGAGAGTTATATAATAAAAAGTAATTTTGAGTTGAGGGCTTTGCTTGCTTGCTATGATCTTGAGAAAAAGAAATAGAAAGAAGTATAGAATAAAAGCAAAGAGTATATATGATGATCTTATGGGGAGTGATGACTTCACATATAAGAAGTATGTCGATTGAAATTTGTTGTGAGTTGACAAACATAGTGATTGGTCATTGCTGCAATTAAAAGAAAGTAATAAAGAAAGAGAGGTTCACATATAAATATATTATCTTGGACATCTTTTATGATTGTGAGCACTCATTAAAATATTATATGCTAAGAAGTTGACGTTGGACAAGGAAGACAACATAATGGGTTATGTTTGCTTATTTCCGAATAGAAGTTATATGGTTATAGATCCTTTAACATGTGACGCTTGCTTCCACCCCATATCAGCCAAAACTTCCGCACCAAGTAGAGATACTACTTGTGCATCCAAACACCCTCAAACCAGTTTTGCCATTAGAGTCCACCATACCTACCTATGGATTGAGTAAGATCCTTCAAGTAAGTTGTCATCGGTGCAAGCAATAAAAATTGCCCTCTAAATATGTATGATCTATTAGTGTGAGGAAAATAAACTTTATACGAACTTGTGATATGGAAGAAATAAAAGCGACAGACTGCATAATAAAGTTCTTTATCACAAGCGGCAATATAAAGTGACGTTCTTTTTCATTAAGATATTGCGCATCCAACTATAAAAGCGCATGACAACCTCTGCTTCCCTCTGCGAAGGGCCTATCTGTTACTTTTACTTTCTACTACTTACCTTTATGCAAGAGTTGTGGTGATCTTCACCATTTCCTTTATTTCGCCTTTCTCTCTTGGCAAGCATCATGTGTTGGGGAATGATCTAGACACATATATCCACTTGGATGTGGGTGATCGTGAGTTATTTCTGTTGACATTACCCTTGAGGTAAATAGTTGGGAGGCAAAACTATAAGCCCCTATCTTTCTATGTGTCCAATTGAAGCTTTGACCTCATAAGTACCGCGTGAGTGTTAGCAGTTATGAAAGACTAAGAGATGATTGAGTATGTGGATTTGCTTTATAAGCTCTTATATTGACTCTTTCCAATGTTACGATAAATTGCAAATTGCTTCAATGACTGAGATCATAGTTTGTTGGTTCTCAATAGAGTTCTTGATTCATACTTTACCTTGTGAATGAATTGTTACTCTAGTATAAGAAATTATGTATCAATAAGTATTGCTGTTGTAAAGATGATCATGATGCTCTCATGTCCGTATTTTATTTTATCGACACCTCTATCTCTAAACATGTGGACATATATATCGATTTCGGCTTTCGCTTGAGGACAAACGAGGTCTAAGCTTGAGGGAGTTGATACGTCCATTTTGCATCATGCTTTTATATTGATATTTATTGCATTATGGGCTGTTATTACACATTATGGTGCAATACTTATGCCTTTTCTCTCTTATTTTACAAGGTTTACATGAAGAGGGAGAATGCCGGCAGCTGGAATTCTGGACTAGAAAAGGAGCAAATATGAGAGACCTATTCTACACAACTCCAAAAGTCCTGAAAAGTTACGGAGAATTATTTTGGAATATATAAAAAATATTGGGCGAAAGAAATACCAGAGGGGACCTACCAGGAGGCCACAAGCCTGGGGGGCGCGCCCTACCCCCCAGGGCGCGCCCCTATGGCTTGTGGGCCCCCTGGCAGCCCTCTGGTGCCCATCTTCTGCTATATGGAGGGTTTTGACCTGGAAAAAAATCATAAGAGAGATTTCGGGATGAAGCGCCACCGTCTCGAGGCGGAACTTGGGCAGAACCAATCTAGGGCTCCGGCGGAGCTGTTCTGCCGGGGAAACTTCCCTCCCGGAGGGGGAAATCGAAGCCATCGTCATCACCAACGATCCTCTCATCGAGAGGGGGTCAATCTCCATCAACATCTTCACCAGCACCATCTCCTCTCCAAACCCTAGTTCATCTCTTGTATCCGATCTTTTTCTCAAAACCTCAGATTGGTACCTGTGGGTTGCTAGTAGTGTTGATTACTCCTCGTAGTTGATGCTAGTTGGTTTACTTGGTGGAAGATCATACGTTCAGATCCTTAATGATAATTAATACTCCTCTGATTATGAACATGCATATGCTTTGTGGGTAGTTACGTTTGTTCCTGAGGACATGGGATAAGTCTTGTTATAAGTAATCATGTGAATTTGGTATTCGTTCGATATTTTGATGAGATGTATGTTGTCTCTCCTCTAGTGGTGTTATGTGAACGTTGACTACATGACACTTCACCATTATTTGGGCCTAGGGGAAGGCATTGGGAAGTAATAAGTAGATGATGGGTTGCTAGAGTGACAGAAGCTTAAACCCTAGTTTATGCGTAGCTTCATAAGGGGATGATTTGGATCCACATGTTTCATGCTATGGTTAGATTTATCTTAATTCCTTTTTCGTAGTTGCGGATGCTTAGGAGAGAGGTTAATCATAAGTGGGAGGCTTGTCCAAGTAAGGGCAGCACCCAAGCACCGGTCCACCCACATATCAAATTATCGAAGTAACGAACGCGAATCATATGAGCATGATGAAAACTAGCTTGACAGAAATTCCCATGTGTCCTCGGGAGCGCTTTGCTTTATATAAGAGTTTGTCCAGGCTTGTCCTTTGCTACAAAAAGATTGGACCACCTTGCCGCACCTTTGCTACATTTGTTACTTGCTATCCGTTACAAATTATCTTATCACAAAACTATCTGTTACCGATAATTTCAGTGTTTGCAGAGAATACCTTACTGAAAACCGCTTGTCATTTCCTTCTGCTCCTCATTGGGTTTGACACTCTTACTTATCGAAAGGACTATGATAGATCCCCTATACTTGTGTGTCATCAGGAGGATAGTTGCTGACCAGAAGAGATCTTGTGGCTATGCACTTGATCGTCTACATTTGCCCCTTCAGCCAAAGTTTGAAGACAATGTCGTGGTGATGGACCCTGACGTGGCTTGAGACTGCGTCGGTATTTCCCCAAAGAGGAAGGGATGATGCAGCATAGCGACGGTAAGTATTTCCCTCAGTTATGAAACCAAGGTTATGGAACCAATAGGAGGATCACCACCACCCAATAAGCAGCACCTGCACACAAACAACAAATACTTGCAACCCGATGTGAAATAGAGGTTTTCAATCTCTCTACGGTAATAAGATAGATTAGGTAGTGATAGATAGGAGAGATAGATCTCTCAAGAACACAAATAAAAAGGGTAATATGCAGCAATATACTTTTGGGTTTTTGGTTTTGTAGATCTGAAAACAAAGAGTGCAAAAACATAGATCGGGAAGCAATATGATGGAAAAGTAGACCCGGGGGCCATAGGGTTCACTAGTGGCTTCTCTCATGAGTATAGCGCACGGTGGATGAACAAATTA
The DNA here is from genome assembly GCA_039707655.1 of Elymus sibiricus. Lineage (NCBI taxonomy): Eukaryota > Viridiplantae > Streptophyta > Magnoliopsida > Poales > Poaceae > Elymus > Elymus sibiricus. The sequence goes on from CM077673.1 coordinate 314,968,320, forward strand.
CTGTTGGGCAATTGATAGAAAATTGAATAGTCATGACGATATCCAAGGCGATGATCATTATATAGGCATCACGTCCAAGATAGATAGACCGACTGCTGCCTGCATCTACCTCTATTACTCGACACATCGACCGCTATCCAGCATGCATCTGGTGTATTAAGTTCATGGAAAAACAGAGTAATACAATAAGAACGATGACATGATGTAGACAAGATCTATTCATGTAGGAATAGACCCCATCTTGTTATCCTTAATAGCATTGATACATGCGTGTCTTGCTGCCCCTTCTGTCACTGGGAAAGAACACCGCAAGATCGAACCCATCACAAAGCACGTCTTCCCATGGCAAGAAAAATCGATCTAGTCGACCTAACTAAACTAAAGATTCAGAGAAGAAATACGAGGCTATAAGTAATCATGCATATAAGAGATCAAAGAAGACTCAAATAATATTCATGGATCGAATTTGATTATGAACTATAAATTCATCGGATCCCAACAAACACACCGCAAAAGTTTACATCAAATAGATCTCCAAGAGACCATTGTATTGAGAATCATAAGAGAGAGAGAGAGAAGAAACCATTTAGCTACTCCCTACGGACCCATACGTCTATTGTGGACTACTCACACATCATCGGAGAGGCACCTATGAGGAAGATGAACCCCTCCGTGATGGTGTTTAGATTGGATCTAGCGGTTCTAGAACTTGCGGTGACTGGAATTGTGTTTCATCGACTCCCCTAGGGTTTTTGGAATATTTGGGAATTTATAGGCATCAGAGGCGGTGCGGAGGGGCCCAGTGGAGGGCACAACCCATCAGGGCGCGCCAGGGGGTGCTCCCCACAGCCCACCTTCCTGGCTCTTATTTGGCCCACTGGGTATCTTTTGGTCCAGAAAAATCTGCAAAAAGTTTCGTCGCGATTGGACTCCATTTGGTATTGATTTTCTGCGAAGTAAAAAACAAGCAAAAACAGCAACTGGCAGTTTGGCACTATGTTAATTGGTTAGTCCCAAAAAATTATATAAAGTTGTTATAAAATGATTGTAAAACATCCAAGAGTGATAATATAACAGCATGGAACAAGCAAAAATTATTGATACGTTGGAGACGTATCAGCATCCCCAAACTTAACTCCTACTCGTCCTCGAGTAGGTAAATGATCAAAACAGAATTTTTGATGTGGAATGATGCCTATCATGTTCATCACATTCTTTTCTTTTGTATAGCATGGACATTTGGACTTATAATGATTCAAAGCGATAGTCTAGTTTTAATATAAGGACTTCAATACTCAAGCATGTCAACAAGCAACCATGTCTTTCAAAATATCAACACTAAAGAAAGTTATCCCTAGCCCATCATGCTCAATCATTGATCCATTCATGAAACACAATCAAATATTAGCTATGCCCAATGCTCAAGTATGATCATAGTGCCCCCTAGTTGGTGCTTATAAGAGAAGATGGAGACTCAAAGTAAAAATAAAAGTTGCATAAAGTAAATAGATAGGCCCTTCGCAGAGGGAAGTAGGGATTCGTAGAGGTGCCAGAGCTCAAGGTTTAAATCGAGAGAGAAAAAAAATATTTTGGGTGGCATGCTTTTCCTGTCAACGAAAACGACAAAGTAGCTCACAATACTTTCCATGCTAGATATATCATAGGCGGTTCCAAAACAAAAAATAAAGTTTATTCCTTTTTCCACCAAACTTTCACTTTCCATGGCGGGCCGTATCCACGGTTGCCTTCCATACCAACACTTTCCAAGGAATTTATTATTTGACAACATAAAGTAATTATTTTTTTTCTTTTTCATTTCGGGAATGGGCATCCCTTTTACCGCCGCACTCTCGTGCAACGACAAGTGAATAAACACTCATCTTGAGAATAACACATCTAGCATGGAAGAATATTGGACACTCCCCACCGTTTCATGAGTGGTACGGGCACACAAAAGAGAATATTTATTTTTAAAATTTAGAGATGGCACATACAATTTTGCTTGGAACGGCATGGAAATACCGCATATAGGTAGGTATGGTGGACTCATAAGGCAAAACTTGGTTTAAGGATTTTGGATGCACAAGTAGTATTCCTACTTAGTACAAATGTAGGCTAGCAAATAGATTGGGAAGCAGTCAAACCAAGAAACGAAAATTCACATAAGTGAGCATTGAACATAACTAACACCGAACAATGCACCACAAGTAGGATGTAACTTCATTGCATAACTATTGACTTTCGTGCATGCATAGGGAATCACAAACCTTAACACCAATATTCCTACTAAGCATAATTACTCACTAAGATGACTCACATATTACTATCATCATGTTTCAAAACTATTATAAAGAATCAAGTTTAATTTGTCCAATGATCTTCATGAAAGTTTTCATTATATCCTCCTTGGATATCTATCTCTTTGGGACTAGTTTCATATATTGCCATTGCTTTTTGGCAAGCTCAAACAAATTTAAGTGAAGCACATGAGCATAAAGATTTCATCTCTCAAAAAGGTATAAGTGAAGCATGAGAAGATTTCTTAAAAATTTACTAACTCTCAAATTAATCTAAGTGAATCATGAGAGTATTTCTACAAAAATTTCCAAGCACACTGTGCTCAAAAAGATATAAGTGAAGCACTAGAGCAATTCTATAGCTCGAAAAGTTTAAGTGAAGCACATAGAGCAATTCTAACAAATCATAGCATGATTTTGGCTTTCTCAAATAGGTGTGTCCAGCAAGGATACAAAGGAAAAACTAAAAAACAAAGCAAGCAAAGATACAAGATGCTCCAAGCAAAACTCATGATATGTGACGAATAAAAATATAGCTCCAAGTAAGATACTGATGTTCTTTAGAAGAAAGAGGGGATGCCACTTGGGGGCATCCCCAAGCTTAGTTTCTTGTTTCTCTTTGTATATATCTTGGGGGTGCGGTAGCATACCCAATCTTAGGCTTTTACCACTCCTTATTCCTTCATCCATCGTGATCTCACCCAAAACATGAAAACTTCAATCACACAGAACTCAACAAAATCTTCCTGAGATCCGTTAGTATAATAAAGAAAATCACTACTTTAGGTACTGTTGCAAACCCATTCATATTTTATTATTTCATTATACATACTGTATTTTAACTTTACCATGGCTCATACCCTTCAATATAGCCCATAGATTCATCAAAACAAGCACACAATGCAACGAAAACAGAATCTGTCTTAAAAAGAACAGTCTGTAGTAATCTGTACCATACCCATATTTCTGTAACTCTAAAAATTCTGAAATATTAGGAAAACGTAAGTAATTTGTATAACAACACTGTGTTAAACTTTCAGCTCAAGATCACGTTCCAGCAAAAAATGAAAATTCATATACTGGACGCAAAGTTTCTGTTTCAGATTCAGTATCACTTCTACTCATCCTATGAATCATCCTAAAGGCTTTACTTGGCACAAACACTAAATAAACCATAAAAACACAATCATAACAGAGGCATAATTGTGTCAACAATCAAAAACAGAAAGGAAAAATCAAAAATTCATTTATTCATTGGGTTGCCTCCCAACAAGCGCTATCGTTTTACGCCCCTAGCTAGGCATAACGCATAGATTCAAGTATTGTCATCTTTGGTTTTGGATCCATAGGATGCCCTCATGATTGATTCATATGGTGGATTAATTCTTGTTCTAGGGAAGTGTTCCATACCCTTTATCAAGGGAAATTGAAAATGAATATTGCCTTCTTTCATATCAATCACGGCACCTATAGTGCGTAAAAACGGTCAACCAAGTATAATGGGACAAGACGGATTGCAATCGATATCAAGCACAATAAAATCAATAGGCAGATAGTTCCTATTTTCAAGAATAAGAACATCATTAATTCTTCCCAAAGGCTTTTTAATAGTAGAATCCGCCAAGTGCAAATTAAGAGAACATTCTTCAATGTTGGTAAGACCAAGCACATCACATACAGATTTCGGAATCGTGGAAACACTACCACCCAAATCACACAAAGCAAAGCATTCGTAATTTTTAATCTTGACCTTAATGGTAGGATCCCACTCATCATGTAATTTTCTAGGAATAGAAATCTCCAATTCCAACTTTTCTTCAAAAGATTTCATCATGGCATCAACGATATGTTTAGTAAAAGCTTTAGTTTGCTCATAAGCATGGGGTGAATTCAACATGGATTGCAAAAAAGAAATACATTCAATCAAAGAGAAACTATCATAATTAAAGTCTTTGCAATCCAAGATAGTGGGCACATCACTAGTTAAAGTTTTGACCTCTTCAAACCCACTTTTATCAAAAATTTCATCAAGATTTTCACCCTCCAAATAATTGGGACGCCTTCTAGCTAAAGTTGACTCTACTTCAGTCCCTTCATTATCAATTTTAACATTACTAAACAAGGAATCAATAGAATAAACACCAATCACTTTAAGATCTTCATCTTTTTTACGAAGGCAATCACTAGAAAACGTTTTTTCTAAGATTTCTCTTTTAGCTCTAAGCATAGCGGTTCTTTTCTTACTTTCATCCATATAGACATATAAAGCTTTAATAGATTCATCAATCTTAGGCACAAAAGCTTTCAACTTGAGATTTTCAACATCATGAGAAATTCTATCAATGCTTCTAGACATATCATCAATCTTATTCAACTTTTCCTCTATTGTAGTATTGAAAGCCTTTTGCGCATTGATAAATTGTTTAATATTACTCTCAAGATCAGAGGTGTTCCTATTATTGTTGTAGGAAGAATTGCCATAGGAATTACCATAATTATTAGAGGAATTTCCAGGAAAAGGCCTAGGATTAAAATTACCTCTATAAGCATTGTTTCTTATTGAAAGTGTTTCGAGAGACAAAATTCACATCTACGGAATCGCTATTTTTTTCAATCAAGGTAGACAAAGGCACATCATTAAGATACATAGGAGCATTTTTACTAGCAACCAATTTCATCAAAGCATCAACTTTATCACTCAAAGTACTAATTTCCTCTACCGAATTAGCTTTTTTACTAGTAGGTGCTCTTTCGGTATGCCATTTAGAATAATTATCCATGATATTATCTAGCAATTTAGTAGCTTCACCCAAAGTAATCTCCATAAAAGTACCACCCGCGGCGGAATCTAAAAGATTTCTAGAGACAAAATTCAATCCCGCATAAATTTTTTGTATTATCATCCAAAGATATAAACTATGAGTAGGACAATTTCTTAGCATCAACTTAATTCTTTCCCAAGATTGTGCAACATGTTCATGCTCAAGTTGCTTAAAATTCATGATTTGTGTCCTAAGGGAAATAATTTTCGCGGGTGGAAAATATTTAGTGATAAAAGCATCTTTGCACTTATTCCAAGAATCGATACTATTGCGAGGCAAAGAGGAAAACCAAATTTTAGCACGATCTCGCAAGGAAAAAAGAAATAGTTTCAATTTAACAATATCCTTGTCCACATCTTTTTTCTTTTGCATATCACACAATTCTACGAACGTGTTTAGATGGGACGCGACATCCTCATTAGGAGTACCGGCAAATTGCTCTTTCATGACAAGATTCAGCAAAGCGGCATTAATATCACAAGACTCCTCACTAGTGGCGGGAGGAGCAATCGGAGTACTAATAAAATCATTGTTATTAGTATTGGAAAAATCACACAACTTGGTGTTCTCTTGAGTCATCGTGGCTACGCAAACAAGATTGCAAACAAGGAAGAGATCCGGCAAGAAAAAGGCAAACGAAGAAGAGGGCGAATAAAACGGCAAATTGGTGAAGTGGGGGGAGGAAAATGATAGGCAAATGGCAAATAATGTAACTGCAAGGAGATGAGATTTGTGATTAGGAACCTGGTATATGATGGTGAAGTCCCCTCGGCGCCTACGATAGGCACGTAGAAGAGACCACTTCCTCCCCGGCAACGGCACCAGAAATTCCTTTGACGTGGCTTGAGACTGTGTCGGTATTTCCCCAAAACGGAAGGGATGATGCAGCACATCAACGGTAAGTATTTCCCTCAGTTATGAAATCAAGGTTATCGAACCAGTAGGAGGATCACCACCACCCAATAAGCAGCACCTGCACACAAAAAACAAATACTTGCAACCCGACGCGAAAGAGAGGTTGTCAATCTCTCTACGGTAATAAGATAGATTAGGTAGTGATAGATAGGAGAGATAGATCTCTCAAGAACACAAATAAAAAGAGTAAATATGCAGCAATATATTTTTGGGTTTTTCGTTTTGTAGATCTGAAAACAAAGAGTTCAAAAACGTAAATCGGAAAGCAATATGATGGAAAAGTAGACCCGGGGGCCGTAAAGTTCACTAGTGGCTTCTCTCATGAGTATAGCGCACGGTGGGTGAACAAATTACTGTTGGGCAATTGATAGAAAATCGAATAGTCACGACGATATCCCAGGCGATGATCATTATATAGGTATCACGACCAAGATAGATAGACCGACTCCTGCCTGCATCTACCTCTATTACTCCACACATCGACCGCTATCCAGCATGCATCTAGTGTATTAAGTTCATGGAAAAACGAAGTAATGCAATAAGAACGATGACATGATGTAGACAAGATCTATTCATGTAGGAATAGACCCAATCTTGATATCCTTAATAGCAACGATACATGCGTGTCTTGCTACCCCTTCTGTCACTGGGAAAGAACACCGCAAGATCGAACCCATCACAAAGCACCTCTTCGCATGGCAAGAAAAATCAATCTAGTCGGCCTAACTAAACCAAAGATTCAGAGAAGAAATACGAGGCTATAAGTAATCATGCATATAAGAGATCAAAGAAGACTCAAATAATATTCATGGATAGAAACTGATCATGAACTCAAAATTCATCGGATCCCAACATACACACAGCAAAAGTTTACATCAAATAGATCTCCAAGAGACCATTGTATTGAGAATCATAAGAGAGAGAGAAGAATCCATCTAGCTACTGCCTACGGACCCGTATGTCTATTGTGGACTACTCACGCATCATCGGATAGGCACCTATGAGGAAGATGAACCCCTCCGTGATGGTGTTTAGATTGGATCTCGCGATTCTGCAACTTGCGGCAGCTGGAATTGTGTTTCGTCGACTCCCCTAGGGTTTTTGGAATATTTGAGAATTTATAGGCATCAGAGGCGGTGCGGAGGGGCCCCGTGGAGGGCACAACCCATCAGGGCGCGCCGGGGGCCCCCTGGCGCGCCCTGGTGGGTTGTGCTCCCCAAAGCCCACCTTCCTGGCTCTTCTTTAGCCCACTGGGTATCTTCTGGTCCAGAAAAAATCTCCAAAAAGTTTCATCGCGATTGGAGTCCGTTTGGTATTGATTTTCTGCAAAGTAAAAAACAAGCAAAAACAGCAACTGGCACTTTGGCACTATGTCAATAGGTTAGTCCCAAAAAATGATATAAAGTTGTTATAAAATGATTGTAAAACATCCAAGAATGATAATATAATAGCATGGAACAAGCAAAAATTATAGATACGTTGGAGACGTATCAGACCCCAGTCATCCCACCTCAAACACTGAATAGGCAGCAGCTGAGGCAGCCAGAGCCACTAGTGCTCTAGTGCCAAGGACTAGGAACGAGAAGATGGATCTTCTGATCAGTAGAGTTCAAGGCATGCTGAAGGATATCAAGGACATTCTGGCAAATCAGCATAGTCCTGTGAGGATCATGGAAAACAAGATCAAGACACTCAATGACAAGGTAGATGGACTGACCAAGACAGTGAATGAGCTCAAGCAGGAAGTGGATGGAGTGCCCAAACCCCACACTTCATCTAACAGTGACGATGATGACACTTCACCTCTCAGGCCATGCACCCAGTTCAGGACCCAAGCGAGAAATCCTACAGTGCCAGCACCAGAGTTGAGGACGTCTTCTTCAGCACCTGCTACAGCCCCATCAGCTCAAGCACCTCCAGAGTCCACTCCACCACCGTAGATAACTTTAGCTGATGCCTTCGTGAATGCTCTTCTCTCGACTCCGTCGACAGCTACAGGCACCGCTTCATCATCTCAGGGAGGAGATCCAGCCCAGAGCGACGTTTAGCTATATAGCTTTGAACTTTTTTGTAACTTGTTGCCAAAGGGGGAGAAGTTATAGATCATAGGGCTTCGAGAGAGAGTGTTGCTTTGTTTTCTCTCTGCACTTTTGAAAACAATTGGTTTTATCGTTTGATGTTGCAAACTTTATCGGTGTTACATCATATATGCTTGTGTGATGCTACTATTGCCTATCGTTGATATCTATTGATGATCATTCACTTAATGCTTTGGTGTGATGTGCTTATGTATTTCATTCATATTAATTTTGGAGCACCACCAAGTTGTATGTGACATGGAAGAGCAACCCATGATCCTAATCGATTGTGCATTTGCATTCAAATACAAATTTAAAATAATGCACAAATTTAGGGGGAGCGCTTGCTTATCACATACCTCTCAAAGCGACGATGCTATTAATTGTTTATATCTCTCATCGAAGCTTTGATCTATATGTTCTCATCAATTACCAAAAAGGGGGAGACTGAAAGCACAACGTCTCCCTAGGTGGTTTTGGTAATTAATAACAACATATACTTCATTGGACTAATGCTTTCCACTAAGTATATCTCAGGAAAAAGTTCAATGATGGCTTGGCAAAGGATTGTGAGGAGATACCCCAAGATGCAAGGCATGGATTGGCAAAGCTTCAAGCTAGAAGACTCTACATTTTACTTTGTGATAAATCACTTTGAGTCCATAGGAAAGCCAATACTATTAAAAGGGGGTAAGGTATTGTTGGTGAACAATTTGCTCCACGTGCACAAGTGCTAGCCACCAAAAACACCAACAAGCTCTCCCACAAAGATTATGTCTATATATCCTTTCACTCAAAATCGGTGCCACCAACATTTCCATATTGGCTACACCGAGTTTAAACCCTAGACAGAAACCCTAGCCACAAGCCAATCTCCGTACTACCAAGTTTTGTATCGGTGCCACCGATTTCTAGTGACCAACTTTCTATTAGCAGTTTCACAAGAATCGGAATTTCCGAAAATTGTGAATCGGTCTCACCGAGTTTGGGAACTTCCCTCGGCCACTCATATCGGTACCACCGAGATTTATATATCGGTTCCACCGAGATTCCTAAAGTTGCCACATTTTGAACACTTCGGTGCCACCGAGTTTTCACTTCGGTTTCACCGAGTTGCTCAATAATGGTGTAACAGTTGGATTTTTGGAGAAGCCTATATATACCCCTCCACCACATCCCACTCGAAAGAGAAGCACTCAGAACTATTCCATACTTGCCCCATCCAATTTTTTGAGAGAGAACTACCTACCCTTGTGTTGAGATCAAGATCATCCACTCCAATCATATGGATCTTGATTTCTAGCCTCCCCAAGTTGCTTTCCACCCAATCAATCCCTTCCACCAAGCCAAATCTGTGAGAGAGTAATTGAGTGTTGAGGAGTCTATCATCTTGAAGCTCAAGAGCAAGGAGTTCATCATCATTATCAAGCCTATTACCTTTTGGAGGGTGGTACCTCCTAGATTGGTTAGGTGTTGCTTGGGAGCCTCCTACTTCGTGTTGTGGAGTTGAACCATGAAGTTTGTACGGGCAAGGAGATCGCCTACTTCATGAAGATCTACCCATAGTGAGGCTAGTCCTTCGTGGACGGAAGCCGTTATGGAATAGTCAAGTTTGCTACTTTGTGGACACTTATGGGCGGAGCCCTCCGTGGACTCTCGCGACCGTTACCCTTTGACGTGGCTTGGACTGCGTCGGTATTTTCCCAAAGAGGAAGGGATGATGCAACACAGTGACGGTAAGTATTTCCCTCAGTTATGAAACCGAGGTTATCGAACCAGTAGGAGGTTGACCACCACCCAATAAGCAGCACCTGCACACAAACAACAAATACTTGCAACCCGACGCGAAAGAGAGGTTGTCAATCTCTCTACGGTAAATAGATAGATTAGGTAGTGATAGATAGGAGAGATAGATCTCTCAAGAACACAAATAAAAAGAGTAAATATGCAGCAATATGTTTTTGGGTTTTTGGTTTTGTAGATCTGAAAACAAAGAGTGCAAAAAACGTAGATCGGAAAGCAATATGATAGGAAAAGTAGACCCGGGGGCCGTAGGGTTCACTAGTGGCTTCTCTCATGAGTATAGGACACGATGGTTGAACAAATTACTGTTGGTCAATAGATAGAAAATCGAATAGTCATAACGATATCCAAGGCGATGATCATTATATAGGCATCACGTCCAAGATAGATAGACCGACTCCTGCCTGCATCTACCTCTATTACTCCACACATCGACCGCTATCCAGCATGCATCTAGTGTATTAAGTTCATGGAAAAACAGAGTAATGCAATAAGAACGATGACATGATGTAGACAAGATCTATTCATGTAGGAATAGACCCCATCTTGTTATCCTTAATAGCAACGATACATGCGTGTCTTGCTGCCCCTTCTGTCACTGGGAAAGAACACCACAAGATCGAACCCATCACAAAGCACCTCTTCCCATGGCCAGAAAAATCGATCTAGTTGGCCTAACTAAGACAAAGATTCGAAGAAGAAATACGAGGCTATAATTAATCATGCATATAAAAGATCAAAGAAGACTCAAATAATATTCATGGATAGAAACTGATCATGAACTCAAAATTCATCGGATCCCAACAAACACATCGCAAAAGTTTACATCGAATAGATCTCCAAGAGACCACTGTATTGAGAATCATAAGCGAGAGAGAGAGAAGAAGCCATCTAGCTACTGCCTACGGACCCGTAGGTCTATGGTGGACCACTCACGCATCATCGGAGAGGCGCCTATGAGGAAGATGTACCCCTCCGTGATGGTGTTTAGATTGGATCTCGCGGTTTTGAAACTTGTGGCGGCTGGAATTGTGTTTCGTCGACTTCTCTAGGGTTTTTGGATTTTCTGGGAATTTAGGGGGTGCCCGAGGTGCCCAGCACCCACCAGGCTGTGCCACTGGGCCTCTGGTGCGCCCTGGTGGGGGCTGTCCACCCTGGGCCCCTCTTCGGGTGATCTTTGGCCCATCTGGTTTCTTCTGGTCCGTAAAAATCCCCGCAACGTTTCATCTCTGTTTGGTACTGATTTTCTACGAAGTAAAAAACAAGCAAAAACAACAACTGGCACTTTGGCACTATGTCAATAAGTTAGTCCAAAAAAATGATATAAAGTTGTAATAAAATGATTGTAAAACATCCAAGAATGATAATATAATAGCATGGAACAAGAAAAAAATTATATATACCTTGGAGACGTATCAGCATCCCCAAGCTTAATTCCTACTCGTCCTCGAGTAGGTAAATGAGAAAAACAGAATCTTTGATGTGGAATGCTGCCTCTAACATGTTCATCATATTCTTTTCTTCTTTGTATAGCATGGACATCTGGACTTGTAAATGATTCAAAGCAATAGTCTAGTTTTAACATAATGACTTCAATACTCAAGCATGTCAACAAGCAACCATGTCTTTCAAAATATCAACACTAAAGAAAGTTATCCCTAGCCCAACATGCTCAATCATTGATCCATTCATGAAACACACTCAAATATTAGCTATGCCCAATGCTCAAGTACGATCATAGTGCCCCCTAGTTGGTGCTTATAAGAGAAGATGGAGACTCAAAGCAAAAATAAAAATTGCATAAAGTAAATAGATAGGCCCTTCGCAGAGGGAAGTAGGAATTTGTAGAGGTGCCAGAGCTCAATAAATTGAGAGAGAAAAAATATTTTTGGTGGCATGCTTTTCCTATCAACGAAAATGACAAAGTAGCTCACAATACTTTCCATGCTAGATATATCATAGGCGGTTCCCAAACAGAAAATAAAGTTTACTCCTTTTTCCACCAAACTTTCACTTTCCATGGCGGGCCATATCCACGGTTGCCTTCCATACCAACACTTTCCAAGGAATTTATTATTTGACAACGCAAAGTAAATATTTTTTTCTTTTTCATTTCGGGAATGCGCATCCCTATTACCGTCGCACTCTCGTGCAATGACAAGTGAATAAACACTCATCTTGAGAATAACACATCTAGCCTGGAAAAATATTGGACACTCCCCACAGTTTCATGAGCGGTACGGGCACACAAAAGAGAAAAGTTATTTTGAAAATTTAGAGATGGCACATACAAATTTGCTTGGAACGTTTATTTTGAAATTTTAGCCTGTACATTGTAATCTATGTTTTGGAATAAAAGAAAAGGCTGTGGGGTGTTTTCCCCTACAGTAGTTGGTCAAAATTTTTTTTGCTTGGAACGGCATGGAAATACCGCATATAGGTAGGTATGGTGGACTCATAAGACAAAACTTGGTTTAAGGATTTTGGATGCACAAGTAGTATTTCTACTTAGTACAAATGGAGGCTAGCAAATAAATTGGGAAGCAATCAAACCAAGAAACGAAAATTCACATAAGTGAGCATTGAACATAACTAACACCAAACAATGCACCACAAGTAGGATGTAACTTCATTGCATAACTATTGACTTTGGTGCATGCATAGGGAATCACAAACCTTAACACCAATATTCCTACTAAGCATAATTACTCACTAACATGACTCACATATTACTAGCATCATGTTTCAAAACTATTATAAGGATCAAGTTTAATTTGTCCAATGATCTTCATGAAAGTTTTTATTATATCCTCCTTGGACATCTATCACTTTGGGACTAGTTTCATATATTGCCATTGCTTTTTGGCAAGCTCAAACAAATTTAAGTGAAGCACATGAGCATAAAGATTTCATCTCTCAAAAAGTTATAAGTGAAGTATGAGAGGATTTATTTAAAATTTTACTAACTCTCAAATTAATCTAAGTGAAGCATGAGAGTATTTCTACAAAATCTTCCAAGCACACCGTGCTCAAAAAGATATAAGTGAAGCACTAGAGCAATTCTAACAAATCATAGCATGATTTTGGCTTTCTCAAATAGGTGTTTACAGCAAGGATACAAAGGAAAAACTAACAAACAAAGCAAGCAAACATACAAGATGCTCCAAGCAAAACACATGATATGTGACGAATAAAAATATAGCTCCAAGTAAAATACTGATGGTCGTTAGAAGAAAGAGGGGATGCCACTCGGGGGCATCCCCAAGCTTAGTTGCTTGTTACTCTTTGGATATATCTTGGGGGTGCTGTAGCATCCCCAAGCTTAGGCTTTTGCTACTCCTTATTCCTTCATCCATCGTGATCTCACCCAAAACTTGAAAACTTCAATCACACAAAACTCAACAAAATCTTCGTGAGATCTGTTAGTATAAGAAAGCAAATCACTAATTTAGGTACTGTTGTAAACCCATTCAAATTTTATAATTGCATGATACCTACTGTATTTTAACTTTACCATGGCTTATACCCTCCAATACAAACCATAGATTCATCAAAACAAGCACACAATGCAACAAAAACAGAATCTGTCTCAAATAGAACAGTCTGTAGTAATCTGTACCATACCCATACTTCTGTAACTCTAAAAATTCTGAAAAATTAGGACAACGTAAGGAATTTGTATAGCAACACCGTGTTAAACTTTCATCTCAAGATCACGTTCCAGAAAAAAATTAAATTCATATACTGGACGCAAAGTTTCTGTTTCAGATTCAGCATCACTTCTACTCATCCTATGAATCATCCTAACGGTTCTACTTGGCACAAACACTAAATTAACCATAAAAACACAATCTTAACAGAGGCATAATTGTGTCAACACTCAAAAATAGAAAGTAAAAAGTAAAAATTTATTTATTCATTGGGTTGCCTCCCAACAAGAGCTATCGTTTTACGCCCCTAGCTAGGCATATTGGATAGATTCAAGTATTGTCATCTTTGGTTTTCGATGAGGAACTTTTGTCAAGAGGTTTTGCAAATAAAACTTGAAACACATCATTCATAGCAATCTTAGCACTATCAAGTTGTCCCTCTACATACCCCCTTTGATTACCGGCTACGATCCAAGAATATTGTTCGTTTACATCATTAAATACTTGTTGGATCATATCTAAACTGGGGACTTACTTTTTGAGATTATCATCAAAGATTTGATTATTTCCAAGAAAATATCTCATCATGTAATCACTATTGTAAAGGATTTCTCCTATTACCGGTTTTTCACGGCTCATACCATAAAAGTCAAAGATCTCCCTAGCTTCCCGTACTATATGATCGAATTCATGCATGAGAACAAGGGTAGCCAACTTCTTAGGCTTAGGATTCTTAATGACGGGTAGCTCATAAAACAATCCTTGCAAGGTAGAATGGGTACGAATAAATCTATTTTCAAGTTTTAGAACTGAAACCGAGATAGCTTCCGCATAAGATTTAGTTCTTTTCAGAATAGGGGTATCATCGAGAGTCAAATTCCCAACGCAATTAAAAAAACTCTTGAATAGTTTCTTTTCCTATAACGTTCCCTTGCCCCAAAACAAAAGTTTTAGAATCAAGATTGGCATAACATCCAATTTTAGGAGTCCTGCCGTCATCCATTTCTGTCCTACCAAAATCACTCATGGTGACAAGCAAACAAGAGATCTGACGAGAAAAAAAAGGCAAACGAAAAAGGGGGCGAAGAAAATGGCAAATTGGTGAAGTGGGGGAGAGGAAAATGAGAGGCAAATGGCAAATAATGTAATTGCAAGGAGATGAGATTTGTGATTAGGTACCTGGTAGATGATGATGGAGTCCCCTCGGCGCCTACGATAGGCACGTAGAAGAGACTGCTTCCTCCCCGGCAACGGCGCCAGAAATTCCTTTGACGTGGCTTGGACTGCATCGGTATTTCCCCCAAGAGGGAGGGATGATGCAGCGCAGCGATGGTAAGTATTTCCCTCAGTTATGAAACCAAGGTTATCGAACCAGTAGGAGGATCACCACCACCCAATAAGCAGCACCTGCACACAAACAACAAATACTTGCAACCCGACGCGAAAGAGAGGTTGTCAATCTCTCTACGGTAAATAGATAGATTAGGTAGTGATAGATAGGAGAGATGGATCTCTCAAGAACACAAATAAAATGAGTAAATATGCGGGAATATGTTTTTGGGTTTTTGGTTTTGTAGATCTGAAAACAAAGAGTGCAAAAAACGTAGATCGGAAAGGAATATGATAGGAAAAGTAGACCCGGGGGCCGTAGGGTTCACTAGTGGCTTCTCTCATGAGTATAGCGCACGGTGGGTGAACAAATTACTGTTGGGCAATTGATAGAAAATCAAATAGTCATGACGATATCCAAGGCGATGATCATTATATAGGCATCACATCCAAGATAGATAGACCGACTCCAGCCTACATCTACCTCTATTACTCCACACATCGACCGCTATCCAGCATGCATCTAGTGTATTAAGTTCATGGAAAAACGGAGTAATGCAATAAGAACGATGACATGATGTAGACAAGACCTATTCATGTAGGAATAGACCCCATCTTGTTATCCTTAATAGCAACAATACATGCGTGTCTTGCTGCCCCTTCTGTCACTGGGAAAGAACACCGCAAGATCGAACCCATCACAAAGCACCTCTTCCCATGGCAAGAAAAATCGATCTAGTTGGCTTAACTAAACCAAAGATTCAAAGAAGAAATACAAGGCTATAAGTAATCATGCATATAAGAGATCAAAGAAGACTCAAATAATATTCATGGATAGAAACTGATCATGAACTCATAATTCATCGGATCCCAACAAACACATCGCAAAAGTTTACATCAAATAGATCTCCAAGAGACCATTGTATTGAGAATCATAAGATAGAGAGAAGAAGCCATCTAGCTACTGCCTACGGACCCATAGGTCTATGGTGGACTACTAACGCATCATCGGAGAGGCACCTATGAGGAAGATGAACCCCTCCGTGATGGTGTTTAGATTGGATCTCGCGGTTCTGGAACTTGCGGCGACTGGAATTGTGTTTCGTCGACTCCTCTAAGGTTTTTGGATTTTCTAGGAATTTATAGGCATGATAGTCCGTTGAGGGGGTGCCCGAGGTGCCCAGCACCCACCAGGCCGTGCCAGGGGGCCTCTGGCGCGCCCTGGTGGGGGCTGGCCTCCCTGGGCCCCCTCTTCGGGTGATCTTTGGCCCATCTGGTTTCTTCTGGTCCATAAAAAATCCACAAAAATCCCAGCAGTGTTTCATCTCTGTTTGGTACTGATTTTCTGCGAAGTAAAAAAACAAGCGAAAACAACAACTGGCACTTTGGCACTATGTCAACAGGTTAGTCCCAAAAAATGATATAAAGTTGTAATAAAATGATTGTAAAACATCCAAGAATGATAATATAACATCATGGAACAAGAAAAAATTATAGATACGTTGGAGACGTATCACCCTCCGTGGGTTGAAGACTCCATAAACGTGGATGTACGATAGCGCCACCTATCGAAACCACGGGAATAATCTCCGTGTCTACAATTGTGTTTGATCTTCTAACCCTTACCTCTATTACATGTGCTTGTCCTTACTTTCCGCTGCTATACTCGTAGACATGCATGTGTAGGGTGTGCTAGACTTGCTACAATTGCTAAAATATGCCCACAACTAAAATTGGGAATAGGTAGAATTTTTAATTGGTCAAGTAGTCTAATCACCCCCCCTCTAGACATACTTTCGATCCTACAAGATGTTGAATCCATGGTTGTGAAACTGCAGAAATGGCTTAAATAAGAGATGAAGCCGAAGGCTGAATCCGATCTTACAATGGCTCGGTTTGAAGAGTCTGCACGTGAAGCACATGATCATCTTGAGCAGGCCGTGAAAATTTTTGAAGAAGAAAAAGGCGCCCTCTTGAAGCGTGCTGAAAATGCTGAGAGTAAACTTGGTCCTTTGAAGGAAAACTATGCCACCCTTGCGAAACAGATAAACGAGATGCTGACGGCCATCTTCGGTATGTACTCCTAGCTCTTTCACTTGAATTGTCGGGTTATGATTCTATGGCTGCTCATTATGTCGGTTGCTTTTGTACACAGGACGAAAAGAACACACCCTTGTGGAATGGCCTATTGTGAAATTGAAGGCAATGTTCACATATGTAGAGCAACTCTTCACAGGATCTATCCACTCCATAATGGCAGTCAAACATTTGAAGTACCCACCCAGAAGCATCAAGGACATGTTGAAGTAGTTATCAACCGTGCCACAATGGATCACAGAGACCCTGAAATCAGCGGCTCATGGAGGAGCGAACATGGCTCTTGCGCGTGGAAAGGCATATTTGCCTGAGCTAGATCTGGAGGCTCTGAAAGATGGCTTTCCTGAATACAAGATGGACGGCTCAGAGTTTACTCATGCTGATTTCGCCAAGTGCTTCAAGGAGACTCGGCCGTTGGTGACTCTTATAGCTAAAGAAGTTAGCTTGTCGTAGTATCATCCGGCATATTCCAACGAGAATGAGCATATCAATGCACCCGGAGATGAGCCGTCAGAGCTGGTGCCGCCTCGACGTAAGAGACCCTTTCCTCCTGATGTTGATGTGTCAAGTCTTATTGAGGGGACTTCAAATTTTGAATCTTTACTGTCAATTCTGTGGCAACAAAAAGACCAGCAGGGTGAAGACGAAGATGAGCCGGCAGAAGCGGATCCAGAGGCGGCTCAAACTTGAAGGCAGGTCACCAGAGATGAATTAGTCGCCAGGCGGCTCAAGCCCCCAAGTGTTGGGCAGGAAACATGAATATTTGTTGGCTCCTGTTTTGAGCCTGTAATAGGGGTAGCTTAAAAACTCTGAAATGCTCTGTCGTGCCTTCGTGGACGTTCTGCACTTATCTTGTTGTGGTGAAACTGGTCACGAAACCTTGATATTTTGATCTGTTTGCCAAAATGTTGTTGCCCTGCTCTTTTGCTGGCCTCTGAATATCTGTGTTGTGCTCAATGAGACTTTGATTGAATCAAATAGATCAAAACGAGCCGGCAAAAAGGCTTGCTTGAAAGGCTTAAGTCTTGATTGAACTATTCCACAACATTGTTGCAGAATATGTGTGTTTGAACTGGTCATAACGTGGCTGCAATTTGTAACCCATACGCCCATTTATGAACCAGTAACGAGAACAACATTGTACCTGAAAATTTATAATGTAATGATAGAAAATATTGTAATAACATGAAGAATTGTTAATAAGCCGGGTCAGTTAGACTTGGCAGAAGAGACTGGCTTTCGAGGCTCAAGTCTTGCTTCAATGAAGAGGTTATGATAACCCATGGTTTATCCTAGCTTTCTGTGTGCCCGCTCTCACATGACTCAAGCCGTGCTTTAACCTTTATAAGTTCAGGGTCCAGATGGATTGACTTATCAAGAGTACACAGGTTCACCTGATCGGAGTCGCATCAAGAAAATAGGCAGGTTTAACCATATTTTGGCGGCTTATAACCTAGTCAGGAGGGATATTAAAGGATGACTCGTTGAGTTGGAAGCCCCCAAGTGACTTATGTTTCAAAACATAAAGACTCATGCTCAATTTGTAGGCTGAAACGACAGAGACCCCGAGTTTTGGGTGTGCCGGCTGTATTATATTTGAACATAAAGAAGTATGTACAAAATTTGCAGGGGGGTTACAAAAAAGAAAAAGGAGCCGGTAGCTCTAAGTATAATAAGGCCGCAGGTGAGCAATGTTCCAGAGCCGGGTTGTTTCTTCTTCGGAGGTATATGATCCTTCTCGTAAATCTATCAGATAATATGAACCATTATTGAGGTTTCTGTTGATGACGAAAGGGCCCTCCCAAGGTGGGGATAGTTTGGGCATCCCTGTTTGATCTTGAATCATACGGAGCACTAAGTGGCTTTCTTGAAAAGTACGGCTTCGGACTCTACGGCTGTGATAGCAACGTAGGTCTTGCTGATATATAGCATAACTGGCTGCTGCTAAGTCACGTTCTTCTTCCAAGGCATCCAAAGAATTTTGATGTGCTTGCTCATTAGCTGCCTCAACGTAAGCAGCGACTCGAGGCGAATCATGGCGAATATCGCTTGGTAAAACCGCCTCAGCTCCATAAACAAGGAAAAACGATGTATATCCAGTGGAGCTATTTGGAGTTGTGCAAATACTCCAAAGAACTGCGGGGAGTTCTTCAACCCAACAACATGGAGTGCGCTCGAGTGGAACCATAAGCCGGGGTTTGATCCCTCTGAGAATCACCTAATTAGCTCGTTCGGCCTGTCCATTGGATTGTGGATGTGCAACTGCGGCCAGGTCAAGCCGGATGTACTCTCGCTGACAAAATTGTTCCGTAGCTCATTTGGACAAATTGGTACCGTTATCAGTGATGATACTATGAGGATAGCCAAAACGGAAGATCAACTTCTTCAAAAACTTGACTGCAGTTTCTGCGTCACAATTGCTGATTGGTTCCGCCTCGACCCACTTAGTGAACTTATCAACCGCCACCAACAGGTGGGTTTTCTTGTCAGAAGACGACTTGAATGGGCCGACTATGTCAAGCCCCCAAACTGCAAATGACCAAGTAATTGGGATCATACGCAACTCTTGAGCCGACACATGAGCTTGTCGACCGATCTTTTGACATCCATCGCACTTGCGCACAATGTCTTCTGCGTTTGCATGAGCCGTCAGCCAATAAAACCTGTCGTGGTTTTGTCACGGCAGATGTCCGAAGACTTAGGTTCGAGGCCATCGCCATAGCAGTGGACTCAAAGGGGTTGATCGGGACGAAGGACACGAGTTTACCCAGGTTCGGCCCCTCAAGTAGAGGTAAAAGCCTACGTCCTGCTTGTGTTGTATTAACTGGAGTATCGATTACAAGGGAGCGGATTGCTTGACCTAGCTCTCGATTACTTGGTTTCTTGTCTAAGCCGCCCCGGGGTCCAGCCTTTATATAAGAGGTCAAGGCCCCGGGTTACACGAGTCTCAAACCGACTCACACAGCGTGTCCTATTCTGTCTCTAAGCCGCCATACCATCTTGGGTAAGCCGCCACCGGGCGGCTTAGCCACCCGGGTCTTCACGCCATCTTCCGTCTCTGGGCCCCTGTCAACGGCCCATCTGGTAAGCCGCCCTGGCGGCCTTGCCTGCATCCTTAAGCCCACCTTACAAGTCTTGGGCTTACGAGCCGCCCGGTGTAACCCGGCCCCGCCTGGGCGGGTCTCACCACGGGTTATATCCCCAACATTAGGCCCCAGGTTGATTTGAGCCAGCTCATGTCAATCTTTAACTTTACTTAACGGCGAGTCTTCATTGCGCTGTCGTCTGGAAAGTCAACTTGTAACCCGCCATGACGTCACACGGAATATTCGGAAAAGATTCCATGACGTTTTGCAACGGATCTTTGTCACCGAAAGGTCATCCCGAAAATCAAGGCGCCAATTTACTGTAGCTCCCCACTTTCGCGCGTACGGTTGCCCTTTTCCTTGTAAATAGCGCCACGTGCGCCTCCTCCCTTTCTCCGCCTGTCGCTGTCGTCTCCTTCCTCGCGTGAAGCCTCCCTCTCCAGAGCTCCGCCGCCCGCAACCGAAGACGCGCCGTCGCTCTCCTCGCCGGCCACTGCCTCAGCCCGAAACGGACCTGAGCCTCATCGGCGCCTCCGCATCTCAGAGGTAAGCTCCTCTGATCCTCATTGAATCTGTGTACACTCCCGTTAGGGTTCCGAGTTCTTCCTTGTTCTTGCGAGTTCATCACCATCGATAACCACCGAGGCATCAAGCACTGCCCAAGACCTCGTATCACTACCCTTTGGCTGCGGGCACTCCTCCGAAGTCCATCCCCCACTCATTTTTGTGTCCATATGACACTCATTGTTGCGGGTAGATTGATCTCGTTCATCCACTGTTATTTCTAGGTCGTATTCATTTTCATTTTTTCTTCGCCCGTAGATCTTGCAATGAATAGACAATATGCAAAATCTGTTTTCTGCACTTAGTCATTTTCCCATCCATACCATCTTAGCTTTGTAAGTCGCCATTGTATTGCCGGCTCTCCGCCAATTTTTCTGGCGGCTTAGCTCTTCCACTTACACTGATTATAACTGCATTACACAGCGACTGCTCTTCTTAACCCGCCATTCCTTCTATTTTTGTAGCGTAACCCGCCGTCATGACGAGGACTCCATCCTCCTGTGATTGGGTCAGCTCCGGAGTCACTGAAGAACTCCTAGCTAACTTTGTTGAATCTGGCATGTTACCAAGTAAAGAGGAAATACACTGGCGGGTTCCAGGACCGGAGAAGAGGCCTGAGCCCAAGGAGGGAGAGATCATCATATTTACTGACCACATCCTTCGCGGGTTTCGCCCTCCCGGGTTAAGGTTTTTTCGGGATGTTCTTCACTTCTTCCAGATCCATCCTCAAGACATAGGCCCCAACTCAGTTACCAATATATGCCAATTCCAAGTTTTAACTGAAGTCTATATGCAAGAAGAACCGTCTGTTGACCTCTTCTATGAATATCACTATGCAAACCGCCAGACTGAAATGGCGGCCGGTCCCAGCTTGGAACTTGGTGGTATTACCATCCAAAGACGAAGAGACCTGCCATACCCTTCAGCCACCTTGCCGAGTCACCCCAAGGACTGGAACAAAACCTGGTTTTATTGCCAGGACACCTCCTGAAGGCGAGAATCCCCTGCCGGGTTACCGTCCAACCCGGCTCTGCTTTACCAATGACAACCCCCTCCCAGCACGAATGACAGCCGCCGAGCGAGCAAAGTATGCCTCGGCTTACACCAAGGTCAAGGCTCTGCTGGCTAACGGCTTGACAGGTGTTGACCTAACCCGTTGCTGGGTAAGCTGGAAAATCATGCCGTTGAGCCGGCGTGACCGGCTTATGTGCGAATATACGGGTGAACCCAATGACCCCCTTTGCTTCAAGACAACTCCCTTGACTGACGAAGACATCAACAGTGGCGTCAAGGGACTCCTTGGCGAAAGTCAGGAAGCTTGCGACAAGGTTGAGCTAAAGCCCTTCTATGCCAAGAATCCGGCTCCAGACGTAAGTCTCTTTTCCTTCAATTGATTATACTTATCTTGCACCTTGTAACCTTAACCGGCGGCTTTATATATAGGCCAACTCCCCGTTCTGGAAGAAGAAATTTAACCCGCCGGTGAGAAAGCCTAAGACGAAAACCCCAGCCAAGAAGAAGAAGAAAGCCGCCACTCCAGAGCCGGCCGAAAGTGACGACTCGGAGGTAGAACTTGATTCTCTTGGCCGTCTCTTTATACAGCTTATTGACAATAATTACTCACAGGATGAGACGGAAGCAAGCCACGCCAACGCTCCTGAGGTAATTGATATTTCTGACTCAGAGATCTATTCACAAGACAGAGTACGGCGGGTCGTCCGGAAAGTCCCCTTCTCTCATCCTCTTGCTCACTTAGATCCCAATTTCCTTTTGAAAAAGCAACAGCACAACTCCCGACGCCAGACCCGGAGCGCCGGCTCTGACGACCTCGTGGCCGGGTTACCTCATTCCCCGACTCCTCGAAAACGGCCAGCTGAGGTATCCTTTTACGGAAACATAATTCTCATCAACTTTGCATTGTAATCTTACTGTCTTGTATTACTTTGGATGCCTTCAGGATTCTCCGCCTTCATCTGGCGACTCAACCGCATCAAAGCTGCCCCCAATGAAGATCAACCCGGAGTATGTATATTATTTTGCACTTGAATGTTTTCAATGTCCTTGACATATATATAACCATCAACTGCGCCTTCCAGGGCCCAAGCCAAACGAAGAAAAACTGGCGGGTCTACTGCCGCCCCAATTGCTAAAGAGCCAGTGTTTGCTAAGCCGGCCTCTCCACCAGCCGCAGATACTGAGAAAAACATTCACCAGCCACCTGAGCCGGCGGGTCATGATACGACCGCTGAAAGCCCTGCGAGGGATGATCCTAAACTGCCCAGCCCTTCAATGGCTGATGAAGAAACAGCCCTTCCAGACGTTGCTATTACTGAGACGGGTCACCACACCCCTGAACCCCGTGTATTAACAAGGCACTCTGGCAAAGCTGAAACTTCTTCGCTGGAGGAATTTAATTTGGAACCTACTGTACTGGAGAAGTTTACCGCTGATGAACTTCATGCTGGATTTCTAAACCGCCTGGAGTCAAGCCGGAAGATAGAGCTGAAGTTTGTCAGGCTTATGAAGAAAAAATATGAGGTAGTACTTTTACCAGCCTGTCCTTTATACCCTTTCCTAGCCGCCAAGAGCCGGATTAATATGTCAAATAATAAACCGGGGCTTTCCTTAGCAATACTTTTCATAACTTGAGCTGTAGCCCCCAAGTATCGGGTTTAGTATAAGTAGTAGGCCGATACTCGATGTATAGAGTTTGAACAGTTGTAGCCCCCAAGTCCGGGTTATCATGAAATGATGACCCGGATTCTCATTGGATACTGTATAAATGCTGATTGTAGCCCCCAAGGGCCGGCTTATCTTTTTTTTTTTAAAGATGAGTCGGGACTTTAATTGAAAGACTTGAGCGTGATCTGTAGCCCCCAAGGGCCGGCTTACCTTTTTTTAAAGATTAGCCGGGACAAGCCCTAGAGAACAAATAGACATTAGCCCCCAAGTGTCGAGTATATTGCTTGCAATCTGCTTGAGACTTGTAGCATAATTTCCTCAGTGGTAACTTACCATTAACATTGAACCCCCCTTTTCCTGCTTTTGAATTGTTACAGGATGCTCTAGAGGCGGCTGAGTCTGAAATGGCCAGCCTGAAGAAAAATCTCGATGTGCAACAGACCGCCCGGTCAGAGGCGGAAACCAAGTGGCGGGTTACCGTCGAAGATCTTGAAAAGACGCAAGTGGACTTTGCTCTTTTCAAGAAGAATACTGAAACTCATCAAGCCGCCCTGACCAAGCGTGCAGAAGATGCTGAAGGGCGGCTTGCCACTGTGTCGACAGAGCTGCAGACCCTGAAACAGCATATATCCAGGATGACCTCTGCTATCTTTGGTAAGCATATGGTACTTAATGACCGTCTTGTCCGTGATAAACAATATATCTGGCGGCTTATACCACCAAACCTTTTTTTTTTTTTTTTTTTTTTTTGCAGGTGAAAGGAGCCGCCAGTTATCCTCTGACAGTGTGATGAAGCTGAAGGCAGTGTACTCCTTAGCTGAACAACTCTACTGCGGGACTCTCCTGACCATTAAATCTATGCTGACTGAAAGGAGCATCCCCAAGCACATGAAAGATATCTTAGAGCTGCTGTCCACGCTGCCTAAGAAGATTGATGAGCTCAAAAGATCAGCCGCCAGGCAGGGGGCTCTATCCGCGCTAAGCCGGTGCTTGGCTTTCGCTCCTGAGTTAACTGCTGACGAGATGATGGACGGGTTCCCGTCCAAGAAAGATGACGGCTCGGAGTTCACTACAGAAGACTATGCTCAATGCAGAAAATCTTCCAGGGTTCTTGCCTCCAAGCTGGTGGAGGATCTTGACATGTCAACTTACCAGGCGGCTTACAGCGAGACATCCAAGAAGATACGTGGTCCCACATTTGAATGCAGAGACTTGACCCCCGTGCGCCGTAAGCATTTCTTCGCCCCTGAGATTGATCCGTCTCCTCTGTTTGAGGACGCCCAGTTTGAAGCACTAACACACTGCAACTGGGACGTGGACAATCTTCAGATCGAAGAAGTCGAAGACCCGGAGCAGGATGACCCGCCGTCGAGCTGAACTTGATATTTGATAACCCGGCTTATTGAGCCGCCGATGTGTATAAAACTTTTGGCTGCTTGCCTGGTGAGCTCTCAAAGAGAGCTTTGTAATAGGCTTGTAGAAAAACTCTTTCACTGTCTGACCCGTGCCATCGTGCACGTATGAGTCTTTAATCAATCATAATATATTCCTAGCTTTTCTTCAAGCGGCTTATGATATCAATCTGCACGGCGTCTTACCTTGTAGACAAACCCGGCAATATAAGACTAGACAGAAACATGTTCTGCATCACTGCGAAGGGCGACTTAAAAAGTCTAACCCGGAGGCGTGAAACCTCATTTTCCTTGCCTGCTTTTCCGAATATATAAGCCGGTTCTTCTGAGTGGTCTTAGCTACTTTGAACTCTTAATAAGAGCGTAGCAACCCAGAAAGAGACGCAGCAAATAGAAGAGTTAATCTCGCCGCTGTAAGAGGCCCTTGCAGAGGGTAAGTTATAGAACTCGCTGCACCCCTGACAAAGCGCATCTACTTACAGGCAGGTATAACCCGTAGTTACAAATACAAGAGTTAACCTCGCCGCTGTATGAGGCCTTTGTAGGGGGTAAGTTATAGAACTCGCTGCACCCCTGACAAAGCGCATCTGCATACAGGCAGGCATAACCCGTTTTCACAGATTAGAGGAGGTGAGTTCATGACTCGCTGCACTCCTAGTAATCTTTGTTGATATTATCAACTTTGCACACCAACCTATAAGTCGTCGTCTTGTAAGCCGCCAGTTGATGGTGATATTTGTAGGTAAGGAGCCGATCAAGAAGGTTAAAGCTTAACCCGGTGAGTTAGAAGCCCCCAAATGACTTGTAACTCCGGCTGAAGAGCCTGACCAAGAGGGTTGAAGCCTAACCCGGCGGGTTGAAAGCCCCCAAACGACTGTCGAGGATATTAACTTTCACACCATCTTGTATGAAAAAACAGCAGAAGCCGCCAAGCGGAACGGTGCATCATGGCGACTCGTCTTCTTGGGTAACTTTTAATCCTTCCGCCAATAATGTAGTATCCCCCGAGATCGGGTTATCTTTCTTGCCATGATCAGGGGCTCTCGTTGAAGACGGCCAAGTGTGTCGAGCCATGTCTGTAGCCCCCGAGTCTTAAGTTGACTCGAAGAGGTGACTTGAGAATCTCCAGTGAGGGTTAAGGTCAATTGTGGCGGGTTATAGATGATCCCGTATGAATTGTTTCAATGATCCGGTCGATGGTTCGTCCCGGCTGGTTGTTGAAGTTAACCAAACTGCAGTGGTGGCGACTTGTGCGCCTGTCCGGTCGGGCGGCTCGTGTAAACGAACACTGCACCGATATGCTGATGTCAATCACTGTGGGCGGCGTCTTGCGCGCGTTTATTGGGCGGCTCGTACAGGCGAGCACCGCACCGATATGTTGATGTAGATCACTGTGGGCGGCGTCTTGCGCTCCATGGGGAGCTTTTGTAATAGTTGTAGAGACTAGAATGCCTGAGTCGTGCCTTCGTGCATGTATCTCTCTTGAATAGTCTTGCTATATTGACGTCTTCCATATGCTTCCGCCTCTAAACATGCTTTCAAGGCTTCACGGCGGCTTATCAGAAAAGATAACACCCGCAACATAAATAAGCCAGAGATGTCTTTCATATGCTTCTTGCTGTAAGGGCGGCTTATAACAGCACGACCCGGAGATGTTAACTCATATAGCCTTGCACGGCAGAAAGCCTGGCTTGCGGGTATGCCAAGTCTTCCACGGCAGAAAGCCCGGCTTGCGGGTATGCCAAATCTTGCTTATTGACACTATGTAAGTATGATGAAATGCATGATGCAATGTATGATGCAATGTATGATGCCAAGTATGATGTTCTCTGCTCTTACAAGTCATCCAAAGAGGGGGTAAGTGGCCAACTCGCTGCACCCCAATGTTGGAGAGGTTATCAAAAGAGGGGGTAAGTGGCTAACTCGCTGCACCCCAATTTTGAAAAAAGGTCATCAAAGAGGGGGTAAGTATTCAACTTGCTGCACCCCAATTTGGGAACAATTTATAACAAGAGGGGGTAAGTCCACGACTCGCTGCACCCCAATTGTGTTTCAAGAAAGGGGGTAAGTCCTCGACTCGCTGAACCCCAATTTGGAAAAAACTATCAGAAGAGGGGGTGAGTATTCCACTCGCTGCACCCCAGTTCGACCTTATCGATGCACAATCTTCCGGTCTCGCATGTCTAAGCCGGTTGTAAAAATATGATATTGACCCCCAATTATGCTGTTGGCGGGTCACTCTGCCGCTGGCCTCCGCCGCCAGACTGTTAACTGTGACCTCCATGGTCTCCTGAGTCGCCTGGTCCAGAGCTGCCTGATGGTCCATTACTGATATCATGATGCTGTTGCAGGCTGTAACTCCGGAACTGTCGCATAATATAGCAATCCCTCCATGCATGGCGTGCCGGTTTATCGGGCCGGCTGTGCTCTGGACAAGGTTTATTGAGTATCTCTTCCAAGTTGAAAGAAGCTTTTCGCTTGCAAAAAGGCGGTTTAAAGTTCTCAACGTGAGCTCCTCCCGGGTGCTTATTCTGGGGTTGATTCTTCACTCTCTTGTTATTATCGTCAGTGCCTTCCAACCCGCCATCCGCTGGCTTACGCTTCCGGCTGGCGTTTTGACCCCCTGGGCTCCTATCATGCTTCAGATGACCCGGTATGATTCTTGGGCGAGTCTCCAGTTGCCCAATTTTGGCTTTCAACCCATTTAATTCCTTGTACACCCGAGATTGTGCTTCCTTCATCTGTTGCAGAATGCCATTTATTCTTGTGTGTAACTCTGTTAACTCCGCATTGCGTTCCACCTTTCCCTTAGCTTCCACATTGTCAGTGATGACTCGTGACACGTCCGTTGTAACAAAAGCCGGATTTTCCGGGTCGTAAGGCTCCGGATCAGTGTCTCCATCGGAACAGTTCCCAAACCTCGTCTCACAAGGCGGGTGAAAAAGAGCGGTATGAACACCCGGTTTAAGTCTTGACCCGCCGTTCAGATGGGCCGGTTTAAGCCCTGTGACCTCATATCTTTGCTCACTTGAACTGAATTCCATCTTCTGATCTGCACAACACTCTGACTTGGGGTAAGGCTCGATGTAGCCCCCAAGCCCTCCTTTATTAAACAGACAACCCGATATCGTCTCTCCACTCGAGGACCCATCCTCTGAGCTGATGAAATTTTCTTCCTGTAATATAAAACCTTCCGGCTCTATACTTTGGATAAAGCCAACGACATCATGCTTCCTGCCCGGGTTGACACGGGCGGGTTGCACGCGTCTGGCGGGTTGCTTTTGCCGGGCGGTTTGCTCACGCCGGGCGGATTGCTTGCACCGGGTCGGCTTGATGACGTTGTTGCAGGTGTCCGGCTCGGATTCAGGTCCGCCAACCTCTCCGATGAAGATTTGGTCCTCGCCCAAAGGGACCCGGGAACCATATTCGATTGAGTCGGCCTCAGGACCCCAGCCGGCGTCGTCGATGTAGAGCCGGCCGCGGCGACTCTTGGTTATCCTGCCAACCGCGTACCCCTCGATCCCTGGTAGAGAGCCCTTTGAGAATTCAACACCACCGAGCGCTGGCCCCACGGTGGGCGCCAACTGTCGTGGTTTTGTCACGGCAGATGTCCGAAGACTTAGGTTCGAGGCCATCGCCATAGCAGTGGACTCAAAGGGGTTGATCGGGACGAAGGACACGAGTTTACCCAGGTTCGGCCCCTCAAGTAGAGGTAAAAGCCTACGTCCTGCTTGTGTTGTATTAACTGGAGTATCGATTACAAGGGAGCGGATTGCTTGACCTAGCTCTCGATTACTTGGTTTCTTGTCTAAGCCGCCCCGGGGTCCAGCCTTTATATAAGAGGTCAAGGCCCCGGGTTACACGAGTCTCAAACCGACTCACACAGCGTGTCCTATTCTGTCTCTAAGCCGCCATACCATCTTGGGTAAGCCGCCACCGGGCGGCTTAGCCACCCGGGTCTTCACGCCATCTTCCGTCTCTGGGCCCCTGTCAACGGCCCATCTGGTAAGCCGCCCTGGCGGCCTTGCCTGCATCCTTAAGCCCACCTTACAAGTCTTGGGCTTACGAGCCGCCCGGTGTAACCCGGCCCCGCCTGGGCGGGTCTCACCACGGGTTATATCCCCAACAAAACCCGTGACGGAAAGCCTTCGCCACCAGGGACCGCGAGCCGACGTGGTGTCCACAATCGCCAGTATGGATCTCATTGAGAATCTCTTGGTCTTCCTCAGGGGAAACACGTCGTTGAAAAACGCCGGTGCTGCTTCGCCAATGTAACTCGACATTGACGGTAGTCATTGATTTGGACCGCCGAATTATCTGTCGAGCGATGATTTCCTCCGCTGGGAGCTCACCTCAAGTCAGATAAGCCAAATAGGGTACCGTACAGTCAGGAATAGCATGGAGAGACGCCACCAGGTGTACCTCCGGGTCAGGGATAGTGATATCTTCCTCAGACGATAATTTGACCGAGGGGTTGTGATGCACGTCCAAGAACACATTGGGAGGGATCGGCTTACGCCGAGAACCAAGCCGCAATAGAGAATCCGCAGCCTCGTTGAGCCGGCGATTAATGTGATCGACTTGATACCCTTGAAAGTGTCCCGCCACTTCAGTGACTGCCCGCCGATAAGCCGCCATCAAGGGATCCTATGAATCTGAGGTCCCTGAGACCTGTTGAGCTACCAAATCTGAGTCGCCCAAGCACCTGACCCGGCTAAGGTTCATCTCTTTAGCCATTCTGAGCTCGTGTAAGAGGGCCTCATATTCAGCTACATTGTTAGTACAAGGGAACATGAGCCGTAAAACATAACAAAATTTGTTACCTCGCGGAGAAGACAAGATAACTCCAGCCCCCGAGCCGTCCAATTGCCTGGACCCATCAAATTGTATAGTCCAATACATGTTATCTAGCCTATCCTCTGGGATATGTGGCTCAGTACAATCGTTGATGAAATCCACCAGCCTTTGGGATTTAATGGCCGTACGGGGAGTGTATTTCACCTGGTGAGGCGTTCAATTGCCCATTTAGCAATCCGGCCAGTGGCTTCTCGATTTTGTATAATATCGCCAAGAGGTGCTAAGCTGACCACTATGATTGGATGCTCCTGGAAGTAGTGTTTTAACTTCCGGCTTGCCATAAAGACGCCGAAAACCAAATTTTGCCAATGCTGATACCGCTGCTTGGATAAAGTTAAGACTTCACTGACAAAATAAACCGGCCGCTGTACTGGATATTCCTTTCCTGCCTACTTTCTTTCAACAAGAAATGCAACACTCACCGTCTTTGAATTGGCAGCAATGTACAGGAGCATAGGCTCCTCGTTCATCGGGGCGGCCAGGACCGGTGGCTCAGCCAACTGCCTCTTGAGTGCTTCAAAAGCTTCATTAGTTGCGTCCGTCCACACAAAGTCGCCTATCTTTCTCAACAACTGATAAAGAGGGATTGCTTTCTCCCCTAGGCAGCTTATAAACTGGCTTAACGCCGTAATGCGACCAGCCAAACGTTGACCTTGATTCACGTTGCACAACTTAGCTAGTGAAGTTATGGCCTTGATTTTATCTGGATTAGCCTCGATGCCTCTCTCGGACACCAGAAAACCTAGTAACTTGCCTGCAGGAATGCCAAAAACACACTTGGCCAGCTTGAGCTTCATTTGGTACACTCGAAGATTGTCAAATGTCTCCTTGAGATCATCTAGAAGTGTCTTCTTATTCTGAGATTTTACCATGATATCATCAACATAAGCATGAACGTTACGCCCAATCTGTGGGTGAAGGCAGTTCTGAACGCAACGCTGATAAATCGCCCCCGCACTCTTGAGCCCAAAGGGCATAGAGACATAGAAGAAAGCGCCAAAAGGAGTTATGAAATCCGTCTTTTCCTGATCCTCAATGGCCATCTTGATCTGATGATAACCAGAGTATGCATCCAGAAAGCATAATCGCTCACAACCCGCAGGAGAATGAATGATTTGATCGATGCATGGGAGGGAAAAAGGATCCTTAGGACAATCTTTGTTGAGATCTGTGTAATAAACACACATGAGCCAAGTGCCATTCTTTTTCAGAACAAGCACCGGGTTAGCCAACCACTCGGGGTGAAAACTTCAACGATAAACCCGACAGCTAGGAGCCGGGCTACCTCTTCTCCAATAGCCTTACGTCTCTCCTCGTTAAAATGATGGAGGTATTGATGTACTGGTTTCATCTTTGGATCCACATTAAGTTGGTGCTCAGCGAGTTCTCTCGGGACTCCAGGCATGTCAGAAGGTTTCCATGCAAAGATCTCTCGATTCTCACGGATGAACTCGATGAGCACGCTTTCCTATTTAGGATCCAAGACGGTCCCAATAGTGAACTGCTGAGATGAGTCGCCCGGTGTGAAGTCAATCTGCTTTGTATCCTCAGCTGGCTTAAACTTGAGCAATGACTCAGACTTAGTAGTGGGCTTCTTGAGAGGGCTCATATCAGCAGGATCAACGTTGGCCGTATAGAACTTCAACTCCTCTGCCACACAGGCCGACTCAGCATAGGCCGCATTGCCTTCCTCACACTCCTGCGCTATTTTCCTGTTGCCGCTCATAGTTATGGTACCGTTTGGACCTGACATTTTGAGCTTGAGGTAGATATAACAGGGCTAGGCCATGAAACGAGCATAAGTCGGCCGCCCGAAAAGGGCATGATAAGGGCTCTTTATCTTAACCACCTCAAATTTTAAGGGCTCGCATCGGTAGTTGAACTCATCACCAAAAGCAACGTCAAGCTTAATCTGCCCGATTGGGTATGCCGACTTCCCAGGTACGATACCGTGAAAAACCATAGTTGAAGTTTGCAACCTTTTTTCAGGAAGGTTCATCCGTCGGAAAGTGTCATAATACAGAATGTTGATGCTACTTCCACCATCCATGATGACTTCCATCAAGGTATAACCGCCAAGCTGTGGTGCCACCACCAGAGCGAGAGCACCCGGGTTATAAACCTGCGGAGGATGATCTTCTCGGCTCCAAGTAATTAGGTGCTAAGACCAGTTTAAGTATCTTGGAACTGCCGGCTCTACTAAGTTAACGGCCCTCTGTTTAAGTTTGCGATCCTTTCTGCATGTGCTAGTGGTGAACACATGATATTGCCCACTGTTCAATTGCTTGGGGTTGCTCTGAAACCCGGTTTGATTATTATGTTGCTGGTTGCCTTGGCCAAAGCGCTACCCATTGCCATTGTTCCCCTGATGCTGAAAACCTGCTCCTGAGCCATCCTGGCCAGGGAAACCTGATCCCGCAAATCCACCAGACGAGCCGCCATGCGAGCTGCCCTGACCAAGCTGGCCCGGATGCCCCCCACCATTGCCTCCTTGGTGATTATGGAAAGCCTGGTTGCGGAATTCCTGCATGATATAACAGTTTTCCCATGAGTGTGTAGACGGCTTATCCGGGGTACTATGTTTGGGACAAGGCGCCTAGAGAGCCTCCTCATAATTGCGTGACTTGTTCCCATTGTAAGCTCCTCCCAGGCGGTTGTTGCAACGCTGGTTCTTGAAACCGGTGTTGGTATTAGCAACAAACTCTGACCCACCATCGGGGTGTTTTCGCTTACTATTATTGCCTTGTCCCCTTGGGTGCCCACTGTTCCCATGGTTCTGCTGACCCTTGCCACCGTCGCCTTTCTTGTTCTTGCCAGTTTTGTCTCATCTGAGTCGGGATCCTTCGTTCTGTCTGACTCGGCGTATCTGGTAAGAACATCCATCAAGTCGCCCATATCTTGCACTTTCGTTTGAAACGACCAAGCTTTTGGACCAGCGGCTGAAAGTGGCAATTCTTCTCCAAGATTAGGATGGCTTGAGCTGTCATGATGCTATCCGATGAGTGGGTGATTTCAGCAACCTGGCGAGTCCAATGGTGAGCTGACTCGTCCCTGCGCCAGACACAATGTTGAAGATCCACAATCATCATTGGTCGCTTGCACATTCCTTGGAAATTCTTGGTAAACCGCTCCTTCAGCTCTGCCCAAGTGTTGATGGAATTGGGTGGCAAGTTCTTCAGCCATGTCCGAGCCGGCCCTTCCAGCACCATAGTTAGGTACTTCAGGCACACGGCGTCACTGACATCGAGCATGTCCCCGGCCAGCTCATAACTTTCAATCCATGCTGCCGGCTCGAGGTCTGCTGTGTAATTTGGCACCTTACGAGGACCTTTGAAGTCCTTGGGCATACGCTCGCCATGGAGAGCCGGGGATAAGCAAGAAATCCCAATCGTCCTACTATTCACCCCAGCCCCCGTAGTCGCCGGTTGAGGATGAAGCTGCTGAGCCGCCCGCACTGCCGACGCTTCTGCCTCTGCCTGTCGTGCTGCCCTGGTTGCATTGACAATTGCATGGGCGTTTGACAACACATGCCGGGTCGGGAAGACCTTAGGTTGCTTCCTGCGTCCATTGCTATAAACAGATGGAGATTCCACATGGTGACCTTAATGTGGCTGGCATACAGGGTGGAGTGCATCTGATCATGGTTATAAGAATACTGCGCTTGCTGCACCACTGCTGTTTTCAACATCTCTATGGCGTTCCTGGCCTCAATCTCGACGGGGGTGTTCCCGTGGATGGGAAGTGCCTCTACATTGCGAGTCGCCACTAACATGTTCTCAACGGCGTTGGAGAAGTGTCCTTGCGGCATCTGGAACCGCCATGGTGACGGATGAGCCGGTGATGGTTGAGCCGGATCCGTTTGCCGGGCCGCTTGTCGAGGGAGACCCCCGCGTTCTCGTTCAGCCCCTGGTGTCTGCTGCGGAGTGGGGAATAAACCGGACGGCTTGAGATTCAATGGTAGCCGGCTCTGGTGTCCCCTCTGGTAAACTGCCTCAGAGGCGTCTCGACGAAGCCCGAACTGCCAAGCCTCAGCCTTTAGACGTTCCGACTCGTTATGAATACGAGCCTGTATTTCCGCCATCCGGGCGTTTTAGACATCAATTTCCACCTGCACCTTAGTCATGTGCTCACAGAGTTTTACTAACTTCGTGTTGTGCTCCTCCTGGTTTTCTACAGTGATGGGCGTTTCTACCAGCTTTGCCATCTCGGCCATCAGATCTATCATAGCTTGACCCGACGCCTTGCCTCTTCCGCCAGAGCCGCCAGCTGCAGCCTGCTGACGACGGGTCTTGAGCCGCTGTTGTCCCTGCCATGTAGACAGTAACCTGTCGAGGCGGCTCGTGTGACTCCCTAGGAGCTTCCTCTTTCGAAGAGCCCCCAAGTCTACCATCGTAAAGGGGATAGATCGATTCGGTGTCTCCCATGGAAGATTCGTCATCAGAGTTGACGAGGGTGTCCCAGCTGCCTACCGGCTCATCCGATAGGCTAACTCCCGGAGTGAAGCCAACAAAGACGTGACGTCGGCCGGCTTGACGCCGTCCGGGTTGGGCGCGCCGAGCTGGCTCGATGATGTTGGTGCAGATGTCCGACTCGGGCACCGACGTGCCAATTTTGCCGATGAAGACGTGGATCTTGCCGAAGGGGACCCGGTACCCGTACTAGATTGAGTCGGCATCGGGGCCCCAGCCTGAATCATCGATGTAGAGCTTGCCGCGGCGGCTCTTGGTCGTCTGACCAACAGCGAATCTCCTGAACCCTGGAAGGGCTCCCTTTGAGAACTCAACTCCACCGGGCGAGAGCCCCACGGTGGGCGCCAACTGTCGTGGTTTTGTCACGGCAGATGTTCTCTTATGAGAACTTGAGTGTGAGGCCATCGCAGCTAGGTGGCGACTCAAAGGGGTTGATCGGGAATGAGAGACAAGTTTACCCAGGTTCGGCCCCTCTAATGGAGGTAATAGCCAACGTCCTGCTTTGTGTGTATTGATGATGATCTCGATAACAAAGGTGCGGAATCGCTAACCTAGCTCTCGAGGGCTTGCCTGTTTCTTACTTGATCCCTCTAACAGAGTCCGGGTCGTAAATAACCCATGAACTAATCTAACTCCTCCTTCCCTTGCTCCTCAAGGTAAAAAGGATTTTCTACGTCTTCATATTTAAGCCGGCCGTCCGGACGACGTCGATGAGCCGGCTCACCTAGTGAGCCACATGTCTGGGCCTTGTACTCTTCATGAGCTTCTTCCGTATGGGTCGTCTTAGTGGAGCCCGGGTTTATAATTTAGGCAGGTTATAACCATGAGGTATATCCCCAACACCTGGGTTGTTAAAAGCACAACATGCTCCCTTGGTGGTTTTGATAATTCATGACAACATACATTGTCTCTTGGACTAATACTTTTATCTAGTGTATTTCAGATATAGTCCATGAAGAGAAGGCTTAGCAAAGAGCTATGTGGAGATACCCCAAGATGCAAGGAAATAGATTGGCAAAGCTTCAAGCAAGAGGACTCTACATTTTACATTTGTGAGAAATCACTTTGAGTCCATAGGAAAGCCAATACTATTAAAAGGGGGTAAAGTTTTGTTGGTGACCAAAATGCTCATACGTGCACAAGTGATAGTCACCAAAAACACCCACAAACTCTCCCAGCAAAGTCTATCCAAAGCCAAATACTCAAAATCGGTGCAACCAACATTTCCATCCCGGTGCCACCGATTCTCAACCATTGACAGACTCAGCCAAATCCTAGCCACTTCGATGCAACCGATTCCATACCGGTGCCACCGAGTTTAGGTTGCCAACTTTCTGTTACGCAAATTCACAATATTGGTACCACCGAGATTGTTGGATCGGCGTCACCGAGATTGGGAATCTGACCGTTGGTCACCTTATCGGTGCAACCGAGTTTCCTATATCGGTCTCACCGAGATTCAAAAGTTGCCACCTTTTGGTCACTTCGGTACCACCGAGATTAACACATCGGTGTCACCGAGTTGGTCATTTTGTGTGTAACGGTTGGATTTTTGGGGATGCCTATATATACCCCTTCACCACCACCTACTCGAAAGAGAAGCACTCAGAACTATTCCATACTTGCCCCATCCAGTTTTCTGAGAGAGAGAGGTCAAGATCGTCCACTCCGACCATATGGATCTTGATTTCTAGCCTCCCCAAGTTGCTTTCCACCAATCCCATCTCTTCCACCAAGCCAAATCTGTGAGACAGTGATTGTGTGTTGAGGAGTCTATCATCTTGAAGCACAAGAGCAAGGAGTTCATCATCATTACCGAGCCTATTACCTTTTGGAGGGTGGTGCCTCCTAGATTGGTTAGGTGTCGCTTGGGAGCCTCCTACTTCGTGTTGTGGAGTGAACCAAGAAGTTTGTAAGGGCAAGGAGATCGCCTACTTCGTGAAGATCTACCCATAGTGAGGCTAGTCCTTCGTGGACGGAAGCCGTTATGGAATAGTCAAGGTTGCTACTTCGTGGACCCTTATGGGTGGATCCCTCCGTGGACTCTCGCGACCGTTACCCTCCGTGGGTTGAAGACTCCATAAACGTGGAGGTACGATAGCGCCACCTATTGGAACCACGGGAAAAATCCTTGCGTCTCCTATTGCGTTTGATCTTCCTATCTCAACCCTTTACTTCATGTGCAATGTCTTTACTTTTCGCTGCCATATTTGTTGACATGCATGTGTAGGGCTGTTAGACTTGCTAGGCTTGCTAAAACTGTTAAAATCTGCCAACCAATTAACTTGGGAAAAGGTTAGGTTTTAAATTCCTGCTAGTAGTCTATTCACCCCCCCCTCTAGACACTCTTCTAGTGATCCCTCAATTGGTATCAGAGCATTGGTCTCCATTGCTTCGGTTTAATCACCGAGGAGGAAGATGGATGTGTCTAGTATAGGGAGTTTGAGTTGTAGAGTGCCTATTCTTAATGGAGAGTACTATAGTCAATGGAAAACTTTGATGCTTGAGCTGTTTAATGAATTTCAATTGAGCAAATTTGTTATGCGCCCCTATGAGCCTCCTATTGATCCCTTGCATCCCACACACGAAGAGGAAATTGATATGCTATGCAATCTTAGAACTGTTAATCTCATTGTTAGAGCTTTGCCTAGAAATGTGCTCAACCAAATGAAGAATTTTGCTTGTGCTTACACTTTATGGAATGATTTGGAGAAACGATATCCAAATTATTCACTAAGTAATCTTGATGAAATTCTTCATAAAACTATTGCCTTCCACAAAATGACGCCTAGTGATCCCAAGTTTGATGATTGTCTATTTGAGCTTAGAGACCTCATGCGTGCTAAAGCAGATGTCACAACTATTAACAACATCATTATAGAAGCCCTTCGCATTCATAAACTTGAACATTGTCATGATCACCATCCTAACGAGTCTCTTGTTCTTTATGACGAGGATTTTCCACTTGATGATGACAATGTGGAACATGGCTACTATGATGAAGATGAGCTGTTCGACATCGAGTATGAGAAGATCATGAAGAATCTAAGTCTCATGGAAAACTTCAAGGATTACATGTCCGGAGGAAAAGAGTGGATTCTCGATAGCGGATGTATCGATCATATGACCGGAGATAGAGAAATGTTTGAAGAGATCACACCAAACCATGGACCGCGAAGGTACGTAATGTTTGGAGACAACTCCAAGGGTAAGGTACTTGGTCTTGGTAAGGTGGCCATATCCCATGATAGCTCTATTCAAAATGTTATGCTTGTTGAATCTCTTGGCTACAATCTTCTTTCCGTATCTAGACTTGCCGACTTTGGTTTTAATGTGCTATTCACGAAGATAGATTGCCAAGTGTTTCGTCAAGATAATCATAAAATGGTCTTTACCGGTTTCCGTAGAGGTGATTTATACATTGTAGATTTCACTAAGAGATCCAAACCTCGTACTTGTCTTATCGCAAAATCTTCTAAAGGTTGGCTTTGGCATAGGTGATTAGGACATGTTGGCATGCGTAACTTAGACAAGCTTATCAAAGGTGATCATATACTTGGTGTTAAAGATGTTATCTTTGACAAAGATAGACTTTGCAGTGCTTGTCAAGTTGGAAAGCAAGTAGGTGGAAGTCATCCCGTTAAGAATATCATGACTACTAGGACACCACTCGAGTTACTTCACATGGATCTCTTTGGTCCCAATGCTTACAAGAGTCTCGGTGGGAATTCCTATGGTCTAGTTATAGTTGATGATTTTTCCAGATTTACGTGGGTATTCTTTCTTGATGATAAGTCGCAGGTTCAAAAGATCTTCAAGAACTTCGCTCGCAAAGCGCAAAATCAGTTTGAAGTGAAGATCAAGAAGGTTCGGAGCGATAAGGGATCGGAGTTCAAGAACACCCATGTGGATACCTTTCTTGATGAACAAGGTGTCTCACATGAGTTCTCGGCTACGTACACGCCTCAACAAAATGGAATTGTTGAGAGGAAGAACCGAACGCTTATTGAGATGGCAAGAACGATGCTTGACGAATAGAAGACGCCAAGACACTTTTGGGCAGAAGCCGTGGAAACAACATGTCATGCCACAAACCGACTTTACTTGCACAAGCTTCTCGGTAAAACGGCATACGAGCTAGTCACCGGTAACAAACCCCAAGTTGGATACTTTCGGGTATTCGGCTCAAAATGCTACATTCTTGATAAGCATCGTCATACTAAATTTGCTCCTAAATCTCATGAAGGATTCCTACTTGGTTACGAATCGAACTCTCACACTTACCGTGTCTACAACAACTTCACTCGAAAAGTTGAAGAGACGGTAGATGTGAAGTTTGATGAATCTAATGGTTCGCAAGTCGAACAATTGCCAAATGATGTAGGTGATAAGGACCCTTCGGAAGCTATCCTAGATTTACCCATTGGCAAGATTCGTCCCATGGAGGTGAAGGAAAGTACTTCATCAACTCAAGTGGAAGCCCCTACTTCATGACAAGGTGAACCACAACATGACATGGAGGCATCCACAAGCGGTACATGGCAAGATGATGAAGAGGAGGAAGTGCATCATGAAGATCCACCACAACCTCCTTCACCACCACCTCAAGGGAACGACATCGTCAACAACAACGAAGCTGAAGGAGATGATGATGAAGAAGAAGAAGCTCCACCATCTAACAAGCCCAAGCTACCCCGAGTTTGAGCACAAGTGACCAAGAACCATCCCCTAAACCAAATCTTTGGTGACATCCAAACCGGGAGAATCACTCGCTCTAAAACTCGTCTAGCTAACTTTTGTGAGCATTATTATTTCATCTCTAGCATTGATCCCTTGAAGGTAGAACAAGCTCTTGAAGATGCGGATTGGGTGAACGCCATGCATGAAGAGCTTCACAACTTCGAAAGGAACGAAGTGTGGACACTCGTGGAGAAGCCCAAGGATGAGCAAAACATCATCGGAACCAAATGGGTGTTTCGGAACAAGCAATATGAAGACGGTCAAGTCGTACGGAACAAGGCTCGTCTCGTAGCCCAAGGATATAAGCAAGTCGAAGGTATGGACTACGATGAGACCTACGCCCCCGTCGCTAGACTTGAAGCTATTCGCATTCTTCTTGCCTATGCTAATCACCATGATATCACGCTTTATCAAATGGACAATAAAAGTGCCTTTTTAAATGGTGAGATTGAAGAAGAAGTCTATGTTAAGCAACCACCTGGTTTTGTGAATCCTAAGAAACCTAATCATGTTTACAAGCTTCGTAAAGCTCTTTATGGTCTTAAGCAAGCCCCTCGTGCTTGGTACAAATCTTTAACGAAGTTTCTTATTGAAAAGGGTTTTGAAATTGGTAAAATTGATGCAACCTTGTTCACTAAGAGAGTTAATGGTGAATTATTTGTGTGCCAAATCTATGTGGATGATATTATCTTTGGATCTACTAACCCACAATTTAGTGAAAGATTTGGAAGGTTGATGTCCGAGAAGTATGAGATGTCCATGATGAGTGAGCTGAAATTCTTTCTTGGTTTGCAAATCAAGCAATCAAGAGAAGGAACTTTCATCTCTCAAACTAAGTATACCAAGGACTTGATCAAGAAGTTCAACATGCAGGAGTGCAAAGGTATGAAAACTCCCATGCCAACTAGTGGACATGTTGACCTTACCAAGGAGGATGAACCGGTTGATCAAAAGGTTTATCGATCTATGATTGGTTCATTACTATATTTATGTGCATCTCGTCCCGATATTATGCTTAGTGTTTGCATGTGTGCTAGATATCAAGCTGCACCTAAAGAGTGTCATCTTTTGGCCATGAAACGTATTGTGAGATATTTGATACAAACACCAAACTTTGGCATTTGGTATCCCAAGGGATCTTCTTTTAACCTTGTTGCCTATTCCGATTCGGATTATGCCGGTGACAAGGTTGATAGAAAATGCACCTCGGGTACTTGTCAATTTTTGGGTAGATCTCTTGTATCTTGGTCCTCCAAGAAACAAAACTCGGTATCTCTATCTACTGCCGAAGCTGAGTATATTGCTGCTGGATCTTGTTGTGCGCAATTGTTATGGATGACACAAACGCTTAAGGATTATGGAATCCATGTTAGAAATGTTCCATTACTTTGTGACAATGAAAGTGCTATTAAGATTGGTCATAATCCTGTGCAACATTCTCGAACTAAGCATATTCAAGTTCGACATCATTTCATTCGTGATCATGTTGCCAAAGGAGATATTAATCTTAAGTATGTTCGCACTAACAAGCAATTGGCCGACATCTTTACTAAGCCACTTGATGAGAAAACTTTTTGTCACTTGAGGAGTGAGTTGAACATCATTGATGCTTCAAACTTGAGCTAGTCTCACTCGGATGCATGCAAGGGCATGAGTCTTCTTGATACTTCCATGATATTCCTAACATGTTATCTTATGCCATGGAATTCTATGCTCCCTTCTATTGCATCTAACCCTTTTGTAGGTACTTGGGAGAATTTCATTCCACAAGATTGCAATCAACTGAAATCTTAAGCAATCTTGTCATTACCAAGTATCCACAACCCCTCTTGATGATGCAAGGAAGAAGACACCTCAAACATATCCTTGACATATACTTGATCATAATTGCAAAATCTCAATTGGTATCATGTCAATTGGATATATCTATTGTTCTTCCTTGCATGACTAACCTTTGTAGGTAACAAGTGTACTAAAACGAGAAGGATTGCTCCCAACTCAAGATGATCTTCATCAAACTCGAGCATCCTCAACAAGTTCACCTACAAGCCACGTCATCAACATCACTCAAAGGTATGTACTCATATCCTTGAAAAGGCTTTACTCCAAGTCATGAGCTAAAGCGACCCAAGTGATATGAAGACATTAAAATGCATAATCAAAAAATGGTAATCCCATTTTGAGCTTAACGTAGAGTATGACCTATGATCAAGTATTCTTGCTTGGCTCCTAAGTCAATATACTCTAATATAGGTGACCTAGTCACCGCCCATCATCTAGTCAAGTTTTTGTATGGTTCATTCTCTATTTTGCAAAGATTTCTTGGAACCACTCAAATCATCTCTAGTTGATGTCCTTTGTAAAAACTTCACATTCCCTTTGAAAATATTTTCTTTTGACTCTTTGAAAACAGAACCTTGGTCCCTCATTCTTTTCTTTCTGTTTTAGCCTCGGAGCCGCCGACTCAGATATCTCAGTTCTACCGAAATTGCAGACAAGCTGCACAACAAAATCTCGGTACCACCGATTTATCTGTCTCGGAGTCACCGATTTGTTTTCTTTTTCTTATCTATGTTTCTTTTGCAATCCTACAAGCAATACTTCTGTTACTTCGATGATCCCGTTCAAAAAAAAATTCGGGGGAGAATGACAACAGCTAAACTTAGGAGGAGAAATTCTTTATTCAAGGATCCCTAACTTAAAGGAAGAAGGGGGAGAATAACAAAGTCTTACAACATCTCAAAGGGAGAGAAACCATTTTCCATGATTCCCTCAGTTTTCATTTCTATGAACCCTACATTCAGTGACCCTTGTTCTCAAGGATCCCTTCTTAGTTAATGATCCCTGTATCTATCCCTGTTTTTGACCTTTTTGGAAATTAATGCCAAAGGGGGAGAAGAACAAAGCTTCATGCTAAAGGGGAGATACATGCTTATGCAAAGGGGGAGATATGATCAAGGGGGAGAGCCAACATCAATGTTTATACTTTTATAAACAAGGGGAGAATACCTAAGTAGGGGGAGAAAAATATGTTTTGGAGAATAATATGCATATTCTATTTATTTGATCACTTTAGAACTTCTCGCACCCTATCCAATCCCAATATCTACATGCTAAGATTCAGGGGGAGAGGATGATCTACTATTTTCATAACTAACGGGAGAAAGTTCTAAATGATTTTGGAGACATATCAATCTTAAGAAATACTATCTTCTATGTTCTCCATATCTTGGTACTTTTGAGTTCTATTGCCTTGTTGATTGGTAGAATACTCTTGTGTTTCCTAACATTGTTTTCTCAAGTGTGTTTCTACTACAAGAACGCTCAAGAACTCAAGGTAAGTATATGCATCATACCCTTGGTCAAGATGATCTCTCGCTTCTTGCACATATTGTTTGCATGAGCGAAGTCTTGAACAAGGACCCATCTCATTCATATATATATTTTGATGCATATGGCCAAGATACACATGATTCATTATATCCCTTCTACTACATGTGTGTCCATGCATTCCAAAGCAACTATCCTTTAAAGGAATCACAGATTTAGGGGGAGCAAATCTAAGTCATGTGTCTCTCAAAGTCTTCATTGTATCCATGCATATCTTTATTTGAAGCTTTGATTGTATGTTGTCATCAATTACCAAAAAGGGGGAGATTGAAAGCACAACATGCTCCCTTGGTGGTTTTGATAATTCATGACAACATACATTGTCTCTTGGACTAATACTTTTATCTAGTGTATTTCAGATATAGTCCATGAAGAGAAGGCTTAGCAAAGAGCTATGTGGAGATACCCCAAGATGCAAGGAAATAGGTTGGCAAAGCTTCAAGCAAGAGGACTCTACATTTTACATTTGTGAGAAATCACTTTGAGTCCATAGGAAAGACAATACTATTAAAAGGGGGTAAAGTTTTGTTGGTGAACAAAATGCTCATACGTGCACAAGTGATAGTCACCAAAAACACCCACAAACTCTCCCATCAAAGTCTGTCCAAAGCCAAATACTCAAAATCAGTGCAACCAACATTTCCATCCCGGTGCCACCGATTCTCAACCATTGACAGACTCAGCCAAACCCTAGCCACTTCGGTGCAACCGATTCCATACCGTTGCCACCGAGTTTCGGTTGCCAACTTTCTGTCGCAATATCGGTACCACCGAGATTGTTGGATCGGCGTCACCGAGATTGGGAATCTGACCGTTGGTCACCTTATCAGTGCAACCGAGTTTCCTATATCGGTCTCACCGAGATTCAAAAGTTGCCACCTTTTGTTCACTTCGGTACCATCGAGATTAACACATCGGTGTCACCGAGTTGGTCATTTTGTGAGTAACGGTTGGATTTTTGGGGATGCCTATATATACCCCTTCACCACCACCTACTCGAAAGAGAAGCACTCAGAACTATTCCATACTTGCCCCATCCAGTTTTCTAAGAGAGAGCCACCTACCCTTGTGTTGAGGTCAAGATCTTCCACTCCAACCATATGGATCTTGATTTCTAGCCTCCCCAAGTTGCTTTCCACCAAGCCAAATCTGTGAGAGAATGATTGTGTGTTGAGGAGTCTATCATCTTGAAGCACAAGAGCAAGGAGTTCATCATCATTACCGAGCCTAGTACCTTTTGGAGGGTGGTGCCTACTAGATTGGTTAGGTGTCGCTTGGGGGCCTCCTACTTCGTGTTGTGGAGTGAACCAAGAAGTTTGTAAGGGCAAGGAGATCGCCTACTTCGTGAAGATCTACCCATAGTGAGGCTAGTCCTTCGTGGACGGAAGCCGTTATGGAATAGTCAAGGTTGCTACTTCGTGGACCCTTATGGGTGGAGCCCTCCGTGGACTCTCGCGACCGTTACCCTCCGTGGGTTGAAGACTCCATAAACGTGGATGTACGATAGCGCCACCTATCGGAACCACGGGAAAAATCCTTGCGTCTCCTATTGCGTTTGATCTTCCTATCTCAACCCTTTACTTCATGTGCAATGTCTTTACTTTCCGCTGCCATATTTGTTGACATGCATGTGTAGGGCTGTTAGACTTGCTAGGCTTGCTAAAACTGTTAAAATCTGCCAACCAATTAACTTGGGAAAAGGTTAGGTTTTAAATTTCTGCTAGTAGTCTATTCACCCCCCTCTAGACACTCTTCTAGTGATCCCTCAGTTGTCGCTCTCTCTTTCTTAAGAGCAGCCTGCAACACCACTCCTCGTTAGCATTGTAATCATCGATGGCCGCACACACAATGTAATGGTGGAAAGATACCTGAGTCTGTATAACTAATCTCGATGGCAAGATCGACTGGCCGTGGACGAGTCCTTATTTTAGGACAGGAGCTCGTTTGGCGTGCCTTGAT
Organism: Elymus sibiricus; assembly: GCA_039707655.1. Taxonomy (NCBI): domain Eukaryota; kingdom Viridiplantae; phylum Streptophyta; class Magnoliopsida; order Poales; family Poaceae; genus Elymus; species Elymus sibiricus. The sequence goes on from CM077673.1 coordinate 315,012,470, forward strand.
CTCCGGGAGAGTGACAGGACAACGTATCAGTCCATCTACAATGGCTAGCGAGCCATGGGGCCTCCCGCCACCAGCTATCATCACGAGCTCTGGATCAATAGGATGCTGGCTCGGGTTATATTTCTCCCCTTTCCTCGACTTCGCCTCCTCGTTGTACCTCATGAGCTTGTGGTGGGAGGAGATGTTGGTGAACTTTTCTGGATGATCGAGGTCAAACTCAGAGAATGCCTTGGCCATCTTGTACGAGGCAGTATGGGCCATGGCATAGAGGTCGTACACCTCTGGAAACTCCGTGTTATTGTGTTGCGCCTAAAAGTGAGGAACAAAGAATTAGTAAAGGGCTCAATCTAGCATGAAGAATGAATTGCATGAAGCATGAAGCAAACCACATACCCACTTCCGCCCGAACTGAAATAAGTTGGCGCTGCCTTGATGGTGGGACAAACCAACCATTTGGGCACGCCGGTCCTTCGCATTGTCATGGACGGGTTGCCAGTGGTCTATGCATCACTCATCCACCAACGCCTCCCAACAATCCATCTTATCCGCACACCATCTCGAGGGCACCTAAGTTGGTAAAGAGAATTTTGAGCGCTACGCCTATGAATCAAATCAAGCAAACTAAGTACAAGGCCTTAAGAATAGGTAATTACCTTCATGTACTGATGCTTCTTCAGAAACTTTTCGCGGCACGACGGTTTGTCCTTCTTAATACCACGCGCGGCGTAGTAGTCTCGAACAGCCTGCGGCCGAGCCTCGTGCTGTAAGTTTTGTAATAAGCGCTTGCACTCGGTATCGATAACCTTTGCTGCGAACTCCTCGTATCCCTCCTCACACCTCTAGAAGGTCTGCAAACGAGACAACACTGGTTAGTACAATAACTAGCTAATGTTACTTTTTAATTGTGTAAAGGAAAAATTACCCAAAAGCTGTTGATCACCATCTCGGCCCTCGTGTGGCACAAGACACCGTTGATCATCTCCTCCGGCAGGGCCTGGGCAGCCTTGTAGTGCTCCCAGCTGAATCCTAGTTGTGGAAGTTGTCCCTCACCGAGCAACATGACAAACCCCGGGAAATTTTGCCGACAAAGCACACCAAGGACGGTGTTGGGCCTGCGGACTCCAAGGGCGTGATGCCAACCCCTGTAGTATGACAAGGCCAACGCATTAGATATTTGAAGAAACGTGAAGGCAAAAGGTACAAAAAGACTAAATGCACTTACGTCTCCCCATCAGGCCTAATCACCAGCAGGGGCGGGAGCCGTGTACCACCACACTGGTACATGGTGACCCCCCTCAACCACCTCGCCCTCACTATCAGAAAACAGATCCCCACCACCACTAGCATGGTAACTTGGCCCCTGAGACGGATCCGGCCAGGTACCCCATCCAGAAGTCTCCTGGGATGTAGCCCCATCCGGAGTCTCGTGAGCCGAAGCCTCTGGGGTTGGAGTCTCGTGGGCCGAAGGCCCGTCGACCCGAGGCTCATGGTCCGGAGTTCCCGTTGCCTCCACCTCAGACGGGTCCACCCTAGAACTCATGTGCTTAGGTGAATGAGCTAGGGGTGGTGGCGAGGAAGGCATAGCAGTCCGCCTACCTCTCCCGCGACCATGTCCTGTACCTCTCTTCTTCCCTCCGCGACCTCCTCTCCCGGTGGGCAACGACGCCGACGAAGAAGCGCCCGCTGGTGTCCCCATACTGTCTATCAACACTCTCCGAAGAGATAGGGGTGGAATGGAAGTAGCCCTCCCGCGGGCTGCCGCCCGCTCTGGACCCGCGCTCACCATATTTCAACACCTGCCATGACAAAGAGTAAACGAAATTAGTACAACATAAAAAAAGTGAATACCTGACATTAATAATAATATGTACATAATTAAAGTTGGGATGCATACAAACTAATAACAGTTCGGATCGTCCATATATTCTGGGGTAAAGTAGAGCGGTTCTTGAAACATTTTTTTGGAAAGACGTGTTTCTTGGAAGAATTCTCCTTCATATTTGTTTGGGTTAATGTGAGGTTCATAATCCTCTTCATTGGGGGGGAGGTGGTCTAGCACATGGCGGCACTACATAAACGACATCCCAACCATTCAGATTTATATTAGTTTGGCAGGCCCACGGTAGATAGAAAACTTGGGTCACCTGTTGAGCCGTAATATAAACGTCGGGAACATCTAAATGGGTGCTTTCTTTCATTTCGACTAGCCCTACATGTTCATGAGTCCTTCTAGTCTCCTTCGGCTGGAACCAATAACATTTGAACACTACGACGTTCGGTGGGTTTTCACCATAGAATAGAAGTTCATAAATTGCTTCAACTCTTCCATAATACTTGGTACCTCCTTCGACGATAGCAGAGACACCACAATTTGTAGATTTTCGGTCGGCCATAGATTGCTCTTTTCCAAAGGTACAAAAGCGATACCCGTTGATGTCGTATTTCTCAAATGAACGGACCTTATAGTCAAAACCATTAGCGGCTTGTCTCAATTTGGCGTCAATAGACTCTGAATTAGCCTACAAGTTTAATACGAAATGATAGTTGCATTAGCCGCAAATTAGACCAAGAAATGAACTGGTCTATTAATGGTAATTACCCTTTGTTTGAACCTAGAGATGAAACCGGGATAACCGCCTCCATGCTTTGCCAGAAGCTCATACTCTTCGATGGAATCCTTTTGGATCGCCGCTCCATCCAAGAATTTGGTGACGTATCGATTGTATCAAATATCCGGGAATAAGAGCAGTTCAAAGGAATTAGAAGTTGCGAAACAATGTATCGAGAACTTACTCGATATACGGCCGCACGTCTGTTAGGTTGTTGAAGATATACAATGAAATGGTGTGCCATTCTTTGACATCCAACACTATTGGTTTCCAAGCATCGGTTGGTGCAAGCTTCCCTTTGCATAGGCTGAGGTTGGATCCACCTTTCCTAGGGTCGTCAGCATTGTACCGAGGCTTGGGATTATGTAAATGATGATTTTTTTACTTCGTAGTGTGCTATCACGAAGTTTGCCAACTCCTTAGTAATGAATGCCTCGGCCATCGATGCTTCAATTCTACGTTTATTTTTACATTTTGCTCGAAGCGTCTTCTGCATCCTCTCAGTTGCATAGCACAAACGATTTTGCACAACCCCCCCAATCTTTCCTCGGTCGGGAGATGTAAAATAAAATGCTGCATTGGATTAAAGAAGCCCGGTGGAAAGATCTTCTCTAAATTGCAGAGCAAATCCGGCGCCAACTTTTCCATGTCATCTAGCACGCCAGGTGATATTTCTTTTGCACAAAGAACACGGAAGAAATAGCTCAGCTCTGCCAGTACTAGCCATTCAGCCTCAGTGATAAAGCCACGCAACATCACCGGCATTACCCGCTCAAGCCATATGTGCCAATCATGACTCTTGAGACCAAATATTTTCAATTTTTCAAGACTCGCTACCCTCTTTAGATTCGCTGCATACCCATCGGGGAACAACAAGTGCATTTTCACCCACAAGATAATTTCTCTCATAGCTCCCCTTGCAAGATTGAACCAGGCCTTTGGCTTCGACCAGTTATGCTTTCCTTTCGGTTGTCGCATGTTCTGTGATGGTCTATCACATAGAGTCTGCTGATCAACTCTAGCATTTGGATTGTCCTTTGACTTCCCCTCTATACCGAACAATGTACAATAAAGAGCCTCGCCGATATTCTTTTCAGTGTGCATCACGTCGATGTTGTGTGGAAGAAGGAGGTCTTTGAAGTAAGGCAGATCCCACAAGCATGCCATGTGAGTCCAGCGTGTTCCGAATTATACCCCTTGAAATACCCTGGATGCTCTGGATTAGGTTCGAGAATGTTTAACTGATCTAGGATCTGTTGGCCTGTCAACATAGGTGGTGGAGCGTTTTTGACAACTGTACCTTTTGATGAAGTTCTTCATGTCTTTTCTGAACTCGTGGCGAGGATCCAGGAACTGTCTATGCAAGTCTAAGCTAGAATACTTCCGACCCGCCTGCAGCCAATGAAACTGAAGAGTTGCGTTGCATGTGGGGCACAGGAACCTTCCATGCGTACGCCAGCCAGCGAATAGCGCATATGCCGGCAAGTCATGCATCGAGTACATGTACCAGGCATGAATTTTGAAGTTTTCTTTTCTAGCGGCATCGTATGTCTTGAACCCATTATCCCAAGCTTCTTGCAATTCATCCTTAAGCGGCTGCATGTACACATTCATATTCTTCACCGGATAGTTGGGCCCTAGAATTATCAACGTCAGGAAAATGTTCTTTCTTTGCATAATCTGTCCGGGGGGAGATTGAGTGGAATGACACATACAGGCTAACAACTATATTGGGTTGCCGTCATACCAAACGGATTGAACCCATCCGTGCCGATGCAGACTCGAGGATGCCTTGGATCTGCCGCTTTATCCTCATGTAATGCATGGAAGTGCTTCCATGCAAAAGCATCCAATGTGTGTACCATCATCTAATTCCCATCTGCATCTAGTTCGGTTCTTTTGCCCAATTTGTGCCATGTCATCTTTCTGGTCGTCTCTTCGACCATGAAAAGACGTTGAAGTCTTGGTATGATTGGCATGTACCGAAGAACATTAACTGGGATTTTGGTCTGCCTCTTCTCACCCATACCGTTGTCTACCACAACATACCTGGAAGACTTGCAAATGGGACAATAGTTCAAGCCCGCATACACAAGCCTAAATAAGTCACATTCGTTCTCACATGCATCTATCTTCTCATAGGGCATCTTAAGTACACGGAGGATTTTGTCCGACTGGTACAGGTTTGCAGGCATGACATGGCCTTTGGGTAGAAAGCGTCCAAATAGTGTCACCATCGCGTCGTAGCATTCTCTCCCCAAGTTGAATTGAGCATTCTCTCCCCAAGTTGAATTGAGCCTCCAACTGGCAAAGCTCAGTGTGCTCGTGGAGAGGACGTTTTGAAGACTCCAACATTTCATAGAAGGCCTTTACAGATTCCTCCATCTCATTGTCCGAATCCCGAGCATCATCAAAGTCTTGCACCATGTCTTCGATCCTGGTACCATGCTCGTCGGTTCGACGACGAACCACCTCAGCTCTGGTACGTTGGGCAGACTCACCATGAAATGTCCACATCGTATTATCGGGCATAAAACCCCACTTCTACAGGTGTTTACCAATTTCACCCTCTGTCCTCTGTGAAAAGTTGTTGCACCTAATACAGGGGCACCAGGTTTTTCTCTGTCCATTTACAAATGCAGCTTTCACAAACTCCTTGGTTATTGTTAACCATTCATTGGTCATGTCTTTCTGACTAGTGTGACCGGTGTTCATCCACGCGCGATCACTCATCTTGCCTAGCCACTAAACACACAAGAAATATATATAATTTAGCATATATATTCATCAGTTAATCAAGTTTGTCAATTTTATTACGTCCATGCAACCTACACGCTAATAGGTAAAGATAGGTCCTAATCCCACCCAAGTATGTGTAGATTGGGTTCGTTTTCCCATGCTCTTCTCTAGATCCGACGTAGAATTTCGGCAGCACCTCCCCACTGTTCTCCTGATACACGTCTCGGCATTACACCAAGAGGATGTGTACCTGGAGAACAACGGGGAGGCACTGACAAAATTTTGCATCGTATCATATATAGCTAACTTTGAGTTACCTCACATGTCTTATATACTACCATGTGGTAGCATATATACTACTTCATCATTGTAATTATGTTCATATACTATATATAAGATACTTCAAAGTGAGCTACATATAAAAATTGCAAGTTGACCTATATAGGGTGGGTCTATTCTGACAACACCCCTTAAGAACCTAATTCTAACACCAAACCTCTTATTCTGACATCACTTCCGCACTTCACAAAATCCCGAACCGAACCTCCCACCCAAAACCGATCAAACTTAAAACTGCACGAGACACCCCCGGGCTATGAATTCCCACCTGTGCCCGGTCAACCTCCACCCCGGGGCAACTCCCCCACCAACCTCGCCTCCTCTCTCTCCAACCCACCTTCTTCCCCGCGTCGCCCACCCCCTCCACCTTCCTCTCGCCGGATCGTCTTCTTCTTCTTCTTCTAATATATAGTATCTTATATATAGCTAACTTTGAGTTACCTCACATGTCTTATATACTACCATGTGGTAGCATATATACTACTTCATCATTGTAATTATGTTCATATATTATATATAAGATACTTCAAAGTGAGCTACATGAAAAAATTGCAAGTTGACCTATATAGGGTGGGTCTATTCTGACAACACCCCTTAAGAACCTAATTCTAACACCAAACCTCTTATTCTGACATCACTTCCGCACTTCACAAAATCCCGAACCGAACCTCCCACCCAAAACCGGTCAAACTTAAAACTGCACGAGACACCCCCGGGCTATGAATTCCCACCTGCGCCCGGTCAACCTCCACCCCGGGGCAACTCCCCCACCAACCTCGCCTCCTCTCTCTCCTACCCACCTTCATCCCCGCGTCGCCCACCCCCTCCACCTTCCTCTCATCGGATCTCGCCGCCACGTCCTGGCCGGCGACCCCTGTCCGCCGGCGCCTGCCATCCACCACTTCGCCCTTGCACCCACCCCGAACACACCTTCTTCCTCCCCCGCTCCTCCCTACACCAATCCGCTTCCACCGGCCCCAGTGCGGCCTCAACCAGAGGATCTGGCCGCCCCTGGGCCCCGGCACGACCTCACCCACCGGATCCGGCCGCCGCACTGCCGCACCACCTGTTTCCCCATGCTGCTGCACAACCTCCTTCCCCTGCGTCGCCGCACCTACTACTTCCCCACGCCGCCGCATAAGGCACAAGGATGCGCCCGTCTCCGTCCTCCCTCGCGTGGCCAGTGTCAGGTCTATGCGATGGTGTCCTCGGCAATCACCGGGTTGAGGCCGTCATCCCATGGTTTGTCATGTCCATCCCTGTGTCGAGCGGGACTTGCCTTCATGGATTGGAGGGCCGGCCAGTGAGCTCGGGGGTTACCGGCGACTCTCCCCACCCCGTGCCTCCAGCTCCTCCCTCCCACCGAGGAGCGCATCAAGAGGGCCCCTGGGGGTGTCCGATGGCCTCCTCTTCTCCGTTGTTTTTGCTCCCCATCTTCTCCTCTGCATACCACTGGTAGCCAAAAAAACTTCAGTGAACTGCAGCGGAGACAACAGCACACCAACGAGCGGATCTGGAAGCAAAGCCCCCTTCTGCCATTCGCACGGTCAAGCCCCCTTGCAGTTTTCGGCTTGTAGGCGTGAAGTACGGCTGATGCGTGCGTGGAGTCCGGCGAGGTAGCGCGTGCAGTGCTCGGCCACTAACGCTTTGGCTTGTAGGCATGAAGTACGCCGGGCGGGTGTGTGCAGTCCGGCGAGATAGCCCGTGCAGTGCTCGGGCACCGACACCATTGCAGTTTGAGCAGTCCGACGAGGGTAGCGCGTGCAGTGCCCACACGTCGCTGAAGTGCGCTGGCGCGTGCAGTCTGGTTGTTTGCAAGATTGTTTTGCTATTTTTCAGAGCCCACATTTATCGTCTGGGCCACTTTTCATCTCACTGGAGTGCTCTTCATCGGGTCCACGGTTTACTTCTTTGTACAAAAAGACAAAAAAAGGATGGAAAACATGATCAAATCGCTGCAAGTTCATTGTGGGGTGGTCTCTTTGTATAAGAACAAGGACGAAGTTCACTCCATCCGTTCGTGCATTTAATCAAAATCGCACCGCTGTTCCCTGTTGTCTTTACTTTCGGTTCAGCTTGCTGTTTATATTACAGGAGAAGACTAAACACAAAAAAGAGGAAAAGGTTCACTTCAGAAAATGAACCTCGTCTCCTTTTTGAAGTGCAGAAAAATGTGAAGTGCAGAAAAATGTTTCGAAAATGACCAAAAGAAAAGTAATGTGGTTCACTTCTCGTTAACGTTGCGGTTCACTTACGCCCAATGTGAAATGCACTCGACTTCCTCGTTTTGAAAAAATTTCACGTCGGACAAAAGAAAATCATGCAGTTCGCTTGGCCGTAGGATGCAGTGGTGTTTTCCGTCTGAAGCGGTATGTTCTTCTGTCCGATGCAGTTTCCTCGTCGATTTTGGTGTCGCGAAAAACAGAGTGTCCGCATTTCGGTAAAATCAAAATTGCTCTTAAACCGTAAGGAATTAGAGCGAGTGTTTTACATCAAAAAGTTGCGCCTCATCGATATCTTTCCAACGCCGTATCATTTGCATCGTTCCGACGAGCGATTTGGAAAATTTTATGAAAATACGCTCGTTGCCACTTGTAGGCAGCAACACCGTTTTCAAAATTCCTTTAAAACCGCGAGGAATCTCAACAAATGACCAACATATGAAAGTTGCGCCTATTACACAGCTTTCCAACTCCGTATCGCACGCCTCGTTCCGATAAACGGTTAAAAAACTGGAGCGAAAATTGTAGCAAAAAATTCATAAAATTTGGAAAACGGAATTCCGTTTTTTAGTAAATTTGAAATTACTCTCAAACCGTAAGGAATTAGAGAGAGTGATCTACATGAAAAAGTTGCGCCTCGACGATATCTTTCCAACGCCGTATTTTTTGATTCATTCCGACAAGCGGTTTAGAAAAAATCGCGAAAGTACGATCGCTGCCACCCGTCAGGCGCTCACCGTTTTCGAAACTGCTCTTGAACTGTGGGGAATCGCGAAAAGTGGTCAACATGGAAAAGTTGCGGATTTTGCGTAGCTATCCAACTATATATTATATCCCTCATGTTGATAAACGGTTTAGAAACTGGTGCGAAAATGGTGCCAAAAAATGCGTGAAGTTTTTTCTGCTTACAATGCAGTGTTTATTTGATAGGGATGCAGTGCACCCGCGTTAACCATGCAGTTCGGAAGTGTTGTCAGAATAGTTATTCTGCACCCCGTTGTCAGAATAGACGGTCTGTGTATATGTATATATATATATATATATATATATATATATATATATATATATATATATATATATATATATATACGAACATGGTGTTGTCATGTTTAAATTCGCAATGCGCAACTTTAATGTGTGACACATGATGCATATATATGTGCATGCCTAAAAGTGTCCAGTGTGACAGAAAAGGGTTTCATGACAAACGTAAGGTGTTGCCCCCTACACTATGTGCCAGAGGAGGGGGTCCTATGAACACATGACCTGGTTCAAACTTTGTCACACATTTATCCATGTCTGACTTGTCGTAAGCGAACCAAGAGAATTTATACCGTAATTTGGCCAAACCATCACATATTGTTGTTGGACAAGAGGGATATATAGATCGCGTGGTCCCACGAGTTGGTGCGTCATCGAAGATCGGTTGAACGGGGCTAGAAGAACACCATCCCCTGCATATGGCCAAATGTATATAGGAAAATGGCATGGTCCGGTGTTTACAATGCACAACACTAGCTATAATGTGGCATGCACCTAGCTGAGATAACTGGACATATGTACCCCCCTTAAGATTGGTTATATATACTACCTAGGTCGTTATATGGACGTATATTTCGTTCCCCTCCCCCTCACTCCCACCCTCCCACACACACATGACACGTAGCTAGTGTGGCATTCCAGCGTTGTTAGTCAAATGGATAATATATATATACCCTACATAGCGGCTCATTGATATATAGGAGTGTCGTCGAAAACCGCACAATGAAGGCGTGCATATGGTCGACACACACACGCGCGCGTGCATGAACCGGCACTCACACACACACACACACACACACACACACACACACACACGTGCACGCACACACGCACACACACACACATGCTCATACGTCACCCGTCGATCCTTGGCGTTCTAGCATGGTCGGTCAAAGTTGGACGACAAACCCTATATACTAGGGGCCAACCGATAGGTGTCTCGTTGAAAACCGCACAGCGGAGAGGCACATGGTCCACACACACATGCATCCATGGGTTCACACACGCACGCCCGCACACGCGCACACACGCACACACACACACACTCGCACACACACACGCGTGCGCGCACACACACACACATGTGCACATACATCACCCATCGATCCTTGGCGTTCTAGCATGGTCAGTCAAAGATGGATGACAAACCCTATATACTAGGGGGCCGCCGATAGGTGTGTCATTGAAAACCGCACAACGAAGAGGCACATGTTCCACACACACATACATGCATGGGTTCACACACGCACGTGTGTGCGCGCACACACACACACACACCGTCACCCATCTTTGGCGTTCCAGCGTTTGTGAGTAAAAGGTATGACAGACCCTAAGGGCCCACCGATAGGTTTGTCGTCGGAAACCGCACAATGGAGGCATGGTCCACACTGCTGACACACACACACACACACACACACACACACACACACATAAACAACACATGCACACACACACATTTTCAAAACAGCAATAGAAAATCATGGGTTGACACACACACATTTTTGAAAAGGAAAACAAATCACTCATTTTTTTCAAAGGCATGGTCCACACACACATTTTGAAAACATCAAAAGAAAATCATGGGTTGACACACACATACACATTTTTAAAAAGGCAAAAAAATCACTTAGAATTTTTGGAAAGGCATGGCCCATAAAGGAAAATAGCTCTAAATATTTTCGAAACAAGGACATCAAGATTTATTTAACCGGAATGACATATCACTACATGCATTTACCACTAAACACATGTAGTGATCATATTACACCGCCTAAATGAACTTGGAGATCTAGCAACTTACCAACCGGCCACCCATCTTTGGACTACTCCACCCAAAGCACAGTTAACTTACGAGTTCCATTCGTATAGGTTGCCTCCTATCATTTATAAGGGGTGGCCTGATGTGCACCTCGCGGGACCGGTTACGTATCACAAACATTTCTGTTAGTACTGGAAACCGTGTGCGATGGTGGAATGGTGCCGCCTGTGGACGCCTACATGGGATGATGATGACGTCTCGCTCTAGCTCGATTGCGCGATGCCGCTTTTACCTGCTCTCCGGCCTGCTTCGTCTTGTCCCCCTTGTCCAGGAGGTTGATGACGTGACCAGCCATTCTATGGGAAACCGATTGGGGGAGTGGTGGGAGAAGCGTGTTTGGATAGAACACCATTTTAATATAATTTGGATAACTTATGAAAGAAGGAAGCTCGAGGTAGCACGACACGTGGCCACAACATGCTTACACACGCACGGGCTCCAGGCGGGCGTATAGAACTGTTGTACCTTATTCATGGTTCGTTTGGCCTTTTGTATACTACACTAATTAAGTTTCTAGGCATTTGAGGTGCATATTTCAAATTTGAACTAAAATCACATGCTCCATGTCACCGAAATGGGTTGAAAAACATATTTGTGTCCTTGGGTTCCTTGTTTAGGTCCCATGCAATGAACGAGACTGGATTACAAACATCTCGGCATCATGACTAGGCCGCAAGCAGTAGAAAACTTGGGTTTTAAATCCCCATAAATCTCAAACTCATCTGAAATTCTTGAAACTTACCCTGTGTCATCACACAACACTTATACGACATGATAATTTTTTTGTCCAATTTAGCACAAGTTTTAGGACAATTCTCTTGCACACCGAAACTTCTCAAGAAGCATCGTGGTTTTGATACGGAACACGTCACCTTTGTGGAGGGAACGACATTCATTGTCTCTTCTTGCCTTGATATTTTTTCGACATGCAACATAGACTAATACAATGGCGGTGCTACAATGTGGAATTATGCAGGGCTCATTTGGCACCCTTTATACATTAACTGAGATTTTCTATCCATTTAATGTGCATAATTCATATTTGAACCACAAGCGCATGCTCCAGGGCACCAAAATGGCTTAGTAATCAGTTTTTTGTCCTTGGGCCCCTATTTAGGTCCCATGCAATGATTACAAACATCTCGGTGTCGTGACTAGGCCGCAAACGTTGAGAAACTTGCCTTCAAATTCTGATAAATCCAAAACTCATCTGAAATTGTTGAAACGTACCCCAGTGTCATGACACGCCACTTATAAGACATGGTAATTTTTTTGACCAATCTGGGACAAGTTTTGGGAAAAACCTCTTACAAATTGGAGCTTCCCATGAGAAGCATCGTGGTTTCGATAGGGAACATGTCACATTTATGGTCGAAACGACATTGAGTTTTCTAGGCATGCGCATAAGGTGAAGAACTCAATTAATCTATAAAGGGCACCAAACATTGAGTTTTTTTGGCATCGTGACTAGGGCGCAAACATTGAGAATATTTTTTAAAAATCCTCAAGAACCCCAAAGATCGTCTGGAATTCATGCTCTAGTGCGTGAAAATTCGTTGGAAAATCATTCTGGTGTCCCTGGCTGCTTGCTTAGGTCCCATGCAACGAATGTGAATGAATTACAAACATTTAGGCATGATAGCTCGACCGCAATCATTGCTAATCTTATTTTTAGAATTCCAGTAAATACAAAACTCGTATGACAACCATTTGTGCGATGCGTCCATTTATTACTTGATATTGGTGGGCCATGCGTGCAGATGTTTGATGACAGGACGCATGCGAGCTTTCCGCCATGCATGCTCGACGGGACGCGTAGGAGATGTCCGCCGCGCAGTCTCGATGGGACTCATGAGATCAGTCTGCTACGCAGGCTCATCGGGAAGTGAGACTTTGACCTCCACCCTCCGCTCGCCACGCTCCCAAATTAATTGCGTCCGACCCGCTGTTTATCATATGGTTAATGTGCCTGGACGGACGGACTAGTTTCCTTTTTTATTTTGATTGCGACTAGTTTACTTGTAATCCTATTGCCCCGCTGAATGTAACCACTGTTTTGTTAGTGCCTCGCCGAGAACTTGACTCGTATACATGTACCTACGAACGAAATAATATAATGACAAATTCACACCCGCAAAGGATAATAATTTTCTTACATATTCAGGATAATACAAAATGCCACACGCGGCAACTCCCCAAAGACACAAGGCAAAAGAAGAAGGAAGAGGCTGAAGAAGGAAGACTCAAAAAATGATCTGGGCCGCTGCTATCTAATTCTTGATGGATTGCTGGGCGCGAAGTTCCTCAATCTCCTTCTTCATCGCCTCCACGACCTCCATCTCCTCTCGCCTCTCCTCTGCCATCTTCCGCATTGAGGCCATGGCGCAGGCTGTTTGCTCGAGAGCGTCGATGGTCTGCATCACGTACGCATGAAGTTCATTGACACGCGCCAAGGATTCCTTCAGCAGCCCCTCGCGCTCTATGTGGAGCTTCGCCAAGTCTTCCAAAAGTTCCTCGGTGAGTTCTTTCAGCCTACCCTCCGATGCACTTTTCTTCTCGAGCAGTTTCTTGTAGGCGGCGTTCTCCTTCATAAGTTTCACCACGAGGCCGGTCGCCTTGTCAACCGAGGCGTCGCTCTTCTCCAGCAGCTTCACCAAGTCATCGATCAGCGCCTCCTTCTTATCAAGCTAAGTGCGCATGTCATCGCTGGCTGAGGAATCCAACACTGCCAACTCATCTAGTTCGCCTCCGAGGCCAATGCGCTTATGATTGTGATAGCCGTCGCCTCTCCGCGAAATATCCTCCCGGGCGTCCATGGAACCACCGGACAACTCTGATGCGGCAAACGCGGTGTCGCTGGAGCTCTCTGGCGCTTCCCCGATGTGGCGGCGTGATATCTCGGTTGCTTCTGCGGCCTTGGTCTTTCTTCCCTAGTTATATCTCGACCAAGAACACCCCCTCCTACCGGCCATGGCAAACGGAATGAACGACTAACCAAGAAAGGCCTATTTTTTGGTGGTGGGTTGAGGAGGAGTTCCGGGTGAGGAATGTGCGGTAATTTTCGAGTAGGTGTTTTTATAGCCTACTACAGTAAACACTGCTAAGTGGGAACACGTTTAGGTTTGGTATGTGTGAACGGATTTGCAATAAATTTAGCGCGTGGTAATTTGGAATGTGATGGGAAACAAGCTCAAGATTTATTGAAGGTTTTAGTTCCCAAGCACGGAACGCTTTGTGGTTTTAGAAACCGTGTGGGATGGCGTACGTGGGCCTGCGTTCTCAGATGTGTGTACGTGTGTGCCCACTATTACTGTGGGGTCCAGGCCAAGACCGATGACGGTGTCGTGGTGGCCAAGATGACCGCCGCTATGGTGGCGGCCTCGGCGGCTGCCGGTGGGTGGCGGCCAAGGCGGCCACGGCGGTCGCTGGCAGCAGCTGCCTTCGGGCAGCCGTGGCGGAGCATAGTGGGTAGCGCGCTTTTGTGCGCGGGAACGGGCTCATTGAGGAGACGCATGGCCCCTCCTCTATGAGAGGTGGATCCGCCTGTCAGGGAAATGTGAAAATTAACGTAAACTAAGTTTTTTTTGTAGAAATATGTAAAAGGCTTGTAAATTCTAATCTCAATAACAAACATAACATTTAATTATTCATGCGGTATAAACATTATACATAAAAAACAAGTAAATTACGTTTCATAATTGTTCAAATATACATACAAAAAATGTTCGCGTAATTTATAAAAATACAAATATATGTGAGTATAATTAAATGTCAGTATTAGCAACAAGTGTATACTTTTTCTCTAATATTTAATATTTTTGGTGATAATATTTGCAAACGGTGTAATTTACTATATTTTATTGGCTAGGAGGTGTTCTGGGTGCAGGTTTGATTAGACGGGACTTGTGCGAGCAGTCCACCGCGCAGGCTCAAAGGGATGCATGCGACCAGTCCGCCGCGTAGGCGCAGCTGGCTCACCGGGAATCAAGCCCTTTGACCTCGGACCTCCACCCACAGCCCTATTCTCTCCCAAGTTCTCCATTAATGCTCCACCTTCTCCTCCGGTCTTATCTAGAAGGGCCGCCGCTGAGGATTGCCTCCTTTTTTGATGGACGACGAGGTGACCAACAAGCAGGGGCGGGTCGAGGCTGAACCACACGAGCCTCCGGCGAGCGTGGACTTCATCAGCAGCATCCCCGACGAGATGTTGGTAATCATCATGTCCCTCCTCCCCATCAAAATTGCCGTGCAGACCACCATCCTCTCCAGGCGATGGCGCCCCCTCTGGCACTCCACCCCCATTGACCTCCTCGACGACGACGAGCTCTGCAGTGGGGATCGCAAATTCTCGGACGCATTGTCCCACATCCTCGCCACGCACACTGCGCCAGTCAAACGCCTTGCCATCAGCACTTTCCGTTCCAACTGCAAGGCCGAACCCAAGTTTCACGACTGGTTCTTATCCCCCGCCCTAGATCAGCTTGAGGAGATCCACTTTGTTGCTGGACATGGGTGCTCGGTGCCTCCGTCCGTCCTCCGCCTCGCGCCCACACTGCGCCGCGCTACGTTCATGCGGTGCCTTTTCCCCAAGATTAATGCCGCGCACGCTCTTCATCTACCTAAACTGAAGCACCTCGAGCTCAATGGCCTCAGCATCTCGAAGGCAGATTTGGAGCGCCTGCTCGGCGGCTGTACGATGCTCGAGTACCTTCGTCTCCAGATGATGTTTGGGTTCAGTAGCCTCCACATCGCTACAACGAATCTCCGTACGACTTATGTGCATGGCTGGTGCCGCAACACGCTGTCAGTTGGGGAGTTTCATGATATGGTCATTCAGAATGCGCCTTTCCTTGAGAGATTGTGTGTACTTGATAAATAAGGTCGAACAAGAATCAGGGTCATTGACGCACCGAAATTGACAGTGTTGGGCTATTCGTGTGTTGAATTCTCCAAAATTGTTACAGCTAGATCCATACCCGTTCGGGTACAACAATCTTCTTCTCATTCTTATTATTGTACATTGCAATTTATCTAGTTTTTGTTGATCTATGTCCATCTGTCTCCAGAAAATGATTCCCACAGGCCTCCCATTGTCTCTGCGCACAGTGAAGATCTTGGCACTAGAATCAATCGGCCCCGATCTGGATGAAGTTGTTAAGTTCCTTAGATGCTTTCCGCGCACGGAGAAGCTATACGTCGAGCTGATGTTCCTTTCCTGTTAATTGTTAACCACAACGGAGTTCAATTTGTTGGTACTTTTACCCATGATTACAATGACATATGTACTATACATTTTTTTGATATGTTAATCATAAACGATCGAAGATGGTATGTCAATATATTAGTGTATTTTATAAATCATGCAAATCAAAGAGGCCCGTAGTGTTCAAAACTGCATCTAAGCACTGATATGTTGCCTTCGTTTGTAGATACAAGCAGGAATTGGAGTGGAAAAGGTGGCGCAATATAACAATCCCATCGAATGCCTTGAATTCCATCTCATGGAAATTACTTTGAACGAGTACCGAGGCACCAATCCAGGGATTCAATTCGCCAGTTTCTTTGTTCAGAAAGCAAGGGTGCTCAAGGTAATGAGGTTTGCACTATATTTAGTGCGCCACAATGGATGGTTTACTGATTAGCGGATGCGTCTACACTGGAATGGAAAAGGCTCTGCAGAAGCTGATTTTCACTTTGGAAGTTCATATGATAGATTATTCGGAAGCGATTCTATCGAGCCGATATATGACTTCCCGGTGGCTGATCCCTTTGCAGAAATATTCCATCCCATGGATCCTGAAGATTGGATTTGATTTCTAATATGAGTTTGTGCCTCGTAATATTTGAATTTGGGATTTATAATGCTGGAATTTGAACCTTGTAATATTGCTGGTATTTGTGATACAATATTTGAAATTGCATTGTGTTATTTTTTGTTTATGCAATCATGTTCTTATAAGTACATATGTTGTTGTTCTATAGGCACAGCATAGATGTTGTGCAGACAGAGCAAATCCTAGTACACAGACCAAACTATGAAACCCGTCGGTGATGATTTCATCAATCGCTGACAATTGTATACCAGCAAGCATTTTCCCACAACGCAAACAAGTTATTACCACCAATCGTCTGTGTTATTTCTGGTGTTCGCACATGGTTCTGATTACTCACATGTTTGTTGTATATCACACACATCTTGTTATGCCGAATCGTCTGTGTTCTGTTGTATCATCGCACACAGTTTATCCGAGTGAACTGTATGTCGTACTTCTCACACGTATGTAGATTTGTTAACTGTTCCTCTTATATTCGCTAATCACAAATGGTTCATAAGAACAAATTGTCTGCCGTAGATCGCACACGCAACTATTTTCTGAATCGTATTTTATGGATCCACCATCGCACACAGTTTGTGTCATTAGCGACAGAGCTTGAACTATACCGTTTGTGATTCATGCATCGCACACAGTTTCGTCGAAGGGTCTCAGATTGATGTGTCATCTTTGGACCATCCTGCAGTAGTGTAGGCCTTACTTGAATACCGTTAATGCTGAAATTGATTGTGCTAAAGAAAAGGTTAGAGTCAACTTTGGTGATGTGTCTGATGAGTTTGATTTCTCTATATTTTGTAAACAACCACATGAGAAAGAATTATCTACTAAATATGAAATTATTGGACTTGCTTCTATTGCCATGCCTCTTACTGATCCGTTAGAACAATATTTGCTAGACTATGAAAATGATATACATATGAATGCAAGGAATGAAATAGATAAGATCTTGTCTAAACAAACACCTATTCTCAAACATAACCTGAATAATATACATATGGACACCGTAGGGGATCCTCTTACACTTAAGGGTGATCCCGTGTTTCAATTGAAGAAACTACCTGATACATTAAAATATGCTTATCTTGATGAAAATGAGATATATCCCGTTATTATTAGTGCTAACCTTTCAGAGCATGAAGAAAAGAGATTGCTTAAAATTCTAAAGAAGAACTGAGCTGCTATTGGATATACTCTCGATGATCTTAAGGGCATTAGCCCTGCGTTATGCTAGCACAAGATTAATATGGAGCCAGATTCTAAACCCATCGTTGATCATCAATGTCGCCCTAGTCCTAAAACGAAAGGAGTGGTTAGAACTAAAATACTAAATCTTCTTGAGGTACCTATCATTTATCCCATACCTGATATTAGATGGGAAGTCCTATTCATTGTGTTCCTAACAAAGGAGGTATAACCATTATTCCTAATGATAAAAATGAACTTATTCCACCAAGAATTGTAACTAGTTATAAGATGGTATTGATTTCATGACATTAAACAAAATTACTAGAAAATACCATTACCCCTTGCCTTTTATTGATCAAATGTCAAAAAGATTATCTAAGCATACACACTTTTGTTTCCTTGATGGATATTCTGGTTTTTCTCAAATACCTATGTGAAAAGAAGATCAAGAGAAAACCACTTTTACTTGTCCTTTTGGAACTTATGCTTATAGATGTGTGCCTTTTTGGTTTATGCAATGTACCTGCTACCTTTCAAAGATGTATGACGGCTATATTCTCTGATTTTTGTGAAAAGATTATTGAGGTATTCATGGATGATTTTTCCATTAACGATGCTTCTTTTGATGATTTCTTAAGCAACTTTGATCGAGTTTTGCAAAGATGTGCGGAAACTAATCTCGTCTTGAATTGGAAGAAGTTCCATTTTATGGTGAATGAAGGTTTAGTACTTGGGTGCAAAAAATTTGAACGAGGTATTGAGGTGGATAAAGCTAAAGTTGATGCAACTGAGAAAATGTCATGTCCTAAAGATACAAAAGTTATAAGAAGTTTTCTTGGTCATGCTGGTTTTTATAAACTGTTTATTAAGGATTTCTCTAAGATTTCTAGGCCTCCTACCAATCTTTTCCAAAAAGATATCCCGTTTGTTTTTTATGATCATTGTGTAGAAGCCTTTGAAATACTTAAGCAAGCTTTAATTTCTGCACTTATTGTTCAACCACCTGATTTGAAATTACCTTTTGAAATAATGTCTGGTGCTAGTGACTATGTTGTTATTGCTATTGTAGGACAAAGAGTTGATAAGAAATTAAATGTTATCCATTATGCTAGTAAGACTCTAAATAGTGCCCAAAGAAATTATGCTACTACTGTGAAATAATTTTTAGGAGTTGTGTTTGCATGTGATAAGTTTAGACCTGCTATTGTTGATTCTAAAGATACCATTCACACCGATCATGCTGCTATTAAATACCTTATGGAAAAGAAATATTCTAAACCTAGATTAATTAGGTGGGTTGTTTTACTTCAACAATTTGATTTGCACATTATTGATAGAAAGGGAGCTGAGAATCATGTCGCACATAATTTATCTAGAATGGAAAATGTTCTTGATGACCCACTGCCTATTGATGATAGTTTTCCTAATGAGTAATTAGCTATTATAAATGCTTCCCGTAATACTCCTTGGTATGTGGACTATGGTAATTACATTGTTGATAAATATATACCACGTAATTTCACATACCAACAAAAGAAAAATTCTTCTTTGATTTAAGACCTAATTTTTGGGATTACCCACATATATATATTTAGAAGGAGTAGATGGTATTATTAGACGTTGTGATCCTGAGCATGAATAGGAACAAATCTTACGGAAGTGTCATTCAGACGCATATGGAGGACATCATGTAGGAGACAGAACCGCACATAAGGTATTACAGCCTGGTTTTCATTGGCCTACTTTCTTCAAGGATGCACGTAAGTTTGTCCTTTCTTGTGATGAATGACAAAGAATTGCTAATATTGGTAGACGTCAGGAAATGCCATTGAATTATTCACATGTTATTGAACCATTTGATGTTTGCGGTTTTGATTATATGGGACCTTTTCCTTCCTCTAATGGGTAAACTCATATTTTAGTTGATGTTGATTATGTCACTAAGTGGGTAGAAGTTGTTCCAACTAGTAGTGCTGAGCATAACAGCTCTTTTAAAATGCTTAAGGAAGTTAACTTTCTCAGGTTTGGAGTCCCTAGATATTTAATGACTAATGGTGGTTCATATTTTATTCATGGTGCATTTCGTAAACTCTTAGCTAAATATGATGTAAATCATATAACTGCCTCCTAATACTTGTAAACTGTGTTAGGATTTCCCCGAAGAGGAGGGGATGCTGCAGCACAGTAGAGGTAAGTATTTCCCTCAGTGAGAATCAAGGTTACCGAACCAATCGTAAAACCACGCAAATTCTCTTCTTCAGCGCCTACACACAAAAGAGCACACACTTGCACCCAACGCGGGCAAGATGGTTGTCAATCCACTTGAACTCGTTACTTACCAGTGATAAGTAGCGATAGATAGACAATTTCATAATCATAAATTGCAAATAAAAAGAAAGTAAATAATGGCAGCAAGGTATTTAGATTTTTGTAAATGTATTTGTGAGGAGACAAGCGGGCCATAGTGTTTGCTAGAAGCTTCTCTCTCGAAGAAAGCATACAGTGGGTAGACAAATTACTGTTGGGCAATTGATAGAAAAGCGCATAGTTATGTAATATTTATTCACGACAATGATCATGTATATAGGAATCACGACCATAAGAAAGTAGACCGACTCATGCATGCATCTACAACTATTACTCAACCAATCGACCGCTATCCAGGATGCATCTAGAGTATTAAGTGCAAACCGAGTAATGCTTGGAAGATGATGGCATGATGTAGACAAAGTAAATCCAATTAATATGAATGAACCCCATCGTTTAACCATTAATGGCAGCAATACAATACGTGTCATGTCTCTTTCTGTCACTGGGATTGAGCACCGCAAGATTAAACCCACTACAACGCACCACTCCCACTTGAAGATAAATCAATCTAGTTGCCCAAACCAAACCGATAGATCAGAGAGCATTACAAAGCTATAACAATCATGCATATAAATAACCAGCAAGGATTCAATATATATTCATGAATAATCTGAACATAAACCCAAAATTCATCGGATCCCAACAAACACACTGCAAAGCTGATTACGTAGGATAGATCACCGCAGGAATCGCGGTGATCTTTGCATTGAAGAACATAGAGAGAGAGAGAGAGAGAGAGAGAGAGCCATCTAGGTACTAAGTATGGACCCGTAGGTCTAAGTGTAGGATCCAATGTATGTCTAGAGGGGGTGATTGGACTACTTGACCAAATAAAAATCTATCCTTTTCGCAATTTTAGTTGTGGGCAGATTTTTGCAATTCGCACAAGTCAAGCTCACCCTACACATGAATGTCTACGACTATTGCAGCGAAAAGTAAAGACAAGCATATGTAAGAGAATAAGGGTAGGAAGATCCAGCGCAATTTGGACACACAAAGATTTTTCCCGTGGTTCTAATAGGTGGTGCTATCGTACGTCCATGTTTATGGAGTCTTCAACCCATGGAGGGTAGCGGTCGCGAGAGTCCACGGAGGGCTCCACCCATAAAGGGTCCACGAAGTAGCAACCTTGACTATTCCATAACGGCTTCCGTCCACGAAGGAGTAGCCTCACTATGGGTAGATCTTTACGAAGTAGGCGATCTCCTTGCTCGTACAAACTTCTTGGTTCAACTCCACAACACGAAGTAGAAGGCTCCCAAGCGACACCTAACCAATCTAGGAGGCACCACCCTCCAAAAGGTAATAGGCTCGATAGTAACGATGAACTCCTTGCTCTTGTGTTTCAAATGATAGTCTCCTCAACACTCAATCACTCTCTCATAGATTTGGCTTGGGTAGAAGAGATTGATTGGATGGAAAGCAACTTGGGGAGGCTAGAAATCAAGATCCATATGATTGGAGTGGATGATCTTGACCTCAACACAAGGATAGGTGTTTCTCTCTCAGAAATTTAAATATGGCAAGTGGATGTGTGTTCTGAGTGCTTCTCTTACGAGTGGATGGTGGTGGAGGGGTATATATAGGCATCTCCAAAAATCCAACCGTTACAACATTATTGCCCAACTCGGTGGAACCAAAGTAAAACTCGGTGGCACCAACTTGTTCAAAATGTGGCAACTTTAGGATTTTCGGTGAGACCGATATGGAATACTCAGTGGTACCGATATGGGTGGCCTAGGCAGTTACCAAATCTCGATGAGATCGATTTCTCAAACTCGGTGGGACCGATTTGGAGAAATGTGTTAACAGAGAGTTGGCCCAACTTCTCGGTGAAACCGATTTGCAAAACTCAGTTGGACTGATTCTTGAAAATGGCTAACCAGGAAGTTGGTCACTGTTTTCGGTGGCACCGAAAGGGAATGTTGGTAGTACTGACTTGTGGGTCTTGGCTAGGGTTACTGTCTGGGCTTTTGAGTCGGTGTAGCCGATATGGAAATGTTGGTGACACCAATTTTGTGTGGTAGGCTCTATGACAGAATATTTGTGGGAGAGCTTGTGGGTGTTTTTGGTGACTAACACTTGATCACTTTGAGCATTTCATTCACCAATATTACCTCACCCCCTTTTGATAGTATTGGCTTTCCTATGGACTCAAAGTGATTTCTCACAAAGTAAAATGTAGAGTCTTCATGCTTGTAGCTTAGCCAATCATATTCCTTGCATCTTGCGGTCTCCTCACAATCCTTTGCCAATCAAACATTGAACTTTTTCATGAAACATACTTAGTGGAAACATTAGTCCAATGAAGTATATGTTGTTATTAATTACCAAAACCAACTAGGGAGAAGTTGTGCTTTCAATCTCCCCCTTTTTGGTAATTGATGACAACATATAGATCAAAGCTTCGATGAGAGATATAATCAATGAATAGCATCGTTGCTTTGAGAAGTATGTGATAAGCAAGAGCTCCCCCTAAATTTGTGCATTATTTTAAATTTGCGCTTGAATGCAAATGCACAATCGATTAGGATCATGGGTCACTCGTTCATGTCACATACAACTTGGTGGTGCGCCAAAATTAATAAGAGTGAATTACATGAGCACATCACACCAAACATAAGTAAATGATCATCACATAGATATCTCAAAGATAGGCGATAATAGCATCACACAAGAGTATATGATCAAATACGACAAAGTTTCAACCAAACGATAAACCAAAAGTTTTTGAAAGCAGAGAGGGATCAAAAAACAACATGCTCTCTCTCGAAGCCCTATGATCTATGACCTCTCCCCCTTTGGCAACAAGTTACCAAAAAGTCCAAAGCCATATAGCTACTCGTTGCTCCGGGCATGGTCTCCGGTGGCTGTCGACGGAGTCGAGAGAAGAGCATCCGAGAAGTGTTTAGCTGAAGTCCTCTGAGGTGGTGGAGTAGACACTGGAGCTGATGGAACTAATGGAGCTGTGGCAGGTGTTGAAGAAGATGGCCTCAACTCTGGAGTAAACACTATAGGAGTTCTGGCTTGAGTATTGAACTGAGTGCTGGTCTTGAGAGGTGGATTGTCATCATCATCAGAATCTGTGGAGTGGGGAATTGGAGCTTCATCGACTTCCTTCTTAAATTCATCTACAGTCTTAGTCAGCCCATCCACTTTGTTGTTCATCGTGGAAAACTTATCCTCCACAATCCTCACAAGACTATCCTGATTGAGCTGAATGGTCTTGATGTCCTTCTGCATCCTCTGAATGGTGCTAATAAGAAGATCAATTTGCTCATTCCTTGTTCTAGGAGCCTGAGCACTGGTGGCTCTAGCTGCCTCAGCTTCTGCCTGTGTAGTAGATGAAGTGGGATGACTAGGTTCCATCACCACGACATTATCCTCTAACTCTGGCTGGAGTGGCAAATGGGGACGATCAAATGCATACACATTCTTCTCTAACTTAGAGTTAATGAGCATCTGAATGCATGGTGCATGTCCACAAGGTCTCTTCTGGTCTGCAGCTGTCCTCTTCACTGTCTCTACAATCAAGTCCATCAATCTTATCCTAGTGTGGGAGTCTATATGATGCAGAATGTTGATGGAGTACCCCCTTATCATCTTATCATCTCCAGATTTGGGAATCAAGGTATGCCTCAAAATGGTGTTATAGGTGGGTAGTCCTGCTTGCAGGAAATAGACATACCCAAACTTATGTGAATGCACATGTGAAGTAGGGATTTTCTTGTACATATTTGGCATGGAGTTGTGACTCATCTTGGATTCAGCATATACATCCAGGTCACCTTCTTGTACTTGTGGGGCTCCTAAGATGGTAGCCCACTCATCAACAGTTGATTGGTACCTCACTCCTTTAGTCATCCAAACAATCCTGCCATCCGGATAAAGGTGTGTAGTGGAATAAAACTGCATGATCATCTCATCATTCCAAGCTAAAAACTCTCTGCCAACAAAGTTTGCAAGATCAATGCACTGGAAGTTGTCTCTGACACTAGGAAAGAAATCTTCATTGTCCTTGATGTAATCCCAGTCAACATATCTCATGTCACTAACAGATGGGCTCTTGTCCAATAGGACTCATAAAAGTCTTGCTGTTCCTTGGTGTGAAATCCGGCATCCACAGCAGTCCTTCTCCTGGAGGCATAAGGATCAACAGCTCTCATGTTCCTCAGCCCCGAGTGTTTCCTCTTCTTCATATCTTCTGCAACTGGGTGATCATCATTATGAATAGGCAAGTGGGGCCTCAGCTTTCTCAAAACAGATATGTCCTCCTCTTCTTCTATCATAGTGGACTTCTTGTTCTTGGCAGCACTTGGAATATCTCTGGTAGACTTCTTTGACCTGGAGGCTGTAATAGACTTCTTGGGAGCATACTTGGTGCTCTTAGCTGGAGCATCCTTGGGCATAGCATCAGCCAACAATTTCTTCTTCTTAGCTGGAGGGGTTTGGCAGCTGGTTCCTCCTCTTCCTCTTCTTCATCTAAGTACTCTGGAGTAGAAGGGAGAACTGTAGCTTTGACATATCTTGTCCTTTCCCTCTTTTTCTCTCCGGCCTTTTTAGGCATAGAACTCTTTGCGGGCTCAACAGAAATAATGTGCTAGCCTTGGCACTTTCAGGAGCTCTCCTAGCTTCAGTGCTAGCATATTCCTTCCTGACAGCTCTCTTTGTTGAAGCAGCCTCTGCAGTTGTGCTCTTTCCAGCTTTCTCTTTCTGCTTCTTGGCTAATTCCTCTTCTGGGACAAAATCAGCATCTTCCTCATCTGAGTTCAACTTCTTCCTTGTCCTTGTGGCAGCCTTGGGCAGGTCAGGAGAAATAGGCACATCATCATAAGAAGATGAACTAGCTTCAGGGCTAGTGCCTGCACTCATGTCCACATCTCTTTCTCTGAAGTTGTTCTGGCTATCATCTGATCCAGACATGTTGACCTTGTGAATAGAGTATGGAAGAGTAGAGAGGTTGAGCATCACAAAATACTAGAGTTTTTCAAAAGTTTGAACATAGAAACTTGGGTTTGATCTACAGCAAAATGTATTTCGGTTGCACCGGGTTGAAATTTTTGGAGTCACCGAGACAAACCACTTGCATTAACAGAGACTTGGATAGTCTTTCCAGTGTCACCCAAAATAACTGCTCGGTGTCACCGAAGCGGTTCTCAGAAACCCTAAAAACTAAATCGGTAGAACCGATTTTATAAACTCGGTGTCACCGAGATACATGTTGCGGGAGGTCAGATCCAAAATTTCTTTGTTCTCTAATCTATGGAAGTATTTGGTGGGATAGGAAGCTTTCAATCCGTGGGAAGAATTCGGAGCAACCCTAATGCGCATGAGTTAGACTTTGGAACGCATGAGGGGATCGAAACCATAGCCTAACTTGGCGATGGTCCGACTACGGCGATGACGGTGGTGATGATTTCCATCGACGGCGAGGATCCCAACGGTGAAGGCACTCGGGGATACAAGGGCGATGACCAAGGGGTCCGGTGCGGCAACTTAGGGTTGGAGACTCGAGCATTTCAAGATGAATTTCAAAACATCGGGTCCGCCAGGATTAAAGTACCCTTTACTGTCGGTGATGCCGATACTAAAATTTCGGAGCCACCGAGTTCCACTACTGTTAGTTGACAGGGAAACTCGGTGAAGCCAATATTATGGGATCGGTGCTACCGAGGTGCAAAAATAGATCAACCCGGAGCATTCGGTGAAACCGAGAAGTTTTGATTGGTTACACCGAGTTGCACTTTAGGGAGGTTTTGGAAGTCAGCCTTGTCGAAACAGAACTCCGAGTGCTCCTCACACAGAGGGTTCGAGAAGTGCTTGTTCTAGTTTAGTGATGAAGCAAGAATAGAACTTGAGAAAAGAAAGCATAGATATCTAGAGAGGGGTCCTAGGCATTCTTGTACATCCAATTGGCAAAAGAAAAACAAGAACAAAATAGCAACAATTGGATGTCCTCGAATGAGAAAAAAATATGCATACCAACATGCTCAAACAATAAGATGTCCAATGAAATCATGGCAAACATGCAAAAACACTCCAGCATCTAACAAGCACTTTGGCGATGACGGAGTCATCTATATATGAGTATATTGACTTAGGAGTCAAGTAACAATACTTTATCATAGGTCATACTCATCGTTTAAGCACAAGTGGGGTTACCACTTTTACATAAAGCATTTAATGTTGTCACATCCTTAAGAGATGCTTTAACTCAAGTTTTAGAGTAAAGCTCCCCCTTGATGTGACACCCCCCCTAAGAGGGATAAACTAACCTTGGGTTTTCTCGTAGAAGACTTCATGTGGTTGATGTAGTGGTGGATGCTCATAGTTGATGAAAATCATCTTGAGTTGGGAGCAATCCTCATTGTTTCTTACTCTTATCACCTACATGGGTTAGTCCCAAACAAGAGACACATACAAGGATATCTATGGACATGGAGTGCAATGTATACATAATGATGTCCATGGATTATTTCATTACCTTGTATCTTGCTTACCTTTGAGGGAATGTGTGACTCCTTGAACTCTTGCATAAAGTTGGAGTTGATTGCAAATAGTCCTTGCCAATAATGAATATGAGTGAATTTCATTGGCGGAGTCACCCCTCAAGAATTTCTCTAGTTCTTCTTCTTTGGGATCCACATCAATTTGATGGGAATCCTTGGAGTTGAAGTAGCGCTTGTAGAAGTTGAACTTGTGGTAGCCTTGGGAACCAACTTGACCAAAGCTTGGGAATCGTCTTCAAATGTGTCAATCTCCACTTGAAGCTTGTCCTTGCCCTTGAGCTTGTGGTCTTGTGGTGGAAGGTCATCTTGAGCTTTTGTTCCCTTGGAGAGAGTAGGTTCATACTTCTCCCTTTGAGGAACAAACTTGGGCTTGGGGTATTGACCTTCTTCCCATTCAACTCCATTGCCTTTGAAGTAGCCAATGCCATGGTTCTTCCGGTATCCTCCATGCTTGCGTACAATCTCCTCAAATTGCTTACATCCTGCAAGACTTTTGTAGACACCTTTTTTCTGTAACCCCTTTGAATAAATCATTTTTTTGCTCAAGTGTAACTTGGCTAAGAGAATCGTTAGTGGAATCAATAGAACAACTAGAAGCAATATCGTTAGATTTATCATTTTTATCACTACTAGTTGAAGACCTTTCTTGCCTTTGTTACAAGATTTCTTAGTCTTAACTTGTGGAATAAATGTAGACAAGAGTAGTCATTTGGCTAGATAAGAAGAAGTCTTGTTTCGGAGAACGTCATTGATTGCTTTAAAAAACTCATGTTCTTGCTCCAAATTGAGCTTCTCGAAGCGTAGCTTCTCATGAGTTCTTACAAGCTCTCTATGATCTTCTAAAGTAGATTCATGAGCTAACTTAAGAGTGTTTAATTCTTTAGTTAGTCATTCTATTTCCTTCTTATCATCATCACACGACTTATCTTGACTAGCATGATCATTATCTAGCTCATTTTGACTAATATCACTAGTTTTATCAAATAGCAAGTCATCATCTCCAAGTAAGTCATCCTCATCATTATTGAAGTCAATGTATTCGGGGTGTGATACCTTGGGGCCCTTAGCCACGAAGCAGCTTTCAATCCCTTCATTTGGTGAATCAAATATGTCATAGGAGTTGGAGGTTACGACTGCAAGTTTGGCAACACCTTCATCTTGACTACAGTCAGAGTCAGAGTGATAGCTTCTCTCGGATTGGTTGTCGGATTCGGAGCCAGAAACCCATTCGGCTACATGCGCTTGATGTCTTCTTCCTGTGTAGCTCTTGGTTTACTTGTCCTTATTCTCCGAGTCCCTACTTCTCCTTGAGGATCTTCATTCATAACGATCATCTCTAGTCCCTCTCTCTCTTCGAGGTGAGTCATCTCTTGAGCTCTTTCTTCTAGGTGACTCTTCTCTTCTCTTGTGGAGGGCCGTGCACTCATTTGAGTAGTGTCCGGGCCTTCCACAGTTGTAACAATTTCGGTCATGACTAGTTGAATGCTTCTCTTCATATCTTGAGTTGGAATTTCTCTCTTTGCCTCTACTCTTGTAGAACTTGTTGAATTTCTTGACCATGAGGCTTATCTCTTCATTGGTTACAAGGTTGTCACTTGATGTAGCGGGAGTGTCACTTGTAGCTTTGTATGCACCGCTTGACTTGGTGTGAAGTTCTTCCTTGTCTTTGAGTGACATCTCATGAGAAACAATCCTTCCAATGACCTCCGTAGGCTTGAGATCTTTGTAGTTTGGCATCATGTGGATCAATGTGCACACGGTGTCATACTTTCCATCCAAGGCTCTATGGATCTTCTTGATGATGAATTTGTCGGTCATTTCTTCGCTACCTAAGCCGGCAATCTCATTGGTGATGAGAGCAAGCCTAGAGTACATTTCCGCAACTCCTTCACCATCCTTCATCTTGAACTTGTCAAGTTGACTTTGTAGCACATCCAACTTAGATTCCCTGACGGATTCGGTACCTTCGTGCATATCAACCAAAGTATCCCAAATTTCCTTTGCATTCTCAAGACAGCTGATTTTGTTGAATTCTTCACGGCATAGGAAGTTGAATAGAATGTCCAGTGCTTGAGCATTGTATTGCAACATCTTCAATTCTTCCGCGGTCGCTTCACGATCCGGTTCCTTTCCATCACCAAAGAATTCACCTTGCAAGCCAACACGAACAACAGCCCATACGACGGGGTTATGACCAAGAATATGCATTTTCATCTTATGCTTCCAACTAGCAAAGTTTGTACCATCAAAATATGGACCTCTACGGTGATAGTTTCCCTCACTAGACACCATACTCTCCTAAGTTACCAATGCAATGGAGACCAAAGCTCTGATACCACTTGTAGGATCCAAAGTATGTCTAGAGGGGGGTGATTAGACTACTTCGCCAAATAAAAATCTATCATTTTCCCAATTTTAGTTGTGGGCAGATTTTAGCAATTTGCACAAGTCAAGTTCACCCTACATATGCATGTCTACGAGTATTGCAGTGGAAAGAAAAGACAAGTGTCGGGGCACAGATGCTCACAATCACCTATGGGACCAGAGGTCCCTTGTGGTTCGGCAAGGGGGGTCACGTTGCACGAAGAGCGGAGAGCATGAGACGGCGCGACGATCAGGACACAGGCATTTTACCCAGGTTCGGGCCGCTGCTAAGCGTAAAACCCTACTCCTACTTTTGGTGGATTGATTGGAGAAACACAAAAAACGCTCAGCACCTAACCCCGGCAAGGACTGCTGTCGTGGAAAGAGCTGCTACGCGAGTACAAGTGTTCGGGGGTCTGGATCGCTAACCTTGAGCTAGGTTGCCTTGGGCCTCCTTTTATAGTGCAAGGGGTTACCACAATGGAAAAATAGTCATTATCTATTGATTAGATAGCTAAGCAGAGCTATCATACCTAACTCTGGCATTTAGGACAAAATGCCATGATTACCTGCCTAGGTGGCGCTCGGGGGTGCATCCCCGGCAAGCTCTTGCCACCGCTTGGCTGGTCGTTGCTCATGGTCTTGACACGCTGTAGGGCGGGTGTCAACCGAGCGTAACTTGCATTCCGATGTGTCGCTACATGCTTAGCGATAATTGATTAGCCGCCCGAGGGCTCGACACCGCATCGATAAGTGACAGGCGTAGCGATGCGGTGGAGCGATGGCTGGCTAGCTCGCGCCTGCCAGGGAGCAGCTTGCCGGGTCTTCTGGCGGGTATGCATGTCTTGGTCCCCGGCAAGCGCCGGGGACGTGCTTGGCGCGTTGCAGTCCAGGCTTGGGCTGTCACGTTGAGCTTGTTGGAGTCTGGTCTTGATCATTCGTCGGGTTTTTGCTTCTACCGCCTGTGCATAAGTCAAGGGCGCTGGGTACCCCTGTACTAGTGCACCGACAACAAGCATATGTAAGAGAATAAGGGTAGAAAGATCAAACACAATTTGGAGACACGAAATTTTTTCCCGTGGTTCTGATAGGTGGTGCTATCGTACGTCCACGTTTATAGAGTCTTCAACCCACGGAGGGTAGCGGTCACGAGAGTCCACGGAGGGCTCCACCCATAAAGCGTCCACGAAGTAGCAACCTCGTCTATTTCATAACGGCTTCCGTCCACGAAGGACTAGCCTCACTATGGGTAGATCTTCATGAAGTAGGCAATCTCCTTGCCCGTACAAACTTCTTGGTTCAACTCCACAACACGAAGTAGGAGGCTCCCAAGCGACACCTGACCAATCTAGGAGGCACAACCCTCCAAAAGGTAATAGGCTCGATAGTAACGACGAACTCCTTGCTCTTGTGTTTCAAATGATAGTCTCCTCAACACTCAATCACTCTCTCACAGATTTGGCTTGGGTAGAAGAGATTGATTGGATGGAAAGCAACTTGGGGAGGCTAGAAATCAAGATCCATATGGTTGGAGTGGATGATCTTGACCTCAACACAAGGATCGGTGGTTCTCTCTCAGAAAATTGGATATGGCAAGTGGGTGGGTGTTCTGAGTGCCTCTCTTACGAGTGGATGGTGGTGCAGGGGTATATATAGGCATCTCCAAAAATCCAACCGTTACATCATTATTGCCCAACTCGGTGGAACCGAAGTAAAACTCGGTGGCACCGACTTGTTCAAAATGTGGCAACTTTAGGATTTTTGGTGAGACCGATATGGAATGCTCGGTGGTACCAATATGGGTGACCTAGGAAGTTACCAAATCTCGGTGAGACCGATTTCTCAAACTCGGTGGGACCGATTTGGAGAAATGGGTTAATAGAGACTTGGCCCAACTTCTCGGTGAAACCGATTTGCAAAACTCGGTGGGACCGATTCTTGAAAATGGCTAACAAGGAAGTTGGTCACTGTTTTCGGTGGCACCGAAAGGGAATGTTGGTAGTACCGAGTTGTGGGTCTTGGCTAGGGTTTCTATCTGGGATTTTGACTCGGTGTAGCCGATATGGAAATGTTGGGGACACCGATTTTGGGTGGTAGGCTCTATGACAAAATATTTATGGGAGAGCTAGTGGGTGTTTTTGGTGACTAACACTTGATCACTTTGAGCATTTCATTCACCATTATTACCTCCCCCCCTTTTGATAGTATTGGCTTTCCTATGGAATCAAAGTGATTTCTCAGAAAGTAAAATGTAGAGACTTCATGCTTGTAGCTTAGCCAATCATATTCCTTGCATCTTGGTGTTTCCTCAGAATCCTTTGCCAATCAAACGTTGAAATTTTTCCTGAAACAGACTTAGTGGAAACATTAGTCCAATGAAGTATATGTTGTTATTAATTACAAAAACCACCTAGGGAGAAGTTGTGCTTTCACTAAGGTGAAATACTCACACATGACCATGGGAGTAGCAAGGTTGATGTAGAGGCCCTCCGTGATCAATCCCCCATCCGGCAGGGCACCGAAATAGGGCTTCAGATGGGCACACGGTGAAACAGAGACTTGCGGCGGCGGAAAAAGTGTTTCGGGTAGGGTTTTTTGGATATTATATAATTTGTAGGGCAGAGATCACGGCCAGAGGCCGTGGGAGGTGGCCCCAAGCCATCAGGGCGTGACCACTCCACTGGGCATGCCCTGTTGTCTTAGCGCCACCCTGTCGGTGTACTAAAGAACGTGGCCCTTAGTAGCCTGACTTGTGCACCAGACGACCGCGGCCTCCGGAACGGGAAGATCCTGCCAGGCTGGATCTGGACGCCAACCTACATCATACAAGGGTTCGAGCGAACCGGCAAGCCCTCCTTGCCAGAGGACTCGCTCTCTCTTTACCGTCTTTAATACAGCTATGGTTACATCATTCTTTATTTGTCCCTTCTGTAGTTTTCCTTTTTTTGAGAATTGAAGCGTCCACCGATCCCTTGGGTGGAGGTGACGAAGCTGGCGAGCACGCCATCCTATCCTCCCTTAGTTGGGATTTTCGGCAGCTGCAGGCACTCTACGCCCGTCATTTAGAAAGGTTGGACCGTCGGGAGGCCCTTCTCGCAACGGCGGAAGAGAAGTTCCAGGAGCGCCTCGCCAAGAAGCGGACTTGGTTTTCCGATCAGCGCAAGGACCTCACCACTCAACGGGTCGAGCTCGCCAAGGCCAAGGCCGAGTTCATCAATGAGAAGGCCAAGGCGGAGAAGATCTGGAGGGAGGCAAACGAAAGCATCGTCGCCACGGATGTGGAGCAGACCTCGCGCAAGATCCTGCTCGACACACATGAGAAGGAACTTGTGGCCCGGGAGAGGGCCCTTGCCGTTAGGCTTGGCGTCGAGCTGGGGAGATAAGTCCAGGACCTGGAGGCGAAGCACAAGGAGGCCATCAAGAAGCAAGCCGTCTAGCATGCTAGCAAGCTCCAGGAAGTTATCTAGGCTGCCGACGCCGCTCGCTCCGTCCAGGTCGAGCTTGAAAGCAAGGTGCAGTAGCTGGAGTCAGAGCTTGCCACCTCCAACCTGGAAGTCCTGAAGTGTAAGGAGGAGGCCCAGAAGGGGTACAAAACTCTGATGGACCTCCAGTTGGAGATCCGCGACAGGACAGATGAGCTGAAGGTTGCCGCAGACGCCAATGCGGACTTGCAGGTGAAGGTGAGCACTTATGAGGACAACCTTAAGGCCGCCCAGAACAGAGAGCACGACCTGCGCGAGGAGCTTTGGAAGGAGAAGGGGTTGTTCGCCTCTCCCGCGCGTGCGTCCAATGAGCTCCAGACGAACGTCCGGCTGTGGACGGAGCAGCTTGTCCACATTGGCGGCAAGCTCTCTGCCCAGACCATCGACATGGGCTTGGAGGGGTGCGTCTTCTCCAACGATGTCCAGGACGTGGCGAGCGCAAGGCTATCCATCTTTTTCAAGAAGCTCATCGAGGTACTAGCGAAGTATGAGGCGGGGCAGGCCGACAAGTTCCTGCCGGGATGCGTGAGCTATGTCACGGCACCCTCCACGAGGTCCTCGTGAAGCTCACCTACCGTAAACCCGGTCTCGACCTGAGCAAAGCCTTCGCCAAACTGCCCAAGGGCTTCGACACCAGCGAGCTTGATGCCCTTGAGGCATTAATTTATCTTTTCTGCAATGCATGTACCAAAAACCAGTTGCTTTTGATTAGCACCACAACTTCGTTTCTCTTTAACTGCAATGTGCTTCAGCTGTTGTGATGAAAGGCTCCCTCCTCTTCACGTAGTTTATACTTGTGTTCTTTTGTTTATCCCTACGCTTATCGAAAATGCATGTTGGTGAGCGCACCCGTACCGTGAGCGCTAGAAGGAGTGAATCCTTAGCAGCCTGCTGGTGATGCCGCTACCTACAAGGCCTCCTTGTCGTCATTGCCCCGGCAGCTTAGGATGTTGAGCGGACTCGAAACAACCAAATGCGCGAACAATTTTGACAAGGGTCCTCCGCGTGCAGGTTCTCTCACACAAGCGTTAACTCCGTTCGAGGAGAAAGTTTCAAAAAAAATGAACATTTTTTGCAACTTATCTTTCTTTGTTGCGCTTCTTGCTGCAGAATGCATCTGTAGGTGTCCATACCGTTACTCCCCCCGGGAAGACTTGCACGCCGGGTCTCGTCTCCCTTTTGAGAAAAAGAAAGAAGAGAAGATAGAGTAGGCCAGGAACCCAAGTGGTTCAACAGTCATCTTATGCAACATGTCATGAAAAGATACACAAGATAAATATGTACTTTTGACAAAGGGTTGCGAAATACTTAGCTTTATTAACTATGCACAGGGTCATCGCCTGGCTTCATACAAAGGCTTACATGCCTTGCCGGCATAACTTGCACAAAAGGGGTTTGCCGTGCGGCCGCTTGGCGGCTGCGCCCTACAGGTGGAACTTGCGGAAACCCCCATTGTTCATGTGAGCTTTGCATTTCGGGTATCGTTTCCGGTCTCTAGCTGGCTTTCGCCGCTTCTAGTGACTCATTCCACCCGGCAAGGGTTTAACGTCTTTGTTCTTCATGCTCGCATTGGCGGATGTCCCTGACGAGTCCTCGACAGGCGTGCTACAATCTGCAGTGCGCTTCCCGGAGTTCTCGCAAGACCTGCCAGAGCTCTTATCCTTGTTCTTCCCCCGGGAGCTTTGCCGGCAGGAGCGAGTGCCTCGTCAGGAGACGTTGCCACTTCCTCCCGTAAGAGCTTGTTTATGCAGAGGACTACATTCTTGTTGTTAGCATGGATGGTGATGACGCTCATCGGCCCTGGCATCTTGAGTGTGTTGTAGGCGTGGTGAGACGCCACCATGAACTTTGCTAGCGCCGGTCGGCCCAGGATTCCATTGTACGGCAGCGACATCTTCGCGACATCAAAGACAATCTTCTTCATCCTAAAGTTGAGCTCGCTGCCGAACGTGACCGGCAGAGTTATCTTCCCCTTTGGCTGAGATCTTCCTGGGTTGACCCCTTGGAAAGATCCCGTCGGCTTGAAATCCAAGTCAGGGATCTGCAGGCGCATGATCACGTCTGGCGAAATCAGATTCAGCCCGGCCCCACTATGGACCAACACCTTGGTGACCTTGAGGTTGTGTATTGTTGGCGATACCAATAACAGCACACACCCGACGGCAGTTATGCGGTCAGGGTGGTCCTCAGCGTTAAAGATGATGGGAGTGTTGGACCACTTGAGGGGTTTCCATGCTTCTGCCGCCGGTTTTGTCGTGTTGATCTCATGAGCCCACTGCTTGAGTTGCCAGTGAGAGGAGTGCAAAGATGTGCCTCCGTCAATGCACATGGCGTCCACAGCCTTCTAGAACTCCGGGTCTTCGGACCCCTCTTCATTCGCATGATCATCGTCGTCACCAGATTTGTTGTCTCGGCCTCTAGCACGCTTCTCTTTTTGCTGTTTGGCCTTGCCGCAGCGGGCGCCATGGCCACCACTGTTTTTCTTGCCAGAGCCACCCACAACTTCTTGACCTTTCTCCTTGTCGTGCCTTTCAGACTCTTGCCTCTGCTTTTTCGGCAAGTTGTTCTACTTGGCAGCAGTTGGTGATGTCGTGGCTCTTGGTGCGTTGGATCTTGCAGTATGGCCC
This sequence comes from Elymus sibiricus, assembly GCA_039707655.1. Lineage (NCBI taxonomy): Eukaryota > Viridiplantae > Streptophyta > Magnoliopsida > Poales > Poaceae > Elymus > Elymus sibiricus. The sequence goes on from CM077673.1 coordinate 315,047,610, forward strand.
ACCGGTCTTCTCCCCTGCCGTGGCTTCGTCATCTCCAGAGCATGCGGCAACATTCTTGCCAGACCCCTCGGACTTGGCCTTCTTGGCAAAGTCGGAGTTGTCATCCCCTTCAACGGCCATCAGTGCCTTTCCCTTGCTCTTCTTGTTGCGTTTCCGGCCTTTCTTCTTGGAGCCTGACGCGTCATCGTCGTCGGAGTCGACTTTCGTGTTAGCGTCTTCTTCGGGGAGTCTTCTCCCCTCTTCAGCGTGCATGCACTTGTCAGCCGGAGCGTATAGCTCGGCGACAGCTCGCACCTTGTTGATGCTCATTTCCTCCTGCATCCGCCGATTGCGCATGTGGAACGCGGAGATCACTGCGGCGGGGTGGGTGTCAGGGATGTTATGCTGCACGCGACTGAACCTCTGAATATACTTGCGGAGCGTCTCACCGACACTCTGGGGAAGCACATGCAAGTCGCTGGGCTGCCCTGGGAGCTTGTGGCCCCCATGGTATGGACCAACAAACTAGTTGCACAAATCCGCCCAAGATGAGATGGACCCCTCCGGCAAGTTCATGAGCCAACTCCTCACGTTGGGCTTGAGTGCCAGCGGGAAGTACGTAGTTGGCAAGTATCGTCCCGTCCCGTCCCCCGACGGCCTGCGCGGTGATGGTGTAGATGTCGAGGAACTCTGAAGGCCTGATCTTGTCATCGTACTTATCGGGCAGCTCGGGTTTGAAGGCCCCGCTAGAAGGCCAACGAACTTGCCGCAACTCACGGGTGAATGCTGGGCATCCCACCTCGTAAGGTAGGCTGTCAGGTACTCCCGGCGTGGGTTCGTCGACGGCTGGGTCCGCGCGTCCGTTGGATTGACAGCGAGTTTCGCGCCGCCTCTCGATGGTCATGCGGGCGTCCTCCTTGCGCCTATCCTTAAGGACATGGCGTTGATCTTGATCCCACCATGGGTCCGGCAAGGCATAGGACACCTCGTCTTGTATGTCGGTCCGGCGGGAGGTCGCTATAGAGGTGACTGGACTGTAAGCGCCCCGCCAGGGTTGCGTCCGGTGGCTGGGCCTCCCGGAGCCGCTTGGCATGCGTGCAACAGTCCTGCTCCCTCCGGCTTGTCGCGGTTCAAAAAGCTCAGCAAACTTTGTACAGTCGCCCTCCAGTCCTCCATCTTCTCCAGCGTAGGCAGAAAGTTCGGCAACAGATGTGCTTGCGCCAGAGCTTCTTCCGTGGTTTTGGGCATGGAGCAGTGCAAGGCATGGGTGGCGCTCTTACTCCTGACAGTGTCAGGAGGAGCGTTCGCCCGCGCCGTTGCATGGTGTTGGAAATATGCCCTAGAGGCAATAATAAATCGGTTATTATCATATTTCCCTGTTCATGATAAACGTCAATTATCCATGCTAGAATTGTATTAATCGGAAACTCAGATACATGTGTGGATACATAGACAACATCGTGTCCCTAGTGAGCCTCTACTAGACTAGCTCGTTGATCAAAGATGGTTAAGGTTTCCTAACCATAGACATGAGTTTCATTTGATAACGGGGCCACATCGTTAGGAGAATGATGTGATGGATAAGACCCAACCGTATGCATAGCATTTGATCGTATTAGTTTATTGCTACTTCTTTCTTCATGTCAAGTATCTGTTCCTAAGACCATGAGATCAAGCAACTCCCTGACACCGGCGGAATGCCTTGTGTGTATCAAATGTCACTTCGTAAATGGGTGATCATAAAGGTGCTCTACAGGTATCTCCGAGGATGTCTGTTGGGTTCGCATGGATCGAGACTGGGATTTGTCACTCCGTATGATGGAGAGGTATCTCTGGGCCTTCTCGGTAATACAACATCACAAGAAGCTTGCAAGCAATGTGAATAAGGAGTTAGTCGTGGGATCTTGTATTACGGAATGAGTAAAGAGACTTGCCGGTAACGAGATTGAACTAGGTATGGAGATACCGACGATCGAATCTCGGGCAAGTAACATACCGATGGACAAAGGGAACTACATACGGGAATGACTGAATCCTTGACATCGTGGTTTGACCAATAAAGATTTTCGTAGAATATGTAGGAACTATTATGGGCATCCAGGTCCCGGTATTAGTTATTGACCGGACAGGTGTCTCGGTCATGTCTACATGATTCCATAGGGTCCACACGCTTAACGTTCGATGACTATCCGGTGACCGAAAGTTGTTCGGAGTCACGGATGAGATCCCGGATGTCACGAGGAGTTCCAGCATGGTCCGGAGGTAAAGATTCATATATGGGAAGTTGGTATTGGGGTTCCGGAATAGTTTCAGGATTTGTCGGATTTCGTCGGAAGTACCGGAAGGAGTTCTAGGTGTCCACCGGGAGGGTCCACCAGCCCCAGAGGGCCCCATGGGCTGAGAGGGAGGCGCACCAGCCCCTGGTGGGCTGGACGCCCCCACCTCCCATAAGGCCCATGCGGCCAGGGCTAGGGCTGGCCCAAGGGTGGCCGTCGCTCCCTTGCCTTTGGGGCAAAGGCAGCCCCCTTGGCCGCCGCCCCAAACCCTAGGGGAAACCCTAGGGCGCCAACCCCTTGTCACATCCCTACTTTTAGCATGCATTAGGATTTATGATTTTGCTTGCATCATGTTTAAAATTTCTTTAAACTTGAAATGGGGATGATCAAACCCTAGCATTATTTGAATTCAAATAGGTTCAACCAAAATATTTTTCAATGAACCAAAGTGGCCTTCTAAAATGTTCATCATTTCTGGAAAAATGTGGAAGCATCAACCAGAGGTGATTCATATTTTTCAAAGTCATCTTTGTTTATTGAATTAAATCAATAAGTATTTGAATTGGAGCTATAAAATACTATAAATAATTTAATAGCTCCGATAAATATGAAACTTGGCCAGGGCCTTTGGAATATTTCAATTAGTGCCCAGAAAAACTTTCCTATTTTTCTAAATTGATTTAGTTTCTTTACTAAATCAGAAACAAACTACAAAAATAGAAAAGCAGAACAAAAATAAAAAAAGAAAGGAGAGGCAACCTTACCTCAGGCCCAGGAGGGGCCCGGCCCCGCAGCCCAGCTGGCCCAGCCCAGCCTCCACCGTCTTCAACCTCCTGCCAGTAGGCAGGAGGGCGTGTGTCCGCGGCGCGCCCGCTGTCGTGGTATTCTCGCAGGGGGTGCGTGATTCACGGCAGATGCCATGAGATGGCTTGTGAGGTGGGGCTACGATAGGACGCTGGTGGGTTCCGGAGGCGAGGTTGGCACGAGCGAGTGCGGGACACAAGACGTACCCAGGTTCGGGGCCCTCTGGAGAGGTAACACCCCTACTCCTGCAGTGTGAGCTGATAAGCACAGAGGTTATAGAGTCGCTCCTGGAGCTGTTTAGACGGAGGAGGGAGAAGGGGCGAAGCCACCGTTCTGCCTCTCCCGTGCGAGTGTTCGTGATCTGGAGAGAGCTAGCTAGGGTGAGAACTGATCTTACCGTACTAACTCGGACTCTCAGCCACTAAAACCCGATCCCCCTGCACGGAGGCCTCCCTGGGGGTCTTATAGGCCGACCCCCAGGGTTACAACGGTAACGTACCAGAGGCGCGGGCCCCTGGTGTCATTGACCAGGATCCGGTGGCCGGGTCGCCGGGTCGCCGGGTTGCTAGATGCCGAGTCGCCAGGTGCCGGGTCGCCAGGTGCGCCGCACCTGCCTGGCGGGGGCATCGTGACGGGCCTTGTCTCGTCAGTCTGGGTTCGAGGCACTGTGGCGTGTCTTGTCCATCGTCAGAGGGAGGTCGGCGCCGCCGTTTCTACAGGACCGCGCCTCACTGACACCGCCCGCCTCGGGCGGGGGCGCAAGTAAAGCTGCAGCCTCACCTGCTCTATTAGGGTAAAGGGAGGAGCGCTGTAGCACCGCTTGCTTCGTCGCTAAGGCTTTGCCGCCTTGCGGCCAGCCGGTACGGGCCAGCCGGTATGGGCTAGCCGGCAGGCCGGGTTGCCATGCCGAGCCGGCTCGCGCTGGGAAGCCGGCGTGCCTGGCCAGCCTGCCAGAGGGACTTGTCTTGCTCTGATGATTTTCCGAAAGGGATTCGGGCTCCGTTGCCTACGCGAGGGTCATCCCCCCGACAGTAGTCCCCGAAGCTGTGAAGGTTCGCCGGCTTCAGGCAGGGGAGCCTTCGTAGCTTACCACCCCGAGGAGCCGGTTCTGTTAATGAAGCGCCGCAGTCCGGCCGGGCGGCTTCGCCGGGCAGCTCGCCGGCTTCGCGACAGCGGACGCCGGGAACACCCGCTGGGGGGGCGGCCTCCGGGGGCCGGGTCGCGGCACCCCGGCGCGAGCGGTAAACCGAAACGCTCGCCAGATGGGTCTTGCTTCGCATGTCGATTTGTGCCCGCCGCAGATCGACGGGCTGCCACGTGCGGCCTTGCGGTGGGCGAGGCCTGCCAGCCCACGCGCACGACGGGACGTGACCGCGGCTCGGGCCCGCCACTACACGCCCTCGGCCCGCGCACGGGGGATTCACTGCGGCGACCGTTGGCGATTGCGCTTCCCCGCGTAATTACCGCGCGTGGGGAAACGCGCGCACGCAATGCGGGGGGGTGGGGATTGTGGGCGCAGCCGATCCCACTCCCCCACGATGTCGCGTGGTTATAAATGAGAAGGGGGGAGTGCGACGGAGACGCCCGTGCTCGCACCCGTGCCCCTTGCTCCTCCTCTGCTTCCTCTCCTTCTCCGCCGTGCCCGAGCGAAGTGCTGCCGCCGTCGTCGCCTCGCCCACGCCTGCTACACGCCGTGACTCGAAGCCCGCAGCGCGCCGCCCTCCTCCTCTCTTCCTCCTCTCCATCGCCGAATCTCGCCGCCCGCGGAAAACCCTCCCCAATGGCGCTGCCGAAAGGCTCTTGGGAGGGCTCCATCGTGACGGAGCAAAACATCCGGTACCTCCGCTGCACGAAGCGGCTGCCGCCGGCGGAGGCGCTGCTCGCGCGCGTGCCGGGCCCGGAGAGGGTGCCGGCGCCGCAGGAGGGCGAGCATGTGGTCTTATTCTCGCACTTCGAGCGCGGGCTCGGCCTCCCCGCGAGTCTCTTCTTCCGCGCGTCGCTCGATTTCTTCGGGCTGCAGCCGCATCATCTCGGCGCCAACGCCGTGTTGCAGGTAGCCGGCTTTGGCACGCTCTGCTAAGGCTATCTCGGGATGCTGCCGACTGTGGAGCTGTGGGCGATGATGTTCTTCCTCAAGCAGCAGGGAGCGTCAGCCGGCGCCATGTCCGACCGCGGCGCAGCGGTGGTCACCGGCCGGCCAAACGGGCCGTTTCCCAAGCTGCCGCTTGAGGACTCGGCCAAGAAGTGGCAGTCGACGTTTTTCTACGTCCGGAACACCGACCCGGCCATCGACGTCATCAATCTTCCGCCGTTCTCTAATGCGCCGCCGCTCGAGAAGCCGAATTGGGGGTACCGCCCCAAGGAGCCGTCGAAGGAGATGGAGAAGATCTGCGGCCGGGTCAGGGAGCTGACGAAGAACGAAGGGCTGAAGCCGGCTGATCTCATCGCGGCCTTCATCGCCAACCGGGTTCTGCCGCTGCAGCGCCGGGCACGCCGGATTGCCGACATGAGCGGCCGGCACGACCCGACCCGGACGTCGACCAAGGAGCTGACGCCGGCTGGGATCATCCAGCGGGTCAACTACATCTCCAAGGCCGCGCTGAAGGAGGGGGAGCGGAGCTTCGGGAAGGCGCCCTATATCCGGGAGAACCCGGCGCCTACGGTGAGTCCCTGGTCTTTATATTTTGCCGCATCGACGTTATTGTTGCGTCCTGACTCCGCGGGATGGCCGCAGCTATTCGCCAGCCAGCGGAACAACGACGGGCCGAACGCCCAGATCCTGCTGGCCGACCTGCCTGACTCGGATGCGGAGGAGGCCGGCGCCGAGTCAGAGGAGGGGGCGGTCGAGGCGCGCCTGGCCGACGCCGCAGCCGGCGGGTCGCGGGTCGCAGGTAAGTTTCTGCCTCCAGATCTACTGCGGGACTGGCCGGATGATGACCAGGAGAGCCTGACTGATGCCCACGGTGCAGCGCCCTCGGCTGGGGAGGACGCTAGCGTCGACTCCCCAAGACGGCTGCGGAAGGCGGCTGGCACCGGGCCGGCTCGCGCGGCAGCGACCGCCAGCCGGCCGTACGGGAAGGAGGTGGTCGAGGCGAGACCGGCCGCGAAACGCCTGGCGGCAGAGCCGGCGCGCGCGAGGGCCGTCGTGAAGAAGAAGCGCGGGCTCACCCCATCCGTAGGGCCGAGGCGGGAGCCCCCGACGGTCATCGGGTAAGTGCTCCTTGCCTTATTTGTGGGGCGCCAACTGTCGTCTTGTGGATTATCTTTTTTCTTCCTTATGCCTTCGTCGTGACGAATCCGCCGCGTACAGGTCGGCTCTTGACTTGGCGATGGCGGCGACGGAGGCCGCGGCGGGCGAGGTCACCTGGAGGAAGACCAGGAGCAGCGCCGTCGACCCTCCGCCGAGTCAGTCCGGGGAGGAAGAACTCGAGGCCCGCCAGTCCGGCCAGGATCTTGAGGCGGCGACGCGTGCCGCCTGGCGGGACCGGGCTGAGGCCGAGAACGTGATGCGGGAGTCCTCGGCCCAGCCGTGGGAGAGGGCCTCCGCGACGCGGGCCAGACCTACCACGGATCCGGCCTGGCCGGAGATGGAGACGGGCTCGGCGCCGGCGGTGACGGTCATTGAGCCGCAGCCGGCGGGAGCGGGCGATCCGGAGACGAGGGCGGAGCCGGCCGGCGGCGGGTCGGACGTTGACGAGGAGATCGTCGTGGACACGCTGCCCCGGGCCAACTCGGCGGAGGGAGGTGAGGACGGCGGGGAGAGGCGCGAGGCGGACTCCTCGCCATCCGGCCAAGCGCAGCCGACGCCGGCCGCGGGGGCCGCGGCAGGGGGCACCGGCACCCTGGCGGTCGTGCCGCCCCAAGCCGCCATGGGCCCCGAGCGGCCGAGTGGAAGCGGATCCGGTGCCGGGACTGCACTTCAGCTTCCATGGGCGAGCTCCAGCGAGGCCGTGGTGGGGCCGCGAACCCGGGAGGACGATGCGGCGGATGCCTTGCGCTCGCAACTTCGCGGCCGGGACGAGCGCCTGCAGGCCTTCCTCCAGGAGGAGCTGGACCGGGCACGGCAGCTGGAGCAGGCGATCGCGGTGAGCTTTTTCTTCTATCTTGATTGTTGAATCAGTGGGGGCGCGCCAGCGCACCCACTGGGTGTAGCCCCCGAGGTTCGGCCGGGCTGTGGAGCAGCCGGGTCGAATCTTATGGCCGTCTTTTGCATCATCTTAATCTTCTGTCTGCGCGTAGCGTCTGTACGACCTGCGGGCCAGCGCGTTCAACTGGCTCCGGGAACGGTACCGCGAGGCCAGAACCCAGCTCGACGCCTCGGAGGAGGAGCTACATCGGGTCCAAGGTATGCCTTCGTGCCTTCAGTGGGTGCGCGCCAGCGCACCCACTGGGTGTAGCCCCCGAGATTCGGGCCGGACTGCGGAGCAGCCGGGTCGGATATTAGAACCTTGACTTTTCCTTCTAATCCTTGCGTCCGGCACCTGACCGGGAATCTTGTCGCGCAGCCGATGCGGCCGACGTGCAAGGCCTTCGAGGCCGGCTTGCGGAAGCCGGCCAGCAGCGCGACCTCGCCGTCGGCGACCGGCTCCAGGCCGAGGTGGACCGGATGGTGGCCGAGAAGGCCAGGGCGGAGGAGGCCCATCAGGCGGAGCTGGGCCGGTTGGCGGAGGAGCGCGGCAAGGCGGCCGAGGAGCTGGCGGACGCCGGCAGGAAGATCGCCCAGCTCGAGAAGGATCTCGAGGCCCAGGCTCGTGCGTCGGAGATCCGGGAGAGCGGGATGCTGGGCGAGGCGCATCACCTTGACGAGACCTTCGCCTGTAAGTATGATCTCTTTCTTCGGGCCGGCTGGCGAAGCCGGCAAGTTGCCCTCTTTGACTGACTTGTTTCTTTCCTTTGCCAGGAGTCTTCCCGGAGACACAGGAGGCGGCCGAAGCGGCCGTGTACGCCCACCGGGCCGAGCAGCGCGAGCTGGGGGCGGAGATCGACACGTACGCCGCCTGGTCCTTCTCGGAGCTTGTTCTTGCCGGCGAGGCCCGTCTTCGGGCCGTGGATGAGCAGATGCGTCGCCTGTTCGAGGCCGGCTTGGGCATGGCGAGCGGCCTCTGGCCAAGCGCGGTGGCGCCGAACAGCGTCACCCGGCTGGCGCGGTGGCTGGAGGCCGGCGTGGAGCGACTCGGTGCGTGGAGGGCCTCCGCGGCCCGGGCCGGCGCGGAGACAGCGCTGCGCTTCGTCGTGTCGTGGTATCCAGGCGTGGACCTCGACTGTCTGGCGGTGCAGCGGGCCGGCGCAGAGGAGGACTTGGCGGCGCGGGCGCAGCGGATCGCCGGGCGGGCCAGCTACTTGGCAGCATTCGCCCCGCACGACGAGTTCGTCGTCGAGCGGACGGAAGACGGCGAGGAGCTCCCTGCCGACGCGCTCGGCCTTCTACTCGACGACCCGGACGGCAGCTCGGCCAAGACGGGCGCCTATGCCGACGACGAGACTGACGCGGACGAGGACGCCATGGCGGAGAGGACGGTGGAGAGCGCTGGACCCAACCCGGCGGCTGCGTCCACCTTGGCTGGGCCGAGGCCGGCTGGAGACGACGCGGGTGCCGCTTAGGGCCTTTGTGTTTTCTGTGCTCAAAACTTTTGTTAGGTAACAGGTCCACCCACTGGGGGTGTAGTTCAATGTAATGAACTCTTGGCCGGAGGCCCATGCTATATATAAATTTGGCATGCGATTTGGCGCTAACTATCGTGGTGATTTCACTTTCTGCTATTCGGCCTTGGGCCTTTTCCTGTTTGTCGTTACTCTGTGCTTCCTTCCCGCTAGCCGGACAGCCGGGTTGCGGACTGTGGCTAGGACGGGAACTTGGCTTTGAGGGCGAACGCACAGTACTTAGGCTTTTTCGGACGTTGAGCGCGAGCGAAACACCCACTGGGCCGGCTGGCGGCAGGCGGCGAGGACGCCTGGCGCACAGCCGGTCATGCGGCGAACAAGCGAGATAAAACGGGTTAAGCCGGGTTGGCCGTGCCGGGCTGTCTCCTTAGTCGTTCTTGCGTAGCGATGCTTCTGGCCTTTGGCTCTTGCCGACCGGACAGCCGGGAGCCGGCTGTGGCTGGTGAAGAGAGGGCTTTGGCGGATCGTACGCTCCGAGACGGACTAAGGGAAAAAAAAGGCGGGGCGTGGTCTAGCCGGCTAGTCCCTGAGCCCCCGAGCCGGCTATGCCGACTCGGTGGGGGAATTAGAAAAAACATGATCGTGTGTAGACACAGAATAAAGCGGGAAAAAGGGAGCCCCCGAGCCTCCGAGCTGGCTGCGCCGACTCGGCAGGAAACAAAAGAACGGGGGAGCTGCCTACTTTGATTAAGTCCAAAAGATGGTGATGCATACATACATGGGTTTAACTGTAAAAAGGATGGAGGAGCTCCGCATTCCAGGGCCGGCTGGACTCCTCGCCGGCTGCATCTCGCTTGCGCTTGTTCGGCTTTTGCGCGTCGATGAGGTAGTATGCGTTCCGGTCGCAGAGAGCCTTGCTGACGATGAAGGGGCCTTCCCAGGGGGAGGCCAGCTTGTGCTGCCCGGCTGTTCGCTGGACGAGCCAGAATACGAGGTCGCCTTCGTGGAACGCGAGGGGCTTGATCTTCTTGCTGTGGTAGTGGCGCAGGCCTTGTTGGTAGATGGCGGACCGGATGAGGGTCAGGAGGCGCGCCTCCTCGAGCAGATCCACGCCGTCTTTGCGTGCTTCTTTTGCTTCGGCTTCGGTGTACATCGCCACCCGGGGTGAGTCGAACTTGACGTCGGTTGGAATGATGGCTTCAGCTCCGTAGACGAGGAAGAACGGGGTGAACCCGATGGAGCAGTTCGGCGTCGTTCGGAGGATCCAGAGGACGGCCGGCAGCTCGTCGAGCCAGCTGCCGGGTGAGCGCAAGAGCGGCTCGACAAGTCGTGGCTTGATGCCGGCCAGGATGAGGCCGTTTGCCCGCTCGACCTGGCCGTTCGACTGGGGATGGGCGACGGAGGCCAGGTCGAGCCGGATGCCGGATGCAGAGCAGTAGTGAGCCAGCGCGCCCTTGGCGAAGTTGGTGCCGTTGTCGGTGATGATGCTGTGCGGCATGCCGTAGCGGACCGCGATATACTTGATGAATCGGACGGCCGTGGGCCCGTCGAGCTTCTAGATCGGCCTGGCCTCGATCCATTTGGTGAATTTGTCGATGGCGACGAGGAGATGCGTCATGCCGCCTCGGGCGGTCTCGAAGGGCCCCACCATGTCGAGTCCCCAGATGGCAAAGGGCCATGTGATCGGGATGGTTCGGAGGGCCGAAACCGGCTGGCGGCTACGCTTGCTGAAGCGTTGGCAGCCCTCGCACTTGAGGACCAGTTCCTCGTCGTCTTGCAGGGCCGTGGGCCAGTAGAAACCGTGCCGGAATGCTTTGGCCACCAGGGATCTCGAGGCGGCGTGGTGCCCGCACTCGCCCTGGTGGATGTCGAGGAGGATCTCGATCCCTTTGCTCTGCTCGATGCAGCGCTGGAACACGCCCGTCGTGCTGCGCTTGACGAGCTCATGGTTGATGATGTCATAGGCGGACGCCCGCCGCTGCACTTGCCGGGCTTCAGTTTCGTCGATGGGAAGTTCGCTGTCTTCCAAGAAGGCAAGGATTGGCTGAGCCCAGGAGGGCGCCGTGACCACCGTAAGGACGGTCGCCGGGATGGGACCCGGGACGGCAGGCCTCGAGCCAGAGCCGGCAGTCTCCGGGCTGGAGCAGGCAGCCCCCGAGCCGGAGACGGCAGTCCCCGGGCTGGAGACGGTAGTCCCCGGGCTGGTACTGGCAGTCCCCGAGCCGGAGACGGCAGCCCCCGAGCTGGAGACGGCAGTTCCCGGGCTGGTGCTAGCAGTCCCAGGGCCAGGTGGGGGCGCGCTGGGGTCGTCCGGGACGAAGATGGACTCCGACTCGGGAGACGGCTTGATGGACGGCCTCCGCAGGTGCTCGAGGGAGATGCCAGATGGGATGGCCTGCCGGGTGGAGCCTACTTTGGCCAGGGCGTCGGCTGCTTCGTTGTCGGCGTGTGGGACGTGGAGGAACTCGCAACCATCGAACTCCCCGGAGAGTTGCTGGACCAGGAAACGGTAGCTGGCCATGTTGGCGTCTTTGGTGTCCCAATCGCCGGAAACTTGCTGCACCACTAGGTCCGAGTCGCCATAGCAGAGGATGCGCCGGATGCAGATCTCCCTGGCCAGCCGGAGGCCGTGCACGAGAGCTTCGTACTCGGCGACGTTGTTGGAGGCGGCGAAATGGATCTGGAGCACGTACCGCAGCCGGTCGTTCTTGGGGGAGGACAGCACGATGCCGGCTCCCAAGCCGTTGCGCATCTTGGAGCCGTCAAAGTGCATGCGCCAGTGAGTCGACTCCGGCGCCGGCGGCAGGTATTGCATCTTGGTCCAGTCGACGAGGAAGTCGGCCAGCGCTTGGGACTTGATGGTGGTGCGCGGCTCATAGAGGATTGTGTGGTCGGCTAGCTCGAGGGCCCAATTGGCCACCCGGCCAGAGGCATTCCGGCAGCCCACGATCTCGCCGATGGGGGCCGTGCGCACCACGGTAATGACGTGCTCTTGGAAGTACTGCCTCAGCTTCTTGGCGGCAAGGTACACGCCGTAGCTCATCTTCTGGTAGTGGGGATAATTCTGCTTGGAGGCGGAGAGCACCTCGCTGAGGTAGTACACCGGACGCTGGACCGGCTGCACCTTGCCCTCCTCCGGGCGCTCGACGACCAGCACCGTGCTGACCGTGCGAGAGGTGGCGGCGATATATAGCAGGAGTGGCTCTTTCTCAGCCGGCGCGGCCAGGACGGGCGCGGTTGACAGCATGCGCTTGAGGTCGCGGAAAGCTTCGTCCGCCTGGTCGCTCCACTCGAACGCCGCCGTCTTCTTCATCAGCTGATACAGGGGCAGGGCCCTCTCTCCCAGCCGGCTGACGAACCAGCTGAGAGAGACCAAGCAGCCGGTGAACTTCTGGACGTCGCGCAGCCGGGTCGGCTTGCGCATGCGCTCGAGTGCCTTGATCTTCCCCGGGTTGGCCTCGATGCCGCGCGCAGAGACAAGGAAGCCGAGGAGCTGGCCAGCCGGCACACCGAAAATGCATTTCTCCGGGTTGAGCTTGATCCGGAACCGGCGCAGATTGGCGAAGGTTTCCTTGAGGTCGGTAAGGAGCGTGAGGTGCTGCTTGGTCTTCACCATGATGTCGTCGACATAGACGTGCACATTTCTGCCGAGCTGGGGCAGCAAGCATTTTTGCATGCAGCGCTGGAAGGTGGCGCCGGTGTTCTTCAGCCCGAACGACATGGTGACATAGCAGTACGCCCCGAAGGGCGTGATGAAGGACGTCTTGAGGGCGTTGGCCGGGTCTAGCTTGATCTGGTGGTAGCCGGAGTAGGCGTCCAGGAAGGACAGGAGCTCGCAGCCGGCTGTGGAGTCGATGACTTGGTTGATCCGCGCCAGAGCGAACGGGTCCTTGGGGCATGCCTTGTTCAGGCTGGTGTAGTCGATACACATGCGCCAAGTACCGTTTTTCTTCAGGACGAGGACCGGGTTGGCCAGCCATTCGGGGTGGAATACTTCCATGATGAACCCGGCTTTGAGCAGCCGGGCGATCTCTTCGCCGATGGTTCTTCGCTTCTCCTCGGAGAAATGGCGCAGCGGCTGCCGGACGGGCTTGGCGTCCTTGCGGACGTGAAGTTTGTGCTCGGCGAATTCCCTCGGGACACCCGGCATGTCTTTGGGAGACCATGCGAAGATGTCCAGATTCTCACGGAGGAAATCGACGAGCTCGCCTTCCTATTTGCTGTCGAGGCCGGCACCTACGATGACGTACTTGCTGGAGCTGGGGTCGGCCGGGTCGAGCGGGACCCGCTTCGTGTCCTTGGCCGGCTTGAAGGAGGCTTCGTCGGCCGGCTTGGGCGGAGCCGTCACAGCTGACTGCGCGTTAACCAGCTCCACGATCCTGTCGAGCTGGCGCCTCTCCTCGGCGATGACCAGTGACTCGGCCAGCTGGGAGCCGGCTTTGGCGCACTCGAGGGACTTCTTGTAGTCGCCGATGATGGTGATGAGGCCCTTGGGACCCGGCATCTTTAACTTCAGGTAGGCGTAGTGGGGGACCGCCATGAACTTGGCCATTGCGGGCCGGCCCAGCAGCGCGTGGTAGGGGCTGGCCAGGTCGACCACCTCGAACCAGATCGGCTCGCGGCGGAAATGGCTACTGGAGCCGAAAAGGACGTCGAGCCGGAGCCGGCCGATCGGGGAGCAGGAGTGTCCCGGCACGATGCCGTGGAACACTGTCCGGGTCGGCTCCAGCTGTCGCGCCTCGATGCCGAGCTTGGTCATCGTGTCGCGGTAGAGGATGTTGATGCTGCTGCCGCCGTCGATCAGCACCCGTTAAAAGCGGTAGGTGCGCTTCTCGGAGACGAAGGTGGGATCGAGCACGAGGGCGTAGCCGCCCGGCGTGGGCATGACGGCCGGGTTATCCTCCCGGGTCCAGCTCACCGGTCGGTCGGACCAGTGCATGTACTGGGGAACCGGAGGGACGACGGCGTTCACCTCGGCCGCGTGCTTGCGCTTGGCGTGCTTGTCATCCCCCTCGCTGGTGAAGACAACGTAGGATGCGTCCGAGCGCGGGAAAGGGTTGTCGGCGAGGGCGCCGGGTGGCGGTGGAGGCGGCGGCAGCGGCGGCTGCTGCGAGCCGGCTCCAGGCGGCGGGGGTGGAAGGTTGCCCTTCAGGAGGCGCTGCATGAAGCTGCACTGCCGGAGCGTGTGCGTCGATGGCTTCGCACCGCTGTGGTTTTTGCAGGGGGCGTTGAGCATCTGCTCGAAGGTCAGCTTGGGCTGCCAGACGGCCTTGCCGGTGAGCGGGCGCTGGCTGGGGCCTTGCTCGGCCGGCTGCTCCCTCTCCACGGTAGCGACTTGCCGGTGGTCGTAGCGGGACGCCGGCTGGTCGCTCCGGCGCTTGTCGTTGTTGCTGCCGTCTTGCCGGCGCTGGCTGTTGTCGCCAGCCGGCTTGGGGGAGCCGGCTGGGCCCGGAGAAGCTTGCCGTCCGCGCCGATCGTGATCTTCACATCCATCGCGGAGTCGGCCGTAGCGTACTTATCCGCCATGGCCATGAGCTCCGCCAGGGTCTCCGGCTCATCGCACACCAGCCGGTGTTTGACCAGAGTGCCGTCTAGGCATCCGTCGATGAAGGATTGGTTGGACTGGACCTCGTGGACCCCTTCGCAGGAGTTGCGAAGCTCCGTCCACCGCATGAGGAAGTCGCGCAGTGGCTCGCCCGGCTTCTGGATGCACATGGAGAGCTGGCGAGGCTTGCCGGGTCGCGTGTAGGTGCTGGTGAAGTTGCGAATGAACGCGTCTTCGAAATCCAGCCAGGAGTTCACACTGCCGGCTCGGAGGCTGTTAAGCCACGTCCGGGCCGAACCGAGCAGCATGAGGGGGACATAACGGACGGCCACACGCCGGTTGCCGCCGGCTATGCCGACAGCTATGGTGTAGTCGGTTAGCCAGACCTCCGGCTTGGTGGCGCCGGTGTATTTTGGCGAGTCGCGGGGCAGCGAGAAGCCTTTGGGGAAGGGTTCTTCGCGAATGCGGGGGCCGAAGCACGCCGGGCCAACAGAGCTTTCCTCCTCCAGGGCCGTGGAGCGTGCCAGCCGGTCGATGTGGTGCGGGCGTCGCTTTCGTCGTAGGGCTCGCGGGGGCCGAGCCGGTCAGCCGCGGGAACGCGGGGACCAACTCGGTCGGCCGCGGGACCGCGGGCAGCAGGAGCTTCTGGGGCTGGCTCGGGCCGCCGAGCCGGCCGCACGGGAGGCTCTGGCTGCTGAACCCGGCCGTCACCGGCCGTTTCGCCAGCGTTGCCGTCTCCAGCGGTGGGGGCGCGATTGTGCCGGCTCCGGCTGGACCGGTGCCGGCCAGAGCGGCTTGCGCTAGTGGCGTGCGAAGACGTCTGCCGCGCATCCCGGAGAGCCCTCTCCGGGTCCCCGGTTCCTCTTGAGGCGGAGCCGGATGGCTGGGCCGGGTCGAAACGCTGCTGCTGCTCGTTCGCCGCGGTGATGAGGTCGCGGATGCGCTGCTGCTGCTGCAACAGCTCCTCGCCCTCCAGAAACTCGAGATCGGCAATCGCAGCCTGCGCCGCGCGCATGTTCTTGACGGGGGTGTCGTAGACGGGTCGGCCTGCGCCTAGCGCACGGCCGAGTGCGCCCCCGTGGATCCGCACCTCCGCGACCTGGCTGTGCTCGACGGCAGGCGGAGTGAAGCTATGCGCGCTGTCGAATTCTCGCTGGGCGGACTCCAGCCGATGCCGGGTTGCCGCAAGCTTCGTGGCCTCGAGCACAGATGTTGGCGGCCCTCGTTGAGCTGGGCCGCCGCAGCAGCCGCGTCGGCGTCAGGCGTGATGGGGGCTTGCATACTCCGGATCGTGTCGTGGAGCGGGTCAGTCCGGCGAGGCGGAGCCGCAGCCAAGGCGGCGGCCGCGGCAGCCTTCTCCTTGGCGCGCGGGGAGCCAGAGCTGGTGCCGATGGTGAGCACCTCCGCGTGAACGCAGAGAGCAGCGACGTCGTCGGGGATGGCGCGGCTAATGGGGACAGGTGAGTCGGCGCAGTTGCACACTTCACTGGGAAAGACGTCGGGGACGAGCGCGATGAAGACGCGCAGCGCGCCGAAGGGGACGATGAAGCAGCCTGCGGGGCCGGCGACGTCCGCGCCTAGCGCAGCGCTGCAGCCGGCCGGTTTGGCCGTGCGGGGCGCACGGACCAAACCGTGCACGATGCGCTCGCCGGAGCTGGTGAAGGGCCTCGTCCGGAACTTGACTCCGGCCGACGCCGCAAGCAGCCCCACGGTGGGCGCCAACTGTTGTGGTATTCTCGCAGGGGGTGCGTGATTCACGGCAGATGCCATGAGATGGCTTGTGGGGTGGGGCTACGATAGGACGCCGGTGGGTTCCGGAGGCGAGGTTGGCACGAGCGAGTGCGGGACACAAGACGTACCCAGGTTCGGGGCCCTCTGGAGAGGTAACACCCCTACTCCTGCCGTGTGAATAAGCATAGAGGTTACAGAGTTGCTCCTGGAGCTGTTTAGACGGAGGAGGGAGAAGGGGCGAAGCCACCGTTCTGCCTCTCCCGTGCGAGTGTTCGTTATCTGGAGAGAGCTAGCTAGGGTGAGAACTGATCTTACCGTACTAACTCGGACTCTCAGCCACTAAAACCCGATCCCCCTACACGGAGGCCTCCCTGGGGGTCTTATAGGCCGACCCCCAGGGTTACAACGGTAACGTACCAGAGGCGCGGGCCCCTGGTGTCATTGACCAGGATCCGGTGGCCGGGTCGCCGGGTTGCCAGAAGCCGGGATGCCGGGTCGCCGGGTGCCGGGTCGCCAGGTGCGCCGCACCTGCCTGGCGCGGGCATCGTGACGGGTCTTGTCTCGTCAGTCTGGGTTCGAGGCACTGTGGCGTGTCTTGTCCATCGTCAGAGGGAGGTCGGCGCCGCCGTTTCTACAGGACCGCGCCTCACTGACACCACCCGCCTCGGGAGGGGGCGCAAGTAAAGCTGCAGCCTCACCTGCTCTGTCAGGTTAAAGGGAGGAGCGCTGTAGCCCCGCTTGCTTCATCGCTAAGGCTTTGCCGCCTTGCGGCCAGCCGGTACGGGCTAGCCGGTATGGGCCAGCCGGCCAGGCCGGGTTGCCATGCTGAGCCGGCTCGCGCTGGGAAGCCGGCGTGCCTGGCCAGCCGGCCAGAGGGACTTGTCTTGCTCTGATGATTTTCCGAAAGGGATTCGGCCTCCGTTGCCTACCCGGGGGTCATCCCCCCGACACCCGCACGCGCGCGGCCACCTCCTGCTTGCCGCCAAGGCCGGAGGCAGCTAGGAGCGCCAGCGCGACGCCCTTGCCCCGTGCCCCTCTTTCCTTCTCCTCTGTTCTCATTCCCTCTCCCCTCTCGCTCGGTTCTTCGAGCTCGAGCGCCACCGAGGCCGCACCGCTGTCGTTGCATAGCTCCGACCACCTCTAGCCACCGCCGTCGAGCCTAGAAGCACCGCATCATCGTTCTCTTCATCATCGACAAGCACCGCAAGCCGGGACGCCCTGTGGAGCCGCCACCGCGTCGTCGTCTACCTCGGGACCTGCCGGACGTCTCTGGTCGATTCGCCGGCCATCGCGCGTCCCCGACCTCGCCACCAGCTCCAGAAGAATCGCCGTGAGCGCCTCGACATTTCCCCCCCCATCCCTTCCTCGATTGCGAGCCGTAGCCACACTAACCGCCGGAACCGTGAGCCACTCCCCGCCGGCGACATGGCCGGCATGGCTAGAGCACATGTCGTGCTCGTTTGAGCACTTCGGCGTGCTCGTAGGGGCCCGTAGTTGCTGCCCCGACCTCCAGCTCCTCCTCCCGCAGCCTGTAGCACCACGGCCGCCTCGGCCGAGCTCCGACCGCCGCGAGCGAGCTCGCCGCCGTCGGGCCATCCTTTGCCTCCCCGCGTGTCCCAGTGGATGCGGGCGAGCAAGGGCTTCGCCCCAGTGCCCCCAGCCGCCACTCTAGTGGCCAGTAGCACGGACGCCACCGTGACCAGAGGTCGCCGGCGACGAGCCGTCGCCTGAGCCACTGGCCGGTGGGTCCCGCCGGTCAGGAGTTTAATTAGTGCTAATCCCCGCTGTTAATTCTTTGGTTAGTTTAATATTAAACCCTGTTAGTTGAATGAGTCAGTGACAGGTGGGGCCCAGCCACCAGGTTTGACCTGGGCTGGCGCCTTTGACCTGCTGACGTCATGGTGACGTCAGGCTGACGCAATAATTGTTTCTCTGGGTTTTAAATAATTCCAGAAAATGTTTAAAACTTAGAAAATTCATATAAATTAATCTGTAAGTCAGATGAAAATAATTTATATATGAAAATTGATCAGAAAAATTCAATGAATCCATCTGTACCATTTTCATGCATGGTAGAGCAACCTAAATAGGAGAACATGGACATTTTGTTCAATACAATATGTGATCTCACATGTGGAGTTGAATTTGAACCTTGGGTTCAAACCTACTTCATTTAAATCTGTTGCTAGATGCATTAGCTCAAACACATCATATTGCCATGTCATGTTCATGCATCATAATGTTGCATTCGATTTGTATTGATTTGTCCCCCTTCGATGGTTGTTCTTCGTGTTAGGCACTGTTCCGGAGGATACGGTCGAGTATCCATCTGAGGAGGAGTAACGTGTTGACGTCTTATCAGGCAAGCAACCCCCCTTAAACATCTCCGATACAATCCCACTCTCTCGCTCTTGCTCTCACTTTTTGCATTAGGATAAAACGTTTCAACTTTTACATGTTCCGGTAGTTGAACCCATTCCTCTGCATTACCTGTCATTGTCACAGTAAATAGCTAAACCAAGCAACCTAGCATACCTGGTAGATGCTTGAGCCATGTTGTGCCTTACCCTGTTATGCTTGCTATGCTTAGAGTTGTGTCAGGTCTGATTCATCTGGGTGATGGACCGGAGTGAACTGGTTGTGTTCTGATCATGAGAGTTAAGTGGTGAACCTGATTTGGTAAAGGTAGCGATGAAAGGCCATGTAGGAGTACATGGTGGGTTGTCTCATTGGGACCGTCCTTAAGAACTGAGTCATGTGTATGCTATCCAAGACCAGCTACTACCGCACATTGGGATCCTTTATTGACTCTCTCGACTTATTAATCGCCCTGACCTCTGTCCAGGAATTTCAACTAGTTTCTGGTGTTTGTAGGCCGTTCTAGTAGTCTACCGAGTGGCACCCCGTACAGGTGGACTTGGGTCATACTAGGCACCGTGGCCCGGTGTACCAAGCATAGTACCATCTGTCGAGGTGGGCTTCGGAACCCTGCACACATTTTTTGGGGCCGTAGAGGAAACTTCGGCCGGACTTCCTTGCTGGTTCAGTTTCAAATAGGCGATAAACCTAGACTAGAGTCTTGTGTGGTTAGTCAGGTCGTGGCCGACTCCCTCGCTAGGCTTCCGCTTGAAGGTTGCTGAGGTGCCTTTTACGTGCACATGGCGGTAAGTGGCAGGAGCATGTGTGACGAAGTATACCCCTGCGGTAAGTGGCATTCGAATAGCCGCGTCCGCGGATATGGACTACTTGGATACTTATATGGTTCATAGACAACTATAATGGATACTCATAAAAGCCTCAAGACAAGTGTGAGTACCGTGGATGGCACTCTCGTAGGAAGACGGGAGCGGATCCATGGTAGTGTATTGTTGTGGTGTTAGTGGACTCATGTGCGCTTTCTCAAAATTATTCGAAGTACTGTTAGTCATAGTACAGGATAGCCACTGAGTCAAAGCTGGCTTGCTGCATTGAACCCCACAACACCCTTGTTGATACCGATGCATATGTAGTTAGTTCTGATGTAAGTCTTGCTGAGTACCTCCATACTCACCGTTGCTTTATTAATGTTTTTGCAGAGGAGACACCAGTCTCGTTAGTGGTTTCTACGATAAGATCGATGCCGACCAAGTAGCTTGGGAATCCCAGCCAGAGGTCTGGTTCCTATGGAGGGTCTTGTAGATAGACAGGCTTCCTCAGCCTTCTTCTTTTCTAGATGTCTGTACCCATACATGTTAAGCTTCCGCTTGTTGCGTGTATGACTTGTGTGTTGGGTCATGTGACCCCTGCTTGTAATATCACACTATGTTGGCTCTTATGAGCCTTCTAAATAAATGTTGTGTTGTTGTATGGTTATGTTGTGATGCCATAGTTGTATCTATGCATATCGGGCATGTTGTGCGTACGTGTGACGTGCAACGGTATGTATGGGATTCGACACCTAGTTGTGTGCCTTTAGTAGTACTCTTTACAGGTAACTGCCTCTTTGTGCTTCCACTGAGCCTTGGTAGCTTGCTACTGCTCCGGACACATCGATTGACCGTTGTGTATCCTTCTTTGCTGTTGTGTCTGTCCCCTTGGGGAAATGTCTTGCAGTGTAATGGAGTCCCTGTAGCCTGCTATGACTCGTCTACATGCAGTGATGACATTTATGTTCCATGGCGTAATGGAGTCCTTGTAGCTTGCTATGACTCGTCTACACACGCTAGAGGCCGACACTTGCATTGTTGAGTTACGTATGCCTGTCCCTGTACGGATGTGCCACTTGGGTTCTATAACTAGTCATGTCGAGCCGGGTTCTTTGACATTTGAATGCTAGTGACATATTCACATACGTGAGCCAAAAGGCGCAAACGGTCCCGGCCCAGGTAAGGTGGCAGCCGTGGAGTTAACCATGCGTGAGGCCGCAATGTGATGTGATGTGTTACATGCTAGATTCTTATGGCTTAGGACCAGGGTCCTTTAAGCGTTGGTATCAGAGCTGACTGACTGTAGGACTACTAAGCCAAACTGGTCGATGTTGAGTCTAGCAACTCTTTAGTTATATAAGGGAATTGATTGTGGAAGGGAACGTAAGGCTCTTTTTACTCCTTTCCCCATGTTATTCTGATTCTGAGTCACCCTCTTCCTTTTCTACGGGGATTAAGAACTAGGCTTCTTACCTATCTATCAGGATCTCGAGTTACTATTCCATAGACTTATAGGAATGGTTGATCTGAGTTGCATTTCAGTCCTTGAGTGTTATCTGTGTAGCTTGTTAGCTCGTCCAGAATCTTGGGGTTGTGATGTTGAGCTGTCATGCCACCTAAATCTTTGCAGGATGTCTCATTTCTGAGCATTCGCAGCCGTTATGCTGTCCAATTTTCCCTAGGATCTCTATGGAGATCTAATGCTTTTGCATTCCTTCCTATTCATCTGGTATGCCATCCCGATTAATCCTAGTTTCTCATCCTCAGGATGTCTCTCAGTAACCGAGTTGCCACTGGCCGCAAGAAGGGCCAAAGACGTGGAACCAGAGATGCTGAAGTTCTGCCGGATTCACCTTCGTTGGCACAGTTCATGCTAGACATTGAGAAGGACAAGCGTGAGTCAAATCGCTTGCTGGCCCGTATTGAGGAAAACACTACACATCAGTGTGCTGGGACAGTGACCATCCATGACTTCATCAAGCTGTACCCACCCACCTTCCATCACTCCATTGAGCCACTCGATGCAGATGACTGGATTTGTAGCATCACAAATAAGCTGCGTTCCGCGAACATGGCTGAGGCTGACAAGGTCACCTATGCTACTTATCACCTGGAGGGTCCTGCTAGTATATGGTGGGAGAACTATGAGACTATAATTCCAGCTGGCCAGATTCCTACCTGGGAAGAATTCACAGAGGTTTTTCGCGAGCATCATATTCCACAGGGTCTTATTGACCGAAAAAGGGAAGAGTTATGTAACCTTACTCAGGGAAAGATGGCTATAGATGCATACAGTCGAGAGTTTGAGAACCTTGCCCATTACACCACAGAGGAAGTGTCCACGGACGCTAAGAAGAAGCTAGGTTCAGGAAGGGTCTCAATCCAAAGTTGCGTCATGATCTTCACCTGCATCATTGCGACACCTTCCAGGCTCTTGTGAACAAGGCCATCAATGCGGAGATAGCTCAGCTCATATATGAAGAGTCTCGCAAGCATAACCGTGACTTGGCTTCTACCTCCGGCTCTAGATCTCAGAAGCGCCGGATTTGGGTTCCGAACTCATCACTTCCACCTGGATATGCGAGGCCATCCTATGTGGCGCCTCGTCCAACTCAGCCAAATGTTCCACCCAAGCCTACTGGTGGACCGCCTACCAATGCGGTTCCGCGTGCAACCCAAGTGATTTGTTACAAGTGTGGAGAGCCAGGCCACATTGCTCGAAATTGCACTCAGACCAATGTTGCTCCACCCCCGTCTGGAAAGTCTGTTGGCTGTAATAAGCCACCAGTCAATACGATCCATGCCAAGCGAGCTATCATTGATCGTGGTTGTGTGAACCACGTCTTAGCTGAAGAAGCTCATGAGGATCATGATGTTGTCCTTGGAATGCTCCTTGTAAATTGTCATCCAGCATCAGTTCTGTTTGATACTGGAGCTTCACATTCCTTCATCTCGGAAGGCTATGCCCGGTTGCATGACATGTCATTTTGCGATATTCCAACTGCTCTTGAAGTCCAGACTCCAGGGTCTAGATGGAAGACCACGAGAATAAGGCATGGAAATGAAATCCTTGTTGATAGACTTGTGTTCCTTGCTTCGCTGATAGCTCTCAAGTCTTCAGATATTAACATCATCTTGGGTATGGATTGGATGACAGCTCATCATGCCAAGATTGATTGCTCCACCAGGTCTGTTCAGCTCACACACCCATCTGGCAAGATAGTCAATGTTTCAACTCGAGTTGCAAAGCGTCAACTCTATTCGCTCAACGCCAACCATCTTCCTGAGCTTGAAGATATTCCGGTAGTCCGAGATTTTCCGGATGTCTTTCTAGAAGAGTTGCCAGGTATTCCACCTGACAAGGATGTAGAGTTTGTGATAGACCTCATCCCAGGAACTGTTCCAATTTCAAGAAGACCATATAAGATGGCACCCTTGGAGCTAGCCGAGCTTAAGAAACAACTTGATGAGTCCTTGCAAAAGGGTTTCCTCAGACCAAGTTCTTCTCCTTGGGCTTGTCCCGTCCTCTTTGTGAAGAAGAAGGATGGAACGGACCGAATGGTTGTAGATTACCGGCCTGTCAATCTGGTCACAATAAAGAATAAGTATCCCCTCCCCAGGATCAATGATTTGTATGATCAACTTGCTGGATCCTGAGTGTTCTCTAAGATGGATTTGAGTCTAGGGTACCATCAAATCAAGATCAAGAATGGTGACATACCCAAGACAGCTTTTGTCACTCGTTATGGACAGTATGAGTACACGGTCATGTCTTTTGGTCTGACCAATGCACCAGCAACATTCTCCCGTCTGATGAACTCAATATTCATGGAGTACCTAGATAAGTTTGTTGTTGTTTACCTCGATGACATACTGATCTATTCAAAGAATGAAGTAGAGCATGCTGAACACCTCAGACTTGTGCTAGAAAAACTCAGAGAGGACCGCCTTTATGCCAAGTTCTCCAACTGTGAATTTTGGTTACCAGAAGTGACCTATCTAGGTCATGTGATCTCCAGTAAGGGCATTGCAGTCAACCCAGAAAGAGTTCAAGCCATTCTTGATTGGACTCCACCTGAAACAGTTAAGCAAGTTAGGAGTTTCCTTGGGTTAGTGAGCTATTGTCGCCGCTTCATTGAGAACTTCTCCAACGTTGCCAAGCCCCTGACGGAACTCCTCAAGACAGATAAGAAGTTTGAGTGGACTCCACAATGTGAGCACAGTTTCCAGGAACTGAAAAGACGTCTGACCTCTGCTCTCGTGCTTGTGCCACCGGATTTCTCCAGAGACTTTGTCATCTATTGCGATGCGTCAAGACAAGGACTTGTATGTGTTCTTATGCAAGACTGACAAGTGATCGCCTATGCATTTCGACAGTTGCACCCACATGAGGAAAATTATCCAACACATGATTTGGAGCTTGCTGCAGTAGTCTATGCACTCAAGACATGGCGACATTACCTCCTTGCTAATCGTTGCGAGATTTACACCGATCATCAGAGTTTTAAATATATCTTCACTCAACCAGATCTGAATCTCAAACAAAGACGATGGATAGAGCTGATTACGGATTACGACTTAGGAATTACTTACACCCCAGGCAAGGCCAATGTCATTGCTGATGCATTAAGTCGTAAGTCGTACTGCAACAACCTTATGCTGCAACAAGGCCAACCCCTTCTTCATGAGGAATTCTGCAAGCTTAACCTTCACATTGTTCCCAGTGGATCCCTTTCTACCTTGGTTGCAAAACCTACTGTGGAGGATCAGATCATATCAAGCCAGCAGTATGATGTGGGTATTACCCGGATCAAGAACAACATTGTGAAAGGAGTTGCAGGTAGTTTCTTCATGGATGGTAGAGGTGCAGTGTACTTCGGGAACCGACTGGTAGTTCCTAAGAAGCAACAACTTCGAGAGTTGATCCTTAAGGAGGCTCATGATTCTCCCCTCACAATTCATCCTGGCAGTACTAAGATGTATCTGGACCTACGCCAAAGGTTCTGGTGGACTAGAATGAAGAGGGAAATCGCTGAGTTCATTGCAAACTGTGATGTTTGTCATCGCGTGAAGGCAGAGCATCAGAGACCTACTGGCACCCTTCAGCCTTTAGCTATTCCGGAGTGAAAATGGGATAAAGTTGAAATGGACTTCATCACCGGATTTCCCAAGACCAAGAAAGGAAATAATGCCATCTTCGTGGTTGTTGATTGCCTCTCCAAAATGGCTCATTTCCTTCCTGTCAAAGAGAGTATCACTGCTAGTCAGTTGGCTGACATATACATTTCTCGAATAGTGTTCCTGCATGGTGTTCCATTGGAAATCAATTCAGACCGTGGAAGTCTTTTCACCTCTCAATTTTGGGAAAGTTTCCAGAATGCTAATCTCTCCTTTAGCACTGCTTTTCACCCTCAGTCAAGTGGTCAGGTTGAAAGAGTCAATCAGATACTCGAAGACATGCTCAGAGCTTGTGTCATCTCATTCGGAATGGGTTGGGAGAAGTGTCTTCCATTTGCCGAGTTTGCGTATAACAACAGCTACCAATGCAGTCTAGGCAAAGCTCCGTTCAAAGTTCTTTATGGACGAAGATGTCGAACACCTCTGAACTGGTAAGAAACTGGGGAAAGACAATTTTTTGGACCAGACATGATCCAGGAGGCAGAAGAGCAAGTTCGCGTTATCCGGGAGAATCTCAAGACAGCTCAGTCTCGTCAGAAGAGCCAGTATGATCGCCATCATAAGGAAGTAACTTATGAGGTGGACAAAAAGGCTTACCTTCGGGTTACTCCTTTGAAGGGTACCCATCGTTTCGGTATCAAGGGCAAATTGGCTCCTCGTTACATTGGTCCTTTTCGCATTCTTGCTCAACGAGGAGAAGTTGCCTACCAATTGGAACTGCCCCCTCAGCTTTCCAGAGTTCATGATGTCTTCCACGTGTCTCAACTCAGGCGTTGCTTCAAGGACCCCGTCCACAAAGTGGACCACGAAACGCTTGATCTTCAAGATGATCTTTCATATCGAGAATATCCTGTTCGTATTCTCGATCAAGCTGATCGTGTCACCCGGCGTCGGAACATCAAGTTTCTCAAGGTTCAGTGGTCGTATCATTCTGAGAATGAAGCTACCTGGAAGCGTGAAGATCGTCTTCGACTTGAATATCCGGCCCTCTTTCCGTCGACTCCTGAATCTCGGGGCGAGATTCTTTTAAGTGGGGGTGAGTTGTCACATCCCTACTTTTAGCATGCATTAGGATTTATGATTGTGCTTGCATCATGTTTAAAATTTCTTTAAACTTGAAATGGGGATGATCAAACCCTAGCATTATTTGAATTCAAATAGGTTCAACCAAAATATTTTTCAATGAACCAAAGTGGCCTTCTAAAATGTTCATCATTTCTGGAAAAATGTGGAAGCATCAACCAGAGGTGATTCATATTTTTCAAAGTCATTTTTGTTTATTGAATTAAATCAATAAGTATTTGAATTGGAGCTATAAAATACTATAAATAATTTAATAGCTCCAATAAATATGAAACTTGTCCAGGGCCTTTGGAATATTTCAATTAGTGCCCAGAAAAAGTTTCCTATTTTTCTAAATTGATTTAGTATTTTTACTAAATCAGAAACAAACTGCAAAAATAGAAAAACAGAACAAAAATAAAAAAAGAAAGGAGAGGCAACCTTACCTGAGGCCCAGGAGGGGCCCGGCCCCGCAGCCCAGCTGGCCCAGCCCAGCCTCCACCGTCTTCAACCTCCTGCCAGTAGGCAGGAGAGCGTGTGTCCGCGGCGTGCCCGCACGCGCGCGGCCACCTCCTGCTTGCCGCCGAGGCCAGAGGCAGCTAGGAGCGCCAGCGCGACGCCCTTGCCCCGTGCCCCTCTTTCCTTCTCCTCTGTCCTCATTTCCTCTCCCCTCTCGCTCGGTTCTGCGAGCTCGAGCGCCACAGAGGCCGCGACCACCTCTAGACGCCGCCGTCGAGCCCAGAAGCGCCGCATCGTCATCCTCTTCGTCATCGACGAGCACCGCAAGCCGGGACGCCCTGTGGAGCCGCCCCTGCGTTGTCGTCTACCTCGGGACCCGCCGGACGTCTCCGGTCGATTCGCCGGCCACCGCGCGTCCCCGACCTCGCCACCAGCTCCAGAAGAATCGCCGTGAGCGCCTCGACGTTTCCCCCCCCATCCCTTCCTTGATTGCGAGCCGTAGCCACACTAACCGCCGGAACCGTGAGCCACTCCCCGCCGGCGACATGGCCGGCGTGGCCAGAGCACATGCCGTGCTCGTTTGAGCACTTCGGCGTGCTCGTAGGGGCCCGTAGTTGCTGCCCCGACCTCCAGCTCCTCCTCCCGCAGCCTGTAGCGCCGCGGCCGCCACGGCCGAGCTCCGGCCGCCGCGAGCGATCTCGCCGCCGTCGGCTCCGGCCATCCTTCGCCTCCCCGCGTGTCCCAGTGGATGCGGGCGCGCAAGGGCTTCGCCCCAGTGTCGCCAGCCGCCACTCCCGTGGCCTGTAGAGCGGACGCCGCCGCGACCAGAGGTCGCCAGCGACGAGCCATCGCCTGAGCCACGGGCCGGTGGGTCCCGCCGGTCAGGAATTTAATTAGTGCTAATCCCCACTGTTAATTCTTTGGTTAGTTTAATATTAAACCCTGTTAGTTGAATGAGTCATTGACAGGTGGGGCCCAGCCACCAGGTTTGACCTGGGCTGGCGCCTTTGACCTGCTGACATCGTGGTGACGTCAGGCTGACGCAATAATTGTTTCTCTGGGTTTTAAATAATTCCAGAAAATGTTTAAAACTTAGAAAATTCATATAAATTACTCTGTAAGTCAGATGAAAATAATTTATATATGAAAATTGATCGAAAAAATCCAATGAATCCATCTGTACCATTTTCATGCATGGTAGAGCAACCTAAATGGGAGAACTTGGAAATTTTGTTCAATACAATATGTGATCTCACATGTGGAGTTGAATTTGAACCTTGGGTTCAAACCTACTTCATTTAAATCTATTGCTAGATGCATTAGCTCAAACACATCATATTGCCATGTCATGTTCATGCATCATAATGTTGCATTCGATGTGTATTGATGTGTCCCCCTTCGATGGTTGTTCTTCGTGTTAGGCACTGTTCCGGAGGATACGGTCGAGTATCCATCTGAGGAGCAGTAACGTGTTGACGTCTTATCAGGCAAGCAACCCCCTTGAACATCTCCGATACAATCCCACTCTCTCGCTCTTGCTCTCACTTATTGCATTAGGACAAAACGTTTCAACTTTTACATGTTCCGGTAGTTGAACCCATTCCTCTGCATGACCTTTCATTGTCACAGTAAATAGCTAAACGAAGCAACCTAGCATACCTGGTAGATGCTTGAGCCATGTTGTGCCTTACCCTGTTATGCTTGCTATGCTTAGAGTTGTGTCAGGTTTGATTCATCTGGGTGATGGACCGGAGTGAACTGGTTGTGTTCTGATCATGAGAGTTAAGTGGTGAACCTGATTTGGTAAAGGTAGCGATGAGAGGCCATGTTGGAGTACATGGTGGGTTGTCTCATTGGGACCGTCCTTAAGAACTGAGTCCTGTGTATGTTATCCAAGACCAGCTACTACCGCACATTGGGATCCTTTATTGACTCTCTCGACTTATTAATCGCCCTGACCTCTGTCTAGGAGTTGCAACTAGTTTCTGGTGTTTGTAGGCCGGGCTAGTAGTCTATCGGGTGGCACCCCGTATAGGTGGACTTGGGTCAGACTAGGCACCGTGGCCCGGTGTACCAAGCATAGTACCATCCGTCGAGGTAGGCTTGGGAACCCTGCACACATCGTTTGGGGCCGTAGAGGAAACTTCGGCCGGACTTCCTTGCGGGTTCAGTCTCAAATAGGCGATAAACCTGTACTAGAGTCTTGTGTGGTTTGTCAGGTCATGGCCGACTCCCTCGCTAGGCTTCCGCTTGAAGGTTGCTGAGGTGCCTTTTACGTGCACATGGCGGTAAGTGGCGGGAGCATGTGTGACAAAGTACACCCCTGCAGGGTAATAATCTATTCGAATAGCCGCGTCCGCGGATATGGACTACTTGGAGACTTATATGGTTCATAGACAACTGTAATGGATACTCATAAAAGCCTCAAGACAAGTGTGAGTACCGTGGATGGCACTCTCGTAGGAAGACGGGAGCAGATCCATGGTAGTGTATTGTTGTGGTGTTAGTGGACTCATGTGCGCTTTCTGAAAATTATTCAAAGTATTGTTAGTCGTATTACAGGATAGCCACTGAGTCAAAGCTGGCTTGCTGCATTGAACCCCACAACACCCTTGTTGATACCGATGCATATGTAGTTAGTTCTGATGTAAGTCTTGCTGACTACCTCCATACTCATCGTTGCTTTATTAATGTTTTTGCAGAGGAGACATCAGTCTCGTTAGTGGTTTCTACGATAAGATCGATGCCGACCAAGTAGCTTGGGAATCCCAGCCAGAGGTCTGGTTTCTATGGAGGGTCTAGTAGATAGACAGGCTTTCTCAGCCTTCTTCTTTTCTAGATGTCTGTACCCAGACATGTTAAGCTTCCGCTTGTTGCTTGTATGACTTGTGTGTTGGGTCATGTGACCCCTGCTTGTAATATCACACTATGTTGGCTCTTATGAGCCTTCTAAATAAATGTTGTGTTGTTGTATGGTTATGTTGTGATGCCATAGTTGTATCTATGCATATCGGGCATGTCATGCATACGTGTGACGTGCAACGGTATGTATGGGATTCGACACCTAGTTGTGTGCCTTTAGTAGTACTCTTTACAGGGAACTGCCTCTTTGTGCTTCCACTGAGCCTTGGTAGCTTGCTACTGCTCCGGACACATCGATTGACCGGCGTGTATCCTTCTTTGCTGCTGTGTCTGTCCCCTCGGGGAAATGTCTTGTAGTGTAATGGAGTCCATGTAGCCTGCTACGACTCGTCTACGTGCAGTGATGACATTTATGTTCCACGGCGTAATGGAGTCCTTGTAGCTTGCTATGACTCGTCTACACATGCTAGAGGGTGACACCTGCATTGTTGGGTTACATATGCCTGTCCCTGTAGGGATGTGCCACTTGGGTTGTATAACTAGTCATGTTGACCCGGGTTCTTTGACATTTGAATGCTAGCGACATATTCACATACGTGAGCCAAAAGGCGCAAACGGTCCCGGCCCAGGTAAGGTGGCAGCCATGGAGTTAACCGTGCGTGAGGCCGCAATGTGATGTGATGTGTTACATGCAAGATTCTTATGGCTTAGGACCGGGGTCCCGACACCCCTCCTCTCTTCCCCCTGTATATATGAGAGGATAGGGAGGGCAGCCGCAACACAAGCCACGGTGGTGCCCTCCCATTCCCTCTAGACCAGTTTCTCCCTCGTTCGTATCACGATAGCGCCTGGCAAAGCCCTGCTGGGACAGCTGCACTACCACCGCCACCATGTCATCGTGCTGCTGGAGAACTCATCTACTACTCTGCCCCTGCTTGCTGGATCAAGGAGGCGGAGACGTCATCGAGCTATACGTGTGCTGAACGCGGAGGTGTCGTCCGTTCGGCGCTAGATCGGGACGAATCGTGATTGGATCGCGAAGACGTACGACTACGTCAACCACGTTTCTTAACGCTTCCCACTTAGCAATCTACAAGGGTATGTAGATGCACTTCCCTCCCGTAGCTACACATCTCCATAGATAGCTCTTGGGTGTGCATAGGAAATTTTTTGTTTCCCATGCAACATTCCCCAACACAGGTTGCCCATCATCCCCAAGGGTTGCTATCGAGCTTGGCCCTGCGCGTCTTGGGAGGGACACGCGGGGGTCTTGTCCGCACGCCGCCCGGGCTCGCCGCCTCGGGGGTGTTGGTCATGGTCGCCCTGCGAAGGACGTGATGGGGGTGCTGTCGCCCTCGCCGCTGTTGCGGCCGTCGCCACGGACGCCGCCGCCTCGGCATTAGCCCCGACGCCGTCGGCGCATCTCGCGTTTCTATGACAGCGGGGTCTGGGTCGCGGCTCGCGGAGCTTCGCGCGGTGTTGTGGCTGCGCTCACCAGTGCATTGAGCGTAGGGGTCGCCTCCATCGGCGCTGACGACGACTACCTGAGATAGTAGCTTGGATGTGGTCACAGCAGGCGTCGCCGCGCCCTTGGCCTTTTTGGGGGCCATGGGCATCGATGAAGCTGTTGATGAAGATGCGCAGAGATCAGTGAAGGTTCAGACAAGAGAACCCCCTACCTGGCGTGCCAAAGATGTTAGGTTACAACGATCTATGGGACCAACAAGGCCCCTTCGTGGTTAGGATGTGAGGGCTCTAATGCGCAAAGAGCATCACTGATTCCTGCATACGTGAGGGTTTAGACAGGTTCGGGCCGCTGGAGCGTAAAACCCTACGTCCTGTGTTCTGGTGGTTTATGAGTGTTCGCAGTACAGGGCGCAACAACCCCGACAAGAGGTGCCTCGGGAGTGCAGCTACGCGTGTAGAATGAACAGAGTGTCGAACCTCGTAAAGGTAGCCATGGGCCTCCTTTTATAGACAAGGGGTTACCACAGTGGCAAAATGGTCGTTACATCTAGTAAACAGTGGATAGGGCTCTCTGCGAGAGTGTCAGCAGAGGTGGTAGTGGGAAATACCTAACCCTGACGGACTAGGACAGACGCATTGAATGCGTCATGAGGTGTCAAGCTAGCGACGTCCCCGGCAAGGATTGCAACTCCTTCTGTGTCGTCCGCCCAGCTACCTTCTATTCTTTTGCCATGCCATGGGACGGGTGTCGTTAAAGTTGTTGTAAATCCCTCCAGGCTGCCACGCGTCCCAACCGACTCCACCTAACCGCCTGATCGCTCGCCACCTAGCCGATGTAGACAACCAGCTCGGTGACGTGGAGCTAGGCATTGGCGGGCAGAGTCCTTGGCGGGTGCGTCCGCCCTTGAGCCCCCGGTAAGGCGTCTTGCCGGATTGCTTGGTCCCTTGCTTGGTGTAGTTGGAGGAATGCTTCTGCCCGGCAAGGTCTTGACGCTCTGGAGGCTGCGGGTGTCTCGTGCACAAGTTAGGGTGCTAAGGCCCACGTTTCTTAGTACACCGACAGTGGGCTTGAGATCTTTGTAGTTTGGCTTCATTTGGATCAATGTGCACATGGTGTCATACTTTCCATCCAAGGCTCTAAGGATCTTCTTGATGATGAATTTTTCGGTCATCTCTTCAGTTCCTAAGCCAGCAATCTCATTTGTGATGAGAGCGAACCTAGAGTACATTTCCATGACTCCTTCACCATCCTTCATATTGAACTTGTCAAGTTGACTTTGGAGCACATACAACTTAGATACTCTGACGGATTCGGTACCTTCGTGCATATCAACCAAAGTATCCCAAATTTTCTTGGCATTCTCAAGACGGCTTATCTTGTTGAACTCTATGGGATATAGACAGTTGAATAGAATGTCACATACTTGAGCGTTGTATTGCAGCATCTTCAATTCTTCTGCGGTCGCTTCATGATCCAGTTTCTTTCCATCACCAAAGAATTCACTTTCAAATCCAACACGAACAATAGCCCAAACAACGGGGTTATGACCAGGAATATGAATTTTCATTTTGTGCTTCCAACTAGCAAAGGTTGTACCATCAAAATATGGACCACTATGATGATAATTTCCCTCACTAGACGCCATACACTCCTATGTTGTGAAACCAATGCAATGGAGACCAAACCTTTGATACCACTTGTAGGATCCAAAGTATGTCTAGAGGGGGTGATTAGACTACTTGACCAAATTAAAATTCTAGCCTATTCCCAATGTTAGGTGTTGCCAAGTTTTAGCAATTATATCAAGTCAAGCACACCCTACACATGCAAGTCTAAGATTATAGCCAAGGAAAGAAAAGACATGCACATATAAGTAGAGGGAAGGGATAGGAGGATCAAACGCAAAGGGGGACTTGAAGATTTTTCCCGTGGTTCCGATAGGTGGTGCTATCATACGTCCACGTTGATGGAGACTTAAACCCACAGAGGGTAGCGGTCGCGAGAGTCCATGGTAGGCTCCACCCATAAGGGTCCACAAAGTAGCAACCTCGTATATTCCATCACGGCTTACGTCCACGAAGGACTAGTCTCACTCGGGGTAGATCTTCACGAAGTAGGCGATTTCTTGCCCTTATAAACTTCTTGGCTCAACTCTACACACGAAGACGGAGGCTCCCAAGCGACACCTAACCAATCTAGGAGACACCACTCTCCCAAAGGTAATAGATGTGGTAAGAATGATGAACTCCTTGCTCTTGTGCTTTAAAAGATAGTCTCCTCAACACACAATCACTCTCTCACAAATTTGGCTTGGTAGAAGAGGTTGATTGGGTGGAAAGCAACTTGGGAAGGCTAGAAATCAAGATTCATATGGTTGGAGTGGAAGATCTTGATATCAACACATGAGTAGGTGGTTCTCTCACATAAAATGGATGGGGCAAGTGTTGGTTTGTTCTAAGTGCTTTCT
Source organism: Elymus sibiricus (assembly GCA_039707655.1). NCBI lineage: Eukaryota > Viridiplantae > Streptophyta > Magnoliopsida > Poales > Poaceae > Elymus > Elymus sibiricus. Next base: position 315,080,227 of record CM077673.1, read on the forward strand.
CTATGAGTGAGAGGTAGGTGGAGGGGTATATATAGGCATCTCCAAAAATCCAACCATTACAACATTATTGCCCAACTCGGTGAAACCGAAGCAAAAACTCAGTTGCACCGACTAGTGCAAAATGTGGCAAGTTTTGGCATTTCGGTGAGATCAATATATAAATCTTGGTGGGTCCGATTTTGGCTGACCTAGGCAGTTTTCAGTTTCAGTGTCACTGTTTTCTAGAAATTGGAAATTCAGATTCTTAGAAATAGGATACCCGAAAGTTGGTCACTGATTTCGGTTTCTTCGAAATCAAACATGGTGTCACCGAGACATTAGGGTTTGACTTAGGATCTGTGTAGGGTGAAACTCGATAGGACCGAAATGGAAAAGTTGGTGGCACCAAATTTGAGTGTTAAGGTTTAGACAGAGTTTTTTGTTAGAGAATTTCATGAGTATTTCTGGAGCCTAACTCTAAGCACTTGAGCAACCAGATCATCATGGATACCTCATCCCCTTTAAATAGTATTGGATTTCCTAAGGACTCAAACGTGATTTCTCACAAAATGCAAAATGTAGAGTCTTGAAGATTGTTGCCAATAGATGTTCCTTGCATCTAGGGAATCTCCACACAATCCTTTGCCAATCCATTCATTGAACTTTTCCTAAAATATACTTGGTAGAATCATTACTCCAATGAAATATATGTTGTTATTAATTACCAAAACCGCCCAGGGAGAATTTATTCTTTCAATCACCCCCTTTTTGGTAATTGATGACAACTTATAGATCAATGTTTCGATAGGGATGTAAACAATGAATAGCATCGTCGCTTTGAGAAGTATGTGATTAGGATCATGGGTTTAAATTTGCGTTTGAATGCAAATGCAAATGCAAATGCACTATTTTAAATTTGCGTTTGAATGCAAATGCACTATTTTAAATTTGCGTTTGAATGCAAATGCACAATCGATTAGGATCATGGGTAACTCTTCGATGTCACATACATCTTGGTGGTGCGCATAAAAGATATGAGTGGATTACAACGCACATAACACCAAACAAGAGTGAATGATCATCATATAGACATCACAAAGATATGAATTAGTAGCATCAAACACAAAGCGTATGATCAAACGCAACGAAGTTTTAGGACATCCACATGACAAACCAAATGTTTTTAAAACGAAGAAAGCAAACCAAAATGCAACACCCTCTCCCTCGAAGCCCTATGATCTATAACACTTCTCCCCCTTTGGCAACAAGTTACCAAAAAGCTCGAAGGTATACATCTAAGCGTCACTTTGGGCTCGATCTCCTGCATGAGATGGTGAAGCAGCTCCGGTGGCCATGGAAGGAGTCAAAATAATAGCATCTGTGAATGCTTCATCTGAAGGCCTCTGAGGTGGTGGAGTGGATACTGGAGGTGCTGAGGTAGCTGAAGGAGCTGATGCAGGTGCTGATGAAGATGGTCCCGTCTCTGGAACTCGCACGGCAGAAGATCTGACATGTGTCCTAAACTGAGTGTGATTCTGGAGAGGAGGACTGCCATCATCATCACTTGAACTAGAGCTAGGGCTAGGCACTGCATCCACTTCCTTATTCAAAGCATTGACTGTGGTGGTCAGCTCAATCACCTTGTTATCCAAGGTATGAAATTTGTTCTCCACAATCCTCTCAAGCACTAGGACCGTTACGTGTTATACAAACGGTTTTTAACCCCTTTCCGCGGCGTAGTTCTGAACTGTCACCTTCCCTGTGTGGGCGTTAGGGGGGTCCTCCCACACGACACCGAAACATCGTCTGCGATGGTGCGAGCGCCTGCTGACGATTCGCTTAACATAAACGTATGCGACCTCGTAGCCTATCCCACACGCCACACTTTGACGTTACATTTGTGATCAAGCACACATCCGAGACGATGGCACAAATATATTCATGTGCGATAGTTATTCGGATCACACATGCGAAACGTATGTCAACCGTCTTCTTATCGTTCTACATTACACACGCACGTAGGTTTGGAACCGATTGTGCTATTGCCGGCAAGCGCACACGGTTACGATGTGCAAACGCGTGTGTGACAGTACGCGCATCCCACATGCGCAAAATATGCGACCGTGTGTTGTAAAGCTGATAATTACACACACTATTCTTCAAACAATCGTGTGTGACATATGACACTGATGTCTACTACGCAACCTTCTTCTTGTAGACTCGTGTTGGGCCTCCAAGCACAGAGTTTTGTAGGACAGTAGCAAATTTCCCTCAAGTGGATGACCTAAGGTTTATCAATCCGTGGGAGGCGTAGGATGAAGATGGTCTCTCTCAAACAACCCTGCAACCAAATAACAAAGAGTCTCTTGTGTCCCCAACACACCCAATACAATGGTAAATTGTATAGGTGCACTAGTTCGGCGAAGAAATGGTGATACAAGTGTAATAAGGATGGTAGATGTAGGTTTTTGTAATCTGAAAATATAAAAACAGCAAGGTAACTAATGATAAAAGTGAGCACAAACGGTATTGCAATGCTTGGAAACAAGGCCTAGGGTTCATACTTTCACTAGGGCAAGTTCTCTCAACAATACTGACATAGTTGAATCATATGTAAATCCCTCACATGCGACAAAGAGTTCACTCCAAAGTCACAAATAGCGGAAAACAAACAAAGAAATTATTGTAGGGTACGAAACCACCTCAAAGTTATCTTTTCGCATCAATCTTATGAGCTATCCCTATAAGTGTCACGAACAGCCCTAGAGTTCGTACTAAAATAACACCTTAAGATACACATCAACCAATACCCTAATGTCACCTAGATACTCAAATGTCACCACGAGTACCCATGGGATTGATTATACGATATGCATCACAGAATTTCAGATTCATCATGCTCAATCCAACACAAAGAACTTCAAAGAGTGCCCCAAAGTTTCTACCGGAGAGTCAAGACGAAAACGTGTGCCAACCCGTATGCATAGATTCCCAAGGTCACGGAACCCGCAAGTTGATCACCAAAACATACATCAAGTGGATCAATAGAACATCCCATTGTCACCACGGATATCCCATCGCAAGACATACATCAAGTGTTCTCAAATCCTTAAACACTCAATCCGATAAGAAAACTTCAAAGGCAAAACTCAATTCATCAGAAGAAGATAGAGAGGGGAAAACTCCATATGATTCATCTATATTAATAAAGCTCGTGGTACATCAAGATCGTGTCATCTCAAGAACACGAGAGAGAGAGAGTCAAACACATAGCTACTGGTACATACCCTCAGCCCCGAGGGTGAACTACTCCCTCCTCGTCATGGAGACCGCCGGGATGATGAACATGGCCTCCGGTGATGGTTTCCCCCTGCGGCAGGGTGCCGGAACGGGCTCCCGATTGGTTTTTCGTGGCTACAGAGGCTTGCAGCGGCGGAACTCCCAATCTAGGTTTCTTTCTGGGGGGGTTTGGTATTTATAGGAATTTTTGGTGTCGGTCTCACATCAAGGGGACTCCCGAGGGACCCACATGCCAGGGGGCGCGCCCTAGGGGGGGGCCTAGGCTTGTGGCTGCCTCAGGACTCCTCTCCGGTATCTTTTTGCTCCAGTATTTTTTATATTTTCCAAAAATATTCTCTGTAAATTTTCAGCCCATTCCGAGAACTTTTATTTCTTCACAAAAAAACGACACCATGGTAGTTCTGCTGAAAACAGCGTCAGTCCGGGTTAGTTCTAATAAAATCATACCAAAATCATATAAAATTATTGTAAACATGGCATGAATACTTCATAAATTATAGATACGTTGCAGACGTATCAGCATCCCCAAGCTTAATTCCTGCTCGTCCTCGAGTAGGTAAATGATAAAATAAATAATTTATGAAGTGTGAATGCTAGCAAGTGCACAAGTTTGATCAATGATAATTCCAATCACTTTTTTCTAGCATCAATATAAACCATAAACAGTAGCTCATCTCATAAAACTTCTCATGATCAAGTAACAAGCTATTCTCATGTTAAAGTATAGACCACAAAGTTTCTTGAAAACTAACAAACCATACTCCTAGTCATCGAACAATTGCAATTCATCTTATTTTCAGGAAGGGTCTATGTAAGAGCTTTGATTTAGCAAATTCCACATACTCAACTATCATATAGTCTTCCATGATTATTGACACTCAAAGCATATTTTTAGAACAAATAGCATCCATCGAACACAAAGAAAGATAGGGGCTTAATGTTTCGCCTCCCAACTTATTTATCATATAGATAATTGTCAACAATAATAATTCATGATCAAATATATTTGTGTGGATATATATGTCTAGATCATTCCCCAACACATGACGCTTGCCAAGAGAAAAAGGAGAAATATAGGAAGTGGTGAAGATCACCATGACTCTTGCATAAAGGTAAATACTAGAAAGTAAAAGATAGGACCTTCGCAGAGGGAAGCTGAGGTTGTCATGCGCTTTTTGTTTTTGGATGTGCAGACCCTTAATGCAAAGGAACTTCATGTTGTATTGCCCTTTGTGACAGCAACCTTTATTATGCAGTCTGTCGCTTTTATTTCTTTACCATCACAAATTCGTAAAACACTTATTTTCCCTCACAATAAAAGATCATACATTTTTAGGAGCATTTTTTATTGCTTTTTGCACCGATGACAACTTACTTGAAGGATCTTACTCAATCCATAGGTAGGTATAGTGGACTCTCATGGCAAAACTGGTTTAAGGGTGTTTGGATGCACAAGTAGTACTTCTACTTAATGCGGAAGTTTTGGCTAGTATGAGGTGGAATCAAGCACCACATGTTGGAGGATCCATAACAATATAACTTCTATACAAATATCACTACTGGAATCAGCATCTTTGCCGTCCGCCATGGCTGACGGCAAAGGCATGCTTTGCGGACGGCAAAGGTCTTTGCCGTCAGCCAGCAGACGGCAACATGTCCGGCTGAACAAGCTCTGGTAAAGGCCACTTTGCCGTCTGCTGGCCGACGGCAAAGATGCAAAGATCTTTGCCGTCTGCCAGCAGACGGCAAAGGGCATGGACGGCACACGTGGTAGTTTAGGCCCGTTAAGGGGCTAACGGCGTGCTTTGCCATCTGCTGGCTGACGGCAAAGATGCAAAGGTCTTTGCCGTCAGCCAGCAGACGGCAAAGCTTCCAAATAGGCCAGCCCAAAGCTCTTTGCCATCTGCCAGCAGATGGCAAAGTGCCTATATTGCCCCATTTAATTCTGTTTTTTCTTATATCAATTCATTTTCACAGAAAATCAAACACAGATATATATATATATGACCAATATAGCATATCCAACACATATTACCAATAGTCATGAACACATATATATCCAACACATGTTACCAATAGTAGCAAGTTTCATCCATACATATACATAGTTTCATCAATATTACACAGTTTCATCCATAGGTAGCAAGTTTCACAAAGTCAAAACAAAAACTAAAGACAAGCACTCCATATCTGAAATTGCAAGAAATGAGCTAAAACTAAATATCTATTTTCCTAAAAACTATCTTATTACTAAGATCTTCTCTGGATCTTCTTCTTTTCTTCCAACCTGCATAACAAAAACACTAAGAAAGAGAGAACGGGTTAGGAGTAGAAATTTAGCATTTCACTTGGTGAAATGCAATGCTATAGGAGCCAGCACTTGAGATCAAGACAATCTTAGTTAAGATCCTGATTTTCAAAGTGATCTTAATTAGAAAGCCAAATAGAGTAAGCCAATACCATAGAGCCAAAGGAGAGAACCATCCAAGGACCCAATCAAGAAGCCACCACAATTAGTAGTAAGTTAAATGCCAACACAAAGACCACTATCAGTACTAGCTCCAGGAATTAAGCCAACTAAAAACTAGTGATTAAAGCCAAGGATTAGACTTCATCACCACAATCAGTTTTGTCCAGTGACAATAGGTACATGTCACTGTGCAACGCCAAAAACAAAGCTCCAGGAGGAGATATACATCACAACCAGCCGACCAGACCAAGTCCCAACACATCCAGCCACCAGCAGCTTAGAAGAGATAACTATCAAGGAGAGCTTGACACAGCAAGCAGCTGCTGTTAACACCACAATCACCAAAGCCACTCGTGAGGACAGCACAAACACACACACAGCTTAGTCACACCATTCAGGCCAGTATAAATAGGGCAGCCAACCGTAGAGTAGGGTCTGTTAGACACTTGGTGTCCAAAACATCAAACAGGACTGGGCCCAAAACCATATCTATGAGATAGTGTGAAGCAGCTAGGAGGAGCAGGCTGTCCACAAGAAGCAGGTTTACCAGAATCCACAAGACCAAGCTACAGAAGACCTCAAGGTATACTTGAGGGATTATGTGCTCAGACAGCCTGGAAGTGCCAGGGCTAGTTCATCACAGCACAGGGATAGCCGCATGTAAATTAAGCCTAAGAGAGGGGGGCTCAGACCAGCATCACTGGCCAAATCAGATGTAGTATCTGTCTTATCAGTAGAAAACTAGGAAAGTAACAGCCAAAACCAAGTATAGCATCTGTTCATAGGCTATTAGAAATAGACCAATAGGAATAGCCAAACCAAGTGGTATCTGTTCATATCAGTATTAGAAGTAAAACAACTAAGAACAAGTGAGTATATGTTCATGAGTAAAGTAACTATAGCATAGAAGAAATAGCAGGGTAGCACCCCAAATGATTATCTGCTTTTGCAGAACACAGCACCACACTTGCACCTGGTATTTTTCTGCAATTAGGGCACTGCACCCACAAGCACAGGGGGCTAGTACCATTATAAACTGCTACTACAAGTAATAGCAGCAGCAGCAAATAACAACAGAAGTGATAACTAATTTCCAAAGGATAAACAGACCAATGGAAAAGAAAATGTAACACTAGAGATTCAGTTAACTGAATTAAGTAACAACTCCAGGAGCAACTACACAGAACAGAGCAGTACAGGAGCATATATACTTCACAAATACACATAGATGGCCACTGACCAAAACCCTGACACAGCAAGAATCCATCACAGAGAGCTCCAACACAAGTTGATGCTCATCTACAACAGCTAACCACAGCTAATAGAGCCTCACATCCAACAAGATCAAGAGCTAGAGCTATGCATTAGAGAGATCAGAGGAGGGGAGCAAGGAGAAGCTCACCAAGAGGAGTTGTAGCCGAAGCAGGATGCAGCCACACCATCACTATGGTGTGACCAGCAGCACAACCAACACCACCACAGCACGCCGGAGCTCGCCAGAGAGCACCACAACGGCGGCACCAGCGAGAGCACGGGCACGGAGGCGACCACCCAGGGGCACCGCAGCACGGAGGCGCCACCCAGGGGCACCACCACGCCACGACACATCCAGCACCGCCGGAGGATCCTCACGGCGACCGGACCATCATCGGAGCACCACGGCCGAACCACCACCAGCACCGAAATCCTAACGGGGAGAAACCGAAGGGGACGACCGCAGGAGGTGGGGAAAAGCAGATCGATGCGGAGGAATCAATAGAGCTTGTCGAGAGAAAGCAGTAGAGGGCCAGGGCATCGCCGGAGCGACCGGAAATCGGCCGGCGTCCCGGCGTGCTGGATCTGGGAGGGAGAGGAGACGTGACGCGACGCGGTGAGAAAGAGAGGGATGGATGTGACGAGGAGGAGTGAAGGGACTCACCTGAGTCACCGGAGCAACGCCGGAGCCACGCCGGCGACGTGGTGGCCGAATCCCTAGCCGCAGGGGAGGGTCGCGCGTGGTCGCAGGAGGATGCGCGCATCGGATCTGGTCGGAGGGGATGGAGGAGCGGGGCGAGGGGGTCACGTGGGTGTGCTGGGCGCCGTCGAATCCCGCCAGAGCTCGCCGGAATCGGCCGCCGTAGCTGCTCGCGCGATGTAGAGGGAGAGACGAGCGGGAGAGAGAGAGGGGGGTGGGGCCGGGCGGAGAGAGAGGGGAGAGAGAGAGAGGAGGTGGGGGCAACGGTTTTATTTTTTACCCGCAAAAAAAAAAAGATAGCCCCACCTCTTTCTCTAGTGGGGTGGGGGGGCGGGGGGGAACGGCCGTTAGTTGGCCACTTTCTTTGCCGTCTGCTGGCAGACGGCAAAGAAAGTGGCCGTTAGGTGGTTCTCGTTAGTGGGCCATCCTCCCTCTTTGCCGTCTGCGAGCTGACGGCAAAGCTTCTATGCCGTCTGCTAGCAGATGGCAAAGAGCTGGCTGACGGCAAACATGATCTTTGCCGTCAGCTCTTTCTTTGCCGTCAGTTTTCTGTAAGCTGATGGCAAAGACCTTCTTTGCTGTCAGCTAGCAGATGGCAAAGAGTTGGCTGACGGCAAATTTGCTGATTCGAGTAGTGTATACCCAAACATAACTCATTAAGTTGTCTTCCATGTCAAATTTTAACTAATTTGCTCGAGTTGGAAAATAATTGATGAGCTCACAATCATAGAAGATGTCCAAGATAGTATATTTATATGTGGAATCTCTCTTCCTTCAATATTCTTTCATGAATTGTTCAAGTGACCAATGCGGTGTTTGCTAACTTTCAATAAATTTTACCACCTATACTTATTATGTGTGAAGTCGTTACTCCCCATGGTACAAGTATATGAAGCATATTTAATTTCAGATTTATGATATTCAATTCATTCAACCATTTACTCATAGGATATAAGTGAAGCACGAGAGTGAATGACAAACTACTCCAAAAAGATATAAGTGAAGATCAATGCGTAGTCAACAATTAAATAACTATGTGAAGACTCTCTCATCTAAGAATTTCAGATCTTAAGTATTTTATTAAACAGCAAGCAAAAGAAAAATAGCACTCCAATAATAGCACGCATCTTGTGAACGAATAAATATTTAGGCTCAACATAGGATAACCGATAATTGTTGATGAAGAGAGGTGGGATGCGTAGCATCCCCAAGCTTAGATGCTTGAGACTTCTTGAAATATTTACTTGGGGTGCCTTGGTCATCCCCAAGCTTGAGCTTTTGTATCTTATTCAATCCTCTCATATCCCGGTTTCACCTATTCTCAAAAACTTCATCCACACAAAACTCGAAAAGAACTCGTGAGATAGGTTAGTACACATAATAATAAATCAACTCTTTATGTACTGCCAAGACAAGTTGCATAATAATTTTCAAACATTAGGTACTGTTTACTATACTTTCCACAATTTCTATCTACCAATATAGGCGATGGAAACTATAGGATAAATAGATAACGAAACTATGACAGCAATCTGTCCAAACAGAACAGTCTGTAGCAATCTATTAAACCAGTGTACTTCTGTAACTCAAAAAAATTATGAAAATTTAGGAAATGCTATAAAATTTATATGATATCACTGTGTAAAAATTTCAGAAACTTTCCACGTTCCAGTAAAATATGAAAATTCAGACACTACAGCAAAAGTTTCTGTTCTTACACAGCACACATCAAAACATGCAATGCAAGCATCCTAAAGCAATTCATGGAACTTTTTATTGAAAAACAAGATTATAAATAACACCTAACAGAGAACAATAAAATAAAATGATGCTCCAAGAAAAACTCATATTATGTGACGAATAAAAATATAGCTCTAAGTAAGATATACCGATAATGTTGGAGACGAAAGAGGGGATGCCTTCCGGGGCATCCCCAAGCTTAGGTGCTTGAGTCTTCTTTGGACATTACCTTGGGGGTGACTTGGGCATCCCCAATATTAGGTTCTTGTCACTCCTTATTCTCCTCATATCGGTGTCTCACCCAAAACTTGAAAACTTCAATCACGCAAAACTTAACGGAACTTCGTGAGATGGGTTAGTATAATAAACAAAGATCATTCACTTAGGTACTGTCAAGACAAGATTCATAATTTTTTCCACATGATACCTACTGTATTCTATTATTCCCATAATTTATACCACTAAATATAAGCTATGGAAACACTAACACAAGCAAACTATGCATGTAAAACAGAATCTGTCAAAAACAGAACAGTCTGTGAAGATCTGTAGTGTAACCATACTTCCCTGTCCCTGAAAATTCTGAAACATTAGGAAAACCTGAAGAATTTGTATATCAAGACTGTGTAAAAATGTCAGATCATTATCACGCACCAGTAAAAAACGAAAATTCCTGTACTGGAGTCAAAAGTTTCTGTTTTGTATCAGCATCAATTCTACTCATCTTGTGAGTCATCCCAAAGGCTTTACTTGGCACTTTATTGAAACAAAAGCTATAAAACATGATTAATACAGTATCTTAATCATGTGAAAACACTAAAACATAAAGGAAAAGTGTTGGGTTGTCTCCCAACAAGCGCTTTTCTTTAATGCCTTTTAGCTAGGCATGATGATTTCAATGATGCTCGTATAGAAATAATAATTGAAACATGCAAAAGAGCATCATGAATCTCATGACAAGCACATTTAAGTCTAACCCACTTCCTATGCATAGGGATTTTGTGAGCAAACAATTTATGGGAGCAAGAATCAACTAGCATAGGAAGGCAAAACAAGCATAACTTCAAAACTTTGAACACATAGAGAGGAAACTTGATATAATTGCAATTCCTACAAGCATATGTTCCTCTCTCATAATAATTTTCAGTAGCATCATGAAGGAATTCCACAATATAACTATCACATAAAGCATTATCTTCATGATCCACAAGCATAGAAAATTTGTCACTCTCCACATAAGCAATTTTCTTCTCATTCATAATAGCGGGAGCAAACTCAACAAAATAACTATCATGAGATACTTGATTGAAATAACCACTTTGAATATTAAAATCATGATGACAAGTTTCATGGTTACTATCACTCTTTATAGCATACATGTCATCATCATAATCATCATAGATAGTAGGCATGTCATTATCATAACAAATTTGCTCATCAAAACTTGGGGGACAAAAAATATCATCTTCATCAAACATAGCATCCCCAAGCTTGTGGGTTTGCATATCATTAGCATCATGGATATTCAGAGAATTCATACTAGAAATATTGCAATCATCCTCATCATTCAAGGAATTCTCATCAAGTATTTTCATAAATTATTCCTCTACCAATTGAGCACAATTTTCCGAACCATCATTTTCACGAAGGACATTAAAGAGACGAAACAATTGATGCAACCTAAAGTCCTTTTTTTTGTAGTTTTCTTTTATAAAGCCAAACTAGTGAAAAACAAGAAACTAAAAGATTTAATTGCAAGATCTAAAGATATACCTTCAAGCACTCACCTCCCCGGCAACGGCGCCAGAAAAGAGCTTGATGTCTACTACGCAACCTTCTTCTTGTAGACTCGTGTTGGGACTCCAAGCGCTGAGTTTTGTAGGACAGTAGCAAATTTCCCTCAAGTGGATGACCTAAGGTTTATCAATCCGTGGGAGGCGCAGGATGAAGATGGTCTCTCTCAAACAACCCTGCAACCAAATAACAAAGAGTCTCTTGTGTCCCCAACACACCCAATACAATGGTAAATTATATAGGTGCACTAGTTCGACGAAGAGATGGTGATACAAGTGTAAAAAGGATGGTAGATGTAGGTTTTTGTAATCTGAAAATATAAAAACAGCAAGGTAACTAATGATAAAAGTGAGCACAAACGGTATTGCAATGCTTGGAAACAAGGCCTAGGGTTCATACTTTCACTAGTGCAAGTTCTCTCAACAATACTGACATAGTTGAATCATATGTAAATCCCTCACGTGTGACAAAGAGTTCACTCCAAAGTCACAAATAGCGGAGAACAAACAAAGAAATCATTTTAGGGGACAAAACCACCTCAAAGTTATCTTTTCCGATCAATCTTATGAGCTATCCCTATAAGTGTCACGAACAGCCCTAGAGTTCGTACTAAAATAACGCCTTAAGACACACATCAACCAATACCCTAATGTCACCTAGATACTCCAATGTCACCACGAGTACCCATGGGATTGATTATACGATATGCATCACACAATTTCAGATTCATCATGTTCAATCCAACACAAAGAACTTCAAAGAGTGCCCCAAAGTTTCTACCGGAGAGTCAAGACGAAAACGTGTGCCAACCCCTATGCATAGATTCCCAAGGTCACGGAACCCGCAAGTTGATCACCAAAACATACATCAAGTGGATAAATAGAACATCCCATTGTCACCACGGATATCCCATCGCAAGACATACATCAAGTGTTCTCAAATCCTTAAAGACTCAATCCGATAAGAAAACTTCAAAGGAAAAACTCAATTCATCAGAAGAAGATAGAGAGGGGAAAACTCCATATGATTCATCTATATTAATAAAGCTCGCGGTACATCAAGATCATGTCATCTCAAGAACACGAGAGAGAGAGAGTCAAACACATAGCTACTGGTACATACCCTCAGCCCCGAGGGTGAACTACTCCCTCCTCGTCATGGAGACAGCCGGGATGATGAAGATGGCTCCGGTGATGGTTTCCCCCTGCGGCAGGGTGCCGGAACGGGCTCCCGATTGGTTTTTCGTGGCTACAGAGGCTTGCAGCGGCGGAACTCCCAATCTAGGTTTCTTTCTGGGGGGTTTTGGTATTTCTAGGAATTTTTGGCGTCGGTCTCACGTCAAGGGGACTCCCGAGGGACCCACAAGCCAGGGGTGCGCGCCCTAGGGGGGGCTCCCCCTCGGCTTGTGGCTGCCTCGGGAATCCTCTCCGGTATCTTTTTGCTCCAGTATTTTTTATATTTTCCAAAAATATTCTCCCTAAATTTTCAGCCCATTCCGAGAACTTTTATTTCTGCACAAAAAAACGACACCATGGTAGTTCTGCTGAAAACAGCGTCAGTCCGGGTTAGTTCTAATAAAATCATACCAAAATCATATAAAATCATTGTAAACATGGCATGAATACTTCATAAATTATAGATACGTTGGAGACGTATCAGACACCATCGCACACGGTTTAATCGTTCTAACTGTGTACACTGTAATTTATTACCTAATAGGTTGTTTTCATTAATTTATTATTAGAATTGGAAATTTCAAAATTTTAATTATGAAATGTGGATTTCACATCCGTCAATACATACCCTAATTACAATGGTTTAACAGCCACTGCATAAATCAAAAGCTCAGTACATGTTTGATGGTTACATAGTTCAGTAGAACATTAAATATGATGAACCAAAATATGTAGTACTAGAGGCGGTAAAGGTGAAGAGAGAATTGTAAATGATTTTGGCTGTCGATGGTGTTGAAGAAGCGGAATACCCATAATGTGCTCTCCTCCATGCCAAAGGTGCGCACATGCAACTTTTGTCCAACCCCTTGTGATGATCGCCCGTCCATCCTTCACCGCCTTCAGGAAGACTTCTAGACCATTATCATGGTAGCATGAATTATATACTATAACCTTCATTGCCTCCACTTCGATCAGGTAGTTTGCTTGGTAATCTTGAGTAAATTCCTTTGGAAACCACTGAAAAGAGACAACTTTCAGGTATTCATGTCTAATAGAGGAACTTGTTCTGGGCTGGAAAAGAAGGCAACAGATTACTTACCATCCTAAAGTTCACTGATGTCTTAGATAAAGTATAAATAAAGAGTTTAATTCCAATCAGATGTCTCTTCTGTCTAACATTTTTTCTTAGTTTCCTCACTTGATGCTTGTTCATGTTTATCTCATTGCCCCATATGCAAAGGGGGTCGAAGCGTGAATCAGTACCGCTCACATATGTACCTACAAGCAACAAATAAATTTTACTCCCTCCGTCTCATAATATAAGAGTGTTTTTGACACTAGTGTAGTGTAAAAACGCTCTTATATTATGGGACGGAGGGAGTAGAACCTAAGTTGCAATTGCACAAATTATGTAAAATATTATAAGAAAATGGGATGTGACTAACCTCGATGGTAAACAACAGCATCGCGCATCGTAGCCCTACATAAGCACACAGAAAGGCGTGTTAAATACAGCAAGGTTAACATCCAATAAAATAGCAAATGTTAATTAAACGATAGTATCTCCGGTGATATTTTCATTGCGAGGAGTAGCACGGTAACAAAGGGACAGGTATTGGTGAAATTAAACTGGACAGTTCATACTTGAACAATAGTGCACATTACTAAAATAAACAACGGACATGTTAACTTCAGAGTACAGACAACCTAACATAGTCATTAAAACTTGTACTAGTGAATCTGAAATTGACACGGTTAAACATCGTGAGCCAGTTCATATTTGCTAAATCCCGAGGAGTAGTTGCTGGGGTACTTCAACTCGGCCAGAGCCCGCACAAAGTCGGTGGCTAGGTGTTCCTGCTGGTCGTAACGTGGACCAGTACAGCTAACATATGTACCTACAACCATCAAGTAAATGTTAGAAGCTAAACTGCAATTGAACAAATGATGTAAAATACTACTCCCTCCGTCCCATAATATAAGAGCGTTTTTTACACTATAGTGTCAAAAACGCTCTTATATTATGGGACGGGGGGAGTATAAGATATTGGGATGTGACTAACCTCGACGGTAAACAACATCATCGTGCGTTGTGACATTGCGTAAGTACATGGAAAGGCATGTCAATTACAACAGGGTTAACATCCACTAAAACAATTAATGGTAATTGAAGGACATCATCTCCAGTGATATCTTCTTTGCGAAGAGTAGCACGGTACCGAATGGACAGCGTAAAAAATGGATATAACTGTTCACTACAGCAGGCTTAACAGCAACCTAGCATGGGTATTGTAAATTTGTAACTGGTATTGGTGAAATTGAACTGGATAGTTCATACTTGAACAACACAGTGCGCATAACTTAAATGAACAACGGACGTGTTAACTACAGAGTACATACAACCTAACATGACAATTTAAATGTGTACCGTTGAAACTGAAATTGACACGGTTAAACATTGCAACTGGTATTCGTAATAATGAACTAGACAGTTCATACTTGGTAAATCCCGAGGGGTAGTTCCTTGGGCATTTCATCTCGACTAGAGCCCGTCCAAATTCGGCGGTGAGGTGTTCCTGCGGATCGAAGCATGGATCAGTACCGCTACAGTATGTACGTGTACAAACAAAAAGTAAGTGTTAGAAGCATGAGTCACTTCATCTCGGCCAGAGCCCGCACCAAGTTGGCAGCGTCGGCGGCAAAGTGTTCCTCCGGGTGGGCATGCATAGCGTCCACCACGCCATCGACCGCCATGATCAGCTCCTCGACCTCCGCGTGATATGTGGTTGGGCTTACGCCGGGATGCTCGGCGATAGGGGTGGGGATGTGGAGGCATGAGGGTGGTTCACATGCTCCATCTGAGCAATCAGGCCGGGGCGGTGATGGAGATCGGAGGTTACCTCACTAGATCGACGAGCGAGATTGGGGCAGAACGTAGATTTGGTTGCGGCGGTGGCGGCGGTTTGGGCTCCAGGTAGAGGGGGGCGGTGGGGGATAGGGGGGAAATGTGATGGGTGGGTATGGGATGGGAGGAATAACTTCGCAAAATGCGCGCCTATTAAAAATTTGGCGGCGAAACTCGAACCTTACGAGGTGGAACACGCAACGCAGACGAAGCACATCAAATACCTGTGTGCGAGAAAAGATAAAATTGGTGTTCCCGCGTCGGAAAAATTTCAAGCCTTCTCTCTCTCGTGTACATCAGAAGTTCGCAAACGGTTCGTTCTAAGAAAACGTTTGCCGTTAAAGCTGTATTTTTGGAAAACTAATAGTATCAGATAGTACATGATACTTTGCTTGGTGTTCAAATATTTGCCAAAGCATACTTGTGTCGTATAACCACACCACACCATCCCTAAATTGAAGTACAAGCACAAAAGGCCTAGAAAGTACAAAAAAAGACTAAATACGGTAAACAAGCCTGGAAAAAATGTCAAATTTTGGACACGGTGCATTCATCGCATCATATTGAGGTCATGCCAAGGTACCACATGAGGTAACATGTTTTTCCGGCATGTTTTCCATTTTTCTAGATTTACAAAACAAATAAACGACACATCTGTGGTTGTCTCTTCCCACGCATATCCTTTAAAATTCTATTAATTTCCTGTAAATACATGAAAAGTTATTCAACAACATAATTACGAATTTTCGAGTCCTTTTTGAACACCTTTTCATGTACAGAAAGTTCGAACTTGAATTATAAGTAGTAAATGCCTAGAAAAGTACACAAAAAGACTAAATATGATAAACGAGCCTGAAAAATTGTGAAATTTGGACACGGTGTATTATAGTGGGTATGATGACCGTAGAAAATAATTCAAGTTGAAAGGACCAAGGAAATATGGGTTCCCCTTGAATACATGGCGATTTTGCTCCGCGAACCATGAAACTCCATAGGTGATGGTCCGGTATATGAAGAGTGTGTATGACGACATTATCTATACCTCCTCAAATATTTACCGCATCATATTGAGGTCATGCTTAGGCACCATACGAGGTAACATGTTTTTCAGACATGTTTTCCATTTTTTAGAGTTACAAAACAAATAAACGACACATCTGTGGTTGTCTCTTCCCACACATATCCTTTAAAATTCTATTAATTTCATGTACATACATGAAAAGTTATTCAACGACACAATTACGAATTTTCGTGTCCTTTTTGAACACCTTTTCATGTACAGAACGTTCGAACTTGAATTATAACCAATAAAGGCCTTGAAAAGTACACAAAAAGACTAAATATGGTAAACGAGCCTGGAAAAAATGTGAAATTTGGACACGATGTATTCTAGTGGGTATGATGCTCGTAGAAAATAATTCAAGTTGAAAGGACCAAAGAAATATGGGTTTCCCTTGAAAATTTGTGATTTGTTTGGGCAAATAGTTACTTTGCGAATGCCGTGTGCGTTCTCCCCATTCCGCGCTGTGTTCTGATTGGCTAGAACCCCAGCCACACGGATCGCGCATGCGCACCATAGGATACACCACGATCGAAGGGAAATCCACACTTCTCCCGTCACACCCGTATACTGTAGTTGAGATTTTATTTCGTACATGCACTAAATTAAGCTACCAACAAAAACTGTAATGGCATTAATCACACACGGTTCATGTTTACGAACCGTTTCCTACGCGGACCCTCTACCCCGGCCCTCTCCCCCTTCGTCCACATTCGCACTATTGTATAGTTGCTCATTCTCCACCTCGGCCCGCCCAAATCTTCGAGCTCGACGACGCCTGTCGCAGCCGGCTGCTACCGACGAACACCGCCGCATTTTGTTTCATCCCCTCGCCGACGCCTATCGGCGCCAACTTTCTAGACGCTCCACGGTTGGGGATTTCTGCATGCTTGGGCCTTTTTTTCTAATGCAGAACCAAGTAATTAATTTTGCTAAATATTTGAGCATCCCTTATCGCAGTTCATATGCCCGTGTCAATCACCTGAGGAAAAAAATCCGTCGTAGAGTCCACAGTGCAAACACAAATCAGGCATGAACAATTCGATCGAACATTTACATGCTCAAATTGGTACAATGTATCGTTGGCGGAGTAATTTACAAAACATTAGCTCGCTATTTTACATCAATATAATATATATGAACTGCGCGCGCACAAAAGTGCTACTTCCGCTAACGCCGACGCAACACGCACATCTGCTACCGTCCATCGATATCGTGTCGTTCCTGGCTCAGGAGGACAGGAGGTCGCCAAGTCGATGACCTACACCTCGATCGACCGAGGAAGGGTCAGCCTCGACATTGGTGATCACCGCTACTGCCTCGTACGCGGCTCTCACCAGGACTGCAGCGTCCATCGGGTCTGAGTACATCGTCCCGGCGGCCGACAAGACCCTGGCTATTGCCAGTGCTGTAGCAACGGCCGCCAGGCCTCCCTCGGCGTCCAGAGCTGCGTCCTCCTCCATCTGGGACATAAGCTTGCGCCTCATGCGGCGACCATTGCCGCAGTTGTCCTTGCGGCATCACGGTTCTTGCTCCGCCGCCCGCACCATCCGTTGCACTCTGCGCCGAGCCTGCAATAACGCCCGCTGGCGATCCCTAGCTACTTTCAAGACGGCCCTGGCTAACCTACTGGCTTTCTTGTGTCGTGATTCCTACCTCGACTGGCTGTCTTCGGGAGAGGTGGCGGCATTACCATCGACCCTCAAGCCGACCATCTCGCCGATAGCCTGGATTCCGCTGTCGCCCGACTCCGTCCTGTCGTCGGCCATTGGGGGTTTGACGGTATGTGTGGCAACTAGCCAGGGGATCATTGACTCAGCTCGCCCCCGCCGACCATCGCTATGTTATTTATAGCTAGCTACTAGCAAGGCCAAGGGGATTGGGGATTTTACAATTTACCGTTGTGGCTGGCGCTTCCGCTTGCGAGGGAAGCATTGGCTCGAGGGCGGGAAGACTAAATGGAGCCCATGAGCGACGACCAGCCACCATTGGTGAGTGAGCGTATGGCGACGACGGGCGGCGAGTCATGCCACACAGTTGGTACTTTAAACCCGTGTGTGGTTGCGTCACTCATCGGAGGCGGTTCGTTTTTTTGGTGCAAACATAATCGCACATGGAGAAAATGTAGCTATTGTCGGCAATCGTGTATAGGGTCATAAATAAATATCACCACTCTTCGCTCTCCATCGTCTCTTTCCCCTCTCGTAGCCCCCAAATCTGGCCTTCTTCTCCCCACTGTCCTCGCCTCCACAAAATCCTCAACATTAGACATGTCAGCCGCGCGGAGGAGCCCGCGATTGGGCAGGTCTTCTACGCGGAGGAGCCCGCGGCAGAGGCGGCGGTATGCGCTGCTCAGGGTCCAGAGGCCTTGGCGGCGGTACGCGCTGCTGAGGGTCCGGAGACCTGGGCGGTACGCGCTGCTGAGGGTCCGGAGGCCTTGGCGGCAGTACGCGCTACTGAGGGTCTGGAGGCCTTGGCGGCAACAGCGGAAAAGCTGAAGGTTACATCAGATTGGTTGCGGGCAAGCGTAGTTCTATATGCGAAATGCGTGACTGTGGTCTTCGAAAGGGCATCATGCGTCGATCAGTTCGTCGTTGCCGTGGCGGCTCACATGGATTTGGCCGTGGTAAGGACAACAGCCTCCTTAGAGTCTGCTACTGCTCTAGCACAGCGCACAGCTCTTGGCTTTCTTGTTTACGACCGCTTTGAATATCTCCGTCGTCAGAGGGTTGCACGCACGCATTTGTCGGTGGTCAGGATTTTCCATGAGACCGGAGCTACTGTGATGGAGCAGGAGCAGAGGAAAGGCCAGGTCTTTGAATTGTTCAAGAACATGGTCATCGCTGACCCGAAAGTGGATCCTTCTTCCATAGAGACGATGTTGCATGAGTGTAGACGATATTTCAACATTGGCGAACCAACAGGCCAGCCCTGCAACAACGCCGACGAGTAGTTGTTTCCATTTTGCTGTTTTCTGAACCTTGCTGATATGTAATGTCGCTATTATTATGTTGTTTAGTCGATTATGTAGGAGTGCGAACGATAATTTGTGCTATCATTTTCTGAATGAGATGCTTATTACCAGGAATCGTCTCTGTTATTATCTATCTGTGTTATTTTTTGTCTTTCCACACAATTTGGATTACTAACCTGTTTGCTGGGCATCACACACATCTTGTTAGGCCCAATTGTTTGTGTAACTTTGGCTCGCACATTTCATCCGAGCGCACGGTATGCCGTCTATCGCACACATCTTGATATGTGCAACCGTTTGTGTTATTTTGGCTCATCGCAAATAGTTCACCCGAGTGACCTGTAGACAGCACAGATGTTGTGCAGACAGAGAAAATCACAGTACACACGGACAAAACTACGAAACCCGTCGGTGATGATTTCATCAATCGCTGACAAATTGTATACCAGCAAGCGTTTCCGCACAACACACACATGTTATTTACACCAATCATTTGGGTTATTTCTGGTGTTCGCACACGATTCTGATTACTCACCTGTTTGCCCTCTATCGCACAAATCTTGTTATGCTAAATCGTTTGTGTTCTGCTATATCATCGCACACAGTTTTTGGTAGTGAACTGTGTGCCCTATATCGCACATATCTTGTTATACCGAATCGTTTATGTTCTGCTATATTATCGCACACAGTCTATTGTAGTGAACTGTGTGCCCTATATCGCACACATCTTGTTATGCCGAATCGTTTGTGTTCTTCTATATCATCGCACACAGTTTATGTTAGTGAACTGTGTGCCCACTATCGCACACATCTGCATCTGTGCAACCATTTCTGTTATCTTCGCTAATCACAAACGGTTCATAAGAACAAACTGTCTGCCGTAGATCGCACACGCAACTATTTTATGAATCGTATTTGATGGGTCCACCATCGCACACAGTTCGTGTTGTTGGCGATGGAGCTTGAACTATACCGTTTACGACTCGTGCATCGCACACAGTTTCGTCGAAGGGTCTCTGATTGATGTGTCGTCTTTGGATCATCCTGTGGTAGTGAAGGCTCTTCTGGTTGTTGAGGATCTTACTCACGTTCTTCTCTATCCCTTGGATAGTGCTGATGAGATAGGCCATTTGGTCACTCTTTGTCCTCGGCATTGGAGCACTAGTGGCTCTAGCACCTTCAGCTCTGGCATCTTCCTCAATTTGGGCTTGTGCAGTGGATGAAGTGGGATAAATTGGATCCATCTCCACAACATTGTCCTCAAACTCCGGCTGTAGGGGCAGGTGTGGTTGATCAAGCAAATATTGGCTCTTCCCAACTTTGGAATTGATAAGCATCTGGATGTACGGAGCATATCCACACGACCTCTTCAGGTCAGTAGCTGTCTTCTTGATTGTCTCTACAATCAAATCCATACCCTGATCCTGGTGTGGCTATCGACATGATGCAGCATGTTGATGGAATAGCCTCGAATCATCTTGTCATCACCTAACTTGGGCATCAAAGTACGCCTCATAATAGTATTGGTGGTAGGCAGACCTGCTTGCAAGAAATAGACTGAGCAAAGCTTATGTGTCTTCAAGTATGCTCTGGGAATGGGGTTATACATGTTGGCCATGGAGTTGTGGTTCATCTTGGCCTCAGCATAAACATCAAGATCACCATCCTGCACCTCTGGGACTCCTAAGATGGCAGCCCATTCATCAACTGTCGAATGGCATCTGGTGCCCTCAGTCATCCATACAATCTTTCCATCTGGATAAAAATGAGTTGTGGAATAGAATTGCATGATCATCTCATCATTCCAAGCTGTCAACTCTTTGCCAACAAAAGCATCAATGTCAATGGCCTTAAAGTTTTCTAGCACATGAGGGGAGTAGTCTTCATTCTCCTTGATGAACTTCCAATCAACGTACCTCATGTCACCAACAGCTAGACTCTTGTCTAACAAGACAGTTTCATAAAAATCATGTTTCTCCTTAGTGTGGAAGCGAGTATCTACGGCAGTCCTTCCTCTAATAGCATATGGATCAGCAGTTCTCCACTTCCCGAGCCCTTGATCCTTTCTCTTCTTCATATCCTCTGCAACTCGATGATCATTATTGTGATCGGGCAGATGAGGTCTCAGTTTCCTCAAAACAACAACTTCTTCTTCTTCAGCAGCACTCCTAGAGGTAGAACCCTTGTTCTTATCACCTGTTGGAATGTATCTGGTAGTCTTCTTAGTCTTGGAGGCAGCTGGCTTGTTGGGAGCATATGGCTTTGCCTTATAAGGTGGCTTGCTGGGCATCGCATCAGCCATGAGCTTCCTTTGCTTGGAAGGAGGTGGGTTAGCAGTTGGTTCCTCCTATTCCTCTTCCTCAAGCTCAGCTGGATCTTCATACATAGAAGTTTGCCTTCCTTGGACATGAATGGTTCTCTTCCTCTCTATCTTCTTGGCTGGCTTCTTGGCCAAAGAATTTGTTCTTCCTGATGAACTGGGGTTCTCCAAAGATAGAGAAATCCCTCTCTTTTCAGCAACTCACTCAGGGATCTTTCTGAGAATAGTTCTTTCTTTCTTCTCTTGCTGCCTTTGGGAAGTAGCATCATCTGGGATGAAATCTTCATCCTCCTCATTTAAATTCAACTTCCTCCTTGCCCTGGTGGCTACCTTAGGCAAGCCATGGGAGCTAGGGGTGCTTGGGTCTGAAGAGCTAGCTTCTGGACTAGTCCCAGCATCAATTTTTGCACTTTGCTCTCTGAAAGCACTCTGACTATCATCTGAACCTGACATAGCTGAGAACTGACTCTGTGAATAGATGTAGAGGAGTGGAATGGATAAGCATTAGAAGATACAGACATTTTTGCAAAATTTGAACTCAAAATCTTAGTTTCGGATTTCCACTGTATGGGTTTCGGTTCCACTGAGTTTAGATATTCGGCGCATCCGAGACAGACAATATCATTAACAGAAACTTGGTCACGGTTTTTGGTTTCACCGAAAAGTGATTCCGTTTCACCGATATTATTCTCGGAAGCCCTAAAAACCAGATCGGTGACACCGATCCGTTTCCACTCGGTGACTCCGAGTCG
This sequence comes from Elymus sibiricus, assembly GCA_039707655.1. NCBI lineage: Eukaryota > Viridiplantae > Streptophyta > Magnoliopsida > Poales > Poaceae > Elymus > Elymus sibiricus. The sequence continues at coordinate 315,102,650 of CM077673.1, forward strand.
CGTACGGCGGAAACCTAAACCTAAAATTTCTCGTTCGCGTAATCTTACGGGATTTTCTCATGGATAGAAGCATTGCAAATCGTGGCAAGATATCAAACACGACCTAATGCGCATGAATCAGACATGGAGCGCAAGTGGGGATGGATATTTACCCTAGCTTGGCGAAATATTCCTACGGCGGCAACGGCAGAGAAGATTCCGTTGACGGTGGTGGACTTCAGCGGCGAGGGTGCACAGGAGGCAATCGGCAAAGTCCTGAGGATGAGGGCGGAGGCAGTAATGGGGTACGGCTGGCCGAGGGTTTGAAGAATTTTTCAAGTTCAGGCCCGCGGGATATAAATACCCATCTGCTGTCGGTGACAACGATTTCGAAATTTCGGTTCCGCCGAGATACTTAACTGCCTTAGGACAGAGAAACTCGGTGACGCCGAGATTTTAGAATTGGTAGTACTGAGATTGAAAACCATATCAACCCTAGTGCTTCGATGGAACCGAATTTTGAAAGTTGGTTACACCGAGTAGCACATGGGAGGTTTTGGAAGTTAGCCCTTGTCGAGACGAAACTCCGAGTGCTCTTCACACAAAGGGTCTGAAAAGTGCTATCTCAAATTTTGTGATGAAGCATGATTAGAATTAGAGACGAGAAAGTAAAGATAGCTAGAAGGGGTAGTTAGGCATTCTTGTACATCCAATTGGCCAGAAAAATGAAAGTCAAATAACAACTATTGGATGTCCTTGAATGATGAAAAAATATGCATACCAACATCCTCACACAATAAGATGTCAAATAAAACATGGCAAACATGCAAAACCACTCTAGTATGTACCAAACACTTTGGCGATGACGGAGTCATCTATATATAAGTATATTGACTTAGGAGCCAAGTAAGAATACTTGATCATCGGTTATACTCATCGTTTAAGCACAAGTGGGGTTGCCACTTTTACATAAAGCTTTTAATGTGTTCACATCTTTAAGAGATGCTTTGACGCAAGTCTTAGAGTAAATCTCCCCCTTCATGTGGCGTCCCCCCTAAGAGGGACAAACTAACCTTGGGTTTTGTCATTGAAGACTTCATGTAGGTGTTGTAGTAGTGGATGCCCATAGTTGATGAAGCCCATCTTGAGTTGAGAGCCATCCTAGTTGTTTTGTACTCTTCTCACCTACATGGGTTAGTCCCACACAAGGAACAGGTACAAGGATATCTATGGACATGGAGTGAAACTCATAAATATGATGTATGTTGATTCATTATCTACCTTGTCCCTTGCTTACCAATGAGGGATTTGTGACTCCTTGAACTATTGCATAAGGTTGAAGTTGATTGCATTAGTTCTTACCAATGATGAATGTGAGTGAATCTTGTTGTCGGAGTCAGCCCTCAAGAACTTCTCTAGTTCTTCTTCTTGGGGACCCACATCAACTTGATGGGGATCCTTGGAGTTTAAGTAACACTTGATGAAGTAGAGCTTGTATTAGCTTTGGGAACTCACTTGACCATGGCTTGGGATTCTTCTTCAAGTGTGTCAATATCCTCTTGAAGCTTGTCTTTGCCCTTGAGCTTGTGGTGGAAGGCCATGTTTAGCTTTTGTTCCATTAGAGATAGTAGGATCATACTTCTCCGTTTGGGGAACAAACTTTGTCTTGGGGTAGTGACCTTGTTCCCATTCAACTCCATTGGCATTGAAATAGCCAATGCCTTGGTTCTTCCGGTGCCATCCTTGCTTGCGCACAATCTACTCAAATTGCTCACTTCCGGCAAGATTCTTGTAGACACATTTTTCTATAATTCCTTTCAATAAATCGTTTTCTTAATCAAGTGTAAGTTGGCTAAGAGAATCATTAGTGGAAACGATAGAAGTACTGGGAACAACACCATTGGATTTAGCATTAGTGTTGTTGTTACTAGATGAAGAACCTTTCTTGCATTTGTTACTAGTTTGCTTAGATTTAACTTGTGACACAAATGTGGAGTAGAGTAGTCGTTTGGCAAGATAAGAAGAACTCTTCTTTTGAAGATCATCATTGATAGCTTTAAGAAACTCATGCTCCTGCTCTAAATTTAGCTTCTCGAAGCGTAACTTCTCATGAGTTCTTAGGAGCTCTCTATGATTTTTTTTAGTAGATTCATGAGCTAACATAAGAGTGTTTAGTTCTTGAGTTAGATGCTCAATATCCTTCTTATCATCATCACACGACTTATCTTGACTAGCATGATTATTATCAAGTTCATTTTAACTAATATATCTAGGTTTATCAAAGAGCAAGTCATCATCTCCTAGTAAGTCATCCTCATCACTATTAAAGTCAATGTATTCAGGGTGTGATACCTTGGGGTCTTTAGCCATGAAGCAACTTCCACTTCCTTCATTTGGTGAATCAAATATACGAGTGCTATTCCGGCAACACCTTCATCTTGACTATAGTCGGAGTAGGTGTCGGTGTCAAATCCGGCATATCTCGTAGTAGGGGTCCTAAGCTAGGTGTCTTGGAGCGATGGTAACACGGACACAAGATTTTACCCAGGTTCGGGCTCTCTTGATGAGATAATACCCTACGTCCTGCTTTTGATTGTATTCATATGGGGTGTTGTACAGAGTACAAGTATCTACCACGAGATTATGAGATGTAATGTAATAATCTATTGACTAGCCTGGCCTCGGTTTATATATGCACCGTAGGCCTAGGGTTTAGAGGAGTCCTTGTCTTGTGCGCCAAGTCTTCGTGGAATCCTCCTTGTATTCGGCATGGGCTGCCCGAAGTGGCCCATTAGTGAATCGCCCTGGGGGTCATCGGCTCGACCCACTGGTCGGGAGACGACGTGGTGAGTACCCCCTAGTCCAGGACACCGTCAGTAGGAGTGGTAACTTCTCCGAGTCCTTGCTTCTCGGGAGGGTCTTCGTTCATAGAGATCTTGTCTACTCCTTCTCTCTCTACTAGGTGACTCATCTCTTGAGCTTGTTCATCTAGGTGACTCTTCTCTTCTTTTGTGGGGGCCGTGCATTTTTTTGAAGATGACAATGAAAGTATCCGTCCGATCTTGACGATCCGGCACGGAGCGCAGTCCTCGGTCCAGCCGAGGTGACCAGTCGAGCCGGTGACGAAGATGCCGACATCGACAACAAAGCTCGGTTCCAACGCGTAGATCGCGCCGGAGACGATCTAAATTCCCATCGCACCGCGGCGACTGCCAGCAGGCTCTCAATGAAAGCACCAATGTCGGTGTCAAATCCAGCATATCTCGTAGTAGGGGTCCTAAGCTAGGCGTCTTGGAGCGATGGTAACACGGACACGGGATTTTACCCAGGTTCGGGCTCTCTTGACGAGATAATACCCTACGTCCTGCTTTTGATTGTATTCATATGGGGTGTTGTACAGAGTACATGTATCTACCACGAGATTATGAGATGTAATGTAATGATCTATTGACTAGCCTGGCCTCGGTTTATATATGCACCGTAGGCCTAGGGTTTAGAGGAGTCCTTATCTTGTGCGCCAAGTCTTCGTGGAATCCTCCTTGTATTCGGCATGGGCTGCCCGAAGTGGCCCATTAGTGAATCGCCCTGGGGGTCCTCGTCCTGACCCACTGGTCGGGAGACGACGTGGTGACTACCCCCTAGTCCAGGACGCCGTCAGTAACCCCCTGAACCGGTCTTCAAGTTGGGGACGCTCCTCGGTTCTTCCGAACAGTTCTTTGTCTTCGGTCGTCGGTCTTGAAAACTGGTTCAACAAATCTTCCCATGTCCGATCTTGAGGATCGCTGAGCTGAATCCGAAGAGTTCACACGTCGGGTATCCGAGGAGCCCCTTTAAGTTATCGGCCTTTATCAATGCCTTGTTATTTTTTACGCCACACCTCGAGTTTGAAGGGTTTCCCGTGCGGCGGTGTCCTCTTGCGTCCGAGCTCCAACGCTGAACTGCATCTGAGGTGTCTTTTTACAGCCGAGCTCCAACGCCGGACTATGTCCGAGCTCCAACGCCGGATTGTGTTCGAGCTCCAATGCTGGTCAGCATCCGAGGTGTCATAAATTACCTCGGTCTCTGAAAATTTGAAGGACTTCATCCGAGCTTAATGCCGGAATAGTCTTTTATGGAGCCAGCCATTCACTTCCGAGCTTTATGCCGGACTGCTTCTGAGGGGTCTCCGATCTTGAGCTTTATGCCGGACTGCTTCCGAGCTCCAACGCCGGACTGTATCCGAAGAGTCTTTTTACAGCCGAGCTCCAACGCCAGACTGCATCTGAGCTCTTGCGCCGGACTGTATCCGAGCGCCGGACTACATCCGAGGTGTCATAGATTACCTCGGTCTTGAAAAAGTTGAAGGGGTTCAACCGAGCTTAATGCCGGAAATGCCCTCTATGGAGCCAGCCACTTGCATCCGAGCTTTATGCCGGACTCCTTCCGAGGTGGTGCACCACCTCGGCCATGGGCTGATTCTTGTAAATTTAATTCCGATTTGTGCAATGTATTCTTTGCCGAGATATATAGCCAGTAGCCCTCAAGGTGTGTGTCCTTTGACTGTCCGGCATGCACCTGAAGGAAAACATAAAACCGCTGATCCCAGTAGCCCGTGAGACTCAGGTCGATTCACAAAATCGGCCTGAGGATCAACTCCTAGCTCTGCAGCATACTTAGGAATATAAACGCGGTGTAATATATTATAGGAAATAGTGATCGGCAGGCGGGCCCTTGAGAGAGGGTCTTGAGAAGTTGCCATAATATATTAGCTTGATGCCGGATAGGTCCATATCGTACCTATTGTTGTCCGAAGACACGTTTGCCCATAGCTCAGTCAAGCCGAACACTGAGCATTTTGAATTTTTTGCATTGAATAGGCAATGCAGTAGCCCCCGAGCCACTGATCGGGTGGCAACACCAGATCAGGGGATCGATGTGCCCCTTTAATATTTGTAAATGATGAGCGCGAAGCCCAGTGGCCCTCAAGGTGTGTGTCGGTCTAAAATCCGAGACGCACCTGAAGGATGACATAAGACCGCTGATCCCAGTAGCCCCTGAGACTCAGGTCGATTCACGAAATCGTCCTGAGGATCAACTTATCGCTCGGCAGCATACTTAGGAACACAAAAGCAGTGTGCACAGACCTCGAGACTCAGGTTGGGTGCAGCCGACCAACCTGAGGATCATAATCTCCTCGGAAACTGTATTGCACTTAAATTTTCTGCATTGAATTGTCAATGCAGTAGCCCCCGAGACTTGGGTTGGGCAACATGGCCGACCCTAGGATCGTACCTCCTCGGGAACTAGTTCAACCGTCATGTATGTTTTGACAGCACCGAGGTGGAGTTCAACAGGAAAGATGCCGAACTGTAGTTTAGAAAAGAGTTTCCTAGCAAGACCATCACGCCGAACACCTCAAGCAAGAGAATGTCCCACTTCCTGAAAGGAAAACATAAAATAGGTGAAAGTTGTTATAATCTCAAAAGACCAAAAAACATGCGTAAAAAACTTTACGTCTAGATTGAATCAAGTTTTTTGGTGCCAATACGAAATTGGTCTTAAAATTGTGCTTCCGTCGTGCTTTGACATGACACATCCGATCTCTAGACTTTAAGTGGGTCAGCCTTCGGCTTCAACCTCCCTATCCCGAAGGCGAAGTGTTTCTCAGGCCAGTTTAGCGAACTAAACGCGAGCGGCTTTAGAGAGAAACCAGGCTACCCGGCTATTGATCATACACTTGAGTCGAGAAACGAGTGGTAGAAAAAGACTTTGCAACGACTAAGAAGAAAACATCTATTATAAAACGGCTCATATTAATTTAAGAGCCCCCAAGTGACTTGGGTAAAAGAATTTTATGTATAATAATTGTATGTACCGAAGTACTTATATAATATCTGTGTTCGCCCGAACTTTGAACGCGTCTTAACCGACCGTCGGCTTCTCCCTCTTCGGCCAAGGGCCGAAAAGTGTTATCTACTCCGCCTACCGAGAATATCGGCGGTGTTTCGGATAACCAGGCAATCAGGCCATGAGGCTATAACAGACAAACCGCGCCCAGGGAACTTATGCTATATTACTTATGTAACGTAAGAAGCATCTTCAAAGAAAATAGTGCCCCCAACGGTACCTTTCTTTGGTCGCTCATGATTACTATGAGACTTGTGCAATAGATTTGTGTACGCGTGAGTTCCGTCGTGTGCCGACCATAGTTGAAAACAATATGATCGCTAGCTTTCGGCTTCACCCGTCTGAGGTACGAGTTCGGATGACCCGATCGTAACAATCGCAGAGGTGCTCCCTTTACTCCCTAGCCGAACAATCAGGAACGTAGGGGTAAGCACAGGAGCCAGGCAACCCAGCTTTGCAGAACACTTAAGTCAACATGATGCATATTTTGGCATAATACACGAGCAAGGAAAGAAGCTATACAATAATAATCACATGCAAAGAGAAAAGGTTTCATAAAGGAAGCCCCCAAGTAAACAGGGTATTTGAATTTGTTTGTAACAAACAAAGTTTTGACAAAGAAAGTTTTTCACAAACAACTTTTTGTCAAAAAAGTATAACGCTTGGTCGAACCGAACAAAAGTTAAAACTGAAAGTTTTTGAGCATGGAAGCGACTTAGCTGGTTAATGTGCTCGGTGTCGATGACGCGATCCGGCCTTGTGGCGGGACAAGGACGCCCATCGAACTTTTGACAGATCCGATATGGTGCATAGTCTTTGGCATGACCGAGGTCTCAGCCCCCAAGCCCGTCCCGAGGTGACCGAACGAGGAGTTCGGCACTCCGAAGTAGTGTCACGGCTCGGCCGATGTGGCGAGGCGAAGCCCCTAGTCCAGCCGAGGTGCTGGAGTAGGTCGGCAAGGTGACGCCGGGGTGACCGCGTGACGGCAGTCGAAGTTGATTTCCTGCACTCATAAAATAGTGCAAGCCAAAAGTAATAACAAAGAAAGATAATAATATATTTAAAAAAAATTCTTCTACTTAGTTAATTTAAGTGAAGCAAATAAGTAAAGGAATATGGCCTGGGCGCCGAGGTGCCTGAACGAAGAGTTCGGCTTGACGAACTGACGACACTGCACGGTCGATGTGGCGAGATGAAGTCCTCGGTCCAGTTAACATGGCGAAGCTGTGATCGGCGGACGCCGAAGTCTCATGCAGGTCGGCTGGTGACGCCAAAGTCTCATGCCAGCCGAGGTGTTGAAGCAGGTCGGCTGGTGACGCCGAAGTCCCCGGAGCAGGTTGATGAAGGGATGCCAAAGCCCCGGTCTAGCCGAGGTGACGGAGCAAGTCGGCTGGTGACGCCGAAGTCTCAGGCCAGCCGAGATGTCAAAGCAGGTTGACTGGTGACGCCGAATTCTCCAGAGCGGGTTGATGAGGAGATGACGAAGCCCCCAGTCTAGCCGAGGTGACGGAGCAGATCGGTAAGGTGACGCTAGAGCCCCATGCCAGCCGACGTGTCAAAGCAGGTCGGCATGGTGGACGTCAGCTTGAAAAAGTAACGGCGCGGCGATGCCGACGCAGGTCGGAATTTGTGACGAGGTCAATGCTGGCTTGATGAAGCAACGGAGCGCCCGACCCGTACAACCCGCGGATGACGAGGTTCGCTTGATGATTATTCGGCCCTCGTGATGCCGAAATCTTGGTTGGATGACCGAGATAATGAGAAAATTTCCTTCAAAAAGGACGTCCGACAACCTATTCATGAAAAAGATGAACTCGGGTTGGATTCGTTTTCGCGCAGAAAACAGATCGGAAAAATGGTTGCACTCATCGGACGTTTCCTGGAGTTTGAACGGTCGGATTGAGCTGAAATTTTGAGGGGTGATCGGTATGGGAATTCCTCAGCAGATGAACGGTGGGATCTTCCAAACGATGTCCGAGCTGGGAGCTGGACACCTCGCCCTAAACTCATCCCGATTCCCGTCCAGAATCGACAGGGCTCCGGTATTTCGTAGATCGCCGAAGATTCCTCCATCGGAATACGACGAAATTTTACGGGGTCATTAGAGACTCAATTCCGCACAGTTCCTCCAAAGCAATCGTCAAGGCGACGCTCGAGGAAGCGGGGACGACGAACACGAGTCGCTGTCCAGAAAAACTGCACGGTTGCTCGAGGAGGATGTCAACATCGAGCCCCCGAGCTCCATGGATGATTTCTCGTGATCTTGATAGAGATCGGGGAAGATGACAATGAAAGTATCCGTCCGATCTTGACGATCCGGCACGGAGCGCAGTCCTCGGTCCAGCCGAGGTGACCAGTCGAGCCGGTGACGAAGATGCCGACATCGACAACAAAGCTCGGTTCCAACGCGTAGATCGCGCCGGAGACGATCTAAATTCCCATCGCACCGCGGCGACTGCCAGCAGGCTCTCAATGAAAGCACCAATTTCGGTGTCAAATCCAGCATATCTCGTAGTAGGGGTCCTAAGCTAGGCGTCTTGGAGCGATGGTAACACGGACACGGGATTTTACCCAGGTTCGGGCTCTCTTGACGAGATAATACCCTACGTCCTGCTTTTGATTGTATTCATATGGGGTGTTGTACAGAGTACATGTATCTACCACGAGATTATGAGATGTAATGTAATAATCTATTGACTAGCCTGGCCTCGGTTTATATATGCACCGTAGGCCTAGGGTTTAGAGGAGTCCTTGTCTTGTGCGCCAAGTCTTCGTGGAATCCTCCTTGTATTCGGCATGGGCTGCCCGAAGTGGCCCATTAGTGAATCGCCCTGGGGGTCATCGGCTCGACCCACTGGTCGGGAGACGACGTGGTGAGTACCCCCTAGTCCAGGACACCGTCAGTAGGAGTGGTAACTTCTCCGAGTCCTTGCTTCTCGGGAGGGTCTTCGTTCATAGAGATCTTGTCTACTCCTTCTCTCTCTACTAGGTGACTCATCTCTTGAGCTTGTTCATCTAGGTGACTCTTCTCTTCTTTTGTGGGGGCCGTGCATTTTTTTGGAGTGATTTGAATAGTGTCCGGGCCTTCCACAATTGTAACAACTTCGGTCACGACTAGAGGAACGCTTCACTTAATATCTTGAGTTGGAGCTTCTCTCTTTGCCTCTACTCTTGTAGAATTTGTTGAACTTCTTGACCATAAAGATTATCTCTTCATTGGTAACAAGGTTGTCACTTGAAGTAGTGGGAGTGTCACTTGTAGCTTTGTATGCACCTCTTGACTTGGTGTGAAGCTCTGCTTTGTCCTTGAGTGACATTTCATGAGCAACAATCCTTCCAATGACTTCAGTGGGCTTGAGATCTTTGTATTTTGGCATCAATTTTGATCAATGTGCTCACGGTGTCGTATTTTCCATCCAAGGCTCTAAGGATCTTTTTTATGAAGAATTTGTTGGTCATCTCTTCACTTCCTAAGCTAGCAATCTCATTTGTGATGAGAGCGAGCCTAGAGTACATTTTCGCGACTCCTTTACCATCCTTCATCTTGAACTTGACAAGTTTACTTTGTAGCACATCCAACTTAGATTCCCTGATGGATTCGGTACCTTCGTGCATATCAAACAAAGAATCCCAAATTTCCTTTGCATTCTAAAGACGGCTTATCTTGTTAAACTCTTTGGGGCATAGACAATTGAATAGAATATCGCATGCTTGAGCCTTGTACTGCAACCTCTTCAATTCTTCTGCGGTCGCTTCGTGATCTAGTTTCTTTCCATCACCAAAGAATTCACTTTCAAATCCAACATGAACAATAGCGCAAACAATGGGGTAATGACCAGGAATATGGATTTTCATTTTGTGCTTCCAACTGGCAAAGGTTGTACCATCAAAATATGGACCACCTCGATGATAATTTCCCTCACTAGACGCCATACACTCCTATGTTGTGAAACCAATGCAATGGAGACCAAACCTTTGATACCACTTGTAGGATCCAAAGTATGTCTAGAGCGGGGTGATTAGACTACTTGACCAAATTAAAATTCTAGCCTATTCCCAATGTTAGGTGTTGGCAAGTTGTAGCAATTATATCAAGTCAAGCACACCCTACACATGCAAGTCTAAGATTATTGCCGAGGAAAGAAAAGACATGCACATATAAGTAGAGGGAAGGGATAGGAGGATCAAACGCAAAGGGGGACACGAAGATTTTTCCCGTGGTTTCGAAAGGTGGTGCTATCATACGTCCACGATGATGGAGACTTCAACCCACGGAGGGTAGCGGTCGCGAGAGTCGACGGAGGGCTCCACCCATTAGGTTCCACAAAGTAGCAACCTCGTCTATTCCATCACGGCTTACGTCCACGTAGGACTAGTCTCGCTCGGGGTAGATTTTCACGAAGTAGGCGATCTCCTTGCCCTTACAAACTTATTGGTTCAACTCCACACACGAAGACGGAGGCTCCCAAGCGACAACTAACCAACCTAGGAGACACCACTCTCCAAAAGGTAATAGATGTGGTAAGAATGATGAACTCCTTGCTCTTGTGCTTCAAAAGATAGTCTCCTCAACACACAATCACTCTCTCACGGATTTGGCTTGGTAGAAGAGGTTGATTGGGTGGAAAGCAACTTGGGTAGGCTAAAATCAAGATTCATATGGTTGGAGTGGAAGATCTTGATCTCAACACATGAGTAGGTGGTTCTCTCTCAGAAAATGGATGGGGCAAGTGTTTGTCCGTTCTGAGTGTATTCTCTACGAGTGAGAGGTAGGTGGAGGGGTATATATAGGCATCTCCAAAAATCCAACCGTTATGGCAACTCGGTGAAATCGAAGCAAAAACTCGGTTGCACCGACTAGTGCAAAATGTGGAAACTTTTGGCGTTTCGGTGAGACCGATATATAAATCTCGGTGGGTCCGATTTTGGCTGACCTAGGCAGTTTTCAGTTCCGGTGTCACCGATTCCTAGAAATCGGAAATTCTGATTCTTAGAAATAGGATACACGAAAGTTAGTCACTGATTTCGGTTTCACAAAAATCAAACTTGGTGTCACCAAGACATTAGGGTTTGGCTTAGGATCTGTCTAGGGTGAAACTCGGTAGGGCCGAAATGGAAAAGTTGGTGGCACCAAATTTGAGTGTTAGGGTTTTGACAGAGTATTTTGTGGGAGAATTTCATGTGTATGTTTGGTGGCTAACTCTAAGAACTTGAGCAACCAGATCATCATGGATACATCATCCACTTTTAAAATTATTGGCTTTCCTACGGACTCAAATGTGATTTCTCACAAAATGCAAAATGTAGAGTCTTGAAGCTTGTTGCCAATAGATATTCCTTGCATATTGGGAATCTCCACACAATCCTGTGACAGTCAATTCATTGAACTTTTCCTGAAATATAATTGGTAGAATTATTCGTCCAATTAAATATATGTTGTTATTAATTACCAAAACCACCTAGGGAGAAGTTGTGCTTTCAGTAGGTCTAAGGTAAACTACTCACACATCAACATGGAGTCAGCAAGGTTGATGTAGAGGCCCTCCATGATCAATCCCCCCTCCGGCACGGCACCGGATAAGGGCTCCAGATGGCCTCCCGTCAGAACAGAGACTTGCAGCGACAGAAAAAGTATTTTGGATTGCTCTCGAGTGTTTTCCAGATTTTAGAGAATATATAGAGTTGGAATTAAGTCAGGAGGCTGCGGGAGGTGGTCCCAAGCCATCAGGGCACGGCCACCCCCCTGGGAGCGCCCTGTTGGCTTGGTACCACGCCGTGTGGCGTCCTGTCTCCCTCCAAAGCTTCCAGGTCTTATTTTTGTCCAAAAAAATCATCAAAAAGTTTCAGAACATTTGGACTTTGTTTGATATAGTATTCCTGAAAGGCCAGAAACAAGCAGAAAGCAGCAACTCGCACTGGGCACTAGGTTAATAGGTTAGTTCACAAAAATGATATAAAATAGCATATAAAGTATCCAAGAATGATAATATCATAGCATGGAACAATAAAAAATTATAGATGCGTCGCAGAAGTATCACAGGACTGGGCATCCTTTTTACCAGCCTCTCTCGTGCAATGACATGCGAATAACCACCCATCTTGAGAATAACCTGTTTAGCATGGAAGATGTTGACCTCCCCTTCGCTCCATGAGCGGTACGCACACACAAAATAGATGCTTATTTTAATGATTTTGAGGTGGCACATGCAAATTTACTTGGAACGGCAGAGTAATAACACATATAGGTATATATGGTGGACCCATCTAGAACAACTTTGGTTTTAGGATTTTTGATGCACATGCAGTATTCCCGCTTAGTACAGGTGAAGGTTAGCAACTAAATTGAGAAGCAACCAGCTAGAGAGCGACAATGGTCATAATCGTGCATTGCGAATAATTAACATTGAATACTAGCATGAGTAGGATATAAACACTCTGAACATAAATATCATGAAGGCTGCATTGGTTTTGAATCAACTACATATTTGCACATGTGCCAAGTTAAGCCACTTGCATTACCCAGAGGAGGATACCATGCTAACATACTACATCACAACCATTTTAATGCATGTTGACTCTCAAGATAAATCATTACCCACTCCTAGCTATTTAAGTATGGAGTGAATAACTATAATCTCTAATTGTCATCACAAACATGTTTACTCATAATATGTCGAATCAAGATCGACTCAGTTAAACATATTTACGAACACAGAAAACAAGAAGATTTCATACCAGCTTCCTTTACGGCAATCACATCATCAAATTATCGTCATTATTGCCTTTCACTTGCATGACCAAATGATGTGAAAATAATAATAGTGCAAGTGTGCCGTGGACTAAGCTGGAATCTGCAAAACCATTTGTTTAAAGGAGAAGGCAAGGTAATATTGGCTCTTTGTTAAATCAACAATATCGCATATGACCCATTCAACAATTCTAGCATAGTCTTATCCTTACGACGACCAAAGGAAATGAAAAGAATTTCAAAGAAACACACTGATTTTTTTGTGGAGTATTTTGTTTTTCTGAAGAAAGCAAATTACAAAGTAAAAAATGAAAACATTGGCTTCTGCTCTGCTAGGTCCATGAATGTGGTCATCCATATTTTGAAAATACGGGGATTAGAAATGAATGACAAGAAAATATACAAGACTATCTCTAAAATAGGTTTTGTCATATGGGCTTTCCACTTCCTAGGTCACGTCCTACAGACAACATGTGCTCTGTTACCACCTGTCATGACTCAGTCCCTGGTAGGGCCCCGAATCTCTGCACTTACTGTGTCAGTCTCTGGATCAATAGCTGACATGCACAGTCGACGATGAAATACCAAGAATGCATCACATGTCATAGTATTTACATCGAAGATCCAGTGCTTTACATACACACCTGCTTAGTTCATGGGCCAGCGTACAATGCAGTCATGCAGCAAAGATAATGTACCAGTCTTGTGGCGTCCATCAGCTCACAGGCAAGAGTAGAGTATAGTGTCGTAACTACTTCGTACCTTCGTTTGATATGGTAAACATGCAACATGATACGCTGCAGTCACAAGGGTCAATACATTGGATGTATTGGCAAGCTTCCCCAGGTTTGGCTTATTGGAACATAAACATGCAAATTGGTGTGCTGGATTTTCCTTTGCGCGAAAAATAGTTTTTTCCTACCTTTGTAATAGTGGTCTACTCTAATAGTTGGATGTGTCGTATCACGCGGTAATCCTGGACACATCGTATCATGCGGTGGTCCTGAACAGATCGTATCACGCGGTCGTCCAAGCAGCATTGAGTATGTGGGCGTCTGCATCGCACTTCTACCCCAAGCTTTTATCCGTAGACCAGGGGTCACTCCCAGTCCTCTGACATCAACTCCACATTTCCCCTTCGTTCAACCCATTGATTTTATTAGAAGAGGTGAATGAGATCAAGCTGACAATTCTCTGATGAGTTGCTCAAAAGTTGTGTGTAACCAGGAACACGGCTAATCATGATCAGTTTTATACACTCTGCAGAGGTTTGTGCACTTTACTCGTGATTCCCAATCACACCTTCCTGCGACTGCACTTCACTTGTGAAGTACCTTGGTAGATCAAGACGAGACTTTTGGGAAGCAGTCGCCTCGGAAATGACAGACCCAGTCCAATATACATGCAAGGACTACATTTTTCGGTCTGCTGCAGGAGGGTTCCCACAACTTACTTGGTCCAGACAGAGCCCATATTGTCTCACGGTCACACATGGAAGCTACTCAACTTTGAAACCATACAATCTTTTTGATACCTGGGTGGCATTCCCCACCAATGACTACACTCTGATGACCCAATCAAAGCCAGTGCACCCAAATTGATTCATTAATTAAGTAGTGGTCAAGTAATCAACCATGATTTTGTATGGTGGAATAATAATTAATTTTTTTCCAATCCATGTTATAGCAGCTAAGCATCTACTCGTTGGTTACAAGGTAAGTGTATAATGGACCTATAATCATTCTACTGGGTTCTGTCAAGAACAAAGTTAAATTCTATAAGGGATTCCTAGTTGCAAACAATTACAATGCAAGAAAATATAGGTTATGATCAAAGGTTCCACTTGCCTATATTTACGATTCTTTAGTTTCACAATTCTTGATCAACAATCTATCGTAAGTAAGAACATTCATGAACAACCATACAATACAAACAATAAACAACAAGTGTTGTGCATGGTGTTAGTGACATTGTGTTGTGAGATCATGTGTGAGGGTCAACTCATAAGAGTTTGGAAAACAACATAGTGGTTGTCACCTGGAACACATGTGACATAAGGGTACACATGCAAGTTTCAAAATTGGTTCATCACATAAGGAGTATGTGATGTCAAGTTGTGGTTGTCAGATCCAATCAAGGAATCATAACAACAGAGTCATGGTCTATGAATCTTGGATAGCCAAGTTCATTTTCAAGTTTGAATAACAATTCTAACTTGTTGACCTTTCATGAGCTTGAATATACTAAGGTCTGAAAATGATAACTTGGTCTAGCTTCCAACTCAATTTGGATTTGAATTAGGGTTCATCTTATTTGAACACAAATTGAATAAGTTCACAATTTAATTTGGTTTCACCAAGTTGAATTGAATTATGAATTATTTCATAATTGACTAAGTTAGTTCAACCTAACCCAATTTAATTTAATTGTCTTCCTAAAGTCAAATAAAAATCCAATAATTACTAAGGTAAATTGTTAAATAAGTTTTAAACTAAAGTCAATTATAAATCAAATATAATTACTATAGCTTATTTGTTTGAGTTTATTTTAATTAAAGTCAAATACAAATCCCAGAATAATTACTAAGGTTCAAATAGATTTCAAACTAGATTGGGTTTGAACTAAATTAGTTTGAGTTCTTCTTTCCCTAATTGACAATTATTAATTCCAAAACAATTACTAGGTTTAATTTGATGTATTAAACCATATTGAAATAGTTTTATTAAAATTAAACCTAGGGTTTAAAATTATAATCAAACTAGGTTGAAATTCATCTATTATTTAAATTACCTAAAGTCAAATAAAAATCCAAAATTATTTACTAAAGTTTATTTTATGTTTCTGAACTAGTTACAACATAATTGTTTATTAAACAACTTTTAATTCAAGGTTAAACATTTCTATTTGGATTACTCCTACTATTTATACTATATTCAAATTCTATTTTTAAGTTATCTTTAAAATTAGATTATACTGGCTAAGACGAAGGTATATTTTAGTAGGTTCACTTTGCAAAAAGAATCAGTTAATTCAAATTTATAAATTGCAAGTTATGAATTATTAAAATCTAAATTCATTATGTTTGAATTTGAATTTGAATTATTCAAATTCTAAATTTTATTGGTCTATGTGAAAGTGCATTTCATCAGGGTAATTTTGCAAAATGTTTCATTATAGTTGGATTAACAGAATAAAAGTTATGATTGTTTTAGTATCGAGGTTTTTCTTTTGCAAAATTTCCATTAATTCGAATTAAACCAAATTTCCTGTGGTTAATGTTTTCGATAAGGTTGTGACATGGCGCGTTCTTGTTGGCCCGTATCGGTTCGTTTTAAGTTAACTAATGTGGTGCGTGCGATCTGGATCTAACGGCTACGATTAGATCGGGGAGGAGGCTCACCGACTAGGTCATCGAAATCCTGCCGGAACTTCACTGGAAAACGTGGGCATGGCGGCGCATAGCTTGGGGAATTGTCGGGACCGGCGCTCCCGTGGTTGTTCGGTTACGAGGAGGGCTCGGCTGGACGTGGTGCTACACAACAAGGGCGATGGTGGTGGTAAACGACCTCGGGGATGACGGTAGCGACGGCTGCGAGCTCGCCGGAGTTGGCCAAGGCGGCGGAGCTCTCGGGCATGGTTGATGTGCTCCAAATCAAGTGCCTGCAAATGCACAGACGGGTCAGTTGGTGCGCGCGGACGGAGAGAGTGAAACGGACAAGGTGGGACGCGCGAGTTGTGGCTTACCTCCCCGGAGTCGAGCTCGCCGCAACGATTGACTTTAGGTTCCGTTGGTCGGGGTGTTCCATGGGGCTTCAGGCTCGGTGGCGGTGTCTGGTAGGTTTGACGTGGTACGCTGGGTCAGTTGGTGGTAGGAGATGGTCGAGTGGGCGGCTCTGGTGGTCAAAATCGTGCCGACGACAATCTAGGCCAGTGCGGCAAAGACGTGCTCGCGGCGAAGCAGCCTGCCGGCGTCGGACTTGATTGAGCGAGGCAAAGAACATGGTGAGGCAGGGAGCTTCTTATAGACGAGGCGACCGGGCTCGTGAGTAGTCGTGGCCGCGCGAACGTGGAGGTGTGTGTGAGGTCGTGCTCGGGTGCGTGTGCGACGTGGGCGAGTGGGAGGTTGTGGGAAGAGGGGACGACCCTAACGTTCGGGCCTCGACTGTCAGCAAGAGGAGGAGAGAGGGAGGGTGAGGAGCGAGCAAGGCTGGCGCGCGCGTCGCTGGGCCACTAGCTGGGCCTGCTCGCTAGGCTTCTTTTTTTCCAATTTTTTGTTTCTGTTTTGTCTTTTTCTTTTCAAATTTGTTTTGAATTTGAATTTTCTTCAAACAGAGACTAATTTCTAAATTCCAAATGAATATTCACAAAATGTTGCACATTTTGTTTGGGCGCTTCGGGCATATATTTTCTGGACTAATATTTTCATTTTGAATTTGAATTTGGATTCAAAACCAAATATGTTTCAAATCCAATTTTGCAAAATGGCAGGGGGTCTAGGTCATCATTTGGACTTGTGGAATCCATTTTCCTGCAAAATTTCATGAAATTCCCTCTTGATCTAAATTGATTTCAACATGAATCCAACTCAATTCTTTTTAGGGGACTTTTATGTGGCTTGAATATTCTTGGGACTTATTGACAATACTTTTGCCCAACAATGTTTCAAATGGTTTGGGTTCAACTATCGGCTAGCTAGGTTTCCATTATTTGCATTAGGAGTTTAACCTTCGGATCAATCAATCAAGCAAAAATAGCTAGCAAGCAAGCAATCAAGGGGTTTTGTTGGAAAAAAATTAGTTCCCTATGAAAAATTTAACATACTAGATTTGGGAAAAATCTTGGATGTGACAATGCCCATCTATTAGGCATAGAAATTAGTTCTTGTAAGAAATATTATAGTAAAAATATATATGCTTTTTTATATTGTCTAGAAAAAAAATACCTAGGTCAATGTCTAAAGCTATGGCAAGATATTTGGACAAGCTGATCTAAGTAACTAAATGTATGTAAAGCCAATTCGGCAAACAGATTGAGTGCTAAATTACATTAGGCTATTTCAGCAATCAATGAGGCCGAGCACGCAGCCATAGAAGGCCATCTCAGCAACAAAGTTTGGGTGTAAAATGATGTCAAGCTATTTTAGCTAATAGATTGGCTACTAGACCATGGCAATCTACGTCACAATACATACATGGTCCAAAAATATGAGAGGATATTTTAGCAACTAATTAGGCCGAGTGAACAAGTCTGGCATGCCATCTCAGCAAAGTAGATTGAGTGTAGAACAGGGCAAGCTCGATTTTTAAGCAGAGCATATTGACTGTAAACTATTTCGGCAAGCAGTGAGATTAATAGAGTCTACCAGCTAACATATAGTACTACCCCAGCATGCACGGTGTCTGAGTCTAGAATGCGCATACCATGGGAGAAGCTGACCTTTGTGCATCTCCAGAAGAACCTCTCTAGCGCTGGTAGCGCGGTTGGAGGACGGGCATTAACGAGAGCATACTATGGGAGCGAGAGGATCACTGTGCGTCCCCTCGAGGCCCGCAGTGCCAACGTATCGACGTGGCACAGAGGGTGAATTTGGCGGAGCAAATGGAGTGGAGGGGGTATTTGGGGAATATTATTGGCTAGTTGGTCGGCGGAGAGTGGAGGACATGCAACTTCTCCCATCCCCGACAAAACACCACTAAGTTGTAGCCGCGTTGATGACTTGCAATTCCAGTCGGGGACGACACTTGCAGTTGTGCACCTAGTGGCAAATATGCAAATCCCCTCTTCCCTGATAAAACACAAAATTGGCGCTGAGTTGTAGTCGCATTGAAGACATGCAATTGCAGTCGGGTGGACACTTGCAGTTGCGCACCTTATGGCAGCTATGCATATTCACCCTTTCCCTGACAAAACACACAATCCGCCCCAAGTTGCAGGCGCGTTGAAGACATGTAGTTGTAGTTGGGGTTGAAAGTTTTAATTGTGCACTTAGTGGCATATATGCATATTCGCTCTTTCTTCGGCAAAACACAACCACCTTCCCCTCAAAAAAATATTGCAATCGGAGTTGACACTTGCAGTTGCGCACCTCGTGGTATATATGCATATTCTCCCTTCCCCCGACAAAACAGTAAATCCTCCCAGAGTTGCAGTCGTGTTGAAGACATGCACTTCCACTCAGGGTTGACACTTGTAGTTGCATGGCTAGACAAGCAGTTGCAATCAGGGCAACAATTGCAGTTGCATGAGTGGCGGCATGCAACTTCTCCCCTCCTCGTGACAAAAACATCATTGAGTTAGGGTCACGTTGAAGACATGCAGTTCAGTTGAGGAGACACTTGCAATTGCGTGCCTAGTGACAAACATGCAACTCCTCCCTATTCAGACAAAAACACCACCTAGTTGTCGACACATTGAAGACATGCAGTTGCTGTCAGGGGCGACACTTGTAGTTGTATGCCTATAGATAGACATGCAATTCCCCCTCCCCCGACAAAAACATCACAGAGTTTCAATCGGGGGCGACACTTGCAGTTATGCATGCCAAGTAATAGACATGCAACTGCACCCTCCTAACTAAACACCACAAATTTGCAATCGCATTGAAGATTGTGTAGTTGTAGTCGGAGGCGATTCTTTTAGTAGCATTAGTTGTGGTAGTAGTTAAAACTACTCCATCTTCGAGAAAACACCATTGAATGAAAGTCGCATTTATAAACATGCAATTGCAGTTGGGGGCAATTGTGTAACACCGGGGCACTATTATAAATTTAAACAATAAGATTATTGTTTAACAAAAAATAAAAACATAAAAAGGAAGCAAGAATCATGTCGTTGCTAGGAAAAAAGTTTAAAAAGCAATAAAAACAGAAAATTAAAAATACAAAAAATATAAATGCAAAAAACTCACAAGCAACCGGAACAAAAGAAGTTAAAAAGAACTAACACAAGAAAAAACATGAAAAATAGATAAGAAAAAACAAATCAAACAAAAAACTAACAAATACACAGGAAAATCTCACTCGGCCACGTTCACCCAGCCCATGACGAACGCGTCCCTGTCCCCGGTGAGGGAGTCCGGGATTAAGGGGTCCTCGGACTGCCGGCCTATTTCTCATAGGCCGGGCTCATGGGCCGCTCGCTGTGGATGGGATTGATCGAAGGCTTCGTCGCTATGGAGGAGACCTCAGGAGTCGTGGCGTGTCTTTCTAGTATGAGATAGTAGATTAGGCATGTTTTTTCTCTCCGGTGGGCAACTGACTATGTGTAACCCTAATGACCCCTGGCGTCTATATAAGCCAGGGGGTTTTAGATTGTAGGATAGAGAAACTCATCTAGGGTTTTAGCTAGTCGATCTCGAGGTAGATCAACTCTGTAACCTTCATACCATCAATATAATCGAGTAGGACGTAGGGTTTTACCTCCATAGGAGGGCCCGAACCTGGGTAAACATCGTCTCCTTCGTCCCCTTGTTACCATCGATCCAAGACTCACAGCTCGGGACCCCCTACCCGAGATCCGACGGTTTTGACATTGACATTGGTGCTTTCATTGAGAGTTCCGCTGTGATCACTAAAAGAATCGATGGCTCACCTAGTCATAAGCAATGAGATCTGTAGCCAGGATGTCCCCATCCCTGGTCAGATCTTCGCAGGCGGCAACATCTTGTCGCGTGCCGACCCGACTAACCATCATGGCCAGATCGGAAGTTTCTTCCCCGATCAAGAAATCAGATTCGGAACCTTAGAGTTTGATACGTCTCCAACATATCTATAATTTTTGATTGTTCCATGCTATTATATTATCTGTTTTGGATGTTTTATATGCATTAATATGCTATTTTATATTATTTTTGGGACTAACCTATTAATCTAGAGCCTAGTGCCAGTTTCTATTTTTCCTTGTTTTTGAGTATTGAAGATAAGGAATATTAAACGGAGTCCAAACGGGATAAAATCTTCAGAATAATTTTTCTTGGACCAAAAGCAACCCAGAAGACTTGGAGATGAAGGCAGGGGAGCCACCATGTGGCGACAAGCCACAGGGGCACGCCCTGGGGGGGGCGCCCCCTGGCTTGTGGCCCCACGGCAGCCCCCCTAACCCAATTCTTCGGCCTATAAATTCACAAATATTCCCTGGATACAAAAAAAGAGCCACGAAAATACTTTTCCGCCGCCGGAAGCCTCTGTTCCCGTGAGATCCTATCTTGGAGCCTTTTCCGGTAATCTGCCGGAGGGGGATTCGATCATGGAGGGCATCTACATCAACTCCATTGCCCCTCCGATGATGCGTGAGTAGTTTACCACAGACCTTCGGGTCCATAGCTACTAGCTAGATGGCTTCTTCTCTCTCTTTGCTCTTCAATACCATGTTCTTCATTATCTTCATGGAGATCTATCTGATGTAATACTCTTTTGCGGTGTGTTTGTCGACATCCGATGAATTGTGGGTTTATTTTCAGATTATCTATGAATATTATTTGAGTCTTTTCTGAATTCTTATATGCATGATTTCATATCTTTGCAAGTCTCTTCGAGTTATTGGTTTGGTTTGACCAACTAGATTGGTAATTCTTGCAATGGGAGAAGTGCTTAGTTTTGCGTTCAATCTTGCGGTGTCCTCACCCAGTGACAAAGTAGGGGTAGCGAGGCACATATTGTATTGTTGCCATCGAGGATAAAAAGATGGGGTTTTCATCATATTGCTTGAGTTTATCCCTCTACATCATGTCATCTTACCTAATGCGTTACTCTGTTCTTCATGAACTTAATACTCTAGATGCAGGCAGGAGTCGGTCGATGTGTGGAGTAATAGTAGTAGATGCAGAATCGTTTCGGTCTACTTGACACGGACGTGATGCCTATATGCATAATCATTGCCTTGGATATCTTCATAATTATTCGCTTTTCTATCAAATGCTCGACAGTAATTTGTTCACCCACCGTATTATTTGCCATCATGAGAGAAGCCTCTAGTGAAACCTATGGCCCCGGGTCTATTTTCCATCTTATACTTTCAGATCTAAAACCAAAAATACCAAAAATACCTTGCTGCATTATTTTTACTTTTGTTTTACTTTCCGTTCAAGCAATCTATCATATCTATCTCTATCAGATCTCATCTTTGGAAGTAACCGTGAAGGGATTGACAACCCCTTTATAGCGTTGGGTGCTAGTGTTTGATTCTTTGTGTAGGTACATCTATTGGGGGCTTGCTTGTATCTCCTATTGGATTGATACCTTGGTTCTCAACAACTGAGGGAAATACTTATCTACTTTGCTGCATCACCCTTTCCTCTTCAAGGGAAAACCAACGCCTGCTCGAGAAGTAGCAAGAAGGATTTCTGGCGCCGTTGCCGGGGAGATCTACATCAAGCCATCCAAGTACCCATCACAAACTCATCTCTTGCATTTACTTTAGTTTCCATTTGCCTCTCGTTTTCCTCTCCCCCACTTCTAAAATGATTTTCCAAAAAGATTTGCCTTTTTATTCGCCCCTTTTCCGTTCGTCTTTTCTTTGCTTTTTGTTTGCTTGTTGGATTGCTTAAACTCATGGCTAGCCTTGCTACTATCGCTAGCACTCCTGAGAATGAAGTTCTTAATTTTAAGCAAAGGGAGGGAGAAAATTTGAAAGATGCTTGGTATAGAATTTGCAATGCTCAAAATAGATCTACTCGTAAGCAATCTACTACCGTTCTCCTTCGCAATTTTTATGTGGGTGTTTCTCCTTGGAATAGATATGTTTTGGATACGATTATGGGAGGAAACTTCTTGGGTAGCCACACCTTTGATTCTTATAATGCTATGACAAATTTGGTAGGTTCACCCCCTCTCATGGTTAATGAAACAATCTTAACTTTGGAACATGTGATGCGAAGGCTTGATATTATTGAAAATAAAGTTGCTACTATTGATCTCATTGAAAACTTGGATAAAAAGATTCATAATCATATCACTCAATATGGATCGAAGGTTGGGATTACTCTAAAAAACCTAAGGGAAAAAGAACCCATAGTTGATGAAAAATTGGATCAAGATTCCTCCAGAATTGGAAAGCTAGAGGATATTATTACCAACTTGGGTTCCGCTTTTGCCTCTGTTCAAACCACTCCAAAATTTCCTCTTTCTAAGAGTGCCAATTTTGTTTATGTTCCCAAGAATAAGGGTGAATCCTCTAGTAGAGGGGATGAAGATCTTAAGATGATAAGTGTTCACCCTAGCTTTATCAATATTGTTAGGGAACCTATTGCTACAAGCGAATTTATTGCTTTTTTTTGTCTAAGAGTATGATTATTGATAAAACCAAAGAATCTCCTAGGGTTTATAAGTGTGCAATTGAGGATTTTCAAACCAAAGATGACAATACCTAGATCTATTGCGTTATGCCTAGCTAGAGGCGTTAAGCAATAGCCCTTGTTGGGAGGCAACCCAATTTTATTTTTATGCTTTTGATTTTGTTTCTGTTTTTGAGTTTTGCACATTATTACTTCTGTAATAATTGTGTTTTCTTGTTTAAATTAGTGTTTGAGCCAAGTAAGACCTTTGGGATGGTCTACGGTGTTTGCAATCTGATTTTGCTGAAAAACAGAAACTTTTGCTCTCAGTCCAGGAATTTTGTAAATTCACTGGAACGTTCTTTTGATCTGAAATTTTGACACAAGATTTATATACACATTTCCCTGATTTTCCCAAATTTTCAGAATTTTTGGAGTTAAAGAAGTATTCGAAGTCTATATATTGCTACAGACTGTTCTGTTTTAGACAGATTCTGTTTTCTTTGTGTTGTTTGCCTATTTTGATGTATCTATGGGTTGTATCGGGGGGTATGAACCAGGGAGAAGTTAGAATACAGTAGATATTACACCAATATAAATAAAGAATGAGTTCACAACAGTACCTAAAGTGGTGATTTATTTTTCTTATACTAACGGATCTCATGAGTTTTCTGTTGAGTTTTGTGTTGTGAAGTTTTCAAGTTTTGGGTAAAGATTTGATGGACTATGGAATAAGGAGTGGCAAGAGCCTAAGCTTGGGGATGCCCAAGGCACCCCAAGCCATATTCAAGGATACCAAAAAGCCTAAGCTTGGGGATGCCCCGGAAGGCATCCCCTCTTTCGTCTTCAATCCATCGGTAAATTTACTTGAGGCTATATTTTTATTCACCACATGATATGTGTTTTGCTTGGAGCGTCTTGTATGATATGATTCTTTGCTTTTTAGTTTGCCACAATCATCCTTGCTGCACATATTTTTTGAGAGAGACACGCTGAATCGTGAATTTATTATAATACTCTATGTGCTTCACTTATATCTTTTGAGCTAGGCAATGTTGCTCTAGTGCTTCACTTATATCTTTTTAGAGCACGATGGTGTTATATTTTATAAAAATTATTGAACTCTCGTACCTCACTTATATTATTTTGAGAGTTTCTTAAAACAGCATGGTAATTTGTTTAGGTTATGAATTTAGTCCTAATATAATGGGCATCCAAGAGGGATATAATAAAAACTTTCATATTAAGTGCATTGGATACTATGAGAAGTTTGATTCCTTGCACATAGTTTTGAGATAATGGAGATGGTAATATGAGAGTCATGCTAGTGAGTAGTTGTGAATTGGAAGAGATACTTGTGTTGAAGTTTGTGATTCCCGTAGCATGCACGTATGGTGAACCGTTATGTAACGAAGTCGGAGCATGATTTGTTTAATGATTGTCAGCTTTTGTGTGAGGGTCGGGAGCGCGCGATGGTTAACTCCTACCAACCTCTCCCCTAGGAGCATGCGTCTAATACTTTGTTTGATAACTAATAGACTTTTGCAATAAGTATGTGAGTTCTTTATGACTAATGTTGAGTCCATGGATTATATGCACTCTCACCCTTCCACCATTGCTAGCCTCTCTAGTACCGCGCAACTTTCGCCGGTGCATCAAACCCACCTTCCTCAAAACAGCCACCATATATTTTCCTCAAAACAGCCACCATACCTACCTATTATGGCATTTCCATAGCCATTCCAAGATATATTGCCATGCAACTTCCACCGTTCCGTTTTACATGACATGCACCATCACCTTCATATTGCATATAGAGTCATATTTTGTTCTAGGTATCGAGTTGTAATTTTCTTTTTGAGTTGTAAGTAAATAAAAGTGTGATGATTTTCATTATTAGAGCATTGTCCCGTGTGAGAAAAGGATGATGGAAGCTATGACTCCCTCACAAGTTGGAATGAGTATCCGGACTTTACAAAAAATAAAAGAGGCCAGCGAAGCCCAAATAAAAAAAAAGAGGCCAAAGAAGCCCACCAAAAAAAAGGGAAAAAAAGAAAAAAAATGAGAGAAAGAGAGAAGGGACAATTGCTACTATCTTTTTCCACACTTGTGCTTCAAAGTAGCACCATGATCTTTATGATAGAGAGTCTCCTATTTTGTCATTTTCATATAACTAGTGGAATTTTTCATCTTGCACGACCACTTAGTTTTCTTTTTGAGCTTTCATACACTTATAGCTCTAAGTGCATTTGTTGCATGGCAATCCCTACTCACTCACATTGATATCTATCGATGGGCATCTCCATAGCCCGTTGATATGCCTAGTTGATGTGAGACTATCTTCTCCTTTTTCCTTGCAACCTCCACCATATTCTATTCCACCTATAGTGCTATATCCATGGCTCATGCTCATGTATTGCGTGAGAGTTAAAAAGGTTTGAGAACATAAAAGTGTGAAACAATTGCTTGACTTGTTCATCGGGGTTGTGCATGATTTAGATACTTTGTGTGGGGAAGATGGACCATAGCCAGACCATATGATTTTGTAGGGATAACTTTCTAAGGCCATGTTATTTCGAAAGGACACGATTGCCTCGTTGGTGTGCTCAAAGTATTACTGTTTTTATGTCAATATTAGACTATTGTTTTGAATCTTATGGATCTGAATATTCATGCCACAATAAAGAATATTACATGGATAAATATGTTAGGTAGCATTCCACATCAAAATTTCTGTTTTTATCATTTACCTACTCGAGGACGAGCAGCAATTAAGCTTGGGGATGCTTGATACGTCTCCAACGTATCTATAATTTATGATTGTTCCATGCTATTATATTATCTGTTTTGGATGTTTTATATGCATTAATATGCTATTTTATATTATTTTTGGGACTAACCTATTAATCTAGAGCCTAGTGCCAGTTTCTGTTTTTTCCTTGTTTTTCAGTATTGCAGATAAGGAATATTAAACGGAGTCCAAACGGAATAAAATCTTCGGAATAATTTTTCTTGGACCAGAAGCAACCCAAAAGACTTGGAGATGAAGGCAGGGGAGCCACCGTGTGGCGACAAGCCACAGGGGCGCGCCCTAGGGGGGGCACGCCCCCCTGGCTTGTGGCCCCACGGCAGCCCCCCTAACCCTATTCTTCGGCCTATAAATTCACAAATATTACCTGGATACCAAAAAAGAGCCATGAAAATACTTTTCCGCCGCTGGAAGCCTCTGTTCCCATGAGATCCAATCTTGGAGCCTTTTCCGGTAATCTGCCGGAGGGGGGTTCGATCACGGAGGGCATATACATCAACTCCATTGCCCCTCCAATGATGCGTGAGTAGTTTATCACAGACCTTCGGGTCCATAGCTAGTAGCTAGATGGCTTCTTCTCTCTCTTTGCTCTTCAATACCATGTTCTTCATGATCTTCATGGAGATCTATCCGATGTAATACTCTTTTGCGGTGTGTTTGTCGAGATCTGATGAATTGTGGGTTTATGTTCAGATTATCTATGAATATTATTTGAGTCTTTTCTGAATTCTTATATGCATGATTTCATATCTTTGCAAGTCTCTTCGAGTTATTGGTTTGGTTTGGCCAACTAGATTGGTAATTCTTGCAATGGGAGAAGTGCTTAGTTTTGGGTTCAATCTTGCGGTGTCCTCGCCTAGTGACAAAGTAGGGGTAGCGAGGCACGTATTGTATTGTTGCCATCGAGGATAAAAAGATGGGGTTTTCATCATATTGCTTGAGTTTATCCCTCTACATCATGACATCTTACTAATTGCGTTACTCTGTTCTTCATGAACTTAATACTCTAGATGCAGGCAGGAGTCGGTCGATGTGTGGAGTAATAGTAGTAGATGCAGAATCGTTTCGGTCTACTTGACACGGACGTGATGCCTATATGCATAATCATTGCCTTGGATATCTTCATAATTATTCGCTTTTCTATCGATTGCTCGACAGTAATTTGTTCACCCACCGTATTATTTGCCATCATGAGAGAAGCCTCTAGTGAAACCTATGGCCCCCGGGTCTATTTTCCATCTTATACTTTCAGATCTAAAACCAAAAATACCAAAAATACCATGCTGCATTATTTTTACTTTTGTTTTACTCTATCATATCTATCTCTATCATATCATATCTATCTCTATCAAATCTCATCTTTGCAAGTAACCGTGAAGGGATTGACAACCCCTTTATAGCGTTGGGTGCAAGTGTTGATTCTTTGTGTAGGTAAATCTATTGGGGACTTGCTTGTATCTCCTACTGGATTGATACCTTGGTTCTCAACAACTGAGGGAAATACTTATCTACTTTGCTGCATCACCCTTTCCTCTTCAAGGGAAAACCAACGCCTGCTCGAGAAGTAGCAGAGTTCGTCACCGATTCATGGGGAAAGCTTGTTTGGATGGAACCCTAAGTTCTCATGGAGGAGCCCGCAGATCCCGACGCCTCGACGCCTGGAGCGTCGGGCCCCACCTCTGAGGCGGCCTTTACCCCCGGGCTGTCTAGAACGCCCAACCCAGTCGTTGTGCCCGGACCCGTCGTGGCCGAACATAACCTGGATTCGCTTTCAAGTGACTCCGGAACCACGACGCTGCGGATTGACCCCGCGTGCTTCGACGACACGCGCCCCACCGATGCCTCGTCTTTAAATGAGCTATTCGATTGGATTCAAACCATGGGCATGACCGACGACCAGACCTCGGTCTATGACCGGATCGGGCTTAAACCCAACGATAGGGAGATTCGCACCCCCTCGATCACTCACCTAGTCACTGTTGGAAATATGCCCTAGAGGCAATAATAAATTGGTTATTATTATATTTCCTTGTTCATGATAATCGTTTATTATCCATGCTATAATTGTATTGATTAGAAACTCAAATACATGTGTGGGTACATAAACAACACTGTGTCCCTAGTAAGCCTCTAGTTAACTAGCTTGTTGATCAAAAGATGGTGAAGGTTTCCTAGCCATGGACATGAGATGTCAATTGATAACGGGATCACATCATTAGGAGAATGATGTGATGGACAAGACCCAAACTACGAACGTAGCATATGATCGTGTCAGTTTATTGCTATTGTTTTCTGCATGTCAAGTATCTGTTCCTATGACCATGAGATCATGCAACTCCCTGACATCGGAGGAGTACCTTGTGTGTATCAAACGTCGCAACGTAACTGGGTGACTATAAAGGTGCTCTACAGGTATCTCCGAGGGTGTCTGTTGGGTTGGCATGGATCAAGACTGGGATTTGTTACTCCGTGTGACGGAGAGGTATCTCAGGGCCCACTCGGTAATACAACATCACAATGAGCCTTGCAAGCAATGTGACTAAAAGTGTTAGCCACGAGATCTTGTATTATGGAACGAGTAAAGAGACTTGCTGGCAACGAGATTGAACTAGGTATAGAGATACCGACGATCTAATCTCGGGAAAGTAACATACCGAAGAACAAAGGGAACCGTATACGGGATTAACTGAATCCTTGACATAGAGGTTCGACCGATAAAGATCTTCGTAGAATATGTAGGAGCCAATATGGGCATCCAGGTCCCGCTATTGGTTATTGACCGTAGAGGTGTCTCGGTCATGTCTACATAGTTCTCGAACCCGCAGGGTCTACACACTTAACGTTTGGTGACGATTAGTATAGTTGAATTATTTTGTTGGTGACCGAAGGTTGTTCGGAATCCCGGATAAGATCCCGGACATGACGAGGATCTCCGGAATAGTCCGGAGGTAAAGATTGATATATGTGATAATAGTGTTTTTGTTTCCGGAAGAGGTTCCGGATGTTTACCGAAGTGTTCGGGTGCAGCAACACTTTATATAGGCCAAAGGGGTAAAGCCCACGAGGTATTGGAAAGTGCAAAAGGAAGTTTTGCTGCTGCCTTAAGCGGTACTACCGTTGTAAGGCAGTACTACCGCGCAAGCGGTACTACCGCTTGTGTGATAGCGGTACTACCGCACAAGCGGTACTACCGCTTGTGAGCGGTACTACCGCTTGTGCGCGGTACTGCAGGGATCCGAGTTGGACTCTTTCCCTGCGGGCCAAACCGACCTTGTGCGGGCAAAACCGACCTGGAGGAGGCTTTTACTCCAAGTTTAGACCCCAAGGCTCAACATATAAATAGAGGGGCAGGGCTAGCACACGGGTTACATCAAGATTTCCCAAGCCATGTGTCGGCAAGCCTAACCCTCTAGTTCTCCCGTCATAATCTCCGTAGTGCTTGGCGAAGCCCTGCAGAGATTTCCTCACCACCATCACCACGCCGTCGTGCTGCCGGAACTCATCTACTACTTCACCATCGCTCGCTGGATCGAGGAGGTGAAGGCGTCATCAAGCCGTACGTGTGTTGAACGCGGAGGTGCCGTCCGTTCGGCACTAGTTCGTGATCGGATCGAGGGACGACTTGCGATTTGGATCGCGGAGACGTTCGACTACATCAACCGCGTTTCTTAACGCTTCCGCTTAGCGATCTACAAGGGTATGTAGATTCACTCTCCCTCTCGTAGATGCTCATCACCATGGATAGATCTTGTGTGTGCGTAGGAAATTTTTTGTTTCCCATGCAACGTTCCCCAACAGTGGCATCTGAGCTAGGTCTATGCGTAGATGAGATCTCGAGTAGAACACAAACGAGTTGTGGGCGTGGGTGTATACATATTGCTTGCCGTTACTAGTTGATACTTGATTCGGCGGTATTGTGAGATGAAGCGGCCCGGACCGACATTACGCGTACGCTTACGCGAGACAGGTTCCTTCAACTGACATGTAACTTCGTTGCATAAAGATGGCTAGCGGGTGTCTGTCTCTCTCACTTTAGTTGAATCGATTTCAATGAAGAGGGTTCTTTTAGAAGATCAAAAAGCAATCACTACACCACGTTGTGGTTTTGCGTAGGTAAGAACGGTTCTTGCAAACCCGTAGCAGCCACGTAAAACTTGCAACAACAATTAGAGGACGTCTAACTTGTTTTTGCAGGGTATGTTGTGATGTGATATGGCCAATTACATGATGAGATATATGTGATGTATGAGATGATCATGTGTTGTATAGAATATCACGACTTGCATGTCGATGAGTACGACAACTGGCAGGAGCCATAGAGTTGTCTTTAATTATTTTCACCATTTTGCTTTACTTTATCGCTATGAGTTAGCAATAGTCGTGGAAGCAATAGTCGGAGCGACAACCTCATGGCGACACGTTGATGGAGATCAAGATGATGGAGATCATGGTGTCATGCCAGTGACGATGGAGATCATGCCGGTGCTTTGGAGATGGAGATCAAAAGCACGAGTTCATGGCCATATCATGTCACTTATGATTTGCATGTGATGTTAATCCTTTTATGCATCTTATTTTGCTTAGGACGACGGTAGCATTATAAGGTGATCCCTCACTTATATTTCAAGATAAATTGTGTTCTCCCCGAGTGTGCACCGTTGCGAAAGTTCGTCGTTTCGAGACACGCCGTGATGATCGGGTGTGATAGACTCTACGTTCACATACAACGGGTGTAAGCCATGTTGCACGTGCGGAACACTCGGGTTAAACTTGACGAGCCTAGCATGTATAGACATGGCCTCGGAAAACAAGAGACCGAAAGGTCGAACATGAGTCATATAGTAGATATGATCAACATGAAGATGTTCACCATTGAAACCACCTCAACTCACGTGATGATCAGACTTGAGTTGGTGGATTTGGATCATGTTACACTCGAATGACCGGAGGGATGTCAATTTGAGTGGGAGTTTTTAAGTAAATATGATTAACTAAACTCATTATCTTGAACAATAGTCTAAGTTGTGTTTGCAATATTTATGTTGTAGATCATGGCTCGCGCAGTAGCACCCCTGAATTTTAATGCGTTCCTAGAGAAAGCTAAATTGAAAGATGATGGAAGTAACTTTGTGGACTGGGCCCGTAATCTAAGGATTATCCTTACGGCTTCCCAGAAGGCTTATGTCCTTGATGCACCGCTTGGTGATCCACCCGCTCCAGTTGAGTCTCTAGACGGTGTGAACGCCTGGCAGGCTCGTTCTGAAGATTACTCAACAGTTCAATGTGCAATATTGTATGGCTTAGAACCGGGACTTCAAAGACATTTTGAACGTCATGGAGCATATGAGATGTTCCAGGAGTTGAAGTTTATCTTTCAGAAGAATGCCCGGATCGAGAGATATGAGATCTCCGATAAGTTCTATGCTTGCAAGATGGAGGAGAACGGGTCTATCAGTGATCATGTACTCAGAATGTCTGGGTACTCCACCCGTCTGGCTGAATTGGGGATGCCCCTTCCGCCAGAGGCTATCACTGACAGAGTTCTTCAATCATTGCCACCTAGCTACAAGAGCTTCGTGTTGAACTATAACATGCACGGGATGAACAAGTCAGTCGCCGAGCTATTTGCGATGCTGAAAGCCGCTGAGTCTGAAATTCAGAAGGAGCATCAAGTGTTGATGGTCAATAAAACCACTAGTTTCAAGAAAAATGGCAAGGGTAAGAAGGGTAACTCCAAGAAGAGTGGCAAAGCAGTTGCTCCTCTCGTGAAGAAACCCAAGGCTGGACCCAAACCAGAAACTGTGTGCTTTCATTGCAAGGGAACTGGACACTGGAAGCGGAACTGCCCCAAGTATTTGGCTGACAAGAAGGCGGCCAACAACAAACAAGGTATATATGATATACATGTTATTGATGTGTACCTTACCAACTCTCGTTGTAGTGCCTGGGTATTTGATACCGGTGCGGTTGCTCATATTTGCAACTCAAAACAGGAACTGCGGAATAGACGGAGGCTGGCAAAGGACGAAGTGACGATGCGCGTGGGAAATGGTTCCAAGGTTGATGTGATCGCCGTCGGCACGCTCGCTCTTCGATTACCATCGGGATTAGTGATGAACCTGAATAATTGTTATTTAGTGCCTGCGTTAAGCATGAACATTATATCTGGATCTTGTTTATTGCGAGACGGTTACTCATTTAAATCAGAGAATAATGGTTGTTCTATTTATATGAGTAATATCTTTTATGGTCATGCACCCGATGTGAGGGGTTTATTCTTATTGAATCTCGATAGTAATGATACACATGTTCATAACATTGATGCCAAAAGATGTAGAATTGATAATGATAATACCACTTTCTTGTGGCACTGCCGTTTAGGTCATATTGGCGTAAAACGCATGAGGAAGCTCCATGCTGATGGACTTTTGGAGTCACTTGATTTTGAATCACTTGACACATGTGAGCCATGCCTCATGGGCAAGATGACTAAAACGCCGTTCTCTGGAACAATGGAACGGGCAAGTGACTTGTCGGAAATCATACATACTGATGTGTGTGGTCCGATGAGTATTGAGGCGCGCGGTGGTTATCGTTACTTTCTCACCTTCACTGATGACTTAAGTAGATATGGGTATATTTACTTAATGAAACACAAGTCTGAAACATTTGAAAAGTTCAAACAATTTCAGAGTGAAGTTGAGAATCATCGTAACAAGAAGATTAAATTCCTACGATCTGATCGAGGGGGAGAATATCTGAGTTATGAGTTTGGCAGTTACTTAAGACAATGTGGAATTGTTTCACAACTGACACCGCCTGGAACACCACAGCGTAATGGTGTGTCCGAACGTCGTAATCGAACCTTATTGGATATGGTGCGATCTATGATGTCTCTTGCCGATTTGCCACTATCGTTTTGGGGTTATGCATTAGAGACAGCTGCATTCACTTTAAATAGGGCACCATCGAAATCCGTTGAGACGACGCCATATGAACTTTGGTTTGGCAAGAAGCCAAAGCTGTCGTTTCTTAAAGTTTCGGGATGTGATGCTTATGTCAAAAAGCTTCAGCCTGAAAAGCTGGAACCCAAAGCGGAGAAATGCATCTTCATAGGATACCCAAAAGAGACAGTTGGGTATACCTTCTACCTCAGATCCGAAGGCAAAGTGTTTGTCGCTAAAAACGGAACATTTCTTGAGAAAGAGTTTCTCTCGAAAGAATTGAGTGGGAGGAAGATAGAACTTGATGAGGTTGTTGAACCTTTACTCCAGCCTGAAAGTAGCGCAGCGCAGAAAGATGTTTCTGTAGAGCCTACAACAGCTGAAGAGGAAGTTAATGATGATGATCATGAAGCTTTGGATCAAGTTGCTATCGAACCTCGTAGGTCGACAAGGACGCGTACTGCTCCTAAGTGGTACGGCAACCCTGTCTTAGAGGTCATGTTGTTAGACAATGATGAACCTACGAGCTATGGAGATGCGATGATGGGCCAGGATTCCGAGAAGTGGTTAGAGGCCATGAAATCCGAGATGGGATCCATGTATGAAAACAAAGTGTGGACTTTGGAAGTATTACCTGAAGGGCGTAAGGCCATTCAGAACAAATGGATCTTTAAGAGGAAGACGGACGCGGACGGTAATGTCACCGTCTATAAAGCTCGACTTGTGGCAAAGGGTTTTTCAAAAGTTCAAGGAGTTGACTACGATGAGACCTTCTCACCTGTAGCGATGCTTAAGTCCGTCAGAATCATGTTAGCAATAGCTGCCTTTTTCGATTATGAAATTTGGCAGATGGATGTCAAAACAGCGTTCCTTAATGGTTTCCTTAAGGAAGAGTTGTATATGATGCAACCAGAAGGTTTTGTCGATCCAGAGAATGCTGACAAAGTTTTCAAACTCCAGCGATCCATTTATGGACTGGTGCAAGCATCTCGGAGTTGGAATCTTCGCTTTGATGAGGTGATCAAAGCATTCGAGTTTATACAAGTTTACGGAGAAGCTTGTATTTACAAGAAAGTGAGTGGGAGCTCTATAGCGTTTCTAATATTATATGTGGATGACATATTACTGATTGGAAACAATATAGAAATGTTGGAAAGCATGAAGGAATATTTGAACAAGAGTTTTTCAATGAAGGACCTAGGAGAAGCTGCTTTCATATTAGGCATCAAGATCTATAGAGATAGATCAAGACGGTTAATAGGACTTTCACAAAGCACATACCTTGATAAGATTTTGAAGAAGTTCAAAATGGATCAGTCCAAGAAGGGGTTCTTGCCTGTTTTGCAAGGTGTGAAGTTGAGTAAGACTGAATGCCCAGTGACTGCAGAAGATAGAGAAAAGATGAGTGTCATCCCCTATGCTTCAGCCATAGGCTCTATCATGTATGCAATGCTGTACACCAGACCCGATGTCAGCCTTGCCATAAGTATGGTCGGAAGGTTTCAAAGTGATCCAGGGATGGAACATTGGACGGCGGTCAAGAATATCCTGAAGTACCTGAAAAGGACTAAGGACATGTTTCTCGTTTATGGAGGTGAT
Organism: Elymus sibiricus; assembly: GCA_039707655.1. Classification (NCBI taxonomy): domain Eukaryota; kingdom Viridiplantae; phylum Streptophyta; class Magnoliopsida; order Poales; family Poaceae; genus Elymus; species Elymus sibiricus. The sequence continues at coordinate 315,136,885 of CM077673.1, forward strand.
CAAGAGCTCGTCGTAAAGGGTTACGTCGATGCAAGCTTTGACACTAATCCGGATGACTCTAAGTCGCAAACCGGATACGTGTTTATTCTTAATGGGGGTGCGGTTAGCTGGTGCAGTTCCAAGCAAAGCGTGGTAGCGGATTCTACATGCGAAGCGGAGTACATCGCTGCCTCGGAGGCGGCGAAGGAAGGTGTCTGGATGAAGGAGTTCATGACAGATCTTGGAGTAGTGCCTAGTGCGCTTAACCCAATGACTATCTTTTGTGATAATACTGGTGCCATTGCTCTAGCTAAGGAACCAAGATTTCACAAGAGGACCAGACACATAAAGCGACATTTCAATTCCATCCGCGATTACATCAAGGAGGACGACATAAATATTTGCAAAGTACACACGGATCTAAATGTTGCAGATCCGATGACTAAACCTCTTCCAAGGGCTAAACATGAACAACACCAGAACTGCATGGGTGTTCGATTCATTACAATGTAAATCACATAGTGATGTGAACTAGATTATTGACTCTAGTGCAAGTGCGAGACTGTTGGAAATATGCCCTAGAGGCAATAATAAATTGGTTATTATTATATTTCCTTGTTCATGATAATCGTTTATTATCCATGCTATAATTGTATTGATTAGAAACTCAAATACATGTGTGGGTACATAAACAACACTGTGTCCCTAGTAAGCCTCTAGTTAACTAGCTCGTTGATCAAAAGATGGTGAAGGTTTCCTAGCCATGGACATGAGATGTCATTTGATAACGGGATCACATCATTAGGAGAATGATGTGATGGACAAGACCCAAACTACGAACGTAGCATATGATCGTGTCAGTTTATTGCTATTGTTTTCTTCATGTCAAGTATCTGTTCCTATGACCATGAGATCATGGAACTCCCTGACATCGGAGGAGTACCTTGTGTGTATCAAACGTCGCAACGTAACTGGGTGACTATAAAGGTGCTCTACAGGTATCTCCGAGGGTGTCTGTTGGGTTGGCATGGATCAAGACTGGGATTTGTTACTCCGTGTGACGGAGAGGTATCTCAGGGCCCACTCGGTAATACAACATCACAATGAGCCTTGCAAGCAATGTGACTAAAAGTGTTAGCCACGAGATCTTGTATTATGGAACGAGTAAAGAGACTTGCTGGCAACGAGATTAAACTAGGTATAGAGATACCGACGATCGAATCTCGGGCAAGTAACATACCGAAGAACAAAGGGAACAGTATACGGGATTAACTGAATCCTTGACATAGAGGTTCGACCGATAAAGATCTTCGTAGAATATGTAGGAGCCAATATGGGCATCCGGGTCCCGCTATTGGTTATTGACCGTAGAGGTGTCTCGGTCATGACTACATAGTTCTCGAACCCGCAGGGTCTACACACTTAATGTTTGGTGACGATTAGTATAGTTGAGTTATTTTGTTGGTGACCGAAGGTTGTTCGGAATCCCGGATAAGATCCCGGACATGACGAGGATCTCCGGAATAGTCCGGAGGTAAAGATTGATATATGTGATAATAGTGTTTTTGTTTCCGGAAGGGTTCCGGAATTCACCGGAAGAGGTTCCGGATGTTTACCGAAGTGTTCGGGTGCAGCAACACTTTATATAGGCCAAAGGGGTAAAGCCCACGAGGTATTGGAAAGTGCAAAAGGAAGTTTTGCTACTACCTTAAGCGGTACTACCGTTGTAAGGCAGTACTACCGCGCAAGTGGTACTACCGCTTGTGTGATAGCGGTACTACCGCTCAAGCGGTACTACCGCTTGTGCGCGGTACTGCAGGGATCCGAGTTGGACTCTTTCCCTGCGGGCCAAACCGACCTTGTGCGGGCAAAACCGACCTGGAGGAGGCTTTTACTCCAAGTTTAGACCCCAAGGCTCAACATATAAATAGAGGGGCAGGGCTAGCACACGGGTTACATCAAGATTTCCCAAGCCATGTGTCGGCAACCCTAATCCTCAAGTTCTCCCGTCATAATCTCCGTAGTGCTTGGCGAAGCCCTGCAGAGATTGTTCCTCACCACCATCACCACGCCGTCGTGCTGCCGGAACTCATCTACTACTTCACCATCGTTCGCTGGATCGAGGAGGTGGAGGCGTCATCAAGCCGTACGTGTGTTGAACGCGGAGGTGCCGTCCGTTCGGCACTAGTTCGTGATCGGATCGAGGGACGACTTGCGATTTGGATCGCGGAGACGTTCGACTACATCAACCGCGTTTCTTAACGCTTCCGCTTAGCGATCTACAAGGGTATGTAGATTCACTCTCCCTCTCGTAGATGCTCATCACCATGGATAGATCTTGTGTGTGCGTAGGAAAATTTTTGTTTCCCATGCAACGTTCCCCAACAGTCACCACCGTCGAGTGTCCGGCTGGAGGTTCGTCCCCCCAATGACTTGAATTAAAGACGGTTTATACCCCAATTTCTGATCATCGGGACCTCGTCTGTAACCCGGATCCTGGAGTTCGCTCCGGGAATAGTTCAGGATCGGTCCCCGATCCAGCACGCAACTCAAACCCCGTGATTCCGGACTCACATCGGGGCGCGGAACCAAAAAATTTCCCACCCACCACCCAAGTCGAGCACTCAAGCATCATAGGAGAGTCTAATTCTTCGGACTTACGGGGTGTAAAACAATTACCAGGGGAGTCGGTTCATCATTTTTGGGCTAGACTCCTCCTTGTTAGAGACAGAGTACCATGCTCTAGTGACCAGGAGATAATGGCAACCTTCAGTCGCAATTGTCATGATGAAGGGATCCTCAATGCCCTATCCCGTCGACACATTCGCGGCTTCACCGAGCTATCGGATCTGATACAAAAATACTGTGCTATGGAGAGCACCTGGCAAGTGATACGTCTCCAACGTATCTATAATTTATGAATTATTCATGCCATGTTTACAATAATTTTATATGATTTTGGTATGATTTTATAAGAACTAACCCGGACTGACGCTGTTTTCAGCAGAACTACCATGGTGTCGTTTTTTGTGCAGAAATAAAAGTTCTCGGAATGGGTTGAAAATTTACGGAGAATATTTTTGGAAAATATAAAAAATACTGGAGCAAAAATATACCAAAGAGGAGTCCCGAGGCAGCTACAAGCCTAGGGGGCGTGCCCCCCCTAGGGCGCGCCCCCTGGCTTGTGGGTCCCTCGGGAGTCCCGAGGCTGCCACAAACCTATATCTACCATCCATATTACACTTGTATCACCATCTCTTCGCCAAACTAGTGCACCTATACAATTTACCATTGTATTGGGTGTGTTGGGGACACAAGAAACTCTTTGTTATCTGGTTGCAGGGTTGTTTGAGAGAGACCATCTTCATCCTACGCTTCCCACGGATTGATAAACCTTAGGTCATCCACTTGAGGGAAATTTGCTACAGTCCTACAAAACTCTGCGCTTGGAGGCCCAACACGAGTCTACAAGAAGAAGGTTGCGTAGTAGACATCAAGCTCTTTTCTGGCGCCGTTGCCGGGGAGGTGAGTGCTTGAAGGTATATCTTTAGATCTCGCAATTAAATCTTTTAGTTTCTTATTTTTCACTAGTTTGGTTTTATAAAAGAAAACTACAAAAAAATGGAGTTTAGGTTGCATCATTTGTATCGTCTTTATAATGTCTTTCGTGAAAATAAGGATTCCGAAAATTGTGCTCAATTGGTAGAGGAAGAAATTATGAAAATACTTAATGAGAATTCTTTGAATGATGAGCATGATTGCAATGTTGCTAGTATGAATTCTCTGAATATCCATGATGCTAATGATATGCAAAGCCACAAGCTTGGGGATGCTATGTTTTATGAAGATGATATTTTTAGTCCCCCAAGTTTTGATGAGGAAATTTATTATGATGATGGCATGCCTCCTATCTGTGATGATTCTGATGATGACATGTATGCTATAAATAGTGATAGTAACCATGAAACTTGTCATAATGATTTTAATATTCAAAGTGGTTATGTCAATCAAGTATCACATGATAGTTATTTTGTTGAGTTTTCTCCCACTATTATGAATGAGAAGAAAATTGCTTATGTGGAGAGTGACAAATTTTCTATGCTTGTGGATCATGAAGATAATGCTTTATGTGATAGTTATGTTGTGAAATTCCTTCATGATGCTACTGAAAATTATTATGAGGGAGGAACATATGCTTGTAGGAATTGCAATAATATCAATTTTCCTCTCTATGTGTTCAAAGTTTTGAAGTTATGCTTGTTTTGCCTTCCTATGCTAGTTAATTCTTGCTCCCATAAATTGTTTGCTCACAAAATCCCTATGCATAGGAAGTGGGTTAGACTTAAATGTTCTTTCCATGAGATTCATGATGCTCTTTTGCATGTTTCAACTACTATTCTTATATGAGCATCATTGAAATCATCATGCCTAGCTAAAAGGCATTAAAGAAAAGCACTTGTTGGGAGACAACCCAACACTTTTACTTTCTGTTTTTGTGTGTTAACATGATTAAGCTACTGTAGTAATCATGTTTTGTTCCTTGTATTTCAATAAAGTGCCAAGTAAAGCCTTTGGGATGACTCACAAGATGAGTAGAATTGATGCTGAACCAAAACAGAAACTTTTGACTCCAGTACAGGAATATTCATTTTTTACTGGAGCGCGATAATGATCTGAAATTTTTACACAGTCTTGATATACAAATTCTTCAGGTTTTACTAATTTTTCAGAATTTTTAGAGACAGGGAAGTATGGTTACGCTACAGATCTTCACAGACTGTTCTGTTTTTGACAGATTCTGTTTTGCATGCATAGTTTGCTTGTTTTAGTGTTTCCATAGCTTATATTTAGTGGTATAATTTACGGGAATGGTATAATACAGTAGTTATCATGTGGGAACAATTCTGAATCTTGTCTTGAGAGTACCTAAGTGAATGATCTATCTTTATTATACTAACCCATCTCACGAAGTTCCGTTAAGTTTTGTGTGATTGAAGTTTTCAAGTTTTGGGTGAGACACCGATATGAGGAGAATAAGGAGTGACAAGAACCTAAGCTTGGGGATGCCCAAGGAACCCCCAAGGTAATATTCAAGGAAGACTCAAGCGTCTAAGCATGGGGATGCCCCGGAAGGCATCCCCTCTTTCATCTTCAACACTATCGGTATATCTTACTTGGAGCTATATTTTTATTCGTCACATAATATGAGTTTTGCTTGGAGCGTCATTTTATTTTCTTTTTCTCTGTTAGGTGTCATTTATAATCTTGTTTTTCAATAAAAAGTTCCATGAATTGCCTTAAGATGCTTGCATTGCATGTTTGATGTGTGCTGTGTAAAAAAAACAGAAACTTTTGCTGTAGTGTTTGAATTTTCATATTTTACTGGAACGTGGAACGTTTCTGAAATTTTTACACAGTGTTGTCATATAAATTATTTAGCATGTCCTAAATTTCATAATTTTTTGATTTACGGAAGTACACTGTTTTCATAAATTTCTACAGACTGTTCTGTTTGGACAGATTGCTGTCATAGTTTTGTTATCTACTTATCCTATAGTTTCTATAGCCTATATTGGTAGATATAAATTGTGGAGATGATAGTAAACAGTAGATGATGTTTGAAAATTATTGTGCATCTTGTCTTTGCAGTACATAAAGAGTTGATTTATTATTATGTGTACTAACCTATCTCACGAGTTTTTTTCGAGTTTTGTGTGGATGAAGGTTTTGAGAATAGGTGAAACCATGATATGAGAGGATTGAACGAGATACAAAAGCTCAAGCTTGGGGATGCCCAAGGCACCCCAAGTAAATATTTCAAGAATTCTCAAGCATCTAAGCTTGGGGATGCTACGCATCCCACCTCTCTTCATCAACAATTATCGGTTAGCCTATGTTGAGCCTAAATTTTTATTCGTTCACATGATGCGTGCTATTCTTGGAGTGCTATTTTTATTTTGCTTCATGTTTAATAAAATACTTAAGATCTGAAATTCTTAGATGAGAGAATCTTCACATAGTTATTTAATTGTTGACTATGCATTGATCTTCACTTATATCTTTTTGGAGTAGTTTGTCATTCACTCTCGTGCTTCACTTATATCCTATGAGTAAATGGTTGAATGAATTGAATATCGTAAATCTGAAATAAAAAATGCTTCATATACTTATCCCATGGGGAGTAATGACTTCACACATAATAAGTATAGGTGGTAAAATTTATTGAAAGTTAGCAAACACCGCATTGGTCAGTTGAACAATTCATGAAAGAATATTGAAGGAAGAGAGATTCCACATATAAATATACTATCTTGGACATCTTCTATGATTGTGAGCTCATTAATTATTTTAAAACTCGAGCAAATTAGTTAAAATTGGACAAGGAAGACAACTTAATGAGTTATGTTTGGGTATATTTGTATAGAAGTTATATTGTTATGGATCCTCCAACATGTGGTGCTTGCTTCCACCTCATACTAGCCAAAACTTCCGCACCAAGTAGAAATACTACTTGTGCATCCAAACACCCTTAAACCAGTTTTGCCATGAGAGTCCACTATACCTACCTATGGATTGAGTAAGATCCTTCAAGTAAGTTGTCATCGGTGCAAAAAGAAATAAATATTGCTCCTAAATATGTATGATCTTTTATCATAAGGGAAAATAAGCGTTGTACGAACTTGTGATGGTAAAGAAATAAAAGCGACAGACTGCATAATAAAGGTTGCTATCACAAAGGGAAATACAACGTGACGTTCCTTTGCATTAAGGGTTTGCGCATCCAAAAACAAAAAGCGCATGACAACCTCTGCTTCCCTCTGCGAAGGGCCTATCTTTTACTTTCTAGTACTTACCTTTATGCAAGAGTCATGGTGATCTTCACCACTTCCTATATTTCGCCTTTTTCTTTTGGCAAGCGTCATGTGTTGGGGAATGATCTAGACATATATATTCACACATATATATTTGATCATGAATTATTATTGTTGACAATTATCTATATGATAAATAAGTTGGGAGGCGAAACATTAAGCCCCTATCTTTTTCTGTGTTCGATGGATGCTATTTGTTCCCAAAATATGCTTTGAGTGTCAATAATCATGGAATACTATATGATAGTTGCGTATGTGGAATTTGCTAAATCAAAGCTCTTACATAGACCCTTCCTGAAAATAAGATGAATTGCAATTGTTCGATGACTAGGAATATGGTTTGTTAGTTTTCAAGAAACTTTCTGGTCTATACTTTAACATGTGAATAGCTTGTTACTTGATCATGAGAAGTTTTATGAGATGAGCTACTGTTTATGGTTTATATTGATGCTAGAAAAAGTGATTGGAATTATCATTGATCAAACTTGTGCACTTGCTAGCATTCACACATCATAAATTATTTCTTTTATCATTTACCTACTCGAGGACGAGCAAGAATTAAGCTTGGGGATGCTGATACGTCTCCAACGTAACTATAATTTATGAAATATTCATGCCACGTTTACAATAATTTTATATGATTTTGGTATGATTTTATTAGAACTAACCCGGACTGACGTTGTTTTCAGCAGAACTACCATGGTGTCGTTTTTTGCGCAGAAATAAAAGTTCTCGGAATGGGCTGAAAATTTACGGAGAATATTTTTGGAAAATATAAAAAATACTGGAGCAAAATGATACCGGGGAGGAGTCCCGAGGCAGCCACAAGCCTAGGGGGCGCCCCCCTAGGGCGCGCCCCCCTGGCTTGTGGGCCCCTCGGGAACCCCCTTGACGTGAGACCGACGCCAAAAATTCCTATAAATACGAAAACCCGCAGAAAGAAACCTAGATCGGGAGTTCCGCCGTCGCAAGCCTCTGTAGCCACGAAAAACCAATTGGGAGCCCGTTCCGGCAGCCTGTCGGAGGGGGAAACCATCACCGGAGGCCATCTTCATCATCCCGGCGGTCTCCATGACGAGGAGGGAGTAGTTCACTCTCGGGGATGAGGGTATGTACCAGTAGCTATGTGTTTGATCTCTCTCTCTTGTGTTCTTGAGATGACACGATCTTGATGTACCGCGAGCTTTATTAATATAGATGAATCATATGGAGTTTTCCCCTCTCTATCTTCTTGTGATGAATTGAGTTTTCCCTTTGAAGTTTTCTTATTGGATTGAGTCTTTAAAGGATTTGAGAACACTTGATGTATGTCTTGCGATGGGATATCCGTGGTGACAATGGGATGTCCTATTGATCCACTTGATGTATGTTTTGGTGATCAACTTGCGGGTTCCGTGACCTTGGGAATCTATGCATAGGGGTTGGCACACGTTTTCGTCTTGACTCTCCGGTAGAAACTTTGGGGCACTCTTTGAAGTTCATTGTGTTGGATTGAACATGATGAATCTGAAATTGTGTGATGCATATCGTATAACCAAGCCCATGGGTACTCGTGGTGACATTGGAGTATCTAGGTGACATTAGGGTTTTGGTTGATGTGTATCTTAAGGTGTTATTTTAGTACGAACTCTAGGGCTGTTCGTGACACTTATAGGGATAGCTCATACGATTGATCGGAAAAGATAACTTTGAGGTGGTTTCGTACCCTACAATAATTTCTTCGTTTGTTCTCCGCTATTTGTGACTTTGGAGTGAACTCTTTGTCGCACGTGAGGGATTTACATATGATTCAACTATGGCAGTATTGTTGAGAGAACTTGCACTAGTGAAAGTATGAACCCTAGGCCTTGTTTTCAAGCATTGCAATACCGTTTTTTCTCACTTTTGTTACTTGCTACCTTGCTGTTTATATATTTTCAGATTACAAAAACCTATATCTACCATCCATATTACACTTGTATCACCATCTCTTCGCCGAACTAGTGCACCTATACAAGTTACCATTGTATTGGGTGTGTTGGGGACACAAGAGACTCTTTGTTATTTGGTTGCAGGGTTGTTTGAGAGAGACCATCTTCATCCTACGCCTCCCACGGATTGATAAACCTTAGGTCATCCACTTGAGGGAAATTTGCTACTGTCCTACAAAACTCTGCGCTTGGAGGCCCAACACGAGTCTACAAGAAGAAGGTTGCGTAGTAGACATCAGCAAGCCGAACGGCTACTTTTGGAATTAGACTTTACCGAACACCCTAGAGGAGATTGGAAAAAGCGGATACCTCCGAAGCGGCTAGCCAAACATGAACCCGCCGAAAAGAGAAATAGACCCCCTACGGGGGCCTGAACTGTCCTTGACGGACTATTGGACAAGCTATGCCCTATACATTCCGTATTGCTGAGCACAAGCCCGACTCACAGCCTCAGAGCTTGCTGGGTTGTCAGGCAGGTCGCAAAAAGTGGAGAGGCCATCCTCAAGGCACTACCGCCGAACAGGCGCTCCACAACGCCACCAGAATACAGTGCTGAAGTCCTGACGATCTACGAAATGTTCCCCTCTAGGAACAAGAGGAAAAGAGCTCTTAGAGAACTCGAACAGGTCTACCATGTGGCGGCAACAAGTTCATGGGCAGACATACCCATCACCTTCGGAGATACTGACCAACCAACCATCCATCCCGGTCGAACACCGGCCGCACTGGTCCTAAACCCCATCGTCGATGGTTTCAGGCTACAGAAGGTGCTAATGGATGGTGGTAGTGGTTTGAACCTCATCTACGAAGACACCCTGGAAAAAATGCAGTTCGACCGATCTCGCATCGAGCACAGCAACACAACCTTCCAGGGGATCATCCCTGGGAAAGAGGTGCGTTGTTCAGGACGTATCACCCTGCACGTAGTGTTCGGCACGCCCGAAAACTACCGATCTGAAGAACTTCTCTTCCATATCGTGCCCTTCCCAGTGGCTACCACGCCCTGTTGGGACATGACGCCTTCACAAAATTCCAGGCGATACCCCATTAAGGGTATATGAAGCTCAAGATGCCAGGCCCAAACGGGGTAATCACAATCGCCAGTGATCCGAATATAGCCCTTCGAGCTGAGAACAAAACAGCTGCGCTGGCCCTCGAGGCACTTGCGGAGACCTTTGCTGCAGAGGAATTGACCGCACTCCGGTCAACAGTGGACAAGGACGACGTGATCCTTAGCAAAAGGCCCAAACCCACGTCCTTTAAACCTGCAGAAGAAATTGTTAAATTTCAGGTACACCCAACGGACCCTAATAAGACAGCGTCCATCGAAGCTCAGCTGGACCCCATGGTGGACGAGGCGCTACGAGCATTCTTACGAGAAAACTGGGACATCTTCGCCTGGTATCCTTCCGATATGCCAGGAATCCCACGGCGGCTGGCAGAACATAGTCCGAATATAATCCCGGGCTTCAAACCCGTCAAACAGACTTTACGCCGTTTTTCAGAGCCTAAACGACAAGCTATGGGTGAAGAACTAGCCAAATTGCTAGAGGCCGGATTCGTACGAGAGATCAAGCACCCCGAATGGTTGGCAAACCTGGTGATGGTGCCAAAGAAAGACAAATCCTGGCGGCTGTGCGTCGACTTCAAAGACCTTAACAAGGCCTGCCCTAAGGACCCTTTCCCCTTACCATGCATAGACCAGATTATTGACGCCACAGCCAGACACGACTCATTGTGCTTCCTTGATGCTTACTCCGGATACCATCAGATCAAAATGAAGGAATCCGATCAAGCTGCAACCGCATTCATCACCCCCTACGGGCCATTTTGCTTCAAAACAATGCCTTTCGGGCTAAAAAACGCTGGGGCTACGTACCAGCGCATGATCCAGACTTGTCTCGAAAAACAGGTTGGTAAAACAGTCGAGGCATACGTGGACGACGTGGTCATTAAAACTAAACACGTCAGCCAGTTGATCGACGACCTAAGGCAAACCTTTGCCAGCTTACGTGAGTACGATATATGACTCAATCCGGAGAAATGTGTCTTCGGAGTTCCTGCTGGTAAACTTCTCGGATTCATTGTTTCCCATAGAGGAATAGAAGCGAATCCGGCTAAGATCCGCGCCCTATCAGAACTTGCAATTCCCACAGAGCTAAAGCATGTCCAAAAGTTGGCGGGTTGCATGGCGGCGTTAAGCCGCTTTATTTCCCGTCTCGGTGAAAAGGCTTTACCGCTCTACAGGTTGCTGAAATGGACGAACAATTTCGAATGGACCGATGAAGCAGCTGCTGCGTTAGAGGAAATTAAAACACTGCTAGCAAGCAACCCCATACTCACAGCACCGGTGAACCAATGTTATTGTACATATCGGCCGCCAACCAAGTGGTCAGCGCAGTGCTCGTCGTCGAACGAGAGGAGGAGGGTCACAAATTCCGGATACAGAAACCGGTCTACTATGTGTCAGAAGTGCTAACGCAATGCAAGTCCATATACCCGCATTACCAGAAGATAGCCTATACAGTATTTATGGCATCACGGAAACTAAGACACTACTTTCAAGAGTGTTCGGTCACAGTGGCATCCGAAGTACCCCTGAATGATATAATAAATAACAGGGACGCCACCGGACGCATAGCCAAATGGGCCATTGAACTCCTTCCTTTCGAAATCGCCTATAAGCCACGACGAGCTATTAAATCTCAGGTGTTGGTAGGTTTCCTCGCCGAATGGACAGAGGCCGAGCTCCCCAGGGAATATAGTACATACTCCCATTGGACGATGTACTTCGACGGATCCAAAACATTGGCCGGACTGGGGGTTGGAGTTATTCTCACATCCCCCACAGGCGACAACGTCTGATACGTGTTGCAAATTATGTACGCCGATTCCAACAATGCAACCGAATATGAAGCACTTTTACACGGTCTTCGGATGGCAGCTTCCATGGGTATACAACGGCTGGAGGTACGGGGAGACTCCAACTTGGCCATCTCTCAAATCAATGGCGAATTCGATGCCAAAAACCCAAAGATGGTGGCATATAGAAACGCCGTCCTTAAAATATCCGCACGGTTCGAGGGGCTGGAATTCCATCATGTCGCTAGAGACAACAACCAGGCCGCTGACATACTGGCCCGCATGGGGGCCAAACACGACCCTGTCCCAAAAACACTTTCCTTGAATGGCTCTTCAAGCCATCGGTCGTTTGGCAGGACGACAATAAGGGCGCCGGATCCATCAGCGCGGAAGAGGTTGTTCCCCCTATAAATGAACCAGATGACCAAATCATCGGCGACTCCGTAATAGACGAAACACCTTCGGCTCATGAGGTCATGGCAGTAATTGCACCATGGACCGAGCCCTTCCTCGCCTACCTTCTTTGCCAAGAACTCCCCGATGATCAAACAGAGGCAAGATGCATAATTCGGCGATCCAAGGCCTATAAAGTCCACGAGGGTGAGTTATACAAGAAAAGCACCACCGGAGTACTCCAGCGGTGCATATCTGAGGAAGAAGGAAGGCAACTTTTGGCCGAAGTCCACGCAGGAATGGGCGGCCATCACACCGCGGCAAGGGCCTTAGTAAGCAAGGCCTTTCGGGCTGGTTTCTTCTAGCCCACCGCTCGAGCAGACGCCCAGTCACTTGTCCAGCATTGCGTGGGCTGTCAACTATTTGCAAATCAAAGCCACATGCCCCCAACAGCTCTCCGGACTATTCCGATTACCTGGCCTTTCGCGGTCTGTGGGGCTGGATATGGTCGGACCACTTAAAGGGGGGACCAAAAAGAATAAATATCTGCTGGTCATGGGTGAAAAGTTCACCAAATGGATCGAAGCAAAACCTGTCAAATCAGCCAAGTCCAGACCAGTGGTCGACTTTATATCCAGCGTGGTACACCGTTACGGCGTCCCCCACAGTATAATAACGGACAATGGATCCAAGTTCACCGCCCAAGAGGTAAAAGACTGGTGTACAAAGATGGGCATCAAGCTCGATTACGCATCGGTGTATCACCCGTAGACTAATGGACAAGTCGAACGGGCCAACGAACTCATCATAAGTGGTATTAAAGCACGTCTAGTCCGATCTCTTCATGAGTCCGACTGCCATTGGGTGGAGGAGCTTGACTCCGTTCTGTGGGGCCTGCGTACCACCCCGAATCGATCAACGGGATACACACCGTTCTTCATGGTCTACGGAGCAGAAGCAGTCCTCCCTTGTGATATTATTCATGATGCACCAAGGGTGCGCATGTACGAAGAAAAGGAGGCCAAGTTAGATCGGCAGGACGACTTGGACTCCTTAGAAGGAGAGCGCGACATAGCTCAGGCTCGCTCTACTTTTTATCAACAGCAGGCCCGGCGTTACCAAAGCAGGGAGGTTAGGGCAAAAGTGTATAATGTGGGTGAACTCGGCTTATGGCTCCCCGAGAAGCAAAAGCATAAACTCAATCCCAAATGGGAGGGCCCCTTCATAATCGACGAAGTACTCGCAGGAGGGGCTTATCGTCTTCGAAGCCCGCCAGATAACCGCCTCGAACCACACCCATGGAACGCAGCTCGTCTTCGGCGTTTTTACGGCTAAACCGGTGTCGTCGTACTTTTTACCCTCCTTTTTCTTTTCTTTCTTTTCACTTTCCTTCCCTTCCACCTTGATGTTTGGCAGGTTCGGATTTTTTCTCTCCCCAAGTCTATGTTCGGCTAAACCGAGCTTGTGTTAAGTCTTTCGGCATACATCCTCAAATGTTAGACCCGAATAAAACACCTGGGGGCTTCTTCCCGAAGCCGATGATTATATATTTTAAGCATCTATTCACATTTCCTGTGTATGCATGTTTCCCTTGTCGATTTTAAGCCATTATATGCATCAATTCGAACTAGGATTTTCGCCAAGCTGGGTTGCCTCGCTCTTGTGTTTACCCTCTATGTTCCTGATTGTTTGGCTAGAGGGTAGAGGGAGCACCTCTGCGATTGCTATGACTGGGTTATCCGGATACATACCTCAGACGGGTGAAGCCAAAAGCTAGCTATCCTTAGTAGAAAATTGGTCGGCTATGATGGAAGCAACAAATAAAATTATGGTTGTTATTACCATTACTCGAGCTTCTTTTCTCAACAAGGCCATTAGTCGCATACTAGCAGTATACGGCCTTACTATCCACGATTTACGTAGCAACCTAAAGGAAGGCACCGATAGAGGAACTATTTTCTTTGGAAGATGTTTCTTACGCTAAGCAGTAATATAACATATCTCCATGTGCATCTTCTGTCTGTTCGCACCAAATGGCCGGATTGCCTAGTTCCTCAAAAGAATTCCCTCTTATCAAGGGATACTTTATACGGGACACTCCCAAGCTCTTCGCGCGGGAGGTCGAAGCCGATGGCCGGTTAATACAAAGTTTACAACACAGACAGAGCACTTTTTTGATTTAAAGTACATAGTTACATAAAATCACACATCTGGCTGCCGGTCAAGATTGTCTATTAAGGCATCCAGGGCGCAATCTTCCTGCGAGAGACGAGCGGCAGGCATCACTTGGTCGTACACCAAGTGAAGTGGGACTTCTTGCCCATCAGGCCCTGCTGGCCCATCCCGAGCCATATGCTCGGGGTTAAGACCGGTATAACGGGTCTTGATCATCGCCCATGCCTCTCGTGCTCCCTCCCGGCAGGCCGATGTGTTCCATGGCTCGAACCGACTCCGGGCTTCCTTGAACCGATCGGCTAGTTCGGTCATCCCTTCCGGAGGCTTCTCGGCAGGCCATAGCGCTTTTATCATGCTCCTCATAGCCTTCCGAGCCCGCTCATGCATTGCGGACAGTTCCTTCAGAAGCCTCCCCCGGTAGGAGCCGATCACTTCTTCAGGCCGCCCGGTTAGGAGACCTATACATGAGACAAGGCATGTCCATTACACTTCATGTAGGAGAGATACCCTTCGACATGGTAATCACACTTACCAAACATGCCCCTCTGTAATTTCTGGTTCTCTTCTTGGGTCTGGGCCAATTGAGTCTTTAAACTCTCAATTTCTTCGGCCTGCTGCTTGTTTTCCGCCTGGAGGCGTTTCATCTCTTCCAGGTTTCGTTGCAACGAAAGGCAGCCGGCCTCATACTGGGACTCGGCGTACCTCTGAGATTCTCGGGCTGCATCTAAATCTTTTTGCAACTGCCCTATAGATTCAGCTGCTAAAAAGTACCCTCGGGTCAGCATGGGATTATATACTAAGATCAGCAGAATAGATATACTCACCATGCGCCTCCCGGGTAAAATTCTTCACTTGTTCAAGTTCGGCCTTCACGGCTTCCACCTGTGTTCGGCTCGCCTCCAATTCATTGGCCAATTGCTCGTTCTGCTTCCTTGAGGCCTGCATCATCCATAAAAAAATATGCAGATCCTTAACTCGGTCGTCCCGACCAATTCAAGGCTCAGGGGCTACTGGGTTTACATATGTGTCCGGATTCTCAAAATCAATCACTCACCTTCAGGCTAGATTATATCAGTTTAATGGCTTCCCCAAGCCCAGCTCGGGCAGCTCTGATGTGTGCGTCTGCCGAGCATAGAGCATTGAACTCTTGTTCGGAAAACGCCGGGTGGCACAGGGTTTCTCGTCGCCGCCGATGGTTCATCGCGCTCTCTACTTCGGATTTAGTGACTGATACCGTGTCCCCAGAGTTTCAGGGGCCGGATTGACCACAGGGGCCTCCGCGGCAGGTTCAGCATGAGCAGAAGATCTTGATTCATGAGTGTTGTCAGGCATCCCGGCAACGTCCTCGGCAAAAGATGGTTGTACTCGTTTCCTGAGTATTTCGACATAAGATCTTCTGTGAGATCCTATCGATCATAATAATAATAATAGATTAAGCGGCCGAACGAAGTAGCTTTTGGTTGAACGAGTGGTCAGCGCCGTCGCCACGACCGGCTCACATGAAGGACTCCTGTTGATGCCTGGTCCGGGCATTGCTGCTGTAGCCGACGTTCGTCGCGAGGACCGACGACGCTTGGGAGCGGAAACCGACATATTTGGGTCAACGGAGGACGTTTGCCTTTTACGGGAAGAATTTTTCTTCTTGCTTGTAGTGGAGGAAGGGAGTGATCCGGGGTGATCGGCTATGATAGTCACCTTGGATCGATCAAGTCTCTCTTGGTAAAAGACCCCGTCTTCGTACTCAATTGACAGCTTCGGATCGTCATGGAATTCTGGATCGTCATCAGGAGAGTAGTTCTCTGGTTGGGGGGCTGGACAGTTGACTGTCTCGACAATTCTCTGATGAGTTGCTCAAAAGTTGTCTGTAACCAGGAACACGGCTAATCATGATCAGTTTTATACACTCTGCAGAGGTTTGTGCACTTTACCCGTGATTCCCAATCACACCTTCCTGCGACTGCACTTCACTTGTGAAGTACCTTGGTAGATCAAGACGAGACTTTTGGGAAGCAGTCGCCTCTCAGAAATGACAGACCCAGTCCAACATACATGCAAGGACTACATTTTTCGGTCTGCTGCAGGAGGGTTCCCACAACTTACTTGGTCCAGACAGAGCCCATATTGTCTCACGGTCACACATGGAAGCTACTCAACTTTGAAACCATACAATCTTTTTGATACCTGGGTGGCATTCCCCACCAATGACTACACTCTGATGACCCAATCAAAGCCAGTCCACCCAAATTGATTCATTAATTAAGTAGTGGTTAAGTAATCAACCATGATTTTGTATGGTGGAATAATAATTAATTTTTTCCAATCCATGTTATAGCAGCTAAGCATCTACTCGTTGGTTAGAAGGTAAGTGTATAATGGACCTATAATCATTCTATTGGGTTCTGTCAAGAACAAAGTTAAATTCTATAAGGGATTCCTAGTTGAAAACAATTACAATGCAAGAAAATATAGGTTATGATCAAAGGTTCCACTTGCCTATATTTACGATTCTTTAGTTTCACAATTCTTGATCAACAATCTATCGTAAGTAAGAACATTCATGAACAACCATACAATACAAACAATAAACAACAAGTGTTGTGCATGGTGTTAGTGTCATTGTGTTGTGAGATCATGTGTGAGGGTCAACTCATAAGAGTTTGGAAAACAACATAGTGGTTGTCACCTGGAACACATGTGACATAAGGGTTCACATGCAAGTTTCAAAATTGGTTCATCACATAAGGAGTATGTGATGTCAAGTTGTGGTTGTCAGATCCAATCAAGGAATCATAACAACAGAGTCATGGTCTATGAATCTTGGATAGCCAAGTTCATTTTCAAATTTGAATAACAATTCTAACTTGTTGACCTTTCATGAGCTTGAATATACTAAGGTCTGAAAATGATAACTTGGTCTAGCTTCCAACTCAATTTGGATTTGAATTAGGGTTCATCTTATTTGAACACAAATTGAATAAGTTCACAATTTAATTTGGTTTCACCAAGTTGAATTGAATTATGAATTATTTCATAATTGACTAAGTTAGTTCAACGTAACCCAATTTAATTTAATTGTCTTCCTAAAGTCAAATAAAAATCCAATAATTACTAAGGTAAATTGTTAAATAAGTTTTAAACTAAAGTCAATTATAAATCAAATATAATTACTATAGCTTATTTGTTTGAGTTTATTTTAATTAAAGTCAAATACAAATCCCAGAATAATTACTAAGGTTCAAATAGATTTCAAACTAGATTGGGTTTGAACTAAATTAGTTTGAGTTCTTCTTTCCCTAATTGACAATTATTAATTCCAAAACAATTACTAGGTTTAATTTGATGTATTAAACCATATTGAAATAGTTTTATTAAAATTAAACCTAGGGTTTAAAATTATAATCAAACTAGGTTGAAATTCATCTATTATTTAAATTACCTAAAGTCAAATAAAAATCCAAAATTATTTACTAAAGTTTATTTTATGTTTCTGAACTAGTTACAACATAATTGTTTATTAAACAATTTTTAATTCAAGGTTAAACATTTCTATTTGGATTACTGCTACTGTTTATACTATATTCAAATTCTATTTTTAAGTTATCTTTAAAATTAGATTATACTGGCTAAGACGAAAGTATATTTTAGTAGGTTCACTTTGCAAAAAAATCATTTAATTCAAATTTATAAATTGCAAGTTATGAACTATTAAAATCTAAATTCATTATGTTTGAATTTGAAGTTGAATTATTCAAATTCTAAATTTTATTGGTCTATGTGAAAGTGCATTTCATCAGGGTCATTTTGCAAAATGTTTCATTATAGTTGGATTAACAGAATAAAAGTTATGATTGTTTTAGTTTCGAGGTTTTTCTTTTGCAAAATTTCCATTAATTCGAATTAAACCAAATTTCCTGTGGTTAATGTTTTCGATAAGGTTGTGACATGGCGCGTTCTTGTTGGCCCGTATCGGTTCATTTTAAGTTAACTAATGTGGTGCGTGCGATCTGGATCTAACGGCTACGATTAGATCGGGGAGGAGGCTCACCGACTAGGTCATCGAAATCCTGCCGGAACTTCACTGGAAAACGTGGGCATGGCGGCGCATAGCTTGGGGAATTGTCGGGACCGGCGCTCCCGTGGTTGTTTGGTTTCGAGGAGGGCTCGGCTGGACGTGGTGCTGCACAACAAGGGTGATGGTGGTGGTAAACGACCTCGGGGACGACGGTAGCGACGGCTGCGAGCTCGCCGGAGTTGGCCAAGGCGGCGGAGCTCTCGGGCATGGTTGATGTGCTCCAAATCAAGTGCCTGCAAATGCACAGACGGGTCAGTTGGTGCGCGCGGACAGAGAGAGTGCAACGGACAAGGTGGGACGCGCGAGTTGTGGCTTACCTCCCCGGAGTCGAGCTCGCCGCAACGATTGACTTTAGGTTCCGTTGGTCGGGGTGTTCCATGGGGCTTCAGGCTCGGTGGCGGTGTCTGGTAGGTTTGACGTGGTACGCTGGGTCAGTTGGTGGTAGGAGATGGTCGAGTGGGCGGCTCTGGTGGTCGAAATCGTGCCGACGACAATCTAGGTCAGTGCGGCAAAGACGTGCTCGCAGCGAAGCGGCCTGCCGGCATCGGACTTGATTGAGCGAGGCAAAGAACGTGGTGAGGCAGGGAGCTTCTTAGAGACGAGGCGACCGGGCTCGTGAGTAGTCGTGGCCGCGCGAACGTGGAGGTGTGTGTGAGGTCGTGCTCGGGTGCGTGTGCGACGTGGGCGAGTGGGAGGTTGTGGGAAGAGGGGACGACCCTAACGTTCGGGCCTCGACTGTCAGCAAGAGGAGGAGAGAGGGAGGGTGAGGAGCGAGCAAGGCTGGCGCGCGCGTCGCTGGGCCACTAGCTGGGCCTGCTCGCTAGGCTTCTTTTTTTCCAATTTTTTGTTTCTGTTTTGTCTTTTTCTTTTCAAATTTGTTTTGAATTTGAACTTTCTTCAAACAGAGACTAATTTCTAAATTCCAAATGAATATTCACAAAATGTTGGACATTTTCTTTGGGCGCTTCGGGCATATATTTTCTGGACTAATATTTTCGTTTTGAATTTGAATTTGGTTTCAAAACCAAATATGTTTCAAATCCAATTTTGCAAAATGGCAGGGGGTCTAGGTCATCATTTGGACTTGTGGAATCCATTTTCCTGCAAAATTTCATGAAATTCCCTCTTGATCTAAATTGATTTCAACATGAATCCAATTCAATTCTTTTTAGGGGACTTTTTTGTGGCTTGAATATTCTTGGGACTTATTGACAATACTTTTGCCCAACAATGTTTCAAATGGTTTGGGTTCAACTATCGGCTAGCTAGGTTTCCATTATTTGCATTAGGAGTTTAACCTTCAGATCAATCAATCAAGCAAAAATAGCTAGCAAGCAAGCAATCAAGGGGTTTTGTTGGAAAAAAAATTAGTTCCCTATGAAAAATTTAACATACTAGATTTGGGAAAAATCTTGGATGTGACAATGCCCATCTATTAGGCATAGAAATTAGTTCTTGTAAGAAATATTATAGTAAAAATATATATGCTTTTTTATATAGTCTAGAAAAAAAATACCTAGGTCAATGTCTAAAGCTATGGCAAGATATTTGGACAAGCTGATCTAAGTAACTAAATGTATGTAAAGCCAATTCGGCAAATAGATTGAGTGCTAAATTACATTAGGCTATTTCAGCAATCAATGAGGCCGAGCACGCAGCCATAGAAGGCCATCTCAGCAACAAAGTTTGGGTGTAAAATGATGTCAAGCTATTTTAGCTAATAGATTGGCTACTAGACCATGGCAATCTACGTCACAATACATATATGGTCAAAAAATATGAGAGGATATTTTAGCAACTAATTAGGCCGATTGAACAAGTCTGGCATGCCATCTCAGCAAAGTAGATTGAGTGTAGAACAGGGCAACCTCGATTTTTAAGCAGAGCATATTGACTGTAAACTATTTCGGCAAGCAGTGAGATTAATAGAGTCTACCAGCTAACATATAGTACTACCCCAACATGCACGGTGTCTGAGTCTAGAATGCGCATACCATGGGAGAAGCTGACCTTTGTGCGTCTCCAGAAGAACCTCTCTAGCGGTGGTAGCGCGGTTGGAGGACAGGCATTAACGAGAGCATACTATGGGAGCGAGAGGATCACTGTGCGTCCCCTCGAGGACCGCAGTGCCGACGTATCGACGTGGCACGGAGGGTGAATTTGGCGGAGCAAATGGAGGGGAGGGGGGATTTGGGGAATATTATTGGCTAGTTGGTTGGCGGAGAGTGGAGGACATGCAACTTCTCCCATCCCCGACAAAACACCACTAAGTTGTAGCCGCGTTGATGACTTGCAATTCCAGTCGGGGACGACACTTGCAGTTGTGCACCTAATGGCAAATATGCAAATCCCCTCTTCCCTGATAAAACACAAAATTGGCGCTGAGTTGTAGTCGCATTGAAGACATGCAATTGCATTCGGGTGCACACTTGCAGTTGCGCACCTTATGACAGTTATGCATATTCACCCTTTCCCTGACAAAACACACAATCCGCCCCAAGTTGCAGGCGCGTTGAAGACATGTAGTTGTAGTTGGGGTTGAAAGTTTTAATTGTGCACTTAGTGGCATATATGCATATTCGCTCTTTCTTCGGCAAAACACAACCACCTTCCCCTCAAAAAAATATTGCAATCGGAGTTGACACTTGCAGTTGCGCACCTCGTGGTATATATGCATATTCGCCCTTCCCCCGACAAAACAGTAAATCCTCCCAGAGTTGCAGTCGTGTTGAAGACATGCACTTCCACTCAGGGTTGACACTTGCAGTTGCATGGCTAGACAAGCAGTTGCAATCAGGGCGACAATTGCAGTTGCATGAGTGGCGGCATGCAACTTCTCCCCTCCTCGTGACAAAAACGTCATTGAGTTAGGGTCACGTTGAAGACATGCAGTTCAGTTGAGGAGACACTTGCAATTGCGTGCCTAGTGACAAACATGCAACTCCTCCCTATTCAGACAAAAACACCACCTAGTTGTCGACACATTGAAGACATGCAGTTGCTGTCAGGGGCGACACTTGTAGTTGTATGCCTACAGATAGACATGCAATTCCCCCTCCCCCGACAAAAACATCACAGAGTTTCAATCGGGGGCGACACTTGCAGTTATGCATCCCAAGTAATAGACATGCAACTGCACCCTCCTAACTAAACACCACAAATTTGCAATCGCATTGAAGATTGTGTAGTTGTAGTCGGAGGCGATTCTTTTAGTAGCATTAGTTGTGGTAGTAGTTAAAACTACTCCATCCTCGAGAAAACACCATTGAATGAAAGTCGCATTTATAAACATGCAATTGCAGTTGGGGGCAATTGTCTAACCCGGGGGCACTATTATAAATTTAAACAATAAGATTATTGTTTAACAAAAAATAAAAACATAAAAAGGAAGCAAGAATCATGTCGTTGCTAGGAAAAAAGTTTAAAAAGCAATAAAAACAGAAAATTAAAAATACAAAAAATATAAATGCAAAAACTCACAAGCAACCGGAACAAAAGAAGTTAAAAAGAACTAACACAAGAAAAAACATGAAAAGTAGATAAGAAAAAACAAATCAAACAAAAAACTAACAAATACACAGGAAAATCTCACTCGGCCACGTGCACCCAGCCCATGACGCACGCGTCCCTGTCCCCAGTGAGGGAGTCCGGGATTAAGGGGTCCTCGGACTGCCGGCCTATTTCTCATAGGCCGGGCTCATGGGCCGCTCGCTGAGGATGGGATTGATCGAAGGCTTCGTCGCTATGGAGTAGACCTCAGGAGTCGTGGCGTGTCTTTCTAGTATGAGATAGTAGATTAGGCATGTTTTTTCCCTCCGGTGGGCAACTGACTATGTGTAACCCTAATGACCCCTGGCGTCTATATAAGCCAGGGGGTTTTAGATTGTAGGACAGAGAAACTCATCTTGGGTTTTAGCTAGTCGATCTCGAGGTAGATCAACTCTGTAACCTTCATACCATCAATATAATCGAGCAGGACGTAAGGTTTTACCTCCATAGGAGGGCCCGAACCTGGGTAAACATCGTCTCCTTCGTCCCCTTGTTAGCATCGATCCAAGACTCACAGCTCGGGACCCCCTACCCGAGATCCGACGGTTTTGACACCGACATTGGTGCTTTCATTGAGAGTTCCGCTGTGATCACTAAATGAATCGATGGCTCACCTTGTCATAAGCAATGAGATCTGTAGCCAGGATGTCCCCATCCCTGGTCAGATCTTTGCAGGCGGCAACATCTTGTCGCGTGCCGACCCGACTGACCATCATGGCCAGATCGGAAGTTTCTTCCCCGATCAAGAAATCAGATTCGGAACCTTAGAGTTTGATACGTCTCCAACGTATCTATAATTTTTGATTGTTCCATGCTATTATATTATCTGTTTTGGATGTTTTATATGCATTAATATGCTATTTTATATTATTTTTGGGACTAACCTATTAATCTAGAGCCTAGTGCCAGTTTCTGTTTTTCCTTGTTTTTGAGTATTCCAGATAAGGAATATTAAACGG
Organism: Elymus sibiricus; assembly: GCA_039707655.1. Lineage (NCBI taxonomy): Eukaryota > Viridiplantae > Streptophyta > Magnoliopsida > Poales > Poaceae > Elymus > Elymus sibiricus. Next base: position 315,159,716 of record CM077673.1, read on the forward strand.
AGTCCAAACGGAATAAAATCTTCGGAATAATTTTTCTTCGACCAAAAGCAACCTAGAAGACTTGGAGATGAACGCAGGGGAGCCACCATGTGGCGACAAGCCACAGGGGCACGCCCTGGGAGGGCGCCCCCTGGCTTGTGGCCCCACGGCAGCCCCCCTAACCCAATTCTTCGGCCTATAAATTCAAAAATATTCCCTGGATACAAAAAAAGAGCCACGAAAATACTTTTCCGCCGCCGGAAGCCTCTGTTCCCGTGAGATCCTATCTTGGAGCCTTTTCCGGTAATCTGCCGTAGGGGGATTCGATCACGGAGGGCATCTACATCAACTCCATTGCCCCTCCGATGATGCGTGAGTAGTTTACCACAGACCTTCGGGTCCATAGCTACTAGCTAGATGGCTTCTTCTCTCTCTTTGCTCTTCAATACCATGTTCTTCATTATCTTCATGGAGATCTATCTGATGTAATACTCTTTTGCGGTGTGTTTGTCGAGATCCGATGAATTGTGGGTTTATGTTCAGATTATCTATGAATATTATTTGAGTCTTTTCTGAATTCTTATATGCATGATTTCATATCTTTGCAAGTCTCTTCGAGTTATTGGTTTGGTTTGGCCAACTAGATTGGTAATTCTTGCAATGGGAGAAGTGCTTAGTTTTGGGTTCAATCTTGCGGTGTCCTCACCCAGTGACAAAGTAGGGGTAGCGAGGCACGTATTGTATTGTTGCCATCGAGGATAAAAAGATGGGGTTTTCATCATATTGCTTGAGTTTATCCCTCTACATCATGTCAACTTACCTAATGCGTTACTCTGTTCTTCATGAACTTAATACTCTAGATGCAAGCAGGAATCGGTCGATGTGTGGAGTAATAGTAGTAGATGCAGAATCGTTTCGGTCTACTTGACACGGACGTGATGCCTATATGCATAATCATTGCCTTGGATATCTTCATAATTATTCGCTTTTCTATCAAATGCTCGACAGTAATTTGTTCACCCACCGTATTATTTGCCATCATGAGAGAAGCCTCTAGTGAAACCTATGGCCCCGGGTCTATTTTCCATCTTATACTTTCAGATCTAAAACCAAAAATACCAAAAATACCTTGCTGCATTATTTTTACTTTTGTTTTACTTTCCGTTCAAGCAATCTATCATATCTATCTCTATCAGATCTCATCTTTGGAAGTAACCGTGAAGGGATTGACAACCCCTTTATAGCGTTGGGTGCTAGTGTTTGATTCTTTGTGTAGGTACATCTATTGGGGGCTTGCTTGTATCTCCTACTGGATTGATACCTTGGTTCTCAACAACTGAGGTAAATACTTATCTACTTTGCTGCATCACCCTTTCCTCTTCAAGGGAAAACCAACGCCTGCTTGAGAAATAGCAAGAAGGATTTCTGGCGCCGTTGCCGGGGAGAACTACATCAAGCCATCCAAGTACCCATCACAAACTCATCTCTTGCATTTACTTTAGTTTCCATTTGCCTCTCGTTTTCCTCTCCCCCACTTCTAAAACGATTTTCCAAAAAGATTTGCCTTTTTATTCGCCCCTTTTCCATTCGTCTTTTCTTTGCTTTTTGTTTGCTTGTTGGATTGCTTAAACTCATGGCTAGCCTTGCTACTATCGCTAGCACTCCCGAGAATGAAGTTCTTAATTTTAAGCAAAGGGAGGGAGAAAATTTAAAAGATGCTTGGTATAGAATTTGCAATGCTCAAAATAGATCTACTCGTAAGCAATCTACTACCGTTCTCCTTCGCAATTTTTATGTGGGTGTTTCTCCTTGGAATAGATATGTTTTGGATACGATTATGGGAGGAAACTTCTTGGGTAGCCACACCTTTGATTCTTATAATGCTATGACAAATTTGGTAGGTTCACCCCCTCTCATGGTTAATGAAACAATCTTAACTTTGGAACATGTGATGCGAAGGCTTGATATTATTGAAAATAAAGTTGCTACTATTGATCTCATTGAAAACTTGGATAAAAAGATTCATAATCATATCACTCAATATGGATCGAAGGTTGGGATTACTCTAAAAATCCTAAGGGAAAAGGAACCCATAGTTGATGAAAAATTGGATCAAGATTCCTCCAGAATTGGAAAGCTAGAGGATATTATTACCAACTTGGGTTCCGCTTTTGGCTCTGTTCAAACCACTCCAAAATTTCCTCTTTCTAAGAGTGCCAATTTTGTTTATGTTCCCAAGAATAAGGGTGAATCCTCTAGTAGAGGGGATGAAGATCTTAAGATGATAAGTGTTCACCCTAGCTTTATCAATATTGTTAGGGAACCTATTGCTACAAGCGAATTTCTTGCTTTTTTTGTCTAAGAGTATGATTATTGATAAAACCAAAGAATCTCCTAGGGTTTATAAGTGTGCAATTGAGGATTTTCAAACCAAAGATGACAATACCTAGATCTATTGCGTTATGCCTAGCTAGGGGCGTTAAACAATAGCGCTTGTTGGGAGGCAACCCAATTTTATTTTTATGCTTTTGATTTTGTTTCTGTTTTTGAGTTTTGCACATTATTACTTCTGTAATAATTTTGTTTTCTTGTTTAAATTAGTGTTTGAGCCAAGTAAGACCTTTGGGATGGTCTACGGTGTTTGCAATCTGATTTCGCTGAAAAACAGAAACTTTTGCTCTCAGTCCAGGAATTTTGTAAATTCACTGGAACGTTCTTTTGATCTGAAATTTTGACACAAGATTGATATACAAATTTCCCTGATTTTCCCAAATTTTCAGAAATTTTGGAGTTAAAGAAGTATTCGAAGTCTATATATTGCTACAGACTGTTCTGTTTTAGACAGATTCTGTTTTCTTTGTGTTGTTTGCTTATTTTGATGTATCTATGGGTTGTATCGGGGGGTATGAACCAGGGAGAAGTTAGAATACAGTAGATATTACACCAATATAAATAAAGAATGAGTTCACAACAGTACCTAAAGTGGTGATTTATTTTTCTTATACTAACGGATCTCATGAGTTTTCTGTTGAGTTTTGTGTTGTGAAGTTTTCAAGTTTTGGGTAAAGATTTGATGGACTATGGAATAAGGAGTGGCAAGAGCCTAAGCTTGGGGATGCCCAAGGCACCCCAAGCCATATTCAAGGATACCAAAAAAGCCTAAGCTTGGGGATGCCCCGGAAGGCATCCCCTCTTTCGTCTTCAATCCATCGGTAAATTTACTTGAGGCTATATTTTTATTCACCACATGATATGTGTTTTGCTTGGAGCGTCTTGTATGATATGATTCTTTGCTTTTTAGTTTGCCACAATCATCCTTGCTGCACATATTTTTTGAGAGAGACACGCTGAATCGTGAATTTATTAGAATACTCTATGTGCTTCACTTATATCTTTTGAGCTAGGCAATGCTGCTCTAGTGCTTCACTTATATCTTTTTAGAGCACGATGGTGTTATATTTTATAGAAATTATTGAACTCTCGTACCTCACTTATATTATTTTGAGAGTTTCTTAAAAAAGCATGGTAATTTGTTTAGGTTATGAATTTAGTCCTAATATAATGGGCATCCAAGAGGGATATAATAAAAACTTTCATATTAAGTGCATTGGATACTATGAGAAGTTTGATTCCTTGCACATAGTTTTGAGATAATGGAGATGGTAATATGAGAGTCATGCTAGTGAGTAGTTGTTAATTGGAAGAGATACTTGTGTTGAAGTTTGTGATTCCCGTAGCATGCACGTATGGTGAACCGTTATGTAACGAAGTCGGAGCATGATTTGTTTAATGATTGTCAGCTTTTGTGTGAGGGTCGGGAGCGCGCGATGGTTAACTCCTACCAACCTCTCCCCTAGGAGCATGCGTCTAATACTTTGTTTGATAACTAATAGACTTTTGCAATAAGTATGTGAGTTCTTTATGACTAATGTTGAGTCCATGGATTATACGCACTCTCACCCTTCCACCATTGCTAGCCTCTCTAGTACCGCGCAACTTTCGCCGGTGCATCAAACCCACCTTCCTCAAAACAGCCACCATATATTTTCCTCAAAAAAGCCACCATACCTACCTATTATGGCATTTCCATAGCCATTCCAAGATATATTGCCATGCAACTTCCACCGTTCCGTTTTACATGACATGCACAATCACCTTCATATTGCATATAGAGTCATATTTTGTTCTAGGTATCGAGTTGTAATTTTCTTTTTGAGTTGTAAGTAAATAAAAGTGTGATGATTTTCATTATTAGAGCATTGTCCCGTGTGAGAAAAGGATGATGGAAGCTATGACTCCCTCACAAGTTGGAATGAGTATCCGGACTTTACAAAAAATAAAAGAGGCCAGCGAAGCCCAAATAAAAAAAAGAGGCCAAAGAAGCCCACCAAAAAAAGGGAAAAAAAGAAAAAAAATGAGAGAAAGAGAGAAGGGACAATTGCTACTATCTTTTTCCACACTTGTGCTTCAAAGTAGCACCATGATCTTTATGATAGAGAGTCTCCTATTTTGTCATTTTCATATAACTAGTGGAATTTTTCATCTTGCACGACCACTTAGTTTTCTTTTTGAGCTTTCATACACTTATAGCTCTAAGTGCATTTGTTGCATGGCAATCCCTACTCACTCACATTGATATCTATCAATGGGCATCTCCATAGCCCGTTGATACGCCTAGTTGATGTGAGACTATCTTCTCCTTTTTCCTTGCAACCTCCACCATATTCTATTCCACCTATAGTGCTATATCCATGGCTCATGCTCATGTATTGCGTGAGAGTTAAAAAGGTTTGAGAACATAAAAGTGTGAAACAATTGCTTGACTTGTTCATCGGGGTTGTGCATGATTTAGATACTTTGTGTGGGGAAGATGGACCATAGCCAGACCATATGATTTTGTAGGGATAACTTTCTAAGGCCATGTTATTTCGAAAGGACACGATTGCCTCGTTGGTGTGCTCAAAGTATTACTGTTTTTATGTCAATATTAGACTATTGTTTTGAATCTTATGGATCTGAATATTCATGCCACAATAAAGAATATTACATGGATAAATATGTTAGGTAGCATTCCACATCAAAATTTCTGTTTTTATCATTTACCTACTCGAGGACGAGCAGGAATTAAGCTTGGGGATGCTTGATACGTCTCCAACGTATCTATAATTTTTGATTGTTCCATGCTATTATATTATCTGTTTTGGATGTTTTATATGCATTAATATGCTATTTTATATTATTTTTGGGACTAACCTATTAATCTAGAGCCTAGTGCCAGTTTCTGTTTTTTCCTTGTTTTTGAGTATTGCAGATAAGGAATATTAAACGGAGTCCAAACGGAATAAAATCTTCAGAATAATTTTTCTTGGACCAGAAGCAACCCAAAAGACTTGGAGATGAAGGCAGTGGAGCCACAGGGGCGCGCCCTAGGGGGGGGCGAGCCCCCCTGGCTTGTGGCCCCACGGCAGCCCCCCTAACCCTATTCTTCGGCCTATATACTTCACAAATATTACCTGGATACCAAAAAAGAGCCACGAAAATACTTTTCCGCCGCTGGAAGCCTCTGTTCCCGTGAGATCCAATCTTGGAGCCTTTTCCGGTAATCTGCCGGAGGGGGATTCGATCACGGAGGGCATCTACATCAACTCCATTGCCCCTCCGATGATGCGTGAGTAGTTTATCACAGACCTTCGGGTCCATAGCTAGTAGCTAGATGGCTTCTTCTCTCTATTTGCTCTTCAATACCATGTTCTTCATGATCTTCATGGAGATCTATCCGATGTAATACTCTTTTGCGGTGTGTTTGTCGAGATCCGATGAATTGTGGGTTTATGTTCAGATTATCTATGAATATTATTTGAGTCTTTTCTGAATTCTTATATGCATGATTTCATATCTTTGCAAGTCTCTTCGAGTTATTGGTTTGGTTTGCCAACTAGATTGGTAATTCTTGCAATGGGAGAAGTGCTTAGTTTTGGGTTCAATCTTGCGGTGTCCTCGCCCAGTGACAAAGTAGGGGTAGCGAGGCACGTATTGTATTGTTGCCATCGAGGATAAAAAGATGGGGTTTTCATCATATTGCTTGAGTTTATCTCTCTACATCATGCCATCTTACCTAATGCGTTACTCTGTTCTTCATGAACTTAATACTCTAGATGCAGGCAGGAGTCGGTCGATGTGTGGAGTAATAGTAGTAGATGCAGAATCGTTTCGGTCTACTTGACATGGACGTGATTCCTATATGCATAATCATTGCCTTGGATATCTTCATAACTATTCGCTTTTCTATCAATTGCTCGACAGTAATTTGTTCACCCACCGTATTATTTGCCATCATGAGAGAAGCCTCTAGTGAAACCTATGGCCCCCGGGTCTATTTTCCATCTTATACTTTTAGATCTAAAACCAAAAATACCAAAAATACCTTGCTGCATTATTTTTACTTTTGTTTTACTTTCCGTTCAAGCAATCTATCATATCTATCTCTATCAGATCTCATCTTTGCAAGTAACCGTGAAGGGATGGACAACCCCTTTATAGCGTTGGGTGCAAGTGTTGATTCTTTGTGTAGGTAAATCTATTGGGGACTTGCTTGTATCTCCTACTGGATTGATACCTTGGTTCTCAACAACTGCGGGAAATACTTATCTACTTTGCTGCATCACCCTTTCCTCTTCAAGGGAAAACCAACGCCTGCTCGAGAAGTAGCAGAGTTCGTCGCCGATTCATGGGGAAAGCTTGTTTGGATGGAACCCTCAGTTCTCATGGAGGAGCCCGCAGATCCCGACGCGTCGACGCCTGGAGCGTCGGGCCCCACCTCTGAGGTGGCCTTTCCCCCCGGGCTATCTAGAACGCCCAACCCAGTCGTTGTGCTCGGACCCGTCGTGGCCGAACATAACCTGGATTCGCTTTCAAGCGACTCCGGAACCACGACGCTGCGGATTGACCCCGCGTGCTTCGACAACACGCGCCCCACCGATGCCTCGTCTTTAAATGAGCTATTCGATTGGATTCAAACCATGGGCATGACCGACGACCAGACCCCGATCTATGACCGGATCGGGCTTAAACCCAACGATAGGGAGATTCGCACCCCCTCGATCACTCACCTAGTCACCACCGTCGAGTGTCCGGCTGGAGGTTTGTCCCCCCAATGACTTGAATTAAAGACGGTTTATACCCCAGTTTTTGATCATCAGGACCTCGTCTGTAACCCGGATCCTGGAGTTCGCTCCGGGAATAGTTCGGGATCGGTCCCCGATCCAGCACGCAACTCAAACCCCGTTATTCCGGACTCACATCAGGGTGCGGAACCAAAAAATTTCCCACCCACCACCCAAGTCGAGCACTCAAGCATCGTAGGAGAGTCTAAGTCTTCGGACTTACGGGGTGTAAAACAATTACCAGGGGAGTCGGTTCATCATTTTTGGGCTAGACTCCTCCTTGTTAGAGACAGAGTACCATGCTCTAATGACCAGGAGATAATGGCAACCTTCAGACGCAATTGTCATGATGAAGGGATCCTCAATGCCCTATCCCGTCGACACATTCGCGGCTTCACCGAGCTATCGGATCTGGTACAAAAATACTGTGCCATGGAGAGCACCTGGCAAGTGATACGTCTCCAACGTATCTATAATTTATGAAGTATTCTTGCCATGTTTACAATAATTTTATATGATTTTGGTATGATTTTATAAGAACTAACCCGGACTGACACTGTTTTCAGCAGAACTACCATGGTGTCGTTTTTTGTGCAGAAATAAAAGTTCTCGGAATGGGCTGAAAATTTACGGAGAATATTTTTGGAAAATATAAAAAATACTGGAGCAAAAATATACCAAAGAGGAGTCCCGAGGTAGCTACAAGCCTAGGGGGCGTGCCCCCCCTAGGGCGCGCCCCCCTGGCTTGTGGGTCCCTCGGGAGTCCCGAGGCTGCCACAAACCTATATCTACCATCCATATTACACTTGTATCACCATCTCTTCGCCAAACTAGTGCACGTATACAATTTACCATTGTATTGGGTGTGTTGGGGACACAAGAAACTCTTTGTTATTTGGCTGCAGGGTTGTTTGAGAGAGACCATCTTCATCCTACGCCTCCCACGGATTGATAAACCTTAGGTCATCCACTTGAGGGAAATTTGCTACTGTCCTACAAAACTCTGCGCTTGGAGGCCCAACACGAGTCTACAAGAAGAAGGTTGCGTAGTAGACATCAAGCTCTTTTCTGGCGCCGTTGCCGGGGAGGTGAGTGCTTGAAGGTATATCTTTAGATCTCGCAATTAAATCTTTTAGTTTCTTGTTTTTCACTAGTTTGGTTTTATAAAATAAAACTACAAAAAAATGGAGTTTAGGTTGCATCATTTGTATCATCTTTATAATGTCTTTCGTGAAAATAAGGATTCCGAAAATTGTGCTCAATTGGTAGAGGAAGAAATTATGAAAATACTTAATGAGAATTCTTTGAATGATGAGCATGATTGCAATGTTGCTAGTATGAATTCTCTGAATATCCATGATGCTAATGATATGCAAAGCCACAAGCTTGGGGATGCTATGTTTTATGAAGATGATATTTTTAGTCCCCCAAGTTTTGATGAGGAAATTTATTATGATGATGGCATGCCTCCTATCTATGATGATTCTGGTGATGACATGTATGCTATAAATAGTGATAGTAACCATGAAACTTGTCATCATGATTTTAATATTCAAAGTGGTTATGTCAATCAAGTATCTCATGATAGTAATTTTGTTGAGTTTTCTCCCACTATTATGAATGAGAAGAAAATTGCTTATGTGGAGAGTGACAAATTTTCTATGCTTGTGGATCATGAAGATAATGCTTTATGTGATAGTTATGTTGTGAAATTCCTTCATGATGCTACTGAAAATTATTATGAGGGAGGAACATATGCTTGTAGGAATTGCAATAATATCAAGTTTCCTCTCTATGTGTTCAAAGTTTTGAAGTTATGCTTGTTTTGCCTTCCTATGCTAGTTAATTCTTGCTCCCATAAATTGTTTGCTCACAAAATCCCTATGCATAGGAAGTGGGTTAGACTTAAATGTTCTTTCCATGAGATTCATGATGCTCTTTTGCATGTTTCAACTACTATTCTTATATGAGCATCATTGAAATCATCATGCCTAGCTAAAAGGCATTAAAGAAAAGCACTTGTTGGGAGACAACCCAACACTTTTACTTTCTGTTTTTGTGTGTTAACATGATTAAGCTACTGTAGTAATCATGTTTTGTGCCTTGTATTTCAATAAAGTGCCAAGTAAAGCCTTTGGGATGACTCACAAGATGAGTAGAATTGATGCTGAACCAAAACAGAAACTTTTGACTCCAGTACAGGAATATTCATTTTTTACTGGAGCGCGATAATGATCTGAAATTTTTACACAGTCTTGATATACAAATTCTTCAGGTTTTACTAATTTTTCAGAATTTTTAGAGACAGGGAAGTATGGTTACGCTACAGATCTTCACAGACTGTTCTGTTTTTGACAGATTCTGTTTTGCATGCATAGTTTGCTTGTTTTAGTGTTTCCATAGCTTATATTTAGTGGTATAATTTACGGGAATGGTATAATACAGTAGTTATCATGTGGGAACAATTCTGAATCTTGTCTTGAGAGTACCTAAGTGAATGATCTATCTTTATTATACTAACCCATCTCACGAAGTTCCGTTAAGTTTTGTGTGATTGAAGTTTTCAAGTTTTGGGTGAGACACCGATATGAGGAGAATAAGGAGTGACAAGAACCTAAGCTTGGGGATGCCCAAGGAACCCCCAAGGTAATATTCAAGGAAGACTCAAGCGTCTAAGCTTGGGGATGCCCCGGAAGGCATCCCCTCTTTCATCTTCAACACTATCGGTATATCTTACTTGGAGCTATATTTTTATTCGTCACATAATATGAGTTTTGCTTGGAGCGTCATTTTATTTTCTTGTTCTCTGTTAGGTGTCATTTATAATCTTGTTTTTCAATAAAAAGTTCCATGAATTGCCTTAGGATGCTTGCATTGCATGTTTGATGTGTGCTGTGTAAAAAAAAACAGAAACTTTTGCTATAGTGTTTGAATTTTCATATTTTACTGGAACGTGGAACGTTTCTGAAATTTTTACACAGTGTTGTCATATAAATTATTTAGCATGTCCTAAATTTCATAATTTGTTGATTTACGGAAGTACACTGTTTTCATAAATTGCTACAGACTGTTCTGTTTGGACAGATTGCTGTCATAGTTTTGTTATCTACTTATCCTATAGTTTCCATAGCCTATATTGGTAGATATAAATTGTGGAGATGATAGTAAACAGTAGATGATGTTTGAAAATTATTGTGCATCTTGTCTTTGCAGTACATAAAGAGTTGATTTATTATTATGTGTACTAACCTATCTCACGAGTTTTTTTCGAGTTTTGTGTGGATGAAGTTTTTGAGAATAGGTGAAACCATGATATGAGAGGATTGAACGAGATACAAAAGCTCAAGCTTGGGGATGCCCAAGGCACCCCAAGTAAATATTTCAAGAAGTCTCAAGCATCTAAGCTTGGGGATGCTACGCATCCCACCTCTCTTCATCAACAATTATCGGTTAGCCTATGTTGAGCCTAAATTTTTATTCGTTCACATGATGCGTGCTATTCTTGGAGTGCTATTTTTATTTTGCTTGATGTTTAATAAAATACTTAAGATCTGAAATTCTTAGATGAGAGAGTCTTCACATAGTTATTTAATTGTTGACTATGCATTGATCTTCACTTATATCTTTTTGGAGTAGTTTGTCATTCACTCTCGTGCTTCACTTATATCCTATGAGTAAATGGTTGAATGAATTGAATATCATAAATCTGAAATAAAAAATGCTTCATATACTTATCCCATGGGGAGTAATGACTTCACACATAATAAGTATAGGTGGTAAAATTTATTGAAAGTTAGCAAACACCGCATTGGTCAGTTGAACAATTCATGAAAGAATATTGAAGGAAGAGAGATTCCACATATAAATATACTATCTTGGACATCTTCTATGATTGTGAGCTCATTAATTATTTTCAAACTCGAGCAAATTAGTTAAAATTGGACAAGGAAGACAACTTAATGAGTTATGTTTGGGTATATTTGTATAGAAGTTATATTGTTATGGATCCTCCAACATGTGGTGCTTGCTTCCACCTCTTACTAGCCAAAACTTCCGCACCAAGTAGAAATACTACTTGTGCATCCAAACACCCTTAAACTAGTTTTGCCATGAGAGTCCACTATACCTACCTATGGATTGAGTAAGATCCTTCAAGTAAGTTGTCATCGGTGCAAAAAAGCAATAAAAATTGCTCCTAAATATGTATGATCTTTTATCATAAGGGAAAATAAGCGTTGTACGAACTTGTGATGGTAAAGAAATAAAAGCGACAGACTGCATAATAAAGGTTGCTATCACAAAGGGAAATACAACGTGACGTTCCTTTGCATTAAGGGTTTGCGCATCCAAAAACAAAAAGCGCATGACAACCTCTGCTTCCCTCTGCGAAGGGCCTATCTTTTACTTTCTAGTACTTACCTTTATGCAAGAGTCATGGTGATCTTCACCACTTCCTATATTTCGCCTTTTTCTTTTGGCAAGCGTCATGTGTTGGGGAATGATCTAGACATATATATTCACACAAATATATTTGATCATGAATTATTATTGTTGACAATTATCTATATGATAAATAAGTTGGGAGGCGAAACATTAAGCCCCTATCTTTTTCTGTGTTCGATGGATGCTATTTGTTCTCAAAATATGCTTTGAGTGTCAATAATCATGGAATACTATATGATAGTTGAGTATGTGGAATTTGCTAAATCAAAGCTCTTACATAGACCCTTCCTGAAAATAAGATGAATTGCAATTGTTCGACGACTAGGAAAATGGTTTGTTAGTTTTCAAGAAACTTTCTGGTCTATACTTTAACATGTGAAAAGCTTGTTACTTGATCATGAGAAGTTTTATTAGATGAGCTACTGTTTATGGTTTATATTGATGCTAGAAAAAGTGATTGGAATTATCATTGATCAAACTTGTGCACTTGCTAGCATTCACACATCATAAATTATTTCTTTTATCATTTACCTACTCGAGGACGAGCAAGAATTAAGCTTGGGGATGCTGATACGTCTCCAACGTAACTATAATTTATGAACTATTCATGCCATGTTTACAATAATTTTATATGATTTTGGTATGATTTTATTAGAACTAACCCGGACTGACGTTGTTTTCAGCAGAACTACCATGGTGTCGTTTTTTGCGCAGAAATAAAAGTTCTCGGAATGGGCTGAAAATTTACGGAGAATATTTTTGAAAAATATAAAAAATACTGGAGCAAAATGATACCGGGGAGGAGTCCCGAGGCAGACACAAGCCTAGGGGGCGCCCCCCTAGGGCGCGCCCCCCTGGCTTGTGGCCCCCTCGGGAACCCCCTTGACGTGAGACCGACGCCAAAAATTCCTATAAATACGAAAACCCGGAGAAAGAAACCTAGATCGGGAGTTCCGCCGTCGCAAGCCTCTGTAGCCACGAAAAACCAATTGGGAGCCCATTCCGGCAGCCTGTCGGAGGGGGAAACCATCACCGGAGGCCATCTTCATCATCCCGGCGGTCTCCATGACGAGGAGGGGGTAGTTCACTCTCGGGGATGAGGGTATGTACCAGTAGCTATGTGTTTGATCTCTCTCTCTTGTGTTCTTGAGATGACACGATCTTGATGTACCACGAGCTTTATTAATATAGATGAATCATATGGAGTTTTCCCCTCTCTATCTTCTTGTGATGAATTGAGTTTTCCCTTTGAAGTTTTCTTATTGGATTGAGTCTTTAAAGGATTTGAGAACACTTGATGTATGTCTTGCGATGGGATATCCGTGGTGACAATGGGATGTCCTATTGATCCACTTGATGTATGTTTTGGTGATCAACTTGCGGGTTCCGTGACCTTGGGAATCTATGCATAGGGGTTGGCACACGTTTTCGTCTTGACTCTCCGGTAGAAACTTTGGGGCACTCTTTGAAGTTCTTTGTGTTGGATTGAACATGATGAATCTGAAATTGTGTGATGCATATCGTATAACCAAGCCCGTGGGTACTCGTGGTGACATTGGAGTATCTAGGTGACATTAGGGTTTTGGTTGATGTGTATCTTAAGGTGTTATTTTAGTACGAACTCTAGGGCAGTTCGTGACACTTATAGGGATAGCTCATACGATTGATCGGAAAAGATAACTTTGAGGTGGTTTCGTACCCTACAATAATTTCTTCGTTTGTTCTCCGCTATTTGTGACTTTGGACTGAACTCTTTGTCGCACGTGAGGGATTTACATATGATTCAACTATGGCAGTATTGTTGAGAGAACTTGCACTAGTGAAAGTATGAACCCTAGGCCTTGTTTTCAAGCATTGCAATACCGTTTTTTCTCACTTTTGTTACTTGCTACCTTGCTGTTTATATATTTTCAGATTACAAAAACCTATATCTACCATCCATATTACACTTGTATCACCATCTCTTCGCCGAACTAGTGCACCTATACAAGTTACCATTGTATTGGGTGTGTTGGGGACACAAGAGACTCTTTGTTATTTGGTTGCAGGGTTGTTTGAGAGAGACCATCTTCATCCTACGCCTCCCACGGATTGATAAACCTTAGGTCATCCACTTGAGGGAAATTTGCTACTGTCCTACAAAACTCTGCGCTTGGAGGCCCAACACGAGTCTACAAGAAGAAGGTTGCGTAGTAGACATCAGCAAGCCGAACGGCTACTTTTGGAATTAGACTTTACCGAACACCCTAGAGGAGATTGGAAAAAGCGGATACCTCCGAAGCGGCTAGCCAAACATGAACCCGCCGAAAAGAGAAATAGACCCCCTACGGGGGCCTGAACTGTCCTTGACGGACTATTGGACAAGCTATGCCCTATACATTCCGTATTGCTGAGCACAAGCCCGACTCACAGCCTCAGAGCTTGCTGGGTTGTCAGGCAGGTCGCAAAAAGTGGAGAGGCCATCCTCAAGGCACTACCGCCGAACAGGCGCTCCACAACGCCACCAGAATACAGTGCTGAAGTCCTGACGATCTACGAAATGTTCCCCTCTAGGAACAAGAGGAAAAGAGCTCTTAGAGAACTCGAACAGGTCTACCATGTGGCGGCAACAAGTTCATGGGCAGACATACCCATCACCTTCGGAGATACTGACCAACCAACCATCCATCCCGGTCGAACACCGGCCGCACTGGTCCTAAACCCCATCGTCGATGGTTTCAGGCTACAGAAGGTGCTAATGGATGGTGGCAGTGGTTTGAACCTCATCTACGAAGACACCCTGGAAAAAATGCAGTTCGACCGATCTCGCATCGAGCACAGCAACACAACCTTCCAGGGGATCATCCCTGGGAAAGAGGTGCGTTGTTCAGGACGTATCACCCTGGACGTAGTGTTCGGCACGCCCGAAAACTACCGATCTGAAGAACTTCTCTTCCATATCGTGCCCTTCCCAGTGGCTACCACGCCCTGTTGGGACATGACGCCTTCACAAAATTCCAGGCTATACCCCATTAAGGGTATATGAAGCTCAAGATGCCAGGCCCAAACGGGGTAATCACAATCGCCAGTGATCCGAATATAGCCCTTCGAGCTGAGAACAAAACAGCTGCGCTCGCCCTCGAGGCACTAGCGGAGACCTTTGCTGCAGAGGAATTGACCGCACTCCGGTCAACAGTGGACAAGGACGACGTGATCCTTAGCAAAAGGCCCAAACCCACGTCCTTTAAACCTGCAGAAGAAATTGTTAAATTTCAGGTACACCCAACGGACCCTAATAAGACAGCGTCCATCGAAGCTCAGCTGGACCCCATGGTGGACGAGGCGTTACGAGCATTCTTACGAGAAAACTGGGACATCTTCGCCTGGCATCCTTCCGATATGCCAGGAATCCCACGGCGGCTGGCAGAACATAGTCCGAATATAATCCCGGGCTTCAAACCAGTCAAACAGACTTTACGCCGTTTTTCAGAGCCTAAACGACAAGCTATGCGTGAAGAACTAGCCAAATTGCTAGAGGCCGGATTCATACGAGAGATCAAGCACCCCGAATGGTTGGCAAACCTGGTGATGGTGCCAAAGAAAGACAAATCCTGGCGGCTGTGCGTCGACTTCAAAGACCTTAACAAGGCCTGCCCTAAGGACCCTTTCCCCTTACCATGCATAGACCAGATTATTGACGCCACAGCCGGACACGACTCATTGTGCTTCCTTGATGCTTACTCCGGATACCATCAGATCAAAATGAAGGAATCCGATCAAGCTGCAACCGCATTCATCACCCCCTACGGGCCATTTTGCTTCAACACAATGCCTTTCGGGCTAAAAACGCTGGGGCTACGTACCAGCGCATGATCCAGACTTGTCTCGAAAAATAGGTTGGTAAAACAGTCGAGGCATACGTGGACGACGTGGTCATTAAAACTAAACACGTCAGCCAGTTGATCGACGACCTAAGGCAAACCTTTGCCAGCTTACGTGAGTACGATATACGACTCAATCCGGAGAAATGTGTCTTCGGAGTTCCCGCTGGTAAACTTCTCGGATTCATTGTTTCCCATAGAGGAATAGAAGCGAATCCGGCTAAGATCCGCGCCCTATCAGAACTTGCAATTCCCACAGAGCTAAAGCATGTCCAAAAGTTGGCGGGTTGCATGGCGGCGTTAAGCCGCTTTATTTCCCGTCTCGGTGAAAAGGCTTTACCGCTCTACAGGTTGCTGAAACGGACCAACAATTTCGAATGGACCGATGAAGCAGCTGCTGCGTTAGAGGAAATTAAAACACTGCTAGCAAGCAACCCCATACTCACAGCACCGGTGAACCAATGTTATTGTACATATCGGCCGCCAACCAAGTGGTCAGCGCAGTGCTCGTCGTCGAACGAGAGGAGGAGGGTCACAAATTCCGGATACAGAAACCGGTCTACTATGTGTCAGAAGTGCTAACGCAATGCAAGTCCATATACCCGCATTACCAGAAGATAGCCTATACAGTATTTATGGCATCACGGAAACTAAGACACTACTTTCAAGAGTGTTCGGTCACAGTGGCATCCGAAGTACCCCTGAATGATATAATAAATAATAGGGACGCCACCGGACGCATAGCCAAATGGGCCATTGAACTCCTTCCTTTCGAAATCGCCTATAAGCCACGACGAGCTATTAAATCTCAGGTGTTGGTAGGTTTCCTCGCCGAATGGACAGAGGCCGAGCACCCCAGGGAATATAGTACATACTCCCATTGGACGATGTACTTCGACGGATCCAAAACATTGGCCGGACTGGGGGCTGGAGTTATTCTCACATCCCCCACAGGCGACAACGTCTGATACGTGTTGCAAATTATGTACGCCGATTCCAACAATGCAACCGAATATGAAGCACTTTTACACGGTCTTCGGATGGCAGCTTCCATGGGTATACAACGGCTGGAGGTACGGGGAGACTCCAACTTGGCCATCTCTCAAATCAATGGCGAATTCGATGCCAAAAACCCAAAGATGGTGGCATATAGAAACGCCGTCCTTAAAATATCCGCACGGTTCGAGGGGCTGGAATTCCATCATGTCGCTAGAGACAACAACCAGGCCGCTGACATACTGGCCCGCATGGGGGCCAAACACGACCCTGTCCCAAAAACACTTTCCTTGAATGGCTCTTCAAGCCATCGGTCGTTTGGCAGGACGACAATAAGGGTGCCGGATCCATCAGCGCGGAAGAGGTTGTTCCCCCTATAAATGAACCAGATGACCAAATCATCGGCGACTCCGTAATAGACGAAACACCTTCGGCTCATGAGGTCATGGCAGTAATTGCACCATGGACCGAGCCCTTCCTCGCCTACCTTCTTTGCCAAGAAC
Source organism: Elymus sibiricus (assembly GCA_039707655.1). Taxonomy (NCBI): domain Eukaryota; kingdom Viridiplantae; phylum Streptophyta; class Magnoliopsida; order Poales; family Poaceae; genus Elymus; species Elymus sibiricus. Next base: position 315,176,660 of record CM077673.1, read on the forward strand.
TCCCCGATGATCAAACAGAGGCAAGATGAATAATTCGGCGATCCAAGGCCTATAAAGTCCACGAGGGTGAGTTATACAAGAAAAGCACCACCGGAGTACTCCAGCTGTGCATATCTGAGGAAGAAGGAAGGCAGCTTTTGGCCGAAGTCCACGCAGGAATGGGCGGCCATCACACCGCGGCAAGGGCCTTAGTAAGCAAGGCCTTTCGGGCTGGTTTCTTCTGGCCCACCGCTCGAGCAGACGCCCAGTCACTTGTCCAGCATTGCGTGGGCTGTCAACTGTTTGCAAATCAAAGCCACATGCCCCCAACAGCTCTCCGGACTATTCCGATTACCTGGCCTTTCGCGGTCTGTGGGGCTGGATATGGTCGGACCACTTAAAGGGGGGACGAAAAAGAATAAATATCTGCTGGTCATGGGTGAAAAGTTCACCAAATGGATCGAAGCAAAACCTGTCAAATCAGCCAAGTCCGGACCAGTGGTCGACTTTATATCCAGCGTGGTACACCGTTACGGCGTCCCCCACAGTATAATAATGGACAATGGATCCAAGTTCACCGCCCAAGAGGTAAAAGACTGGTGTACAAAGATGGGCATCAAGCTCGATTACGCATCGGTGTATCACCCGTAGACTAATGGACAAGTCGAACGGGCCAACGAACTCATCATAAGTGGTATTAAACCACGTCTAGTCCGATCTCTTCATGAGTCCGACTACCATTGGGTGGAGGAGCTTGACTCCGTTCTGTGGGGCCTGCGTACCACCCCGAATCGATCAACGGGATACACACCGTTCTTCATGGTCTACGGAGCAGAAGCAGTCCTCCCTTGTGATATTATTCACGATGCACCAAGGGTGCGCATGTACGAAGAAAAGGAGGCCAAGTTAGATCGGCAGGACGACTTGGACTCCTTAGAAGGAGAGCGCGACATAGCTCGGGCTCGCTCTACTTTTTATCAACAGCAGGCCCGGCGTTACCAAAGCAGGGAGGTTAGGGCAAAAGTGTATAATGTGGGTGAACTCGTCTTACGGCTCCCCGAGAAGCAAAAGCATAAACTCAATCCCAAATGGGAGGGCCCCTTCATAATCGACGAAGTACTCGCAGGAGGGGCTTATCGTCTTCGAAGCCCGCCAGATAACCGCCTCGAACCACACCCATGGAACGCAGCTCGTCTTCGGCGTTTTTACGGCTAAACCGGTGTCGTCGTACTTTTTACCCTCCTTTTTCTTTTCTTTCTTTTCACTTTCCTTCCCTTCCACCTTGATGTTTGGCAGGTTCGGATTTTTTCTCTCCCCAAGTCTATGTTTGGCTAAACCGAGCTTGTGTTAAGTCTTTCGGCATACATCCTCAAATGTTAGACCCGAATAAAACACCTGGGGGCTTCTTCCCGAAGCCGGTGATTATATATTTTAAGCATCTATTCACATTTCCTGGGTATGCATGTTTCCCTTGTCGATTTTAAGCCATTATATGCATCAATTCAAACTAGGATTTTCGCCAAGCTGGGTTGCCTCGCTCTTGTGTTTACCCTCTACGTTCCTGATTGTTTGGCTAGAGGGTAAAGGGAGCACCTCTGCGATTGCTATGACTGGGTTATCCGGATACGTACCTCAGACGGGTGAAGCCAAAAGCTAGCTATCCTTAGTAGAAAATTGGTCGGCTATGACGGAAGCAACAAATAAAATTATGGTTGTTATTACCATTACTCGAGCTTCTTTTCTCAACAAGGCCATTAGTCGCATACTAGCAGTATACGGCCTTACTATCCACGATTTACGTAGCAACCTAAAGGAAGGCACCGATAGAGGAACTATTTTCTTTGGAAGATGTTTCTTACGCTAAGCAGTAATATAACATATCTCCATGTGCTTCTTCTGTCTGTTCGCACCAAATGGCCGGATTGCCTAGTTCCTCGAAAGAATTCCCTCTTATCAAGGGATACTTTATACGGGACACTCCCAAGCTCTTCGCGCGGGAGGTCGAAGTTGATGGCCGGTTAATACAAAGTTTACAACACAGACAGAGCACTTTTTTGATTTAAAGTACATAGTTACATAAAATCACACATCTGGCTGCCGGTCAAGATTGTCTATTAAGGCATCCAGGGCGCAATCTTCCTGCGAGAGACGAGCGGCAGGCATCACTTGGTCGTACACCAAGTGAAGTGGGACTTCTTGCCCATCAGGCCCTGCTGGCCCATCCCGAGCCATATGCTCGGGGTTAAGACCGGTATAACGGGTCTTGATCATCGCCCACGCCTCTCGTGCTCCCTCCCGGCAGGCCCATGTCTTCCATGGCTCGAACCGACTCCGGGCTTCCTTGAACCGATCGGCTAGTTCGGTCATCCCTTCCGGAGGCTTCTCGGCAGGCCATAGCGCTTTTATCATGCTCCTCATAGCCTTCCGAGCCCGCTCATGCATTGCGGACAGTTCCTTCAGAAGCCTCCCCCGGTAGGAGCCGATCACTTCTTCAGGCCGCCCGGTTAGGAGACCTATACATGAGACAAGGCATGTCCATTACACTTCATGTAGGAGAGATACCCTTCGACATGGTAATCACACTTACCAAACATGCCCCTCTGTAATTTCTGGTTCTCTTCTTGGGTCTGGGCCAATTGAGTCTTTAAACTCTCAATTTCTTCGGCCTGCTGCTTGTTTTCCGCCTGGAGGCGTTTCATCTCCTCCAGGTTTCGTTGCAACGAAAGGCAGCCGGCCTCATACTGGGACTCGGCGTACCTCTGAGATTCTCGGGCTGCATCTAAATCTTTTTGCAACTGCCCTATAGATTCAGCTGCTAAAAAGTACCCTCGGGTCAGCATGGGATTATATACTAAGATCAGCAGAATAGATATACTCACCATGCGCCTCCCGGGTAAAATTCTTCACTTGTTCAAGTTCGGCCTTCACGGCTTCCACCTGTGTTCGGCTCGCCTCCAATTCATTGGCCAATTGCTCGTTCTGCTTCCTTGAGGCCTGCATCATCCATAAAAAAATATGCAGATCCTTAACTCGGTCGTCCCGACCAATTCAAGGCTCAGGGGCTACTGGGTTTACATATGTGTCCGGATTCTCAAAATCAATCACTCACCTTCAGGCTGGATTATATCAGTTTAATGGCTTCCCCAAGCCCAGCTCGGGCAGCTCTGATGTGTGCGTCTGCTGAGCATAGAGGATTGAACTCTTGTTCGGAAAACGCCGGGTGGCACAGGGTTTCTCGTCGCCGCCGATGGTTCATCGCGCTCTCTACTTCGGATTTAGTGACTGATACCGTGTCCCCAGAGTTTCAGGGGCCGGATTGACCACAGGGGCCTCCGCGGCAGGTTCAGCATGAGCAGAAGATCTTGATTCATGAGTGTTGTCAGGCATCCCGGCAACGTCCTCGGCAAAAGATGGTTGTACTCGTTTCCTGAGTATTTCGACATAAGATCTTCTGTGAGATCCTATCGATCATAATAATAATAGATTAAGCGGCCGAACGAAGTAGCTTTTGGTTGAACGAGTGGTCAGCGCCGTTGCCACGACCGGCTCACATGAAGGACTCCTGTTGATGCCTGGTCCGGGCATTGTGCTGTAGCCGACGTTCATCGCGAGGACCGACGACGCTTGGGAGCGGAAACCGACATATTTGGGTCAACGGAGGACGTTTGCCTTTTACGGGAAGAATTTTTCTTCTTGCTTGTAGTGGAGGAAGGGAGTGATCCGGGGTGATCGGCTATGATAGTCACCTTGGATCGATCAAGGCTCTCTTGGTAAAAGACCCCGTCTTCGTACTCAATTGACAGCTCCGGATCGTCATGGAATTCTGGATCGTCATCACGAGAGTAGTTCTCTGGTTGGGGGGCTGGACAGTTGACTGTCTCGACAATTCTCTGATGAGTTGCTGAAAAGTTGTCTGTAACCAGGAACACGGCTAATCATGATCAGTTTTATACACTCTGCAGAGGTTTGTGCACTTTACCCGTGATTCCCAATCACACCTTCCTGCGACTGCACTTCACTTGTGAAGTACCTTGGTAGATCAAGACGAGACTTTTGGGAAGCAGTCGCCTCTCAGAAATGACAGACCCAGTCCAACATACATGCAAGGACTACATTTTTCGGTCTGCTGCAGGAGGGTTCCCACAACTTACTTGGTCGAGACAGAGCCCATATTGTCTCACGGTCACACATGGAAGCTACTCAACTTTGAAACCATACAATCTTTTTGATACCTGGGTGGCATTCCCCACCAATGACTACACTCTGATGACCCAATCAAAGCCAGTCCACCCAAATTGATTCATTAATTAAGTAGTGGTCAAGTAATCAACCATGATTTTGTATGGTGGAATAATAATTAATTTTTTCCAATCCATGTTATAGAAGCTAAGCATCTACTCGTTGGTTAGAAGGTAAGTGTATAATGGACCTATAATCATTCTATTGGGTTCTGTCAAGAACAAAGTTAAATTCTATAAGGGATTCCTAGTTGAAAACAATTACAATGCAAGAAAATATAGGTTATGATCAAAGGTTCCACTTGCCTATATTTACGATTCTTTAGTTTCACAATTCTTGATCAACAATCTATCGTAAGTAAGAACATTCATGAACAACCATACAATACAAACAATAAACAACAAGTGTTGTGCATGGTGTTAGTGTCATTGTGTTGTGAGATCATGTGTGAGGGTCAACTCATAAGAGTTTGGAAAACAACATAGTGGTTGTCACCTGGAACACATGTGACATAAGGGTTCACATGCAAGTTTCAAAATTGGTTCATCACATAAGGAGTATGTGATGTCAAGTTGTGGTTGTCAGATCCAATCAAGGAATCATAACAACAGAGTCATGGTCTATGAATCTTGGATAGCCAAGTTCATTTTCAAATTTGAATAACAATTCTAACTTGTTGACCTTTCATGAGCTTGAATATACTAAGGTCTGAAAATGATAACTTGGTCTAGCTTCCAACTCAATTTGGATTTGAATTAGGGTTCATCTTATTTGAACACAAATTGAATAAGTTCACAATTTAATTTGGTTTCACCAAGTTGAATTGAATTATGAATTATTTCATAATTGACTAAGTTAGTTCAACCTAACCCAATTTAATTTAATTGTCTTCCTAAAGTCAAATAAAAATCCAATAATTACTAAGGCAAATTGTTAAATAAGTTTTAAACTAAAGTCAATTATAATCAAATATAATTACTATAGCTTATTTGTTTGAGTTTATTTTAATTAAAGTCAAATACAAATCCCAGAATAATTACTAAGGTTCAAATAGATTTCAAACTAGATTGGGTTTGAACTAAATTAGTTTGAGTTCTTCTTTCCCTAATTGACAATTATTAATTCCAAAACAATTACTAGGTTTAATTTGATGTATTAAACCATATTGAAATAGTTTTATTAAAATTAAACCTAGGGTTTAAAATTATAATCAAACTAGGTTGAAATTCATCTATTATTTAAATTACCTAAAGTCAAATAAAAATCCAAAATTATTTACTAAAGTTTATTTTATGTTTCTGAACTAGTTACAACATAATTGTTTATTAAACAATTTTTAATTCAAGGTTAAACATTTCTATTTGGATTACTGCTACTGTTTATACTATATTCAAATTCTATTTTTAAGTTATCTTTAAAATTAGATTATACTGGCTAAGACGAAGGTATATTTTAGTAGGTTCACTTTGCAAAAAGAATCATTTAATTCAAATTTATAAATTGCAAGTTATGAACTATTAAAATCTAAATTCATTATGTTTGAATTTGAATTTGAATTATTCAAATTCTAAATTTTATTGGTCTATGTGAAAGTGCATTTCATCAGGGTCATTTTGCAAAATGTTTCATTATAGTTGGATTAACAGAATAAAAGTTATGATTGTTTTAGTATCGAGGTTTTTCTTTTGCAAAATTTCCATTAATTCGAATTAAACCAAATTTCCTGTGGTTAATGTTTTCGATAAGGTTGTGACATGGCGCGTTCTTGTTGGCCCGTATCGGTTCGTTTTAAGTTAACTAATGTGGTGCGTGCGATCTGGATCTAACGGCTACGATTAGATCGGGGAGGAGGCTCACCGACTAGGTCATCGAAATCCTGCCGGAACTTCACTGGAAAACGTGGGCATGGCGGCGCATAGCTTGGGGAATTGTCGGGACCGGCGCTCCCGTGGTTGTTTGGTTTCGAGGAGGGCTCGGCTGGACGTGGTGCTGCACAACAAGGGCGATGGTGGTGGTAAACGACCTCGGGGACGACGGTAGCGACGGCTGCGAGCTCGCCGGAGTTGGCCAAGGCGGCGGAGCTCTCGGGCATGGTTGATGTGCTCCAAATCAAGTGCCTGCAAATGCACAGACGGGTCAGTTGGTGCGCGCGGACGGAGAGAGTGCAACGGACAAGGTGGGACGCGCGAGTTGTGGCTTACCTCCCCGGAGTCGAGCTCGCCGCAACCATTGACTTTAGGTTTCGTTGGTCGGGGTGTTCCATGGGGCTTCAGGCTCGGTGGCGGTGTCTGGTAGGTTTGACGTGGTACGCTGGGTCAGTTGGTGGTAGGAGATGGTCGAGTGGGCGGCTCTGGTGGTCGAAATCGTGCCGACGACAATCTAGGTCAGTGCGGCAAAGACGTGCTCGCAGCGAAGTGGCCTGCCGGCGTCGGACTTGATTGAGCAAGGCAAAGAACGTGGTGAGGCGGGGAGCTTCTTAGAGACAAGGCGACCGGGCTCGTGAGTAGTCGTGGCCGCGCGAACGTGGAGGTGTGTGTGAGGTCGTGCTCGGGGGCGTGTGCAACGTGGGCGAGTGGGAGGTTGTGGGAAGAGGGGACGACCCTAACGTTCGGGCCTCGACTGTCAGCAAGAGGAGGAGAGAGGGAGGGTGAGGAGCGAGCAAGGCTGGCGCGCGCGTCGCTGGGCCACTAGCTGGGCCTGCTCGCTAGGCTTCTTTTTTTCCAATTTTTTGTTTCTGTTTTGTCTTTTTCTTTTCAAATTTGTTTTGAATTTGAACTTTCTTCAAACAGAGACTAATTTCTAGATTCCAAATGAATATTCACAAAATGTTGCACATTTTCTTTGGGCGCTTCGGGCATATATTTTCTGGACTAATATTTTCGTTTTGAATTTGAATTTGGTTTCAAAACCAAATATGTTTCAAATCCAATTTTGCAAAATGGCAGGGGGTCTAGGTCATCATTTGGACTTGTGGAATCCATTTTCCTGCAAAATTTCATGAAATTCCCTCTTGATCTAAATTGATTTCAACATGAATCCAACTCAATTCTTTTTAGGGGACTTTTATGTGGCTTGAATATTCTTGGGACTTATTGACAATACTTTTGCCCAACAATGTTTCAAATGGTTTGGGTTCAACTATCGGCTAGCTAGGTTTCCATTATTTGCATTAGGAGTTTAACCTTCAGATCAATCAATCAAGCAAAAATAGCTAGCAAGCAAGCAATCAAGGGGTTTTGTTGGAAAAAAAATTAGTTCCCTATGAAAAATTTAACATACTAGATTTGGGAAAAATCTTGGATGTGACAATGCCCATCTATTAGGCATAGAAATTAGTTCTTGTAAGAAATATTATAGTAAAAATATATATGCTTTTTTATATAGTCTAGAAAAAAAATACCTAGGTCAATGTCTAAAGCTATGGCAAGATATTTGGACAAGCTGATCTAAGTAACTAAATGTATGTAAAGCCAATTCGGCAAATAGATTGAGTGCTAAATTACATTAGGCTATTTCAGCAATCAATGAGGCCGAGCACGCAGCCATAGAAGGCCATCTCAGCAACAAAGTTTGGGTGTAAAATGATGTCAAGCTATTTTAGCTAATAGATTGGCTACTAGACCATGGCAATCTACGTCACAATACATATATGGTCAAAAAATATGAGAGGATATTTTAGCAACTAATTAGGCCGATTGAACAAGTCTGGCATGCCATCTCAGCAAAGTAGATTGAGTGTAGAACAGGGCAACCTCGATTTTTAAGCAGAGCATATTGACTGTAAACTATTTCGGCAAGCAGTGAGATTAATAGAGTCTACCAGCTAACATATAGTACTACCCCAACATGCACGGTGTCTGAGTCTAGAATGCGCATACCATGGGAGAAGCTGACCTTTGTGCGTCTCCAGAAGAACCTCTCTAGCGGTGGTAGCGCGGTTGGAGGACAGGCATTAACGAGAGCATACTATGGGAGCGAGAGGATCACTGTGCGTCCCCTCGAGGACCGCAGTGCCGACGTATCGACGTGGCACGGAGGGTGAATTTGGCGGAGCAAATGGAGGGGAGGGGGGATTTGGGGAATATTATTGGCTAGTTGGTTGGCGGAGAGTGGAGGACATGCAACTTCTCCCATCCCCGACAAAACACCACTAAGTTGTAGCCGCGTTGATGACTTGCAATTCCAGTCGGGGACGACACTTGCAGTTGTGCACCTAATGGCAAATATGCAAATCCCCTCTTCCCTGATAAAACACAAAATTGGCGCTGAGTTGTAGTCGCATTGAAGACATGCAATTGCATTCGGGTGCACACTTGCAGTTGCGCACCTTATGACAGTTATGCATATTCACCCTTTCCCTGACAAAACACACAATCCGCCCCAAGTTGCAGGCGCGTTGAAGACATGTAGTTGTAGTTGGGGTTGAAAGTTTTAATTGTGCACTTAGTGGCATATATGCATATTCGCTCTTTCTTCGGCAAAACACAACCACCTTCCCCTCAAAAAAATATTGCAATCGGAGTTGACACTTGCAGTTGCGCACCTCGTGGTATATATGCATATTCGCCCTTCCCCCGACAAAACAGTAAATCCTCCCAGAGTTGCAGTCGTGTTGAAGACATGCACTTCCACTCAGGGTTGACACTTGCAGTTGCATGGCTAGACAAGCAGTTGCAATCAGGGCGACAATTGCAGTTGCATGAGTGGCGGCATGCAACTTCTCCCCTCCTCGTGACAAAAACGTCATTGAGTTAGGGTCACGTTGAAGACATGCAGTTCAGTTGAGGAGACACTTGCAATTGCGTGCCTAGTGACAAACATGCAACTCCTCCCTATTCAGACAAAAACACCACCTAGTTGTCGACACATTGAAGACATGCAGTTGCTGTCAGGGGCGACACTTGTAGTTGTATGCCTACAGATAGACATGCAATTCCCCCTCCCCCGACAAAAACATCACAGAGTTTCAATCGGGGGCGACACTTGCAGTTATGCATGCCAAGTAATAGACATGCAACTGCACCCTCCTAACTAAACACCACAAATTTGCAATCGCATTGAAGATTGTGTAGTTGTAGTCAGAGGCGATTCTTTTAGTAGCATTAGTTGTGGTAGTAGTTAAAACTACTCCATCCTCGAGAAAACACCATTGAATGAAAGTGGCATTTATAAACATGCAATTGCAGTTGGGGGCAATTGTCTAACCCGGGGGCACTATTATAAATTTAAACAATAAGATTATTGTTTAACAAAAAATAAAAACATAAAAAGGAAGCAAGAATCATGTCGTTGCTAGGAAAAAAGTTTAAAAAGCAATAAAAACAGAAAATTAAAAATACAAAAAATATAAATGCAAAAACTCACAAGCAACCGGAACAAAAGAAGTTAAAAAGAACTAACACAAGAAAAAACATGAAAAATAGATAAGAAAAAACAAATCAAACAAAAAACTAACAAATACACAGGAAAATCTCACTCGGCCACGTGCACCCAGCCCATGACGCACGCGTCCCTGTCCCCGGTGAGGGAGTCCGGGATTAAGGGTTCCTCGGACTGCCGGCCTATTTCTCATAGGCCGGGCTCATGGGCCGCTCGCTGAGGATGGGATTAATCGAAGGCTTCGTCGCTATGGAGGAGACCTCAGGAGTCGTGGCGTGTCTTTCTAGTATGAGATAGTAGATTAGGCATGTTTTTTCCCTCCGGTGGGCAACTGACTATGTGTAACCCTAATGACCCCTGGTGTCTATATAAGCCAGGGGGTTTTAGATTGTAGGATAGAGAAACTCATCTAGGGTTTTAGCTAGTCGATCTCGAGGTAGATCAACTCTGTAACCTTCATACCATCAATATAATCGAGCAGGACATAAGGTTTTACCTCCATAGGAGGGCCCGAACCTGGGTAAACATCGTCTCCTTCGTCCCCTTGTTACCATCGATCCAAGACTCACAGCTCGGGACCCCCTACCCGAGATCCGACGGTTTTGACACCGACATTGGTGCTTTCATTGAGAGTTCCGCTGTGATCACTAAATGAATCGATGGCTCACCTTGTCATAAGCAATGAGATATGTAGCCAGGATGTCCCCATCCCTGGTCAGATCTTTGCAGGCGGAAACATCTTGTCGCGTGCCGACCCGACTGACCATCATGGCCAGATCGGAAGTTTCTTCCCCGATCAAGAAATCAGATTCGGAACCTTAGAGTTTGATACGTCTCCAACGTATCTATAATTTTTGATTGTTCCATGCTATTATATTATCTGTTTTGGATGTTTTATATGCATTAATATGCTATTTTATATTATTTTTGGGACTAACCTATTAATCTAGAGCCTAGTGCCAGTTTCTGTTTTTCCTAGTTTTTGAGTATTGCAGATAAGGAATATTAAACGGAGTCCAAACGGAATAAAATCTTCGGAATAATTTTTCTTGGACCAAAAGCAACCCAGAAGACTTGGAGATGAACGCAGGGGAGCCACCATGTGGCGACAAGCCACAGGGGCACGCCCTGGGGGGGGGCGCCCCCTGGCTTGTGGCCCCACGGTAGCCCCGCTAACCCAATTCTTCGGCCTATAAATTCACAAATATTCCCTGGATACAAAAAAAGAGCCACAAAAATACTTTTCCGCCGTCGGAAGCCTCTGTTCCCGTGAGATCCTATCTTGGAGCCTTTTCCGGTAATCTGCCGGAAGGGGATTCGATCACGGAGGGCATCTACATCAACTCCATTGCCCCTCCGATGATGCGTGAGTAGTTTACCACAGACCTTCGGGTCCATAGCTACTAGCTAGATGGCTTCTTCTCTCTCTTTGCTCTTCAATACCATGTTCTTCATTATCTTCATGGAGATCTATCTGATGTAATACTCTTTTGCGGTGTGTTTGTCGAGATCCGATGAATTGTGGGTTTATGTTCAGATTATCTATGAATATTATTTGAGTCTTTTCTGAATTCTTATATGCATGATTTCATATCTTTGCAAGTCTCTTCGAGTTATTGGTTTGGTTTGGCCAACTAGATTAGTAATTCTTGCAATGGGAGAAGTGCTTAGTTTTGGGTTCAATCTTGCGGTGTCCTCACCCAGTGACAAAGTAGGGGTAGCGAGGCACGTATTGTATTGTTGCCATCGAGGATAAAAAGATGGGGTTTTCATCATATTGCTTGAGTTTATCCCTCTACATCATGTCATCTTACCTAATGCGTTACTCTGTTCTTCATGAACTTAATACTCTAGATGCAGGCAGGAATCGGTCGATGTGTGGAGTAATAGTAGTAGATGCAGAATCGTTTCGGTCTACTTGACACGGACGTGATGCCTATATGCATAATCATTGCCTTGGATATCTTCATAATTATTCGCTTTTCTATCAAATGCTCGACAGTAATTTGTTCACCCACCGTATTATTTGCCATCATGAGAGAAGCCTCTAGTGAAACCTATGGCCCCGGGTCTATTTTCCATCTTATACTTTCAGATCTAAAACCAAAAATACCAAAAATACCTTGCTGCATTATTTTTACTTTTGTTTTACTTTCCGTTCAAGCAATCTATCATATCTATCTCTATCAGATCTCATCTTTGGAAGTAACCGTGAAGGGATTGACAACACCTTTATAGCGTTGGGTGCTAGTGTTTGTTTCTTTGTGTAGGTACATCTATTGGGGGCTTGCTTGTATCTCCTACTGGATTGATACCTTGGTTCTCAACAACTGAGGTAAATACTTATCTACTTTGCTGCATCACCCTTTCCTCTTCAAGGGAAAACCAACGCCTGCTCGAGAAGTAGCAAGAAGGATTTCTGGCGCCGTTGCCGGGGAGAACTACATCAAGCCATCCAAGTACCCATCACAAACTCATCTCTTGCATTTACTTTAGTTTCCATTTGCCTCTCGTTTTCCTCTCCCCCACTTCTAAAACGATTTTCCAAAAAGATTTGCCTTTTTATTCGCCCCTTTTCCATTCGTCTTTTCTTTGCTTTTTGTTTGCTTGTTGGATTGCTTAAACTCATGGCTAGCCTTGCTATTATCGCTAGCACTCCCGAGAATGAAGTTCTTAATTTTAAGCAAAGGGAGGGAGAAAATTTAAAAGATGCTTGGTATAGAATTTGCAATGCTCAAAATAGATCTACTCGTAAGCAATCTACTACCGTTCTCCTTCACAATTTTTATGTGGGTGTTTCTCCTTGGAATAGATATGTTTTGGATACGATTATGGGAAGGAACTTCTTGGGTAGCCACACCTTTGATTCTTATAATGCTATGACAAATTTGGTAGGTTCACCCCCTCTCATGGTTAATGAAACAATCTTAACTTTGGAACATGTGATGCGAAGGCTTGATATTATTGAAAATAAAGTTGCTACTATTGATCTCATGAAAAACTTGGATAAAAAGATTCATAATCATATCACTCAATATGGATCGAAGGTTGGGATTACTCTAAAAAACCTAAGGGAAAAGGAACCCATAGTTGATGAAAAATTGGATCAAGATTCCTCCAGAATTGGAAAGCTAGAGGATATTATTACCAACTTGGGTTCCGCTTTTGGCTCTGTTCAAACCACTCCAAAATTTCCTCTTTCTAAGAGTGCCAATTTTGTTTATGTTCCCAAGAATAAGGGTGAATCCTCTAGTAGAGGGGATGAAGATCTTAAGATGATAAGTGTTCACCCTAGCTTTATCAATATTGTTAGGGAACCTATTGCTACAAGCGAATTTCTTGCTTTTTTTGTCTAAGAGTATGATTATTGATAAAACCAAAGAATCTCCTAGGGTTTATAAGTGTGCAATTGAGGATTTTCAAACCAAAGATGACAATACCTAGATCTATTGCGTTATGCCTAGCTAGGGGCGTTAAACAATAGCGCTTGTTGGGAGGCAACCCAATTTTATTTTTATGCTTTTGATTTTGTTTCTGTTTTTGAGTTTTGCACATTATTACTTCTGTAATAATTTTGTTTTCTTGTTTAAATTAGTGTTTGAGCCAAGTAAGACCTTTGGGATGGTCTACGGTGTTTGCAATCTGATTTTGCTGAAAAACAGAAACTTTTGCTCTCAGTCCAGGAATTTTGTAAATTCACTGGAACGTTCTTTTGATCTAAAATTTTGACACAAGATTGATATACAAATTTCCCTGATTTTCCCAAATTTTCAGAAATTTTGGAGTTAAAGAAGTATTCGAAGTCTATATATTGCTACAGACTGTTCTGTTTTAGACAGATTCTGTTTTCTTTGTGTTGTTTGCTTATTTTGATGTATCTATGGGTTGTATCGGGGGGTATGAACCAGGGAGAAGTTAGAATACAGTAGATATTACACCAATATAAATAAAGAATGAGTTCACAACAGTACCTAAAGTGGTGATTTATTTTTCTTATACTAACGGATCTCCTGAGTTTTCTGTTGAGTTTTGTGTTGTGAAGTTTTCAAGTTTTGGGTAAAGATTTGATGGACTATGGAATAAGGAGTGGCAAGAGCCTAAGCTTGGGGATGCCCAAGGCACCCCAAGCCATATTCAAGGATACCAAAAAGCCTAAGCTTGGGGATGCCCCGGAAGGCATCCCCTCTTTCGTCTTCAATCCATCGGTAAATTTACTTGAGGCTATATTTTTATTCACCACATGATATGTGTTTTGCTTGGAGCGTCTTGTATGATATGATTCTTTGCTTTTTAGTTTGCCACAATCATCCTTGCTGCACATATTTTTTGAGAGAGACACGCTGAATCGTGAATTTATTAGAATACTCTATGTGCTTCACTTATATCTTTTGAGCTAGGCAATGTTGCTCTAGTGCTTCACTTATATCTTTTTAGAGCACGATGGTGTTATATTTTATAGAAATTATTGAACTCTCGTACCTCACTTATATTATTTTGAGAGTTTCTTAAAACAGCATGGTAATTTGTTTAGGTTATGAATTTAGTCCTAATATAATGGGCATCCAAGAGGGATATAATAAAAACTTTCATATTAAGTGCATTGGATACTATGAGAAGTTTGATTCCTTGCACATAGTTTTGAGATAATGGAGATGGTAATATGAGAGTCATGCTAGTGAGTAGTTGTGAATTGGAAGAGATACTTGTGTTGAAGTTTGTGATTCCCGTAGCATGCACGTATGGTGAACCGTTATGTAACGAAGTCGGAGCATGATTTGTTTAATGATTGTCAGCTTTTGTGTGAGGGTCGGGAGCGCGCGATGGTTAACTCCTACGAACCTCTCCCCTAGGAGCATGCGTATAATACTTTGTTTGATAACTAATAGACTTTTGCAATAAGTATGTGAGTTCTTTATGACTAATGTTGAGTCCATGGATTATACGCACTCTCACCCTTCCACCATTGCTAGCCTCTCTAGTACCGCGCAACTTTCGCCGGTGCATCAAACCCACCTTCCTCAAAACAGCCACCATATATTTTCCTCAAAAAAGCCACCATACCTACCTATTATGGCATTTCCATAGCCATTCCAAGATATATTGCCATGCAACTTCCACCGTTCCGTTTTACATGACATGCACAATCACCTTCATATTGCATATAGAGTCATATTTTGTTCTAGGTATCGAGTTGTAATTTTCTTTTTGAGTTGTAAATAAATAAAAGTGTGATGATTTTCATTATTAGAGCATTGTCCCGTGTGAGAAAAGGATGATGGAAGCTATGACTCCCTCACAAGTTGGAATGAGTATCCGGACTTTACAAAAAATAAAAGAGGCCAGCAAAGCCCAAATAAAAAAAAAGAGGCCAAAGAAGCCCACCAAAAAAAAGGGTAAAAAAGAAAAAAAATGAGAGAAAGAGAGAAGGGAAAATTGCTACTATCTTTTTCCACACTTGTGCTTCAAAGTAGCACCATGATCTTTATGATAGAGAGTCTCCTATTTTGTCATTTTCATATAACTAGTGGAATTTTTCATCTTGCACGACCACTTAGTTTTCTTTTTGAGCTTTCATACACTTATAGCTCTAAGTGCATTTGTTGCATGGCAATCCCTACTCACTCACATTGATATCTATCGATGGGCATCTCCATAGCCCGTTGATACGCCTAGTTGATGTGAGACTATCTTCTCCTTTTTCCTTGCAACCTCCACCATATTCTATTCCACCTATAGTGCTATATCCATGGCTCATGCTCATGTATTGCGTGAGAGTTAAAAAGGTTTGAGAACATAAAAGTGTGAAAGAATTGCTTGACTTGTTCATCGGGGTTGTGCATGATTTAGATACTTTGTGTGGGGAAGATGGACCATAGCCAGACCATATGATTTTGTAGGGATAACTTTCTATGGCCATGTTATTTCGAAAGGACACGATTGCCTCGTTGGTGTGCTCAAAGTATTACTGTTTTTATGTCAATATTAGACAATTGTTTTGAATATTATGGATCTGAATATTCATGCCACAATAAAGAATATTACATGGATAAATATGTTAGGTAGCATTCCACATCAAAATTTCTGTTTTTATCATTTACCTACTCGAGGACGAGCAGGAATTAAGCTTGGGGATGCTTGATACGTCTCCAACGTATCTATAATTTTTGATTGTTCCATGCTATTATATTATCTGTTTTGGATGTTTTATATGCATTAATATGCTATTTTATATTATTTTTGGGACTAACCTATTAATCTAGAGCCTAGTGCCAGTTTCTGTTTTTTCCTAGTTTTTGAGTATTGCAGATAAGGAATATTAAACGGAGTCCAAACGGAATAAAATCTTCGGAATAATTTTTCTTGGACCAGAAGCAACCCAAAAGACTTGGAGATGAAGGCAGGGGAGCCACCGTGTGGCGACAAGCCACAGGGGCGCGCCCTAGGGGGGTGGGGCGAGCCCCCCTGGCTTGTGGCCCCATGGGAGCCCCCCTAACCCTATTCTTCGGCCTATAAATTCACAAATATTACCTGGATACCAAAAAAGAGCCACGAAAATACTTTTCCGCCGCTGGAAGCCTCTGTTCCCGTGAGATCCAATCTTGGAGCCTTTTCCAGTAATCTGCCGGAGGGGGATTCGATCATGGAGGGCATCTACATCAACTCCATTGCCCCTCCGATGATGCGTGAGTAGTTTATCACAGACCTTCGGGTCCATAGCTAGTAGCTAGATGGCTTCTTCTCTCTATTTGCTCTTCAATACCATGTTCTTCATGATCTTCATGGAGATCTATCCGATGTAATACTCTTTTGCGGTGTGTTTGTCGAGATCCGATGAATTGTGGGTTTATGTTCAGATTATCTATGAATATTATTTGAGTCTTTTTTGAATTCTTATATGCATGATTTCATATCTTTGCAAGTCTCTTCGAGTTATTGGTTTGGTTTGGCCAACTAGATTGGTAATTCTTGCAATGGGAGAAGTGCTTAGTTTTGGGTTCAATCTTGCGGTGTCCTCGCCCAGTGACAAAGTAGGGGTAGCGAGGCACGTATTGTATTGTTG
The DNA here is from genome assembly GCA_039707655.1 of Elymus sibiricus. Classification (NCBI taxonomy): domain Eukaryota; kingdom Viridiplantae; phylum Streptophyta; class Magnoliopsida; order Poales; family Poaceae; genus Elymus; species Elymus sibiricus. Next base: position 315,193,317 of record CM077673.1, read on the forward strand.
CCATCGAGGATAAAAAGATGGGGTTTTCATCATATTGCTTGAGTTTATCTCTCTACATCATGCCATCTTACCTAATGCGTTACTCTGTTCTTCATGAACTTAATACTCTAGATGCAGGCAGGAGTCGGTCGATGTGTGGAGTAATAGTAGTAGATGCAGAATCGTTTCGGTCTACTTGACATGGACGTGATGCCTATATGCATAATCATTGCCTTGGATATCTTCATAATTATTCGCTTTTCTATCAATTGCTCGACAGTAATTTGTTCACCCACCGTATTATTTGCCATCATGAGAGAAGCCTCTAGTGAAACCTATGGCCCCCGGGTCTATTTTCCATCTTATACTTTCAGATCTAAAACCAAAAATACCAAAAATACCTTGCTGCATTATTTTTACTTTTGTTTTACTTTCCGTTCAAGCAATCTATCATATCTATCTCTATCAGATCTCATCTTTGCAAGTAACCGTGAAGGGATTGACAACCCCTTTATAGCGTTGGGTGCAAGTGTTGATTCTTTGTGTAGGTAAATCTATTGGGGACTTGCTTGTATCTCCTACTGGATTGATACCTTGGTTCTCAACAACTGAGGGAAATACTTATCTACTTTGCTGCATCACCCTTTCCTCTTCAAGGGAAAACCAACGCCTGCTCGAGAAGTAGCAGAGTTCGTCGCCGATTCATGGGGAAAGCTTGTTTGGATGGAACCCTCAGTTCTCATGGAGGAGCCCGCAGATCCCGACGCGTCGACGCCTGGAGCGTCAGGCCCCACCTCTGAGGTGGCCTTTCCCCCCGGGCTGTCTAGAACGCCCAACCCAGTCGTTGTGCCCGGACCCGTCGTGGCCGAACATAACCTGGATTCGCTTTCAAGCGACTCCGGAACCACAACGCTGCGGATTGACCCCGCGTGCTTCGACAACACGCGCCCCACCAATGCCTCGTCTTTAAATGAGCTATTCGATTGGATTCAAACCATGGGCATGACCGACGACCAGACCCCGATCTATGACCGGATCGGGCTTAAACCCAACGATAGGGAGATTCGCACCCCCTCGATCACTCACCTAGTCACCACCGTCGAGTGTCCGGCTGGAGGTTTGTCCCCCCAATGACTTGAATTAAAGATGGTTTATACCCCAATTTCTGATCATCAGGACCTCGTCTGTAACCCGGATCCTGGAGTTCGCTCCGGGAATAGTTCGGGATCGGTCCCCGATCCAGCACGCAACTCAAACCCCATGATTCCGGACTCACATCGGGGCGCGGAACCAAAAAATTCCCACCCACCACCCAAGTCGAGCACTCAAGCATCGTAGGAGAGTCTAAGTCTTCGGACTTACGGGGCGTAAAACAATTACCAGGGGAGTCGGTTCATCATTTTTGGGATAGACTCCTCCTTGTTAGAGACAGAGTACCATGCTCTAGTGACCAGGAGATAATGGCAACCTTCAGTCGCAATTGTCATGATGAAGGGATCCTCAATGCCCTATCTCGTCGACACATTCGCGGCTTCACCGAGCTATCGGATCTGGTACAAAAATACTGTGCCATGGAGAGCACCTGGCAAGTGATACGTCTCCAACGTATCTATAATTTATGAAGTATTCTTGCCATGTTTACAATAATTTTATATGATTTTGGTATGATTTTATAAGAACTAACCCGGACTGACGCTGTTTTCAGCAGAACTACCATGGTGTCGTTTTTTGTGCAGAAATAAAAGTTCTCGGAATGGGCTGAAAATTTACAGAAAATATTTTTGGAAAATATAAAAAATACTGGAGCAAAAATATACCAAAGAGGAGTCCCGAGGCAGCTACAAGCCTAGGGGGTGTGCCCCCCCTAGGGCGCGCCCCCTGGCTTGTGGGTCCCTCAGGAGTCCCGAGGCTGCCACAAACCTATATCTACCATCCATATTACACTTGTATCACCATCTCTTCGCCGAACTAGTGCACCTATACAATTTACCATTGTATTGGGTGTGTTGGGGACACAAGAAACTCTTTGTTATTTGGTTGCAGGGTTGTTTGAGAGAGACCATCTTCATCCTACGCCTCCCACGGATTGATAAACCTTAGGTCATCCACTTGAGGGAAATTTGCTACTGTCCTACAAAACTCTGCGCTTGGAGGCCCAACACGAGTCTACAAGAAGAAGGTTGCGTAGTAGACATCAAGCTCTTTTCTGGCGCCGTTGCCGGGGAGGTGAGTGCTTGAAGGTATATCTTTAGATCTCGCAATTAAATCTTTTAGTTTCTTGTTTTTCACTAGTTTGGTTTTATAAAATAAAACTACAAAAAAATGGAGTTTAGGTTGCATCATTTGTATCATCTTTATAATGTCTTTCGTGAAAATAAGGATTCCGAAAATTGTACTCAATTGGTAGAGGAAGAAATTATGAAAATACTTAATGAGAATTCTTTGAATGATGAGCATGATTGCAATGTTGCTAGTATGAATTCTCTGAATATCCATGATGCTAATGATATGCAAAGCCACAAGCTTGGGGATGCTATGTTTTATGAAGATGATATTTTTAGTCCCCCAAGTTTTGATGAGGAAATTTATTATGATGATGGCATGCCTCCTATCTATGATGATTCTGATGATGACATGTATGCTATAAATAGTGATAGTAACCATGAAACTTGTCATCATGATTTTAATATTCAAAGTGGTTATGTCAATCAAGTATCTCATGATAGTTATTTTGTTGAGTTTTCTCCCACCATTATGAATGAGAAGAAAATTGCTTATGTGGAGAGTGACAAATTTTCTATGCTTGTGGATCATGAAGATAATGCTTTATGTGATAGTTATGTTGTGAAATTCCTTCATGATGCTACTGAAAATTATTATGAGGGAGGAACATATGCTTGTAGGAATTGCAATAATATCAAGTTTCCTCTCTATGTGTTCAAAGTTTTGAAGTTATGCTTGTTTTGCCTTCCTATGCTAGTTAATTCTTGCTCCCATAAATTGTTTGCTCACAAAATCCCTATGCATAGGAAGTGGGTTAGACTTAAATGTTCTTTCCATGAGATTCATGATGCTCTTTTGCATGTTTCAACTACTATTCTTATATGAGCATCATTGAAATCATCATGCCTAGCTAAAAGGCATTAAAGAAAAGCACTTGTTGGGAGACAACCCAACACTTTTACTTTCTGTTTTTGTGTGTTAACATGATTAAGCTACTGTAGTAATCATGTTTTGTGCCTTGTATTTCAATAAAGTGCCAAGTAAAGCCTTTGGGATGACTCACAAGATGAGTAGAATTGATGCTGAACCAAAACAGAAACTTTTGACTCCAGTACCGGAATATTCATTTTTTACTGGAGCGCGATAATGATCTGAAATTTTTACACAGTCTTGATATACAAATTCTTCAGAATTTACTAATTTTTCAGAATTTTTAGAGACAGGGAAGTATGGTTACGCTACAGATCTTCACAGACTGTTCTGTTTTTGACAGATTCTGTTTTGCATGCATAGTTTGCTTGTTTTAGTGTTTCCATAGCTTATATTTAGTGGTATAATTTACGGGAATGGTATAATACAGTAGTTATCATGTGGGAACAATTCTGAATCTTGTCTTGAGAGTACCTAAGTGAATGATCTATCTTTATTATACTAACCCATCTCACGAAGTTCCGTTAAGTTTTGTGTGATTGAAGTTTTCAAGTTTTGGGTGAGACACCGATATGAGGAGAATAAGGAGTGACAAGAACCTAAGCTTGGGGATGCCCAAGGAACCCCCAAGGTAATATTCAAGGAAGACTCAAGCGTCTAAGCTTGGGGATGCCCCGGAAGGCATCCCCTCTTTCATCTTCAACACTATCGGTATATCTTACTTGGAGCTATATTTTTATTCGTCACATAATATGAGTTTTGCTTGGAGCGTCATTTTATTTTCTTGTTCTCTGTTAGGTGTCATTTATAATCTTGTTTTTCAATAAAAAGTTCCATGAATTGCCTTAGGATGCTTGCATTGCATGTTTGATGTGTGCTGTGTAAAAAAACAGAAACTTTTGCTGTAGTGTTTGAATTTTCATATTTTACTGGAACGTGGAACGTTTCTGAAATTTATACACAGTGTTGTCATATAAATTATTTAGCATGTCCTAAATTTCATAATTTGTTGATTTACGGAAGTACACTGTTTTCATAAATTGCTACAGACTGTTCTGTTTGGACAGATTGCTGTCATAGTTTTGTTATCTACTTATCCTATAGTTTCCATAGCCTATATTGGTAGATATAAATTGTGGAGATGATAGTAAACAGTAGATGATGTTTGAAAATTATTGTGCATCTTGTCTTTGCAGTACATAAAGAGTTGATTTATTATTATGTGTACTAACCTATCTCACGAGTTTTTTTCGAGTTTTGTGTGGATGAAGTTTTTGAGAATAGGTGAAACCATGATATGAGAGGATTGAACGAGATACAAAAGCTCAAGCTTGGGGATGCCCAAGGCACCCCAAGTAAATATTTCAAGAAGTCTCAAGCATCTAAGCTTGGGGATGCTACGCATCCCACCTCTCTTCATCAACAATTATCGGTTAGCCTATGTTGAGCCTAAATTTTTATTCGTTCACATGATGCGTGCTATTCTTGGAGTGCTATTTTTATTTTGCTTGATGTTTAATAAAATACTTAAGATCTGAAATTCTTAGATGAGAGAGTCTTCACATAGTTATTTAATTTTTGACTATGCATTGATCTTCACTTATATCTTTTTGGAGTAGTTTGTCATTCACTCTCGTGCTTCACTTATATCCTATGAGTAAATGGTTGAATGAATTGAATATCATAAATCTGAAATAAAAAATGCTTCATATACTTATCCCATGGGGAGTAATGACTTCACACATAATAAGTATAGGTGGTAAAATTTATTGAAAGTTATCAAACACCGCATTGGTCAGTTGAACAATTCATGAAAGAATATTGAAGGAAGAGAGATTCCACATATAAATATACTATCTTGGACATCTTCTATGATTGTGAGCTCATTAATTATTTTCAAACTCGAGCAAATTAGTTAAAATTGGACAAGGAAGACAACTTAATGAGTTATGTTTGGGTATATTTGTATAGAAGTTATATTGTTATGGATCCTCCAACATGTGGTGCTTGCTTCCACCTCATACTAGCCAAAACTTCCGCACCAAGTAGAAATACTACTTGTGCATCCAAACACCCTTAAACCAGTTTTGCCATGAGAGTCCACTATACCTACCTATGGATTGAGTAAGATCCTTCAAGTAAGTTGTCATCGGTGCAAAAAGCAATAAAAATTGCTCCTAAATATGTATGATCTTTTATCATAAGGGAAAATAAGCGTTGTACGAACTTGTGATGGTAAAGAAATAAAAGCGACAGACTGCATAATAAAGGTTGCTATCACAAAGGGAAATACAACGTGACGTTCCTTTGCATTAAGGGTTTGCGCATCCAAAAACAAAAAGCGCATGACAACCTCTGCTTCCCTCTGTGAAGGGCCTATCTTTTACTTTCTAGTACTTACCTTTATGCAAGAGTCATGGTGATCTTCACCACTTCCTATATTTCGCCTTTTTCTTTTGGCAAGCGTCATGTGTTGGGGAATGATCTAGACATATATATTCACACAAATATATTTGATCATGAATTATTATTGTTGACAATTATCTATATGATAAATAAGTTGGGAGGCGAAACATTAAGCCCCTATCTTTTTCTGTGTTCGATGGATGCTATTTGTTCTCAAAATATGCTTTGAGTGTCAATAATCATGGAATACTATATGATAGTTGAGTATGTGGAATTTGCTAAATCAAAGCTCTTACATAGACCCTTCCTGAAAATAAGATGAATTGCAAGTGTTCGATGACTAGGAATATGGTTTGTTAGTTTTCAAGAAACTTTCTGGTCTATACTTTAACATGTGAATAGCTTGTTACTTGATCATGAGAAGTTTTATGAGATGAGCTACTATTTATGGTTTATATTGATGCTAGAAAAAGTGATTGGAATTATCATTGATCAAACTTGTGCACTTGCTAGCATTCACACATTATAAATTATTTCTTTTATCATTTACCTACTCGAGGACGAGTAGGAATTAAGCTTCGGGATGCTGATACGTCTCCAACGTATCTATAATTTATGAAATATTCATGCCATTTTTACAATAATTTTATATGATTTTGGTATGATTTTATTAGAACTAACCCGGACTGACGTTGTTTTCAGCAAAACTACCATGGTGTCGTTTTTTGTGCAGAAATAAAAGTTCTCGGAATGGGCTGAAAAATTACGGAGAATATTTTTGGAAAATATAAAAAATACTGGAGCAAAATGATACCGGGGAGGAGTCCCGAGGCAGCCACAAGCCTAGGGGGCGCCCCCCTAGGGCGCGCCCCCTGGCTTGTGGGCCCCTCGGGAACCCCCTTGACGTGAGACCGACGCCAAAAATTCCTATAAATACGAAAACCCCCAGAAAGAAACCTAGATCGGGAGTTCCGCCGTCATAAGCCTTTGTAGCCACGAAAAACCAATTGGGAGCCCGTTCCGGCAGCCTGCCGGAGGGGGAAACCATCACCGGAGGCCATCTTCATCATCCCGGCGGTCTCCATGACGAGGAGGGAGTAGTTCACTCTCGGGGATGAGGGTATGTACCAGTAGCTATGTGTTTGATCTCTCTCTCTTGTGTTCTTGAGATGACACGATCTTGATGTACCGCGAGCTTTATTAATATAGATGAATCATACGGAGTTTTCCCCTCTCTATCTTCTTGTGATGAATTGAGTTTTCCCTTTGAAGTTTTCTTATTGGATTGAGTCTTTAAAGGATTTGAGAACACTTGATGTATGTCTTGCGATGGGATATCCGTGGTGACAATGGGATGTCCTATTGATCCACTTGATGTATGTTTTGGTGATCAACTTGCGGGTTCCGTGACCTTGGGAATCTATGCATAGGGGTTGGCACACGTTTTCGTCTTGACTCTCCGGTAGAAACTTTGGGGCACTCTTTGAAGTTCTTTGTGTTGGATTGAACATGATGAATCTGAAATTGTGTGATGCATATCGTATAACCAAGCCCATGGGTACTCGTGGTGACATTGGAGTATCTAGGTGACATTAGGGTTTTGGTTGATGTGTATCTTAAGGTGTTATTTTAGTACGAACTCTAGGGCTGTTCGTGACACTTATGGGGATAGCTCATACGATTGATCGGAAAAGATAACTTTGAGGTGGTTTCGTACCCTACAATAATTTCTTCGTTTGTTCTCCGCTATTTGTGAATTTGGAGTGAACTCTTTGTCGCACGTGAGGGATTTACATATGATTCAACTATGTCAGTATTGTTGAGAGAACTTGCACTAGTGAAAGTATGAACCCTAGGCCTTGTTTTCAAGCATTGCAATACCGTTTTTGCTCACTTTTGTTACTTGCTACCTTGCTGTTTATATATTTTCAGATTACAAAAACCTATATCTACCATCCATATTACACTTGTATCACCATCTCTTCGCCGAACTAGTGCACCTATACAAGTTACCATTGTATTGGGTGTGTTGGGGACACAAGAGACTCTTTGTTATTTGGTTGCAGGGTTGTTTGAGAGAGACCATCTTCATCCTACGCCTCCCACGGATTGATAAACCTTAGGTCATCCACTTGAGGGAAATTTGCTACTGTCCTACAAAACTCTGCGCTTGGAGGCCCAACACGAGTCTACAAGAAGAAGGTTGCGTAGTAGACATCAGCAAGCCGAACGGCTACTTTTGGAATTAGACTTTACCGAACACCCTAGAGGAGATTGGAAAAAGCGGATACCTCCGAAGCGGCTAGCCAAACATGAACCCGCTGAAAAGAGAAATAGACCCCCTACGGGGGCCTGAACTGTCCTTGACGGACTATTGGACAAGCTATGCCCTATACATTCCGTATTGCTGAGCACAAGCCCGACTCACAGCCTCAGAGCTTGCTGGGTTGTCAGGCAGGTCGCAAAAAGTGGAGAGGCCATCCTCAAGGCACTACCACCGAACAGGCGCTCCACAACGCAACCAGAATATAGTGCTGAAGTCCTGACGATCTACGAAATGTTCCCCTCTAGGAACAAGAGGAAAAGAGCTCTTAGAGAACTCGAACAGGTCTACCATGTGGCGGCAACAAGTTCATGGGCAGACATACCCATCACCTTCGGAGATACTGACCAACCAACCATCCATCCCGGTCGAACACCGGCCGCACTGGTCCTAAACCCCATCGTCGATGGTTTCAGGCTACAGAAGGTGCTAATGGATGGTGGCAGTGGTTTGAACCTCATCTACGAAGACACCCTGGAAAAAATGCAGTTCGACCGATCTCGCATCGAGCACAGCAACACAACCTTCTAGGGGATCATCCCTGGGAAAGAGGTGCGTTGTTCAGGACGTATCACCCTGGACGTAGTGTTCGGCACGCCCGAAAACTACCGATCTGAAGAACTTCTCTTCCATATCGTGCCCTTCCCAGTGGCTACCACGCCCTGTTGGGACATGACGCCTTCACAAAATTCCAGGCTATACCCCATTAAGGGTATATGAAGCTCAAGATGCCAGGCCCAAACGGGGTAATCACAATCGCCAGTGATCCGAATATAGCCCTTCGAGCTGAGAACAAAACAGCTGCGCTCGCCCTCGAGGCACTAGCGGAGACCTTTGCTGCAGAGGAATTGACCACACTCCGGTCAACAGTGGACAAGGACGACGTGATCCTTAGCAAAAGGCCCAAACCCATGTCCTTTAAACCTGCAGAAGAAATTGTTAAATTTCAGGTACACCCAACAGACCCTAATAAGACAGCGTCCATCGAAGCTCAGCTGGACCCCATGGTGGACGAGGCGCTACGAGCATTCTTACGAGAAAACTAGGACATCTTCGCCTGGCATCCTTCCGATATGCCAGGAATCCCACGGCGGCTGGCAGAACATAGTCCGAATATAATCCCGGGCTTCAAACCCGTCAAACAGACTTTACGCCGTTTTTCAGAGCCTAAACGACAAGCTATGGGTGAAGAACTAGCCAAATTGCTAGAGGCCGGATTCATACGAGAGATCAAGCACCCCGAATGGTTGGCAAACCTGGTGATGGTGCCAAAGAAAGACAAATCCTGGCAGCTGTGCGTCGACTTCAAAGACCTTAACAAGGCCTGCCCTAAGGACCCTTTCCCCTTACCATGCATAGACCAGATTATTGACGCCACAGCCGGACATGACTCATTGTGCTTCCTTGATGCTTACTCTGGATACCATCAGATCAAAATGAAGGAATCCGATCAAGCTGCAACCGCATTCATCACCCCCTACGGGCCATTTTGATTCAACACAATGCCTTTCGGGCTAAAAAACGCTGGGGCTACGTACCAGCGCATGATCCAGACTTGTCTCGAAAAACAGGTTGGTAAAACAGTCGAGGCATACGTGGACGACGTGGTCATTAAAACTAAACACGTCAGCCAGTTGATCGACGACCTAAGGCAAACCTTTGCCAGCTTACGTGAGTACGATATACGACTCAATCCGGAGAAATGTGTCTTCGGAGTTCCCGCTGGTAAACTTCTCGGATTCATTGTTTCCCATAGAGGAATAGAAGCGAATCCGGCTAAGATCCGCGCCCTATCAGAACTTGCAATTCCCATAGAGCTAAAGCATGTCCAAAAGTTGGCGGGTTGCATGGCGGCGTTAAGCCGCTTTATTTCCCGTCTCGGTGAAAAGGCTTTACCGCTCTACAGGTTGCTGAAACGGACCAACAAATTCGAATGGACCGATGAAGCAGCTGCTGCATTAGAGGAAATTAAAACACTGCTAGCAAGCAACCCCATACTCACAGCACCGGTGAACCAATGTTATTATACATATCGGCTGCCAACCAAGTGGTCAGCGCAGTGCTCGTCGTCGAACGAGAGGAGGAGGGTCACAAATTCCGGATACAGAAACCGGTCTACTATGTGTCAGAAGTGCTAACGCAATGCAAGTCCATATACCCGCATTACCAGAAGATAGCCTATACAGTATTTATGGCATCACGGAAACTAAGACACTACTTTCAAGAGTGTTCGGTCACAGTGGCATCCGAAGTACCCCTGAATGATATAATAAATAACAGGGACGCCACCGGCCGCATAGCCAAATGGGCCATTGAACTCCTTCCTTTCGAAATCGCCTATAAGCCACGACGAGCTATTAAATCTCAGGTGTTGGTAGGTTTCCTCGCCGAATGGACAGAGGCCGAGCTCCCCAGGGAATATAGTACATACTCCCATTGGACGATGTACTTCGACGGATCCAAAACATTGGCCGGACTGGGGGCTGGAGTTATTCTCACATCCCCCACAGGCGACAACGTCTGATACGTGTTGCAAATTATGTACGCCGATTCCAACAATGCAACCGAATACGAAGCACTTTTACACGGTCTTCGGATGGCAGCTTCCATGGGTATACAACGGCTGGAGGTACGGGGAGACTCCAACTTGGCCATCTCTCAAATCAATGGCGAATTCGATGCCAAAAACCCAAAGATGGTGGCATATAGAAACGCCGTCCTTAAAATATCCGCACGGTTCGAGGGGCTGGAATTCCATCATGTCGCTAGAGACAACAACCAGGCCGCTGACATACTGGCCTGCATGGGGGCCAAACACGACCCTGTCCCAAAAACACTTTCCTTGAACGGCTCTTCAAGCCATCGGTCATTTGGCAGGACGACAATAAGGGCGCCGGATCCATCAGCGTGGAAGAGGTTGTTCCCCCTATAAATGAACCAGATGACCAAATCATCGGCGGCTCCGTAATAGACGAAACACCTTCGGCTCATGAGGTCATGGCAGTAATTGCACCATGGACCGAGCCCTTCCTCGCCTACCTTCTTTGCCAAGAACTCCCCGATGATCAGACAGAGGCAAGATGCATAATTCGGCGATCCAAGGCCTATAAAGTCCACGAGGGTGAGTTATACAAGAAAAGCACCACCGGAGTACTCCAGCGGTGCATGTCTGAGGAAGAAGGAAGGCAACTTTTGGCCGAAGTCCATGCAGGAATGGGCGGCCATCACACCGCGGCAAGGGCCTTAGTAAGCAAGGCCTTTCGGGCTGGTTTCTTCTGGCCCACCGCTCGAGCAGACGCCCAGTCACTTGTCCAGCATTGCGTGGGCTATCAACTGTTTGCAAATCAAAGCCACATGCCCCCAACAGCTCTCCGGACTATTCCGATTACCTGGCCTTTCGCGGTCTGGGGGCTGGATATGGTCGGACCACTTAAAGGGGGGACCAAAAAGAATAAATATCTGCTGGTCATGGGTGACAAGTTCACCAAATGGATCGAAGCAAAACCTGTCAAATCAGCCAAGTCCGGACCAGTGGTCGACTTTATATCCAGCGTGGTACACCGTTACGGCGTCCCCCACAGTATAATAACGGACAATGGGTCCAAGTTCACCGCCCAAGAGGTAAAATACCGGTGTACAAAGATGGGCATCAAGCTCGATTACGCATCGGTGTATCACGTCGAACGGGCCAACGAACTCATCATAAGTGGTATTAAACCACGTCTGGTCTGATCTCTTCATGAGTCCGACTGCCATTGGGTGGAGGAGCTTGACTCCGTTCTGTGGGGCCTGCGTACCACCCCGAATCGATCAACGGGATACACACCGTTCTTCATGGTCTACGGAGCAGAAGCAGTCCTCCCTTGTGATATTATTCACGATGCACCAAGGGTGCGCATGTACGAAGAAAAGGAGGCCGAGTTAGATCGGCAGGACGACTTGGACTCCTTAGAAGGAGAGCGCGACATAGCTCGGGCTCGCTCTACTTTTTATCAACAGCAGGCCCGGCGTTACCAAAGCAGGGAGGTCAGGGCAAAAGCGTATAATGTGGGTGAACTCGTCTTACGGCTCCCCGAGAAGCAAAAGCATAAACTCAATCCCAAATGGGAGGGCCCCTTCATAATCGACGAAGTACTCGCTGGAGGGGCTTATCGTCTTCGAAGCCCGCCAGATAACCGCCTCGAACCACACCCATGGAACGCAGCTCGTCTTCGGCGTTTTTACGGCTAAACCGGTGTCGTCGTACTTTTTACCCTCCTTTTTCTTTTCTTTCTTTTCACTTTCCTTCCCTTCCACCTTGATGTTTGGCAGGTTCGGATTTTTTCTCTCCCCAAGTCTATGTTCGGCTAAACCGAGCTCGTGTTAAGTCTTTCGGCATACATCCTCAAATGTTAGACCCGAATAAAACACCTGGGGGCTTCTTCCCGAAGCCGATGATTATATATTTTAAGCATCTATTCACATTTCCTGTGTATGCATGTTTCCCTTGTCGATTTTAAGCCATTATATGCATCAATTCGAACTAGGATTTTCGCCAAGCTGGGTTGCCTCGCTCTTGTGTTTACCCTCTACGTTCCTGATTGTTTGGCTAGAGGGTAAAGGGAGCACCTCTGCGATTGCTATGACTGGGTTATCCGGATACGTACCTCAGACGGGTGAAGCCAAAAGCTAGCTATCCTTAGTAGAAAATTGGTCGGCTATGACGGAAGCAACAAATAAAATTATGGTTGTTATTACCATTACTCGAGCTTATTTTCTCAATAAGGCCATTAGTCGCATACTAGCAGTATACGGCCTTACTATCCACGATTTACGTAGCAACCTAAAGGAAGGCACCGATAGAGGTACTATTTTCTTTGGAAGATGTTTCTTACGCTAAGCAGTAATATAACATATCTCCCTGTGCATCTTCTGTCTGTTCGCACCAAATGGCCGGATTGCCTAGTTCCTCGAAAGAATTCCCTCTTATCAAGGGATACTTTATACGGGACACTCCCAAGCTCTTCGCGCGGGAGGTCGAAGCCGATGGCCGGTTAATACAAAGTTTACAACACAGACGGAGCAATTTTTTGATTTAAAGTACATAGTTACATAAAATCACACATCTGGCTGCCGGTCAAGATTATCTATTAAGGCATCCAGGGCGCAATCTTCCTGCGAGAGACGTGTTGGAAATATGCCCTAGAGGCAATAATAAATTGGTTATTATTATATTTCCTTGTTCATGATAATCGTTTATTATCCATGCTATAATTGTATTGATTGGAAACTCAAATACATGTGTGGGTACATAGACAACACTGTGTCCCTAGTAAGCCTCTAGTTGACTAGCTTGTTGATCAAAGATGGTTAAGGTTTCCTAGCCATGGACATGAGATGTCATTTGATAACGGGATCACATCATTAGGAGAATGATGTGATGGACAAGACCCAAACTGTAAACGTAGCATTTGATCGTGTCAGTTTATTGCTATTGTTTTCTGCATGTCAAGTATCTGTTCCTTTGACCATGAGATCATGCAACTCACTGACACCGGAGGAATACCTTGTGTGTATCAAACGTCGCAACGTAACTGGGTGACTATAAAGGTGCTCTACAGGTATCTCCGAGGGTGTCTGTTGGGTTGGCATGGATCAAGACTGGGATTTGTTACTCCGTATGACGGAGAGGTATCTCAGGGCCCACTCGGTAATACAACATCACAATGAGCCTTGCAAGCAATGTGACTAAAGTGTTAGCCACGAGATCTTGTATTACGGAACGAGTAAAGAGACTTGCCGGTAACGAGATTGAACTAGGTATAGTGATACCGACGATCGAATCTCGGGCAAGTAACATACCGAAGAACAAAGGGAACAGCATACGGGATTAACTGAATCCTTGACATAGAGGTTCGACCGATAAAGACCTTCGTAGAATATGTAGGAGCCAATATGGGCATCCAGGTCCCGCTATTGGTTATTGGCCGTAGAGGTGTCTCGGTCATGTCTACATAGTTCTCGAACCCGCAGGGTCTACACACTTAACGTTTGGTGACGATTAGTATAATTGAGTTATTATGTTGGTGACCGAAAGTTGTTCGGAGTCCCGGATAAGATCCCGGACATGACGAGGATCTCCGGAATAGTCCGGAGGTAAAGATTGATATATGTGATAATAGTGTTTTGATCTCTGGAAGGGTTCCGGAGTTCACCGGAAGGGGTTCCGGATGTTTACCGAAGTGTTCGGGTGCAGCAACACTTTATATGAGCCAAAGGGATAAAGCCCACAAGGTATTGGAAAGTGCAAAAGTAGTTTTGCTGCCGCGTAAGCGGTACTACCGCTTGGTGAAGCGGTACTACCGCCGGAGCGGTACTACCGCTTGTGTAAAGCGGTACTACCGCCCGAGCGGTACTACCGCTTGTGTGAAGCGGTACTACCGCCCAAGCGGTACTACCGCTTGTGTGAAGCGGTACTACCGCTTGTGCGCGGCTGTGCACGGTTCGGCAGGGATCCGAGTTGGACTCTTTCCCTGCGGGCCAAACCGACCTTGTGCGGGCAAAACCGACCCGGAGGAGGCTTTTACTCCAAGTTTAGACCCCAAGGCTCAACATATAAATAGAGGGGCAGGGCTAGCACACGGGACACATCAAGATTTCCCCAAGCCGTGTGCGGCAACCCTAACCCTCTAGTTCCTCCGTCATAATCTCCGTAGTGCTTGGCGAAGCCCTGCAGAGATTGTTCCTCACCACCATCACCACGCCGTCGTGCTGCTGGAACTCAACCACTACTTCATCATCGCTCGCTGGATCGAGGAGGTGAAGGCGTCATCAAGCCGTACGTGTGTTGAACGCGGAGGTGCCGTCCGTTCGGCACTAGATCGGAAGGATCGTGATTGGATCGCGGGACGCTCGGCGATTTGGATCGCGAAGACGTTCGACTACATCAACCGCGTTTATTAACGCTTCCGCTTAGCGATCTACAAGGGTATGTAGATTCACTCTCCCTCTCGTAGATGCTCATCACCATGGATAGATCTTATGTGTGCGTAGGAAAATTTTTGTTTCCCATGCAACGTTCCCCAACAGTGGCATCATGAGCTAGGTCTATGCGTAGATGAGATCTCGAGTAGAACACAAACGAGTTGTGGGCGTGGATGTATACATATTGCTTGCCGTTACTAGTTGATATTTGATTCGGCGGTACTGTGAGATGAAGCGGCCCGGACCGACATTACGCGTACACTTACGCGAGACAGGTTCCTTCAACTGACATGTAACTTCGTTGCATAAAGATGGCTAGCGGGTGTCTGTCTCTCTCACTTTAGTTGAATCGATTTCAATGAAGAGGGTTCTTTTAGAAGATCAAAAAGCAATCACTACACCACGTTGTGGTTTTGCGTAGGTAAGAACGGTTCTTGCAAACCCGTAGCAGCCACGTAAAATTTGCAACAACAATTAGAGGACGTCTAACTTGTTTTTGCAGGGTATGTTGTGATGTGATATGGCCAATTACATGATGAGATATATGTGATGTATGAGATGATCATGTGTTGTATAGAATATCACGACTTGCATGTCGATGAATACGGCAACTGGCAGGAGCCATAGAGTTGTCTTTAATTATTGTATGACCTGCGTGTCAATCATTAAGCGCTATGTAATGCTTTACTTTATCGCTAAACGTTAGCTATAGTCGTGGAAGCATCAGTCGGCGCGACAACCTTATGGCGACACGTTGATGGAGATCAAGATGATGGAGATCATGGTGTCATGCCGGTGACGATGGAGATCATGCCGGTGCTTTGGAGATGGAGATCAAAAGCACAAGTTCATGGCCATATCATGTCACTTATGATTTGCATGTGATGTTAATCCTTTTTATGCATCTTATTTTGCTTAGGACGACGGTAGCATTATAAGGTGATCCCTCACTTAAATTTCAAGATAAATTGTGTTCTCCCCAAGTGTGCACCGTTGCGAAAGTTCGTCGTTTCGAGACACGCCGTGATGATCGGGTGTGATAGACTCTACGTTCGCATACAACGGGTGTAAGCCATGTTACACGTGCGGAACACTCGGGTTAAACTTGACGAGCCTAGCATGTACAGACATGGCCTCGGAACACAAGAGACCGAAAGGTCGAACATGAGTCATATAGTAGATATGATCAACATGAAGATGTTCACCATTGAAACCACCTCAACTCACGTGATGATCGGACTTGAGTTGGTGGATTTGGATCATGTTACACTCGAATGATCGGAGGGATGTCAATTTGAGTGGGAGTTTTTTAAATATGATTAACTAAACTCATTATCTAAGAACAATAGTCTAAGTTGTCTTTGCTATATTTATGTTGTAGATCATGGCTCGCGCAGTAGCACCCCTGAATTTTAATGCGTTCCTAGAGAAAGCTAAGTTGAAAGATGATGGAAGTAACTTTGTGGACTGGGCCCGTAATCTAAGGATTATCCTTACGGCTTCCCAGAAGGCTTATGTCCTTGATGCACCGCTTGGTGATCCACCCGCTCCAGTTGAGTCTCTAGACGTTGTGAACGCCTGGCAGGCTCGTTCTGATGATTACTCAATAGTTCAATGTGCAATGTTGTATGGCTTAGAACCAGGACTTCAAAGACGTTTTGAACGTCATGGAGCATATGAGATGTTCCAGGAATTGAAGTTTATCTTTCAGAAGAATGCCCGGATCGAGAGATATGAGATCTCCGATAAGTTCTATGCTTGCAAGATGGAGGAGAACGGGTCTATCAGTGATCACGTGCTCAGAATGTCTGGGTACTCCACCCGTCTGGCTGAGTTAGGGATGCCCCTTCCGCCAGAGGCTATCACTGACAGAGTTCTTCAATCATTGCCACCTAGCTACAAGAGCTTCGTGTTGAACTATAACATGCACGGGATGAACAAGTCAGTCGCCGAGCTGTTTGCGATGCTGAAAGCCGCTGAGTCTGAAATTCAGAAGGAGCATCAAGTGTTGATGGTCAATAAAACCACTAGTTTCAAGAAAAATGGCAAGGGTAAGAAGGGTAACTCCAAGAAGAGTGGCAAAGCAGTTGCTCCTCTAGTGAAGAAACCCAAGGCTGGACCCAAACCAGAAACTGTGTGTTTTCATTGCAAGGGAACTGGACACTGGAAGCGGAATTGCCCCAAGTATTTGGCTGACAAGAAGGCGGCCAACAACAAACAAGGTATATATGATATACATGTTATTGATGTGTACCTTACCAACTCTCGTTGTAGTGCCTGGGTATTTGATACCGGTGCGGTTGCTCATATTTGCAACTCAAAACAGGAACTGCGGAATAGACGGAGGCTGGCAAAGGACGAAGTGACGATGCGCGTGGGAAATGGTTCCAAGGTTGATGTGATCGCCGTCGGCACGCTCGCTCTTCGATTACCGTCGGGATTAGTGATGAACCTGAATAAGTGTTATTTGGTGCCTGCGTTAAGCATGAACATTATATCTGGATCTTGTTTATTGCGAGACGGTTACTCATTTAAATCAGAGAATAATGGTTGTTCTATTTATATGAGTAATATCTTTTATGGTCATGCACCCAATGTGAGGGGTTTATTCTTGTTGAATCTCGATAGTAATGATACACATGTTCATAACATTGATGCCAAAAGATGTAGAATTGATAATGATAATACCACTTTCTTGTGGCACTGCCGTTTAGGTCATATTGGCGTAAAACGCATGAGGAAGCTCCATGCTGATGGACTTTTGGAGTCACTTGATTTTGAATCACTTGACACATGTGAGCCATGCCTCATGGGCAAGATGACTAAAACTCCGTTCTCTGGAACAATGGAACGGGCAAGTGACTTATTGGAAATCATACATACTGATGTGTGCGGTCCGATGAGCATTGAGGCGCGCGGTGGTTATCGTTACTTTCTCACCTTCACTGATGACTTAAGTAGATATGGGTATATTTACTTAATGAAACACAAGTCTGAAACATTTAAAAAGTTCAAACAATTTCAGAGTGAAGTTGAGAATCATCGTAACAAGAAGATTAAATTCCTACGATCTGATCGAGGAGGAGAATATCTGAGTTATGAGTTTGGCAGTCACTTAAAACAGTGTGGAATTGTTTCACAATTGACACCGCCTGGAACACCACAGCGTAATGGTGTGTCCGAACGTCGTAATCGAACTTTATTGGATATGGTGCGATCTATGATGTCTCTTGCCGATTTGCCACTATCGTTTTGGGGTTATGCATTAGAGACAGCTGCATTCACTTTAAATAGGGCACCATCGAAATCCGTTGAGACAACGCCATATGAACTTTGGTTTGACAAGAAGCCAAAGCTGTCGTTTCTTAAAGTTTGGGGATGTGATGCTTATGTCAAAAAGCTTCAGCCTGAAAAGCTGGAACCCAAAGCGGAGAAATGCGTCTTCATAGGATACCCAAAAGAGACAATTGGGTATACCTTCTACCTCAGATCCGAGGGCAAAGTGTTTGTCACTAAAAACGGAACATTTCTTGAGAAAGAGTTTCTCTCGAAAGAATTGAGTGGGAGGAAGATAGAACTTGATGAGGTTGTTGAACCTTTACTTCAACCTGAGAGTAGCGCAGCGCAGAAAGTTGTTTCTGTGGAGCCTACATTAGCTGAAGAGGAAGTTAATGATGATGATCATGAAGCTTTGGATCAAGTTGCTATCGAACCTCGTAGGTCGACAAGGACGCGTACTGCTCCTGAGTGGTACGGCAACCCTGTCTTAGAGGTCATGTTGTTAGACAACGATGAACCTACGAGCTATGGAGAAGCGATGATGGGCCTGGATTCCGAGAAGTGGTTAGAGGCCATGAAATCCGAGATGGGATCCATGTATGAAAACAAAGTATGGACTTTGGAAGTATTACCTGAAGGGCGTAAGGCCATTCAGAACAAATGGATCTTTAAGAGGAAGACGGACGCGGACGGTAATGTCACCGTCTATAAAGCTCGACTTGTGGCAAAGGGTTTTTCACAAGTTCAAGGAGTTGACTACGATGAGACCTTCTCACCCGTAGCGATGCTTAAGTCCGTCAGAATCATGTTAGCAATAGCTGCCTTTTTCGATTATGAAATTTGGCAGATGGATGTCAAAACAGCGTTCCTTAACGGTTACCTTAAGGAAGAGTTGTATATGATACAACCAGAAGGTTTTGTCGATCCAGAGAATGCTGACAAAGTTTGCAAACTCCAGCGATCCATTTATGGACTGGTGCAAGCATCTCGGAGTTGGAATCTTCGTTTTGATGAGGTGATCAAAGCGTTCGAGTTTATACAAGTTTACGGAGAAGCTTGTATTTACAAGAAAGTGAGTGGGAGCTCTGTAGCGTTTCTAATATTATATGTGGATGACATATTGCTGATTGGAAACAATATAGAAATGCTGGAAAGCGTAAAGGAATATTTGAACAAGAGTTTTTCAATGAAGGACCTAGGAGAAGCTGCTTTCATATTAGGCATCAAGATCTATAGAGATAGATCAAGACGCTTAATAGGACTTTCACAAAGCACATACCTTGATAAGATTTTGAAGAAGTTCAAAATGGATCAGTCCAAGAAGGGGTTCTTGCCTGTTTTGCAAGGTGTGAAGTTGAGTAAGACTCAATGCCCAGTGACTGCAGAAGATAGAGAAAAGATGAGTGTCATCCCCTATGCTTCAGCCATAGGCTCTATTATGTATGCAATGCTGTGCACAAGACCCGATGTCAGCCTTGCCATAAGTATGGTCGGAAGGTTTCAAAGTGATCCAGGAATGGAACACTGGACGGCGGTCAAGAATATCCTGAAGTACCTGAAAAGGACTAAGGACATGTTTCTCGTTTATGGAGGTGATCAAGAGCTCGTCGTAAAGGGTTACGTCGATGCAAGCTTTGACACTGATCCGGATGACTCTAAGTCGCAAACCGGATACGTATTTATTCTTAATGGGGGTGCGGTTAGCTGGTGCAGTTCCAAGCAAAGCGTGGTAGCTAATTCTACATGCGAAGCGGAGTACATCGCTGCCTCGGAGGCGGCGAAGGAAGGTGTCTGGATGAAGGAGTTCATGACAGATCTTGGAGTAGTGCCTAGTGCACTTAATCCAATGACTCTGTTTTGTGATAATACTGGTGCCATTGCTCTAGCCAAGGAACCAAGATTTCACAAGAGGACCAGACACATAAAGCGACGTTTCAATTCCATCCGCGATTACATCAAGGAGGACGACATAAATATTTGCAAAGTACACACGGATCTAAATGTTGCAGATCCGATGACTAAACCTCTTCCAAAGGCTAAACATGAACAACACCAGAACTGCATGGGTGTTCGATTCATTACAATGTAAATCACATAGTGATGTGAACTAGATTATTGACTCTAGTGCAAGTGGGAGACTGTTGGAAATATGCCCTAGAGGCAATAATAAATTGGTTATTATTATATTTCCTTGTTCATGATAATCGTTTATTATCCATGCTATAATTGTATTGATTGGAAACTCAAATACATGTGTGGGTACATAGACAACACTGTGTCCCTAGTAAGCCTCTAGTTGACTAGCTTGTTGATCAAAGATGGTTAAGGTTTCCTAGCCATGGACATGAGATGTCATTTGATAACGGGATCACATCATTAGGAGAATGATGTGATGGACAAGACCCAAACTGTAAACGTAGCATTTGATCGTGTCAGTTTATTGCTATTGTTTTCTGCATGTCAAGTATCTGTTCCTTTGACCATGAGATCATGCAACTCACTGACACCGGAGGAATACCTTGTGTGTATCAAACGTCGCAACGTAACTGGGTGACTATAAAGGTGCTCTACAGGTATCTCCGAGGGTGTCTGTTGGGTTGGCATGGATCAAGACTGGGATTTGTTACTCCGTATGACGGAGAGGTATCTCAGGGCCCACTCGGTAATACAACATCACAATGAGCCTTGCAAGCAATGTGACTAAAGTGTTAGCCACGAGATCTTGTATTACGGAACGAGTAAAGAGACTTGCCGGTAACGAGATTGAACTAGGTATAGTGATACCGACGATCGAATCTCGGGCAAGTAACATACCGAAGAACAAAGGGAACAGCATACGGGATTAACTGAATCCTTGACATAGAGGTTCGACCGATAAAGACCTTCGTAGAATATGTAGGAGCCAATATGGGCATCCAGGTCCCGCTATTGGTTATTGGCCGTAGAGGTGTCTCGGTCATGTCTACATAGTTCTCGAACCCGCAGGGTCTACACACTTAACGTTTGGTGACGATTAGTATAATTGAGTTATTATGTTGGTGACCGAAAGTTGTTCGGAGTCCCGGATAAGATCCCGGACATGACGAGGATCTCCGGAATAGTCCGGAGGTAAAGATTGATATATGTGATAATAGTGTTTTGATCTCTGGAAGGGTTCCGGAGTTCACCGGAAGGGGTTCCGGATGTTTACCGAAGTGTTCGGGTGCAGCAACACTTTATATGAGCCAAAGGGATAAAGCCCACAAGGTATTGGAAAGTGCAAAAGTAGTTTTGCTGCCGCGTAAGCGGTACTACCGCTTGGTGAAGCGGTACTACCGCCGGAGCGGTACTACCGCTTGTGTAAAGCGGTACTACCGCCCGAGCGGTACTACCGCTTGTGTGAAGCGGTACTACCGCCCAAGCGGTACTACCGCTTGTGTGAAGCGGTACTACCGCTTGTGCGCGGCTGTGCACGGTTCGGCAGGGATCCGAGTTGGACTCTTTCCCTGCGGGCCAAACCGACCTTGTGCGGGCAAAACCGACCCGGAGGAGGCTTTTACTCCAAGTTTAGACCCCAAGGCTCAACATATAAATAGAGGGGCAGGGCTAGCACACGGGACACATCAAGATTTCCCCAAGCCGTGTGCGGCAACCCTAACCCTCTAGTTCCTCCGTCATAATCTCCGTAGTGCTTGGCGAAGCCCTGCAGAGATTGTTCCTCACCACCATCACCACGCCGTCGTGCTGCTGGAACTCAACCACTACTTCATCATCGCTCGCTGGATCGAGGAGGTGAAGGCGTCATCAAGCCGTACGTGTGTTGAACGCGGAGGTGCCGTCCGTTCGGCACTAGATCGGAAGGATCGTGATTGGATCGCGGGACGCTCGGCGATTTGGATCGCGAAGACGTTCGACTACATCAACCGCGTTTATTAACGCTTCCGCTTAGCGATCTACAAGGGTATGTAGATTCACTCTCCCTCTCGTAGATGCTCATCACCATGGATAGATCTTATGTGTGCGTAGGAAAAATTTTGTTTCCCATGCAACGTTCCCCAACAAGACGAGCGGCAGGCATCACTTGGTCGTACACCAAGTGAAGTGGGACTACTTGCCCATCAGGCCCTGCTGGCCCATCCCGAGCCATATGCTCGGGGTTAAGACCGGTACAACGGGTCTTGATCATCGCCCACGCCTCTCGTGCTCCCTCCCGGCAGGCCGATGTCTTCCATGGCTCGAACCGACTCCGGGCTTCCTTGAACCGATCGGCTAGTTCGGTCATCCCTTCCGGAGGCTTCTCGGCAGGCCATAGCGCTTTTATCATGCTCCTCATAGCCTTCCGAGCCCGCTCATGCATTGCGGACAGTTCTTTCAGAAGCCTCCCCCGGTAGGAGCCGATCACTTCTTCAGGCCGCCCGGTTAAGAGACCTATACATGAGACAAGGCATGTCCATTACACTTCATGTAGGAGAGATACCCTTCGACATGGTAATCACACTTACCAAACATGCCCCTTTGTAATTTCTGGTTCTCTTCTTGGGTCTGGGCCAATTGAGTCTTTAAATTCTCAATTTCTTCGGCCTGCTGCTTGTTTTCCGCCTGGAGGCGTTTCTTCTCCTCCAGGTTTCGTTGCAACGAAAGGCAGCCGGCCTCATACTGGGACTCGGCGTACCTCTGAGATTCTCGGGCTGCATCTAAATCTTTTTGCAACTGCCCTATAGATTCAGCTGCTAAAAAGTACCCTCGGGTCAGCATGGGATTATATACTAAGATCAGCAGAATAGATATACTCACCATGCGCCTCCCGGGTAAAATTCTTCACTTGTTCAAGTTCGGCCTTCACGGCTTCCACCTGTGTTCGGCTCGCCTCCAATTCATTGGCCAATTGCTCGTTCTGCTGCCTTGAGGCCTCCATCATCCATAAAAAAATATGCAGATCCTTAACTCGGTCGTCCCGACCAATTCAAGGCTCAGGGGCTACTGGGTTTACATATGTGTCCGGATTCTCAAAATCAATCACTCACCTTCAGGGTGGATTATATCAGTTTCATGGCTTCCCCAAGCCCAGCTCGGGCAGCTCTGATGTGTGCGTCTGCCGAGCATAGAGCATTGAACTCTTGTTCGGAAAACGCCGGGTGGCACAGGGTTTCTCGTTGCCGCCGATGGTTCATCACGCTCTCTACTTCGGATTTAGTGACTGATACCGTGTCCCCAGAGTTTCAGGGGCCGGATTGACCACAGGGGCCTCCGCGGCAGGTTCAGCATGAGCAGAAGATCTTGATTCATGAGTGTTGTCAGGCATCCCGGCAACGTCCTCGGCAAAAGATGGTTGTACTCGTTTCCTGAGTATTTCGACATAAGATCTTCTGTCTGATCCTATCGATCATAATAACAATAGATTAAGCGGCCAAACGAAGTAGCTTTTGGTTGAACGAGTGGTCAGCGCCGTCGCCACGACCGGCTCACATGAAGGACTCCTGTTGATGCCTGGTCCGGGCATTGCTGCTGTAGCCGACGTTCGTCGCGAGGACCGACGACGCTTGGGAGCGGAAACCGACATATTTGGGTCAACGGAGGACGTTTGCCTTTTACAGGAAGAATTTTTCTTCTTGCTTGTAGTGGAGGAAGGGAGTGATCCGGGGTGATCGGCTATGATAGTCACCTTGGATCGATCAAGGCTCTCTTGGTAAAAGACCCCGTCTTCGTACTCAATTGACAGCTCGGGATCGTCATGGAATCCTGGATCGTCATCACGAGAGTAGTTCTCTGGTTGGGGGGCTGGACAGTTGACTGTCTCGACAAAGCTCCTCCATTCCTGTTTGCGCAGATTGAAAGCTTTGGTCAAAAAGGGCAAATAAAAAACCTGAACTCTGGTCGCAAAGTCGAAAGGCTTACCCATTCGATGGGGTTGTAACTCGAGTAGCCCTCCTTGACTGGTAGCCGAACGAAGTCTTCTTTTTCTCCTTTGTACAGGTTGGCAAGTGTGGCTACCAATGCCGCTTGATTGGCAGGGCCCAGCCGTCGGGAGCGAGTGGTGTCACTTGTTCCATTGTAACGCCACAAAGGATGTATCCTTTGCTGAAGAGGTTGAACGCATCGGGTGATGGCGGCAGCCATCACGTCAATCATGGTCAGCTTGTGATGAGCCAGTATCCTTACGTGGGCGGCCAAGCGTTGAACTTCAGCACCGTCCTCTTGGGATGAACTCTTTGATCGCCAATTGTACCTCTTTTTCAAAGGGGCATCGGAGTATTCGGGCAAACCCCTCCGAGCTGGATCGAATAGGGGAATGTCCTCAATATAGAACCATTCCGAAGACCATTCTTCGGACTCCTTCTTCGATGTCCCCACTGGATACCCTGTCCCGGCTATACGACATACTTCGGCTCCTCCGACTTCCCGAATTGTCTCACCCCGAGTTCGGGGGACGAGGCAGAAGTACTTCCTCCATAATTCAAAGTGTGCCTCGCAGCCCAGGAACTTTTCGCAAAGGGCAACAAAGCCCGAGATATGCAGAATAGATCCAGGGGTAAGATGATGGAGCTGGATCCCATAGAACTCTAGTAATCCCCTCAGGAAAGGATGAATGGGGAACCCTAGGCCCCGCAAGAGGAAAGACACGAAGCATACCCGCTCTCCCTTGTGAGGATTAGGGAAGTTCTCCGCGAAGGCTTCGTTGTCAAAAGAAGTCAGACTGGCGCGGGTAGCCGCCAGATCCGAGGAAGGAAGATACCCTTGGGTCTCGAGGTCATGCAGCCGAAGGAGGGATACAGAGCAACTTGCCCAATCCTCGGGACGAGAGCCGTAGGGACGCGAGGAAGAGCTGGGGGCGCTCGCCATGTTTTTGTGGTGATCTCTCGCTTGAAGTTTTTTCTGATGGGGAAGAAGAGGAAGATCTGACCCAGACCACGATTCAACTTGTTTAAATAGGTGGTGCCTTCCTTGCTGGAGGGGCAGTCTTGTAAAAAGCTGCTGGGCCGCTCATCTCCCCTCGGCACACAAGGATCGAGAAGCACTGAAAGTTACTACAGTGGGTCCCGCGAATTCTCAACGTTTGAGAATTCTCCGATGACGGGATGGTTGCCGAGCAAGAAGGGATAGAGGGACTCGCCCTGCAAGCCGAAGACTTCAACGCGCAAGATTGTCCGGATGATATACCTCGGCATTGGAGGCTAGTCCGGGGGCTACTGAGGGAGTCCGGGATTAAGGGGTCCTCGGACTGCCGACCTATTTCTCATAGGCCGGGCTCATGGGCCGCTCGCTGAGGATGGGATTGATCGAAGGCTTCGTCGCTATGGAGGAGACCTCAGGAGTCGTGGCGTGTCTTTCAAGTTTGAGATAGTAGATTAGGCATGTTTTTCCCTCCGGTGGGCAACCGACTATGTGTAACCCTAATGACCCCTGGCATCTATATAAGCCAGGGGGTTTTAGATTGTAGGACAGAGAAACTCATCTAGGGTTTTAGCTAGTCGATCTCGAGGTAGATCAACTCTGTAACCTTCATACCATCAATATAATCGAGCAGGACGTAAGGTTTTACCTCCATAGGAGGGCCCGAACCTGGGTAAACATCGTCTCCTTCGTCCCCTTGTTACCATCGATCCAAGACTCATAGCTTGGGAACCCCTACCCGAGATCCGCTGGTTTTGACACCGACACCCGGGAAAAGAAAAAAAAGCAAGCACAGGTTGCCCGGCTAATTAAGCACAGGATAAAAAAATGTTGCGTGAATCATAAAGCTTGTCGGTCTAATGGTGGTGGAGTTAGTGAGACTTTGTAAAAACTCAAACGACTAAGACTTTTTTAAAACTAAATCGATTGAGTATTTTAGCAATGCCTCTAAAAAGCAACGGTGAAACAAGAGCAATTGATATTGTGTAAGAAGCATGCCAACCATATCAATATCGAGAAGCATCGTCACCATTTCTAGTTCTAGAGGACAGAAATCTGGTGCAAGTCGATCGACACAGTGACGGAGCCAGGGGTGAGGGGGAGCCATGCCCCCCTAGGTTGAAAATTTTGCACATATACCCTTCATATTTCCTGAAAAATGCATATACACCCTTCAAATTTATGTTTGCCCCCCCCCCCCTAAAGCTTGGTAAATTGTGTTTGGCCCCCTTTTCTTGGATCCTGGCTCCATCCCTGGATCGACAGGGTCTTTGTGCCGCCTATTTACCCTACTTTCAACATGTATACCTTCATATACATGATTAAAGTAATTTCAACGTTGACATAGAGGAAATTCTTCTCTAGTGGTACACATGATATACCAGGCGACAAAGAAGCACATGTTTGTTTGTATATCACTTTGTCAATCAGCATGCTTTAGAACTACTCCCTCTGAATAGAAATATAAGAGCGTTTAGATCATAAAAGTAGTGATCTAAGGGCATCTCCAAGGAAGACCTGCAAACCTCCCGCAATGGTCTGGACCGTGCGGTCCAGACCGCGGAAGCCATCCAGCGTGGTCCTCTATCGGTCCACGGGGCGGTCCGGACGCAATTTCTCCCGCAAACCAGAGACAAATGTGGGGGAGGTTTGTGGGTGTCCGAACCGCTAATTCGCCCGATTCTGACCGCCCTGGCCCACCAAAAACCCCTCCCCCTCCCACGCGCGCTTCCCCACCGGTGCCAGCTGCCAGCATTCATGCCACTGTAGAGCGGCTGCTCCCCATTGAAGAATGGGCGCGACCTCCCACTGACGCCGGCATTGAAGCGGTTCGCCGGCTGAGGGCGTCGTCCGCGACGCGTCTCCGGTGTTCGTGCCTGTTCAATGCCGGAGACGCGTGACTAGAAGGGACGGGACGGATATCTACCACGGTCGATCAATGCCTCGTCCGTCCGTATGCCGCCATTAAGCAAGCTCGTCAGTCGAGAAACCCACTCCGGCGTCCCGCATTGACGCCTGGCCTCACCGGAAATTCCCTATTTAAGGGTGACCACACCCGGCTCTCACCATAGCACAACGCATCCGTTCCGCATTCTTTACATGTCCTCCTCCCTTGAACCACATCCACCATGACTACACGTGGCGAAGTTCCGTGGGACAGCCTTTCCCCGGAGATGAAGCATGAGGTGGCCGCCCTTGCCACCGCATGGCAGAGCCGCCGTGCCAGGCGAATCAAGGCCGGCTTGCCGGCCAGCTCGCTTGAGGTCTCCGACGACGAGGATGACACCATGATGGAGACCGGCTCCGATGGCACCTCCCCGGCTTTCGCGCCTCCTGTGTACTCCGACTACACCATGGCGCAGGCGTAGGCGCACTACAATGCCCCCACCGGCGCGTACGTCGTCGTTAGAGTGGTTGTTGGAGCCACATCGGCTCGCGATGGGTCAGATCGACGGCGAGCGTGCGATCTAATAGGCCTTGGCGGCCATGGCCGCGACGAACCCGAACTTCGTCACGGAGCAGCGGGCCATCTATGATGCCATCCGCGCTTAAACCACTGCTCGTCAGGAAGCAGCCACCGCGGAGGCCGAGCTGCAGACGATCGTGGAGGAGAACAACGCCAGCTGCGTCTCCTACGCGCTGCCGACGAACCATTAGCCGGCCCGATGGGACGAAGACAGTGCCAGTGCCACCATTTCCATCGTCGACCTCACGTCTACCAGCGACGGACAGGTCGCGGACTCCTCCGAGATTGAGTAGGCCACGGGAGGCGGCGGAGCCTTGTGTCCCATGTGGGCCAGTCCATCTCCCATGTTCTACTCGTCCTCGCCGGAGACCGCACGTTCATTTCATCGATCTTATCGTCGGTGCTCTTGGAGACGGCGGATGGGAGGACGACACGGGCTTGGACACCAGGCGTCGCCGCCGTAGGATAGGTTTAGGGGCGGGATTGTTTTTGTTCTAAATGTTCGAAGTGTAATGAAATCCGCCGTGTTTGTATAAAATCTGTCGTGTTTGCATGAAATCCGGCCGTGTTTGCACGAATTTTGTCCGGTTGGTTTGAGTTGTTGGACGGATGTATGTGGCTACGGTTGGATGTCGCCCTCTCGCATCCGTGTCCGTGGACTGGTCCCCCTGTCCATGGACGGATGGGGGAGGAAATTTACGGGTTACCGTTGGAGATACACTAAACGCTCTTATATTTCTTTAGAGAGGGAGTATATCTATATATTCAAGCAAATAATTGTTGTGAAATTTCTAAAGGTACATGCAGTCACGCAGACTAGATTTTCATGCTAGTCAAAAGTACAACATCAGAGATGCTTCTTTCCCGCCCCCCTCGCATCATCCCCTCTCAACCTTCAGCAAGAATAATTCCCATTTGTTCTTATCAATCAATCATGAAACAGATGTATTCTCCTGTTATTCGATGGCCCAACATGAAAACTTTCCCTGTCAGTTTTAATTTTAGAGTGAAGTGCATCCTAGGCCTTCAAACTATTTCAAAGATGTCATCTAGATCCTTGAAGTATAAAACATGTCATCTAAATCCTTGAAGGTCCTCAAATGCAATATGTGTGTACATGTGTGACACCTCTGAAATAGTTTGAGATTCTTGTGACATCTCTGAAATAGTTTGAGGGACTAGATGACACACCTATTGCATAAATCTATAATACCTAAATACTTGATCCCTACTACTTCTAATTCTCTCAACATGCAAACCATCCACCTCACCAGGTGTGCCACGTCACCATCCACTAACATCATTTTCCAGCCCATGCAATCCTTATTTGATTATCACTAATTCTCTCAACATGCAAGCATCCCACTAACATTTTTTGAGCCCATGCAAACCATACCAATATTTGTATTTTTGTCAGTAGACATATGTAGTAGATTAGATAATTATTTAATTTATTTACTTCCTAAAGGTTGTGAAATGCCCTGATTTACAATGAAATGCAAGTATGGATAATTCTCTCAACATGTAAGCCATCCACCTCACCAAGTGTGCCACGTCAGCATCCGCTAACATTATTTTTCAGCCCATGCAAATCTTATGACAGTATGCCTAATTCTCTCAACATGCAAGCATCCCACTAACATTTTTTCAACCCATACAACCATACCAATATCTTTATTTTTGTCACTGGACATATGTAGTAGATTAGATATTTATTTACTTCCTAAAGGTTGTGAAATGCCCTGATTTACAATGAATGCAAGTACCGAATATTTATATGTTAAAACTATTACCTTTTGATTTACATCTTTTCCTTCTTATATAAGTCATCTGTAATTAATCCTTATATTCCAGCAGCAACGCGCGGGGAAATTACCTAGTTTTCATAGTTTGAGGACCTATATGACACCTCTACAATAGTTCAGGGATCTACAATGCACTTCACTCTTTCATTTACTCTTTTACAACGTTCCGACGTAGTACTCGAGTAACGCCAAGAAGTCAACCGAAGCAAAGGTATAGATAGGGTGTACTTCCTGATAATAAAAAACCTGAGCCGTCCAAGTAAACGGCAACAAAAGCTCATAAATGGTCATATGCAGCGCTCAAAAGTTAAGTTTAAAGGACCACTGCGGCAAGGGACATGTCCGGGTTTTGGTGGTATAAAAGCAGAACATAATGCTAGCCGGCGTGAGCAGACCAAAAGGAAAAGAAGAGAAAATTCAAACATTTGGTTCTGAACACTACACTATTAATGGATGAACTGAACCTTGAAGGCGTCATCGAGATCCTCTGAGCTGGTGGCCGGACTGTTCTATTTTGCTATCCAATAGATAGTGGTACTGCTATCGTGTCGTTTAGATTTTGCTTTGCGATTGTGGTTTATGCTGTAGCAGATTTTTTTTCTCGTATAGGATATCTAGCGACAGCGAAGATATCGCAGCGGGTTTCGTACCCGTGCCTCAAGTCGCTTTACCTCTTTCTTTTATCCTTTTTGTATTTTTGTGACTACTGTTAGAACATCTACAATTGGATCCTTCAAATTCGTCTCAAACGCCCGAGCAAACCACCCGGTTACGAAAATGCGACCCAGCCGGGTCTCTCAAACCAGCCTCAAACGTCCGGTCTGACCCTCACCCCCCATATCCAGCCCAAATATCAGACGTAACCGGCGAGCGAATGTAGAATGCATTATTTGTGGCGTGACCGTAAGTGTCCGCAGACGCGACGCGTCCGGACGCGTCCACGAACGTTTGAGGGGCCGGATTTACAAGTTGGGGCTATAGATGCTCTTAGTGGTGGAGCTTGAAGCTTATCGCTAGACGGGCCAAACAAAAGAAAATAGCATGTGCACTAGTGTTCCAAGGCCCAACAATAAAAAAAAGTAGTGTCTAGCTTCCAAAATGTTGGGCGGGGCGATGACCCATTGGCCTTGTCATAGCTTCATCGGTGACTGTCGTGTAAAAGACTCGATTATATTTTCACTGGGCAATTAATGGAAAGGGCAAAGGCTATATTGCAAGAAAAAGAAAATTCTAGTAACGATCAATAAAAGTTTCTGCAGAGTGGTGTGGCCATTTCTTCAACATACTCTCAAAATGAAAGGATCTTCTGTAGAGTGGTGCGCTATGATCCATAGCTTCATTTCTGGAGGTAGTGTTGCCATCAAGGTCAATGATGACATTTGATATTATTTTCAAACGAAGAAGGGATTGCGACAAGGTGACTCGTTATCGCCCATGCTATTCAATATAGTGGCGGATATGCTAGCGGCATGATTGAGCGTGCCAAGATTGATGGCCAAGTTGAAGGGATAGTAAATCATCTAGTTGATGGTGGTCTCTCCATACTTCAATGTGCCGACAATACAATTCTCTTCATGGATCATGACCTCGAGAAAGCGAGAAATCCGAAATTAATTTTATCAACATTCGAGCAAATATCGGGCCTTAAGATCAATTTTCATAAAAGTTATATGTTTTGTTTTGGCGAGGCTCAAGACGAGTCTCACCTGTACGCTGCACTTTTTGGATGTGGGTTGGGCCAGTTTCTGATCACATATTTGGGGATACCAATACATTATCGGTACTCACAAGTGCTGAATGGAAACACGTCGAGGAGAGACTGCAAAAAAGACTTAGTAGTTGGAAAGGTAAACTGTTGTCTATCGGTGGCAGATTGGTCGTCATAAATTCAGTACAAAGTAACATGGTACTATATATGATTTCTTTTTTCTAGTTGCGGAAAGGAGTTTCACATAAATTGGATTATTTTCGATCAAGATTCTTTTGGCAAGGAGATAGCGAGAGAAAGAAATATCGACTGGCGAGTGTGGTTTGCCGTCCCAAAGACCAAGGCGGGTTGGGCATTCATGACCTTGAGGTAAAGAATAAGGCTCTCCTCGGCAAATGGTTTTTAAATTACTGACGAAAGATGGTGTATGGCAAACCCTCCTAAGGAGGAAATATGTGGGTTCCAAGGCAATATCCCAAGTATACTGGGAGCCTGGGGATTCTCACTTTTGGGCTGGTCTGATGGCTACGAAGAAATATTTCTTCTCCTATGGATCCTTCTTGATTAAGGACGGATCGGAAATTAGATTATGGGAGGACAAGTGGCTAGGAAATGTCACACTCCGGAAACAATATCCGGCTCTAAACAACATTGTGCGTCATAAGGCTGATACTATCGCCACGGTAATGGAATCATTTCCGCCAAATGTGACATTCAGAAGAGATTTAATTGGACCCAAACTCCAATTATGGTACATCCTGCTCCAGGGGTTGTCCACGGTGCATTTGTCACATGGGTCTGCTGTATTTCGATGGAACCTACATGGGAATGGACAATTCTCAGTGGATTCCATGTATAGAGCGTTAATCCAGTCTGATGTTTCAGTTGATAATAACAAGAAGATCTAAAAGATGAAGATACCTCTTAAGAATTAAATCTTTGCATGGTATCTTTGTCGCAGAGTCATTCTTACTAAAGATAAGCTTATTAAGAGGAATTGGCATGGAAGTTCGCAATGTGTCTTTTGTCACCATGACGAGACAATAAAACATTTATTGTTCCAATGCAAATTGGCTCGTTCTATATGATCAGTCATCCAGATAGCTTATGGCTTGTATCCTCCTTATAGTGTTGCTAATGTATTTAGCAATTCGTTACATAGGATAGATCACAAGTTTAGAACTCTTCTTAGGGTGGGAGTGCTCTCCGTTATTTGGTCGCTTTGGCTATGTAGAAATGATAAGGTTTTTAACGATAAAAGTACTTCTCTGATGCAGGTTATCTACAGATGTACCGGGACTCTTCGTTTATGATTCTCTCTACAACGCGTGGAAAATCGAGACCTATTTACGGAGGCGTGTACATGATTGGAGGATACGGCGAGGGATACTTTTACCCAACATGGGTGGCAACATGATCTTAGGATTGGCCCACCTCAGCTTTAGGCATTATACGGACTCTACATGTTTCTTTGTATCTCTCCTTTTTATTTGTTATTTTTTGTTTGTGCGATGAGATTTGTTTGCCTATGTGCATCTTAGTTATGTAAAGGTCGAATGTAATGCTTAAACCTTTTAAGTAATAAGGCGTCACTTTTGGAATAAAAATCAATAAAAGTTTACAAGAGGACATCCGAAAATCATATAGTACTTCATCGAGCGAAAGACAATTACAATTCAAGAAATAGTTAACTTACGTCTTCTTTAATTCGCATCATGAACAGTATTGTTCAACACTAGTGGCATCGTGAAGCAACCTGTGATTCGATGGTTAGAAGGATAGTTGTATCTCCACCGATCAGGGTTCAAGTCTTACACTTGTCATTGGTGTTCGCATTTTTTCTGGATATTTTAGGTGTTTTGACGATGTGTGCTCATTGGAAGGAGACGTTCCCGTCGACTACAAACACGTTTATGCCGATTTCGTCTAACTCAAATTAATGTGCCGGCTTGGTCTCTCAAATATGCTAATAGTGTTAGGATGTGTGTATACGTTCATAGAGATGTGTGTATGTATGTATGTATTAGCATATGCGTTTGTAACTGGCGGCATGTGTTTTCCTCGGAGAAAGGCTTGGAAGGCCTGCTACTGTATATGTGCACGTCAGCTAGACAAGACTCTCAAAAAAAAAAGCTACACAAGACTCGGAGCGAAAAGCTTCCCCGTGAATGCGCATGGTACGACCACTCCCTCCTTGTCAAGAAAGCGATCGAGCGCGTGCGTGCATGCATGCAAGGCACGCATGCACGCACTCTCACACGCTACAAATTCCTCAGCTTTGGGCAGACGGGACACCCTACTACATGCATGTTTCTTTTTTGCGTGTTGGAAAATATGCATGTTGGACTAGAATCATTTGAACTTTCTGCATGGACAAATCTGAAGTTTACACGTCTTTTGCAGCAGGGAACACATGACTTTAAAGCACCGAGTTTGGGAAGCCCGGCCGGCCAGCAGGCATTTTTCACTCATGCATGTACCTTATCACTCACCCATTCCCTAGCTCTAGCTAGTCTCATTTTGATACTTCACGTAGAGAGGGAGAGAGATGGCTGGGTGGTCCAAGGAAGGGAGTGAGAGTGGGAGGTGTCAGCGACTGTGACTGTGAGCTGGATGCATGGCATGGCGCTGCTCACGTTCATGTCGACAAACAGGTTAACGCATGCGCTCCGAGATCAACCCGTGGTTAACTTTCGGCCAAAACCAACGCGGCGATACTACCACGTACTCTGGAGTACGTGAAAAGTATATTCCGGGCGACAGTACGTACCTTCACGCCCTATTAATTCAGCGCGCACGCTCAGGGGCGTGCATGCATGCATGCATGCATCTATTTACGTTCGGCACCGTAATATACCTTTTTCTCGCGAATCATTTGCCACCGTACACTTTACGTCGTAGTTTAATGTTATGGACACGAATATTATCGAATTGTACACAGTACGCTGCCGGTGTACCTGCCGGAGATTGAAACCTGGCCATAAGCGCTGGTGCGTGGTGCGCAACACATCGATCGTCAGGTCAGGGCGTCCGTATACGCACGCACGCACGCACGCAGTCATGCAGAAGGTCTCGATCATTCATTGTCGCCATGAGATCGGAACAGTGTGAGCAGCAGGACGAGGCATGGCATCTTCCAGACCTGCAGAGCCTTCTGATTCCACACCTGACCAACGCATCATGATGTTGTTTAATCATTTTATCTCCGCGATATTAGCCGGTAGAGCTAGCAAAGGCCTAAAGATAGGAACCGCGACTACGAGCAATTGGGCATGCAAACATGAACGACACGCGCAGGTATGAGAGGAGAGGTGACATTGAGTGGTATGGGCAGTGGCAGCCAAGGAAAAAAGCTTGATCGATCTGACGGGAGGCCATCCAAAGAGGAGGCCGGCCGGGCAGCTTTTTGGTTACTCCGTAGAACATGCAAACGAAAGGCCCCCTTCCCTTTTTCAGAGCGTGCGACAGAAGATAGGCGGGCAGGACGCTTCCCAGTCCCAGGAACCTCCTCCGTCCTTAAGCTCGGCTCAGCTGGCTCCTTGTTAATTCCTTCCTCCCTTAGAAAAGCGCTCATTAATTCCTTCTTGCATAGAGATAGATCTGCTCCCAAGTAAACACCACAAGGATCATCGATCCACCGTGCGTACGTACGTACGTGTAGGGCTAAGGGCCACGACAAGCCATCACTGCGTAATAATGCTTATGCTAGCTGCAAATTAACTGCGTTGCTCCTGGCAAGCCTGAACTATTTATGGGAGCACTATCTGGTAGCTAGCTGCGTGAATGCATGTTCGCTCATCCATCGGCATTCGAATGTCCCATCAGATCAACCGATCGGCAGCATAAAGATCGCCGTAGGAATAAGTGGCACATGGCACAGCTTGATTGTCTCTCAGAAAGGGAATGGTATATATGCGTTGTACTCGAGATCAGCTATAATGTGCTTGTTGGCTAATTCAGTACAACCTGCCATATGGAGGCTGTGGGCACGGCCATCACATTGAACATTGGCATTATGCTACTAAAAACAGTCTTCCATGATGGTCATCACTGACGGGCAGACCATAACCCGCTGATGATATAATCAAGACCCCGTGAGCAATAACTCTAATAGATTATTCAGATTCAGCAAAAATAAGTCATCACTGAGGCCCATCGGTGGTGACATCTTCGTGACTCGATGGCATCTCCAACGGGGACCCTAAACGGACACAATATCCATCCGCGGATGTGTTCGGACTCGTCCACAGACATGGATACGGGAGGCAGTCATCCAGTCGTGTATCTCAAATGTATAGATACATTCCAAATGAAATTTAAACAAACCGAACGATTTTCTTGCGAACCGGGTGATTTTCATTTAGACCGGACCGCATTCATGACATTTTTGACATATTTCATTAAATAAAAGCACCTCAAAGTTAACCTAGTCTAAGTCTTCGTGAGCCTCCGTGTTTCAAGTCCTTGTTGTTCCCCATGTCCGGCATCTCTCCGGTCGTGAGCTCTGGCAAGTGAAGTTGTAGGTCGTCAACGAGGAAGCGTACTACATGGGACACACCTACACTACTGGGAAAGGCTTATAGGTGAACCCCTACTAGTGGCGGGTGCCGTGTGCTATCGCCACAACTATTTTTGAAAACAAGCAGTGGCGAGTAACAACATCCCGTCACAGCTAAGGGCAAAACTGTGGGGGGCAGGTTAAGTTACTCGCCACGGACATAATCTTCCAGACAGACTTGTTTGAGTAATCAATCAGTGGTGGGCCCAGCCTACGGCCCTCCACAAGTAGTTGGCAGAGCAGTGGCGGGCGCTGTCGGGCAACCGTCCCTGCTTATCCTTGTCGGAGGCTCAGTTTTGGTAGAATATAGCAGTGGCGGATGATGCTTATTGCTCGTCACTGGTATGTCAAACATTTGTGGCGAGCCTCGGGCAGCACCCGCCACTGCAAAAAAAATCAAACTGCCACCACTAAGCTCCCTCACACTCATTCCCCGACGAATGCCACAATGATCCGCCGCCCCCCACAAGCGCCGGCACCACCGCTGCTGCAGCCCCCCGCACGCTCCGCCACTCCCCCCATCCGTCTTCCACCTCCACCCAACGGTGGTCCGCGCGCCCTCGGCCGCCCCCTACTCCTTGGCCCTCTCCATCGACCCCTCTCCTTCGTTGCGCCTCCGCCCGCACCAACGGATTGTCAACCTTCGACCATATCCACATACCCATCCGCCGGCGCGCCTACGCCCGCACCAATGGCTCCTCGGCCATCTACATACCGCTGCCCTCGGTTGCTTGAATTCACTGCTTCTGCTATATATGTTAATTGATTTTAAATGATTTCAATTCATTGCTTGTGCTATGTTCGTGCTCACGTGATGTTCTACTATATTTGATGGATGAATATAATACAATTGCTTGTGCTATATGTCGATGCTCACGGTTTTCTTTAAAGGGAATATAGAAGAGTGCCATTGTTTTGACTAAATATTGATTCACTTCCATTTCGTCGAATTTCTCTCATTTAATGCGCCCAATTTTTAGCAAAGGATATGCCAAAAAAATTGATAAAGTGGAGATGTCCGGTGGTGAATTTCATTGCGGTTCGTTTTCTTCTTTTACAAGGAATCGAAAAGAGTGTCAAAGTTTTAACGAAATGTTGGTTTACATCCATTTCATTGAATTTCTGTCATTCAATACGTCCAATTTTTAGCAAGGTTATGCCAAGAAAATTTGATAAAATGGTGATGTCCGGTGGTGAATTTCATTGTGGTTCGTTGTCTTCTTTTAAATGGAATAGAAAAGAGTGCCAAAGTTTTGACGAAATGTTGATTCATTTACATTTCGTCGAATTTCTGGCACTTAATATGTCTCTTTTGTAGCACTCATGTTGCCAATTTTTTTTATTAATTTATAATTCTTTTTTACTCATTATGGATGCAATCTTCATTTTGTAGATAAAAGATGGCAAGACATACACTGTCTCGGAGTGAGGCTTTGACTTTCCAACAAGATGAGACGCCGAATTATGCTTACAAGTTTCACGGGGATACCGATCATGTTGGAGATGGAGGGCTAGATGGGGAAGAAGTTCACATGCTGCTGAAGAGGAAGTGCAAGGTGGGGATGGATATTCCGACGATGATGGTGCTGAAGAAGCGCAAGATGACCAACATTTGGAAGAAGAGTTGGATGATGCTAAAGAGGAAGGAGACCTCAATGGTGCAGAAGCTGATTTGGAAAGTCAGCCACGGAATAAGGTGCCTACAGCAACTTACGTAATAAAATGGATGTACAAAGAAGGGAGACCC
Source organism: Elymus sibiricus (assembly GCA_039707655.1). NCBI lineage: Eukaryota > Viridiplantae > Streptophyta > Magnoliopsida > Poales > Poaceae > Elymus > Elymus sibiricus. Next base: position 315,230,575 of record CM077673.1, read on the forward strand.
GTTAGTCCGGTCAAGAATGCAACGAAATGGGGTAACGTCCTAGGTGCCATCGCCCGTGAAAACTGTGGCATAAACGTTAGATGCTTAAGGGGCCCAAGAAACAAACACTGGTCAAATCTCCTGTTAGGAAAGATGAGAGATATTTTCAAGTTCAATGACTGAGACAAAGCACTTGCAGAAATCCATGCCATGCGTGTGTTCACTAAGGCCTTGAGTAGTAATAGATACCGTGCAAACAAGTTACTGGACGACAGATATGATTTAGAGGAAATCAAAAGGCTATATCCTAGTACCACCATTGAGGTAAGAAGCAAGAATGTGTCTGATGTCGCCATAGCCGATCCTTTTCTCGTGAACGAGGAAAACCTAAAAGATGAGGAAGGGAGGCGGTGCATGAAGAGTTACCTTCTAGATTTCATGCAACGGAACCAGCTTAAAAACTTCCTCCTCGTGCCGTATAGACCCATTACGTCCTTATCTTGTTTTACGCTGTCACTTTTGTAACTTATATATTCCTTCATATATGTTTTCATGTCTTAAAATTTGTAACTTTCTCATGATCACTGTATGTTTATTATGTTTTGCGCAACAAACCATTGGGTTCTATTAGTGCTAAGACCGCAAAGGTGTCATTGTTACTTGTTGGATTCCACGAAGATCCCGGGAATAGACTAGTCGCTCATGAAGGGCCTTCTCGTTAATTATCTTTTCCATTGGAGTACTACTGGACGCCACACGGCTGAAAAGTACTACAAAGAAAGTGGAAGGAAAATGATTGCCTTCAGACGGAACACTCTATCTTGTATGCAACAACCGTCGACTAGTCTGACTTGTGGCTTCTACGCCTGCATTCACATAGAAGAATTCATATGGTCCACGAAAACATTAAATCAGGATGATAAAATCCTCAAATGGGGTCAACAAGTACAAAAAAATCAGCCGAAGCTGGCTTAGTGCTCGAAGAACTAAAAGTCAAGTTCGCGGCTAGCATAAACAAAGAGGTCCGCTCGTTGTTTGGCCTATTCTATAATAACACCGAAAAAGGCGAGCCAAACCAGCAAAACAGCCTAACATAGTTTATTGCAGCGGGCACAACTAAAACTATGACTAAACATATTTGGCGTTATGCACTATGTTGTTCAACATGATCAACATACTATATTTGATGACCATGTATTTTGCGTTACTCGTTTAAAATTAATGTACTTCTAGTACTTTATTTTGAATCATTATCGCTAGTTTTATTCTCGATTTGCCCGCATTTACTGAGAACTGTCTCCTATTTGCATCAGCTAAAGTTGTTGTGGCAGCATAATATATGCTGCCATATGACACGTCTCCAACGTATCTATAATTTTTGCTTGTTCCATGCTGTTATATTATCATTTTTGGATATTTTACAATCACTTTATAGCAACTTTATATCATTTTTTGGGACTAACCTATTGACATAGTGCCAAAGTGCCAGTTGCAGTTTTTGCTTGTTTTTTACTTCGCGGAATATCAGTACCAAACGGAGTCCAATCGCGACGAAACGTTTTGGAGATTTTTTTGGACCAGAAGACACCCAGTGGGCCAAAGAAGTGCCAGAGAGGTGGGCCGTGAAGACCACAACCCACCAGGGCGCGCTAGAGGCCCCCAACGCGCCCTGATGGGTTGTGCCCTCCTCGGGCCCCTCTCTGCCGCCTCTGATGCCTATAAATTCCCGAATATTCCAGCAACCCTAAAGGAGTCGACGAAAAACACATCCAGCCGCCGCAAGTTCCAGAACCTTGAGATCCAATCTAACACCATCACGGAGGGGTTCATCATCCTCATTGGTGCCTCTCCGATGATGCGTGAGTAGTCCACCATAGACCTACGGGTCCGTAGGCAGTAGCTAGATGGATTCCTCTCTCTCTTTTAATTCTCCATACAATGGTCTCTTGGAGATCTATTTGATGTAAACTTTTGCGATGTGTTTGTTGGGATCCGATGAATTTTGAGTTCATGATCAGTTTCTATCCATGAATATTATTTGAGTCTTCTTTGATCTCTTATATGCATGATTACTTATGGCCTCGTATTTCTTCTTCGAATCTTTGGTTTAGTTAGGCCAACTAGATCGATTTTTCTTGCCATGTGAAGAGGTGCTTTGTGATGGGTTCGATCTTGCGGTGTCCTTTCCCAGTGACAGAAGGGGCGGCAAGGCACACATGTATCGTTGCCATTAAGGATAACAAGATGGGGTCTATTCCTACATGAATACATCTTGTCTACATCATGTCATTGTTCTTATTGCATTACTCTATTTTTCCATGAACTTAATACACTAGATGCATGCTGGATAGTGGTCGATGTGTGGAGTAATAGTGGTAGATGCAGGCAAGAGTCGGTCTACTTATCTTGGACGTGATGCCTATATAATGATCATCGCCTTGGATATCGTCATGATTATTTTATCTTCTATCAATTGCCCAACAGTAATTTGTTCACCCACCGTGTGCTATACTCATGAGAGAAGCCACTAGTGAAACCTACGGCCCCCGGGTCTACTTTTCCAACATATTGCTTTCCGATCTATCTTTTTGCCTCTTTTGTTTTCAGATCTATTATTCCAAAAACCCAAAAATATATTGATGCACTTTTTATTTGCTCTTTTTATTTTGTGTTCTTGAGAGATCTATCTCTCCAATCTATCACTACGTAATCTATCTATTTGCCGTAGAGAGATTGACAACCTCTCTTTCGCGTCGGGTTGCAAGTATTTGTTCTTTGTGTGCAGGTGCTGCTTATTAGGTGGTGGTGATCCTCCAACTGATTCGATACCTTGGTTTCATAACTGAGGGAAATACTTACCGTCGATGTGCTGCATCATCCCTTCCTCTTTGGGGAAACACCGACACAGTCTCAAGCCACGTCAAAGGAATTTCTGGCGCCGTTGCCGGGGAGGAAGCGGTCTCTTCTACGTGGCAATCTCTGGCGCCGAGGAGACACCATCATCATCTACCAGGTTCCTAATCACAAATCTCATCTCCTTGCATTTACATTATTTGCCATTTGCCTCTCGTTTTCCTCTCCCCCACTTCACCAATTTGCCGTTTTATTCGCCCTCTTTTTCGTTTGCCTCTTTTCGTCAGATCTCTTGCTTGCTTGCAATCTTGTTTGCGTAGTCACGATGACTCAAGAAAACACCAAGTTGTGTGATTTTTCCAATACTAATAACAATGATTTTATTAGTACTCCGATTGCTCCTCCCGCCACTAGTGCGGAGTCTTGTGATATGAATGCCGCTTTGTTGAATCTTGTCATGACAGATCAATTTGCCGGTAATCCTAATGAGGATGACGCGTCCCATCTAAACACGTTCGTAGAATTGTGTGATATGCAAAAGTTGAAATTATTTCCTTTCTTCTTGCGGGATCGTGCAAAAATTTGGTTTTCTTCTTTGCCTCGGAACAATATTGATTCTTAGAATAAGTGCAAGGATGCTTTTATTACTAAGTATTTTCCGCCAGCGAAAATTATTTCCCTTAGAATGCAAATCATTAATTTTAAGCAACTTGAGCATGAACATGTTGCACAATCTTGGGAAAGAATGAAATTGATGCTAAGAAATTGTCATACTCATGGTTTAAATCTTTGGATGATCATACAGAAAATTTATGCGGGGTTGAATTTTGTCTCTAGAAATCTTTTAGATTCCACCGCGGGTGGTACTTTTATGGAAATTACTTTGGGTGAAGCTACTAAATTGCTAGACAATATTATGGAAAATTATTCACAATGGCATACCGAAAGAGCACCTACTAGTAAAAAAGTCAATTCGGTTGAAGAAATTAGTACTTTGAGTGATAAGGTTGATGCTTTGATGAAGTTGGTTGCTAGTCAAAAATGATCCTATTGATCTTAATGATGTGCCTTTGTCTACCTTGATTGAGCAAAATAGTGATTCCGTAGATGTGAACTTTGTCTCGCGAAACAATTTCAATAACAATGCTTATAGATGTAATTTTAATCGTAGGCCTTTTCCTGGAAATTCCTCTAATAATTATGGTAATTCTTCTTACAATAATAATAGGAACACCTATGATCTTGAGAGTAATATTAAAGAATTTATCAATGCGCAAATGGCTTTCAATACTATGATAGAAGAAAAGTTGAATAAGATTGATGATATGCCTAGAAGCATTGATAGAATTTCTGATGATGTGGAGAATCTCAAGTTGAAAGCTTTTGCACCTAAGATAGATGATTCAATTAAAGCTTTATATGCCTCTATGTATGAAAGTAAGAAAAGAACCGCTATGCTTAGAGCTAGAAGAGAATTCTTAGAAAAATTGTTTTCTAGTGGTTGCTTTTAGAAAAATGATGAAGATCTTAAAGTGATTGGTGTTTCCTCTATTGATTCCTTGTTTAGTAATATTAAGATTGATGATAAAGGGATTGAAGTAGAGTCAACTTTAGCTAGAAGGCATCCCAATAATTTGGAGGGTGAAAATCTTGATGAAATTTTTGATAAAAGTGGGTTTGAAGAGGTCAAAACTTTAACTAGTGATGTGCCCACTATTTTGGATTGCAAAGAATTTAATTATGATAGTTGCTCTTTGATTGAATGTATTTCTTTGCTGCAATCCATGTTGAATTCACCCCATGCTTATGAACAAAATAAAGCTTTTACTAAACATATCATTGATGCCATGATGAAATCTTTCGAAGAAAAGTTGGAGTTGGAAATTTCTATTCCTAGAAAATTACATGATGAGTGGGAACCTACCATTTAGGTCAAGATTAAAAATTATGAGTGCTTTTCTTTATGTGATTTGGGTGCTAGTATTTCCACGATTCCGAAATCTTTATGTGATGTGCTTGGTCTTACCAATATTGAAGAATGTTCTCTTAATTTGCACTTGGCGGATTCTACTATTAAAAAGCCTTTGGGAAGAATTAATGATGTTCTTATTCTTGCAAATAGGAACTATGTGCCCATAGATTTTATTGTTCTTGATATTGATTGCAATCCGTCTTGTCCCATCATACTTGGTAGACCGTTCCTACGAACTATAGGTGTCGTGATTGATATGAAAGAAGGCAATATTAGATTTAAGTTTCCAATAAGAAAGGGTATGGAACACTTCCCTAGAGCAAGAATTAAGCCACCATATGAATCAATCATGAGAGCATCCTATGGATCCAAAACCAAAGATGACAATACTTGAAACCATGTGTTATGCCTAGCTAGGGGCGTAAAACGATAGCGCTTGTTGGGAGGCAACCCGATGAATAAATTTATTTTTTGTCTTTTCCTTTCTGTTTTTGAGTGTTTACACAATTATTCCTCTTTTATGATTGTGTTTTTATGTCTTATTTAGTGTTTGTGCCGATTAAAGCCTTTAGGATGATTCATAAGATGAGTAGAAACAATGCTGAATCTGAAACAGAAACTTTGCCTCGAGTGTTCGAATTTTCATTTTTTACTGGAGCGTGATATTGAGCTGAAATTTCAACACAGTATTCCTATACAAATTCTTTACGTTGTCCTAATTTTTCAGAATATTTCGAGTTACAGAAGTATGGTTAGAGTACAGATTACTACAGCTGTTCTGTTTAAGACAGATTCTGTTTTCGTTGCATTGTGTGCTTGTTTTGATGAATCTATGGGTTGTATTGAAGGGTATGAACCATGGTAAAGTTAAAATACAGTAGGTATAATGCAATAATAAAATTTGAATGGGTTTTCAATAGTACCTAAAGTAGTGATTTGGTTTATTATACTAACGGATCTCACCAAGATTTTGTTGAGTTTTGTGTGATTGAAGTTTTCAAGTTTTGGGTGAGATCACGATGGATGAAGGAATAAGGAATGAAAAGAGCCTAAGCTTGGGGATGCTACAGCACCCCCAAGATATATCCAAAGAGAAACAAGCAACTGAGCTTGGGGATGCCCCGAATGGCATTCCCTCTTTCTCCTAACGACCATCGGTATTTTACTTGGAGCTATATTTTTATTCGTCACATATCATGAGTTTTTCTTGGAGCGTCTTGTATCATTTGAGTCTTTGCTTGCTTTGCTTGTTAGTTTGTCACTTGTATCCTTGCTGGACACACCTATTTGCGAGAGCCAAAATTATGCTATGATTTGTTAGAATTGCTCTTTATGCTTCACTTAAACTTTTTGAGCTATAGAATTGCTCTAGTGCTTCACTTATATCTTTTTGAGCACGGTGTGCTTGGAAACTTTTGAAGAAATCCTCTCATGCTTCACTTAGATTATTTTGAGTGTTAGTAAATTTTGAAGAAATCCTCTCATGCTTCACTTATATTATTTTGACAGAAGAAATCTTTATGCTCATGTGCTTCACTTAAATTTGTTTGAGCTTGTCAAAAGCAATGGCAATATATGAAACTAGTCCCAAAGTGATAGATATCCAAGGGGGATATAATAAAAACTTTCATGAAGATCATTGGACAAATTAAACTTGATTCCTTGTAATAGTTTTGAGACATGATGATAATAATATGTGAGTCATGTTAGTGAGTAATTATGCTTTAGTAGGAATATTTGTGTTAAGGTTTGTGATTCCCTATGCATGCACGAAAGTCAATAGATATGCAATGAAATTACATCCTACTTATGGTGCATTATTCGGTGTTAGTTATGCTCAATGCTTGCTTATGTGAATTTTCGTTTCTTGGTTGGTTGCTTCTCAATCTATTTGCTAGCCTCCACTTGTACTAAGTAGAAATACTACTTGTGCATCCAAAATCCTTAAACCAAGTTTTGCCTTATGAGTCCATCATACCTACCTATATGCGGTATTTCCATGCCGTCCTAAGCAAATTTGTATGTGCCACCTCTACTTTTCAAAATAAATTTCCTTTTTGTGTGCTCGTACCGCTCATGAAACGGTAGGGGGTATCCAATATTTTCCATGCTAGATGTGTTATTCTCAAAATGAGTGTTTATTCACTTGTCATTGTACGAGAGTACGGCGGTAATAGGGATGCCCATTCCCGAAATGAAAAAGAAAAAATATTTACTTTATGTTGTCAAATAATAAATTCCTTGGAAAGTGTTGGTATGAAAGCCAACCGTGGATACGACCAGCCATGGAAAGTGGAAGAATGGTGGAAAAAGGAATAAACTTTATTTTCTGTTTGGGAACCGCCTATGATATATCTAGCATGGAAGGTATTGTGAACTACTTTGTCGTTTTCGTTGACAGGAAAGGCATGTTGGGGAACGTTGCATGGGAAACAAAAAATTTCCTACGCACACGCAAGATCTATCCATGGTGATGAACATCTACGAGAGGGAGAGTGAATCTACGTACCCTTGTAGATCGCTAAGCGGGAAGCGTTAAGAAATGCGGTTGATGTAGTCGAACGTATTCGCGATCCAAATCACAAGCCGTCCCGCGATCCAATCACGATCTAGCGCCGAACGGACGGCACCTCCGTGTTCAGCACACGTACAGCTCGATGATGATCTCCGCCTTCTTGATCCAGCAAGAGGGGGCAGAGAGGTGGATGAGATCTCCAGCAGCACGACGGCCTGGTGGTGGTGGTGGTGGAGTTATCCCGGCAGGGCTTCGCCTAAGCTTTACCGAAATCTATTTGGTGGAGGAACTAGAGAATAGAGAACTAGCACGTGGCCTTGTGTCTTTGGGGGCTCTATTCCTCTAGTATATATAGGAGAGAGGGGGGAGGAGGCAGCCTCCCTAGGGTTTCCCCTAGGGGTCGGCCGAACCAGGGCACGGAGGAGTCCAATCCACTTCCTACTAGGAAGTGGATTCATATTAGGAAGGAGTCCTATTCCTTCCTATCTCCACCTTTTTCCTCTTGGGCATATGGTCCCTTATGGGGTCGGTTCCCCAGCCCATTAGGGGCTGGTGCGCCACCTCTTGAGCCCATGTGGCCCCCGGGGTGGGTGGGCCCCACCCGGTGGACCCCCGGAACCCATTCGTCACTCCCGGTACACCACTGGAAATACCGAAACTTTTCCAGAACCCAAATACCACTTTCCTATATATAAATCTTTACCTCCGGACCATTCCGGAGCTCCTCGTGACGTCCGGGATCTCATCCGGGACTCCGAACAACCTTTGGTCACCAACACATATATCTCAATACTACCGAAACATCACCGAACGTTAAGTGTGCAGACCCTGGGGTTCGAGAACAATGTTGACATGACCGAGACACCTCTACGTTCAATAACCAATAGCGGTACCTGGATGCCCATATTGGTTCCTACATATTCTACGAAGATCTTTATCGGTTGAACCTCTATGTCAAGGACTCAGTTAACCCCGTATGATGTTCCCTTTGTTTATTGGTATGTTACTTGCCCGAGATTCGATCGTCGGTATCTCTATACCTAGTTCAATCTCGTTACCGGCAAGTCTCTTTACTCGTTCCGTAATACAAGATCCCATGGCTAACTCTTTAGTCACTTTGCTTGCAAGGCTTATTGTGATGTTGTATTACCGAGTGGGCCCTGAGATACCTCTCCGTCACACGGAGTAATAAATCCCAGTCTCGATCCATGCCAGCTCAACAGACACCCTCGGAGATACCTGTAGAGCATCTTTATAGTCACCTAGTTATGTTGTGACGTTTGATACACACAAGGTATTCCTCCGGTGTCAGTGAGTTACATGATCTCATGGTCATAGGAACAGATACTTGACATGCACAAAACTATAGCAATAAACTGACACGATCATATGCTACGTTCATAGTTTGTGTCTTGTCCATCACTTCATTCTCCTAATTATGTGACCCCGTTATCAAATGACATCTCATGTCTATGGCTAGGAAACCTTGACCATCTTTGATCAACGAGCTAGTCTACTAGAGGCATACTAGGGACACATTGTTGCCTATGTATCCACACATGTATTTGAGTTTCCAATCAATACAATTATAGCATGGATAATAAACGATTATCATGAACAAGGAAATATAATAATAACCATTTTATTATTTTCTCTAGGGCATATTTCCAACAGTCTCCCACTTGCACTAGAGTCAATAATCTAGCTCACATCGCTATGTGGTTTACATTGTTATGAATCTAACACCCAATGAGTTCTGGGGTTCGATCATGTTTTGCATGTGTGAGAGGTTTTTAGTCAACGGTCTGCAACATTCAGATCCGTGTGTTCTTTGCAAATCTATACGTCATACTGCAGATGCTACCACACTCCACTTGGAGCTATTCCAAATGGTTGCTCCACTATACGTATCCGGATTGCTACTCAGAGTCATCTGGATAGGTGTCAAAGCTTGCATCGACGTAACCCTTTACGACGAACTCTTTATTACCTCCATAACTGAGAAACATTTCCTTAGTCCTCTAGTTACTAAGGATAATTCTGACCGCTGTCCAGTGATCCACTCCTGGACCACTCTTGTACCCCTTGACAGACTCATGGCAAGGCAAACACTAGGTGCGGTACACAGCATGGCATACTATATAGAGCCTATGGATAAGGCATAGGGGACGACCTTCGTCCTTTCTCTTTCTTCTGCCGTGGTCGAGCTTTGAGTCTCACTCAACTTCACACCTTACAAATCAGGCAAGAACTCTTTCTTTGACTGATCTATTTTGAACTCTTTCAAAATCTTATCAAGGTATGTACTCATTGAAAGTCATATCAGATGTCTTGATCTATCTATATAGATCCTGATGCCCAATATTTAAGTAGCTTCATTCAGGTCTTCCTTTGAAAAACTCCTTTCAAAAAACCCTTTATGCTTTCCAGAAATTCCACATTATTTCCAATCAACAATATGTCATCCACATATACTTCTCAGAAATTCTATAGTGCTCCCACTCACTTTCTTGTAAATACAAGTTTCTTATAAACTTTGTATAAATCCAAAAGCTTTGACCACCTCATCAAAGCGTATATTCCAACTCCGAGATGCTTGCTCCAGTCCATAAAAGGATCGCTGGAGCTTGCATACATTTTAGCATCCTTAGGACTGACAAAACCTTCCGGTTGTATCACATACAACCTTTCCTCAAGGAAACCATTAAGGAAACGATGTTTTGACATCCATCTGCCAGATTACATAATCGAAAAATGCAGCAATTGCTAACATAATTCTAACAGACTTTAGCATCGCTACGGGAGAGAAAGTCTCATCGTAGTCAACTCCTTGAACTTGTCGGAAACTACTTTGCGACGAGTCGAGCTTTATAAATGGTGACATTTACCATCAGCGTCTGTCTTCTTCTTAAAGGTCCATTTGTACTCAACGGCCTCTCGTTTAACGGGCAAGTCTACCAAAGTCCATACTTGGTTTTCATACATGGATCCTTTCTCGGATTTCATGGCTCCTAGCCATTTGTTGGAATCCGGGCCCACCATCGCTTCTTCATAGCTCGTAGGTTCAATGTTGTCTTAACAACATGACCTCCAAGACAGGATTGACGTACCACTCAGGGGCGGTACGAGTTCTTGTCAACCTACGAGGTTCGATAGTAACTTGATCCGAAGCTTCATGAACATCATCATTTGCTTCCGCTTCACTTGGTGTAGGCGCCGTAGAATCATCTTTCTGCGTCATGCTACTATCCAACTGAAGTGACGGTTCAACAACCTCATCAAGTTCTACTTTCCTTCCACTCAATTCTTTCACGAGAAACTTTTTCTCGAGAAAGGACCCGTTTTAAGCCGCAAACATTTTGCCCTTGGATCTGAGATAGAAGGTATACCCAACTGTTTCCTTAGGGTATCTTATGAAGATGCACTTTTCCGCTTTGGGTTCGATTTTATCAGACATAAGTGTCGCATTCCCAAACTTTGAGAAATGACAGCTTAGGTTTCTGCCAAACCAAAATTCATATGGTGTCATCTCAACGGACTTAGATGGTGCCCTTATTTAAAGTGAATGTAGTTGTCTCTAATGCATAACCCCAAAACGATAGTGGCAAAATGATAAGAGACATCATAGTACGCACCATATCCAATAGAGCACGACTACGACGTTCGGACACACCATCACACTATGGTGTTCCAGGTGGCGTAAGTTGTGAAACAATTTCCACATTGTCTTAAGTTGCATACCAAACTCGTAACTCAGATATTTACCTCCACGATCATATGGTAGACATTTTATCTTCTTGTCACGATGATCTCAAACTTCACTCTGAATTTGTTTGAACTTTTCAAACGTTTCAGACTTGTGTTTCATTAAGTAAATATCCCCATATCTACTCAAATCATCTGTGAAGGTAAGAAAATAGCGATATCAACTGCACGCTTCAACATTAATTGGACCGCGTACATCAACATGTATCATTTCCAATAAGTCACTTGCCCGCTCCATCAAGTCGGAAAACTGGGTTTTAGTCATCTTGCCCATGAGGCATGGTCCGCATGTCTCAACCGATTTGAAATCGAGTGAGTCCAAAGATCCATCAGCATGGAGTTTCTGCATGCGTTTTACACCAATATGACTTTTAGCGGCAGTGCCACAAGTATGTGGTACTATCATTATTAACTTTGCATCTTTTGGCATCAATATTATGAACATGTGTAACACTACGATCGAGATTCAATGAACCATTCACATTGGGTGCATGACCATTGAAGGTATTATTCATGTAAACAGAATAACCATTATTCTCTAACTTAAATGAATAACCGTATTGCAATAGACACGATCTAATCACGTTTATGCTCAATGCAAACACCAAATAACATTTATTTAGGTTCATCACTAATCCCGAAGGTAGAGAGAGCGTGCGATGGTGATCACATCAACCTTGGAAACACTTCCAACACACACTGTCACCTCGCCCTTAGCTAGTCTCCGTTTATTCCGTAGCTTTTATTTCGAGTTACCAACATTTAGCAACTGAACCAGTATCTAATACCCAGGTGCTACTACGAGTACTAGCAAGGTACACATGAATAAATTGTATATCAAATATACTTCTGTTGACGTTGCCAGTCTTCTTATCTACCAAGTATCTAGGGCAGTTCCGCTTTAGTGACCGTTCTCCTCATAATAGAAGCACTCAGTCTCGGGTTTGGGTTCAACCTTGGGTTTCTTTACTGGAGCAGCAACTGGCTTGCCATCCATGAAGTATCCCTCCTTGCCCTTGCCCTTCTCGAAACTAGTGGTTTTACTAACGATCAACACTTGATGCTCCTTCTTTATTTCTACCTTCGCGGTGTCAAACATCACGAATAGCTCGGGGATCATTATTTCCATCCCTGGCATTTTATAGTTCATCACGAAGCTCTAGTAGCTTTGTGGCAGTGACTTGGAGAACTACATCAACCACTATCTTATCTGGAAGATCAACTCCCACTCGATTCAAGCGATTGTAGCACCCAGACAATCTGAGCACATGCTCACCGATTGAGCTATTCTCCTTCATCTTGCAGGCAAAGAATCTTGTTGGAGGTCTCATACCTCTCAACACTGGCACGAGCCTGAGATCCCAATTTCAGCTCTTAGAACATCTCATATGTTCCGTGACATTAAAAAAATGTTTTGGAGCCTCAATTCTAAGCCGTAATGCATGGCGCACTGAACTATCAATTAGTCATCAAAACGTGTCTGTCAGATGTTCACAACATCTATAGACGACACTTGAGGGGGTGGCGCACCGAGCGGTGCATTAAGGACATAAGCCTTCTGTGCAGCAAATGAGGACAATCCTCAGATCACGGAAGGAGTCCGCATTATTGCTACCATCATCTTTCAACTCTATTTTCTCTAGGAACGTATAAAAACACAGGGGAGCTACAGCGCGAGCTAGTGATCTACAACATAATTTGCAAATGAGTTCAATTAATCATATTAATAAAGAACTCCCACTCAAATTGACATCCCTCTGGTCATTCGAGTGTCGCATGATCCAAATACACCAACCCAAGTCCGATCATCACGTGAGATGAGGTGGTTTCAATGGTGAACATCTTCATGTTGATCATATCTACTATATGACTCATGCTCGACCTTTCGGTCTCTTGTGTTCCGAGGCCATGTCTGTACATGCTAGGCTCGTCAAGTTTAACCCGAGTGTTCCGCACGTGCAACACTGGCTTGCACCCGTTGTATGTGAACGTAGAGTCTATCACACCCGATCATCACATGGTGTCTCGAAACGACGAACTTTTGCAACGGTGCACACTCGGGGAGAACACAATTTTATCTTGAAATTTTGGTGAGGTGTCACCTTATAATGCTACCATTGTCCTAAGCAAAATAAGATGCATAAAAGGATTAACATCACATGCAAATCATAAGTGACATGATATGGCCATGAACTTGTGCCTTTGATCTCCATCTCCAAAGCACCGACATGATCTCCATCGTCACCGGCATGACACCATGATCTACATCATCTTGATCTGCATCAACGTGTCGCCATGAGGTTGTCGTGCCAACTATTGCTTCTACAACTATTGCTAACTCATAGCGATAAAGTAAAGCAAAACGGCGAAAATAAATTAAAGACAAGCCTATGGCTCCTGCCAGTTGCCGTACTCATCGACATGCAAGTCGTGATTATCTATACATAACATGATCATATCATACATCACATATATCTCATCATGTCATTGGCCATATCATATCACAACATACCCTGCAAAAACAAGTTAGATGTCCTCTAATTGTTGTTGCATGTTTTATGTGGCTGCTATGGGTATCTAGCAAGAACGATTCTTACCTACGCAAAACAACAACGGTGATACACAAATTGCTATTCAACCTTCTCAAGGACCACCTTTGTCGAATCTGATCCAACTAAAGTGGGAGAGACATACACCCGCCAGCCATCTTTATGCAACAAAGTCACATGTCAGTTGATGGAACCGGTCTCTCGTAAGCGTACGAGTAAGGTTGGTCTGGGCCGCTTCATCCCACAATACCGCTGAATCAAGAAAAGACCAAGGGAGGAAGCAATCTGAGCATCAACGCCCACAAACTCCTTTGTGTTCTACTCGTGATCTCATCTACACATAGACCTGGTTCATGATGCCACTGTTGGGGAATGTTGCATGGGAAACAAAAAATTTCCTACGCACACGCAAGATCTATCCATGGTGATGAGCATCTACGAGAGGGAGAGTGAATCTATGTACCCTTGTAGATCGCTAAGCGGGAAGCGTTAAGAAACGCGGTTGATGTAGTCGAACGTCTTCGCGATCCAAATCGCAAGCCGTCCCGCGATCCAATCACGATCTAGCGCCGAACGGACGGCACCTCCGAATTCAGCACACGTACAACTCGATGACGATCTCCGCCTTCTTGATCCAGCAAGAGGGGGCGGAGAGGTGGATGAGATCTCTAGCAGCACGACGGCGTGGTGGTGGTGGTGGTGGAGTTATCCCGGCAGGGCTTCGCCTAACCTTTACCGGAATCTATTTGGTGGAGGAACTAGAGAATAGAGAACTAGCATGTGGCCTTGTGTCTTTGGGGGCTCTATTCCTCTAGTATATATAGGAGAGAGGGGGGAGGAGGCAGCCTCCCTAGGGTTTCCCCTAGGGGTCGGCCGAACCAGGGCAAGGAGGAGTCCAATCCACTTCCTACTAGGAAGTGGATTCATATTAGGAAGGAGTCCTATTCCTTCCTATCTCCACCTTTTTCCTCTTGGGCATATGGGCCCTTATGGGGTCGGTTCCCGAGCCCATTAGGGGCTGGTGCACCACCTCTTGAGCCCATGTGGCCCCCGGGGTGGGTGGCCCCACCCGGTGGACCCCCGGAACCCATTCGTCACTCCCGGTACACTACCGGAAATACCCGAAACTTTTCCGGAACCCAAATACCACTTTCCTATATATAAATCTTTATCTCCGGACCATTACGGAGCTCCTCGTGACGTCCGGGATCTCATCCGGGACTCCGAACAACCTTCGGTCACCAACACATATATCTCAATAATACCGAAATGTCAGCGAACGTTAAGTGTGCAGACCCTGCGGGTTCAAGAACTATGTAGACATGACCGAGACACCTCTACGGTCAATAACCAATAGCGGGACCTGGATGCCCATATTGGTTCCTACATATTCTACGAAGATCTTTCTCGGTTGAACCTCTATGTCAAGGATTCAGTTAATCCCGTATGATGTTCCCTTTGTTTATCGGTATGTTACTTGCCCGAGATTCGATCGTCGGTATCTCTATACCTGGTTCAATCTGGTTACCGGCAAGTATCTTTACTCGTTCCATAATACAAGATCCCATGGCTAACACTTTAGTCACTTTGCTTGCAAGGCTTATTGTGATGTTGTATTACCGAGTGGGCCCTGAGATACCTCTCCGTCACACGGAGTAATAAATCCCAGTCTCGATCCATGCCAGCTCAACAGACACCCTCGGAGATACCTGTAGAGCATCTTTATAGTCACCCAGTTACGTTGTGACATTTGATACACACAAGGTATTCCTCTGGTGTCAGTGACTTACATGATCTCATGGTCATAGGAACAGATACTTGACATGCAGAGAACTATAGCAATAAACTGACACGATCATATGCTACGTTCATAGTTTGGGTCTTGTCCATTACATCATTCTCCTAACGATGTGACCCCATTATCAAATGACATCTCATGTCTATGGCTAGGAAACCTTGACCATCTTTGATTAACGAGCTAGTCTACTAGAGGCATACTAGGGACACATTGTTGTCTATGTATCCACACATGTATTTGAGTTTCAAATCAATACAATTATAGCATGGATAATAAACGATTATCATGAACAAGGAAATATAATAATAAGCTTTTTATTATTGCCTCTAGGGCATATTTCCAACAAGGCATGCCACTCAAAATATTTTTCTCTCTCAATTTAAACTTTGAGCTCTGGCACCTCTACAAATCCCTACTTCCCTCTACGAAGGGCCTATCTATTTACTTTATGAAAATTTTATTTTTACTTTGAGTCTCCATCTTCTCTTATAAAGCACCAACTAGGGGGCACTATGATAGTACTTGAGCATTGGGTGTAGCTAATATTTGAGTGTGTTTCATGAATGGATCAATGATTGAGCATGATGGGCTAGGGATAACTTTCTTTAGTGTTGATATTTTGAAAGACATGGTTGCTTGTTGGCATGCTTGAGTATTGAAGTCATTATGTTAAAACTAGACTATTGCTTTGAACCATCTAAAAGTCCAAATGTCCATGCTACAAAACAAAAGAATATGAGATGAACATGTTAGGCAACATTCCAAATCAAAAATTCTGTTTTTATCATTTACCTACTCGAGGACGAGTAGGAATTAAGCTTGGGGATTCTGATACATCTCCAACGTATCTATAATTTTTGCTTGTTCCATGCTGTTATATTATCATTCTTGGATGTTGACAATCACTTTATAGCAACTTTATATCATTTTTTGGGACTAACCTATTGACATAGTGCCAAAGTGCCAGTTGTTGTTTTTGCTTGTTTTTTACTTCGCAGAATATCAGTACCAAATAGAGTCCAATCGTGACGAAACTTTTTGGAGATTTTTTTTGGACCAGAAGACACCCAGTGGGCCAAAGAAGTGCCAGAGAGGTGGGCCGCGGAGACCTCAACCCACCAGGGCGCCAGAGGCCCCCGGTGCGCCGTGATGGGTCGTGCCCTCCTCGGGGCCCCTCTCCACCACCTTTTATGCCTATAACTTCCTTGAAACCCTAAAGGAGTCGACGAAAAACACATCCAGCCGCCGCAAGTTCCAGAACCTCGAGATCCAATCTAACACCATCACAAAGGGGTTCATCATCCTCATTGGTGCCTCTCCGATGATGCGTGAGTAGTCCACCATAGACCTACAGGTCCATAGGCATTAGCTAGATGGCTTCATCTCTCTCTTTTGATTCTCAATACAATGGTCTCTTGGAGATCTATTTGATGTAAACTTTTGCGATGTGTTTGTTGGGATCCGATGAATTTTGAGTTCATGATCAGTTTCTATCCATGAATATTATTTGAGTCTTCTTTGATCTCTTATATGCATGATTACTTATAGCCTCATATTTCTTCTTCGAATCTTTGGTTTAGTTAGGCGAACTAGATCGATTTTTCTTGCCATGGGAAGAGGTGCTTTGTGATGGGTTCGATCTTGCGGTGTCCTTTCCCAGTGATAGAAGGGGCAGCAAGGCACGCATGTATCGTTGCCATTAAGTATAACAAGATGGTGTCTATTCCTACATGAATAGATCTTGTCTACATCATGTCATCATTCTTGTTGCATTACTCCGTTTTTCCATGAACTTAATACACTAGATGCATGCTGGATAGCGGTCGATGTGTGGAGTAATAGTGGTAGATGCAGGCAGGAGTCGGTCTACTTATCTTGAATGTGATGCCTCTATAATGATCATCGCCTTGGATATCGTCATGATTATTTGATCTTCTATCAATTGCCCAACAGTAATTTGTTCACCCACCGTGTGATATACTCATGAGAGAAGCCACTAGTGAAACATACGGCCCCCGGGTCTACTTTTCCAACATATTGCTTTCCGATCTATCTTTTTGCCTCTTTTGTTTTCAGATCTATTATTCCAAAAAACCAAAAATATATTGCAGCACTTTTCATTTGCTCTTTTTATTTTTTGTTCTTGAGAGATCTATCTCTCCAATCTATCACTACCTAATCTATCTATTTGCCGTAGAGAGATTGACAACCTCTCTTTCGCATTGGGTTGCAAGTATTTGTTCTTTGTGTGCAGGTGCTGCTTATTAGGTGGTGGTGATCCTCCTACTAGTTCGATACCTTGGTTTCATAACTGAGGGAAATACTTCCCGTCGATGTGTTGCATCATCCCTTCCTCTTTGGGGAAATACCGACGCAGTCTCAAGCCACGTCAAAGGAATTTCTGGCGCCGTTGCCGGGGAGGAAGCGGTGTCTTCTACGTGCCAATCTCTGGCGCCGAGGAGACACCATCATCATCTACCAGGTTCCTAATCACAAATCTCATCTCCTTGGAATTACATTATTTGCCATTTGCCTCTCGTTTTCCTCTCCCCCACTTCACCAATTTGCCGTTTTATTCGCCCTCTTTTCCGTTTGCCTTTTTCTCGTCAGATCTCTTGCTTGCTTGCAATCTTGTTTGCGTAGTCACGATGACTCAAGAAAACACCAAGTTGTGTGATTTTTCCAATACTAATAACAATGATTTTATTAGTACTCCGATTGCTCCTCCCGCCACTAGTGCAGAGTCTTGTGATATGAATGCCGCTTTGTTGAATCTTGTTATGAAAGATCAATTTGCCAGTAATCCTAATGAGGATCCCGCGTCCTATCTAAACACGTTCGTAGAATTGTGTGATATGCAAAAGAAAAAAGATGTGGACAATGATATTATGAAGTTGAAATTATTTCCTTTCTCCCTGCGGGATCGTGCAAAATTTGGTTTTCTTCTTTGCCTTGTAGTAGTATCGATTCTTGGAATAAGTGCAAGGATGCTTTTATTACTAAGCATTTTCCGCCCGCGAAAATTATTTGTTTTTTGTGTGCAGGTGCTGCTTATTAGGTGGTGGTGATCCTCCTACTGGTTTGATACCTTGGTTTCATAACTGAGGGACATACCACTACTACAGAATGGTCCAAACACGACACATTAATCAGAGACCCTTCGACGAAACTGTGTGCGATGCATGAATCACACACGGTATAGTGCAAGCTCCCTCGCTAATGGCACGAACTGTGTGCGAAGGTGGATCCATCAAATACGATTCAGAAAGTAGTTGTGTGTGCGATCTACGGCAGAAAGTTTGTTCTTATGAACCGTTTGTGATTAGATAAGATAACAGAAATGGTTACCAAAACTACATACGTGTGCGAAGTACGACATACAGTTCACTCGGATAAACTGTCTGCACTGATACATCAGAACACAAACTACTCGGCATAATACGATGTGTGCGATATACAGCAAACAAGTGAGTAATGATAATCATGTGCGAACACCAGAAATAACACAGACGATTCATACCGACAAGCTGTGTGTGTTGTGGGCATACGGTTGCTGCCAAGTAATTGTCAGCGATGGATGAGATCATTACAGACGCTACGTTGGGAAGTGTCGTTTGCCTGTATTAATATCGCAGACGTTTTATTATTTTGATGCGTGTGCCTCCGCATCAATCCGTCCTCCTCTCTCACGTCTTGTCACCGCGTTGCCGCCCGAGTATTCCAGTGCATGCTTCAGCAGCGCTTTTGGGTTTTGGCCACGCGCTCGCTCGATGATCCTGTTCCAGCTCAGAACCGCGCAGGTTCCCGCGCGCAAAACCGTTCTACGGCTCTAGCTTCCCGCAATGCTCGGTGAAATCCCCAATGCTTGACGGCCTGCTATATAAACCCTCACGGGCGGCGACTCCACATTGCCTTCATCCCCCCTCCCCGTAGCTTGTCTAGTTTGCTTCTCCCCCAATCGCCAATGGTACCGGTCGTTCGTCGTCGCCCAGCCACTCCACCAGAGGACAGCTCCAGCTGGGAGGCTTCACCGCGTCGGCATGGCAGTCCTCTGAAGCGTGTAGTGCACGTGGCGTCCCTGGTGGGTGTGCACATGCCACCAACTACACGCTCCACCACCGCTGCCCGAAGGCAGCTGCTGCCGGTGGCCGTCGTGGCCGCCATCACGCCTTCCGCCACCGGGGCCGCCACCCCATCGTCGTTCGTCTTTGCCACGACCCCATCGTCAGGCTGCGGGGTCATAACCCGCGCCGCCACAAAGGCCCAAATGCGGGAGGTGGAGTCCGCCAAAGGCCCGCCGCCGGGCTTCTGCGTCGCAACCCTTGCGCGCTACATCTACTTCCTAGAGAAGGAGGTGGAGCGCCAGGTCACGCACGCGAAGAAGCTCACAGACACCGTGGCCGGAGGAGAAGCAGCGGAATGCAGAGATCTACGAAGAGTCCCGTCGCTTCGAGGAGGGGCGTCTTGAGCGTCGGAGGGCAGCACTGGCAGGCAACGGACACGTTTCCGCCAACTTGTCGGAAGGCTCCTCCTCCACTTGCTCTTACTGAGCGCGCTCAATTCTGCTGGAAGTAGTACAAAGCCCCTCCGTAGTACTAGTATTTAGGGGCTATTTTGTTCAGTTCATCTAACTATAGATATGGTTGAACTGTACCACGTACTTTAATTAGCTAGTATATAGTTGAACTAGCTAATTCAGTACGTGGTTGGCAACAATTGGGGAAAAGTTTGTTCGGTTCAGCTGTCGAGTTGAACTGTATTGTACAAAGACCAGTGCTTAATGTATGAATGAAATCCATGTTTAAAATGAATTTCAGTTGCAAAATTACACCCTAATTGTGATTTTGTTTCTGCAATACTTGCCAAATGCCAGTGCTACAATGTTGACAAATGCCAGTGTCACTAGATCGACAGATGCCAATGTTTCCGATTTGACACATGGCAATTTACCCAGTATGATAGATGCAAATCTTCCCGGATTGTCTGTACTAGGAACACGGATCATATTCGAGAAACGTTTGCGATGACGCATTGGACCAATCCTTCACGCCAATAATTTTACTTGGCTTACGGGCGAAGAAAAGATAGGTGTCGATCTTCAAACGGGTATTCAACCTGAACCGTTTGTGATGTGTGTTCATTAAGATAAAACTATGATGGTTTTTTGTTTGCTACGTGAATTCAGAGATAAATACTTAGTTCATCAAACCATAGATTTCATTCAATAAAGCTTTCACTTTACATTCATACAATCGAGATACAATATAAAGAAAACTAGTTGCGGCGGCGGCGGCCTCCTGCGGCAGCGTTCTCGTGCTCCGGGGCGCAGTTGTGCAGTTCTTCAACCGAGACCAGAATGTTATGGACCTCACAATCAAAGAGCCGGTCATCGCGCGATCGATGGGCGCGGGGCCGGGGGGCGGCCACTAGCGGCGCTGTGAGAAAGCTGTCGACGGCGGCGGCCCAATCCACAGAGGGGGGCGTGACGGGTGCAAGCGCACGCACGGGCACGGGCGCAGTGAGTGCAGGCGCGCGCAAGGGGTCGGGCGCCGTCGGTGTGGGCACGCGCACTGGGACCGGCGTGGCGTGTGCAAGGGCGCGCACGAGCACGGGGGCAGGAGGAGACGCTGGCGCTTGCACGTACACGAGCTCACGCGGGTCGGCCGGGACCTCCCTGATGCCCGCGGTTTCCAGCGCTGCGATGATATTGGGCGACCAGCCCGTCAATGCCACGGGGATGGTTGCTGGCGCGGGCGCGGTGATGGTTGATGGCGAGTGCATCGGGGCAGCATCCGCTGCGGCATGTAGCTCTTCCAGGGCCATGTCCATGGCGTCCCATTCGTCTTCATGTTCTATCTCTTTCGGCTCGGTGTCAACTTCACCAAACAGGAAGACTAGTGGCATATGATCCTTCTGCAGCATGGCGTAGGTCGCCGTGGAGGTCTGAAGATGGAGGGGAATGTGAAGCGAAGATATATGGAGGATTGTGAGTGAGTGGGCAGTAAAGCCGCCTATTAAACAGCGGCTCAGGCACCATTGATAGATAGGTTGGAAGCGAGGAGGGCGGATACGGAGGTCAAAGGGCTCGATTCCCGGTAAGTCTTCGGCGTACTGCCTGCACGCTTCCCGGTGAGCCTGCGCGGTGGATGCCAGCTCGCACGCCTCGTGTCAACTCAAACAGCTGCTCGCACGGCACCTCCTAAGCCCTAGCCAATAAAAGAGTGCGATGCTTGGCAGCACGTAAAGGGCAGTAGAACGCCAACGGTTTGAAAATAATACAACCGTTTGCGTGGAAACGTGACAGTTCTTTGTTCCAAAAAGCTTTTGTTTGCTATTAATGACACGAAAAATACCACATCATATTTGTGCTATATAATGACGCCATGCCAAATTTCTTGAATTTTGTGTGAGTTCTAGATTTACTATAATTTAACTAATATTCTCAATGTTGGCTCTAAAAGAAAATATATATTAAAAAACGAGTCTCAGATAGGAAAACAAAATGCTAGGATGCCTTTATGTGCCATGTTCACGAAACCATGCTAAGTTTCATGAATCTCCTGATGAGTTTTTGATTTACATGATTTAAAACCCTATAGTTTCTCAATGTTTCTGTGGCCGAGCCAAGACCCCGAGATGTTTGAAATTCATTCACATGTCTTGCATGGGACCTAAAGACGCATGCACACTAATATGGTTTTCAATCCATTTTGATGCACCAGACCTTCTGATTGTAGTTCGGATTTGAATTATGCACGTTAAATAATGCATATAAAAGTCAAATAATGTATAAAAAGGCCAAACAAACCATGTATAATTTCATATTTTGGCACGACACTCTCATTTTGGTATATGTTGCCTATAGAAGTAGTTCAAGACGAGAAGAGGCAGCGGATGTCGATTCGCCCACATAAGGTGACACATTCCATATCGAAACAACCAAGCTTCACGTGATAATTAATCTTTGGTTTGTGCGGGGCTTGTGCCAACACTTGTCCCAAATTGGACATTATTTTACCAGGGCACATATGAGCCATGCATGTTATGACACCATGCCAAGTTTCATGAATTTTCTGACTAGTTTTTGATTTACACATGATTTAAAACCCGTGTTTCTCAATGTTTGCATGGCCGAGCCAAGACTGCGAGATGTTTGAAATTCATTCCCATATATTGCATGGGATCCTAAAGATGAATGTACACTTATACGGTTTTCAACCCATTTTGATGCACCGTACCTTGTGAATGTAGTTCAAAATTTTGAATTATGCACGTTAAATAATGCATATAAAAGTCAATTAATGTATAAAAAGCCCAAAGGAACCATGTATACTTTCGTATTTTGGAACGACACTCATTTTGGTATATGTTGCCTCTAGAAATATATAGTTCAAGACGAGAAGAGGCAGCAGATGTCGATTCGTCCACATAAGGTGACGCGTTCCTTATCGAACCCACAAAAGCTAGCTTTCCGTGAGTAGATGAGGTTTGTAAGGGCTTGTGCCAAAACTTGTCCCAAATCGGACAATTTATCATCAGGACACATATGAGCCATGCCATGACACCATGCCAAGTTCCCCGAATTTCTGACGAGTTTTTGATTTATACATGAATGTAAAACCAAGTTTCTCAATGTATGTGGCCAAGCCAAGACCCCAAGATGTTTGAAATCCATTCCCATATCTTGCATGGGGCCCAAAGTAGCCATGGAAACTTATATGATTTTTCAACCGATTTTGATGCACCGGACCTTGTGATTTTAGTTCAAATTTTAATTATCCACATTGTATGCCTAGAGAACTCAATTAATGTATGAAAATGAGAAAAGAACCCTGAATAATTCCATATTTTAGCAAGACACTCTTACTGGTGCGAGTTGCCTCTAACAATAGTTCATGGCGAGAAGATGAGCGGATGTCGTTTTGCCTACGTAAGGTGACGTTTTCCTTATCGGGACCTCAAAGATTGAAGTGAGAAGCTCTGCTTTGTAAGGGACTTGTGGCTAAAATTGCCCCACGTTGTACAATTTTTTTACCATGGCACATATGTGCCATGCCATGACAACATGCCAATTTTTTAGAATTTCTGACGCGTTTTGGATTTACAGTAATTTAAAAACCAAGTTTCTCAACGTTTGTGGCCGAGCCAAGATGAAGAGATGTTTGAAGTTCATTCCCATCTATTGCCCGTGACCTAAAGATGAAGCCATGGACACTAATATGATTTTGCACCCCATTTTGATGCACGGACATTGGGACGATAGATCAAATTTGAATTATACACATTAAATGTCTAGAAAACTCAATTAATTTATAAAAATGGCAAACAGACCTTGAATAATTCCATATTTTAGCACGACACAGCTATTGGTCAGTGTTCACTGCACATAAATCTTATTGCAATCCAAACACCGTCCTTTGTCGAATTAACCTCATTTTTTGTTTTAAAAACATTTTGAAAATTAAGTCTTTCACAAACAGTTGACGTTCATGAATCGTGTGTGATGCAGTACAAAATATCTTGGGCCAATCCTCGTAATGCATGGCTTAGGCCGGAAGCTTCGTCGGCTGCAGTACACCGCCGGCCAGTTTGCCGCACTGACTCCTCAGACCATTTTACTTTTCAATCGTCACCGGTGAAAGATGGGGACGTGGATCCCCGTCGTGAGGGCAACTTCGGCAACCAACTCCGGCCCGAGCGCGGCCGCATCAGCCATGAGTGCGCTCTCAACATGCTTGAACGCAGCCGCTACCTCCGACAGAGCGGCTGTAGCAACCGAAAGGGCAAGTGCTGCAGCTGAGAGGGCGGCAGCAACAACCACGACGGGGATAGCAAATGGCAAGAACGACACATCAACCGTCAGTTCCTCGACGGTCGACATAGCCCTGACGGCGGACGCCCAGTCCCATCTCGAGGTCGCCCACGCCCATCTCGTGTCGGTCGCTGCACAAATCACATCCACCTTCTCCGACACCGGTCGACAACCCACCTCCGTTGAGTTGGTAATCGCTAAGTGTGCTCGAGTAGGCGTCCATTCGTCGGCGGCCTCCCAAGCCAAGATAGTGGCCGTCCATGCCTGGAGCAAGGCCGCCCATGCCCGGCTCATGGCGGCCTTATCCAAAGAGATGGTGGACGAAGACTACGAGATGTTGGAGTATGTGGCGATGGATCTCCTTTCCCCAGAGTTTGTCGAGCGGGAGCTGGTCATCGAGGAGGCGGTGGAGATCGACGAATGCCAGGCGGAATATTAGTCTCTGTCTAGAGCGATGGTGTTTTGTTAGAGTAATGTTTAAGTTAATTAACTAATGTTTATTAGTTGCTCGATTAAGTAAGTGCGAGCAGTGATGTAGGCTCTTTTGTGTAGTACTACTCAAATTTGCAAGTGTTGTTAAACTAAGCAATCACCAATGTAACGAGGGAAATTCAGACCAAAATTTGCCGCCGTATCCCCATTATCTCTTCCAAATGAACATGAAATGCAAGTACCGTGTGCAATGTACTATCCGATATCTTACGCCGGAAGCTTGGACACCAAAATTTCCACGTTCAGTCTCATCACACACGGGATAAACTATAGCATACGTTCGTGTTGTTGAATATTGCACACAGTTATGGTAAAGGTACTGTGTCCGATGTGACTGTGCGTGCTACTTTTTCGCCGCACCGAACAAAATTTTGGGCTGCCGCGCAAATATCTACCTCCCCCGCCCCTCGTACCAACCAAAAGCCACATTTCCCATTCCCCCTGCTCCCCTTCATTTCCTAAGTTCAAACCTTCATTGCTTGCTTGCAGCGCCGCCTCCTCGCCGACGACGCTCCTTCCTGCTGCTCGGCCTCATCCATCTAGTCATAGTCAGGTAATCCAAACCTTCCCCATACCCCCTCCCCCCTCCCCCATCCACCCCCTCCTCCTCCATTCCACATGGCCCAATCGCCGGCGTGACACATTCCACGAAAATTACTGGCCCACCCCCCACATAATCGCCGCCGAAAGACATGGTGCACGCAGTATAGCCAGGATCTCAAGGAGCACCTGGCAGTGGAGAAGCAAATCGCGACCGCACGCGCGGATGAGTCCCCGATGGCTGCCATGCGTGCTGACCCCCATATCTTGGAGCAGCATCTAGACGTCGAGGCCACCGTCGATGCCTCGCGTGCGGACGCCGCCACGCGGCTGGCTGCTTTGAACAACAGCTCGTTGTGTTTTCTCCGGGGCTCCGCTGTTGCCTTCGACGACGACTCCGAGTTGTTTTCTCAGCGTGCCTGTGCTTTCCTCAACTCCATAGCAGGCAGGTTGGTGCCCGGACAGGCTGAGGCAACTCACCACTACGAGGAGGGCACCCACGATGTGGAGGCCTCGCCCTCGTCCAAGCCCATCGTTATCGATATCTCCAACGACGAGGAATATCTTATTTTTTAAGCTTAATTACTAATGACCTGTGTTCAGCTAGCTACGCCTGTTATGCATGTTTGTTTTACCTGCTGCATGTGCTGCTCCTGCCTTTCCTTAAGAAACTCTAGTGAAATATGCAATGTAATGCTACTATGCAATCTGACCTTCAACTACTATGTTGTATTGTGCAATGTGATGCTCAGTTAACTGTTTGGTTCAGTTGTTGTTGATCATCTGCAATGTCATGTTCAATTATTGTTGGTACAATTTTGTTTTGTTATGCACGTGAAACCTACAATTGCTATATTTCATAGTTCTTAGCACGCTTGTCTTTTCCATGTGGCTTGAATTCACATGTTGGATATGCAATGCGTTTATCTTTCATCAACAGATTTTACTGATCAATATCTATTCTTAAACACGTTACAGGGGAACAATGGGAGACACTCAGGTTTACCATCGAGGTTTGCACTTTCATGATCCTTTGGCTAATAGCACATTATTGTGCAATTGCAGGAACCATTCTAATATTTAGGTTTCTAACAATAATTTGGTCTTGCACATGTAGGTCCTGCCGTAAGAGGTTTAGACCCACTGTTCGACCCATTTTTCATGTGGGGAAATGATGTGTTCATGAATATCAGTCAAATCAAGAAACTCAGAAAGATTGTTAAGATAAATAAACTTGCGACGAAAAACAACAAGTTGTTTGTCTGCACAATGAAGAAGACATCAGTGAACTATAGGATGGTACTATCTCTTTTACCTTGTCTTTTTTCCCTTTGTAACATTTCAATTTTTAGAAATGAAATTTACGCATATCTTTGTTTCCAGTCCTTCTCAAAGCAGTTCATCGATGAGTACGTCTCAAACCACCTGTATGGTCAAGAGGCGAGGAAGGTATTCATACAGCACCCACGGTATAATCTTGAAGTCTTCCTCAAGAGGATGAAGGATGGGCGGGCAACCATCCACAGGCACTGGCATAAAGTTGCAAGAACCTTCGACATCAGTGAAGGCTTAATATTTGCCTTCCGCTTCAACAGTTTTCTAGATGAGATTCGTCTTTTTTATTTACCGTATATGATGTTATTTTCCAAAGGTTTTAGATGTTGCATGTGAAACTCGGTCATGTCGTGTAATTGGGCAGGTAGGTAGTATACGCCTATATGATGTTGTACTCTGATGTATTTCAATTATGAAATCCTGGTTGCCGTAATACGAAATAAAGTATATTGTGTGCTTGATCTGAAGTATCAATTTGTTTACTAGCTGGATTATAAATAATAGAGCAATTAGCCTGATTATTGGGGTTTCATATTGCAGACGATTTGTCATAGAACACCGTCAGCGATGACCTCAACAAACCCACACGCTTGCTGGAAAATTGGCGTGTTGGATCAGTGAACAATCACATACGATTTCCGGGTGCAAACTGTGTGTGTTAGAAAACCCATTCGCAAACGTTTTCACATAAAACGTGTGTGTGATGGACAGCCCTATGCCAAACAGTTTCTTCTAGGCACCGTGCGTGATGGCCACCCCTAACACAGACGATGTTAAGCAGAATATTGTGTGTGATGTACAATACGAACGGAAACGTATGTTTTGGGATTCACCGTGTGGGATGGTATGCACATCTCACACGATTTCTCCTAAATACCTGTTTGTGATAGTCCTTCCAATCGCACATGACATGATTTTGCCTATCGTGTGTGACCGGGAGCAGGCATCGCCAACTGGTTTTTCGTGTCATGTGCGATAGACCCCCCCTATCGCCCACACATGCAAGGCGACGGTTTGAAACTACGTCACGGAAAGGGGTTAAAAACCGTTTGTATAGCAGGCGCCTGCACTAGTGTACTTACCGTCGCTGTGCTGCATCATCCCTTCCTCTTTGGGGAAATACCGACGCAGTCCCAAGCCATGTCACCATGGCAACGTTTTTTATTCTACCATGATGGAGCAACCAGTGGCGGACGCTAATAAGAGCCCACCGCACGTACTTCACAGAGCAGTGGAAAGCGATGCACAAGGCTCGCCACAGGTAGGGCCGCACGCCACTGCTATGAGATTCACAACACTGGCGGGAAAACAAGCACGCCCGCCACTATTAGGGTCCTACCGGTGGCGGGCGGACGCCCGCCAGTGCTGCGACTATAGCAGTGGTAGGAGGTCAGTGGAGGCCGGCCAAAGAGGCTCGCCCGACACTGTTGGGCTTTAGGCACCCGCCACTGCTAGACATTCCTACAGTAGTGATATACGTTGGTGATCGAGGTGAGGTTCACGATAGACATGGATAGGCTGACCTCGTGGTCATACCGGCCCGGCGTGAATTGCACGAGCGGCGCGAACAAAGCGGAGATGCTGACGTTACTGTCTATGATCGCATGCACCACTAGTGCCCCCTCCATGTACGGCGCGAGCGCTGCGCGCGGCCTTGTAGAGCGCTTGCTGCTCGGCGACGAAGTTCAGATTCTCTAGTTTCCTCCGTCTCCACTAGGCATGTCGTAGAAAAAGGAGGAGGAGCAGGTGATGATCGCGGTCGCGACTGCGTGCTCCTAGGTGGAGTTCGCACCATCCATCCCACAGCCGACGTTGGGTGCCACCGGCCCACGAGAGGAGGAGGATTGATGACCAGGAGCGGCATCGCGCACGGTGCTGGACTTATGCGGTCTATTTCACCGTTTTTTTAGACGTGGCACATTTGGGAACTACGACCACGACGCGAAGTCCATCGTAGCCTTGATCAAAATCATCGCAAGTTATATATTTTTGTGTCTGGTCAATGTAATAAACTATAAATTATATGTGTCTATATAATCGAGTTTAACTTAATTTCGTACATGTGCATGTGCCAAATTTTAAATTTAAAACGATTTATTCAAGAATTATGAACATTTTGGCCAAATTTGACAGGTAAATTAACAAAGGCATCCCGTTATGTGTCCAGTGCGACCCGTAATTTCTGGATGTAGTGCGGCCTAGCATACAGATTGTACTACTAGTAGCCACTCGTATCTTCGTAAAATGAATTTTTGTCCAAAAGGACCACCTGTCGACTGCAAATGCCAAAAGAGACCACCTGCGAAATAAATTGCTAGATCAGACCCCCCTGCCGCCACCAGCGGAGGCGGCTGGGGCCTGCCGCCACCAGCGCTGGCTGCCGGCCGGGCGGGTGGGGCCTGCCGCTAATGGCCGAGGTGGCAGGGGGGAATCCCGTTTCGGCGCTGTGCTGCGACGGAACGGACAGAGGTGGTGGGACCGGCCGCCACGGCTCGAGGCGGCCGCCACTGTGTGCATGCACGCGCACCGAAAGCTGCTGACGGCGCTGATTTCCACGCCTACGACGCTGACGGGTGACGGCGCTGATTCCAGTGCTTTATCTGATTGCGAAATTTGCTGCTGCTGATTGCTAGACACTGCTGCTGATTGCTAGATGCTGCCGACCGACACTACAGTGCTAGATGGTGCTGCTTTATATGTGAGGCCGCTGCTCTGCCTGCCTGCTCTCTCCTGACACTACTATGCCTCTCTCGTTCTAAGTCTCAAGGACACAACTTGGTACAGACTTTTAGTCGCAATTTAGGACGGTTTAGAGTAAGATTTTGAAGATGTTGTAGTTGAAGAAACGAAAGATCAAGGTAAGAGCAGTCCATTTTTGTTGGTTGTGTTCGCATGCATGATGTTTTTACTTTGTTTCATTAGTTTTTAAGTATGTATTATCTGTTGTTTTAGGTAGTATTTCATCACTTTGTGAAGTAATTTGGAGCTTCGGGAGTACGATTTGCCGTGTGAAGTGAAGTACTTAGTGGAGTAATTTGATCAAGGTATGATCTTTTCAATACATGAATTTTTTTATGCATGCACGTTGGAAATTAGTTAGTATTACTTGAAAGTTATTAGCTATGCCATGTTTATTTCTTGAAAGTTATAAACGTTTTCATATGAGATATTTTTTAGCCCGTCATTTGCATTTATAGTAATATTTGTTAGAACAGTATGTTGAAGATGTTATACATCAATGTTAGCTATGTCCATTAGTACTATTTTTGAACATGCAAGATGTTGTTATTGTTCTTAGTAAGTCGTAATTAGGACTTATGTTAAACGTTTTGGTTGCGTTAGAGTCGGAATCTTGATAACAAATATTTGACTGTATTGTCGGTCAGCGTTAAGCCTTTAAGATGCATCATTTTAGTTAGACATGCAAGAAGTTCTTTAAATGTTAATTAAGAAAATGAATGTACTATAATTGGTCATTGCATAATTAAATGTGTTGTTATTTCATGTGTCATGTTTTTTAATAAGTGTTGTAGTAAGGAAATCATACGTATACTTTATTAGCTAATTTGATAGAGTAGGAAACCGTACATGAAATGCAAGATAAATGCTAATATCCTTGATGATGTATGCAATTAGGTAAAGAAAATATCGTCTGGGTAGCAAACTAGGAGGAGATGACGTGATTGATGAAATTGTTTTTCGTTCTTCGGTTTCTCTTTAGAGGTGATGACCACATGCATGCTACTGCTATTTTGAAACTTTTGGCAGCAGAAAAAAATTATGCGTCTAATTTTTTTTTTCATGTGATCATAGGTCGACCCCGTTGATATATTACCGGTGATATATTCACGCTAACGGATTTTTCTATTCGGAAGGATATCCTTATTGAACAAGAGGTATAAATGCTGTGGTGTAATTTTTTGAACAATTATTTTTTGTGTTGATGTACTGCTATGAATGATGTTACTGTTGTGTTGTGAATATTAGTCGAATTATTATATGTAAATAAACGATTATTACCATAAGTTATTAGAATATAAATTGACTAACGATGTAAATATGGCTGCTCGTTAGGTACTATGGAAAATTTGTTAGTGTTCTATGGGGACATCGTACGCGACAGTCCTTCCGGTGTGGATGTGTCTAGGTGCGAGATGACTACGGTTGTAGTGAGAGACATGGTTGATGTAGGGTATGCGGCAGTTAGAAGGTGCATCCGATCGGTATTTGGTTCAGCGATGGATGGAAAAAAAATGACCATGGAGGCTTTCGTGGTTGACGGAGGAAATGATGGGACAGTATCCCGTTGGGGTCTGCGGCGGGTTACTGGTGAAAAAGCCTGGGCGTCGTACATGGGGTTTGCAAGCAATCCCAATAACTCCATGTTTGGACAGCCCATGGTGTATGTGGAGTTCATTTCTGTCACTGATGTCGCCGAGTGCAGTAGCGGGGGCGGTGAGGCCGAGTTGACAATCACTGTAGCCCCCAGCGCCGGTCCATCGGAACCAACAGGCGGCCAACAAGTGTATGACACAGGATATTGGTCTGCGGTCGTTGACATGAGCGAACACGTGGAGGGATTGCCGGAGGCGCTAGATGATGACGATGATGGTCATTCTTCTGCCTCTTCGGAATCAGATGATGATGAAGTTGTTGCTCCTGAGACGGCGGTCGCTCCACCAATGAACCCAGAGTTTTTACAGGTTATGAGCATCACCAATGAATTTCACTCTGTTTCTGGCCTGGAAGCGGGAAGTCTGGCCGTTGGGCAGATTTTCCCAGATAAGAAATCTGCTTACCAAGCAATGAATAGCTATGCAATTGCCATACACCGGCAGCATAAAGTGATGCAGTCTGATAAAAAGGAGTTGAAGGTCATATGCATCCATCGCGAGTCGAATGGTTGCCGCGGAAGAGTTATTGCTCGCCGGAAGCCTGGGGTATGTCAGCCATGGCATATCACAAAAATAGTGGAACATGGCTGTGAGCAAACCGGCACTCTTCCAGACCACCGCAATGTGACTGCAGAATTTGTGTCACAGATCATGCAAACGACTGTGCAGGAAAGTCTTAATATTAGTATTAGGGCTTTGCAAAAAACTGCAGCTGATCAGATTGGCTTCAATGTCAGCTACAGCAAGGCAAGGCATGCAAAGGAAAAGATATTCCAGAGGTTGTATGGAACCTATGAGGAGGCGTATTCTTTTGCCCCCAGAATGCTGCATCAGATAGCAACTGCTAACAGGGGGACTCAAGTTTTCCGGAAACAACGTCCAAACCCAATGAACCGGGACGAGCTAATCCTGGACCGCTTATTCTGGGCATTCGCCTAGACTATACAAGCATTCAAGCATTGTCGTCCGGTTTTATCAATCGATGGTACATTTCTCACTGGAAAGTACAAGGGCACACTCTTGGTGGCAATTGCTGCAGATGCAAATAATCAACTTCTACCTATTGCGTATGCAATAGTCGAGAGCGAGAACAAACATAGCTGGCTGTGGTTCCTGAGTTGGCTGAAGATGGGGGTCGTCAAAGATCGCGAAGGGGTTTGCATCATCTCTGATCGCAACACTGGGCTATTAAGCACGCTCGACATAATTAAGGCTTCAGAAGAACCAGACTGGAGGTGGCCCGATCTGGAGACAAGGTGGTGCATGCGGCATTTGGCAGCTAATTTTTATTCCAAATTCAAAAACAAAGATTGGTTCAAGTTATTCAAGAGGATGTGCATGCAGAAAACTGAAGCCAAAATGAATGCTATCTGGGCAGGTATCAATGGTGAGATCGAGCGCGCATCCCTGCCGGAGAGAGAAGACCAGAGGGGTCGTCGGACAGCAATAAATTTGAGCCAGTGGATCAGCGAGAATTGTCCCCATTTGTACAAGTGGGCGCAGTCTCACGACAGTGGGGCTCGGTACGGTATAATGACAAGCAACATGTCAGAGGTGTACAATGGTGTTCTTAAAGGGGTGAGGGCCCTACCTATCACAGCCCTAATCGATGAAACTTGGAACCGGACTGTGTCATACTTTGCAGACAGAGTCACGGTCGCCAAGGCACTGGTTGATTTGAACAAGCCATGGTCTGAGAAGATGCAAAGACATCTTGATGAGAAAGCAAAGAAGTCGCAAAGCCATGGTTGCAGGAAGGTAGATGCACTTAGGAATAAATGGGAAGTCAATGTACGAGCCAAGTATGTTAAGGGTCACCACAGAGGATAAAAAAAACAAGCTGTGACCCTTGGCACAACCTCGTGTGAGTGCACTTGCAACAAGCCCAAGCTTCTGGGATACCCTTGCAGTCACGTACTCCGGGCAGCTGCCGATCAAAAAATCAGTGTCGAACCTTACGTATCGCCGTTCTTTAACATGCACAATTTATACAACAATCAGCAGCAGCATTTTTCAGTCAGCCTCACAATCAGCAGCGGCAGCATCTATCAATCAGTGTCGCACGTAGACAGCAGGAATCAACATCTAGTAAAAAAAGAGAAAGCAGTCGTCGGCCGTTTCCCGCGCGGCTCGGCCGATTCCGTGCCTTGTTTTCAGCACCGTTTGCCTCGTTTTCAGCGCAGTCAGGGTGCGCCGGCTAGCGACAGATGCCGCCGGGGCTGGTGGCGGCCGGGCCCGCGCTGCCGCCTTGGCTGCTGGCGGCAGGGCCCGCGCCTGCCGTCCGTTCCGTAGCGAGCACGCCGAAACGGGATTCCCCCCTGCCGCCTCGGCCATTGGCGGTAGGCCCCACCTGCCTGGCCGGCCGCCAGCGCTGGTGGCGGCAGGCCCCAGCCGCCTCCGCTGGTGGCGGCAGGGGGCTCTGATCTAGCAATTTATTTCGCAGGTGGTCTCTTTTGGCATTTGCAGTCGACAGGTGGTCCTTTTGGACAAAAATTCATTTTACCAGTGAGATTTAAAATTTGGTCGGCGCCACTAACTTCCTCAATCCGTAATGTTTTTTCTATTAGTGTATATGTAATTTGGTCGGATGATGTTTTTCTGTCTAGAACACCAAGTAGATGTGAATGGGGCTTTAACAAGCTTGAGCCCCCTTCACACCTGCCTGGTGTTCTAGAGAGAAAGCTCAGCCCCCTTAAATGCTAGTCTTAAGGTCTGACTCAGTCACTTGCTAGCCCAGCCCAACACATGTGCATATCACATAGACAGCCCAATCCTCCTCCATTTTTTAGATTCGCCATCGTGTTCGGGCTATCCGTCCAGACATATATAAAGGAAATGTCGAAAATGCTAAACCTACGTAGAGCACGCAAGCTTACGAAACGTTCCAAACTAAGGGGGTGGGCCCCTTCCTCCCCTAAGCACCAATCCTATTCCTCCACATTGGTTAGTACGTAAAGTTGAGTAATTAGGCCAACTCCAGCGCGTGACCCCATCATGTCCAGGTGCGTTCGTTTGGGGCAAAACGGACATACTAGACGACCCAGCGCGCGGGCGCAAACGGACTTTTGTCCGTTTTCTGTCCGCTTTTGACCCATCGCCCGCCCAAGTTTGGGCCGCCTTTGAGGTGAAACGGACAGTGCGCGGACGGGCCGGACGCGCGCGCTTGTCCTTCCCTGGCCCGCCCGTCGGTGGCACAGGCCTCCCTTTTTCTATCCCCCCCCTCCACCGAGCGCTCCAGCCGCACCCCCCGCCACTCCCGTCCCTCGCCGCCGCCGCCGCTACCATTGCCGTTGTGCAGCTCGGACGCGCGCTCACCCTAAACCTTGTCGCAGCCCCCTTTCCCTCGATGCCCCCGAGATACCCAACCACGGCAACCTGATTTGCGCACCCAGCGGTCGGATTTGGAGCGGATCCGGCCAGGCTTGAGCTCGCCCGGCTGTCGGAGGCCGCGCCGTGCCATGGACTGGCCGGGCACCGGGCCGGAAGGCCCCGGCAAGGCCGCATGCAGTTACTGACTCCTCCTCTAGCCGTTCGGATCTAGACCGTCGGCAGTTCGCCGGCAGATACACGAACGGCCGGAGGCCGGGCTCGGTGCTGGCCCAAAGGCTCGTCGGCGCACCGTTGCCACTCATTAAGTGCGACGACTGCCCAAGGAAGGTATTGCGCCGGTTGTCTACAACGCCGAAACATTCCGGATGGGTGTTCATCAAGTGCTCAAATGATGGGGTATGTGCTACTTTTGTGCTCTCGGATTTGACTAGTTGTGCTAACTTAAATTTTTGTTTTGTAGAATGGATACAACTTTTGGTATTGGGAAGAAGAATACATCGATATTTTGATAGAGCGCAAATTAATAGATGTTCGTGCACTTTTAGCTAGAATAGAGGCTAGAGATGAGACTAGTGCACTTGTTGCTAGAATAGAGGCTAGAGATGAGACTAGGTGCGAGGAAGCAACGTCTACTTCTTTAGACTCGAAGAAGAAAGAAGCACGCAAGATCGAGTCTTCACAGATCAACAATGAATGCATCGAGAAGGCACTATCCAACTTACGGGAGTAGTTATGGAAGTTGGTTATCTTCTAAAATGTCTTCATGTGGTTCTTGTTTTCTCTGGTCTTGCTATTCTAGTCAAAATTTGGTGATATGCTTCCATGTATCAAAAATCAATGATAAAATAAAAGATATGTGCTTGAAAAGAAAAATGTATGCGGACGGGATGCGGCCGAAATGCGGCCGTGCGTTGGACGCACGGCCGGCGCATCCCAGAAAAAGTCCGGACACGACCCCATTGCCCTATCCAAGCGGACAAAATTCAGACAAAACGGATGTCCGTTTGGGGATGTGTGCTGGAGTTGGTCTTACTATACGTAAGTCTAGCATCGCCCGGGAAGTGGGGCTGGGCTGAAGATGTTCTGACCAGCGTTGAACCCGTCCCATTCCATCAAACTGCCAAACACGCTGGAAGAAGTTTTAAGCCCCGGTCGCTTGATAGGTTGATACTACCGTACTCCCGCGTAGCAAAGGTAATTTATAGGGCGCCCGCTGGTAAGTAGCTCGGCCTCAACGTATAAACGAATCACATCATGTGTTCTTACTGATACGCAAAACTGGGGCTGGACCCCTCCCCCCCTCGTCTCGCAGCGTGGCGGCAGAGGAGCAGAACGCAGGCGCAGCATGCATGGACAGCAGAAAGGCGTACATGCATGCACCGGCAGCCGCGGCGCGCACCCCGCATGGCGGGTGGGAGACGACCCACGCCTCCGGCGAACACCAAACAAGACACGCACATGACCTGTTGGCATCCCCTCTCTCTCTCTCTCTCTCTCCATGGATGTACAGTGCGTACTACGAGTGTACACCTTGTCCGGCCAATGGTCAGACCAGGTCAGGCTTGTTCGGTTACGGGGCGGCTTGCTTCCAAGCCATCTCGTTACTCGCTAGTGCAAGGACCCGAGACTTTATCAGCAGCGCATACGCGAGCATGCTTCCGTGGTCCAACCAACCTCCTCGTGATCAATATTCCTTCGGTCCTTCCATTGGAAAATATTGAACCTCTGGTTTTTTAATGCCTTGCAGCTACTACTACGCAAACTAGAAATACATTCGGTTCGTAGCACAATCAATTACTCCCTCCGTTTCTAAATATAAGTCTTTTAAAGATTTCAATACGGACTATATACGGAGTGAAATGAGTGAATCTACGTTTTAAAATATGTCTATATACATTTGTATGTAGCTCGTGTTAAAATCTCTACAAGGTCTTATATTTAGAAACAGATGGAGTACATACTAGTGAGTGACTTGTGTGGTTACATAGTAAGTTCTGAAACCAAAACGGGAAAATAGAAAGTGCATGTAGTAAGTGAATTAGTTTGTCTTTCTCAATCTTAAAGGAATTTATTTTGCCTCAAAATTAACCGTGCTCCAAAGTCTAAACACCCATCGGAAAGTGCTGAATGGATTGCTCCTTGCCCAACGACAAAATGAAATAAATTTAGAGACATGCCTAAATCAGGTATCAAACCAGACACAACTTTAGACTTTATTCGGTACAACAAGCATATATGTTTGGTGCAGAGGATATATAAGGACAGCCTGCATGTGCTATCAAAGTTCTTCTTAAGCGAAAAGGTGGCCCTTAGAGCATGAACAATGTGGAGCTTCGGTACCAGCTTAGACCACTGCAATGTCACCAAGGGTCTAAGTCAACAAAATATTAAACATGTACTATATATTTTACCACACAATTGGTCATGCCGGACTTCAACAACCAATACAACCCCCCCCCCCCCCCCCCCCCCCCCCCTCAACGAGATCCGCTTTTCCCCCTTAGACTCTGCACCAGACCACCAGTCAGGGCACTGGCACCAACAAATTTTAACTTAGACACTCATGTGGCAATGGCGAAACCAACATGGTTATGTATAGAAACACCAAGAACAACAATGCACTGACACTATCACCACAAAGCACATACTCACACAACATATACTCAAGACTGGAGTCGCGGTGCTTTAAGATTGACAAAGCCACCATGGGCAATTTAATCAACCGGTATCTTGTCTCTCATTGAAAGGATATCCCACCTTGATGAAACACGCAAGGCGTCAATCACACTTGATGTTTCATCCTGGTGTATTAGGGATACAATCATCCTCCTATCATCCAAACTACTAGTTGATTTTCCGAAACAAAAAATTAGGACAAAATTGTGCCTAATATGGTTCTAATCTATATATATCTCTACTCTCTATCTCTACCTAATATTAAAGGAAGGATTGTTTCTCCAATTTTTTTGGTTTATCATGGAACCTACATAATTTTCGTCCGTCTACAATACACCCGGGCGTTTTTCGGTTGGGACGTTTCCTGGTGCTGCAGTTGGAACTGCCCGTCGGAATGCTAACCATTGGACTAGGCAAGACTTGGTGTTTAATTTACAGCTCGGAAATATAAATTACCTTAACAGTCGCGCCAGTTACCGAGGCAAAAGGAAAATATATATTTTTGCCAAAAAATATATATTTTAGAACGCAATTTTTTTGCAAAGTTGTGATAAAATATTTAAACTTGACAATTTCCTAAAGAATAATATTTCGCTCTTTATTTTTTTTGAGACCTGAATATTTTTAAAACACAAACAATTTTTAAAACTAGGAGGTACTGTAGTAAAAGAAATTGCAAACTTTTTTAAAAACACAAATATATTTTGAACTTTGAATTTGAAAAGGAAAACATTTTTTCAAAACATGAACAAATTTTGAAAACTGAGATGTACTGTAGCAAACATTTTATTATCTATACATATTAATAGAATTGGATGAATTTTTGAAATATATGCCCAAAGATACATTGTTTTAGTTCAGTTTATTAAACTAAGGATATGGAAGGAATCGTTTTCTTCGTCGTCTCATCACGTACGATCAGTCTCGCTCGGTCGACAGAAGTCAAAATGCATGAGAAGTCCAACTAAGATTTCACGGTCTATCTGACACAAATTACTCAATTTACATGACAAGACACAAATTACTCAATTTACCTGATAACACAAACATATATTATATGCAGTGGTTTTCCCTATTATATTAGCCGGATGATATTAAAAATATATTTGTTCAACACTCTTGATTTCGTTGACACAAAAGAGGCTTACTGATCCAGCTATTGGACCTGGCCAACCTTGGTTAGTGACAACTGGTACTGCGACCATCGGCGACGAGGACGAGAAAGAGGACGTGCAAAAACATGGGTCTGGTGTTATATTGAAATGGGGGATGTTGACCCGAGGATGAGGTATTAGTCATGTTTATTATGTTAAATGCATGAGGGTGAGGTCTTTAGCCATATCCCGTTGCAACGCACAGACATGTTTGCTAGTTCGTACGCCATTCATCAGTTTTCGTCTGTCATACGTCTAGGCCTTGGTCCGTCACGCCCTCGCCCTATTGTGTTCAAGTGATCTAATCGATGTTTATGTAAAGAAAAGAGAAGGTTCTTATGTAATAGATATTCCCATGTCGTTCCCTTACACCCAATCCCACCAATTCAAATACGCCTGCAAGTTGAAATCAATAAGACGTCTCGAATCAAGAAGGAGTGGGTCCGTTTATCCCTAGAAAGAACAAAGAACAAACACACTTGTCAAAAAGAAGGAATTAGTGGAAGAGAGAGAGAGAGAGAGAACCTATATGTTGGCTAATTAAACGGGACACGTATATGATTTGCATGGGAGAGAGAGGCCCTATGTGTTGGCTAATTAAACGGGATGCATATGTGACTTGCATGGGAGAGATATGTTGGCTAATTAAGCGAATGCATATATGTCTGGCATGGGAGAGACACCCTATATGTTGGCTAATTAAACGGATGCATATGTGACTTTCATGGGAAAGAGACCATATATACATATATTGGCTAATTATAAACGGATGCGCCAAAGAGGTCATATGTGACTTTCATCGGAGAGACCTTATCTGCTGTCATAATTAAACGGACGTATGTTGGCTAACTAAAAGGGATGCATAGTGACATGCAAGATGCAATTAATGAGAGAAAGGAATTTGTGGGACATGTATGATGCGAATTTAATGAGAAAGGAGAGACCCACCGATTTAAATCGGCGCTCATGCACGCTGTTATGCACCTCCTTACGCGCCCTATATGTACCTAAAAGGCGTGAGTAGTATTTTG
Organism: Elymus sibiricus; assembly: GCA_039707655.1. Taxonomy (NCBI): domain Eukaryota; kingdom Viridiplantae; phylum Streptophyta; class Magnoliopsida; order Poales; family Poaceae; genus Elymus; species Elymus sibiricus. The sequence goes on from CM077673.1 coordinate 315,269,770, forward strand.
TTCATAGCGAAGCACATGACGTTATACCTGCACGTTCAATTCTATTAAATTGAGTACACGTCAAAAAATAAAGTCATAGCAACGTACGGACATTTGTAAAGGCAAAAGACAGACTACACTTCTCGGTATCCCTGTATATCTCCTTATTGGCGGTCCATGCACGGCCATACGCCTGCAGCTCACCACTCCATTCACCCGGCCCCTTGGAGCTTAGAGCATCTACAACCGGACCTCTTAAACCCGCCTCAAACGTCCGGACGGGCCGCCCGGTCACTGTCCGGTCACTTTTTTTCGACCCAGACGGACCCCTCAAACGGCCCTCAAACGCCCGGGCTGACCGGCACCCCCATATCCAGCCCAAATATGGGGCGGATATGGAAGCGCCCGGTTGCGCCCAGGCACGCCCGCAACGTCGGAGCCGGCCCATGCTGGCCCACCCCTACCCCACTTATATTCGTCCACATTCGCTCGCCGGACCAAACCCTAGCTACTTCACTCCCCTCCCCTCCACTCCCCTCCGCCACCCGAGCTCTCCTCCGGCGGATTCCTGCCACCTCCGCCATGTCAGATAGAGGATCGGAGTCCGACCTTTCCGGATCCGTCGACTGGGGTGTGATTCCGTGTGGGTTGGAGAAGGCAATGGCAGTTCGCATTGCACTCCGCCGGTCCTGGGAGGAGAGCAGCCGACCGAGGGACGGATCCGTCCGCCGCGAGGCCCTAGCGTTGGCTCACCGGGCACTCGGGTCCGGCGGTGCTGGATCCTCGCGTTCCCGGCAGCCGGAACACCGCTCCTTCCCCATCACCGGTCCGGCAGACTATGAGTCGTACCGGGTCCGGACGGCACGCCGTGAGAAGGAGAGGGCAAGGGCCATCGAGGCCCGTCTCGCGGCGGATATGGCGGAGGCGGAGGCGGCTGCTGCGGCGGCGCGGGCGGCCGCAGAGGAGGAAGCCATCCGCGCCCGCATTGTGAAGAAACGGCAGCGAAGGAAGACGCGCGCCCTCGCCCAAGAGCAGAGTCAGGCGGTCCGGGCCATGGCCGGACTGCCACCGAAGGAGGAGAAGGACAGCGACGGCGAGGACAGCTCCGGCGACGAGCAGATCCGACTGGATCCGTACTGCGTCTTCGAGCGGTACTTCCACGAGAAGGACGGCAAGGACGCAGGGAAGGGCAAGGGCAGCCGTGGATGAAGTCCACCATAGCCAAACATGCCAAATTTTGGTAGTCCGATGGCATGTTTAGTGTACTGTGATGGAGTACCGGACGATCCGTGTGCGTCGACGTAGTTGCATGAGTTTGTATGTATTTAAGATATGCTAATTGAGGTGTCCGGATGTGAAGTGCTTAATTTGAGGCGTGCCCGGTCAGTGCCCGCGGACGTTTGAGGTGCCGGATTTGCCAAGTCCGGCGGCTGTAGATGATCTTAATAGGCGCATGTGAGATGGAACCACAACCACCCATATCCAACCAGAATGCAACACGCTGCATTAGGGCGCGCTCGATCAGATAAAGGCAAGGCGCCAGATTCATACGGTCTGGGCTTTGTGTGGCATTACAACAGGAGGGCGAAAGATGACGAACCAACAAAGATGTATGCCACGGATCTGGCCGTCCGACGAAAACAAAATGAAGATGGCCACGGCCACCCCGCCGGAGGGGCGAGTGCGAGCAGTGCACCAGTGAGTGATCAGTTGATGATTAGTAGGGTGCACTGGCGAGGGGCCCATGCAGCAGCATCATTGCATGATGCATGGGAGCGAGAATGGTCTCAAGCGCACTCGCTTCGTCCGTCATCCTGTCCAAACCGTTGGGATCCCCTCGTCGCGTCGCTTTCCACGGCCCTTCCCTCCCATTATCCGTCTCCCTCCCTCTGTCTCTGTCTCTCCCGCTCACCCCAATCACCGCGGCGCATGTGCTTCCGTTGGAGCGATCGGCACCCGGCCCTTCCCCAGCCCCAAGCGTACGTGACAAACTAACAACGACACACCCGCTACATGGCCGGCCGGCAGCTAGTCGTGGAGGGAGAACATCCACACGCACGCCGCTGGCCGCCGAGCGAGTGAAAAGTGGAATCATGGAGCGGTAGCAGCTTATATGATGTGCTCCTGTAAATGTGGTTGGGGGCTTCGTCGCCTCGCTCCTTTCCCGGAATTCAGTATGTGCTAGTAGTGTTCTCGCATATATCATGCGAGTATTGCATGGAATTATGGAATATGCCATATGCACGGAGCTAGCTATAGCCTGGAAGGCTGGAAGCGCACATTATATTATAGCTACAACAAAAAGCGGAAGAGCCGGAGCTACAGTGTTGTGCGGTTGGGTACGCTCTCTCCCTGAGCTGTGCAATAGGGTCTCTGACGTTTAATGGTCATCTGCATAGTAAGTAGGATGCGTTGCTGCTGCTGCTACAGCGGTACTATGTATAAGACAGAAGAGAATTGGGCTTTGCCTCCCGTGCCGTATGCGGGAACAGTGAAATGTGCTTTTGTTTGTTCAGATGAAAAAGGCAAATGGATGCATTTTTTAGAAGAAATGAATGCTGTTGTTTTTCGAGCAAATCAATGTTTTTCTAGAAAATAAAGAATCGCCTACGGGGCAGACGACTATCGGGCCAACCCAAAACTGTAGCAACCATGTCTATTTTTTTCTGTTGTTTTCCCCCGAATTTTTCACTGTTTGTACTACGGATTTCCTAGTTTTTCTCTAATTTTTGCTATCTGTTTTCCTTTAAATTTTTATTTTTCTATTTTTTCTGTCTTCAGTTTTCATCGGGTTTTTTGTTTCTTTCTTAAGTTTTAATCGGGTTTTCTCCTTCTTTTTTCTTTTTTTCAACGCATGTCTACATCTTTCATAACTGCTGTACATATTTCGTATATATCAGGAACATTTTTGTTCTACTCATTTAACATTTGGAAATAAATTATCAACATGTATGCATAATATATATTTTCTGGTCTACTTTTTAGTACACATTGTATATTTTTTGTATACATCTAAAACATTATTCTATATGTTTATTTTTTTAAAATATATGATTTAAAATTTTCTTTGTATACTTATTTTCAACATTTTCTTAATATGTGTCAAAAAATTCTTCAAATAGGCTGGGCTTCTTTTTGTATGATACGGAATATTTTTTAAACTATGCGCACATTTTCCTAAAAAACATGTCAGAAGCATTTTGTTTGAAATGCGTGACCATTTTTTCCTAGTTGTAACGTACAATTTTTTGAACGGTGCGAAACAGTTTTTTGAATTATAAAAACTTTTTTATTATTGTATAACGTTTTTTTTAAATGTCATATACACATTTCTTAAATGTGCGAACATTTTTGAAATGTTAACACTTTTTGAAATGTAGAATTTTTTTCTAAAAGTGGGGTCAACATTTTTTTTACACTGCATTTACTGGTTTTTCATAATACATGTATTTTGTTTTTCCTGTATAAAAAAGGAAAAAAGAAAAATACACGCATGTTTTAGGCAATCTCGTGAAACTCTTTATTAACTCGTCACAATGTTTACAAGGATAAAAGTAAGATCATCAAGTTGGCCCAATCACACATGATGGTCGACACCTAGTGAGAGAGCATGTTTCGCTAAGTTGTGAGCCTCGGTATTCGAGCTCCTATACTCGTGGCTAAACACAAACAACTCATAAATGAACTAAAATGGTCTAATATATGGATAATTGCACCATAAACCGCCGCGCTTCTCTGCTTGATATCATCGATGACAATCTTGCAGTCTAAAGCAAAACATAGATCTTCCGCCCATAAAGATCATCTGCCATGCTAAAGCTTCTGAAACTGCAAGGGCTTCTAGCGTTGTAGGATCAGAAATTCCTCCAAATATGATCGCCGAAGCTTTGATATAATTTCTCAAATGATCTCTACACATCGCGGTCACTGTTCCACTAAGCCGTTCCTAGTTAGAGCTGCATCAACATTGATTTTACTCATAGGGGATGTAGCCCACTGATTTGATATTATAGGAGCAGCCCTTACTAAAGACTAGTTATGAAAGAGTTGACAAACCCATGTGTAGCGAAGGAGTCTGGAAAATCTCCTCATGTATAACCTCCCTTCTCGCGCTACACATCGCCCATAGGGTGACCCCCGACCCAGTAACTCATCATGTGACAATAGTTCTTGCATATTAAAAAGCCAACTCTTGGCGTTTTGATTCCGGTTTAGAGACATGTGTTCCACCAAGGCTTCAAAAGATAAGGCTCATAAGATACGCTCCATAGTGCATTCGAGCAATGCATGCCACCGAGAATCACCAACACCGCTGAGGGGACAAGCTAGCGACTCTGCCATGTTGCGATGGTGGAGTAGCTCCCCTGTCAGATGGACTCCCACGCGAGGTGCCAAAGGAAGACTCGAATTTTATCTAGAACTTGAGTGCACCACAATGAAGATCACACATTGCTTTCAGACTAGGTGTTCGACGCATGTCCACTCTCATATAACCAACTTTCTCTATTTAACTTGGTCTTCTGAATCATTCTATATGATGACTGGACGATGAAAACGCCGCGAGTCTCCTTACTCCATGCCCAAAAAGCATCTATCCTCCTAGCACAAAGAGGGATCCTAGTGATTACCGCTACATCGATGGTCAGTACAATATAAAAACCGACCTAACTAAATCTTCCTTCAGAGAAGAGGAGGTCTAATCGATCAATTCTGAAACAAGGCTCGATGGAAAATTACATGCACGATATCAAATGTTGGAAATATGCCCTAGAGGCAATAATATTGTATTATTATATTTCCATATTCTTAATTAAGAGATTATATTCTATGTTATAACTGTTATGATTCTGGAATATGCGACTGAGTGAAAAACTCATATGCATGTGTGGAATGATAAACGGTAAAATAGAGATTCCAAGTCTTGCCTCTAAGACTGGATCAAGTGGTGTTAGTGATCATGTTTTCTGGATCTTAGGATATCATTAAGTGTAACGATAGTCCTAAAACAACATTGAGTGTATGATGTTGGAAGAACGATCATATTGAAATAATATCGTCTGAAATCAATTATTATAACACGGAGTGTTAACATGTGTTTTATGTTCCTTAGACCATGAGAGTATTGTAGTCACTTCTTACCGTATGATGAGCTTTCGGGTTGCTCAAACGTCATCTGTAACTAGGTGATCATAACGAAAACTTACAGGTTCATTGGAAAGTTTGACAAGGGACTAGATAGCTCAAGAGTGGGATTTTCTCCTTCGGCGATGGAGAGATATTCCTAGGGCCCTCTCGGTGTGATGGCATCTATCATCGTCTGGCTAGATGATACTCAAGATCTGCGTTGGGTTTTCCGTGAAGAGGAACGGGTAATCGCAACATAAAGTGGGTAAGTATTTCCCTCAGTTATGAAACCAAGGTTTATCGAACCAATAGGAATATGAATCCTCAACCGTCTTCAGCGGCTGCACACAAAAGAACAAACAACTTGCACCCAACCCCGGCAAGAGGGTCGTCAATCCCCTTGATCTCGTTATTTGCAAACAAGGGAGTTGTGTAGATAATTGTAGATAATAGTAAAGCGCAAAATAAAATAAAAGGTAATAAATAACAGCAAGGTAATGATAGCGTTTGTGAATATATAAGTGAATAGACCCGGGGTCGTAGAGTTCTCTAGTGGCATCTCTCATAAGCAAAGCATACGGTGGGTAAACAAATTACTGTTGGGCAAAAAAAAATTGAACAGTAAATTACTGTTGGGCAATTGATAGAAAAGCGAATAATTATGCGATGTTCACGGCAATGATCATGTGTATATAGGAATCACGTCCATAAGCAAATAAGCCGACTCCTGGTTGCACCTACTACTATTACTCCACTTCAAGAGCGCTTCTATGCTTGCCTCTCTACGTATTAAGTTCATAAAAAATGAAGTAATTCTTCGAGAACAATGACATGATGTAGACAAAGAGTACTCAACTAATGTAAGTAAACCCCATCGTTTTATCATTAGTAGCAACAACACAAAGACGCAACTTTTCCCCTTCTGTCACTGGGATATAGAAACTCGTCAGGTTGAACCTACTACAACGCACCAGTCTCACCGAAGAAATATCAATCTAGTTGGCCAAACTATCTCAATAGATCGGAGAGCATTACGAAGCTATGATGATCATGCAAATAAGAATCATAGTAATCAGGTTTTACTCAAATACTTTTCATGAATAATCTGAACATAAACTCACAATTCATCGGATCCCAACAAACACACCATACAAAGGGATTACATCGGATAGATCAAGGCAAAGATGCGATGAACATTGTATCGAAGATCAAGAGAGAGAGAGAGAGATTGCCATCTAGGTGTTGGAAATATGCCCTAGAGGCAATAATAAATTGGTTATTATTATATTTCCTTGTTCATGATAATCGTTTATTATCCATGCTATAATTGTATTGATTGGAAACTCAAATACATGTGTGGGTACATAGACAACACTGTGTCCCTAGTAAGCCTCTAGTTGACTAGCTCGTTGATCAAAGATGGTTAAGGTTTCCTAGCCATTGACATGAGATGTCATTTGATAACAGGATCACATCATTAGGAGAATGATGTGATGGACAAGACCCAAACTACGAACGTAGCATATGATCGTGTTAGTTTATTGCTATTGTTTTCTGCATGTCAAGTATCTGTTCCTTTGACCATGAGATCATGCAACTCACTGACACCGGAGGAATACCTTGTGTGTATCAAACGTCGCAACGTAACTGGGTGACTATAAAGGTGCTCTACAGGTATCTCCGAGGGTGTCTGTTGGGTTGGCATGGATCAAGACTGGGATTTGTTACTCCGTATGACGGAGAGGTATCTCAGGGCCCACTCGGTAATACAACATCACAATGAGCCTTGCAAGCAAATGTGACTAAAGTGTTAGCCACGAGATCTTGTGTTACGGAACGAGTAAAGAGACTTGCCGGTAACGAGATTGAACTAGGTATAGTGATACCGACGATCGAATCTCGGGCAAGTAACATACCGAAGAACAAAGGGAACAGCATACGGGATTAACTGAATCCTTGACATAGAGGTTCGACCGATAAAGATCTTCGTAGAATATGTAGGAGCCAATATGGGCATCCAGGTCCCGCTATTGGTTATTGGCCGTAGAGGTGTCTCGGTCATGTCTACATAGTTCTCGAACCCGCAGGGTCTACACACTTAACGTTTGGTGACGATTAGTATAATTGAGTTATTATGTTGGTGACCGAAAGTTGTTCGGAGTCCCGGATAAGATCCCGGACATGACGAGGATCTCCGGAATAGTCCGGAGGTAAAGATTGATATATGTGATAATAGTGTTTTGATCTCTGGAAGGGTTCCGGAGTTCACCGGAAGGGGTTCCGGATGTTTACCGAAGTGTTCGGGTGCAGCAACACTTTATATGAGCCAAAGGGATAAAGCCCACAAGGTATTGGAAAGTGCAAAAGTAGTTTTGCTGCCGCGTAAGCGGTACTACCGCTTGGTGAAGCGGTACTACCGCCCGAGCGGTACTACCTCTTGTGTGAAGCGGTACTACCGCCCAAGCGGTACTACCGCTTGTGTGAAGCGGTACTACCGCTTGTGCGCGGCTGTGCACGGTTCGGCAGGGATCCGAGTTGGACTCTTTCCCTGCGGGCCAAACCGACCTTGTGCGGGCAAAACCGACCCGGAGGAGGCTTTTACTCCAAGTTTAGACCCCAAGGCTCAACATATAAATAGAGGGGCAGGGCTAGCACACGGGACACATCAAGATTTCCCCAAGCCGTGTGCGGCAACCCTAACCCTCTAGTTCCTCCGTCATAATCTCCGTAGTGCTTGGCGAAGCCCTGCAGAGATTGTTCCTCACCACCATCACCACGCCGTCGTGCTGCTGGAACTCAACCACTACTTCATCATCGCTCGCTGGATCGAGGAGGTGAAGGCGTCATCAAGCCGTACGTGTGTTGAACGCGGAGGTGCCGTCCGTTCGGCACTAGATCGGAAGGATCGTGATTGGATCGCGGGACGCTCGGCGATTTGGATCGCGAAGACGTTCGACTACATCAACCGCGTTTATTAACGCTTCCGCTTAGCGATCTACAAGGGTATGTAGATTCACTCTCCCTCTCGTAGATGCTCATCACCATGGATAGATCTTGCGTGTGCGTAGGAAAATTTTTGTTTCCCATGCAACGTTCCCCAACAGTGGCATCATGAGCTAGGTCTATGCGTAGATGAGATCTCGAGTAGAACACAAACGAGTTGTGGGCGTGGCTGTATACATATTGCTTGCCGTTACTAGTTGATATTTGATTCGGCGGTACTGTGAGATGAAGCGGCCCGGACCGACATTACGCGTACACTTATGCGAGACAGGTTCCTTCAACTGACATGTAACTTCGTTGCATAAAGATGGCTAGCGGGTGTCTGTCTCTCTCACTTTAGTTGAATCGATTTCAATGAAGAGGGTTCTTTTAGAAGATCAAAAAGCAATCACTACACCACGTTGTGGTTTTGCGTAGGTAAGAACGGTTCTTGCAAACCCGTAGCAGCCACGTAAAATTTGCAACAACAATTAGAGGACGTCTAACTTGTTTTTGCAGGGTATGTTGTGATGTGATATGGCCAATTACATGATGAGATATATGTGATGTATGAGATGATCATGTGTTGTATAGAATATCACGACTTGCATGTCGATGAATACGGCAACTGGCAGGAGCCATAGAGTTGTCTTTAATTATTGTATGACCTGCGTGTCAATCATTAAGCGCTATGTAATGCTTTACTTTATCGCTAAACGTTAGCTATAGTCGTGGAAGCATCAGTCGGCGCGACAACCTTATGGCGACACGTTGATGGAGATCAAGATGATGGAGATCATGGTGTCATGCCGGTGACGATGGAGATCATGCTGGTGCTTTGGAGATGGAGATCAAAAGCACAAGTTCATGGCCATATCATGTCACTTATGATTTGCATGTGATGTTAATCCTTTTTATGCATCTTATTTTGCTTAGGACGACGGTAGCATTATAAGGTGATCCCTCACTTAAATTTCAAGATAAATTGTGTTCTCCCCAAGTGTGCACCGTTGCGAAAGTTCGTCGTTTCGAGACACGCCGTGATGATCGGGTGTGATAGACTCTACGTTCGCATACAACGGGTGTAAGCCATGTTACACGTGCGGAACACTCGGGTTAAACTTGACGAGCCTAGCATGTACAGACATGGCCTCGGAACACAAGAGACCGAAAGGTCGAACATGAGTCATATAGTAGATATGATCAACATGAAGATGTTCACCATTGAAACCACCTCAACTCACGTGATGATCGGACTTGAGTTGGTGGATTTGGATCATGTTACACTCGAATGATCGGAGGGATGTCAATTTGAGTGGGAGTTTTTTAAATATGATTAACTAAACTCATTATCTAAGAACAATAGTCTAAGTTGTCTTTGCTATATTTATGTTGTAGATCATGGCTCGCGCAGTAGCACCCCTGAATTTTAATGCGTTCCTAGAGAAAGCTAAGTTGAAAGATGATGGAAGTAACTTTGTGGACTGGGCCCGTAATCTAAGGATTATCCTTACGGCTTCCCAGAAGGCTTATGTCCTTGATGCACCGCTTGGTGATCCACCCGCTCCAGTTGAGTCTCTAGACGTTGTGAACGCCTGGCAGGCTCGTTCTGATGATTACTCAATAGTTCAATGTGCAATGTTGTATGGCTTAGAACCGGGACTTCAAAGACGTTTTGAACGTCATGGAGCATATGAGATGTTCCAGGAGTTGAAGTTTATCTTTCAGAAGAATGCCCGGATCGAGAGATATGAGATCTCCGATAAGTTCTATGCTTGCAAGATGGAGGAGAACGGGTCTATCAGTGATCACGTGCTCAGAATGTCTGGGTACTCCACCCGTCTGGCTGAGTTAGGGATGCCCCTTCCGCCAGAGGCTATCACTGACAGAGTTCTTCAATCATTGCCACCTAGCTACAAGAGCTTCGTGTTGAACTATAACATGCACGGGATGAACAAGTCAGTCGCCGAGCTGTTTGCGATGCTGAAAGCCGCTGAGTCTGAAATTCAGAAGGAGCATCAAGTGTTGATGGTCAATAAAACCACTAGTTTCAAGAAAAATGGCAAGGGTAAGAAGGGTAACTCCAAGAAGAGTGGCAAAGCAGTTGCTCCTCTCGTGAAGAAACCCAAGGCTGGACCCAAACCAGAAACTGTGTGTTTTCATTGCAAGGGAACTGGACACTGGAAGCGGAATTGCCCCAAGTATTTGGCTGACAAGAAGGCGGCCAACAACAAACAAGGTATATATGATATACATGTTATTGATGTGTACCTTACCAACTCTCGTTGTAGTGCCTGGGTATTTGATACCGGTGCGGTTGCTCATATTTGCAACTCAAAACAGGAACTGCGGAATAGACGGAGGCTGGCAAAGGACGAAGTGACGATGCGCGTGGGAAATGGTTCCAAGGTTGATGTGATCGCCGTCGGCACGCTCGCTCTTCGATTACCGTCGGGATTAGTGATGAACCTAAATAAGTGTTATTTGGTGCCTGCGTTAAGCATGAACATTATATCTGGATCTTGTTTATTGCGAGACGGTTACTCATTTAAATCAGAGAATAATGGTTGTTCTATTTATATGAGTAATATCTTTTATGGTCATGCACCCAATGTGAGGGGTTTATTCTTATTGAATCTCGATAGTAATGATACACATGTTCATAACATTGATGCCAAAAGATGTAGAATTGATAATGATAATACCACTTTCTTGTGGCACTGCCGTTTAGGTCATATTGGCGTAAAACGCATGAGGAAGCTCCATGCTGATGGACTTTTGGAGTCACTTGATTTTGAATCACTTGACACATGTGAGCCATGCCTCATGGGCAAGATGACTAAAACGCCGTTCTCTGGAACAATGGAACGGGCAAGTGACTTATTGGAAATCATACATACTGATGTGTGCGGTCCGATGAGTATTGAAGCGCGCGGTGGTTATCGTTACTTTCTCACCTTCACTGATGACTTAAGTAGATATGGGTATATTTACTTAATGAAACACAAGTCTGAAACATTTGAAAAGTTCAAACAATTTCAGAGTGAAGTTGAGAATCATCGTAACAAGAAGATTAAATTCCTACGATCTGATCGAGGAGGAGAATATCTGAGTTATGAGTTTGGCAGTCACTTAAGACAGTGTGGAATTGTTTCACAATTGACACCGCCTGGAACACCACAGCGTAATGGTGTGTCCGAACGTCGTAATCGAACTTTATTGGATATGGTGCGATCTATGATGTCTCTTGCCGATTTGCCACTATCGTTTTGGGTTATGCATTAGAGACAGCTGCATTCACTTTAAATAGGGCACCATCGAAATCCGTTGAGACGACGCCATATGAACTTTGGTTTGGCAAGAAGCCAAAGCTGTCGTTTCTTAAAGTTTGGGGATGTGATGCTTATGTCAAAAAGCTTCAGCCTGAAAAGCTGGAACCCAAAGCGGAGAAATGCGTCTTCATAGGATACCCAAAAGAGACAGTTGGGTATACCTTCTATCTCAGATCCGAAGGCAAAGTGTTTGTCGCTAAAACGGAACATTTCTTGAGAAAGAGTTTCTCTCGAAAGAATTGAGTGGGAGGAAGATAGAACTTGATGAGGTTGTTGAACCTTTACTTCAACCTGAGAGTAGCGCAGTGCAGAAAGTTGTTTCTGTGGAGCCTACATTAGCTGAAGAGGAAGTTAATGATGATGATCATGAAGCTTTGGATCAAGTTGCTATCGAACCTCGTAGGTCGACAAGGACGCGTACTGCTCCTGAGTGGTACGGCAACCCTGTCTTAGAAGTCATGTTGTTAGACAACGATGAACCTACGAGCTATGGAGAAGCGATGATGAGCCCGGATTCCGAGAAGTGGTTAGAGGCCATAAAATCCGAGATGGGATCCATGTATGAAAACAAAGTATGGACTTTGGAAGTATTACCTGAAGGGCGTAAGGCCATTCAGAACAAATGGATCTTTAAGAGGAAGACGGACGCGGACGGTAATGTCACCGTCTATAAAGCTCGACTTGTGGCAAAGGGTTTTTCACAAGTTCAAGGAGTTGACTACGATGAGACCTTCTCACCCGTAGCGATGCTTAAGTCCGCCAGAATCATGTTAGCAATAGCTGCCTTTTTCGATTATGAAATTTGGCAGATGGATGTCAAAACAGCGTTCCTTAACGGTTACCTTAAGGAAGAGTTGTATATGATGCAACCAGAAGGTTTTGTCGATCCAGAGAATGCTGACAAAGTTTGCAAACTCCAGCGATCCATTTATGGACTGGTGCAAGCATCTCGGAGTTGGAATCTTCGTTTTGATGAGGTGATCAAAGCGTTCGAGTTTATACAAGTTTACGGAGAAGCTTGTATTTACAAGAAAGTGAGTGGGAGCTCTATAGCGTTTCTAATATTATATGTGGATGACATATTGCTGATTGGAAACAATATAGAAATGCTGGAAAGCGTAAAGGAATATTTGAACAAGAGTTTTTCAATGAAGGACCTAGGAGAAGCTGCTTTCATATTAGGCATCAAGATCTATAGAGATAGATCAAGACGCTTAATAGAACTTTCACAAAGCACATACCTTGATAAGATTTTGAAGAAGTTCAAAATGGATCAGTCCAAGAAGGGGTTCTTGCCTGTTTTGCAAGGTGTGAAGTTGAGTAAGACTCAATGCCCAGTGACTGCAGAAGATAGAGAAAAGATGAGTGTCATCCCCTATGCTTCGGCCATAGGCTCTATCATGTATGCAATGCTGTGCACAAGACCCGATGTCAGCCTTGCCATAAGTATGGTCGGAAGGTTTCAAAGTGATCCAGGAATGGAACACTGGACGGCGGTCAAGAATATCCTGAAGTACCTGAAAAGGACTAAGGACATGTTTCTCGTTTATGGAGGTGATCAAGAGCTCATCGTAAAGGGTTACGTCGATGCAAGCTTTGACACTGATCCGGATGACTCTAAGTCGCAAACCGGATACATATTTATTCTTAATGGGGGTGCGGTTAGCTGGTGCAGTTCCAAGCAAAGCGTGGTAGCTGATTCTACATGCGAAGCGGAGTACATCGCTGCCTCGGAGGCGGCGAAAGAAGGTGTCTGGATGAAGGAGTTCATGACAGATCTTGGAGTAGTGCCTAGTGCGCTTAACCCAATGACTCTGTTTTGTGATAATACTGGTGCCATTGCTCTAGCCAAGGAACCAAGATTTCACAAGAGGACCAGACACATAAAGCGACGTTTCAATTCCATCCGCGATTACATCAAGGAGGACGACATAAATATTTGCAAAGTACACACGGATCTAAATGTTGCAGATCCGATGACTAAACCTCTTCCAAGGGCTAAACATGAACAACACCAGAACTGCATGGGTGTTCGATTCATTACAATGTAAATCACATAGTGATGTGAACTAGATTATTGACTCTAGTGCAAGTGGGAGACTGTTGGAAATATGCCCTAGAGGCAATAATAAATTGGTTATTATTATATTTCCTTGTTCATGATAATCGTTTATTATCCATGCTATAATTGTATTGATTGGAAACTCAAATACATGTGTGGGTACATAGACAACACTGTGTCCCTAGTAAGCCTCTAGTTGACTAGCTCGTTGATCAAAGATGGTTAAGGTTTCCTAGCCATTGACATGAGATGTCATTTGATAACAGGATCACATCATTAGGAGAATGATGTGATGGACAAGACCCAAACTACGAACGTAGCATATGATCGTGTTAGTTTATTGCTATTGTTTTCTGCATGTCAAGTATCTGTTCCTTTGACCATGAGATCATGCAACTCACTGACACCGGAGGAATACCTTGTGTGTATCAAACGTCGCAACGTAACTGGGTGACTATAAAGGTGCTCTACAGGTATCTCCGAGGGTGTCTGTTGGGTTGGCATGGATCAAGACTGGGATTTGTTACTCCGTATGACGGAGAGGTATCTCAGGGCCCACTCGGTAATACAACATCACAATGAGCCTTGCAAGCAAATGTGACTAAAGTGTTAGCCACGAGATCTTGTGTTACGGAACGAGTAAAGAGACTTGCCGGTAACGAGATTGAACTAGGTATAGTGATACCGACGATCGAATCTCGGGCAAGTAACATACCGAAGAACAAAGGGAACAGCATACGGGATTAACTGAATCCTTGACATAGAGGTTCGACCGATAAAGATCTTCGTAGAATATGTAGGAGCCAATATGGGCATCCAGGTCCCGCTATTGGTTATTGGCCGTAGAGGTGTCTCGGTCATGTCTACATAGTTCTCGAACCCGCAGGGTCTACACACTTAACGTTTGGTGACGATTAGTATAATTGAGTTATTATGTTGGTGACCGAAAGTTGTTCGGAGTCCCGGATAAGATCCCGGACATGACGAGGATCTCCGGAATAGTCCGGAGGTAAAGATTGATATATGTGATAATAGTGTTTTGATCTCTGGAAGGGTTCCGGAGTTCACCGGAAGGGGTTCCGGATGTTTACCGAAGTGTTCGGGTGCAGCAACACTTTATATGAGCCAAAGGGATAAAGCCCACAAGGTATTGGAAAGTGCAAAAGTAGTTTTGCTGCCGCGTAAGCGGTACTACCGCTTGGTGAAGCGGTACTACCGCCCGAGCGGTACTACCGCTTGTGTGAAGCGGTACTACCGCCCAAGCGGTACTACCGCTTGTGTGAAGCGGTACTACCGCTTGTGCGCGGCTGTGCACGGTTCGGCAGGGATCCGAGTTGGACTCTTTCCCTGCGGGCCAAACCGACCTTGTGCGGGCAAAACCGACCCGGAGGAGGCTTTTACTCCAAGTTTAGACCCCAAGGCTCAACATATAAATAGAGGGGCAGGGCTAGCACACGGGACACATCAAGATTTCCCCAAGCCGTGTGCGGCAACCCTAACCCTCTAGTTCCTCCGTCATAATCTCCGTAGTGCTTGGCGAAGCCCTGCAGAGATTGTTCCTCACCACCATCACCACGCCGTCGTGCTGCTGGAACTCAACCACTACTTCATCATCGCTCGCTGGATCGAGGAGGTGAAGGCGTCATCAAGCCGTACGTGTGTTGAACGCGGAGGTGCCGTCCGTTCGGCACTAGATCGGAAGGATCGTGATTGGATCGCGGGACGCTCGGCGATTTGGATCGCGAAGACGTTCGACTACATCAACCGCGTTTATTAACGCTTCCGCTTAGCGATCTACAAGGGTATGTAGATTCACTCTCCCTCTTGTAGATGCTCATCACCATGGATAGATCTTGCGTGTGCGTAGGAAAATTTTTGTTTCCCATGCAACGTTCCCCAACACTAGGTACTACCTACGGACCCGTAGGTCTGTGGTGAACTACTCACACATCATGGTGAGGGCGGCAAGGTTGATGAAGAGGCCCTCCATGATCGATCCCCTCCGGCAGGGTGCCGGAACGGAGGTGTAGATGGCCTCCCGTCGGACCAGATACTTGCGGCGGCGGAAAAAGTATTTCGGGAGCGCTTATGGTGTTTCTAGGGTAATTGTGAATTTATAGGCCAGAGAACGACATCGGGAGGCGCTCCAGGGGCCCACCACATATCTGGCCGCGCGTCCCTAGGCGGCGCGGCTAGATATGTGGTGGGGCCATGGTGCCTCTCCTGGCCCTCCTCCATAGCTTGTAGGTCTTGTATTTGTCCAGAAAAAATCACCAAAAAGTTTCGTGGCAATTGGACTCCGTTTAGTATTGTAACTCTGAAAAGGCAAAAACACAGAGAAAACATGAACTGGCACTAGGCACTGGGTTAATAGGTTAGTTCTCAAAAATATTATAAATTGGTAAATAAATACCCAAAAAGTATCCTAGAATGATAATATGTCAGCATGGAGCAATCAAAACTTATAGATACGTTGGAGACGTATCAGCATCCCCAAGCTTAATTCCTGCTCATCCTCGAGTAGGTAAATGATAAAAACAAAAAATTTGATGTGACATGCTACCCATTATGTAATATTTGGTGTGTTTGTTCACTAAGAAATGATGAATTAATAAACAGCAACATAGTAATATTTATAAGTATAAGAAACAAAATCATTAATTTTTCAAAGTATACGATCCTAAAAGAATGTTTACCCCTATTCATCTTTATTATATTAGCAAGGCATGACTCCGTCTTCATCACATAGATACAAATGTTAAGCACCACGGTGTCCAAGTCAGGCAATTGGATCGTGCTTTTTCAAAATGCATCAACTTTTTATTCTCCACGCAATACATGAGCGTGAACCATTGGACATAGCATATAGATGGAATAGAATATGGTGGTAGGTATCAAAGAGGTAAAAAGTGGAGAAGATAGTCTCGCATCAACTAGGCGTACCAACGAGCTATGGAGATGCTCATCTAGATATCAATGCGAGGAGTAGGGATTGCCCTGCAAATGATGCACTAGAGCTATAAGTGTATGAAAGCTCAACTGAAGCTAAGTGGGGTGTGCATCAAACTTGCTTGCTCATGAAGACCACGGGCATTTGAGGAAGCCCATTATAGGAATATACAAGCCAAGTTTATTATATGAAAAGGTAATTCCCACTAGCATATGGAAGTGTCAACATAGGAGACTCTCTCTATATGAAGAACATGGTGCCACTTTGAGGCACAAGTGTGGTAAAGGATAGTAGCAAAGTCACTTCTCTCTTTTCTCTCATTTTTTTTATATGGTGGGCTTTTCTCTTTTTTTTATGCCTCCCCCATTTTCTCTTTTTTATATGGTGGGCTCATTTGGCCTCCCCCATTTTTATTTCATTTTTCGTCCGGAGTCTCATCCCGACTTGTGGGGGAATCATGGTCTCCATCATCCTTTCCTCACTGGGACAATGCTCTAATAATGATGATCATCACACTTTTATTTACTTACAACTCAACATGAAGAACTGATATGAAGATACGACTCTGTATGAATGCCTCTGGCAGTGTACCAGGATGTGCAATGATCTAGCGTGACATGTATCAAAAATATGAAGAACGGTGGCTTTGCCACATATACTATGCCAGCTCTATATGATCATGCAAAGCATTATGATGATGAACGAACTAGTCATGTGAAGTGACGATGGAATTTGCATGGCA
The DNA here is from genome assembly GCA_039707655.1 of Elymus sibiricus. Lineage (NCBI taxonomy): Eukaryota > Viridiplantae > Streptophyta > Magnoliopsida > Poales > Poaceae > Elymus > Elymus sibiricus. The sequence goes on from CM077673.1 coordinate 315,286,941, forward strand.
ATATATCTTAGAATGGCTATGGGAATGCCATAATAGGTAGGTATAGTGGCTGTTTTGAGGAAGGTATAATGAGTCTTATGTGCAACAGAGCATATCATGTCACGGGGTTTGGATGCACCGACGAATATTTGCACCGATCCTCGAGGTGTGAATGGGCTATGCACGGTACCGAAGAGGCTAGCAAATATGAGAAGGTGAAGATGCGTATGTCCATGGTTTCACATTAGTCATAAAGAACTCACATACTTATTCCAAAGTTTTATTAGTTTATCATAAATCAAAGTAATCCTCGCATGCCCCGAGGGAGGAGGTTGGTAGGAGTTAACCATCGCGCGCCCCCGACTCAAAACAACACTAGGATTTCAACAAGGAATATAAATGCTCACACATCATCACCATGGCTCTTTAATTTTTAGATGAATAACAAGTTAACACCTCTTATCTCGACACTTCTATGAATTCAATTTTTTGGACTCACACCTTTTTCATATTACTACATCAATGTCATTAACCCATAACTTCTCCATATGTGCTACACGATGGTTATGATTATCATTCATGAAATACCTAATATTCTTGGACTAGTCTTATGACCCATGCAAATTACCGTCACTATTACTCAGCTCTCAAACAAATATAAGTGAAGAACGAGTGCATACTATCACTACTAGGAGAAAGGCTAGTAGTAGCGCTGGAAATATGTATAGCAGTAGCGCGGGTGCAAGCGCTACTAGTATGACACTACAGCTAACCTTTAGCAGTAGCGTCGTTTGCCCAGCGCTACAACTAAAGTTTAGCAGTAGCGCCTGATATCCAGCGCTACTGCTAACTTAGTTAGCAGTAGCGTTCTTTCCTAACCCGCGCCACTAGTAAACGCACATATTTATTTTTTATATTTATGTTGTATTTACAAACGGTTATACATATTAATATACAACATCAATAATTATTGTGCCAGCAACAATATTTAGATTAAAGTGGATGGATGCAAGTGATCATGTTGAATTAGAGGAAAATATGACGTTGTGAATCGCAGCGTCATATTTTCCTCTAATTCAACATGATCACTTGCATCCATCCACTTTAATCAGATATATGTCATATAACTCATCATCATCTTACTCATCTAACAACTCATCATCATCTTAATCATACCAAGTTAAAATCTCATAAAACAGAAAAACATCATAATAATAATCATCCTAATCGATCATGCAAGTTAATATAAACCAGAAAAACTTCTCTCTCATAGGACCTAGTCCTCCCTCCTAGGTAAAATGACATAAAACAGAATAACACCTATGTCTCCATGATGAAGCAAAGAGATCCAACGGTCTCCAACTTGTGGCTTGCGATCCTTCTTTATTTCTCCCCATGCTTCAATTTGGAGCCGTCTTTGTGGTTTGCACTCAGTCGAGTATGGAAAAGAGAACTCGGGCCTCATAGGGCTTTTAATTGTCATATTGCCTTCGCCATGCATCAATGGAGGCACAACATCATTTGGCAGTTTCTGTTGAAGAACATAATAGTAGCCTAGTTAGCAATGTAATCAACACCATTTATGCAATAGTAGTGTACTTAATTAGCAACTCTTACCAAGATATTTCGGCGAGTGTCATCCGCCCTCAACCTATGCACTAGTGGCATGTAAAATGTATAATTTGGGCCAGTTCCCAAATTATACGGGAAGTTGTCCCTACCAACCAGGACACCAATAACAAAGTTGATAAGAACATCATTCTCCTCCCAAGTTAGATGCGATCCATAAGTGTAGTGTGTCGTGTCAATTAATTTTCGTGTTTCACTCGAAGAAACGAAATAAGCTGTAAATTATAAATTAACAAATTTAGTATGGATGAACACCAACTATTTTGAAATATAGAATGCAAATTACTTGACAAATATAGTTGACAAACTCACATGGAGGTAAAACAGGAAGCATATCGACATCCACCAAAATGTCGATGTTACCTTCAATATGATCTTCAGGACGAAGATCGAAGGTTATTTCCATATCCTCCTGAAATCCATATGCCGTGCAAAGAGCTTCCCAATTTGAGCACCCTAATTGTGTGTTATTAACTGCATTCATTACTTCGACCAGAAATGTGTGACCATGTTTAGTCCTCAGGTTAGCTCTCCTCGTCTCCATACTCTCGTGGTCCTCGAAACCGAGCCTCTCCAAGACATACCGTCTTGCATGGCAGGGGATGAACTAGTCGAATTGTATAAAACAGAAATTACACGTTGAAGCAAAGAAATAGAAGTCATGCTTAATTACGAAAAAAATACTTGTCATCGTTGCGTACTGTAGAAAAAATGAAGGTCTCGTCAAGCTTGATGGTGAAGAACCTGTCGTCTCGCAGGTGAGGCATGTCGCACAAACCCCGATCATCGCCGCAGTAATCACACTCAGGGATCTTATCATCGTCAGGCATTTCCTGTGTTCTTGATTCAAAAATTCGGCATGACCATTATTAAAATAAGACATATTGAGCGCCTGAAATTTGCCGGAACGAAAATGAATCAACATTCCGGTAAAACATAGGCACTAGGAGCTGTTCCCTGCAATAACATACACACATGTCCAAATAGACCTAATTCAATATCGGTTGACTTTTGGTCTATCGAGGCTTTCCTTAAATAACTCTCATATCTCATGGTGTGTTGGTGCGCAATCTCTCACACTGATATGGTGGTGTATATATGTTGGTGGACACTCTCTCACAGTAATAGTTCGATCGTCGGTGATGGACGCACCCCCTCTCCTCTCCTTGCGCATTATACCGAGGTATATATCGCAAGAAGAGAAGAGGAGGAAGCGCCCCCCATGACAACAGTCGGGATTCCTCCATCAAGAACACACATGAAAGTCACACAAGGAGCAACGACAGACCGAAAGTATCTGATTTTTTTACTAAAAATTTATAACTAATACATCTCGAATACATTTATAATGAACTCGAATATAATATCACTAATACATCTTCTCGAATAATCTAGTTAATGCATCATCGAATATTATAACTAATACATCTCGAATATTATCATATAATATCACTAATACAGATCGAATATTATCGAATAATCTAGTTGACTAGCGGTTCCTGAGTCACGGGTGGTGGACACCCAAAGAGAAGGAACCATCACAGGATCATAACTCGGGTGGGATCCCTGAAGAACCTGCCAGGTATTGGAGAACCAGGCATCCAACGCATCCATGTAGCGACGGATGTGCTCGTCCTCCTCCCTGACACGGCGACGTACCACCTCCGCGGGGGCGCGCTCCCTCTGCACTGACAGTGGCCCACGCGATCGCCACCAAAGAAGATCCGGGTCGACGACGAGACCCGGATTCCTCACCAAGCTGCGCGCCCCGGAAGGTAGCACCTCCCAGTGCCAGCCCGGCGGAGCCCAGTCCCGGACATGGCGCCTCTCAAGGATTTGCCGCCAAGTCGACGACGAGGATGCAGGCCGGGCATCCTCGACGTCGAGAACAAATTCCTATGAGAACACATTCTTATCGTTTAATGTTTTACTTTCTGGTTGATTAATTCTCCTCGTTTAATTCTTAAACTATAATAAAATAAGTAATAACATAAAAAAGGTCTATGGACATATCGAGCGCCTGAAATTTTGACTCATTTTTACGATTAAAACTCATTTTTGACTCATTTTTTACCCAGTTTTCTTATTAACTATCTAATTTTATTAACAATTTAACCCTAGCAATCCTAGCAACAACCTCGTGTCGGTGCCGGTGTCGGTGCCACCCTCGGATGTGATAAAATCCTATGGTTAAGTCTAGTCAGTTAATTCTAGATCTAATAAAATGAATAATGACATAAAAAAGGCCTATGTTTTGCCGGAATGTTGATTCATTCCCGTTGCGGCAAATACCGGGCACTCCATATGTCCTAGTTTCTAGCACAAGTCATGCCGAAATTCATGGAAAATTTCGGCATGACCTTTGCTAACAAGTGGACAAATCGAGCGCCTGAAATTTGCCGGAACGGAAATGAATCAACATTCCGGCAAAACATAGGCCACTCGCATAATATCCCTGCAAAGAACAAAATGCCACTTGGGCACATTCATAGGCCACTTAAGCATATACAAATTTGTCCTAAAAATTATATTTAGTTAACTACTTAAGCATATACAAATTTGTCCTAAAAATTATATTTAGTTAACTACATTGGGTACTAGCTAATTTGATGAACCCTAACTAAGCATCTACAAGTACTAGCTAATTTGATGAAGCATAACTAATTAGATGAACCCTAGCTAATTTGATGAACCCTAAAATTTGATTAACCCTAGGAACCCTAGCTAGGAAGAGGTAGGGGAGGAGGAAGAGGAGGTGTAGGCGTGGTCACCTCGGGCACCGGCGAAGGTAGGGGAGGAGGAGGAGGAGGCAGAGCGGCCGAGGGAGGTGGCGCGCAGCGTCGGGGGGTAGGGACGGGGCTCGGGCGCGCGGCGTCAGGGTCGGGGTCGGGCGACGGCGAGGGAGGGGGCACGACGGGCGGTGAGGGAGCAGGGGCAGCGGGCGGCGGGCGGTGAGGGAGCAGGGGCGGCAAGGGAGAGGCGGTGGTTTGGGGGAGATTTGGGGGTGGGAGAGGAAAAGGTGGCTGCTACGAGTAGCAGTAGCGCTGGAGAAGAAACGCGCTATTGCTAAGCGCCGTAGCAGTAGCGCTTGTTTGGGCACCGGCGCTGCTGCTAATTGGGGTCCACCTGCTGGCAACGTACAACCATAGCAGTAGCGGTGGACCACCGACACGCGCTACTGCTAGGGAATTAGTAGTAGCGCCGGTTTCGGACAACCGCTACCACTACAGGTAGCCCCTGGCAGTGGCGATGGGGCCACTTAGCAGTAGCGGTGGTCCGGTGGCCTGCGCTACTGTTACTTTTGTACTTGTAGCGCTTGTCGGCCGCCAGCGCTACTACTACATAGCAGTAGCGCTTTGTCTATTTCCAGCGCTATTGCTAAAATCCTATCTATAGGCTTTCTCCTAGTAGTGTATTTCTATAAAATCTACATGCCACCGTGCTCAAAAAGATATAAGTGAAGTACTAGAGCAACTGCCTAGCTCAAAAGATATAAGTGAAGCACATAGAGTATTCTAGCAAATTATCATGAAGGTGTATCTCTCTCAAATAGGTGTGTCCAGCAAATGATGATTGTGACAAACTGAACGTAAAAGAAAACTAAAGCAAATGACGTTCCAAGCAAAACACATATCATGTGATGAATAAAAATATAGCTCCAAGTGACATGCCGATGGATTGAGATGAAAGAGGGGATGCCTTCCGGGGCATCCCCAAGCTTAGACGCTTGAGTCTCCTTAGAATTATACTTGGGGTGCCTTGGGATACTTGGGGTGCCTTGGGCATCCGCAAGCTTGGGCTCTTGCTACTCCTTATTCCGTAGTCCATCGTGATCACACCCAAAACTTGAAAACTTCAATCACACAAAACTCAACAAAACTTCGTGAGATCCGTTAGTATAAGAAACATATTGCATACTTGACGTACTGTGATAAATTGATTCAAATTCATTTTTGCATAATAGGTACTGTATTCTAACTTCCCCATGGCTTACACCCCCCGATATAGTCCATGGCCTAATCAAAACAAGCAAACTATGCAAGCAAAACAGAAACTGTTTAAAACAGAACAGTCTGTAGCAATCTGTAAAGAGCCTATACTTATGTAACTCTAAAAATTCAGCAAAATTAGGAAAACGTAAACAATTTGTATATAAATACTGTGTTAAAATTTTAGGTCAGTATCACGCACCAGTAAAAAATGAAAATTCCTGCACTGGAGTCAAAGTTTCTGTTTCAGATTCAGCATCGTTTCTACTAATCTTGTGAGTCATCCCAAAGGCTTTACTTGGCACAAACACTAATTAAAACATTAAAACATAATCATTATGGAGGCAAAAATCATCTTATCACACAAAAACAGAAAGTAAAAATGAAAACAAAGATACATATTGGGTTGCCTCCCAACAAGCGCTATTGTTTTATGCCCCTAGCTAGGCATAATGCATAGTTTTAAGTGTTGGACCCCTTCATGTCCTTCAAAATTAGCTCTTCCAAATTCTTACTAAATGAGTTACCCTTATCAAAGCTAGTGGAAAACCCCAAATGTTCAAAGGAATTTATAAAATCATCACTAACATCATTTTGATCATAAGGATCCTCATAAAGAACATGGACTTCATCACTAATAGATTCTCTAATAATATTTTCATGCCAATCATTACTAAATCCTTCATTAATTCCCTTAGCAATCCATTCAAATTTATCACAAGCGTGGAGAAATAGGGATTGTGTCAATTCTTCGGGAAGGACATTTCTTCTCATATTCTCATCAAATCTTTTACAATCATTAGATTCCATCCTACGCAATGCAGCTCTATTATGGAGGATTACTTCTATAGGAGCATGTTCAGATTTTTATTCCATAGAAAGCAAAAATATCCTTAGCTTCACGCACAATATAATCAAATTCATGCATAAGGATGTTGGTGGAAATTTCCTTAATCTCAAGATTGTCTATGCTAGGAAGTCCTAAATATCTTTTGTAGCATAGGATGGAGGTGCACAAACTTTCTTTCCAATTTCAATATAAGCATAGTAATAGCATCTTCATAACACTTTGTTTCATCAAGTATAGATCCTTTAATAAGCGCGGAAACTATTGAATGCTCAAAAAATTCTTGAATAGCATGTTTCCCAATGATGTTCCCACTACCCACATGACAGATTTTAGAATTTAGTATAGTGTGAGTGTTGGTAATGGGGACTTGACTTTTAGGAGGATCGTGAGTAGAATCAATAAACTTTTGTCTTTCTTCATACAACTCACTAGCACTACCCTCACTAGCACTTTTAATGATAACTTTCTCGAATTCAGACATGATAGCAAGACAAGCAAACTAGCAAGTAAAGCAAACTAGAAGCAAACTAGTAACTAGCAAAGGTAAATATATTTGTATTTTTGATTTTTATGAGACAAACTAAATATAACAGCAAATAAAAAGATGAACAAGTGAATGAAATTTTGTGCGAAGTTAATTGATAGTTGGTGATGGTATTCCCCAGCAACAGTGCCAGAAATCCTTCCTGATACTCATGATCTCCGTTGGGTTTTCCGTGAAGAGGAACGGGTAATCGCAGCACAAAGTGGGTAAGTATTTCTCTCAGTTATGAAACCAAGGTTTATCGAACCAATAGGAATACCAATCATCAACCGTCTTCAGTGGCTGCACACAAAAGAACAAACAACTTGCACCCAACGTCGGCAAGAGGGTCATCAATCCCCTCGATCTCGTTATTTGCAAACAAGGGAGTTGTGTAGATAATTGTAGATAATAGTAAAGTGCAAAATAAAATAAAAGGTAATAAATAACAGCAAGGTAATGATAGCGTTTGTGAATATATAAGTGAATAGACCCGGGGGCCGTAGAGTTCTCTAGTGGCATCTCTCATAAGCAAAGCATACGGTGGGTAAACAAATTACTGTTGGGCAATTGATAGAAAAGCGAATAATTATGTGATGTTCACGACAATGATCATATGTATATAGCCATCACGTCCATAAGAAAATTGGCCGACTCCTGCCTGCACCTACTACTATTACTCCACTTCAAGAGCGCTTGTATGCTTGCCTCTCTATGTATTAAGTTCATGACAAACGGAGTAATGCTTGGAGAACGATGACATGATGTAGACAAAGAGTACTCAACTAATGTAAGTAAACCCATTGTTTTATCCTGAGTAGTAACAACACAAAGACGCAACTTGTCCCTTCTATCACTCGGATATAGAAACTCGTCAGGTTGAACCTACTACAACGCCCCACTCCCACCGAAGAAATATCAATCTAGTTGGCCAAACTATCTAAACAGATCGGAGAGCATTACGAAGCTATGATGATCATGCAAATAAGAATCATAGCAATCAGGTTTGACTCAAATACTTTTCATTAATAATCTGAACATAAACTCGCAATTCATCAGATCCCAACAAACACACCATACGAAGGGATTACATTGAATAGATCAAGGCAAAGATGCGATGAACATTGTATCGAAGATCAAGAGAGAGAGATTGCCATCTAGGTACTACCTACGGACCCGTAGGTCTGTGTTGAACTACTCACACATCATGGTGTGGGCAGCAAGGTTGATGAAGAGACCCTCCGTGATCGATCTCCCCTCTGGCAGGGTGCCGGAACGAAGGTGTAGATGGCCTTCCGTCAGAACAGAGACTTGCGGCGGCGGAAAAAGTGTTTCGGGAGCGCTTTTGATGTTTCTAGGGTAATTGTGAATTTATAGGCCAGAGAACAATGTCGGGAGGTGCTCCAGGGGCCCACCACATATGTGGTCGCGCCCCCCCTAGGGGGCGCGACTGGATATGTGGTCGGGCCCTAGTGCCTCTCTTGGCCCTCCTCCGAAGCTTGTAGGTCATGTATTTGTCCAGAAAAATCACCAAAAAGCTTCATGGCAATTGGACTCCATTTAATATTGTAACTCTGAAAAGGAAAAAACATGCAGAAAACAGGAATTGGCACTGGGCACTGGGTCAATAGGTTAGTGCTCAAAAATGTTATAAATTGGTAAATAAATACCCAAAAAGTATCCTAGAATGATAATATGTCAGCATGTAACAATAAAAAATTATAGATACATTGGAGACGTATCACTAGACATAGGTGTCTATGTCACAGGGGTGCCGGAACACATTAACGAGAAAGAAGAACAAAATCGGTAATGAGGACAACGGTATAGTGAGCATGTGAAAGACTCAAGAGGATACCGATGCATCTCGGGTCTTGTAAAGTATTGCGAAGCAAAGAGAATGTCACATGGTAACCAATGGTTCACTCAAATTCCATTCATGTACCCATAGGGATCAATATGGACGTCCACGATTCCATTATCGGTCAATGAACAAAGGGGTTTCGTTCATGTCTATGAGTTATCAAACCTACGGGGTCACAAGCTTAAGGTAATCATCATATGCTAAGTGTTAGTAGTGCGGGAGTAATGAGAACATATTGTTGAAAAATTTCATTAATATTCAAAATATTTTCATGAGGATCTGGAAGCGTTTCGGGGTCACCAGAATGGTTTCGGAGACTATAGGGCAATACCGGGTATTACCGATAAATAATATATAGGTGGAACATGTTTATAGAGATGTTAAATTAATAATAAAAGGCTGTTAATATAGTTAGGAGGCTTTTATATTTAATTTAATATCAACTGGCCTTAAAAGGCCAAGTGGTGGAAGGAGTATTGGGCCACCATGGCCCTGGCGCAATAGGAAGTGGCGCCCCCTTCCTTGTGGGGGCGAATTGGAATAGGGGAGGATTCCAACTCTTCCCCCTCGACCGGCGCCCCAAGGAGGGACATTCCCTCCTTGGTGGCAGCCTCTCCTCCCCTCTCCCACCTATATATACTAGAGGTTTATCCACCCTTTTGATATACAACTTTTGAAGTCTCCTCTAATCTTCTAGTTCTAGTTCTAGTTGATCCTAGTTGGTCAATTAGAGCTAGACCTAGATCCTCTAATCCTCATAATTCGAAGCGCAGTGTGGTTCTAATCTCCACCCTCTAATTCTCCGGCGAAAATTAGCTCTGAACACCGAAGCGCTGCTGGATCGTGAAGATCATACACTTGCAACCAAGTAGAGAGGTCGTGCTTTCGGTCTTCGGTTCGAGGGATCGTTCGTGGGCGGTTCGTGCGATCGTTAATCTATGGTTCGAGGGACTTCATCAATGATCTACACTAACTCATCTCTTGGAAATATGCCCTAGAGGCAATAATAAATTGGTTATTATCATATTTCCTTGTTCATCATAAATTTTTATTATTCATGCTAGAATTGTATTGACCGGAAACTTAAAGACATGTATGGATACATAAACAACACTGTGTCCCTAGTGAGCCTCTACTAGGGTAGCTCCTTGATCAAAGATGGTTGAGGTTTCCTAACCATAGACATGAATTGTCATTTGATTACGGGATCACATCATTAGGAGAATGATGTGATGGACAGACCCAACCGTAAGCTTAGCGTATGATTGTGTCACTAAGTTCACTTTGTCGTAGCTTTCATAATATCAAGTATTTGTTCCTTAGACCATGAGATCATGCCACTCCCAGATACCGAAGGAATTCCTTGTGAGCTATCAAACATCACTTCATAAGTAGGTGATCATAAAGGTGCTATTCAGGTATCTTCGAAGGTGTTTGTTGAGTTGGTTGGATCAAGACTGGGATTTTCCACTCTGTTTGATGTAGAGATATCTCTGGGCCCTCTTGGTAACACGATATCCAAAGTAGCTTGCAAGCGTGTGACTAATGAGTTTAGTCACGGGGATGTTCTATTACAGACGAGTAAAGAGACTTGTCGGTAACGATATTGAACTAGGTATGGAGATACCGACGATTGAATCTCGGGCAAGTAACATATTGATATGTCTCCAACGTATCTACTTTTCCAAACACTTTTGCTCTTGTTTTGGACTCCAATTTGCATGATTTGAATGAAAATAACCTGGACAGACGCTGTTTTAAGCGGAACTACCATGGTGTTGTTTTTGTGCAGAACTAAAAGTTCTCCGAATCGAACCAAACTTTTTGGACAATTTTTCTAGAATATATAAAAAATTACTGGAGCGAATACCTATCGGAGGGGGGCCACCAGTTGCCCACAAGGCAACAGGGCACGCCCACCCCCCGGGCGCGCCCTGATGCCTTGTGTGTCCCACGTGGCTCCGCCGACCCTAATTCCAACCCTATAAATTCATATTCTCCGAGAAAAAAATAGGAGAGAAGTTTTCATCATGTTCTACGATACGGAGCCGTCGTTACCTCCTGTTCATCCTCGGGGGGGCTGATCTGGAATCCGTTTGGGGCTCCGGAGAATGGAATACGTCGCCATCGTCATCACCGACCCTTCTCCATCAACAATTCCATGATGCTCACCACCGGGAGTGAGTAATTCCTTTGTAGGCCTGCTGGATGGTGATAGGATTGGATGAGATTTATCATGTAATCGAGTTATTTTGATAGGGCTTGATCCCTAGTATCCACTATGTTCTGAGATTGATGTTGCTATGACTTTGCTGTGCTTAATGCTTGTCACTAGGGCCCAAGTGTCATGATTTCAGATCTGAACCTATTATGTTTCCATGAATATGAGAGTGTTTTAGATCCTATATTGCAAGTTGTATGCACCTACTATGTGTTATGATCCGCATCCCCCCAAGGTGACAATAATTGGGATTCTTTCCGGTGATAACCGTAGTTTGAGGAGTTCATGTATTCACCATGTGTTAATGCTTTGTTCCGGTTCTGTATTAAAAGGAGGCCTTAATATCCCTTAATTTCCATATGGACCCCGCTGCCATGGGAGGGTAGGACAAAAGATTTCATGCAAATTCTTATTATAAGCATGTATGACTATATACGTAATACATGCCTACATTATATTCATGAATTGGAGATAGTTCTGTATCACTCTAGTATGTAACTGTTACATGATGAATGTCATATGAATAAATCCATCACTAATCCATGGCCTACGATTTTCGCTTATAGGTTTATGTTAAGTTACTTTCATTACTATTGTTGTTACAATCAATACAAGTCTACTTCTGTTACTGTTCCTATTGCTTCTATTACTGTGCTACTAAAATTCCAGGTGTGTTTGAATTGACAACTCAACTACTATTCTTTGCCCCCTTGTGTCGAATCAATAAATTTGGCTGAAATACTACCCTCGAAGACTCTTGCGATCCCCTACACTTGTGGGTTATCAAGACCTTTTTCTGGTGCCGTTGCCGGGGAGCATAGCTCTATTTATTGTGTTCACCAGGGATTTTTATTGTCACTATGAGGAATCTAAAAGACGCTAAAACCAAGATCGTACCCTCTAGGACAAGGGCAGGAAGGAATTGCCATCTGGCTCTGCACTTGATTCACCTTATGTTTTGAGTAAGATTGCAACACCATCACCTGCTATTCAATCCGATATGTCGCAAGTAATTGATTATGCTACTTCTGCTTCGAATGAAAATTATGATGATGCTACTATTATGCTAGATGAAACTGAACATGTGCCACTAGGTGATTTGTTTGATGCTCATATTGCTAAATCTAGAGAACTTGAGAATACTAAAATTGATGAAAACTATGATTCACCTATTTTGTCTAGATCTCCACCTAGAATTGAAATGCCTGAAGTACCTGAAGGTTATGTTATGGATGGGGAGATAGCTAGAGACTTTCTTGCCTGTAATGATAGAGATGATCTTAAGAAATTCCGGAGTAAACTAAAAGAAAAATCTATGAAGGAGAAAATAAAATATGACCCTAAATTTGCTACTTCTCATATATTTGTTACTGATAAGGATTATGAATTCTCTGTTGATCCTGAGTTAATTGCTTTAGTAGAATCTGATCCTTTCTATGGTTATGAATCTGAAACTGTTGTGGCACACCTTACCAAATTGAATGATATTGCCACCGTATTTGCTAATAAGGAAAAAAATCGCTATTGCTATATCCTTAAACTTTTTTCCTTTCTCACTAAAGGGTGATGCTAAGAAGTGGTTCCTTTCTCCTGCTCCTGGTTGTGTGCGTAGCCCCCAGGATATGATATATTACTTCTCTAAAAAAATACTTTCCTGCTCATAAGAAACAAGCTGCTTTACAGGAAAATTTTAACTTTTTGAAAATTGAAGAAGAGAATCTCCCTCAAGCTTGGGGGAGCCTTCTCTAGATACTTAGAGCTTTGCCTGATCATCCTCTTAAGAAAAATGAAATACTTGATAACTTGGAGACCCTGGGATACCTACTATGCCTTGCTCCATTAAACGAAGTTATGTTAAAACTGCTTTATGTGATTTAGGGACCGATGTTAGTGTTATGCCTTTCTCTATATATAAAAGACTTGATTTGAATAAGCTCACACTTACTGAAATACCTTTGCGAATGTGTAACACCCCCAGTGTCATGCTATAGTAATCACCCACTAATGGTGCCATGTCATCATGATTACTATGCAAATTGCGACTTGATAAAAATCAAAGCCAAATTCAAATTTCAATTAAAGTCAAATAAATCAGCATTTTTAAATGCTTTTCCATTTTGTGAAAAATCCAAAACAATTCAAACTCCTTCCAAACTTTTTGTGGCAGTGCTCAATAATTCCTATTATTTGTTTTAACCAACTCTACATTTTTGCAAAGTCATTTGGTGGCTAAATAAAATAAGAAGCTGCTGCTATAAAAATAAAACAGAAAAACAAAAATAAAAAAAAGGAAAACATGCCCTGTGCACTTGGGCCAGCCACGTCCACAGTGCGGCCTGGCCTAGGCTGGCCGGCCTTTCTTCCACCTCCCACCAGGGCAGGAGGCAGAGGCTCCATGGCCGCCCGTGCACGTGGCTTGCATCCCGTGGACCTGTAGCTAGGTTAAGAGCACACTGGCGCCCCCCGTATCGAACCCTAGCCCCATTTGTTCCGCTCCCTTGCCCCTCTCTTCGACCGGGTCAACTCCCGACGCCATCGTCGCCATGGACTTTCTTGCCGACGTGACCACCAAGCTTCCCCCCAGCGGAGCTTGCACCAGGAGATGCACCGCCGATTGCTTCGTCCTCCTCATACATTGGATCAACCCGGAGCCATCTGCATCGCCTGCATCGACCCCATCCTCAACCTCCAGCCGCCGGCGACCCCACCCCCCCCCCCCCGGTCGATCCGCTGCCTTTGCTGCTTCCCCGACCTCCCCGAGCTGTGATAAGTCCATTATGCATCATGAATTCCTATTGATATTTATGTTATTCTTGTTCATTATTCCTTATTATGATAAAATTCTTATGCCTTTTCTCTCTGAATATGCAAGGTACATCACAAGGAGGGAAATCTCTAGAAACTGGAATTCTAGACCTAAAAACCAAGAAAATGGTAGAAAATTCACTGGACTCCAAATGACATGAAATTTCACGGAGAATTTTTATGGAATATATATGAATTTCTGGTCCAAAAATATACCAGAGGGGGGGCCTGCTGGCCACTAGCCAACAGGGCGCGCCCCAGCCCCTTGCCGCGTCATGTTGGGTCGTGGTGGCCCAGCAGGTCCCCTGCCCCCCCTCTTCTCCTATATGGTGTGTTTTGACCTAGAAAAAATCACAAGATCACTTTCGGGATGAAGCGCCGCCATCTCGAGGCCGAAACCTGGGCAGAGGCCTTTTTCTCTCCGACAGAGAGATTTTGTCGGGGAAACTTCTCGATCGAAGCCATTGTCATCACCAACGCTTCCTCCTTTGTGGGAGGGCCAATATTCATCAAAATCTTCACCAGCACCATCTCATCTCCAACCCTAGTTCATCTCTTGTATTCAATCTTTGTCTCAAAACCTCAGATTGGTACCTGTGGGTTACTAGTAGTGTTGATTACATCTTGTAGTTGATGCTTGTTGGATTAATTGTGAAAGATATTATGTTCAGATCCTTGATTATGATCATTACACCTATGATCTTGAACATGTTGATGAGGTGTGAGTAGTTACTTTTTCCTAAGGACATGGGATTAGTCGTGTTATAAGTAATCATGTGAAGTTGGTATTCATTTGATATTTTGATGATATGTATGTTGTTGCTTCTCTTAGTGGTGTCGTGTGAACGTCGACTACACGACACTTCACCATTTATGGGCCTAAGGGAAGGCATTGTGGAGTAACAAGTAGATGATGGGTTGCCAGAGTGATAGAAGCTTAAACCCCAGTTTATGCGTTGCTTCATAAGGGGCTAATTTGGATCCACATGTTTCATGCTATGGTTAGATTTATCTTAATTCTTATTTCGTAGTTGCGGATGCTTGCGAGAGGGGGTAATCATAAGTGGGTTGCTTGTTCAAGTAAGAACATCACCTTAGTACTGGTACACCCACATAGCAAATTATCAAAGTAGCGAATGCAAATCAACTCAACATGATGAACATGACTAGACAGAAATCCCCATGTGTCCTCGGGAGCGCTTGCTTCATATAAGAATTCTTTCTGTCCTATCCTTTGCTATAAAAAGGATTGGGCTACCTTGCTGCACCTTGTTTACTATTGTTACTTGTCACTTGTTACGAATTATCTTGCTGCAAAACTATCTACTATTGCTACTCACAGCACTTGCAGAAAATACCTTGCTGAAAAATGCTTATCAATTGCTTCTGCTCCTCATTGGGTTCGACACTCTTACTTATAGAAAGGACTATGATTGATCCCCTATACTTGTGGGTCATCAAGACTCTTTTCTGGCGCCGTTGTCGGGGAGTGAAGCGCCTTTGGTAAGCGGAAATTGGTAAGGAAACATTTTCGCTACGTGCTGAAATTTATTGTTACTTGTTGCTATTTACGGTCACCCTTTGAGTGGCTTGTTCGGGGCATCTTCGCCTCGAACGGAAGTGGAAAAGGTTACTCCTCAACCCGCTGAACCTACTGAAAATGTTTATTATGAGATTCCTTCTGGTATGTTAGAGAAACTGCTAGCTAGTCCATATGATGGTACGACTCATCCTAATTATCATTTAATATTTGTCGATGAGGTTTGTGGATTATTTAAACTTGCAGGTTTGACTGGAGACAAAATTAAGAAGAATGTTTTCCTTCTATCTTTGGGGGAAAAGGCATTGATGTGGTACATGCTATTAGATGATATAGGATCATGGGACTGGAATCGCCTGAAGCTGGAATTTCATTAGAAGTTTTATCATATGCATCTAGTCCGTCGTGATCAGAACTTTATTTATAATTGCTGGCCTCGCGAAGGAGAAAGTATCGCTCAAGCTTGGGGAAGGCTTAAATTTATGACGCACACCTGCCCCAACCATGAGCTCTCAAGAGAAATGATTATACAAAAATTTTATGCTCGGCTTTCTCATGATGATCAAGTACAACTCGATTCTTTTTCTACTGGTTCCTTTATGAAGAGAACTATTGAATTCAAGTGGGATCATCTGGAAAGAATTAAACACAACTCTGAAGATTGGGAACTCGACAAAGGTAAAGAGCAGGTATAAAGCTTAAGTTTGATTGTGTTAAATCTTTTATGGAAACCAATGCTTTCCATGAGTTTAGCAATAAATATGGCCTTGACTCTGAGATAGTAGCTTCTGTTTGTGAATCATTTGCTACTCATGTTGATCTCCCTAAGGAGAAGTTGTTTAAATATCATCCACCCATTGAAAAACAATTAGAGGAACCTGTTAAAATTGAGAAGGAAGAAATAATTGTTAGCCATGTTGATCCAATTGTTCCTACTACTTACATTGAGAAGCCACCTTTCCCTGTTAGAATTAAGGAACATGCTAAAGCTACAACTATGGTTAATAAAAGTCATGTTAGAACACCTAAACCTTCTAAACAAATAAACACTGAGCCTAATGTTGCTATGGTTAAAGATCTTCTAGTTGATAATATTGAGGGTCGGGTTATTTACTTCTATGGTGAAGCTGCTAGAATTGCAAAACCTGCTAGAAACATGCAGGATGAGCTGGATAAAAATAAACCAGTTGTTGGCATGCATGTGGTTCAAGTTGGAGATCATTGTTACCATGGCTTGTTTAACATTGGTGCTAGTGTTAGTGCTATACCTTTTACCTTATATCAAGAAATTATGAATGACATAGCACCCTCTGAGCTTGAAGACATTGATGTCACTATTAAACTTGCAAACAGAGACACTATTACACCACTTGGGGTGCGCTATCACCTATGGACTCTATGGAGGTGCATCCCCCGGCCTCAAAGTGGGGTGCGCTAGCTCAGGAAGCGCAATGTGAATCTACTCCGAGGAGGCCCCTCGACAGGTTACATACAAACAACTTTCACAAATTAATTCACAATTACGGAGTTAAGAATATTGCTCGCTCGCATATACCATCCAATTGGGACATCTCTTGTCCAAGTGAAATTGTGTTCCTAAGAAAGGAGGTATAACTATAGTCCCTAATGATAAAAATGAACTTATCCCACAAAGAATTGTAACTAGTTATAGGATGGTAATTGATTTCGGAAAATTAAATAAAGCTATTAGAAAAGATCATTACCCCCTGCCTTTTATTGATCAAATGTTAGAAAGGCTATCTAAGCACACACAGTTTTGCTTTCTTGACGGATATTCTGGATTCTCTCAAATACCCATGTCAAAAGAGGACCAAGAGAAAACTACTTCCACATGCCCTTTTGGAACCTATGCTTATAGATGTATGCCTTTTGGTTTATGCAATGCACCTTCTACCTTTCAAAGATGTATGACTGCTATATTCTCTGACTTTTGTGAAAATATTGTTGAGGTTTTCATGGATGATTTTTACGTTTACGGAAATTCTTTTGATGATTGCTTGGGCAACCTTGATCGAGTTTTGCAGAGATTTGAAGAAAATAATATTGTCTTGAATTGGGAGAAGTGCCACTTTATGGTGAATGAAGGTATAGTACTTGGGCATAAAATTTATGAATGAGGTATTGAAGTAGACAAAGTTAAGGTTGACGCAATAGAGAAAATGCCATGTCCTAAAGACATCAAAGGTATAAGAAGTTTCCTTTGTCATGCTGGTTTTTATAGGCGTTTCATTAAAGATTTCTAAAAGATTTCTAGGCCACTAACTAATCTTCTTCAAAAATATATTCCTTTTGTTTTTGATGATGATTGTGTAGAAGCCTTTGAAATACTTAAGAAAACCTTTATTTCTGCACCTATTGTTCAACCACCTCATTGGAATTTACCATTTGAAATTATGTGTGATGCTAGTGATTATGTTGTTGGTTCTGTTCTAGGGCAAAGAGTAGACAAGAAATTGAATGTTATTCATTATGCTAGTAAGACCCTAGACAATTCTCAAAGAAATTATGCTACCACTGAGAAGGAATTTTTAGCAGTTGTGTTTGCATGTGATAAATTTCGACCTTACATTGTTGACTCCAAAGTTACTATTCACACCGATCATGCTGCTATTAAATACCTTATGGAAAGAAAGATGCTAAACCTAGACTTATTAGGTGGGTGCTTTTACTACAAGAGTTTGACTTGCATATCGTTGATAGGAAGGGAGCTGAAAACCCCGTAGCAGATAACTTGTCTAGAATGGAAAATGTTCTAGATGATCCACTGCCTATTGATAATAATTTTCCCGATGAGCAACTTGCTGCTATATGCTGATTATACTAATTATATTGTCGCTAAATATATACCACCTAACTTCACCTATCAACAAAATAATAAATTCTTTTATGATTTATGACATTACTTTTGGGATGACCCACATCTTTATAAAGAAGGAGTAGATGGTGTTATTAGACGTTGTGTACATGAGCATGAACAGGGACAGATCCTACGGAAGTGTCACTCCGAAGATTACGGAGGACAGCATGCTGGCGACAGAACTGCACACAAGGTATTACAATCTGGTTTTTATTGGCCTACTCTTTTTAAAGATGCCCGTAAGTATGTCCTTTCTTGTGATGAATGTCAAAGAATTGGTAACATTGGTAAACGTCAGGAAATGCCTATGAATTATTCACTTGCTATAGAACCATTTGATGTTTGGGGATTTGATTATATGGGTATACACATATTCTAGTTGCTGTTGATTACGTTAATAAGCGGGTAGAAGCTATTCCTACTAGTACTGCTGATCATAACACTTCTATTAAAATGCTTAAAGAATTTATTTTCCCGAGGTTTGGAGTCCCTAGATATTTAATGACTGATGGTGGTTCTCATTTTATTCATGGTGATTTCCGTAAACTGCTAGCTAAATATGATGTTAACCATAGAATTGCATCACCTTATCATCCTCGGTCTAGTGGCTAAGTTGAATTGAGCAACCGAGAAATAAAGTTAATTTTGCAAAAGACTGTTAATAGATCTAGAAAGAATTGGTCTAAGAAACTTGATGATGACTTATGGGCTTATAGAACTGCTTACAAAAATCCCATGGGAATGTCCCCTTATAAAATGGTCAATGGAAAAGCTTGTCATTTACCTCTTGAGTTATAACATAAAGCTTATTGGGCAATTAAAGAACTTAACTATGATTTTAAACTTGCCGGTGAAAAGAGGTTATTTGATATTAGCTCATTAGATGAGTGGAGGACACAAGCTTATGAGAATGCCAAGTTGTTTAAGGAAAAAGTTAAAAGATGGCATGACAAGAGAATCCAAAAATAGGAATTCAATGTAGGAGACCTAGTTCTTTTGTACAATTCTCGTTTCAAATTTTTTGCAGGCAAGCTTCTCTCCAAACGGGAAGGCCCTTATGTCGTTCAGGATGTCTATCGCTCCGGTGCTATAAAAATTAACAACTTCGAAGGCAAATACGGAGAGTGGTAAATGGGCAAAGAATTAAGCACTATATCTCAGGTACGCCCCTTAATGTTGAAACTAACATTATTAAAGTTATGACTCCGGAAGAATACATAAGGGAGACCCTCCGAAACACTCCAGAAAGCTGAGAAGGGGTAGGTATGTGATACGGTAAGTAAACCAACTCCAAAAATTCCAAAAATATATATTTTCTGTTGGTTTTGGTATTTTCGAAAAATTCCAAAATTAAAAAGGAGTCAGGGGGACCCACGGGGGAGCCACGACCCAACAGGGCACGGCCCAGGCCCTGGTCACGCCCTGTTAGCTCGTGGTGCCCTCGTGTGCCCCCCGGACTCCGTTTTCTTCCTGGACACATATTCTAACCTAGAAAAAATCATTATATATACTCCCGTATGTTTTGACCGCCGCATCACAAGTTTCTCCTCTGTTCTTGTTTCGGGCTATTTTTCTGACAGATTGCCGAAGGTGTGGAAGCTATGTCCTCGTCCTCTTCCAACAACGTTGAGGACCAGGCTTGGTTGATGCAGATGGAGCTTGAGCAAGAAGGAACTGAGGAAGTTATCTCGGGTGAAGAACCTATGGACTCTATGGAGGTGCATCCCCCGGCCTCAAAGTGGGGTGCACTAGCTCAGGAAGCGCAATGTGAATCTACTCCGAGGAGGCCCCTCGACAGGTTACATACAAACAACTTTCACAAATTAATTCACAATTACGGAGTTGAGAATATTGCTCGCTCGCATATACCATCCAATTGGGACATCTCTTGTCCAAGTGAAATTGTGTTCCTAAGAAAGGAGGTATAACTATAGTCCCTAATGATAAAAATGAACTTATCCCACAAAGAATTGTAACTAGTTATAGGATGGTAATTGATTTCGGAAAATTAAATAAAGCTATTGGAAAAGATCATTACCCCCTGCCTTTTATTGATCAAATGTTAGAAAGGCTATCTAAGCACACACAGTTTTGCTTTCTTGACGAATATTCTGGATTCTCTCAAATACCCATGTCAAAAGAGGACAAAGAGAAAACTACTTCCACATGCCCTTTTGGAACCTATGCTTATAGATGTATGCCTTTTGGTTTATGCAATGCACCTTCTACCTTTCAAAGATGTATGACTGCTATATTCTCTGACTTTTGTGAAAATATTGTTGAGGTTTTCATGGATGATTTTTCCGTTTACATAAATTCTTTTGATAATTGCTTGAGCAACCTTGATCGAGTTTTGCAGAGATGTGAAGAAAATAATATTGTCTTGAATTGGGAGAAGTGCCACTTTATGGTGAATGAAGGTATAGTACTTGGGCATAAAATTTATGAATGAGGCATTGAAGTAGACAAAGCTAAGGTTGACGCAATAGAGAAAATGCCATGTCCTAAAGACATCAAAGGTATAAGAAGTTTCCTTTGTCATGCTGGTTTTTATAGGCGTTTCATTAAAGATTTCTAAAAGATTTCTAGGCCACTAACTAATCTTCTTCAAAAATATATTCCTTTTGTTTTTGATGATGATTGTGTAGAAGCCTTTGAAATACTTAAGAAAACCTTGATTTCTGCACCTATTGTTCAACCACCTCATTGGAATTTACCATTTGAAATTATGTGTGATGCTAGTGATTATGTTGTTGGTTCTGTTCTAGGGCAAAGAGTAGACAAGAAATTGAATGTTATTCATTATGCTAGTAAGACCCTAGACAATGCTCAAAGAAATTATGCTACCACTGAGAAGGAATTTTTAGCAGTTGTGTTTGCATGTGATAAATTTCGACCTTACATTGTTGACTCCAAAGTTACTATTCACACCGATCATGCTGCTATTAAATACCTTATGGAAAGAAAGATGCTAAACCTAGACTTATTAGGTGGGTGCTTTTACTACAAGAGTTTGACTTGCATATCGTTGATAGGAAGGGAGCTGAAAACCCCGTAGCAGATAACCTGTCTAGAATGGAAAATGTTCTAGATGATCCACTGCCTATTGATGATAATTTTCCCGATGAGCAACTTGCTGCTATATGCTGATTATACTAATTATATTGTCGCTAAATATATACCACCTAACTTCACCTATCAACAAAATAATAAATTCTTTTATGATTTATGACATTACTTTTGGGATGACCCACATCTTTATAAAGAAGGAGTAGATGGTGTTATTAGACGTTGTGTACATGAGCATGAACAGGGACAGATCCTACGGAAGTGTCACTCCGAAGATTACGGAGGACAGCATGCTGGCGACAGAACTGCACACAAGGTATTACAATCTGGTTTTTATTGGCCTACTCTTTTTAAAGATGCCCGTAAGTATGTCCTTTCTTGTGATGAATGTCAAAGAATTGGTAACATTGGTAAACGTCAGGAAATGCCTATGAATTATTCACTTGCTATAGAACCATTTGATGTTTGGGGATTTGATTATATGGGTATACACATATTCTAGTTGCTGTTGATTACGTTAATAAGCGGGTAGAAGCTATTCCTACTAGTACTGCTGATCATAACACTTCTATTAAAATGCTTAAAGAATTTATTTTCTCGAGGTTTGGAGTCCCTAGATATTTAATGACTGATGGTGGTTCTCATTTTATTCATGGTGATTTCCGTAAACTGCTAGCTAAATATGATGTTAACCATAGAATTGCATCACCTTATCATCCTCGGTCTAGTGGCTAAGTTGAATTGAGCAACCGAGAAATAAAGTTAATTTTGCAAAAGACTGTTAATAGATCTAGAAAGAATTGGTCTATGAAACTTGATGATGACTTATGGGCTTATAGAACTGCTTACAAAAATCCCATGGGAATGTCCCCTTATAAAATGGTCAATGGAAAAGCTTGTCATTTACCTCTTGAGTTATAACATAAAGCTTATTGGGCAATTAAAGAACTTAACTATGATTTTAAACTTGCCGGTGAAAAGAGGTTATTTGATATTAGCTCATTAGATGAGTGGAGGACACAAGCTTATGAGAATGCCAAGTTGTTTAAGGAAAAAGTTAAAAGATGGCATGACAAGAGAATCCAAAAATAGGAATTCAATGTAGGAGACCTAGTTCTTTTGTACAATTCTCGTTTCAAATTTTTTGCAGGCAAGCTTCTCTCCAAACGGGAAGGCCCTTATGTCGTTCAGGATGTCTATCGCTCCGGTGCTATAAAAATTAACAACTTCGAAGGCAAATACGGTGAGTGGTAAATGGGCAAAGAATTAAGCACTATATCTCAGGTACGCCCCTTAATGTTGAAACTAACATTATTAAAGTTATGACTCTGGAAGAATACATAAGGGAGACCCTCCGAAACACTCCAGAAAGCTGAGAAGGCGTAGGTATGTGATGCGGTAAGTAAACCGACTCCAAAAATTCCAAAAATATATATTTTCTGTTGGTTTTGGTATTTTCGAAAAATTCCAAAATTAAAAAGGAGTCAGGGGGACCCACGGGGGAGCCACGACCCAACAGGGCACGGCCCAGGCCCTGGTCACGCCCTGTTAGCTCGTGGTGCCCTCGTGTGCCCCCCGGACTCCGTTTTCTTCCTGGACACATATTCTAACCTAGAAAAAATCATTATATATACTCCCGTATGTTTTGACCGCCGCATCACAAGTTTCTCCTCTGTTCTTGTTTCGGGCTGTTTTTCTGACAGATTGCCGAAGGTGTGGAAGCTATGTCCTCGTCCTCTTCCAACAACGTTGAGGACCAGGCTTGGTTGATGCAGATGGAGCTTGAGCAAGAAGGAACTGAGGAAGTTATCTCGGGTGAAGAACCTATGGACTCTATGGAGGTGCATCCCCCGGCCTCAAAGTGGGGTGCGCTAGCTCAAGAAGCGCAATGTGAATCTACTCCGAGAAGGCCCCTCGACAGGTTACATACAAACAACTTTCACAAATTAATTCACAATTACGGAGTTGAGAATATTGCTCGCTCGCATATACCATCCAATTGGGACATCTCTTGTCCAAGTGAAATTGTGTTCCTAAGAAAGGAGGTATAACTATAGTCCCTAATGATAAAAATGAACTTATCCCACAAAGAATTGTAACTAGTTATAGGATGGTAATTGATTTCGGAAAATTAAATAAAGCTATTAGAAAAGATCATTACCCCCTGCCTTTTATTGATCAAATGTTAGAAAGGCTATCTAAGCACACACAGTTTTGCTTTCTTGACGGATATTCTGGATTCTCTCAAATACCCATGTCAAAAGAGGACCAAGAGAAAACTACTTCCACATGCCCTTTTGGAACCTATGCTTATAGATGTATGCTTTTTGGTTTATGCAATGCACCTTCTACCTTTCAAAGATGTATGACTGCTATATTCTCTGACTTTTGTGAAAATATTGTTGAGGTTTTCATGGATGATTTTTCCGTTTACGGAAATTCTTTTGATAATTGCTTGAGCAACCTTGATCGAGTTTTGCAGAGATGTGAAGAAAATAATATTGTCTTGAATTGGGAGAAGTGCCACTTTATGGTGATTGAAGGTATAGTACGTGGGCATAAAATTTATGAATGAGGTATTGAAGTAGACAAAGTTAAGGTTGACGCAATAGAGAAAATGCCATGTCCTAAAGACATCAAAGGTATAAGAAGTTTCCTTTGTCATGCTGGTTTTTATAGGCGTTTCATTAAAGATTTCTAAAAGATTTCTAGGCCACTAACTAATCTTCTTCAAAAATATATTCCTTTTGTTTTTGATGATGATTGTGTAGAAGCCTTTGAAATACTTAAGAAAACCTTGATTTCTGCACCTATTGTTCAACCACCTCATTGGAATTTACCATTTGAAATTATGTGTGATGCTAGTGATTATGTTGTTGGTTCTGTTCTAGGGCAAAGAGTAGACAAGAAATTGAATGTTATTCATTATGCTAGTAAGACCCTAGACAATGCTCAAAGAAATTATGCTACCACTGAGAAGGAATCTTTAGCAGTTGTATTTGCATGTGATAAATTTCGACCTTACATTGTTGACTCCAAAGTTACTATTCACACCGATCATGCTGCTATTAAATACCTTATGGAAAGAAAGATGCTAAACCTGGACTTATTAGGTGGGTGCTTTTACTACAAGAGTTTGACTTGCATATCGTTGATAGGAAGGGAGCTGAAAACCGCGTAGCAGATAACTTGTCTAGAATGGAAAATGTTCTAGATGATCCACTGCCTATTGATGATAATTTTCCCGATGAGCAACTTGCTGCTATATGCTGATTATACTAATTATATTGTCGCTAAATATATACCACCTAACTTCACCTATCAACAAAATAATAAATTCTTTTATGATTTATGACATTACTTTTGGGATGACCCACATATTTATAAAGAAGGAGTAGATGGTGTTATTAGACGTTGTGTACATGAGCATGAATAGGGACAGATCCTACGGAAGTGTCACTCCGAAGATTACGGAGGACAGCATGCTGGCGACAGAACTGCACACAAGGTATTACAATCTGGTTTTTATTGGCCTACTCTTTTTAAAGATGCCCGTAAGTATGTCCTTTCTTGTGATGAATGTCAAAGAATTGGTAACATTGGTAAACGTCAGGAAATGCCTATGAATTATTCACTTGCTATAGAACCATTTGATGTTTGGGGATTTGATTATATGGGTATACACATATTCTAGTTGCTGTTGATTACGTTAATAAGCGGGTAGAAGCTATTCCTACTAGTACTGCTGATCATAACACTTCTATTAAAATGCTTAAAGAATTTATTTTCCCAAGGTTTGGAGTCCCTAGATATTTAATGACTGATGGTGGTTCTCATTTTATTCATGGTGATTTCCGTAAACTGCTAGCTAAATATGATGTTAACCATAGAATTGCATCACCTTATCATCCTCGGTCTAGTGGCTAAGTTGAATTGAGCAACCGAGAAATAAAGTTAATTTTGCAAAAGACTGTTAATAGATCTAGAAAGAATTGGTCTAAGAAACTTGATGATGACTTATGGGCTTATAGAACTGCTTACAAAAATCCCATGGGAATGTCCCCTTATAAAATGGTCAATGGAAAAGCTTGTCATTTACCTCTTGAGTTATAACATAAAGCTTATTGGGCAATTAAAGAACTTAACTATGATTTTAAACTTGCCGGTGAAAAGAGGTTATTTGATATTAGCTCATTAGATGAGTGGAGGACACAAGCTTATGAGAATGCCAAGTTGTTTAAGGAAAAAGTTAAAAGATGGCATGACAAGAGAATCCAAAAATAGGAATTCAATGTAGGAGACCTAGTTCTTTTGTACAATTCTCGTTTCAAATTTTTTGCAGGCAAGCTTCTCTCCAAACGGGAAGGCCCTTATGTCGTTCAGGATGTCTATCGCTCCGGTGCTATAAAACTTAACAACTTCGAAGGCAAATACGGAGAGTGGTAAATGGGCAAAGAATTAAGCACTATATCTCAGGTACGCCCCTTAATGTTGAAACTAACATTATTAAAGTTATGACTCCGGAAGAATACATAAGGGAGACCCTCCGAAACACTCCAGAAAGCTGAGAAGGGGTAGGTATGTGATACGGTAAGTAAACCGACTCCAAAAATTCCAAAAATATATATTTTCTGTTGGTTTTGGTATTTTCAAAAAATTCCAAAATTAAAAAGGAGTCAGGGGGACCCACGGGGGAGCCACGACCCAACAGGGCACGGCCCAGGCCCTGGTCACGCCCTGTTAGCTCGTGGTGCCCTCGTGTGCCCCCCGGACTCCGTTTTCTTCCTGGACACATATTCTAACCTAGAAAAAATCATTATATATACTCCCGTATGTTTTGACCGCCGCATCACAAGTTTCTCCTCTGTTCTTGTTTCGGGCTGTTTTTCTGACAGATTGCCGAAGGTGTGGAAGCTATGTCCTCGTCCTCTTCCAACAATGTTGAGGACCAGGCTTGGTTGATGCAGATGGAGCTTGAGCAAGAAGGAACTGAGGAAGTTATCTCGGGTGAAGAACCTATGGACTCTATGGAGGTGCATCCCCCGGCCTCAAAGTGGGGTGCGCTAGCTCAGGAAGCGCAATGTGAATCTACTCCGAGGAGGCCCCTCGACAGGTTACATACAAACAACTTTCACAAATTAATTCACAATTACGGAGTTGAGAATATTGCTCGCTCGCATATACCATCCAATTGGGACATCTCTTGTCCAAGTGAAATTGATGTAGGAAAAGGCTCTTGGTGGCGAGAGAATAAGCATATTATGGTGGAACTACAGAAGAACACTGCAATGATTCAGCAGTTTCTCAACGAAATGAGGGAGTTGAAGGCCCTCCTGCTAACTATTACGAGCGACAATCTTACAACCATCATCACCCAAGAAGGATACTTGAGTACATGGGTATGGGCACCACCCTTAGCTTGTTACAAGCTTGGGGGAGGTGCCCCGGTATCGTATCACCATCACCTCTATCATTATCATCTATTCTATTTTGATCCTTAGTTATTTCGTGATTTAGGTAAATAAAATTTCAGATTTGCTTTGCTTAGAATTTTTGCTGTGAGATCTTTCTATCCTTGTAAACGAGTGTGAGAGTTATATCATAAAGATTAGTTTGTGTGCTCTACTCTCATGCATGTGTCATCATAGCATTGAAGTAAAAGAAAAGATCATATGCTAATCCCATGGGGAGTAATAACTTCACACAGAAAAAGTATAAGTGATAAAAGTAGTTGGTAATAAACAAACATAGCATAGTCATTGATACAATCTATGCAAGATTATGATAGAGGAGAGAAGATTCACATTGAAATACACTATCATGGACATCTTTTATGATTGTGAGCCCCCATCAAATATTATATAGTGATCAAGTGCTGATGATGGACATGGAAGACAACGTAATGATCATGATAGTTTACATTCACATTGAAGTTATATGGTCATGGATCCTTTAACATGTGGTGCTTGCTTTAGATCTTTTGCTAGCCAATAATTTTCTGCACCAAGTAGAGATACTACTTGTGCTTCCATAACCCCTTAAACCCAGTTTCTTTCCATGAGAGTCCACCATACCTACCTATGGATTGAGTAAGATCCTTCAAGTAAGTTGTCATCGGTGCATCAAGCAATAAAATTGCTCCTAAATATGTATGATCTTTTATTGTAAGGGAAAATAAGTTTGTACGATCTTGTGATGGCAAAGAAATAAAAGCAACAGAGTGCATAATAAAGTTTGCCATCATAAGGGGCAATATAAAGTGACGTTCCTTTGCATTAAGAGCTTACACATCCAACTTAAAAGTGCATGACAACCTCTGCTTCCCTCTACGAAGGGCTTATCTTTTATCATCATGAAATTACTTTTCTGCAAGAGTCAATAAAGTTTATTCTTACATCAACCTATCAACTCTATAGTTGGAAAGCATCATGTGTTGGGGACAGATCCGGATAAATATATCTAGTTGAATGTAGGAGATCGTGAACCATTACTGTTGACATTATCCTTGAGGTAAATAAGTTGCGTGGCAAAAACAATGAAGCCCCCATCTTCCTATGTGTCCACCGGAAACACTAGCTCCAAAAATATGCAATGAGTGTCAACAATCATAAAAGACTAAATGATAGTTGAGTATGTGAACTTGCTAGAATGAAAGTTCTTACATAGACTCTTCTCTGGATTATGATGAATTGTGATTGCCTCAATGACTAAGAGCATAGTTTGTTGATTGTCAATAGTGTTTATGCTTCATACTTCAATTTTGTGAATGGATTGCTACTTATCTATGAGAAGCTATAGGATGAAAATATTGTTGCTATGTTGTCATTCATGATGCAATCATGTCCGTATTTTATTTTTACCGACACCTCTCTCTCAAATCATGTGGTCATTATTACCGAGTTCGGCTTTCGCTTGAGGACAAGCGAGGTCTAAGCTTGGGGGAGTTGATACGTCCATTATGCATCATGAATTCCTATTGATATTTATGTTATTCTTGTTCATTATTACTTATTATGATGAAATTTGTATGCCTTTTCTCTCTGAATATGCAAGGTACATCACAAGGAGGGAAATCTCTGGAAACTGGAATTCTGGACCTGAAAACCAAGAAAATGGCAGAAAATTCACTGGACTCCAAATGACATGAAATTTCACGAATTTTTTTATGGAATATATAAGAATTTCTGGTCCAAAAATATACCAGAGGGGGGGGGCTGCTGGCCACTAGCCAACAGGGCGAGGCCTAGCCCCTGGCCGCACCATGTTGGGTCGTGGTGGCCCAGCAGGTCCCCTGGCCCCCCTCTTCTCTTATATGGTGTGTTTTGACCTAGAAAAATCACAAGATCACTTTCGGGACGAAGCGCCGCCATCTCAAGGCGGAAACCTGGGCAGAGGCCTTTTTCTCTCTAGCAGAGAGATTCTGTCGAGGAAACTTCTCTCCCGGAGGGGGAGATCGAAGCCATTGTCATCACCAACGTTTCCTCCTTCGTGGGAGGACCAATGTTCATCAACATCTTCACCAGCACCATCTCATCTCCAACCCTAGTTCATCTCTTGTATTCAATCTTTGTCTCAAAACCTCAGATTGGTACCTGTGGGTTACTAGTAGTGTTGATTAAATCTTGTAGTTGATGCATGTTGGATTAATTGGTGAAAGATATTATGTTCAAATCCTTGATCATCATCATTACACCTTTGTCCTTTGCAATAAAAAGGATTGGGCTACCTTGATGCACCTTGTTTACTATTGTTGCTTGTCACTTGTTACGAATTATCTTGCTGCAAAACTATCTACTATTGCTACTCACAGCACTTGCAGAAAATACCTTGCTGAAAAGTGCTTATCAATTACTTCTGCTCCTCGTTGGGTTCAATACTCTTACTTATCGAAAGGACTATGACTGATCCCCTATACGTGTGGGTCATCAAGCTGCTCTTCCGCTCCGCTGTGAGCTCCCCTTCGTTTCCCCTCTCCTAATTAAGCCGCCCCACGCCCGCTGCTACCCCTGACATTGTTGTTGTCCAGCCGCCGCTGTGAAGCTCACCGTCGTAGCCACTGCTTGCTTACGAGCCAACCAAGCATCCCTGCGTGCTCAGGGCCCCGCGACGGTGCTGTCCGTACCCTCGGAGCGGCTTGCCTCCCCCTCGCAGCGTCAAGCCATCACCACCCGAACTCCGGCCTCCGCTAATGTCGTTGCCGTCATCGCTTTAGGTCGCCCCCGCTAGGACTGCCGGCACCACTAGATACACGCCGATGCGCCAGTTTGAACGGTGGTCTTCGTCGTCCGTTTGGTCACTGGAGATGCCCGTTCGGTCCTTGCCACCGTCCTCTGTACTCACCAGCGCACCCAGGATTTCAAACCACCACCGTAGCCACTGACCGCTGGGCCCCGTGAGTCAGGGTAATTAGATTAGTGCTAACCACGGTTTAGGTAAGAACCCCAGCCACTGAGAACGGGCCCCACCACTTAATTAACCTCTGGTTTAAATTCAACCTCTATTAGTTAAATAGTCAATGACAGGTGGGTCCAAGTGCACTGTTCTAATGAAAAAAATTAGTTTCACCCTCTGTGTGTGACATGTGGACCCCACTGGTCAGAGTTGACCAGTCAGCAGTCAACTGCTGACTGCTGACCAGGCACTTCACTCGGCCCCTCAGGCCCCACCTGCCATCGTCTAGCAAATAGTAACTAATATATTTTTGAATTAAATTAAATTAAGTAATTTCAGAAAATCATTTAAACTTTGAAAAATCATATAAAATAAACCGTAACTTGGATGAAAATAATTTATATATGAAAGTTGCTCAGAAAATATAACGAATCTGAATACGTTGTCCGTTCATCTGTCACATGCCTCTAGCATGATGAACATGGAACTTTCCCCTCCGATCCGTCTGTCTGATAAAAGCCAAAGACCCAGGAAGTATCCACAGATATTTTCCCGCACCATCTATAATATGTAGCACTGCGTTAGGTCACCCCTAGAACTGCATATTGCCATGTCATGCATCGTGATGCATTTGTTTGCTTTATATTTATTGTTTTTCCCTCTCTTCTCTCCGGTAGACATCGAGACTGACGCTACTGCCGGGTACGACTATACCCCTGACGACCAACCCCTCTCAGCAGAGTATCCAGTCAAGCAAAACCCCTTGATCATTCCTATATCGCTCATTCCTTCTCTCTCATGTTTGCATTACATTTTGCTACTGTTGTTGATAGCTCCTATTTTGATTCATAGCCTTGTTTTGTAACCTGCTGTTGTTACTTTACATGTTATCCTATATGCTTAGTATAGGTTGAATAGTGATCCACCAGTGACCCCTCACCTTGTCCCTATTGCCCCTGCTTCATCATCGGAGACCCGAAGACTCGAAGACTCGATCAACATGATCGACCATCTCTGAGCCCAGTACATCACCTCACACCCCTTACTTGTACGACTCTGCATAGTTAATATCAAGTGCCGAGGGTGATACCCCGTAATGCACTCATGATGATAACTCTGTAGTGAAGCTAGCGTGATTTCGGAGGGTGATTGATACGTCTCCAATGTATCTATAATTTTTTATTGTTCCATGCTGATATATTATCATTCTAGGATACTTTTTGGGTCTTTATTTACCATTTTATAATATTTTTGAGAACTAACCTATTGACCCAGTGCCCAGTGCCAGTTGCTGTTTTCTGCATGTTTTCACTTTTTAGGTTTACAGTACCAATCGAGGTCCAATTGCCACGAAACTTTTTGATGATTTTTTTCTGGACCAAAAGAAGACCTGGAAACTTCGGAAGGAGGCCAGGAGCCGCACGAGGGCCCCACAAGCCAACAGGGCGCGCCCTGGGGGGCCGCGCCCAGATGGCTTGTGCCTCCCTCGGGCATCTCCCGACGCCCCTCTCTGTCTTATAAATTCTCATATATACCAAAAACCCTAGAGGCAGTCCCGAAACTCTCTTTTCGCCGCCACAAGTCTCTGTTCTGTCGCGAGGCCATCTGGAGCTCCGTTCCGACACCCTGCCGGAGGGGGGAGCGATCACGGAGGGCCTCTACATCAACCTTGCTGCCCTCATGATGATGTGTGAGTAGTTCTCCATATACCTATGGGTCCATAGCTAGTACCTAGATGGCAATATCTCTATCTCTTGATCTTCAATACAATGGTCATCGCATCTTCACTTTGATCTATCCGATGTAATCCTATTGTGCGGTGTGTTTGTTGGGATCCGATGAATTGTGGGTTTAGGTTCAGATTATTCATGAAAAGTATTTAATTCACCTCTGAATATTAAGATTCTTATTTGCATGATCATTATAGCTTCGTAATGCTCTCCGATTTATCGATGTGCTTTGGCCAAGTAGATTGATCTATCTTCAGTAGGAGTGGTGCGTTGTGGTAGGTTCAACCTGACGAGTTTCTATATCCCAGTGACAAAGTAGGGGACAAGATGCGTCTTTGTGTTGTTGCTACTATGGATAACACGATGGGGTTTATTCATATTGCTTGAGTTTACTTTGTCTACATCATGTCATCGTTCTCCATGCATTACTCTGTTTTACTTAATAATCTAGATGCATGCTGGATAGCGGTCGATGAGTGGAGTAATAGTAATAGGTGCATGCAGGAGTCAGCCTATATACACATGATCATTGCCATGAAATTCACATAACTATCCGCTTTTTTATCAATTGCCCAATAGTAATTTGTTACCCACCGTATGCTACCTACATGAGAGATGTCGCTAGGGAAAACTATGGCCCCCGGGTCTATTCACTTATAAATTCACAAACGCTACTTTTACCTTGCTGCCTTTATTTACTTTTTATTTTATTTTGCAATTTACAATTATCTACAATTATCTACACAACTCATTTGCTTGCAAATAATGAGATCAAGGGGATTGACAACCCTCTTTCCCGCGTTGGGTGCAAGTTGTTTGTTCTTTTGTGTGCAGCTGCCGAAGACGGGTGAGGATTGATATTCCTATTGGTTCAATAAACCTTGGTTTCATAACTGAGGGAAATACTTAATCACTTTGTGCTGCAATCACCCGTTCCTCTCCACGGAAAACCCAACGCAGATCACAAGTATCAGTGATTCCTCTATTACCACTCCCGATAACGACTCTGTCGTGTAACACCTCAAGTGTGGACCCTGGAGGCTGATTCCTCCCAGGTCACCTTGACGGTTACATCGAGTGGGATACATCAAGGTTGATTCCTCGGATTCCCCTGGATGTATGGACACACAGTTACTTTGACTTTAACTACAGAACCATGTGAAAGACGGGTCGGCCCCAAGGGTACCCGCGAGGAATGTGAAAGACGGGTCGGCCCCAACGTTACCCGCGAGTGATGTGTAGACGGGTTGACCAAGAAGGAGCCCGCGAGATAACTACGCGGCACGGTCGGGCATTCTTCACCCTTGCCGTAAGTTCGGGAGACGGGGCGACGGGACCACATATCGTGGATCATTGATCGTCACCGCACGCTACCAAGACACTAACGGGGTTGGATATGTGATCTGAGTAGGCCTCTGGCCTTTTTTGCACTGACCACCACGCGGGAATAAATATGGGTACTCTACGTCATACATTCGCCCGAAAGCTCTTCAGACGTCACAGTTGAGCGGCACGTGCCCGGGTGGCCCGCGTAAGCACCATCTTTGTATAAAGAGGTGACAGGACTGACACCAGCCGTCCACGTAATGCGTATGATTGCAAAGGAAGATTGGCCCATGACTCCTTCACGATTAGGATGTAAACCAGCATGTGGCCTCTCTGTTAAGCCTAGGTTGGACCATGGCGTGTTAATTAGGCGAGGCCGGGCATGACCTGGAAAGTGTGTCCGGCCAGAGTTAATCGAGCGTGTTGGGTAATTTGGTGCACCCTTGCAGGGAAGTATATCTATTCGAATAGCCGTGTCCATGGTAACGGATGCTTAGAGTTGTATCCTGATCTATACAACTAGAACTGGATACTTGTGAAATGAAATGGAAATGATGGCTCCGGGATTGCTTTCTTGCAGGGAGTCGAGAAAGGATCTCTGGGCGTAATTACAATATGCTTACTTATAATATGCTAATCTACACTCTTCTAATGTTGCAAGACACTAAAGATGCTAGTCTTCTCTAGGACTAGGCCTTCTCTCTCTTCTGGCATTTTTGCGGTTCAGTCCAAAGATATAGCCCCATTCCTTTGATACTGATGCATACTTAGTATAGATTTGATGTAAGTCTTGTGAGTACTTTGGATGAGTACTCACCGCTGCTTTGCTCCCCTTTTCCCCTTTATACGATTTCTACGACAAGATGACGGAACCCAGGAGCCAGCTAATCCCGTCGACCACTACTACTATCAGGATGGATCGTACTACTACGTGGAGGCTGCTGAGTTGTTAGGAGGCTCCCAGGTAGGAGGCCTTGCCTTTTTGGTCCGTTGTTTATGTTTGTGCTAGCCTTCTTAAGACAGACTTGTTTACTTATGTATGTACTCAGATATTGTTGCTATCGCTGACTCGTTTGTATTCGAGCTTATATATTCAAGACCTCGAGGCCCCTGGATTGTAATATAAATCTTGTATGACTTTAATTTGTGTCTAGAGTTGTGTTGTGATATCTTCCTGTGAGTCCCTAATCATGATCGTGCGTATTTGCATGTATAATTAGCATACGATCAAAATGGGGGCATCACAAGTTGGTATCAGAGCCAACTGCCTGTAGGAAGCCCCTTTCCAACTCCTTGACCGAAGTTGAGTCTAGTCTTTGAAAAACTATTTACTAACATTGTTGTGTGGCTTACGGACCTACATCTCAAATGGTTGGGATTAAGATCTTTTATTCCTCTTCTTTACTCTGGGTTCTGATCTCTCTTCTATTCAGGTTAAAGATTTTGCTAACTCTAACTTAGGTTCTCGTAATTATTTCCTCCCGGAGAGCCCCTCATTCCAGATGATCACTTGGCGTACCAGAAGATTCCGAAGATCCTCTCTAATGTTCTCTCGAGACTTTGTGCCCACCGCCTTTGCAATTCCGTACCGCCGACAAAATTCCTATGGATAACTACATACACTTGTCGTTCATTCATTCATTCCAAGTTGCTCTTGTTATTACAAGATACATCGAATTATTCTCCGACTTTTTAAGAATCCCTTGTGCCACTACCTGGCAGTTCTAGTCGCACGAATACACCTACGAATAACTCCTCACATTTACCGGGGATTCGTTCATCCTTAGTTGTCATGTGTTTCACAAAATCCTTCGAATTGCTATTTCGATCTTCCGAAATCCTTGGTAGCCTATTGGTCTTGACCTTCCCTACCTGCTTGCATTATGGTTAATTCCATATGTCTAGCAATATTCAATAAAATCCTTTGTGATTGTCATTCTGATCTTATTGATTCAACCTGTGTGCTAATGCAAGCAATCATCAGTTGATCCTTATAAATTATCTTTCCGGCTCAGACGTCTTCCAAACATGAACTGGTTCTTGGAAAATCAAACCTTGATTGATTGTCCATCTAAGTACATTCAACTTACTTGTATTTGATCAGAGCATCTTATTCTGATACACCAACCTGGAAATCATAATTCCATTGTTATTTAAACATCGAATTATTCAGGTGTTCTGTAATCCGACACCTTGCATTCTTTCTCCCTCTAATTGAGTACCGATACTCACCTCAGCTTCGGTGTGGACAGCCAAATCCTTTGTTGGATTATTATCCGACAGTGTCCTTCATTTTCAAAAACCTTGGGAGTTCTTCCCCTGATATGCCTTTGGTAAATTGTATCCTCTGCTTTCGTCAACCATGCTATGCCTTCGGGCTAGGGTTAATTACTCTTGAAGTTGTGGTATATGTTCCTAAGATGCCCCTGTGGGTTGAACCTATGCCTTCGCTAATCGGTGTGAACCCAAGAGTTTTCACGAGTAATACCCTTCTGGTGCCCGATAAAATTTCAACAATACAACTTCATCGAAAGCAAGAAGTGAATGAAAGGTTATGCCTTGGAGAAGTGGGAGTTGGCCTTAAACTTTGTGTTCATGCCCATGGACATGATGTAATTCTTTTCATGGAAGCGTCTGGTAATAATAATTATCCCCTTGTTATAAATTCATCTTGTATTTTGATTTGGTCCTTTACAACCGTGGTTCCGACCATGATTGTTCTCCTTTGATCCCATTTCTTATACAAGTTAAAGCATTTGTCTTCTGCAGATCAATACGCCTGCCCAACCTCTATTTTTTCTACCTTCGAGTATTTCCCCCTGGTATCTCGAGGATATCATTCCATTGCACTACATCTTACGAATTTTAGATGAAGTAATACATTTCCATGTCATAGTCACTCCATGTGTTCTGGGTTGTCGTCAACAGAGAACACCGAATAGCGAATCGATTCCGCACTGCGATTCAATAACTCTAAGTAATTTTCATTGCCCGCGAGTTTAATAATCCCCCATGTCATTCCTAGCCTGATTCTCTCCATCATCATCGTCATGCTAAAGCTTGACCATGATATCTATGTCCTTCATCCTCGGAACACAATTCCAACAGTGCGCTAAGCTTAGATCGAGCTTTCAACATCATGTTGGTTGTCTTGAAAGGAAATTTCGATCCTGAGCTAGCAATCTTATCTATGGTTCTGACAATCTTTTGCTTCACCATTCCTTTGCTTGATGTTGTCACTGATCGATTACATCTTCATGAAAACTTCTCGACAAATGTGTTGTGATCATCATCAACATTCTGAGCACTTCCAGGATATCAATTGAATTCATGATGAGAAATATCATCCTTGCCCCTCGATGATCTGTATTATCATCGACAACCTTATTGACTTCCCTCCAACACAAACTTGTTCATGTTTTGTGTTACACCTTGAGTTCCTTGATATCCAACTTATGTTATGTTCTACCTTGGAGTATTACCATCATTTATGTCAAGAATGTTGTGAGATTTTCTGAGTACATTTTTCAATCAATGTTCAATTGTGGATGTTTTCCTCGAGCATACATCATTATATCATTTGATCTGACAAATACTATCACCTTGTTCACTTGATGGGGGAAATCCATGTTTATGGTAATATCGATAAAATTATTGCTCAGCCCAACGGCCACATCCTCATCTTATCCGTTGTTCATGATGAACCCTTAAGCTAGTGTTGGAAACTTTCGAAAGCATTATCTTTGTGCCTAGATCATGAATAATATGTTCGATAAAAGAAGTGTTTTTCTCTAAGTTCACGTGCATTTTTGCCGCCGGAATATGAGGAAGTTTTGTTTCGCTTCCTCAGGGATCATCCCAAATCATGCATGCATGTGCGAAGTATTATATGGTTTGAAGGTTTGCTACCATCACTCCTTATAAATTTCCTAACACCCCAAGCCACTGATTGGGATGAGCGAGGAAAAGAAGTTCCTTCGTAGGAGTTAATCCAGACTTACACATGGAACTTTGATATCCTCTATGATGGTTCCCAACCAGAACTTGATTGCTTTCCATTCTAAAAACTTCCATGTGGGCACGAATGTCTTGACATTATGTTCATGTGTCTTGCAACCCAACTCATGATTCCAAGCTTACTTCCATAGTTCATTTCCTGAGAATCTTGCAACATCATCTCGTCAATTTGTGTTGCTCCTTTTCCATCATCTCGTCTGAGGTATCCTGACACTAACCAGATCCGAATCTCAGGCAGATATGGTTGTTGGAACATTTTCCAAGAATTATAACATTGGTCTCTCTTACTCGGTAAGGTGATGTTGTGGCTAGCACACCTGGCCGGAGGACCTATTGTTATAGTATCTTCTTTAGTAAGGTTAGCCATTCTTCCTTGGGGAAATTGAAAGACTTATTTTATAAGTTGTTCTTGATGGATCCTTTGGGTATCCAAGGTCCTTCCTTTACCTGGTGACCATATTAATGCTACCCCGAAGCATGACAGTGGTACTCCGAACATCAACAAAGACATTGGAGGCATAATGCTAAATGTTTCTTGATCAATTATCCAAACACAGTTGTATGGGTAAACCTCATAAATTCCTTACCCCTTTGTCTGAATGGTTTCATACTTGGAGCCCTATCATGTATATCATTCTCTACTTGTCCTTGGGAAGGATATGCTCATACTACTTGTGTTTATACACATTTCCTTTCCATTGGTTTGTTTAATATGGTAATCGCATTTTCCTTTCCATTGGTTTGTTTAACCTTACTTGTAATCTAACTTATCTGAGCAGTGGTAATTCCATGCTTAGGTAAACATCTCGGTGTACAACTCAATGAATAAGACCATGGTACTATTGTTGTTGACATTCCGCTAACCGTCGGTGGACTAGAATTTTGCCTATTGGTCCACGTCGTTTCAATGAGTAGGAAAATGGTTCTATTTGTCCCCCGCCCTTGGTATCGACGTTGTTGCCGACATAAATGACCGAATATCCTCTGAAATGTCTTGCTACCATGACCGTGCAAGATGACACCACTCTTCCTACTCTTAACCCATATGGTGGGCCCATAACTCACAGTTCCACGGGATCAAAACCTGACTCTCCTGTTCATCTTTGGTTCCAAGGTATCTTTTGCACTTGGCTTTGTATGTAATTCTCGAGCCACCGTCCAAGGGATGATCTATTATAGTATCAGACGCAATATTTATTTTCGTTGCTCTGAACCCTTTCACCTTATGATTAGGCATCAAATGATTGCCTAGCCGTTTGAAACTTTTGTACCATCGCATATTGCTCTCAACGAATTCCCTGAGTTACAACTCAAATAATTCATGTCTTCTTCCCTGAGTTCACCGTCAAATGCCCAACTTTGTGAAGATACGTTCTTCCAGAGTTTCCCCCCTTATCACATTTGTAGGACGATGAAGATCCCAAAGAAAGGATGATGACTTCATCGGGATGACCTGAAACAGAGAATTGAAGACATCAACGAAAGGGATCAACTTCATCGAGAAGAGCAACCAAGAACGAGAAGATCCGTTAGAATTTCGTAACCAATTCTTTCCCCCTTTATCAACCTCTTAAATCTCGGGACGAGATTTCTTCTAGTGGAGGAAATTTGTAACACCCCCAGTGTCATGCTATAGTAATCACCCACTAATGGTGCCATGTCATCATGATTACTATGCAAATTGCCACTTGATAAAAATCAAAGCCAAATTCAAATTTAAATTAAAGTCAAATTAATTATTTCTTCAAACTGTCAAACAAAATCGTTTGTTGGGTTACAAATATTCCAAGTCCAATTATGTTAACGAAAACAGCATCACCACGAATCCATAAGTGACCCTAGCATATTAAAACAGTGTTAAATCAGCATGTTTAAATGCTTTTCAATTTTGTGAAAAATCCAAAACAATTCAAACTCCTCCCAACCTTTTTGTGGAAGTGCTCAATATTTCCTAGTATTTGTTTTAACCAGCTCCACATTTTTGCAAAGTCGTTTGGTGGCTAAAAATAATAAGAAGCTGCTGCTGTAAAAATAAAACAGAAAAAAAGGAAAAACAGGAAAACATGCCCTGTGCACTTGGGCCAGCCACGTCCACAGTGCGGCCTGGCCCAGACTGGCCGACCTTTCTTCCACCTCCCACTAGGGCAGGAGGCAGAGGCGCCATGTTCGCCCGCGCACGAGATGCTGCACGTGGCGTGCATCCCGTGGACCTGGAGCTAGGTTAAGAGCACCCTGACGCCCCCCCTGGCGAACCCTAGCCCAATTTGTTCCCCTCCCTCACCCCTCTCTCCGATCGGGTCGACTCCCGACGCCACCGTCGCCATGGACTGCCTCGCCGTCATGACCATCAAGCTTCCCCCCAGCGAACTTGCACCAGGAGACGCGCCGCCGTCTGCTTCGTCCTCCTCGTCCATTGGATCAACCATGGGCCATCTGCATCGCCTGCATCGATCCCATCCTCAACCTCCGGCCGCCGAGGAATCCCCCCCCTCGATCCGCTGCAGCTGCTGCTTCCCCGACCTCCCCGAGCTGCTCTTCCGCTCTGCTTTGAGCTCCCCTCCGTTTCACCTCTCCTAATTAAGCTGCCCCACACCCGCTGCTACCCCTTCCATTGTTGCTGCTCCGGCCGCCATTGTGAAGCTCACCACCATAGCCATCGCTTGCTTACGAGCCAACCAAACACTCATGTGTGCTCAGGGCCTCGCGACGGCGCCGTCCGTGCCCTCGGAGCGGCTTGCCTCTCCCTAGCAGCCCCAAGCCATCACCACCCGAACTCCGACCTCCGCCAATGTCATCTTTGTCGTCGCTTTAGGTCGCCCCCGCTAGGACTGCTGGCACTACTAGATGCGCGCCGATGCGCCGGTTCGAACGGTGGTCTCTGTCGTCCGTTTGGTCGTCGGAGATGCCCGTTCGGTCCTCGCCGCGGTCCTCTGTACTCGCCGACGCACGTAGGAGTTCAAACTACCGTCGGAGCCACTGACCGCTGGGCCCCGTGCGTCAGGGTAATTAGATTAGTGCTAACCACGGTTTAGTTAAGAACCCCAGCCACTAAGACCGGGCCCCACCACTTAATTAACCTCTGGTTTAAATTCAACCTCTACAGTTAAATAATCAATGACAGGTGAGTCCAAGTGCACTAATTTAATGACAAAAATAGTTTAACCCTTTGTCTGGGACATGTGGACCCCACTGGTCAGGGTTGACCAGTTAGCAGTCAACTGCTGACTGTTGACCAGGCAGTTGACTGGGCCCCTCGGGCCCCACCTGCCATCCTCTAGCATACACCTCTGGGTACACTCCTGCGTACTCATAGCAATTAGTAATTAATATATTTTCGAATTAAATTAAATTAATTAATTTCAAAAAATTGTTTAAACTTTGAAAAATCATATAAAATAAACCGTAACTCGGATGAAAATAATTTATATGTGAAAGTTGCTCAGAAAAATATAACGAATCCGAATACGCTGTCCGTCATCTGTCACATGCCTCTAGCATGATGAACATGGAACTTTCCCATCTGATTCGTCTGTCCGATAAAAGCCAAAGACCCGGGAAATATCCACAGATATTTTCTCGCACCGTGTGTAATGTGTAGCACTGCGTTAGGTCACCCCTAGCACTGCATATTGCTGTGGCATGCATCGTGATGCAGTTGTTTGCTTTATATTTATTGTTTCTTCCCCCTCTTCTCTTCGGTAGACACCGAGACTGACGGTACTGCCGGGTACGACTACACCCCTGACTACCAGCCCCTCTCAGCATAGTATTCAGGCAAGCAAAATCCCTTGATCATTCCTATATCGCCCATTCCTTCTCTCTCATGCTTGCAT
This sequence comes from Elymus sibiricus, assembly GCA_039707655.1. Taxonomy (NCBI): domain Eukaryota; kingdom Viridiplantae; phylum Streptophyta; class Magnoliopsida; order Poales; family Poaceae; genus Elymus; species Elymus sibiricus. The sequence continues at coordinate 315,327,585 of CM077673.1, forward strand.
TATATTTTGCTACTGTTGTTGATAGCTCCTATTCTGATGCATAGCCTGCTTTTGTAACCTGCTGTTGTTACTTTACCTGTTATCCTATATGCTTAGTATAGGTTGAATAGTAATCCACCAATGACCCCTCACCTTGTCCATGTTGCCCCTGCTTCATCATCGGAGACCCGAAGACATCAAGACCCAAAGACTCGATCAACATGGTCGACCAGCCCTGAGCCCGACACATCACCTCACACCCCTTACTTGTACGACTCTACTTAGTTAATATCGAGTGCCGAGGGTGATACCTCGTAATGCACTCATGATGATAACTTTGTAGTGAAGCTAGTAGGTCATGGATTTCGGAGGGTGATTCCTCCGTACCACTCCCGATAGCGACTCTGTTGTGCAACACCTCAAGTGTGGACCCTCGATGGCGATTCCTCCCAGGTCACCTTGACGGTTACATCGAGTGGGATTCATCAAGGTTGATTCCTCGGATTCCCCCTTGATGTATGCACACACGGTTACTTTGATTTTAACTACAGAACCATGTGAAAGATGTGTTGGCCCCAAGGGTACCCGCGAGGAATGTGAAAGACGGGTCGGCCCCAAGGGTACCCGCGAGTGATGTGTAGACAACTTCACCAGGAAGGTGCCCGCGAGATAACTACGCTGCTGATAACCCACAAGTGTAGGGTATCATTTGTAGCCTTTTTCGATAAGTAAGAGTGTCGAACCCAACGATGAGCTAAAGGTAGAATTAATATTCTCTAAAGTTCTATCGACCACCGATACAACTCTACGCACACTAACGCTTAGTTTAACTAGAACAAGTATGAAACTACTTTGAGGGAAAGAAACTAGAAGTACTTAGTAGGCGTAATAGATAGTTTTACAAGGTAATAAGGAACAAGTAAATAAATGTAAGGGGCTGTTTAGATAAAATAAAAATAAAGTAATTGTTTAGTAGAAAGCTTTTTGTGTAACGCAAGAGAAAGATTGTCCATAGGGAATTGAATATAACATGATAGATACTTGTCATATGCAATGAGGGAGAGGCATACGCTAACACACTTTCCATACTTGAATCATATGCATTAATGATTGGACCTCTAGCAAGCATCCGCAACTACTATAAATCATTAAGGTAAACCCAACCATATCATTAAACATCAAGTCCCCTTTACTCCCATACGCAAACAATCCCCTTACTCGGGTGTAAGCTTCTATCACTCTAGCCACCCACTATAAGCGAATCATGAACATATTGCAAACCCTCCGGCATGAATCCTTCACGTGTGAGCCTAACAGAAGGCACCTTAGGATAGCACCATATCAACATACAACTCATATCAATAACATCATACCATAATTAACCCATAGGACAAAAGAGGTCTACTCAAACATCATAGGATAGCCACACATCATTGGATAATAATATATAGCATTAACCATCATGTTCAAGTAGAGATTACAATGGGGAAGAGAGGTTTTACACCGCTGCATAGAGGGGGGAGAGAGCTGGTGGTGACGTCGGCGAAGTTGTTGGTGTAGATCGCCGTCACGAGGGTTGCCCCGACGGCGCTCTGGCGCCACCGGGATAGAGGGGGAGAGAGCCCCCTCCTTCTTCTTCCTTGGACTCCTCACTAGGTGGGAGGAGGGTTTCCCCTCTGGTCCATGGCCTCCATGGCTCCCAGAGTGAAGGAGCCCCTCCGAGATTAGATTGTTCTCTCTGTTTCTCTTATGTTTTCGCAACTGTTTTCGGACCCCTTCGCCATTTCTTAAATATCCGGAGATTCGTAACTCCGATCAAGCTGAAATTTTGAGGGGATTTTTATCGCGAAACTATCTTTCTTGTGGCGGAAGGAGAGCCTCAACTGACTTAAGGTCTGGCCACAAGCCATCAGGGCGCCCCCTAGGTCGCGCCCTGTTGGCTTGTGGGGCCATCGACATCGTCTTGCGTTGATTTCGACTCCCAAAATTCACATATATTCGAAAAAAAATCTCTGTAAATTTTTATCGCGTTTGGACTTTGTTTGATATGGAATTTCTACGAAACAAAAAACACACAAAAAACAGGAACTGGCATTGGGCATTGGGTCAATAGGTTTGTGCGCAAAAATAATATAAATTGGTAAATAATTACTCAAAAAGTATCCTAGAATGATAATATAATAGCATGGAACAAACAAAAATTATAGATACGTTGGAGACGTATCAAGCATCCTCAAGCTTAATTCCTGCTCGTCCTCAAGTAGGTAAATGATAAAAAACAGAATTTTTGATATGACATGCTACCCAATATGTAATCTTTTGCATGTATGCTCATTGAGAAACGATGAATTAACAACATTAAATAGTAATAGTTACAAGCACAAGTAACAAAATCATCAATCTTTCAAAGTATACGATCCTCAAAGAATGTTTACCCCCATTCATCTTATTATATTAGCAAGGCATGGCTCCGTCTTCACCACATTAATAGAAATGTCAAGCACCACAGTGCCCAAGTCAGGCAATTGGATCGTACTTGTTCAATATGCATCAAATTTTTATTCTTCACGCAATACATGAGCGTGCACCCATGGACATAGCATATAGGTGGAATAGAATGTGGTGGTAGGTTTCAAAGGGGCAAAAGTGGAGAAGAAAGTCTCGCATCAACTCGGCGTATCAATGGGCTATGGAGATGCCCATCAATAGATATCAATGCTAGGAGTAGGGATTGCCTTGCAACGGATGCCCTAGAGCTATAAGTGTATGAAAGCTCGACTGAATCTAAGTGGGTGTGCATCCAACTTGCCTGCTCATGAAGATCTCGGGCATTTGAGGACGCCCGTCATCGAAATATACAAGCCAAGTTCTATAATGAAAAATTCCCTCTAGCATATGAAAATGACATAACATGAGAATCTCTATATGAGGAACAAGGTGCCACTTTGATGCACAAGTGTGGTAAAGGATAGTAGCAAAGTCCCTTCTCTCATTTTCCCTCATTTTTTTGATTTTTTTTGAATTTTTGTATATGGTGGGCTCATTTGGCCTTCCCCATTTTTTATTTCCTCACTGGGACAATGCTCTAATAATGATGATCATCACACTTTTATTTACTTACAACTCGATATGAAAAATTGATAGGATGATATGACTCTATATGAATGCCTCTGGAAGTGTACCAGGATGTGCAATGATCTAGCATAGCAAAAGATATCAAAAAATGGACAAGCCATGTAAATATCATGATAGCTATCTTACGATCATGCAAAGCAATATGACAATGGAAATGCAAGTCATATGAAGTGACGGTGGAACTTGCATGGCAATATATTCTCAGAATGGCTATGAAAATGTCATGATATGTAGGTATGGTGGCTATTTTGAGGAAGACATAATGGGGCTAATGTGCAACAGAGCGTATCATGTCATGGGGTTTGGATGCACCAACAAGATTTGCGCCGATCCTCGAGGTGAGAATGGGCAAGGCATGGTTCCGAAGAGGCTAGCAAAATATGAATTGGTGAGATTGTGTATGTCCATGGTTTCACATTAGTCATAAAGAACTCATATACTTATTGCAAAGTTTTATTAGTTTTATCCCAAAACAAAGTACTACTCGCATGCCCCGTGGGAGGAGGTTGGGAGGAGTTAACCATCGTGCGCCTCCGACCCGAAACAACACTAGGATTTTAACGAGGAATAGAAATGCTCACACATCCTCACCATGCCTTTTTAATTTTTAGACAAACAATAAGTTAACACCTCTTAATACCGACACTTCTACGAATCAACAATGATGCACTCAGACCCTTTCACATTACCACATCAATATTATTAATCCACAATTTATCTTTAATGTGCTACATGAAGGTTTTGATTATCACTCCTTGAATACCTATTATTTTTGGACTAGTCTTATAACCCATGCAAATTATTATCACTCTTTATTAACTCTCAAACAAATATAAGTGAAGAACGAGAGTTTTAATTCCTTCTACAAAAGACCTGGACATGCTCTAATAAATATAAGTGAAGCAAAAGAGCATTCTACAAATAACGGTTTTCTATATGTAGAGAAACACGCATCCAATTTCAAATGATATAAGTGAAGCACATGAAGCATTCTATAAAGCCATACTCAAAATATATAAGTGAAGAGCAAAGAGCATTCTATAAATAAACCATGGAATTTCCCATACCAGCATGGTTCATTTATAAAGATAAAATAAAAGGCACACGACGCTCCAAGAATTTACGCATATCATGTGAAAAAAACAAAAACCGAGACATACCGATAATTGTTGAAGAAGAAAGATGGGATGCCTTCGGGGCATCCCCAAGCAAAGACGCTTGAATCTCCTTGAATATTTACTTGGGGTGACTTGGGCATCCCCAAGATTGAACTCTTGACTGTCCTTATTCTTCTCACATCGACACCTCCTCCATCTTCGAACACTTCATCCACACAAAACTTGACAAAACTTTTATTAGAAACGTTAGTACACATAACACCAAATCCCATCATGTCTTGCCATAACATTATTGCATAATTATAATCTAACATTACCCACTATATGCTATCATAATTCTATGGCTCCCAAGTCATTGGGGCTCAACAAGAATTCAAACATAAGCATGCAAAGCAACTATAACAGTAATCTATGAAAAACAGGAAAGTCTGTAAAGATGCAGATGGAATGTATACTTCTGTAACTCAAACAATTCTGAAAACGTAGGAAGTAATAGAGAATTTGTATAAAAGTATTGTGTAAAAATTTCAGAATTTTTGCACGCTCCAGTAAAATATAAAAATTCAAATACTACAGCAAAAGTTTCTGTTTTTACACAACACATATCAAACAAGCAATTCAAACATCCTAAAGGTTATTCTTGGCACATTATTTTTACAAGGGGATAATTATTTTTGTTGAAAAGTTTTTGTAATCAAGATTCACAAAATTTCCATGGGCATGAACAAAGTTCAAGGCTAGCCCCCACTTCAACGATGCTCGTCTTTCTCACTTTCACTTCTCTTTTTGAAAAGGTTTTAAGTTCCCCACTTTATTTTTTTTGTTTTTAATTATTTTAAAATCACACAACAGAAATAAATGAATCTCTAAAACTTCCGGGTTGTCTCCCTGGCAGCGCTTTCTTTAAAGCCATTAAGCTAGGCATATAGTGCTCAAGTAATTGATCCACCCGGATCCCAAGTTATATCAAAGCCAATACTAATTAACAATGATTTGTAATTTAGTAGTGAACACAAAGTAACATATATCATAGAACAACGAATCCTAACTCTCTTCCTATGCATTGGCATGTCATAAAACAACAATTAATTCACACAAAGTAAAGGCCAATACATAGCATAAGTGGTTTCTTGCAATTTTATTGTATTGGAAACATAGAGAGGTGAAGATTTGGTTCCTCTCTCATAATAATTACAAGTAGGAGCAGCAAGCACATGAATATTATATTTGTCAAAATCATCATGTGTGATGGTGAAATGCAACCCATCAATATAATCCTTAATAAGTGCAAACTTCTCCAATATAGTGTAGTTGGGAGAATTCAAAAAGATGATAGGACTATCATGTGTGGGTGCAATAGCAAAAATTTCATGCTTAACATAACGAACTATAGCAAGTTCATCTCCATAAGCATAATTCATATTGGCATTATGGACACAAGCATAGCAAGCATCAAGTTCATCAAAAAGGGAAATTTCAAACGAATCCAAGGGATCATAGCAATCATCAGAGCATTCATCCTTCGGTATGTGCGAAGGGAAATTAAACAATGTATGAGTTGAAGAGTTACTCTCGTTAGAAGGTGGGCCCGGGTAGCTAATCCGCTCCTCCTCCTTTTGTTCTTCGCTCTCCTCCTCATCTTTTTCATCTAATGAGCTCACAGTTTCAACAATTTCTTCTTTCATAGATTCCTATAAAATATTAGTCTCTTCCAAGGCAGCGGTCATTCTTTCAATAATTTCTTTAACATAAGCATTAGAAGCATAGTTTTCATAGCAATATTTAAGTATGGCAAAAATTTCAGATTTGTAAAGATTAGCATCATACTTTTCCATCAAAGTAGCAATTTCATAAGCACCCTTAAAAGCAACAAATTCTTCAATTTGTTCAACATCATAATAACAATAGGCATCCTTGGCATGATAAGATAATATTTCATTATCATTAAACACACATTGATAGGGAAGGTGTTCTTGAGTGTTTTTAGAACAACAAGTAAAATCATATAATTCACATAAATTCCAAGCATAGCAACACAAAGTATTAATTTGATGCCACAAGAATTTCCCTTTTTGAGATGTGTGATGTCGCACATAATAAGCATGCTCATTTAATGATTTTCCCTCAACTAAGCTAATTGAGTTTTTAGCACGAGCACAAAGGGATCAAAGATGATCCAAGTAATAAGCTTCGGTAGTATGGAACACTAGTGGTTCCTCAACTTTTGGAGCAGCAAGTACATCTAATTTTTTTGGTATTTTGTGTTTCCTACCCATATCTAAAGATAGAAAACAACTTAGAATAGAAAATAAAAATTACTTAGTGATAAAGCAAACAAGCACACACGAGAATATCAACCGCTACGCTATTGCTCCCCGGCAACAGCGCCAAAAAAAGGTGTTGATAACCCACAAGTGTAGGGGATTGTTTGTAGCCTTTTTCAATAAGTAAGAGTGTCGAACCCAACGAGGAGCTAAATGTAGAATTAATATTCTCTCAAGTTCTATCGACCACTAATACAACTCTACGCACACTAATGCTTACTTTAACTAGAACAAGTATGGAACTACTTTGCGGGAAAGAAACTAGAAGTACTTAGTAGGTGTAATAGATAGTTTTGCAAGGTAATAAAGAACAAGTAAATAAAAGTTAGGGGATGTTTAGATAAAAGAACAATAAAGTAAATTGTTTAGTAGAAAGCTTTTTGTGTAATGCAAGAGAAAGATTGTCCATAGGCAATTGAATATAACATGATAGATACTTGTCATATGCAATGAGGGAGAGGCATACACTAACACACTTTCCGTACTTGGATCATATGCACTTATGATTGGACCTCTAGCAAGCATCCACAACTACTAGAAATCATTAAGGTAAGCCCAACCATATCAATAAACATCAAGTCCTCTTTACTCCCATATGCAAACAATCCCCTTACTCGGGTGTAAGCTTCTATCACTCTAGCCACCCACTATAAGCGAATCATGAACATATTGCAAACCCTCTGGCATGAATCTTTCATGTGTGTGCCTCACGGAAGGCACCTAAGGACAGCACCATATCAACATACAACTCATATCAATAACATCATACCACAATTAACCCGAAGGACAAAAGAGATCTACTCAAACATCATAGGATAGCCACACATCATTGGATAATAATATAGAGCATTAAGCACCATGTTCAAGTAGATATTACAGCGGGGAAGAGAGGTTTTACACCGCTTCATAGAGGGGGAGAGATTTGGTGGTGACGGCGGCAAAGTTGTTGGTGTAGATCGCGATCACGAGGGTTGCCTCGACGGCGCCACCGGGAGAGAGGGGGAGAAAGCCCCCCTCCTTATTCTTCTTCCTTGGCCTCCTCCCTAGGTGGGAGGAGGTTTTTGCCTCTGGTCCATGGCTGTCATGGCTCCCGGAGGGCAAGAGCCCCTCCGAGATTGGATCTCTCTCTATGTTTCTCTTATGTTTTCACGATTGTTTTCGGACCCCTTCACCGTTTCTTAAATATCCGGAGATCCGTAACTCTGATCGGGCTGAAATTTTGAGGGGATTTTTATCGCAAAAATATCTTTCTTGCAGCGGAAGGAGACCCTAACCGACTTAAGGGCTGGCCACAAGCCATCGGGGCGCCCCCAGGCCACGCCCTGTTGGCTTGTGGGGCCCTCGGGCACCGTCTTGCGTTCATTCCGACTCCCAAAATTCACATATATTACAAAAAATAATCTCCGTAATTTTTTATCGCGTTTGGACTTCGTTTGATACAGAATTTCTGTGAAACAAAAAACACAAAAAAAACAGGAACTGGCACTGGGCACTGGATGAATAGGTTAGTGCTCAAAAATAATATAAATTGGTAAATAATTACTCAAAAACTATCCTAGAATGATAATATAATAGCATGGAACAATCAAAAATTATAGATACGTTGGAGACATATCAGCGGCACGGCCGGGCATTCTTCGCTCTTGTCGTAAGTCCGGGAGATGGGGCGATGGAACCACATATCGTGGATCATTGATCGTCACCGTGCACTACCAAGACACTAACGGGTTTGGATATGTGATCTGAGTAGCCCTCTGGCCTTTTTCGCATTGACCACCACGCGGGAATAAATATGGGTACTCTACGTTGTACAGTCGCCCGAAAGCTCTTCAGATGTCACAGTTGAGCGACACGCGTCCGGGTGGCCCGCGTAAGCACCGTCTTTGTATAAAGAGGTGCCAGGACTGACACCGGCCGTCCACGTAATGCGCAAGATTGCAAAGGATGATTGGCCCATGACTCCTTCGCGATTAGCATGTAGACCAGCGTGTGGCCTCTCTGTTGAGCCTAGGTAGGACTACGGCGTGTTGATCAGCCGAGGTCGGGCATGACCTGGAAAGTGTGTCTAGCCGAAGTTAATCGAGCGTGTTGGGTAATTTGGTATACCCCTGCAGGAAAGTATATCTATTCGAATAGCCGTGTCCACGGTAACAGATGCTCAGAGTTGTATCGTGATCTATACAACTAGAACTGTATACTTGTGAAATGAAATGGAAATGATGGCTCCGGGATTGCTTTCTCGCAGGGAGTCAAGAAAGGATCTCTGGGTGTAATTACAATATGCTTACTTATAATATGCTAATATACACTCTTCTAATCCTGCAAGACACTGAAGACGCTAGTCTTCGATAGGACTAGGCCTTCTCTATTCTGGCATTTATGGAGTTCAGTCCAAAGATATAGCCCCATTCCTTTGATACTGATGCATACTTAGTATAGATTTGATGTAAGTCTTGCGAGTACTTTGGATAAGTACTAACCGCTTCTTTGTTCCCCTTTCCCCCTTTATACGATTGCTATGACCAAATGACGGAACCCAGGAGCCAGCTGATCCCGCTGACGACTACTACTATCAGGACGGAGCGTACTACTATGTGGAGGCTGATGGGTAGTTAGGAGGCTCCCAGGCACGAGGCCTTGCCTTTTCGATCCGTTGTTTATGTTTGTGCTAGCCTTCTTAAGGCAGACTTGTTTACTTATGTCTGTACTCAGATATTGTTGCTATCGCTGACTCATTTGTATTCGAGCTTATGTATTCGAGCCCTCGAGGCCCCTGGCGTGTAATATAAAGCTTGTATGACTTTAATTTGTGTCTAGAGTTGTGTTGTGATATCTTCCCATGAGTCCCTAATCTTGATTGTGCGCATTTGCGTGTATGACTAGCGTACAATCAAAATGGGGGCGTCACAAAATGGCTGATAAATCTACTGCTATACCTATTGGGATTTGTGAGGATGTCCTTGTTATTGTTGCAAATGTTATTATTTTGACAAACTTTGTTATTCTTGAGATGCCCGAGGATGACAAAATGTCGATTATCCTTGGTAGACCCTTTTTTAATACTGCAGGGGATGTAATTGATTGCAAAAAAAGCAAGGTTACTTTTCATGTTAATGGGAATCAGCACACGATATACTTTCCAAAGAAATGAGTTGTGGTTAATAATGTCAATTGTATTGAGCAAGTAGCAACAATTACTTTAGGAGAGTTCAAATTTCCTCTACCTACTATCAAGAAGAAATATAATATTCTTATTTCTAGGGAAATGCATATCCCATTGAGGTAACTTAGTGTTATACAAAAAAAATTGGTTTCATGCCAATCGAAAACGGTTCGTTAATAAGACTTGATCAACCTTATTAATGGATTCTTTTTTAGAAGCATGTGGTCGATAAATTTAGTAGGCACAACTTTCTGTAACTTTAGTTTGCTCTCTGTTATTTATATTTTAATAAAAGAAAATTTCCATGATTATCCTGTTTTGTGAATAAACCATGCAATAGAAAAATGACCCAAAAATAAAAGTGCTCAGAATGCTACAAAATTTTAACATGAATTTTTGTAGAATATATTAGAATTTGTGTAGCTGAAAACATCCCAGGGGGGTGCACCTATTGCTCGTAAGGCAACAGGGCGCGGCCACCCCCCTTGGGCGCGCCTAGATGTCATATGGGTCCCACAGGGACCCACTCACTTATTCTTTCAGCCCACATCATCTCTTACCTCTAGAAAAAAAATCCTGGTAGCTCTCTCTCTCTCTCTCATGTTCTTGCTCCCAAACCTGATATTTTCAATCTCTTTGCTTGGAGCTCCGTTTCCGAAACTGTTTTGAGAGATTGCTCCTTGGTATATGCCTCCTCCATTGATCCAATTAGTTTTTGCTGAAGTGGATTATATCTTGCATATTTTGCTACACTAGGTGCTTCTGAAAATGAGCTTGCATGTTGAATTCTTTGAGTTCTAAGTAGTTTGAATGCTTGATATGGCCTCTAGGCATCCCTGTGAGTAGTTGCTATCCATCTTACAAAGTTTTGTTGACATGATTTTGTGGTCCGAAATTTTTTGAAATTGGTTCTTAGGAGAATGAACATCTTTAGGAGGAGTTCTTCAAGGAGAAGGTCCTCTGGTGAGTCATCGAGCGAGAACTCCATACGACAAGCTTACATTGAACCAAGGGCAAGCTCAACATGAATCGCTGAAGCCAAATCGTGCCGGTGGCCATGTAACGATTTCATGATAGGTGTTGGTATTAAGGAAGAATTTGATCAATATATTCAGAACACTTAGTTCACCAACTTCCTCGCAGATAAGTGTACTCAATATTACAACCTTACTCATGCATTCACTCAAAAGTTTGAGTATCACCCCCGTACTTCTAGAGTTTTATTTCATCTTTATTATAGATCCTATGGTATGTCACTAGAAGAATTTTGTGATGCATGCAAAACTCCATATTAGGGTTCACTTAGAAAACCACAAAAATCTTATTATGATATGTTTCTTCAGAGTCTATGCAATGGTGAGGATAGAGGAATTACGCAAGCTAGATTAAAAGTATCCAATTTCCCTCTATTCTCTACTTTGCATTGTTTAATGTGAAATGCATTGTGGGCAAGCAAAATTGTAGTGCGTTGTGCGCCCCTAACTTGAGAATCATTCACACTACTTGAACGGGAAATAAACTGTTTAATCTTGGTGCAATTGTTGCACGTAGGCTGCATCTCAATGCGGGCGATGGTGATATGTATGGAGGAATTTATACCTCCTGTGTAGCCACGAGGCTAGGGGTCTCGCCTCGACCCAATGATCCTATATTACTTGACAGATACCTAGACTTTGAGGCCTTGCGACGCCACAACTTTATTAAAGATGGAACTCATAGATTTGATTATAACTTGGCATTCGATAAATACAATATTGTCTCTATTATTTTGCATGCGCCTGCTCTCTTTAATTTTCAGAGCAAACAGAGATAGTTCATCTATGAGAACAAAGCTCATGAGTATAATGCAGTAGTGAAGGCCACTCGTTGGCGGAGGAGGCAGCACGGAACACCTCCACGAGCTATCATTTTGACCCAGACCAAGGATGGTGACTACCAAGCTAGGCCAGGGCCTAAGCTTGGGGGAGTACGTATTTCTCACCTACATTACATTCATGTTCATACATTTCATTCATCGGTGATCATCATTTTCATTGTATAACCATGTTAGTTTTATTTTCATTTTCTTCTTGTGTGTTTGAAAAAAACTTTGAAAATATTTCTATCTTCTTTTCAGTTTTTCTTTCTTGACGTATTAGTTTGTAGTATTAAAATAAAACCCAAAAAGATTTCCCGTTTCTTCTTTTACTTATTGGGAGCTTTCCCGCGTAAATAGTTTTTCTTGCTTTTTTTTCTTCATTAATTTGCTTTCTTCAGAAAAACTAAAAACTCCAAAAACATTTTAGTGTGTTTCTCTGAAATTCTTTTCTTTGAGTTGAGTTGTCGAAAGGAGAAGACCACAATGAAAATGTTGAGTGGATTTCATATGCTATATTGTGGACCTAACAAAGAGCCAATACTACTTTCTCTTCTCCTTTAAATAAATGTTTTGTAGATTCTAGCTTAGTCCAGATACACACTTGCACTATTATTATTTTCACATCATTCGGTCGTGTAAGTGAAAGGCAATAATGACGACATTTGATGAAGTGATTGCGGTAAAGAAAGCTGGTCTGAACTCTTGTTGTTTTCTGTTTTTTGTAAATATGTTTAGCTCGGTCGCTCTTGATTCATCATATTATGAGTAAAGATGCGTGTGATGACAATTAGAGATTATAGTTGCTCATGCCATGCTTAAATAACTAGGAGTTGATAATGATTTATCTTGCGTGTCAACATGCATTAAAACGGTTGTGATGTGGTATGTTAGCATGGTATCCTCCTCCGAGTAATTCGAGTAGCTTGACTTGGCACATGTGCAAACATGTAGTTGAATCAAATCCAATGCAGCCTTCATGATATTATGTTTAGAGTGTTTATATCCTACTCATGCTAATATTCAATGTTAAATAGTCGCAATGCATGATTATGACACTTGTCGCTCTCTAGCTGGTCGCTTCCCCGTCTATTTGCTAGCCTTCATCTGTACTAAGCGGGAATGCTACTTGTGCATCCAGAATCCTTAAACCAAAGTTTTTCCATATGAGTCTACCTATATGCAGTATTACCCTGCCGTTCCAAGTAAATTTGCATGTGCCACCTCAAATCATTCAAATAAATATATGTTTTGTGTGCTCATATCGATCATGGAGCGACGGGGTGGTCAGTATCTTCCATGCTAAGACGGTTATTTTCTCGACGGTGTTTATTCACTTGTCATTGCACGAGAGAGGTTGGTAAAAAGCATGCCCAGTTCTGCATAATTAAAAATAAACAGAACAAACTCCCCTAGAAAGATGAACTATTGGAGGGCACCTGTTGATTCGGTCAGCCATGGCTCGTTTATGTATGGTGGTTGGGAGTAAACATTAAAAATATGTGTGGGAACCGCTTATAATGTGTTTAGCATGCAAGATACTAAAATCCTTTGTCGTGACGTTGACAGGAAAGGCACACCACCCAAAATTATACTTTCATCTTTGTTTTAAACCATGAGCGCTGGCACATCTGCAAATCAATGCTTCCCTCTACGAAGGGCCTTTCTATTTACTTTTATTGTTGAGTCATCATCGTCTTATAAAAACACCAGTCCTCAGAGCACTATTGTCATTTTTATTCATTGAGTCTAGTTAATGTTGGATGTTAGCATGACTGGATCTCTTCTACTCTAAATTACAATGTTTAGTCGCTGCTTTAACCTCATAGGTGATGTGCATTTATGTTTTGCGGTCTCGGAAAGGGCTAGCGAGATACCATTTTATCGTATTATATCGTGATTGTTTTGACAAATTGTTGGCATCTGAGATATCTTATTATTGCTCATTTGTTGGTTATGTTATTGTCATGATTAAATATGAGACCTAATTGTTATCATTGACATGGTTAGTTCATGATCTTTGCTGAAAACCTGAACATTGATTTAAGTATATTTACAACAATGAGAACAGAAGAGTTTGTAAAAGTTTTCTTTATCACTTTCAGTTTGTCAACTGAATTGCTTGAGGACAAGCAATGAGTTAAGCTTGGGGGAGTTCATACGTCTCCAACGTATCTACTTTTCCAAACACTTTTGCTCTTGTTTTGGACTAATTTGCATGATTTGAATGACACTAACCCTGACTGATGATGGTTTCAGCAGAACTACCATGGTGTTGTTTTTGTGTGGAAATAAAAACTCTCGAAATCGAATGAAACTTTTTCGAGAATTTTTCCGGAATTTATAAAAAATACTGGAGCGAAGACCTACCGGAGGGGGGCCACCAGTTGCCCACAAGGCAACAAGGCGCGCCCACCCCCCTGGGCGTGCCCTGATGCCTTGTGGAGCCGACATGGCTTCGCCAACCCTAATTCCAAGCCTAGAAAATCATATTCTCCGAGAAAAAAATAGGAGAGAATTTTTCATCGCGTTCTACGAGACAGATCCGCCGCCACCTCCTGTTCTTCCTCGGGAGGGCTGATCTGGAGTCCGTTTGGGGCTCTGGAGAGTGGAATTCGTCGCCATCGTCATCACCAACCCTTCTCCATCAACAACTCCATGATTCTCACCACCAGGAGTGGGTAATTCCTTTGTAGGCCTGTTGGATAGTGATGGGATTGGATGAGATTTATCATGTAATCGAGTTATTTTGATAGGGCTTGCTCCCTAGTATCCACTATGTTCTGAGACTGATGTTGCTCTGACTTTGCTATGCTTAATCTTGTCACTAGAGCCCGAGTGCCATGATTTCAAATCTAAACCTATTATGTTTCCATGAATATGAGAGTGTTTTAGATCCTATCTTGCAAGTTGTATGCACTACTATGTGTTATGATCCACATTCCCCAAGGTGACAATAATTGGGATTCTTTCTCTATGAAAAGGAGTTCATGTATTCACCATGTGTTAATGCTTTGTTCCCGTTCTCTATGAAAAGGAGGCCTTAATATCCCTTAGTTTTCATATGGAGCCCGCTGCCACAGGAGGGTAGGACAAAAGATGTCATGCAAGTTCTTATTATAATCACATATGACTATATACGGAATACATGCCTAAATTATATTGATGAATTGGAGCTAGTTCTATGTCACTCTAGTGTGTAACTATTACATGATGAATGTCATCTAAATCAATCTATCACTGATCCATGGCCTATGCTTTTCGCTTATTGGTTTCCATTAAGTTACTTTCGTAACTATTGTTGTTACAATCAATACAAATATGCTTCTATTACTGATCCTATTGCTTTTATTATTGTGTTATTAAAATTCCAGGTGTGGTTGAATTGATAACTCAACTGGTAAGACCAATAAATATTCTATGGCTCCCCTTGTGCCGAATCAACAAATTTGGGTGAAATACTACCCTCGAAGACTGTTGCGATCCCCTACACTTGTGGGTTATCACATATCATTGGAAAAAATGAATTGCATACGGGATTAACTGATTCCTTGCTATCGTGGTTCAAACCAACAAAGATCTTCGTCGAATATGTGGGAGTCAATATGGGCATCCAGGTCCCGCTTTGATTATTGACCGGAGAGGTGTCTTGGTCATGTATGCATGATTCTCGAACCCATAGGGTCACACACTTAATGTTCGATGACGCTAGAGTAGAATTGGTATATTTGTATTGGTGACTGAAAGTAGTTCAGAGTCCCGGATGGGATCCGGGACATCACGAGGAGCTCCGGAATGGTCCGGAGGTAACTATTCATATATGGAAAGTTGTTTTCGGGGTTCCGAAAAAAGTTTGGTTTTTTCTAGTATTGTACCAGGAAGGTTCCTGAGGGTTTCGGAGGAGTCTGTAAGTCCATGGAGGGTTCCAACATGTCCCTTAGGCCAGCATGGGCTGTAGGGGCGCTCTGGCCTTGTTGGGTCAGGCGCACCAGCCCATACTTGGCCCATGGGCCTGAGGAGGGGAAACCCCAAAGGGCAGGGGCGCCATTTGCCTTGGGAGGCAAGTTTCCACCCCCTGGTCGTCGGCCCCCTCCTTGGAGGAGTAGGGCTGGGAGCCCCCTCACTCATCCCTATATATAATGGAGGAGCTTCAAGGGGAGGAGGCACACCCTTTGTTAGCCGCAACCCCTCCCCGTCTCTCCCATCTCCTCGTCCCGACACCACTTGGCGAAGCACTGCCAGTGCTCCACCACCACGCTGTCGTGCTTGCCGTGATCCCATCTACTTCTCCCCCATTGTCGGTGTCAAATCCGGCATATCTCGTAGTAGGGGTCCTAAGCTAGGCGTCTTGGAGCGATGGTAACACGGACACTGGATTTTACCCAGGTTCGGGCTCTCTCAAGGAGATAATACCCTACGTCCTGCTTTTGATTGTATTCATATGGGGTGTTGTACAGAGTACATATATCTACCACGATATTGTTCTAATGAATATAAGATGATCTAATGACTAGCCTGGCCTCGGTTTATATATGCACCGGAGGCCTAGGGTTTAGAAGAGTCCTCTTCTTGTGCACCAAGTCTTCGGGAGTCTTCCTTATATGCGTCAAGGGCTGCCCAAAGAGGCCCATGAGTGTACCGCCATGGGGGTCCTCGGCCTGATCAACCTAGTAGGGAGACGACGTAGTAAGTACCCCCTAGTCCAGGACACCGTCAGTAGCTCCCTGAACCGGTCTTCAAGTTGGGGACGCTCCTCGGTTCTTCCGAACTGTTCTTCGTCTTCGGTCGTCGGTCTTGAAAACTGGTTCAACAAATCTTCCCATCTCCGATCTTGGGTATCGCCGAGGTGTATCCAAAGAGTTCATACGTTGGGTATCCGAGGAGACCCTTTAAGTTTTCGGCCTTTATCAATGCCTTGTTATTTTTACGCCACACCTCGGGTTCGAAGTGTTTCCCGTGCGGCGGTGTCCTCTCGCGTCCGAGCTGCGACGCCAGACTGCATCCGAGGTATCTTTTGTAGCCGAGCACCAATGTTGGACTGCTTCCGAGCTCCAATGCCGGACTGTATCCGAAGAGTCTTTTTACAGCCGAGCTTCAACGCCGGACTGCATACGAGCTCTTGCGCCGGACTGTATCCGAGCGCCGGACTACATCCGAGGTGTCATAGATTACCTCGGTCTTGAAAAAGTTGAAGGGGTTCAACCGAGCTTAATGCCGGAAATGCCCTCTATGGAGCCAGCCACTTGCATCCGAGCTTTATGCCGGACTCCTTCCGAGGTGGTGCACCACCTCGGCCATGGGCTGATTTTTGTAAATTTAATTCCGATTTGTGCAATGTATTCTTTGCCGAGATATATAGCCAGTAGCCCTCAAGGTGTGTGTCCGTTGAATGTCCGGCATGCACCTAAAGGAAAACATAAAACCGCTGATCCCAGTAGCCCCTGAGACTCAGGTCGATTCACAAAATCGGCCCGAGGATCAACTCCTAGCTCTGCAGCATACTTAGGAATAGAAACGTGGTGTAATATATTAGAGGAAATAGTGATCGGCAAGCAGGCCCTTGAGAGAGGGTCTTGAGAAGTTGCCATAATATATTAGCTTGATGCCGGATAGGTCCAGATGGTACCTATTGTTTTCCGAAGACACGTTTCCCATAGCTCGGTCGAGCCAGACACTGAGCATTTTGAATTTTCTGCATTGAATAGGCAATGCAGCAGACCCCGAGCCACTGGTCGGGTGGCAACACCAGATCAGGGGATCGATGTGCCCCTTTAATATTTGTAAATGATAAGCGCGAAGCCCAGTAGCCCTCGAGACTTTACATCATAAATGCTCGGATCCGCATTGTACAAAACTTTGTCGACCGACCATCGGCTTCAACCTCCTCGGCCAGTGGCCGGGGAGTGTTTGTTCTACTTTATTAAGCCTTTATGAGGGCAAAGATTTATGGCAAATAAGGCAATCCGGCTATACGGTTTAATAAACAAAGGTACGCGAAGAGATATGTTATATTACTATTTAACATAAGAAACATCTTCCAAAGAAAATAGTCCCGCTATCGGTTCCTTTCATTGGGTTGTCATGCTGACCATGATCATGAAACCTCATCTCCGATCAATGTGGGAGGAAAATATTGAGGATTTAGTTGGGGGAAAGTTCCCGAACTCTGTGGTCCATAATGAACCAAAAGTTTCACTTCCATCGTTGCCGACCAATTATATCCTTTAAGATGGCTAGCTTTCGGCTTCACCCAGTCTGAGGTACTAACCCGGATGACCCGATAGTAACAATCACAGAGGTGCTCCCTTTACCGCCTAGCCGAACAATCGGGAACATAGGGGTAAGCACAGGAGCCAGGCAACCCAGCTTGGCCAAAATCTTAAGTCAAATTGATGCATATTTATGGCTTTATTACGATAATTATGGAAGGCAAATTCTCCATTCAGACTGTTTATAACCTGAAGGTGGCCCATCGTCGGCTTCCAACCCTTTGTAGATGCTACACAGGGTATTTCCGTACTAACAATACAACCCTTAGCCGACGTCTCGGTGCCCGGAGGTGGTTGTGCTAGCGGAAACGAGGCAATCAGATATGCAGGCTTTATAACTTTCACTTAGTCATAGGAGTTTAAAGTTCGGGGCCAGTTACTAGCCCCCGAAGAGTGTTCGGCATCAGCCGAGGTCAAACCAGTAACACTTCGGCCAATCTTATGAAAGGCCCATCGTTTAACACGGGGTGACCTCTATCGATCTGTAGTTTGACACAGTCATCGGATCGCTGACCAGTTTACGCTCATTGTGACAGTCAGTTTTTGTCTTTCTCCACTGAGGCGCTTAACCATTCGAGCTGGAAGCACAATCGCAGTGGTTCTCCCTTTGCACACTTAGCCGAACAAAGCGGAACATAGGAGGCAAGCACAGGAGCCGGGCAACCCAACTATTGACCGAAGACACAATTGGAAACCGATGCATACAAAGCAATATCCGAGAATGTTTTGCTGAGGACTCCATGAATTACCTTGGCTTTTGATGGGTGTCAATGTCAAAACCGGCTGATCTCGGGTAGGGGGTCCCGAGCTGTGAGACTTGGATCGATGGTAACAAGAGACGAAGGGGACAAGGTTTTACCCAGGTTCGGGCCCTCCTATGGAGGTAATACCCTACGTCCTGCTTGATTATATTGATGATGTGAGGATTACAGAGTTGATCTACCACGAGGTCGTATGACTAAAACCCTAGATGAGTTCTGTTGTCTTAACACCTAAAACCCTCCAGCTTATATAGACGCCGAGGGTACCTAGGGTTTACACATGGTCGGTTACACATTAGAGGAAAAAACATGCCTATCTACCGTCGACAGCTTGGAGGACACGCCATGGCTCCATGAAACTCTCACCCTGGCGACGGGGCCTTTGATCGCCCAATGCTTATCCAGCGGCCCACATAGTCCGGCCCATGAGAAACAGGTCGGCTATCCGAGGACCCCTGAAACCAGGACTCCCTCAGTAGCCCCCGGACTTGCCTTCAACGCCGAGGTATGTTCGGACAATCTTGTACACTGAAGTCTTTGGCTTGCGAGGCGAGTCCCTACATCCCTTCTCATTCGGTGACCATCCTGTCATCGGCGAAATCCCAAACGTCACGGGTTTGCTGGGTCCACAGTAATAGCGTTCCTCGATCCCCGCGCGTCATGGGGAAACGAGCGGTTCAGTAGCTTTTTACAAAACTACCCCTCCCCAAAAGAGGCTCCGCCCATTTAAACAAACTAAATCACGGCCCAAGCCATATCATCTTCTTCTTCGCCATCGGAAAAAGCCTCCAACGAAAGGTCTCCACCAAAAATGGCAAGCGCCCCCAGCTCCTCCTCGCACCCTTACGGATCCCGCCCCGGGGACTAGACAAGCTCCTCCGTGTCCCTCCTTAGACTACGGAATCTCGAGACCCAAGGGTACCTTTCCTCCTCAGATCTGACAGCTGTCCGCACCAGTTTATCTTCATTCAACGGCGAGGCCCTTGCGCAGAATTTCCCCCATCCACAAAAGGGGGAGCGTGTATGCTTTGTGCCCTTCCTCCTGCGGGGACTTGGGTTTCCCATTCATCCATTCCTGAGAGGGTTACTGGAGTTTTACGGAATCCAGCTCCACCACCTCACCCCAGGGTCTATTCTACACATCTCGGGCTTCGTTGCCCTTTGTGAGATGTTCCTGGGCTGCAAGGCACACTTCGAGTTGTGGAGGAAGTACTTCTGCCTCGTCCCTCGCACCGGAGACAAGACAATTTTTTAGGTCGGTGGAGCCGAAGTATGCCGCATAGCAGGGACGGGATATCCCGTGGGAACGCCGAAGGAGTCCGAAGTATGGACTTCAGAATGGTTTTATATAGAGGATGTCCCTCTATTCGATCCAGCTCGGAGGGGTCTGCCCGAATACTCCGACACCCCTTTGAAGAAAAGGTACAACTGGCGCCCGAAGAGCCTGTCCCAAGAAGACAGTGTTGAGGTGCAGCGCTTAGCAGCCCGCGTGAGGATACTAGCCCATCATAAGCTGACCATGATTGACGTTATGGCCGCCGCCCTCACCCGGTGCGTACAACCTCTTCAACAGAGGATACACCCCTTGTGGCGTTATAACGGGACAAGCGATACTACTCGCTCCCGAAGACTGGGTCCTGCCGATCAAACAGCATTAGCCACCGAACTTGCCGATCTATACAAAGGGGAGCAAGAAGATTTTTTTCGGCGGTCGACAAAGGAGGGATACTCAAGCCACAATCCCATCGAATGGGTAAGCCTTTCTACCCTGTGACCACAGTTCGGATTCTCAATTTGTCCCTTTCTGACCGAAGCCCTTAACTTTATGTGAACAGGAATGGAGGAGCTTTATCGAGACAGTTAACTGTCTGGCCCCTCAGCCCGAGGACTATTCCGATGATGATGATCCGGGCTTCCACGATGACCCGGACCTGTCAATCGAGTTTGAAGACGGGGTTTTCTACCAGGAGGGCCTTGACGGCTCCAAAGTGGCTATCATAGCCAATTACCTTGGATCCTTCCCTTCCCCTACAACAAGCAAGAAGAAGAAGAATTCGTCCCGCAAAAGGCAAGCATCCTCCACTGATCCAAACGCGCCGGCACCTACTCCCAAGCACCGTAGATCCGTGCGACATACATCGGCAGCGGCGGCAGTGCCTGAATTGGAAAGCAACAGGGATCCGACAAATTAGCCGGTCGCGGGGGCGAGCCTGCCTACGAGTTCATCCCAAAGGTATTTCGCTTGACCGTTTTATTTAGTATTATGATTGATAAAGCCTCATAAGAGACCTCTCGTCGAAATATTTAGACAAAGAGCTTGGCCGGCTGCTGCCGAGGATGTCGCCGGGGTGTCCGGCAGGGCTCAAAAGCCCGGGCCTTCCGCTCATGCTGAAACAGCTGCGGAGGTTCCCACGGCCAATCCGGCCCCGGCCGATTCTGGTGACGCCCTATCCGTCACCAAATCCGAGGTTGAGAGCGCTATGCATCATCGGTGGCGACGGGAAGCCCTACGTCATCCGGCCTTCTCCGAACAAGAGTTCGGTGCTCTGCGTACGGCGGATGCGCATCTCGGAGCCGCCTGAGCTGGGTTCGGGGAGGCCATGAAGCTGATATCGTACAGCCTTCAGGTGAGTGATCGGTTATTAAAGTCCGAACATTCGTGTAAACCCAGTAGCCCCCCAGCCTTAAATTGGTCGGCACGACCGAATTAAGGGTCCCTGTCTTGTTTAACTGCTAATGCAGGTGTCCAAGCAACAGTGCGAGAAACTGGCCAAGGAGCTGGAAGCCAGCCGAACACAGGTCGAATCTGTGAAGGCCGAGTTGGAGGAAGTGAAGATCTTTACTCGGGAGGCACATGGTAAGTATATATGTACACCTGATCTTAGAATTTTTCCCGTGCTGACGCAAGGGTACTATATAGCAGCTGAATCAATAGGGCTATTACAAAGAGATTTGGATGTAGCCCGAGAATCTCAGCGATATGCCGAGTCCCAGCAGGAAGCTGGCTGTCGTGTTTTGCAACGACACCTTGAAGAGAAGAACCGCCTCAAGGAGGAGAACAAACAGCAGGCAGAAGAAATTGAGAATTTGAAGAATCAATTGGCCCAGGTCCAAGGAGAGAACCAGAAACTATAGAGAGGCATGTTCGGTAAGTGTGATCCTATGACCCGAATATATTTCCTATGCATGTAGCATAACACGCACGCCGAATCTCATGTATAGGTCTCCTATCTGGGCGACCCGAAGAAGAGTTCGGATCCTACCAGGGAAACCTTCTGAAAGAGCTGTCAGTCCTGCATGAGCGGGCTCAGAAGGCCATGAAGAACATGGTGAAAGCATTGTGGCCCGCCGAGCAACCTCCGGAGGGGATGACCGAACTAGTCGATCGGTTCAAGGGAGCCCGAAGTACGTTCGAGCTGTGGAAGACATCGGCCTGTCGAGAAGGAGCACGAGAGGCGTGGGAGATGATCAAGACCTGCTATACCGGACTTAACCCCAAGTGTATGGCTCAGGTTGGGCCAGTAGGGTCAGATGGACAAGAAGTGCCGCTCCACCTGGTATACGACCAGGTGATGCTTGTCGCCCATCTCTCACAAGAAGATTGCCCCCTAGACACCATAATCGATAATCTCGAGAGGCAGGCAGATGTATGATTATATGTAGCTATGTACTGATAATCGAGGAATTGCTCCGTTCGTGTTTTTAACTTTGTCTTAACCGGCCATCGGCTTCAGCCTCCCGCGCCAAGAGCTTGGGAGTGTTCCTTGAAAATTATCACCCTAGGGGAATGAATTATGTTCGGGGAACCAGGCAATCCGGCCATGTGGTGCGAACAGATAGAAAGCACACAGGGAGATATGTTATATTACTGCTTAGCGTAAGAAACATCTTCCGAAGAAAATAGTAACTCTATCGATACCTTTCTTCAGGGTGCTACGTATATCGTAGGCTGAAGGCCGTATACTTGTTAGTATGCGACTAAGGGCTTTCGTGGCAGAAGAAGCCCGAGTAATGATCATAACGACCATAGTCTTATTAGTTAATTCCGTCGTAGCCGATCAATTGTCTACTTAAGATAGCTAGCTTTTGGCTTCACCCGTCTGAGGTACGTATCCGGATGACCCGGTCGTAACAATCGCAGAGGTGCTCCCTTTACCTTCTAGCCGAACAATCGGAAACGTAGAAGGTAAGCACAGGAGCGAGGCAACCCAGCTAGGAAAATTCTTAATTCGAATTGATGCATATGAAGGCATAAAAAACGACAAGGAAAGTATGCGTACACAATAAGTGTGAATAAATGCTTGTGATATAAAAGCATTGGCTTCGTAAAGAAGCCCGGAGGTGCTGTGTTCGGATTTAACACTTAACGGTAAAGGCCGAAAATCTTAGTACAAGATCGGTTGAGCCGAACATAGTGTTGGGAAGAAGAAGAATTCAAACCTGCCAAAAATCAAGGTGGGAGGGAAAGTAGAACATAAAGAAAAAGAAAAAAGAAAAGGATATAGAAGGGAAAGAGTGTGACGACACTGGTTTATCCGTAGAAGCGCCGAAGACGAGCTGCGTTCCATGGGTTTGGTTCAAGGCGGTTGTTCGACGGGTCTCGAAGACGGTAGGCCCCTCCCGCGAGTACTTCGTCGATTATGAAGGGGCCCTCCCATTTGGGGTTGAGTTTATGCTTCTGCTTCTCCGGAAGACGTAAGATGAGCGCACCCACGTTGTACGCCTTTGCCCTAACCTCCCTACTCTGGTAACGTCGCGCCTGCTGTTGATAAAAAGTGGAGCGAGCCCGAGCTATGTCACGCTCTTCTTCTAGGGCGTCCAGGTCGTCCTGTCGATCTAACTCGGCCTCCCTTTCCTCGTACATGCGCACCCTTGGCGCGTCGTGAATAATATCGCAGGGGAGGACTACTTCTGCCCCATAGACCATGAAGAACGGTGTGTATCCCGTTGTTCTGTTCGGGGTGGTGCGCATGCCCGATAGAACGGAGTCGAGCTCCTCAACCCAATGACAGACGGACTTATGAAGAGACCGGACCAAACGTGGCTTAATGCCGCTCATAATGAGGCCGTTTGCTCGTTCGACTTGTCCATTGGTCTGCGGATGATAAACCGATGCGTAGTCGAGCTTAATGCCCATGTTTGCGCACCAGTCCTTGACCTCCTGGGCCATGAAATTGGATCCATTGTCCGTTATTATACTATGCGGAATGCCATACGGTGTACCACATCGGATATAAAGTCGATTACTGGTCCGGACTTGGCTGATTTGATAGGTTTTGCCTCTATCCATTTGGTGAACTTGTCCACCATGACCAGTAGGTATTTGTTCTTCTTGGTCCCCCCTTTAAGTGGTCCGACCATATCCAGCCCCCAAACCGCAAAGGGCCAGGTGATCGGAATAGTCCGACGAGCTATTGGGGGCATGTGACTTTTATTTGCGAAAAGTTGACACCCCACGTAGTGTTTGACAAGCGACTGGGCGTCCGTCCGAGCTGTGGGCCAGAAAAATTTAGCCCTAAATGCCTTGCCAACTAAGGCTCTCGCTGCGGCGTGATGACCGCCCATCCCTGCGTGGACTTCGGTTAAGAGCTGCCGACCTTCTTCCTCAGATATGCACCGCTGTAGTATTCCGGTGGTGCTTTTCTTGTATAGCTCGCCCTCGTGTACTTTGTAGGCTTTGGATCGCCGAACTATGCGCCGCGCCTTCGTCTAATCGTCGGGGAGTTCTTTGCGAAGAAGGTAGGCGAGGAAGGGCTCGGTCCATGGCGCGATTACTGCCATGACTTCGTGAGCCGAAGGCGTTTCGTCCATTACGGAGCCGCCAAAGATTTGATCGTCCGGTTCATTTATAGGGGGAACAACCTCGTCCGCACTAGTTGGATCGGTTCCCTTATCATCGTCCTGCCAGGCTATGGAAGGCTTAAAGAGCCGTTCTAGGAAAGTGTTTTTTGGGACAGGGTCATGTTTGGCCCCCAGGCGAGCCAATATGTCGGCGGCTTGGTTGTTGTCTCTAGCGACGTGGTGAAATTCCAGCCCCTCGAACCGTGCGGATATCTTGAGGACCGCGTTTCTATATGCCGCCATCTTCGGGTTTTTGGCGTCGAATTCGCCGTTGATTTGGGAGATGGCCAAGTTGGAGTCTCCCCGTACCTCCAGCCGGCGTATGCCCATTGACGCTGCCATCCGAAGACCGTGCAACAGTGCTTCGTATTCGGCTGCATTGTTGGAATCGGCATACATGATCTGCAACACGTATCAGATGTTGTCGCCTGTGGGGGATGTGAGGATAACCCCAGCCCCCAGTCCGGCCAAAGTTTTAGAACCATCGAAGTACATTCTCCAGTGGGAGTATGTACTGTATTCCCTTGGGAGTTTGGTCTCTATCCATTCGGCTAGAAAATCTGCCAACACTTGGGACTTAATAGCTCGTCTTGGCTTGTAAGCGATTTCAAAGGGAAGGAGCTCGATAGCCCATTTAGCTATTCGGCCGGTGGCGTCCCTGTTGTTGATTATATCGTTCAGGGGCACTTCGGATGCCACCCTGACCGAGCACTCTTGAAAATAGTGCCTAAGTTTCCGCGATGCCATAAACACTATATATGCTATCTTCTGGTAGTGCGGGTATCTGGACTTGCATTGCGTTAGTACTTCTGACACGTAATATACCGGCTTCTGTATCCGGAATTTGTGTCCCTCCTCCTCTCGTTCGACGACGAGCACTACGCTAACGACTTGATTGGTGGCTGATCTGTATAATAACATGGGCTCACCTACGCCTGGTGCTGTGAGTATGGGGTTACTTGCCAGGAGTGTCTTAATTTCATCTAACGCAGCCTTTGCTTCATCGGTCCACTCGAAATTGTTGGTCCATTTCAGCAGTCTATAGAGCGGTAAAGCCTTTTCCCCGAGGCGGTAGATAAAGCGGCTTAATGCCGCCACGCAGCCAGCCAGCCTCTGGACGTGCTTTAGCTCTGTTGGAATTGCGAGTTCTGATAGGGCGCGGATATTAGCCGGATTCGCTTCAATTCCTCTATGGGAGACGATGAATCCGAGCAATTTACTAGCGGGAACTCCAAATACGCATTTCTCTGGATTGAGTCATATATCGTACTCGCGTAAGCTGGCAAAGGTTTGCCTTAGGTCATGGATCAAATGGCTGACGTGTTTGGTTTTGATGACCACATCGTCCACGTATGCCTCGACTGTTTTACCGACTTGTTTTGCGAGACAAGTCTAGATCATGCGCTGGTATGTAGCCCCAACGTTTTTAGCCCGAAGGGCATAGTGTTGAAGCAGAATGGCCCATAAGGGGTGATGAATGTTGTTGCCGCTTGATCGGATTCCTTCATTTTAATCTGATGGTATCCGGAGTAAGCGTCGAGGAAGCACAAGGAGTCGTGTCCGGCTGTGGCATCAATAATCTGGTCTATGCGTGGTAGTGGGAAAGGGTCCTTGGGGCAGGCCTTGTTGAGGTCTTTAAAGTCGACGCACAGCCGCCAGGATTTATCTTTCTTTGGTACCATAACCAGGTTTGCCAACCATTCGGGGTGCTTAATATCCCGAATGAATCCGGCCTCTAGCAGTTTAGCTAGTTCTTCACCCATAGCTTGTCGTTTGGGTTCGGAGAAGCGGTGCAGAGTCTGCTTGACAGGCTTAAAGCCTGCGATGATGTTCAGACTATGTTCTGCCAGCCATCGAGGGATTCCGGGCATATCAGAGGGGTGCCAGGCAAAAATGTCCCAGTTGTCTCGTAAGAATTCTCGCAGCGCTTCGTCCACTATGGGGTCGAGCTGAGCCCCGATGGATGCTGTCTTGTTGGGGTCCGTCGGGTGCACCTGAAATTTAACGATCTCCTTTGCCGGCTTAAAGGACGTGGATTTGGGCCTTTTACTGAGAATCACGTCGTCCCTGTCTACTGTTGACCGAAGTGCGGTCAGCTCTTCTGCGGCAAAGGTCTCAGCTAGAGCCTCGAGGGCAAGCGCTGCTGTTTTGTTTTCGGCCCGAAGGGCTATGTTCGGATCACTAGTGGTTGTAATAACCCCGTTTGGTCTCGGCATCTTAAGTTTCATATACCCGTAATGTGGTATGGCCTGGAATTTTGTAAAGGCGTCACGTCCCAACAGGGCGTGATAGCCGCTGGGGAAGGGCACGATATGGAAGAGGAGTTCTTCGGATCGGTAGTTTTCGGGCGTGCCGAACACTACGTCCAGGACGATGCGTCCTGAACAGCGCGCCTCTTTCCCCGGGATGATTCCCCGGAAAGTTGTGTTGCTATGTTCGATACGAGATCGGTCGAACTGTATTTTTTCTAGGGTATCTTCGTAGATCAGGTTTAAACCACTGCCGCCGTCCATTAGCACCTTGTGCAATCTGAAGCCATCGATGATGGGGTTCAAGACTAGTGCGGCCGGTGAATGACCGGGAATAATGGCAGGTCGGTCAGTATCTCCGAAGGTAATGGGTATGTCTGCCCATGCACTTGTTGCTGCCACATGATATATCTGTCCGAGTTCTTTAAGAGCACTTCCTTCTGTTCCTTGAGGGGAACGTCTCGTAGATCGTCAGGACTTCGGCGTTGTAATCTGGTGGCGATGTAGAGCGCGTGTTCGGTGGTGGTGCCTCAAGAATGGCTTCACCACTTTTGGCGATCTGCCCGACGACCCAGCAAGCTCTAAGGTTGTGAGTCGGAGCTGTGTTCAGCAATACGGAGTGTATAGGGCAAGGTTTATCCAATAGTCCATCAAGGATGGTACTGTCCCCTGAAAGGGGCCTGTTTCTCTTTTTGGTGGGCTCGAATTTGGCTGGCTGCTTCAGAGGTATCCTCTTTTTCCGATCTCCTCCAGGGTATTCGGCAAAGGTTGGTTCCGAAAACAGCCACTCGGCTTGCCAAGCGCTTTCCATGGCACGGTACTTTTGTACCAAAACTGACAGCTCGGCAAAATCACGAATGTGCCGTCGCGCCAGGGCATTGAGAATCCCTTCGTCATGGCAGTTACGATTGAAGGTTGCCATTATCTCTTGATCACTGAGGCCCCGTACTTTGTTTCTAGCGAGGAGGAGTCTGGCCCAGTAATGATGAACCGACTCTCCTGGCAACTGCTTAATGTTTCGTAAGTCCGAAGACTTGGGGTCTCCTGCGATGCTTGAGTGATCAGCGTGGGAGGTGGGTGGGGAAAGATTTGACTCCACGCCACGGTGGGAGTTTGGAGTTACGGACTCTGAACTGTATGATAGATCAGGGACCAATTCCGGTCTGTCTCCGGAGCGAACTCCAGAGTCCGAGTTGCAAGCGGGGTCTCGGTGATCGGAGATTGGAGTATACACCATTTTTAATCCCGGTCGCTGGGAGGACGAGCCCCCAGCCGGACACTCGACGGTGGCGACAAGGTGGGTGACCGTGGGGAGGCGAATCTCCCTGTTGTCGGGTTTAAGCCCGAGCCGGTTATAGACCCGGATCTGATCATCGACCATACGCATAGTCTCCATCCGATCAAACAATTCATTGAGAAACGAGGCGATGGTAGGATGCGTGTCGCTGAGGCGAGTGGGGTCGGTATGCGGTGTCGCAGTTCCGGAGTCGCGCGAGAGCGGTCCTGGGTTCTGTTCAACCATGGTGGATCCGGTCACGACGACCGGATCGAGCGGTCCAGACGGTCCGGGGATAACAGCTTCATCACCCGAAGCGGGGCCCGATGTCCTCGGCGTCAAGGCGTCGGGATCTGTGGGCTCCTCCGTAGGAGTCAAGGGTTCTACCAAGACGAGTTCTCCCCGTGAACCAGCGACGAACTCTAGGGTTCCGAACTTGATTCCTTGATTGGGGGAAAAGTTTCCGATCTGGCATGGATGGCCAATCGGGTAAGCGCGCGACGAGATGTCGCCGCTCGTGAGGATCTGATCCGGGGCGAGGGTCCCCTGGGTGCAGATCTCGCTGCTTGTGACAAGGCAAGCCATCGATTCCTTCCGGCGATCACAGCGGAACTCTCAATGAAAGCACCAATGTCGGTGTCAAAACCGGCGGATCTCGGGTAGGGGGTCCCGAGCTGTGAGACTTGGATCGATGGTAACAAGAGTCGAAGGGGACAAGGTTTTACCCAAGTTCGGGCCCTCCTATTGAGGTAATACCCTACGTCCTGCTTGATTATATTGATGATGTGAGGATTACAGAGTTGATCTTCCACGAGATCGTATGACTAAAACCCTAGATGAGTTCTGTTGTCTTAACACCTAAAACCATCCGGCTTATATAGACGCCGAGGGTACCTAGGGTTTACACATGGTCGGTTACACATTAGAGGAAAAACATGCCTATCTACCATCGACAGCTTGGAGGACACGCCATGGCTCCATGAAACTCTCACGCTGGCGACGGGGCCATTGATCGCCCAATGCTTATCCAGCGGCCCACATAGTCCGGCCCATGAGAAACAGGTCGGCTATCCGAGGACCCCTGAAACCAGGACTCCCTCAATGGGGTCAGCTCTAGTTGCAGCCCCATGTTGATATTGCCAAAAAGGTGTCTGGCGTTGCACTGCGAGACTTATGGTTTTGACAACGCTGAGATGCAGCTCGGCAGGAAAGATGCCGAACTACGTGTCGGAAAATATTTCCCGAGCAAAACCATCACGCAGAACACCTCGATCAAGAGGATGTCCCGCCTCCTAAAAGAAAAACATACAAGTAGATTAAAGGTGCCATAAACTCGGAAAACTAAAAAATACTTTAGTAAAAACATTACATTCGAACTAAATCAAGTTCTTTGGTGCCAATCCGAAAATTGGTCTTAAAGTATTTTGTGCTTCTGTCGTGCTTTAACATGACACATCCGATCTCTAAATTGCAACTAGGTCAGCCGACGGTTTCAACCTCCTTATCCCGAAGGCGGAGTGCTTTTCCGAGGCCAGTTTAGCGAACTAAACTCGAGCGGCTTTAGAGAGAAACCAGGCTATCCGGCTATTGACCATACACTCGAGTCGAAAAAGAAGTGGTAGAAAAAGACTTTGCAACGACCAAGAAGAAAACACATTTATTATAAAATGGCTCATATTAATTTAAGAGCCCCCAAGTGACTTGGGTAAAAGAATTTTATGTATAATGATTGTATGTACCGAAGTACTTATATAATATCTGTGTTCGCCCGAACTTTGAACCCGTCTTAACCGACCGTCGGCTTCTCCCTCTTCGGCCAAGGGCCGAAGAGTGTTATCTACTCCGCCTACCGAGAATATCGGCGGTGTTTCGGATAACCAGGCAATCAGGCCATGAGGCTGTAACAGACAAAGCGCGCCCAGGGAACTTATGCTATATTACTTATGTAAAGTAAGAAGCATCTTCAAAGAAAATAGTGCCCCCAATGGTACCTTTCTTTGGTCGCTCATGATTACTATGAGACTTGTGCAATAGATTTGTGTACGCGTGAGTTCTGTCGTGTACCGACAATAGTTGAAAACAATAAGAGCGCTAGCTTTTGGCTTCACCCGTCTGAGGTACGAGTTCGGATGACCCGATCGTAACAATCGCAGAGGTGCTCCCTTTACTCCCTAGCCGAACAATCGGGAACGTAGGGGTAAGCACAGGAGCCAGGCAACCCAGCTTTGCGGAACACTTAAGTCAACATGATGCATATTTTGGCATAATACACAAGCAAGGAAAGAAGTTGTACAATAATAATCACATGCAAAAAGAAAAGGTCTCGTAAAGGAAGCCCCCAAGTAAACGAGGTATTTGAATTTGTTTGTAACAAACAAAGTTTTGACAAAGAAAGTTTTTCACAAACAACTTTTTGTCAAAAAAGTATAACGCTTGGTCGAACCGAACAAAATTAGAAAGCTGGAAATATTTTAACATGAAAGCGACTTAGCTGGTTAATGTGCTCGGTGTCGATGACGCGATCCGGGCTTGTGGCAGGACGAGGACGCCCATCGAACTTTTGACAGATCCGATATGGTGCATAGTCTTTGGCATGACAGAGGTCCCAGCCCCCAAGCCCGAGATGACCGAGCGAGGAGCTCGCCATTCCGAAGTAGTGTCACGGCTCGGCCGATGTGGCGATGCGAAGCCCCTGGTCCAGCCGAGGTGGTGGAGTAGGTCGGCAAGGTGACGCCGGGGTGACCGCGTGATGGCAGTCGAAGTCGATTTCCTGCACTCATAAAATAGTGCAAGCCAAAAGTAATAACAAGGAAAGATAATAATATATTTTAAAAAAATTCTTCTACTTAGTTAATTTAAGTGAAGCAAATAAGTAAAGGAATATGGCCTGGGCGCCGAGGTGCCTGAACGAAGAGTTCGGCTTGACGAAGTGCCGACGCTGCACGGTCGATGTGGCGAGATGAAGTCCTCGGTCCAGTTAACATGGCGAAGCTGTGATCGGCGGACACCGAAGTCTCATGCAGGTCGGGTGGTGACGCCGAAGTCTCATGCCAGCCGAGGTGTTGAAGCAGGTTGGCTGGTGACGCCGAAGTCTCACGCCATCCGAGGTGTTGAAGCAGGTCGGTTGGTGACGCCGAATTCTCATGCCAGTCGAGGTGTCGAAGCTGGTCGGCTGGTGACGCCAAAGTCTCCGGAGCGGGTTGATGAGGAGATGACGAAGCCCCCAGTCTAGCCAAGATGACGGAGCAGATCGATAAGGTGATGCTAGAGTCCCATGCCAGCCGACGTGTCAAAGCAGGTCGGCGTGGTGGATGTCAGCTTGAAAAAGTAACGGCGCAACGATGTCGACGCAGGTCGGAATTTGTGACGAGGTCAATGCTGGCTTGATGAAGCAACGGAGCGCCCGACCCGTACAACTCACGGATGACGAGGTTCGCTTGATTATTATTCGGCCCTCGCGATGCCGAACTCTTGGTCGGAAAACCGAGATGATGAGAAAATTTCCTTCAAAAAGGACGTCTGACAACCCGTTCATGAAAAAGATGAACTCGGGTTGGATTCGTTTTCGCGCAGAAAACAGATCGGAAAAATTGATGCACTCATCGGACGTTTCCCGGAGTTTGAACGGTCAGATTGAGCTAAAATTTTGAGGGGTGAATGGTATAGGAATTCCGCAGCCGATGAACGGTGGGATCTTCCAAACGATGTCCGAGCTGGAAGCTGGACACCTCGCCCTAAACTCATCCCGATTCCCGTCCAGATTCGACACGGCTCCGGTATTTCATAGATCGTCGAAGATTCCTCCATCGGAATACGACGAAATTTTACGGGGTCATTATAGACTCAATTACGCACAGTTCCACCAAAGCAGTAGTCAAGGCGACGCTCGAGGAAGCGGGGACGACGAACACGAGTCGCTGTCCAGAAAAACTGCACGGTTGCTTGAGGACGATGTCAACATCGAGCCCCCGAGCTCCATGGATGATTTCTCGTGATCTTGATAGAGATCGGAGATGATGACGATGAAAGTATCCATCTGATCTTGACGATCTGGCATGGAGCGCAGTCCTCGGTCCAGCCGAGGTGACCAGTCGAGCCGGCGACGAAGATGCCGACATCGATAACAAAGCTCGGTTCCAACGCGTAGATCGCGCCGGAGACGATCTGAATTCCCATCGCACCGCGGCGACTGCCAGCAGGCTCTCAATGAAAGCACCAATGTCAGTGTCAAATCCGGCATATCTCGTAGTAGGGGTCCTAAGCTAGGCGTCTTGGAGCGATGGTAACACGGACACAGGATTTTACCCAGGTTCGGGCTCTCTCAAGGAGATAATACCCTACGTCCTGCTTTTGATTGTATTCATATGGGATGTTGTACAGAGTACATATATCTACCACGAGATTGTTCTAATGAATATAAGATGATCTAATGACTAGCTTGGCCTCTGTCTATATATGCACCGGAGGCCTATGGTTTAGAAGTGTCCTCGTCTTGTGCACCAAGTCTTCGGGAGTCTTCCTTGTATGCGTCATGGGCTGCCCGAAGTGGCCCATGAGTGTACCGCCATGGGGGTCCTCGGCCTGATCAGCCTAGTCGGGAGACGACGTAGTAAGTATCCCCTAGTCCAGGACACCGTCACCCATCGCTTGCTAGATCAAGGAGGAGGAGACGTCACCGAGCTGCACTATGCATAACTCGGAGGTGTTGTTCGTTCGGTGCTAGATTGGTTTGGATCGTGATTGGATCGCTAAGAGTACGGCTATATCAACCATGTTATATACGCTTCCACTTTCGATCTACAAGGGTACATAGACACACTCTCCCCCTCATTGTTATGCATCTCCTAGATAGATCTTGGGTGTTTCATAGGATTTTTTTATTTTCATGCAATGTTCCCCTTCAGTGGCATCAGAGCTAGGTCTATGCATAGATGATATGCACGAGTAGAACACAACGAACTTGTGGGTGTTGATTTTCATATTGCTTGCCTCTAAATGTTATTTTGGATCGGCGGTACTTTGGGATGAAGCAGCCCGGACAAATGTTACTTGTCCTTGCACAAGACACCTGTTCCACTAACTGACATGCAACTTGTATTGCATAAAAGTGGTTGGCTGGTGTCTGTCTCTCCCACTTTAGTTGAATCTGATTTGACAATAGCAGTCCTTGTATAATGTTAAAAGGAAACTTGAATATCAGTGTTGTGGCTTTGCGTAGGTAAGAACGGTTCTTGCATGTTGCCCATAGCAGCCACGTAAATTTTCTAACAACAAAGTAGAGGATGTCTAATTTGTTTTTGCAGGGCATGTTGTGATGTAATATGGCCAAGACGTGATTTGATATATGTGGATGTATGAGATGATCATGTTTTATAATAGTTCACGACTTGCATGTCGATGAGTGCAGCAATCGGAAGAAGACATAGGGTTGCCTTTAATTTATTATATGACCTGCGTGTCAATCATTAAACGCCATGTAACTGCTTTGCTTTGTCGCTATGAGTCAGCAATAGTCATAGAAGCAATAGTTGGTGGATACAACCACATGATGGCATGATGATGGAGATCATGGTGTCATGCCGGTGATGATGGAGATTGTGGCGATGCTTTGGAGATGGAGATCAAAAGCACAAGATGATAATGGCCATATCATATCACATATTGATTACATGTGATGTTTATCTTTATGCATCTTATTTTGCTTAGGACGATGGCAACATTATAAGATGATCCCTTCACTTAATTTCAAGATAAAAGGTGTTCTCCCTAAGTACACACCATTGCGAAAGTTCATCGTTTCGAAGCACCTCCTGATGATCGGGTGTGATAGACTCTTCGTTCGCATACAATGGGTGTAAGCCAGTTTTACACAGGCAAAATACTTATGCTAAACTTGACGAGCCTAGCATGTACAGACATTTTGAGCGTGTCATTCTTTATGGCTTAGAACCGAGGCTTCAAAGACGTTTTGAGCACCATAGAGCATATGAGATGTTCCAGGAGCTGCAATTGGTATTTCTGGCTCATGCCCGGGTTGAAAGGTGCGACACCTCCAACAAGTTCTTCGGCTGTAAGATGGAGAACAGCTCCGCCAGTGAGCACGTACTCAAAATGTCTGGGTACTACAATCGCTTGAATTAGTTGGGAGTTAATCTTCTAGATGAAATAGTGATTGACAGAGTTCTCCAGCCACTGCCACAAGCTACAAGAGCTTCGTGATGAGCAATAACGTTCAAGGGATGGAGAGGATGATCCTGTCGGCGTTCTGGGAACGGGGGTACCCAGACCCGCCTGCCTGCGGTCCAGGGCATGGCCCACTTAGCACAACCAGACGCAACCCCCCTCGAGACAAGGCCCTCGCAAGGCCCCTAGGCTCGCGAGGGGGAGCAACACTAGGACCGGCAAGCGAAGGGCCTCCCCAGGACCCCTCCGGAGCGGCGGAGATCTCTATGCAGGGCCCGGCCTCAGGAGTCAAAGATGACGCAAGGAAGGACAGGCGGGTGCCAGCGCGCCAGGCGGAGCAGTTTCCCCTTCGGTGCAAAGGGGGCAAGGACGCACGCGGGTTCCCAAAGCACCCCCCAAAGGTTTCCATTCCGGTGCAACAAGACCACGACCACGAGCCCCGCAGGACGGATGTCATCGCCGAGCCCACCTCTGCATCACCGGCAGCTACTTTGCAGGCGAAGACAGCCTTTGGATAGGGCGGGGTGTACTCCTGTCCCCCTTCAAATTTGGCCGTTGTGGGATCCCTTCCCGCCATTGCAATAAGGGAAGAGGACCCGGGCCTCCGATATATATAGAGGCTAGGCTGCTCCGTAGAGAGAGGGAGACGAGTCGGTCCACACAATCCACCGCAAAGCTAGCAGAGAGCCAAGAACACCTCAGGAGCGCCCTCACGAGGCTCCTCAACCTTGTACTAGTTCATCCACCGCACCTCCATGAGAGGCAATCCACCAAAGCAGGAGTAGGGTATTACGCTTCGAAGCGGCCCAAACCTGGATAAACCACCGTGTTCATCTTCTTCCTCGTCATCGTGCGAGTTTGTCATCTTAGCCATCGAGTAGTGAGCTTGGTAGGGCGAGGCTGCGGGGAAAACCTTCGCACACGCCCCTGTGTTCGAACCTTGAGGGTTTTGCGGAGCCCGAAATCCGACATTTGGCGTGCCAGGTAGGGGGCGTGTCGGAGCTTCCCCGCTCGCGGGACAGCCGAGCCCCGGTTTAGCAACTCCACGGCGGACGAGATCCCCGACGCCAGCCGGCCCCTGGCACGCGATGGCGCCGGGATGCGCAGGGCCGGCCCCGTGGTCGCCTGCATCCTCGGTGGGTCACAGGCGCCGCCCTCCGGCCGCCAAGTCAAGCGGTTCCTACGCCACGTAGGAGTGGTTCGGCCGCGGCCCGAGCCCACGCCGCACCGCGCGTGGCCGGAGACCGACATCACCTTCGGCCCCGACGACCACCCCAAGACGACGGCGGCCGCTGGAACGCTCCCCATGTTGTGCACGCCAACCATACGCGGCGTGGCCGTCTCCAGGACCCTCATAGACGGTGGCACCGTCCTCAACGTCAACTCCGTGGAGGCCTTCGACACATTGCAGCTACCCGTGACCAACTCGCGCCTTCAAGGCCCTTCTCTGGGGTGGTCGGCGGATCCGTCGCCCCCGTGGGGCGGGTGCGCCTCCCCGTCACCTTCGGCACCCGCTCCAACTTCCGCACCGAGCAGGTCGACTTCGATGTCGCCCACATCCACCTCCCGTACAACGCGATACTTGGCTACCCCGCCCTCGCCCAGTTCATGGTGGCAACGCACCCGGGCTACAACATCATCAAGATGCCCGGGAGCGGCGGCATCCTCACCGTCATGGGGGATGTCAAGGACGCGTCCCACGTGCTCAAGCTCTCCTACAAAGCGGCGTCCGCGGCGCGCACCAGTGCCGGGGACACCGCGCAGGCCACGGAGGACCCTGGGGGTATCCTCGCCGTTGCGCCGGTGAAGAAGAGGCAGCTGTTCTCCCAGAGTAGGGCAGAGACGAAGCACGTGCCGGTGGACGAAGGAAACCCTGGCCCTACCTTCACCATCGGCGCCGACTTGCCTGAGGATCAGGAGGAGGCATTGGTGGCCTTCCTCCGTGTGAACAAGGACGCGTTCGCATGGAGCGCCTCCGACTTGGTGGGGGTCCCAAGGGACATGATCGAGCACCACCTCATGGTGTGCCCGAACACACGCCCGGTAAAGCAAAAAAGCAAGGAGGCATGCTCAGGAGAAGCAGGCGTTCATCGCCCAGGAGGTCGGCAAGCTGAAGGAGGCCGGGGTCATCCGGGAGGTGCGTTACCCCGGAATGGGTGGCCAACCCGGTGGTCGTCCCGAAGAAAGGCGGGAAGGAGCGTATGTGCGTCGACTTCACGAGTCTCAACAAAGCTTGCCCCCAAGATCCATTCCCGCTGCCGCGCATCAATCAGATCGTGGACTCCACCGCGGAGTGCGACCTCCTATGCTTCCTGGATGTAACACTATGGTTTTCGCTCCCTGTTTTTTTCCTTCGCGGGATTTGACTCCCGTCTTTTTTCTCGGTGTTGTCGGATTTCTCTAGCTCTTGGGTATATGAAGATGGTCATTCGGCCTTGCCTTCCTATCCAACCAGAGATTCTTTCTAGTCCAACCTTGCCACCCAAGATCTTTGGCTCAGGGTTTTGCTGTCGAAACCCTACCTTCCGAGCTACCGGAAGAGAAACCCTAATCCTTCCAGTTGCAAAGGAACCTCAATTTCCTTTGATCTTCTGTCTCCCAAACTTTTTCCAGAGATCATTCTTCATCTATAAACCCTGGATATGCAAAAATATTGCCAAGTCATTTGCAATATTTTTCATTTATAATTAATTCCTTTTTCTGCCAGTTAAAGGAATTAAATCCAGGAAAATATCTATCCATCTCCAAAGTTCATGAAAACTTGTGGAGATATTCTTTGTGACCATATTGAGCTCCCATAAAAATATTGGCCATAATTAAATAAGGAAAATTGTCTTTTCCTATTTAATGCCAATATTACATTTTGGGCCCTTTCTAAAGGAACTACCATTTTGGTAGCCAAGAAATATCCCAAATAATATGTGGAGCTTCTCCTATCCATATCTTCACCATTTCCATCAAGACCCCAAGTTCCATAGTTCAAGTTTTGAGCACAACATCAATTTGCAAATTCTGTCCAGTTGGGCAAATTGCAAAGGAAGTGCATTATTCCTTGACCTATTTGAGCTGAAATTTTTCATGGTGATTAACATTGATAAATCACCCA
Organism: Elymus sibiricus; assembly: GCA_039707655.1. Classification (NCBI taxonomy): domain Eukaryota; kingdom Viridiplantae; phylum Streptophyta; class Magnoliopsida; order Poales; family Poaceae; genus Elymus; species Elymus sibiricus. Next base: position 315,364,844 of record CM077673.1, read on the forward strand.
TGGAAACCAAACATCAGCTCAATTCATCTATCCATTTTTCCCCAGCAATTTTCCTAAGTTTTTGTCCATTTGAAAGCTCTGTGAAGGAAGTACCATTTTGGTGTACCCAAATGGTATGAAACTTTTACAGTGGCTTCATATGCTCAAATAACCTCCCTCTGCCAAATTTCAGCCCAATCCAATTAGCCATTCTTCCCCAGCATCCTCATTTCCATTTCTGACCAGTGTGCAAGTTTGCAAAGGAGGTGCCATCTAGAGCAATCCATTGGTGCTGAATTTTGGTAAGGATGGTCACCCTAGTGAGTGATCACTCATTGCCAAAAAAAAACAGGCCGAGGTGAGCGCTGTGGTGGTCACACCACATAACAAGCACCTTCTGTCCAGAAGCTGTTCAGGATCCTCTCGATCAACTCAGACCTCTCCTAGCCTCTCCAGAACCATATCTTATCTATTTGAGCAGCGAGGAACGTGCTGGACAAGCTTAGACAGGCAGGCGCGTGCCAGAGCAGTCAGTGCACGCGGTGACCGCGTGAACAGCTGACAGAAGCTGTGCTCTACGCGGTCGTCGCATCGGCTAGCTCGCTCCGGCCAGCTTCGGCTCGTCCAAGAGTGTCCTACGGCTCCCCTGCATCCACGCCGACCCCCTCCAGCAGCTTCCCCCTCCTCTTTCTTCCTCTCCATGCCGCAGCAACTCCGGCAAACTGTGCGTCCGTGACGCCGTCGTTTTCCTCTCTGTCTTCTTCCCCCTCAAGCCCTCTCGAGCGCTCTCGAGGCCTCTCCACCCCTCTGCGAAGTCTCCCGACGCCGCAAACTGCGGGCCATGTCGCTCCGGAGCTCCAGTGCAATGATGGGAATGCCACGGCGGCCGTCCCTATCCACCCGCTCGGCCGGCAATAAAAGCCACGGTCGAGCCCCTCCCCGAGCATCCCCAGCATCCGTTGCCTCCTTCCCTCCCTTGTAGCTCTCCTCTGGACCAGGCAAATGAGCTCGAGGAGCCCCATTTCTTCTCTCTGGCCGAAGCTCCGCCGGCAGCCACCGCTCAAATTTGAGCTAACCAGAGCCCCACCTCCCCTCCTCTCCCATCCAGTGAAACCACCAGAGCACTTCGAGCCTTCCCCTATCCTCGTTCCATCCCTGGGTCGTTCGTGGCCTCGCCTCCGAATCCGGCCGGAGGCCTCACCCGCGGGAGCCTTCGCCGTTGCCGTTCAGATCCTTGTCGCCGCCCATGTTCTAGCAAGACGGAAGCGGCGTCCTCTCCTGAGCACGCCGGTGGCCGGGGCACCTCGGGGGATGGCCGGAGCCGCCGGGGCCAGCGCCGGCACCGCGCAGCCTCGCCTCTGCCTTCTCTGTCGCAGAAGGGAAGAAGAGGAGCGGGGAGGAAGAGAGAGAGAGTCAACGCGGGCCCCGCCCGTCAGTGGCCTAGCAGTGGGCCCGCCTGCTTAAGTGGACGCGTAAAGTCCAAATTACGCTTTCCCACACGGGAAACGTATTCCAGGCGTGTCCGTTTTCTCCTCTGGAAAACGTTTCAACCATAAATACGCTTTCTACCCTGCTAGGCGTATTTTTGGCCGAGGCGCCACCAAACTTCCAGCCAGGGACCCGTATGTAAGCATCTTAATTACAGAAAGGTCCTTCTACTTCAACCCCTCGTAACTTTTCACTCGCAACTTCGATTCAGGTGAAACCAACGCTCACGTCTTCAGTACTTTGAGCCCGTTCCGATGGTATCATTTTCATAATGTTTTCACACTGTGAAAATGACCATTTTTCCCTTGCCCTTCTATCAGCCCCCCTCCGAGAGAGAACGGTTTCCGGCGATCCTTTCCGCGGACTCTCCGCACTTCTCCCGGAGCATTCTTCGACCCCAGGCAAGCCGATCATCTGATATATGCCCTAAAGCATTGCTCTGTGTTATTCTTGCATGTTTAATTAATGATTATGCCTGTAATAGAAATAATTAAGCTTCTGCTAGATTGCACTTACAGTTTACATTACTTACATAGTCTTGATGACCCACAAGTATAGGGGATCTATCGTAGTCCTTTCGATAAGTAAGAGTGTCGAACCCAACGAGGAGCAGAAGGAAATGACAAGCGGTTTTCAGTAAGGAAATGATAAGTTTTCACATGATTACTTATAACAAGACTTATCCCATGTCCTCAGGAACAAACGTAACTACTCACAAAGCATATTAATGTTCATAATCAGAGGAGTATTAATTGTCATTAAGGATCTGAACATATGATCTTCCACCAAGTAAACCAACTAGCATCAACTACAAGGAGTAATCAACACTACTAGCAACCCACAGGTACCAATCTAAGGTTTTGAGACAAAGATCGGATACAAGAGATGAACTAGGGTTTGGAGAGGAGATGGTGTTGATGAAGATGTTGATGGAGATTGACCCCCTCTCGATGAGAGGATCGTTGGTGATGACGATGGCTTCGATTTCCCCCTCCGGGAGCGAAGTTTCCCCAGCAGAACAGCTTCGCCGGAGCCCTAGATTGGTTCTGCCCAGGTTCCACCTCGAGACGGCGGCGCTTCATCCCGAAAGCTCCCTTCTAATTTTTTCCAGGTCAAAACCCTCCATATAGCAGAAGATGGGCACCGGAGACCTGCCAGGGGGCCCACAAGCCACTAGGGCGCGCCCTGGGGGGTAGGGCGCGCCCTCCAGGCTTATGGCTGCCTGGTGGGTCCCCTCTGGTATTTTCTTCGCCCAGTATTTTTTATATATTCCAAAATAATTCTCCGTAAATTTTCACGACTTTTGGAGTTGTGCAGAATAGGTATCTCAGATTTGCTCCTTTTCCAGTCCAGAATTCCAGCTGCCGGCATTCTCCCTCTTCATGTAAACCTTGTAAAATAAGAGAGAAAAGGCATAAGTATTGCACCATAATGTGTATTAACAGCCCATAATGCAATAAATATCGATGTAAAAGCATGATGTAAAATGGACGTATCAACTCCCCCAAGCTTAGACCTCGCTTGTCCTCAAGCGAAAGCCGAAATCGATGAATATGCCCACATGTTTAGAGATAGAGGTGTCGATAAAATAAAATACGGACATGAGGGCATCATGATCATCTTTAGAACAGCAACTTATATTGACATATAATTTCTTATGCCGAAGTAACAATTCATTCACAAGGTAAAGTATGAATCAAGAACTCTATTGAGAACCAACAAACTATGATCTCAGTCATTGAAGCAATTCCAATTTATCATAACGTAGGAAAGAGTCAATATAAGAGCTTGTAAAGCAAATTCACATACTCAATCATCTTTTAGTCTTTCACAATTGCTAACACTCACGCGGTACCTATGAGGTCAAAGCTTCAATCGGACACAAAGAAAGATAGGGGCTTATAGTTTCGCCTCCCAACCATTTACCTCAAGGGTAATGTCAACAGAAATAACTCATGCTCACCCACTTCCGAGTGGATATATGTGTATAGATCATTCCCCAACACATGACGCTTGCCAAGAGATAAAGGCGAAATAAAGGAAGTGATGAAGATCACCACGACTCTTGCATAAAGGTAAGTACTAGAAAGTAAAGGTGACAGATAGGCCCTTCGCGGAGGGAAGCAGAGGTTGTCATGCGCTTTTATAGTTGGATGCACAATCCCTTAATGCAAAAGAACGTCACTTTATATTGTCCCTTGTGATAGAGAACTTTATTATGCAGTCTGTCGCTTTTATTTCTTCCATATCACAAGTTCGTATAAAGTTTATTTTCCTCACAATAATAGATCATACATATTTAGAGAGCAATTCTTTATTGCTTGCACCAATGACAACTTACTTGAAGGATCTTACTCAATCCATAGGTAGGTATGGTGGACTCTCATGGCAAAACTGGTTTAAGGGTGTTTGGATGCACAAGTAGTATCTCTACTTGGTGCGGAAGTTTTGGCTGATATGGGGTGGAAGCAAGCGTCACATGTTGAAGGATCTATAACCATATAACTTCTATTCGGAAATAAGCAAACATAACTCATTATGTTGTCTTCCTTGTCCAACATCCACTTTTTAGCATAAAATATTTTAATGAGTGCCCACAATCATAAAAGATGTCCAAGATAATATATTTACATGTGAACCTCTCTTTCTTTATTACTTCCTTTTAATTGCAACAATGACCAATAGCTATGTTTGTCAACTCACAACAAATTTCAATCGACATACTTCTTATAAGTGAAGTCATCACCCCCCCATAAGATCATCATATATACTCTTTGCTTTTATTCTATATTTCTTTCTATTTCTTTTTCTCAAGATCATAGCAAGCAAGCAAAGCCCTCAACTCAAAACTACTCTTTATTATATAACTCTCGGACTTGCTTACATAGGGGGAACATAAAGCAAAACTCAAAACTAGATCACACTAAAAACTTAATTCTACTAGATCAAGATATAACCAAAAGGATGGAACTAAGAAAAACGATAAAAATAAAAGATATAAAGGTGATACGATACCGGGGCGCCTCCCCCAAGCTTGGCACAAGCCAAGGGGAGTGCCCATACCCATGTGTTTATTTGTCTTGCTTCGGAGGTGGTGGTGTTATATTCTTGGCGATGATGCCCCTCGGAATGCGTTTCTCCTCCTCAAGCTTATTGTTTTGCTGTTTGAGATCCATTACTTCCTTGCGAAGTTTTCCAGTGACGGTTAGAGCTCCTACAACCCATGGATGTCTCATTGCTGCGGGGAAAGAAGCAACACTCTTTTTCATATTTTCATAAGTAAGAAATTTAGCATTGGGAGGGATAACCGAGTTTGGAATTGCTGGGCTCTGAAGTTCTTCCAACATGGCTCCAGGTGGTAGATGAGAGGTAACTTCTTGGTCTTCCTCCATGGCATCTATCCTTTTCAAGTTGGCCTCCATCTCTTCCTCCATGGCCTGCCCGAAGCGGTTGGCTTCACTGAATGCTCCGGGCCCTGGTGTCAGGTGAGAGACACAGCTCTCCCCGACCGACTCTTGCGAAGACATCTTGCTCTAAATCTGCTGCAGAAACTGCTCAAAACGAAAACAGGAGGTATTGTCGTGATACGAAGATCAAAACCTTCGGGAGATTATATAATGAATTTTTACCGACCCAAAGGAGTATACCACAAGAAAACGGAGTCCGGGTGGTACACGGGGTGGCCACAAGCCACTAGGGTGTGCCCAGGGGGTAGGGCGCGCCCTCCTGGCTTGTCGCCTCCTCGTGCACTTTTCGGACTACTTTAAATTTTCCTAATTTTTTAAATATTCCTAAATGGAGAAAAATTGCTATTGGAAAAGTTTTGGAGTCGGTTTACTTACCGTACCACATACCTATTCCTTTTCAGAGTCTGAAACGATCTGGTAGGTCTCCCTCATGTACTCCTCCGGAGTTATGGTATTGATAATATTGGTTTCAACATTTATGGGAGTACCTGAGATATAATGTTTGATTATTTGCCCGTTTACCACCTTCGGGTTTGTGCCTTCGGCGTTGTTGATCTTGATGGCACCGGAACGATATACTTCCTCGATAATGTAAGGCCCTTCCCATTTAGAGAGAAGTTTTCCTGCAAAAAATCTTAAACAAGAATTGTATAGCAAGACATGATCACCTACATTGAATTCACGCTTTTGTATCCTTCTATCATGCCATCTCTTAACCTTTTCTTTAAACAACTTGGCATTCTCATAGGCCTGGGTTCTCCATTCATCGAGTGAGCTCATGTCAAATAACCTCTTTTCACCAGCAAGTTTGAAATCATAGTTGAGCTCTTTAATTGCCCAATAAGCTTTATGTTCTAGTTCAAGAGGTAAGTGACATGCTTTACCATAAACCATCTTATACGGAGACATACCCATAGGGTTTTTGTAAGCGGTTCTATAAGCCCATAATGCATCATCAAGTTTCCTAGACCAATTCTTTCTAGATCTATTAACAGTATTCTGCAAAATAAATTTAATTTCTCTATTGCTCAACTCTACTTGACCACTAGACTGAGGGTGATAAGGAGATGCAATTCTATGATTAACATCATACCTTGCAAGCAATTTACGAAAAGCACCATGAATAAAATGTGAACCACCATCAGTCATTAAATATCTAGGGACTCCAAATCGAGGGAAAATAACTTCTTTAAGCATTTTAATAGAAGTGTTATGATCATCGCTACTAGTTGGAATAGCTTCTACCCACTTAGAAACATAATCAACATCAACTAGAATATGAGTATACCCGTTAGATTGTGGAAAAGGTCCCATATAATCAAAACCCCAAACATCAAATGGTTCAATAACAAGAGAGTAATTCATAGGCATTTCCTGACGTCTACTAATATTACCGATTCTTTGACATTCATCACAAGACAAGACAAACTTACGAGCATCCTTGAAGAGAGTAGGCCAATAAAAACCAGATTGTAATACCTTGTGTGCAGTTCTATCTCCAGCGTGGTGTCCCCCATAGGCCTCGGAGTGACACTTGCGTAGGATCTGTTCCTGTTCATGCTCAGGTACACAACGTCTAATAACACCATCTACTCCTTCTTTATAAAGGTGTGGATCATCCCAAAAGTAATGTCTTAAATCATAGAAGAACTTTTTATTTTGTTAGTATGTGAAACTAGGCGGTATAAATTTAGCAACAATGTAATTAGCATAATCAGCATACCATGGAGCATTACGTGAAGCATTTATGACAGCTAATTGTTCATCAGGAAAGCTATCATCAATAGGTAGTGGGTCTCAAGAACATTTTCCAATCTAGACAAGTTATCTGCTATGGGGTTATCAGCACCCTTTCTATCAATAATATGAAAATCAAATTCTTGTAGCAGAAGAACCCATCTAATAAGTCTAGGTTTAGCGTCTTTCTTTTCCATAAGGTACTTAATAGCAGCATGATCGGTGTGAATAGTTACTTTGGAATCAACAATATAAGGTCTGAACTTATCACAAGCAAACACAACCGCTAAAAATTCCTTTTCAGTGGTAGCATAGTTTCTTTGAGCACTGTCTAGAGTTTTACTAGCATAATGAATAACATTTAGTGTCTTATCAACTCTTTGTCCTAGAACAGCACCAACAGCATAATCACTAGCATCACACATAATTTCAAAGGGTAGGTTCCAGTCAGGTGGTTGAACAATAGGTGCGGAAATCAAGGCATTCTTAAGAATTTCAAATGGTTCTACACAATCATCATCAAAAACGAATGGAACATCTTTTTGTAAAAGATTAGTGAGAGGCCTAGAAATCTTAGAGAAGTCTTTAATAAACCTTCTATAGAAACCAGCATGACCAAGGAAACTTCTTATACCTCTGATATCCGTCGGACACGGCATTTTTTCAATAGCATCAACTTTAGCTTTATCAACTTCAATACCTCTTTCAGAGATTTTGTGCCCCAAGACAATACCTTCATTAACCATAAAGTGGCACTTTTCCCAATTCAAGACAAGATTAGTTTCTTCGCATCTCTGCAAAACTCGATCAAGGTTGCTCAAGCAATCATCAAAAGAAGTCCCGTAAACGGAAAAATCATCCATGAAAACCTCAACAATCTTTTCACAAAAGTCAGAGAATATAGCCATCATACATCTTTGAAAGGTAGCAGGTGCATTGCATAAACCAAAAGGCATACGTCTATAAGCAAAGGTACCGAAAGGACAAGTGAAAGTGGTCTTTTCTTGATCCTCTTTTGACACAGGTATTTGAGAGAAACCAGAATAACCATCTAGAAAGCAAAAATGTGTGTGTTTGGATAGTCTTTCTAGCATTTGATCAATAAAAGGTACAGGGTAATGATCTTTTCTAGTAGCTTTATTTAATTTCCTAAAATCAATTACCATTCTATAACCTGTAACAATTCTTTGCGGGGTCAATTCATTTTTATCATTAGGAACAACGGTAATACCTCCTTTCTTAGGAACACAATGAACGGGGCTAACCCATCTACTATTAGCAATAGGATAAATTATACCTGCCTCCAGAAGCTTTAGTATTTCATTTCTTACCACTTCTTTCATTTTAGGATTTAACCGTCGTTGGTGATCAACAACTGGTTTAGCATCAGGCTCCATATTAATTTTATGCTGACATAGAGTGGGACTAATGCCCTTAAAATCATCAAGAGTATATCCAATAGCAGCACGGTGCTTCCTCAGAGTTTTCAATAATCTCTTTTCTTCATGCTCTGAAAGGTTAGCACAAATAATAACATGATATATCTCCTTTTCATCAAGATAAGCATATTTTAGAGTATCCGGTAATTGTTTAAGCTCAAACACGGGATCACCCTTGGGTGGAGGAGGATCCCCAAGTATTTCAACAGGCAAATTGTGTTTCAAAATAGGCCGCTGATCAAAGAAAATCCTATCTATTTCATTCCTTTCATTCATATGCATATCATTTTCATGGTCTAGCAAATATTGTTCTAAGGGATCAGTAGGAGGCACAGCAATAGAAGCAAGACCAATAATTTCACTTTTACTAGGCAATTCTTTGTCATGGGGTTGTCTACGAAATTTAGAGAAATTGAACTCATGAGACACATCCCCAAAACTTACCATAATAGTTTCTTTTTCACAATCAATCCTAGCATTAACAGTATTCAAGAAGGGTCTACCAAATATAATGGGACAAAAATCATCTTGTGGGGAACCAAGAACAAGAAAATCAGTAGGATATTTTATTTTCCCACACAAGACTTCAACATCTCTAACAATCCCAATTGGTGCAATAGTATCTCTATTAGCCTGCTTAATGGTAACATCAATTTCCTCTAATTCAGTTGGTGCAATATCATTCATAATTTCTTGGTATAAGGAAAAGGGAATTGCACTCACACTAGCACCCACATCACATAAGCCATGATAACAATGATCTCCTATTTTAACAGAAACAACAGGCACGCCAACAATAGGTCTATGTTTACCTTTAGTATCAGGTCTAGCAATTCTAGCAGCTTCATCACAAAAATGAATAACATGCCCATCAATATTATCAACCAAGAGATCTTTAATCATAGCAATACTAGGTTCAACTTTCATTTGTTCAGGGGGCGTAGGTGTTCTAGTACAACTCTTACGAACCACAGTTGAAGCTTTAGCATGTTCCTTTATTCTAACAGGGAAGGGTGGTTTCTCAATATAAGCGGTACGAACAACAGGATCAATATTATAAGTAATGGTTTCTTCTTCAACTTTAATAGGTTCAACTACTTTCACTTCAATGGGAGGATGATATTTAAACCACTTCTCTTTAGGGAGATCAACATGAGCAGCAAAAGATTCACAGAAAGAAGCTAGTATCTCAAAGTCAAGTCCATATTTAGTGCTAAATTCACGAAAAGCATCGGTGTCTATAAAGGATTTAACACAATCAAACTTAAGGTTTATACCTGACTCATTACCTTCGTCGAGTTCCTAATCTTCAGAGTTGCGTTTAATTCTTTCCAATAAGTCCCATTTGAATCCAATATCTTTCTTCATGAAGGAACCAGCACAAGAAGTATCGAGCATGGATTGATTATTACGAGAAAGCCGAGCATAAAAATTCTGAATAATAATTTCTCTTGGGAGCTCATGATTGGGGCATGAATATAACATTGACTTAAGCCTCCCCCAAGCTTGAGCGATTCTTTCTCCTTCACAAGGCCAAAAATTGTAAATATAATTCCGATCACGATGAACCAGATGCATAGGATAAAACTTCTGATGAAATTCCAATTTCAATCGGTTGTAGTTCCATGATCCAATATCATCACATAGCCTGTACCATGTCAATGCCTTCTCCTTCAAAGATAAAGGAAAGACCTTCTTCTTGACATCATCCTCGGGCAAACCTGCAAGCTTAAATAATCCACAAACTTCATCCACATAGATTAGATGCAAATCAGGATGTAGTGTTCCATCTCCTGCATAAGGATTAGCTAGCAGTTTCTCTATCATACCCGAAGGAATTTCATAATAAATATTTTCAGTAGGTGCAGCAGGTTGAGGAGAAACTCTTTGTGCTTCCGGTCGAGGTGAAGATACCCCGAACAAGCCCCTCAAAGGATTATTTTCCATAGTAACAAGTGACAGTAAATTTCAGCACACTATATAAATTTTTCCTTACCAAGTTCCACTCACCAAAGGTGCTTCACTCCCCGGCAACGGCGCCAGAAAAGAGTCTTGATGACCCACAAGTATAGGGGATCTATCGTGGTCCTTTCGATAAGTAAGAGTGTCAAACCCAACGAGGAGCAGAAGGAAATGACAAGCGGTTTTCAGTAAGGTATTCTCTGCAAGCACTGAAATTATCAGTAACAGATAGTTTTGTGATAAGATAATTCGTAACGGGTAGCAAGTAACAAGTGTAGCAAAGGTGCAGCAACGTGGCCCAATCCTTTTTATAGCAAAGGACAAGCATGGACAAATCTTATATAAAGCAAAGCGCTCCCGAGGACACATGGGAATTTCTGTCAAGCTAGTTTTCATCATGCTCATATGATTCGCGTTCGTTACTTTGATAATTTGATATGTGGGTGGACCGGTGCTTGGGTGCTGCCCTTACTTGGACAAGCCTCCCACTTATGATTAACCCCTCTCGCAAGCATCCACAACTATGAAAGAAGAATTAAGATAAATCTAACCATAGCATGAAACATGTGGATCCAAATCAGCCCCTTACGAAGCAACGCATAAACTAGGGTTTAAGCTTCTGTCACTCTAGCAACCCATCATCTACTTATTACTTCCCAATGCCTTCCTCTAGGCCCAAACAATGGTGAAGTGTCATGTAGTCAACGTTCACATAACACCACTAGAGGAGAGACAACATACATCTCATCAAAATATCGAACGAAAACCAAATTTGATTACTTATAACAACACTTATCCCATGTCCTCAAGAACAAACGTAACTACTCACAAAGCATATTAATGTTCATAATCAGAGGAGTATTAATTGTCATTAAGGATCTGAACATATGATCTTCCACCAAGTAAACCAACTAGCATCAACTACAAGGTGTAATCAACACTACTAGCAACCCATAGGTACCAATCTGAGGTTTTGAGACAAAGATCGGATACAAGAGATGAACTAGGGTTTGGAGAGGAGATGGTGCTGATGAAGATGTTGATGGAGATTGACCCCCTCTCGATGAGAGGATCGTTGGTGATGACGATGGCTTCGATTTCCCCCTCCGGGGGGGAAGTTCCCCGGCAGAACAGCTCCGCCGGAGCCCTAGATTGGTTCTGCCAAGGTTCCGCCTCAAGACGGCGGCGCTTCGTCCCGAAAGCTCCCTTCTGATTTTTTCCACGTCAAAACCCTCCATATAGAAGAAGATGGGCATCGGAGACCTGCCAGGGGGCCCACAAGCCACTAGGGCGTGCCCTGGGGGGTAGGGCGTGCCCTCCAGGCTTGTGGCTGCCTGGTGGGTCCCCTCTTGTATTTTCTTCGCCCAGTATTATTTATATATTCCAAAATAATTCTCCGTAAATTTTCAGGACTTTTGGAGTTGTGCAGAATAGGTATCTCAGATTTGCTCCTTTTCCAGTCCAGAATTCCAGCTGCCGGCATTCTCCCTCTTCATGTAAACCTTGTAAAATAAGAGAGAAAAGGCATAAGTATTGCACCATAATGTGTATTAACAGCCCATAATGCAATAAATATCGATGTAAAAGCATGATGCAAAATGGACATATCAGTAGCCTCCTTCCCTTCCTTGTAGATCTCCTCTGGACCAGGCAAATGAGCTCGAGGAGCCCCATTTCTTCTCTCTGGCCGAAGCTCCGCCGGCAGCCACCGCTCAAATTTGAGCTAACCGGAGCCCCACCTCCCCTCCTCTCCCATCCAGTGAAACCACCAGAGCACTTCGAGCCTTCCCCTATCCTCGTTCCGTCCCCGGGTCATTCGTGGCCTCGCCTCCGAATCCGGCCGGAGACCTCACACGCGGGAGCCTTCGCCGTCGCCGTTCAGATCCTCGTCGCCGCCTGTGTTCTAGCAAGACGGAGGCGGCATCCTCTCCTGAGCACGCCGGTGGCCGGGGCGCCTCGGGGGATGGCCGGAGCCGCCCGGGCCAGCGCCGGTGCCACGCAGCCTCGCCTCTGCCTTCTCTGTCGCAGAAGGGAAGAAGAGGAGCAGGGAGGAAGAGAGAGAGAGTCAACGCGGGCCCCGCCCGTCAGTGGCCTAGCCGCGGGCCCGCCTGCTTAAGTGGACGCGTAAAGTCCAAATTACGCTTTCCCACACGGGAAACGTATTCCAGGCTTGTCCGTTTTCTCCTCTGGAAAACGTTTCAACCATAAATACGCTTTCTACCCTGCTAGGCGTATTTTTGGCCGAGGTGCCACCAAACTTCCAGCCAGGGACCCGTATGTAAGTATCTTACTTACAGAAAGGTCCTTCTACTTCAACCCCTCGTAACTTTTCACTCGCAACTTCGATTCAGGTGAAACCAACGCTCACGTCTTCAGTACGTTGAGCCCGTTCCAATGGTATCATTTTCATAATGTTTTCACACTATGAAAATGACCATTTTGCCCTTGCCCTTCTATCAGCCCCCTCCGAGAGAGAACGGTTTCCGGCGATCCTTTCCGCGGACTCTCCGCACTTCCCCCGGAGCATTCTTCGACCCCAGGCAAGCCGACCATCTAATATATGCCCTAAAACATTGCTCTGTGTTATTCTTGCATGTTTAATTAATGATTATGCCTGTAATAGAAATAATTAAGCTTCTGCTAGATTGCACTTACGGTTTACATTACTTACATAGTTTGCTATGTGATAATTTAAAGTAATTTATTTAAATGTATAGTATCTGCCATCTCAAGTTGTCGTGAGAGACAACCATGCTTGACCTAGTCGATTGATCTAGAGTCACCTGTCCGGGCTTATCCGTGCAGCCACATTTTCCGGTATGGGACGGCCTTGACTTGGTCTGATTGTGTGCTCTTTCACCGGTACCTCCAGACAGGGAAGGTTATGTGCGCGCGCTACCCTGGCCCAGTAGTCGGCGATAACCTTGTGAGCCCAGTTGATTGTTTAACCCGGGAGTCCCCGTTTGGGACAGTTTGTGTGGCCACGACGGTGGCAGGTGTCACACGGTGACACAGGGGCCACCCAGGGCAGGACTCCGGGGGAGGATGAATGCCGGTGGTACGATGGGGGAGTCACGGGTCAGGCGAGTTTCGCTGGAGCAACACTGGTCCACCCGAATGGGATCACGAGGCCAGGTGCTCCATGGTGTGGGTAAAGTGCGCAACCTCTGCAGAGAGAAAAATCTATTCGAATAGCCGTGTCCACGGTATTGGACAGCCCGTCCAGACCTCACTAGGTGGTCAACCATAATAATGATAATAATGATGGAAGAACTCGTCTTGTGCAGACATCAGATGATGTCAGGAATATGATATGTTAGCCATGGGATGGCTATGAGATGAGTGGTCGGATAACCACATGATTTGGATTGGATTTGGATCAGATTCAGATTAGATCGTGAGAATGTTCGGAGTATGGAATATTTACTTAGTATGCTTTACTTTACTGTATTTACTTCAGTAGCTATCTTGCTAGATAAACTTGTTACAACATGATAATTAATACTGCTAGATAGGTATGCTATGTCATGATGATTAATATTGCTCTAATAACAAATGCATGCTTGAATGCCATGGATTGCATTGCTTGGTGTATATGTTAGTTTGGTTTGCTTGCGAGTACATTCAAAAGTACTCAGCGGCCTTTAACATGGCCAGGTTCACATAAGGATCCGTCGTCCGTCGTCGAGGAGCCAGAGCATTCGCGGGCTAGAAGAGTAACCTAGTCAGATCCCTGTGGATTGGAGCCGCACCAAGACCATGCTGTCTTAGATAGAGCTTTTCCGCTACCATCACTCTTGTAATATATCATGTAAGACTTATATATCCATTAATAGAAATGCATGTGTTCATGATACCTATTGTAAACGCGCATGCCAGAGTGATTTCCTGAGCTGGTATGCATGGCGACCGTCTGGCTACAGTGGTAATCAGGCGGGGCACCACACTGGACGCCTTCTCGGGCTACCATCAGATCAAAATGGCGGTGGAGGACGTCGAGAAGACGGCCTTCCTCACCTCGTGCGGGGTATTCTGCTACACATGCTTGCCCTTCAGGCTGTGGAACGCCGGGGCAACCTTCCAGCGACTGATGCACATTGCCCTGGGGCCACAGCTCGGGAGGAACGCGGAAGCCTACGTCGACGACATCGTGGTCAAGTCCAGGGCGGCCAAGACCCTGATCGAGGACTTGGAGGAGACATTCGCCAGCCTAAGGGAGGTGAACCTGAAACTCAACCCTGAGAAGTGCGTCTTCGGGGTCCCCTCAGGCAAGCTGCTCGGTTTCCTGGTATCGCACCGGGGAATCGAGGCGAACCCGGAGAAGATCAAGGCCATAAACAAGATGAGCGTGCCCCAAACCCTCAAGGAAATGCAGAAATTGACGGGGTGCATGACCTCCTTGGAGCGCTTCATCTCCAAGCTCGGCGAGCGGGCCCTGCCGTTCTTCAAGATCATGAAGAGGAAGGGCCCTTTCGAATGGACCCCGGAGGCGGACGTAGCCTTCGAGGAACTCAAGCAGTACCTCACGAGCCCGCCAGTGATGGTGGCGCCTCGCCCTCAGGAGCCCCTGCTGCTATACCTGGCTGCCACCCCCCACTCCGCTAGCGCTGCATTGGTGGAAGTCAGGAAGGAGCGAGCCGGCACACGCGCCACATCGACGGGCGCCGGCGGGCCCCCAAGCCTGGAGCAAGGGGGCTCGCAGGATCCCGAGGAACCTGCTTCTCCCCAAGCCGGAGCGCCTGAGGCCCCAGCCACTCCGACGGCCCCTGAAGCACTCAACCCTCATGAGGCCCCTGCCGCACCGACGGCCCCCGAGGTGCCCAGGCCTCTTGGGCCCGCCACGGAATAGGACACCGTAGGGGACCTCACCCTCGTCGAACACCCAGTGTACTACGTCAGCACAGTGCTGCGGGATGCGTGCTCGCGCTACCCCATGCAACAGAAGCTCCTCCTAGCACTTCTTGTCGCCTCGAGGAAACTGCGCCACTACTTCCAGGGACATCCCATCAAGGTCGTCTCGGCCTACCCCCTGGAGAAGATCCTGCGCAACCCCAACGCGGCAGGAAGAGTCGCCGAATGGAACATCGAGCTGCAGGCCTTCAACATAGAGTTCAGCATGACCAGGGTCATCAAAGGGGCAGCCCTGGCGAACTTCGTGGCAGAGTGGACAGACGCCTCTGACCGGGGGCTGGACGGGAGCCAGTCCCTCACCCCTGGCGATGAGGCACCCGAGGGATGGATCATGCATTTCGACGGAGCCTTCACGCGCAAGGGAGCAGGAGCTGAGGTCGTGCTCACTTCCCCGACAGGCGACAAGCTCAGTTACGCTATGCAGCTCTATTTCCAGCATGGAGAGAAGGTTTCCAACAACATCGCGGAGTACGAGGGCCTCATCGCCGGCCTCAAGGCAGCGGCGGCCTTGGGGGTTCGGTGCCTCACCGTCATGGGCAACTCCCAGCTCCTCGTCAACTTCTCCAACAAAGAGTATACACCCAAGGACGAGCACATGGAGGCGTATTTGGAAGAGGTACGTAAGATTGAAAAACGTTTTCAGGGCTTGGAGTTGCAGCACATCTCGTGCGGCACGAACAAGGAAGCCGATGACATTGCCAAGAGGGCCTCGCGCCGCGAGCCCCAGGAGCCAGGCGTCTTCGAGGAGCGGTTCTTCAAGCCCTCCGCGGCGCCACCCAACGAAGACCTCGCGCCGCGGAATGAGGAGCTCCCCCCAGCGCCGCCCTCGGGGGCTCCGGACTGTGGCCAGGCCTCAGGAGCCCGGCTGCTCCTGGCCTTGGAGCCTCAGGCCGACAGCTGGATGCAGGAGATCAGGGCATACCTACTTCATGGCACGCTATCGGAAAAGGAGGAGAACGCGGAGCGCGTGGCGCGGCAAGCCACGGCCTACTGCTTGCAGGACGACGACTTGTACCGCATGCGCCCGAACAACGTCGCACTGCGGTGCATCTCCAAGGGGCAAGGGTGCGAGTTGTTGGCCGACATCCACGGAGGAGACTGCGGGCATCACTCCTCTTCGCGCACCCTTGCAGGGAAGGCATTCCGATCAGGCTTCTACTGGCCCTCGGTGCTTGACGACGCCATCGAGCTAGTCCGGTCTTGCGAGGCCTGCCAGTTTCATGCCAAGCAGATTCACCAGCCCGCGCAGGGCCTCCAGACCATCCCGCTCTCCTGGCCCTTTGCGGTCTGGGGGCTGGACATACTGGGGCCCTTCCCACGAGTAGCGGGCGGGTACCGCTACCTCTACGTCGCCATCGACAAGTTCACCAAGTGGGCGGAGGTGGAGCCCGTGCGCACCATCCCGGCCGGGTCGGTCGTCAAGTTCATCAAGGGCCTCGTAAGCCGGTTCGGCGTCCCCAACCGCATCATCACCGACAACGGTTCGCAGTTCACAAGTAACCTCTTCAAGACCTATTGCGCTAACCTTGGAACGCAGATATGCTACGCCTCGGTAGCCCACCCCAGGAGCAACGGCCAGGCGGAGCGTGCCAACGCGGAAGTCCTGCGAGGCCTCAAGACAAGGAGCTTCAAGAAGAAACTGGAGGCTTGCGGCAGGGGTTGGGTCGATGAGCTCCAGTCCGTGTTGTCGTCCATCCACACCACCGTGACTAAGCCCACCGGCGAAACCCCGTTCTTCCTCGTCTACGGAGCCAAAGCCGTCCTCCCCCATGAGGTCAAACACCGCTCCCCGCGGGTCTTGGCATTTGACGAGGAGTGTCAGGACGCCGCGCGGGGAACGGATCTCGTGCTTGGGGAGGAGGCGCGTCACCGAGCCTCGCTCCAAGCTGCGAGGTATCAGCAAGCGCTACGGCGCTACCACTGCCGTAATATCTGCTCCAGGACCCTCGAAGTCGGAGACCTCGTCCTGAGGCGGGTTCTCTCCAGGGAGGGCTTGCACAAACTCTCGCCCATGTGGGAGGGCCCGTTCAAGGTCGCTCATGTCTCCAGGCCTGGCGCCGTGCGCCTGGAGACTCAGGACGGGGTCCCCATCCAGAATGCCTGGAACATCCAGCACCTCCGGAAGTTCTACCCATGACACTCTCACGTAATAATGAGTTGGCTGTATACGCCCGGAGCCCCCCGAGGACGCGGAGGGGTTCCTCCCACGCAACGTGGAAGCCACAGCTCCGCGCTGGCGGAGAAGACAACACTGCCCTCCAATGGCTATGCCCATGCAACGTGGATGCCCTACGCTCAGCGCTGGGGGAAGACGAAGACTAGTCTAGGTGCCGGACGCGGCTGTTATTTGCCTTTCTCCTGTTTGGATTTGCCAACTTTTCTGGAACAAAACTCGGGGTTTTTCCAAATAGTGTTTTAAAGGGAAGGGTCAAAGATTTGTTTTCATCACCATTTCTTATGTTGGTTTCTCTCTCTTCGAGTCAAGCACTCGCCTGCTCCCCTCCCCCTCGTACCCCGCGAGTGGGGGCTGGGGGGCACGGTGCTCGCACCTCGCCAAGGCCTTGGCGCCCGGATCCTCGCGTGGTACTCACGGATGAATCAGCAGGCGCATGCCGCCTTGTAATCGGGGGGGGCTCCACTCACGGCCCGACGCACCATCTTGGAACCTTGGGAGGCCTGCCCCTCTCGGGGCAGGGAACAAAATTTTCTTTGGGACAGCTTGAGCATCAAAGGGGGCTCCTGAGCAGCACGCCTCAGGAGCCTTACCGGTCATAAAGCCACTCGCCCCTTGGTGTCGTCCTTGGTGATCCGGTCGGCATCAAGGGTGTCGGGGCCTCGCCTTGTAAAGTGCGTCCAGGTGATCCGGTCGTACCTTACAGTGGTAGGGAAATGTGTGGAACTAGGACCTGCCGACGCAGAGCTACATGAGCGTCAACTTGGAGCCTCGGGAGGCCCGCCCCTCCCGGGGCAGGAAGCAAAAAATTTTGGGAGCCGCTTGAGCGTCAAAGGGGGCTCCTAAGCATCACGCCTCAGGAGCCTTACTGGTCATAAAGCCACTCGTGATCCGGTCGGCATCAAGGGTGTCGAGGCCTCGCCTCGTAAAGTGCGTCCAGGTGATCCGGTCGTACCTTGCGGCGGTAGGGAAATGTGTGGGACTGGGACCTGCCGACGTAGAGCTGCTTGAGCGTCGAACGGGGCTCCTGAGCATCACGCCTCAGGAGCCTTACCGGTCGTAAAGCCACTCGCCCCTTGATGCCGTCCTTGGTGATCCGGTCGGCATCAAGGGTGTCGGGGCCTCGCCTCGTAAGGTGCATCCAGGTGATCTGGTCGTACCCTACGGCGGTAGGGAAATGTGCGGGACTAGGGCCTGCAGACACAGAGCGCCGACAGAGCTCCCAACCTACCTCGCTCGTAAGAAGAAGAAGCCCGCAGGACGTACGGACTCTCCGAGCGCCGCAGCCGCGCCTCCACAACTCTGAAGCCTACCGCGAGCATGTCAAGCTAAGTGTCCTAATCACGACCGGAAGGCAATTTCAACCAACAAAACGCAGAGGCCAGGACGCATAACAAAAGTGCTGATAAAGAGAAGCAAGCGCCCAAATTCATTACACGCCCGCATGGCCTCCCTTGGTTCTTTGATTGCAGGAACAGGAAAAGAGGAGGAGAAATAAAGTTTAAAAAAAAACCACGGGGGCCGCCGCCTCAGGAGCCCCGGCGTCGGCGCACCGGCGCTCAGTCGGTGTCCTCCTCTTCCTTCATGAGCCCGTGGAGGTGCGCCGGCACGGACGCCCCTGGAGCGGAAGAGCGGCGCCACGGCGGCTGGCTACCCCTCGAGGTCCGGGTGCGCCGGCGTGGCGGCGCGTCATAGCTGTTGTCGCTCGGGCTCCCTTCGGAGGGGGTGATGCTGCTGCTGGAGGCGCGGCGCCCGTCACGAAGGGAAAGCTCATCTCCAAGATCGTCGTGGCCTACGTCTTCCGGGCAGCACCCCAGACGCTCGCCCTCTTCCCCGAAGATCTTGACGAAGAGCGTCGCCACCCCGTCGTACTGGAAGTGAAGGGTGCGCCTCCCCTTCATGCCGCGGGCGCGGGCAAACGTCTGCCACCCGTGGTTCAGGTACACGTAACCCCCGGGGGTGACCTCGACCTCCACCCACGACGCCGCGCTGCAGCAGCCGTCGGCCTGCAGCCATAGGCAGGCGGGCCCTCCGGCTAGCAGCGCCCCCGTGAAGAAGCTCGGGAGTTGGAACCAAGCAGCCTCCGGCCTTGCCGCCCACATCACGAACTCCTCGGCCGTGTCGGCCGAATGGAGCCGCGGGCGGGGCGGCCGGGTGGCCACCGCCGACCTTCCACCACGGGCGCCCCCACCTCGACTACTGCGGCCGCCCCCGCTAGACGACGCCCCACCGCGGCCGCCGATGGTGACCCCGAGCCGCGCAAAAGCATGGCCGCGCCCACCGGGAACCACTGCCGGCGTCGCGGCATGCTTCCGGGGACGACCGCGGCCCCTCCGGGGCGGCGGAGCGGCAGGATTCTCCCCGGAGGCCTTCCCCTTCTCAGCGGCAGAGAACTTCCTCACTGAAGCCATGACTGGGAGAGCGGTGGCTTGGAGATTGGAAGGCAATGAAGACGAGGGTGTGTTGGGAGCTTCCTCGCCCTCGCCCACTTATATACAGCCAAGGGCCGACCGGCGCCCCCTCGCATCCCGGGAGGCGTGCGGCCTCTGAAGGGTCACGTCGGCGTGGCCCGAAGCAACAACAGCATTCAAGGAAGGGCAATGATGGCCGGCGCTGCACACGGGCGTCGCGTCAATTTGACTTGGAGCGTTTCCTGACGCCCTCGGGGAGCGGGGGCGTCGCCGCCCAGGCGCCCGGCGCGCGTAAAGCCTGGCCCGCAGGCGTTTGGGGCCCGCGGCGCTTCGGGCCGCCCTCAAGGCTTCGCCTAGAAGCCAGCTCGAGCGCGCCTTGGACCCGGGGGCTACTGTCAGCGTTCTGGGAATGGGGGTACCCAGACCCGTCTACCTGCGGTCCAGGGCATGGCCCACTTTGTCAGCCAAGCACAACCAGACGCAGCCCCCCTCGAGACAAGGCCCTCCCGAGGCCCCTAGGCTCGCGAGGGGGAGCAGCACCAGGACCGGCAAGCGGAGGGCCTCCCCAGGGGCCCTCCGGAGCGGTGGAGATCTCTATGCAGGGCCCGGCCTCAGGAGTCAAAGATGACGCAAGGAAGGACAGGTGGGTGCCAGCGCGCTAGGCGGAGTAGTTTCCCCTTTAGTGCAAAGGGGGCAAGGACGTACGCGGGTTCCCAAAGCAGCCCCCCCAAAGGTTTCCATTCCGGTGCAACAAGACCATGACCACGAGCCCCGCAGGACGAATGTCATCGCCGAGCCCAGCTCTCAATCACCGGCAGCTACTTTGCAGGCGAAGACCGCCTTTGGACAGGGCGGGGTGTACTCCTGTCCCCCTTCAAATTTCGCCGTTGTGGGATCCCTTCCGGCCATTGCGATAAGGGAAGAGGACCCGGGCCTCCGATATATATAGAGGCTAGGCTGCTCCGTAGAGAGAGGAAGACGAGTCGGTCCACACAATCCACCGCAAAGCTAGCAGGGAGCCAAGAACACCTCAGGAGCGCCCTCACAAGGTTCCTCAACCTTGTACTAGTTCATCCACCGCACCTCCACGAGAGGCAATCCACCACAGCAGGAGTAGGGTATTACGCTTCGCAGCGGCCCGAACCTGGGTAAACCACCGTGTTCATCTTCTTCCTCGTCATCGTGCGAGTTTGTCATCTTAGCCATCGAGTAGTGAGCTTGGTAGGGCGAGGTTGCGGGGAAAACCTTCGCACACGCCCCTGTGTTCGAACCTTGAGGGTTTTGCGGAGCCCGAAATCCGACAGATCCCAGAGCTTTTAATGATGCTTAAGGTCACGGAGCTAGAAATCAAGAAGGAGCATCAAGTGTTGATGGTCAAAAATACCACTAGTTTCAAGAAGGGCAAGGGAAAGAAAGGAAACTTCAAGAAGAATGGCAAGCCAGTTGCCGTTCTAGTGAAGAAACCCAAGGATGGACCCAAACCCGAGACTAAGTGCTTCTATTGCAAGGGGAATGGCCACTGGAAGCGGAACTGCCCCAAGTACTTGGTAGATAAGAAGGCTAGCAACATCAACAAACACTAGTGCAGCCGAGTCCTATACAAACGGTTTTTACCCCCTTTCTGCGACGTAGTTTCAAACCATCACCTTGCCTGTGTGTGCGATCGGGGGCTATCCCACACGATACAGATAAATCTTTGGTAATGCCTCCTCAGGTCACACACGCTAGGCAAATAGAGCCCGTGTGCGATAGGGAGGGCCATCGCAAACAGGTATATTGGAGAAGGCGTGTGAGATGCACTAGGCATCCCACACAGTGAATCCCAAAGATACGTTTCTGTTCGTATGCTACATCACACACAATTTTCTGTAAAGCATCATCTGTTATAGGGGTCGCCATCACACAAGCTGGATATAATTCTATCGTTTTAGTTATTCAATACATCATGCACGATGCCTAGAAGAAAATGTTTGGCATAGGGCTTCCATCACACATAGTTTTTATGTGGAAACGTTTATGCAAGGTGACCTAATGCACACAATTGTTGGCCGAAAGTCGTGTGTGATTGTTCACTCATCCAACACACCAAGTTTCTATAAACCATGTGGGTTTATTGAGGTCATCACCCACGGTGGTGTCTGACAAACTGTCTGCAATATGAAAAACCCAATAAGCAGCCTAATTTCCCTATTATTTATAATCCATTTAGTAATCAAATTGGCATTTCATATCAAGCACGCAATATATTTCATATTCGTATCACGGCAACCAGGATTTCATAATTGAAATCACACTGGAGTAGAACATCATATAGGCATATACTACCTAGCTACCCAATTACACAACGGGACCAAGTTTCACATGCAACATCTAAAACCTTTGGAAAGTAGCATCCTAGACGGTAAATAGATAGATGGGTCTCGTCTATAAAACTATTGAAGCGGAAGGCGAAGATTGAGCCTTGAATGATGTTGAAGGTCCTTGCAACTTTAGGCCAGTGCATGTGGATGATTGCCCTCCCATCCTATATCCTCTTGAGGAAGACTTCAAGATTATACCTTGGGTGTTGTATGAATACCTTCCTCACCTCTTGACCATACATGTGGCTTGAGAGGTAATCATTGATGAACTGCCTTGAAAAGGACTGGAAACAAAGATATGCATAAATATCTTTTCTAAAATTTGAAATTGCACAAAGGGAAAAAGAAAAGGTGAAAGATAGTACCATCCTATAGTTGACTGATGTCTTCTTCATTGTGCAGACAAATATCTTGTTGTTTTTCATCGCTAGTATCTTTATCTTAACAATCTTTCTGAGTTTCTTTAGTTGACTGATATTCATGGACACCTCATTTGCCCACATGCAAAATGGGTCAAACAATGGGTCTAAACCTCTTACAGCATGACCTACATGTGCAAGAGCAAATTGTTAAAAAAAACTATATAATAGAATATTTACTGCAATTGCACAATTATGTGCTATTAGCCAACAGACCATGCATGTGCAAACCTCGATGGTAAACTTCAATGTCTCCCATTGTTTACCCCTGCTACATATATAAGATAGATATTGATCAGGTTATAAGTGAGATTTGGCATACTATCAGTAAAATATGTTGATGGAAAATAAATGCATTGCAGATCCAACTGATTAATTTCAGCCACATGGAAAAGCCATTTATCTAAACCAAGCATGCTAAGAACTAGGAAATATAGCAATTGTATATGTTTCACAAGGTTCCAGTACATCCAAATTTGATTTATTTCTCACATGCATATACAAAATTGCACAAAAAACAATCGAACATCACATTGCACAATTGCACCAAACATTTAAATGATCACCAGAACAAATGAACCAAACAGTTAAATGAGCACCGCAATAAATGAACCAAATAGTTAACTAAGCACCACACTGCACAATAAACATACTAGAAGATCAGATTGCATAGTAGACCACAATGGACATTTCATTCTAAAAGAAAGGCAGGAGGAGCACATGCAATAGGTAAACCAAACATGCTTAACCGTCATAGCTAGCTGAACACAGGTCCTTGGTAATTAAGCTAAAAAACAAGCTATTCCTCATCGTTGGAGATATCGATGACGATGGGCTCCTTATACTTGGAAGAGGGCAAGGCCTCCACATCATGGATTCCCTCCTCATAGTGGTGAGTGACCTGAGCCTGTCCGGGCACTAACCTGCCGGCTCTAGAGCCGAGGTAAGCACAGGCACGCTGAGGAAAGACCTCATAGTCTTCGTCGATGGCACCGACGGTGCCCTCAAGAAAACACCATGAGCTACCGTTTAAAGCAGCCAACCGCATGATGGCATCCACGCATGAGGCATCGATGGTGGCCTCGATGGCAAGGTGCTGCTCCATGAGCTGGGGGTCGGCATGAATGACAGCCACCGTGGCCTCATCCGTGCATGCGGCCGCGATTTGCTTCTCTGCTACCAAATGCTCCCTGAGATCCTGGCTATACTACATGCACCATGGCTTTCGGCGGCAATTATTTGGGGGTGGCACGGTGATTTGGGTGGAAGGTGTCGCGCCGGCAGTCGGGGCATGTGGAATGGAGTAGGAGGGGTATGGGGGAGGTATGGATTACCTAACTAGATGGACGAGGCCGAGCAGCAGGAAGGAGCATCGTCGGTGAGGAGGCGGCACTACAAGATAGCAGTGAAGGTTTGAACTTAGGAAATGAACGGGGAGCAGCGAAAATGTGGCTTTTGGTTGGTACGAGGGGTGGGGGAGGTAGATATTTCCGACGCAACCCAAAATTTTCATTCGGTGCAACGAAAAACTGGCGCACCAAGTCTCATCGGACACAATCCCTTACTTAGAAATGTGTGTGATATGTAAACATCACAAACAAATCCTATAGTTTACCCCATGTCTGATGAGTTTGAACATGAAAAATTTCGTCTCCAAGCTTCCGGTGTAAGATATTGGATACTACATTGCACATGGTTCGTGCTAAAAAATTGTGTGTGGTGTACTTGCATTTCATTTTCCTTTGGAGGAAAAAATGGGGATACGGCGGCAAATTTTGGTCCGAATTTCCCTCTTTACAGTGGTCATCGATGTCATTGCATAATTTAACATCACTTGTTAATTTGAGTACTACACAAAAGAGCCTACAACACATCCCGCACATACTTAATCGAGCAATTAAACAGAGCTGGTTGACCTAAACATTACTCTAAAGAAATACCAGCGCTCTAAACAAAGACTAATATTCCGCCTGGTGCTCGTCGATCCCCGCCGCCTCCTCCATGACCAGCTGGCGCTCGACGACCTCCGGGGGAAGGGGCTCCATGACATCCATCTCCGCATACTCCGCAAGCATCTCGCAGTCCGTGTTCGCCATCTCTTTGGAAAAGGCCGCCACAAGCCGGGCGTGGGCGGCCGCTGTCCGGACATTGACAGCTTCCATCTTGGCTAGGGAGGCCGCTGACGAACGGACGGGTGCTCGAGCACTCTCGGTGATTGCCAACTCTTCGGACGTGGGTTGTCAACCGGTGTCGGAGTAGGCCGCTACTATTTATGCGGTGACCGCCACGAGCTGGGCGTGGGCAGCCGCCATCAGCAGTACAGCGGCCGCCGAGGAACGGGTAATTATTGTGCCCTTCTCGCCATTTGCTATCCCCGTCGCGGATGTTGCCACCGCCATCTCATGTGCAGCAGCTGCCCTTTCGGCTGCTGCAGCAGCCCTGTCGGAGATTGCGGCCGTGCTCATGGATGTTGTTAGCGCGCTCAAGGCTGATGCGGCCGCGCTCGGGCCGGAGTGGGTTGCCGAAGTTGCCCTCACGACGCAGATCCACATCCCCATCTTCCACCGGCAATGTTTGAACAGTATAATGGGCTTGGGGAGCAAGTGTGGTTCACGCGTCAGCCGTGGACTGTAGCTGACTAAGCTTCTAGAGTAAGCCATATATATATGAGGATTGCCCCAAGATATTTTATACTGCATCACACACGATTCATGATCTTGAACTGTTTGTGATGTACTAGATTTTCATATTGTTTTAAAACGAAAAATGAGGTTACATCAACAAAGGAAGTTGTTTAGAGTGCAATAACATTTATCTGCAGTGAACATGCAACTACAAGAGTGTCGTGCTAAAATATGGAATTATTCAGGGTTCGTTTGGCCCTTTTTATACATTCATTGAGTTTTCTAGTCATTTAATGAGCATAATTCAAATTTGAACTACAATCACAAGGTCCGGTTCACCAAATGGATTGAAAAATCATATACATGTCTCTGGCTGCATGTTTAGGTCCCATGCAAGAAATAGGAATGAATTTCAAACATCTCGGCTTCGTGGCTCAGCCATACATTGAGAATCTAGGTTTTTAAATTCCAGTAAATCCAAATCTTGTAAGAAATTCATGAAACTTAGCATGGTGTCACATATGTGTCGTGGTAAAAAAATTGTCCAATTTGGGACACGTTTTGGCACAAACCTCTTACAAACCGGAGCTTCTCACAAGAAGCTACGTGGTTCCCATAGTGAATGTGTGTCACCTTTTGTGGGCAAAACGACATCCGCTGCCTCTTCTCCCCATGATTTTTTTTCTAGAGGCAACATAGACCAATAGGAGTGTCATGCTAAAATATGGAATTATTCAGGGTTCGTTTGGCCTTTTTTACATTAGTTGATTTTTCGAGGCATTTAATGAGCATATTTCAAATTTGAACTATAATCACAAGGTTCGGTGCACCAAAATAGATCAAAAATCGTATATGTGTCACTGGCTGCATGGTTGGGTCCCATGTAATAAATGGGAATGAATTTCAAACATCTCGACTTCGTGGCTCGGTCATGGACATTGAGAATCTAGGTTTTTAAATTCAAGTAAATCTGAATCTCGTCAGAAATTCATGAAACTTGGCATGGTGTCATGGCATGGCACATATGTGTCACGGTCTAAAAAGTGTCCAATTTGGGACAAGTTTTGGCACAAGCCTCTTACAAACCGGAGCTTCTCACAAGAAGCTACGTGATTCCGATAGGGAACATGTGTCACCTTTTGTGGGCGAAACGACATCCGCTACCTCTTCTCCCTTCATTTCTCTCTAGATACAACATAGACCAATAGGAGTGTCCTGCTAAAATATGGAATTATTCAAGGATCGTTTGGCCTTTTTTATCCATTCATTGAGTTTTCTAGGCATTTAATGAGCACAATTCAAATTTGAACTACAATCACAAGGTCTAGTGCACCAAAGTGGATCAAAAAATTATATACATGTCCTTGGCTGCATGTTTAGGTCCCATGCGAGAAACATGAATGAATTTCAAACATCTCAGCTTCGTGGCTCGGCCATAGACATTGAGAATCTTGGTTTTTTAATTCCAGTAAATCCAAATCTCGTCAGAAATTCATGAAACTTGGCATGGTGTCATGGCATGCCACATATGTGCCATGGTAAAAAAATTGTCCAATTGGGGACAAGTTTTGGCACAAGCCTCTTACAAACCGGAGCTTCTCACAAGAAGCTACGTGGTTCCGATAGGGAACGTGTGTCACCTTTTATGGGTGAAACGACATATGTTGCCTCTTCTCCCCTAGATTTTTTTCTAGAGGCAATATAGACCAATAGGAGTGTCGTGCTAAAATATGGAACTATTCATGGTTTTTTAGCCTTTTTATACATTAATTGAGTTTTCTAGGCATTTAATGAGCATAATTCAAATTTGAACCACAATAACAATGTCCAGTGCACCAAAATGGATCGAAAAATCATATACGTGTCACTGGCTGCATGTTTAGGTCGCATGCAAGAAATGGGAATGAATTTCAAACATCTCGTCTTCGTGGCTTGTCCATAGACATTAAGAATCTAGGTTTTTAAATTCCAGTAAATCCAAATCTCGTCAGAAATTCATGAAACTTGGTATGGTGTCAAGGCATGGCACATAAAGGCATTGTAAGATTTTGTTTTCCAATTCCAGATAATTTTTCGATTGTTTCTCCTATAGACAACATTGAGAATATTGGTTTAAATTGTCGTAAATCCAAAATGCACACAAAATTCTTGAAATTGGGCAGGGTGTCGTGTTATAGCACAAATATGTTGTGGTATTTTTCGTGTCCATTTTGAGAGAAGGCGCAAATATATCGTGGTATATTTCGTGTCCATTTTGTGGTATTTTTAGTATTATTAATAAATCGTGGACGTTCTATTGACCATTTACGTGTTGCCACGCGTCGCATCTTTATTGGCTAGGAGGTGTCGTGTGGACAGTTGTTTGAGTAGACGGGAGGCATGCGAGCAGTACCTTGCGCAGGCTCACCGGGAAGTGAGCCCTTTGACCCCATCGCCAACGTTTCAGACTGAACACCCATGTGCAGAACGAAAACTATGGTTCCTTCGCCACTAAGACAAGTGAAAATTTGGCGCGAAGGATTGGTGGATCGTGTCATCGCAAAGGATTCTATCTGATGACCCGTGTGCTTACTACACGCAATTTGCTAAGATTAGCATCGGTCATATTGGTAAATTTCCATTTGTCAAATTGGAAACATTGGCATTTGTCAATGTAGTAACATTGGCATTTGTCAACATTGTAACACTGACATTTGTCAAATTTTGCAAGAACAAAATCACTAGTACAGGGTAATTTTGCAACTGAAATTCATTAAACATAGATTTCATTCATAGATTAAGCAATCATTCTTTATATAAAACAGTTCAACTCGATAGCTGAACCGAACAAACTTCTCCCCAATTGTTGCCAACCACGTACTAAAATAGCTAGTTCAACTATATCTACTAGCTAATTTAAAGTACGCGGTACACTTCAACCTTATCTATAGCTAGATGAACTGAACAAAATAGCCCCTAAATACTACTACGGAGGGGCTTTGTATTACTTTCAGTAGCCTCTCCTCTGCCAAACACGCTCAATAAGAGCCAGAGGAGGAGGAGCCTACCGACGAGCTGGAGGAGTCGAATCTATCGCCCTCCGCCGTTGGCCTCCAGAGCTCCTGGCGCACCTCCTCGAAGCAGCGGGACTCCGCGTAGATCTCCGCATTTCGCGCCACTACTGTGGCTTCTGCTATGGCCACGTTGACGGTGAGCTTCATTGCGTGCATACCTGGCGCTCCTCCTCCTGTAGGAAGTTGATGTAGCGCGCAAGGTCGCTCACGCAAAAGATGAGCGGCTCGACTTTGGTGGCCTCCTCCTCCCACCTTCGATCCGCGGTGGCGGAGTGGGTGATGGCCTCAGAGGCTGACGGCGGGGTGGCGGCAAAGGCGGACGATGGTGTGGTGGCGGCCAAGGCAGTGGCTAACGGGGTGGCGGCAATGGCGGCCGGCGGTGGGGTGGCGACCACGACGCGGCCGCCGGCAACAGTTGCCTTCGGGCAGCGGTGGCAGAGCGTGTGGTGGGTGTTGTACGCATAGCCAACAGGGTCGCCACGCGCACTACACGCTTTTGGAAACTACGCCATCGACATGGTGCAACCTCCCAGCTGGAGTTGTTCTCTGGGGGAGTGGCTGACCAACGACGACGGACCGGTGCCATTGGCGATTGGGGGAGAAGCAAACTAGAGAAGCTACGGGGAGGGAGGGGATGGATGCGATGTGGTGTTGCCGGTCGTGAGGGTTTATAAAGCAGGCAGGCAAACATTGTGGGTTTGGGGGATTTCGCCGAGCCGGGTGGGAACCTGTGTGGTTGCACGGGAACGGGCTCACCTCTCTCTCTTTGAGCCGATGCGTGGCCCAACAAAACGCATGTGCAGTGCCGAAGCATGCTCTGGAATCCTCGTGCGGGAACGCGGTGACAAGATGAGACAGAGGAGGAAGAAATGATAAGTACACAAATGATTAATAATAATAAAACGTTTGCGTTATATTACATAGCAAACGACCATTCTCTACGCACCATCGCGAACTACTCTACGCATGAGGTTGTTCGCAGTTGAGGTGGCCGCGGCGCGCTCTTCCGATGTCCATCCATGCGCGAACGGTCATGTACATTTGGGGCGTCATATGCATGCGATTGCGCCGCGCCTGGCTCCACCATGCGGTTACGTGCGCCACGATGCAGTTAAGCACTGCAAAAACCGCCATGCGGACGTGCCGAAATTCCAGGACATTCCGGCGCCCACCCATTTATTACCGCGGCCATTTACATTCATCTTGTGTACCTTCCGATCATGCCACACAACACAAGAATCACACCCACGATGACAAATACAGAGAGAATGCACTCTTCATCTCTTCAACCCTCCTGCACGAATCCAATGGCGGTGACCCCAGTGGCTATCGACGCCAAGCGGCAGTTCACCATTGTTGTCAAAGTGGACACCCACATCAGGAAGACGGACCTCTCGGTGGTGTACACCAACGACCCGGTTGTGGTGAAGAACTCCATCAACACTATTGAGCAACTTCTTGTTGATGATGACAAGTACAAAGTGGTCGGCTTCGACCTTGAGTACACCGATAGTCATGTCAGGTATGATCAGAAGGTTGTCGTTGCCCGGTTGTGCGTGATCCATCACGTCCTTTTCTACCACTACTGCGTGGCCACAAAGCCTTGCGAGCATTTCGCCAGGTTTGTCAACAGCCCCGACTACAGGTTCGTAACGGTGGACACCACCAATGATCTAAATGTACTCAAGACTTTGGCCTTGGCCTGCCAGAAGCTTGTCGACATACAAGGGCAGTACAGGGTCTGGGGCGGCAAGAAGGAGAGGGACTCCCTGGTTAACCTCGCCGCGGCCATCATCGACTACGAAGACATGAAGGCTGAGTCCGACAAGGACAAGCCTGTCTGGCACAAGGCTTGGATGAACAAACTGGATGAAGAACACGTCAAGTATGCGGTCAAGGACGTGTACACAAGCTATGAGATGTACATGAGGATTGTTGACATGAGGAAGTGCCTCCTTCCTGCAGGCGGTGAGGGATAGCCACAAGCAGAGCAGTGGCGGCAACCGTCGTTACTAGAAGTACATGATTTGATGATCGTCTACTTCTTGTAATTTTTTATTGAGGAATGTACATGTGTTGTGTAGTCACTTATGTAATTGGATGTTCAATTTGGTTATGCAACTATATTGTTGTTCTGTAGACAGAGCATATATAGATGTTGTGCAAACAGAACAAATCAAATCTCACATGCTTAAACTAAGGATCACGCCGGTGATGATTTCATCACTCGCTGACAATTGTTTACGAGTAACCGTTTGCCCACAACACACACAACTTGTCAGGAGGAATAGTCTCTGTTATTATTTGTCTTCCCACACGATTGTGATTACTGACCTGTTTGCCGGGTATCACACACACCTTCTTACACTAGATCGTTTGTGTTCTTATGGATCAGCGCAAACTGTTTATCTGACTGAAATTTATGTCGTACATCACACACATCTATATTTGGTTAACCGTTTGTGTTATTTTGGCGAATTGCAAACAGTTCATGAGTACCAACTATTTGCCACGTATCGCGCACGCAACTCTTTTCTGAATTGTATTTGATGGATCCGCCATCGCACACAGTTCGTGTTATTCGCGATGGAGCAAGAACTATACCGTTTGTGATTCATGCATCACACACAGTTTAGTCGAAGGATCTCTGGTTGTTGTTCGTCTTTGGACCTTCCTGCAGTAGTGAAAGGTATATTTGATATACATGTTATTGATGTGTACCTTACTAGTGCTTGTAGTAGCGTGTGGGTATTTGATATCGGTTCAGTTGCTAATATTTGTAAGTTGAAACATGAGATGTGGAATAAATGGAGACTAGCTAAGGAGGAGGTGACGATGCGCGTTGGAAATGGCTCCAAGGTTGATATGATCGCCGTCGGCACGCTCCCTCTACGTCTACCTTCGGGATTAGTTTTAAACCTAAATAACTGTTATTTGGTGCCTGTGTTGAGCATGAACATTATATCTGGATCTTGTTTATTTCGAGATGATTATTCATTTAATTCAGAGAATAATGATTGCTCTATTTATATGAATAATATCTTTTATGATCATGCACCCAATGTGAATGGTTTATTCTTGTTGAATCTCGATTGTAGTGATACACATGTTCATAAAATTGATGCCAAGAGATTTAAAGTTAATGATGATAGTACCACATACTTGTGGCACTATCGATTAGGTCATATTGGTGTAAAGCATATGAAGAAACTCCATGCTGATGAAGTTTTGGAATTACTTGATTATGAACCATTTGAAACATGTGAACCATGCCTCATGGGCAAGATGACAAAAACCCGGTTTTCCGGTACAATGGAGCGGGCAAGTGACTTGTTGGAAATAATACATATTGAAGTATGCGGTCCAATGAGTGTTGAAGCACGCGGTGGATATCGTTATTTTCTTATCTTCACAGATGATTTGAGTAGATATGGGTATATTTCTTAATGAAACACAAGTCGGAAACATTTGATAAGTTTACGGAGTTTCAGAGTGAAGTAGAGAATCATCGTAACAAGAAAATAAAATTTCTACGATGTGATCGTGGAGGTGAATATCTGAGTTACGTGTTTGGCACACATTTAAGACAATGTGGAATTGTTTCACACGCCACCTGGAACACCATAATGGTGTGTCTGAACATCGTAATCATACTCTATTGGATATGGTGCATTCTATGATGTCTCTTGCCGATTTGCCACTATCGTTTTGGGGTTATGCATTATAGACAACCACACTCATTTTAAACATGGCACCATCTAAATCTATTGAGACGACATCGTATGAATTATGCTTTGGCAAGAAACCTAAGTTGTCGTTTCTTAAGTTTGGGGATGCAACACTTATGTCAAGAGGCTTCAGCCTGATATGCTCGAACCCAAAGCAGAGAAGTGTGTCTTCATAGGATACCCTAAAGAGACTATTGGGTATACCTTCTATCACAGATCCGAGGGCAAGATCTTTAATGCCAAGAATGGATCCTTTCTAGAGAAGGAGTTTCTCTCGAAAGAAGTGACTGGGAGGAAGGTAGAGCTTGATGAGGTAATCGTACCTTCTCTCGAATTGGAAAGTAGTACATTGCAGAAAGAAGTTCCTGTGATGTCTACACCAGCCTGAGAGGAGCTAATGATGATGATCATGAAACTTCGAATCAAGCTACTACTAAACTTCGTAGGTCGACCAGGACACGTTCCTCACCAGATTGGTACGGTAATCCTGTCCTGGAAGTCATGTTATTGGACATCGGTGAACCTACGAACTATGAAGAAGCAATGATGAGACCAGATTCCGACAAATGGATTGAGGGCATGAAATCCAAGATAGGATCCATGTACGAAAACCAAGTATGGACTTTGGTGGACCTACCCCATGACCGATAGACCATTGAGAACAAATGGATCTTTGAGAAGAAGACAAACATTGATGGTAATGTCACCGTCTATAAAGTTCGATTTGTCGCAAAGGGTTTTTGATAAGTTCAAGGGGTTGACTATGATGAGACTTTCTCACCCATAGTGATGTTAAAGTTTGTTAGGATTATGTTAGCAATTGCTGCATTTTTCTATTATAAAATCTGGCAGATGGATGTCAAAACAACATTCCTTAACGGTTTCCTTAAGGAAGAGTTGTATATGATGCAACCAGAAGGTTTTGTCGATCCTAAGGGTGCTAGTAAGGTATGCAAGCTCCAGCGATCCATCTATGGACTGGTGCAAGCATCTCAGAGTTGGAATATACGTTTTGATGAGGTGATCAAAGCTTTTGGTTTTATACAAACTTATGGAGAAGCTTGTATTTACAAGAAAGTGAGTGGGAGTTCTGTAGCATTCCTAATACTATATGTGGATGACATATTATTGATTGGGAATGATATAGAGTTTCTGGAAAGCATAAAGGGTTATTTGAACAAGATTTTTTCAATGAAAGACGTGTGGGTAAAGTTGCTTACATATTGGGCATCAAGATCTATAGAGAATAGATCAAGACGTCTGGCAGGACTTTCACAGAGCACATACATTGACAAGATTTTGAAGAAGTTCAAAATGGACTAGTCAAAAAAGGGGTTCTTGCATGTGTTGCAAGGTGTGAAGTTGAGTAAGACTCAAAGCCTGACCACGGCAGAAAAAAGAGAAAGGATGAAAGTCGTCCCCTATGCCTTAGTCATAGGCTCTATTATGTATGCCGTGTTGTGTACCAGACCTGATGTGTGCCTTGCCATAAGTTTGGCAGGGAGGTACCGGAGTGATCCAAAAGTAGATCACTGGACATCGGTTAAAAATATCCTTAAGTACCTAAAGAGGACTAAGGAAATGATTCTCGTTTATGGAGGTGATAAAGAGCTCGTCGTAAGGGGTTACGTCGATGTTAGTTTTGACACTGACCCGGACGAATTAAAGTCTCAAACCAGATACATATTTATTCTGAATGGTGGAGCAGTCATTTGGTGTAGTTCCAAGCAGAGCGTCATGGCGAGATCTACATGTGAAGCGAAATATATAGCTGCTTCGGAAGCAACGCATGAAGTAGTCTGGATGAAGGAGTTCATGTTCGATCTAGGTGTGATACCTAGTGCATCGGATCCAATGACTATCTTTTGTGACAACACCGGTGCCATTGCCATTGTCGAGGACCAAAGGTTTCACAAGAGAACACATCACATCAAACGTCGTTTCAACTACATCCGTGATTACATCAAGGAGGGAGACATAGAACTTTGCAAAGTACATACATATCTGAATATGGCAGACCCGTTCACTAAATCTCTTCCACGAGCAAAACATGATCATCACTAGAACTCTATGAGTGTTAAATACATTACGATGTAAACTAGATTATTGACTCTAGTGCAAGTGGGAGACTGTTGGAAATATGCCCTAGAGGCAATAATAAATTGGTTATTATCATATTTACTTGTTCATGATAAATTTTTATTATTCATGCTAGAATTGTACTGACCAGAAACTTAAATACATGTGTGGATACATAAACAACACGTGCCCCTAGTGAGCCTCTACTAGACCAGCTCGTTCATCAAAGATGGTTGAGGTTTCCAGACCATAGACATGAGTTGTCATTTGATAACGGGATCACATCATTAGGAGAATGCTGTGATGGACAGACCCAACCATAATCTTAGCATATGATGGCGTCACTAAGTTCACTTTGTCGTAGCTTTCATAATGTCAAGTATTTGTTCCTTAGACCATGAGATCATGCCACTCCCAGATACCGGAGGAATGCATTGTGAGCTATCAAACGTCACTTCATAACTGGGTGATCATAAAGGTGCTATCCAGGTATCTCCAAAGGCATTTGTTGAGTTGCTTGGATCAAGACTGGGATTTGCCACTTCGTGTTGACGGAGAGATATCTCCGGGCCCTCTCGGTAACAAGATATCCAAAGTAGCTTGCAAGCATGTGACTAATGACTTTAGTCACAGGGATATTGTATTACAGAGCAAGTAAAGAGACTTGTCGTAATGAGACTGAATTAGGTATGGAGATACCGACGATCGAATCTCGGGAAAGTAACATATCGTTGGACAAAGGGAATTGCATACGGGATTAATTGAATCCTTGACATTGTGGTTCAAACCGATAAAGATCTTTGTTGAATATGTGGGAGTCAATATGGGCATCCAGGTCCCGCTATTGATTATTGACCGGAGAGGTGTCTCGGTCATGTGTGCATGATTCTCGAACTCGTAGGGTCACACACTTAACGTTTGATCATGCTAGAGTAGAATTGGGATATTTTCATTGGTGATCAAAAGTAGTTCAGAGTCTCGGATGGGATCCGAGACATCACGAGGAGTTTCGGAATGGTCCTGAGGTAAAGGTTCATGTATGAAAGTTGTTTTTAGGGCCGGAAAAAGGTTGGTTTTTTCGGTATTGTACGGGGAAGCTTCCAGAAGGTTCCGGAGGGTTTCAGAGGAGTCTGGGAGTCCACGGAGGGTTCCACCACGTCCCTTAGGCTAGCATAGGTTGTAGGGGAGGCGCCCTGGCCTTATTGGGCCAGGCGCACCATCCCCTACTTGGTCCATGCGCCTGTGGAGGGGAAACCCTAAAGGGGAGGGCGTAAGTTTCCTCCCCCTGGCCGTCGGCCCCCTCCTTGGAGGAGGGGCTAGGGCTGGGAACCTCCTCCCTCACCTCTATATATAATGGAGGGGGCTCAAGGAGAGGAGGCACACCCTTTGCTAGCCACAGTCCCTCCCCGTCTCTCCCATTTCCTCGTCCCGATACCGCTTGGCGAAGCACTGTCGGTGCTCCATCACCACCATGCCATCCTACTGGCCGTGATCCCATCTACTTCTCCCCGTCTCTTGCTGGATCAAGGAGGAGGAGACGTCGCCGAGCTGCATGTGTGCATAACTCGGAGGTGCCGTCCATTCGGTGCTAGATCAGTTTGGATCGTGATTGGATCGCGAAGAGTACGACTACATCAACCGCGTTATATATGCTTCCGCTTTCGGTCTACAAGTGTACGTAGACACACTCTGCCCCTCTTTGTTATGCATCTCCTAGATAGATCTTGGGTATTTCGTAGAATTTTTTTTTGTTATTCATGCAACGTTTCCCTTCATCGTCTTCTTCCGCTGCAAATCGGAGCTGGTAACGATCCAATCTCAACCGTTATTGTACCTTCATAGTGTTCCTGATTCATATAGGGCGATTTTTTTGTTTTCTACTACGTTTCCGAACATCAACGTCACAAGACCGTGTTGTAATACAAGCTAGCTCCAGGTGACACTACCAGCTAGCTACAGGCGACACTAGCGTGCGACTCTTAGTCGTGCCTCATATTGAGTCCATCAGTTCACATCGTCATACAAGGTAGAGGCCTTTTATGCTAGCGAATCTCATAAAATGTTTAATATCCCTTACGGTTGCACATATTCAAGACCTCGTACAGAGATCCACATAATTGCTCGGGCCAATACTTGTATCGGCCAGTGGTTTTGAGGTGTTTCTACGGCCGATTCGTGGAACCTTCCAACGGTTTTTGCAAGCTTCTACATTGGTTTTTCTTTTTCCCTGTAATTCTTTATTGGTTTTCATCAATGTTTTAAATAGCCGGCTATAGCCTCACTATAGCTTTTTGAGCACGGTGCCATTAAATGGTACTCATGTACAATAGTGTGTTATAGCCGGCTATAGCCTGATATACCCTCGATATACCTAATTTGGAGGTATGTTGCTATTTGGCTTAGTCCGCTATTTAAAACATTGCTTTTCATTAGTGTTTTTTTACCTTTTTTGTTTGTTTCCTTTCCATTTAATATTTTCCTTTTTCTCAAATACATGTCAACCTCTTTGTACAAACACATGTTGAACATTTTTCATACGTCCTGAACAATTTTTAGATACATGTTGAATAATTTTTAAATATATGATAAAAATGTATTCGAATACCTATTGAACATTTGTTGGATGCACGTTGAACATTTATTAAATACATGGTGAATATATTTTTTAACACGCGATGAACGATTTTGAGAAATGGCTTAAACATTATTTTTCTAAACGTGCAAACGATTTTTAGTTTAAAATACTTTTTCTCAAAATTAAGGGAATAAATTTTAGGATTGCATCAACTTTTTTCTAAAAAATCCTAAAAATATATTTGTAACACATGAAATTATTCTAAATGTCAGTAGAATTCTTTTTGAAGAATATGACTATTTTTTACAAATTACGCAAACAAATATTTCTTTGAACCATTTTATAAAATATGATGAACATATCTTTATACGTGTGAAACTTGTCTTAAATGGTAAAAGAAATGCAAACCGTTTTTAGTGCATCAGATTTTTTTTAAATGTGATGAACATGTTTCTGAACATGTAAACATTTTTCTAGATGTCACAGCATTTCTATTTAAGTCTTATTAACTTTTGAAACATGCGGTAAAAAATTCAAAAAATGAGTAACATTTTGAAGTATATATATTCAGACAATTTTGAAATATAAATTAAAGTAAGAGAACACGCGAACCAACACTTATATTACTTTTTAACACTGAAAGGACATCCTACTGGGCCATCCATTTGGAGGCTCCCTTGAGACCTATATCTCGCTTAAGGGGACCTCCTATGTGACGCGTTTTGCAGCAAATTGCCGGCGCGACGCACACACGGAGTCTCGAGTGGGCCGGCCCATTTCCGCGCCATGGCGATGTAAAAATCCATCAAAACATTCATCAAAGGTGGGAATAGAACTCCTTACCTCTAGGTCTAGAGCTAATATCGCTAGCCACTATAGCTGGCGAGTGCTACTGACAATGATAAAGTGTGAACACCTAAAGACTGTAGAGGCGCGGATCCTATCTTTTTCAAACTTTTTGACCATTCTTTTGAAACATATGAGAAAACATTTTAAAAATGTGAGCAATGTTTGAAATCGTGAACAGAATTTCGAAATGCAGAAAATTTTGAACACTTAACGAAACATGTGAACATGTACATTTTTGAATTTGCGAACAGCGATTTTTTGGAATTTTGAACATTTTCTGAAACTCCCGAACACTAATAAAAATGCTAACGACTTTTGTAAACGTGAACATTTTTTAAACTCCCTGAAAAAAATTCAAAAACACGAACAATTTTTAGGAAATGCCATTTTTTAAACTCCCGAACAGAATTTAAAAACACAAACCAAATTTGAAAACAGGAACATTTTATAAAACTCCCGAACAAAAGTCAAAAAAAGGAACCATTTTCTAAATGTGAACAGTTTTTGAAAACACGAACGGTTTTTCAGAAATGCAAACATTTTTGAAACTCCCGAACAGAAATTAAAAACACGAAGAAATTTTCGAAATGGAAATATTTTCTGTAACTCCCGAACAAAAGTGAAAAGGATGAACAATTTTTTAAACGTGAACACTTTTTGAAAATTCCAAACAAAATTCAAAAACAAGAACAATATTTGAAAAAACGAATATTTTATTGGAAATGCCAACTTTCTTTGAAACTCCCGAACAGAACTTAAAAACACGATATATTTTTTAAAACGTGAAGATTTTCTGAAACTCCCGAACAAAAGTCAAAAAACGCGAACAATTTTGTAAACGTGAACATTTTTTGAAAATCCCAAACGAAAATCAAAAACATGAGCAATGTTTCAAAACACGAATTTTTTTTCAGAAATGAATTTTTTTTTAAACTTCCGAACAGAATTTAAAAACACGAACAAATTGTGAAAACGGGAAAGTTTTCTAAGACTCCCGAACAAAATTCAAAAATGTGAACAATTTTTTACAACGGGAACAATTTCTTGAAAACAGGAACATTTTCTGAAACTCCCCCAACAAATTTCAAAAACGTGTTTATAATGAGAACAATTGTTGAAACATGAACTATTGTGAAAATGGACATTTTGCGAACAATTGTTGAAACATCACTTATTTTTATAATTTGCGAACAATTGTTTATAGTGGAACATTTTTTGAATTCTGAACATTTTTTGAAAAGTACAAACATTTTTTGAAAATCCTGAACAATAAAACACAACGATTTATTAAAAAATTTAAAGGAAAGGGATGAAAGATAATAAAAATTGAAATAAAAGGAAAGAAAAGAAAAGGAAAAAACGAAATAGAAAAAAAAGAATAAAAAGAGAAAAGCGAAAAAATTACAGAGAGAAAAAGGAAAAAAAATGGAAACAAAAATAGCAGAACAAAGAAAAAACGGTGCAGGAACCTTCTAGAAGTTTCCCAAAACCAGAAAAACTGGCTGGAAACCTCTAGGAGTTCCCAAAACCGAGGACATTGAAACTCTTGAACGGGTCGGCCATCGCGTCGCTGCTCATTTGCTGGCCTGTGCGAAGCGCCGGCAATTTGACGCAACTAACGGCAAATAGGGTATTCCCTCGCTTAATGCAAGAGTAGTTCTCATCTATTCTAGAGCCTTTTGTGCATGTACAGTTCTGGGCCAGCCAATTGTTTCTTTTTTTCGTCGTCGCTCATTGGTTGGTTATAGTTCGTTACGTTTTTGATGGTTTTTTATTTATTTTAATTTTATCTTATGTTTCTCTTTACTTTCTTTTTTATTTGTTTTCTTCTTTTTTTTAGGTTTTCTTTATTTTCAAATAGTTTCCTTTGTTTATTTATTTATTTTTGGCTGCTTTACTCATTCTTCTTTGTTTTCAGCTGTTTCACAAGGGTTTCCTTCTGTTTCTTCAGTTTTTTTGTTTCTTTTTGGTTTCTATGGTTTTCTTTGTTTTTCTTCGTTTCTTACTTGGTTTTTATTGTTTATATTATTTTGCATTGGTTTTCTTAGGTTTTTAGTTTTACTTTATATTTTTGGGTTTTACTTTGATTTTCTTCAGTTTTATTCACTTTTATTTTGTTTCTTTTCCGGTTTTCATCGGTTTTATGTTATTTTTTAACACACATTTACTTTTTAGTACATAATGTACTCCCTCCGTCTCATAATATAAGAGCGTTTTTGACACTACACTAGTGTCGGACGGAGGGAGTACATTTTCATATTAGTGTCAAAAATGCTTTTATATTATCAAACGGAGGTAGTACATTTTCATTGTAGACGTTGAATATTTTTTTGATACATATTAAAAAAATCAAGTAAAAGATGTACATTTTTCTTTAATACATGTTATGAACACTTTTGAAAATACATGGTCAACATTTTTCCTATGCACATTGAACTTTTTTCATGGCGATAAACATTTTTAACACACATTGTACATGTTTTGTATACATCAGCAACAGTTTAATGTAGATGTTAAATATTTTTTAAATACAATTTTTTTCTAATATATGTTTGTTGATATCTACTTTTATTTAATATATGTTTATAAATTTTTCGTATACACCAGGAACATTTTTACATGATCAATATTTTTTCATACACGTTGTGCCTTTGTTGTACACATTTTTCTTATACATGAGAAATATTTTTTCTATAAATACGTAACATTTTTCAAATGCTTGAATAACATTTTTCAGTTGTTTGATTAACTTTAAAAAATACATGAGCAACGTTTTTCAAACACATTGTGAAAAAATTATACATTTTTTGCATACAGGAGAAACTATTTTATGTATACATATGAATATTTATTAACATTTATATTGATTCACTACATAAAATTTGGCATAAGAAAATCAAAAATATAGGTCATAAAACCTGAAAATTTGCATTTTACGTATATTTTATACTATATTTTTACGTTCGTAATTTTACGTAACATAAAATAATTTTCTAAGGATTATAGATTATCTTACGTTCTTTTTTTACCTATGAAATAAAACAAAATTTACGGGATGTAAAATTACAGTGCATTGATATTAAAATAGAGGGGGTGAAGAATAACTATTGCTCACCCAGGGTGACGAATAGCGCGACTCTATATATATGTGTGTGTTTGTGCACGCGCGTGCGTGCGTGCGTGCGTGCGTGCGGGTCCAACCCGTTATGCATTTTGTTGCAACCAGCATGATTTGTTTCCTTATACATTTGCATGCAAGACTGTTCATATATTAGATGAGATCAAGCATTTATAGTTTATTTCCGAATTTACTTGCATGCTTCATTTGGAGGCACTTGTCATGCATGCAAAACCCACGTCCGTGATACGCAAATTGTACGTGTTATTAGACCACGACACTAGTTCTTATAATAAACGCGTGTACATGGTATTAAACCGTGGCGCCACTTTATGGGTATTATACCTACTAGAAACAGTAGTAATCAGAACTCTGGGTATATACCCAGATGACTTAAAATAAATACAATATATATGAAACAACTAATTGGCACACCTCAATAATATAGCAAAATATTACCTTTTAATTAGACAGTGTAACATAAATAGAAATCTACTTAGTATACCCAGGGGACTAATACTTATTTTTTCTTGAGTATATACCCAGCTATGTGAAATTGATACCAGATACCAATTCTAATACCCATTTTTCTTGTATCGAATACACCATGTTCTAAGATCCTCCTAATAGAAATTTATTTAGAAAATATCAAGCTACTCTTTCGTAGAAAAATATTGTACATGCCCAATCAACGTATATACCCGGCCACGTAGAAAAAAGTAGGGAAATACTGTACATACCCAAGCCGATGTATATACGGGGGTATGTGAAAAGGATAGGTAAATATTGTACATACCCGGTCGACGTATGTACTCGGCTATGTGGAAAAATATAGGAAATTATTGTACTTTCAATAATATATCTCAAGTGAAAATATACCTAACGTGTATGCACGCTTAAATACCCGGCTGTGTGAAAAAAGCTTCGAAAATATTGTACATACCTAGTTGACGTATGTACCCAAAGTAAAATATGGCTACGTATATACCCAGCCACATGAGGTATCTAATACGGGTATCTAATATATATACCCAATATATTTTGAGTACATAAACAAACCTAAGAAATTTTGAATTATGTATGTATATACCTAGTGATTTATTCAAGGTATTAAATACATGGTGAAAAATAAATGAGAGCACATATAAGAAAGAGTGAAGGGCTAACCATAACGCATCAAAAAATACAGCTTCTATTATATGCAAAAAAGTGAACGTACCATGAGACATGGATGGCCTTAAAACATGGACAATTAATACTGTTTTTCTCTATCTTATCTATTCTGGACATTAAATGTTCATATGAATCAATAATTTTTTTCTAATAAAAACTAAAGGCTTTACCCATTAGTGCTAATAATAAATACATGTGCACACATCTTAGTGTCATCCAACAATTTCTTGGCATGGTGTCCAGGCACCCAGGTTTCCCAAATGGGTGTCCTATATATAGAGAGAGGGGAAAGAGATAGAGAATACATCCTACCGTCTAGGGGTAATTATCCTTGTGTCTCATATACTATTACGTAGTAGCACATATACTGTCTTTTCATTATAAGTAAGTTTATTATATATATATATATATATATATATATATATATATATATATATAATACGTTAAAATGAGTTACATAAAAAAATTGTAAGTTGATCCATAGTTTTTATTATATTTGTGAAATATGTACATATTTATACGTAGAAAGAAGCATACTTAAAATATGATACATAATACCAAAAAAGTAGTATATATATTACCTAAACATTTTTTATATACTACATACTGCACGTACTTACTTTCTGATTTGATAGATATTGCATACAACATACAAAAGCAAGTGGTGGTAACTTCCACCGGGTGGTAGGAAATATTTGTCCTATACGATTTTTGTAATTTTTGAACGTTCTGGTTTCTGCATCAGATCCGAATGATCTTGCCGCTCGATCCGGATTGAACGCTCGGCATGGCTCGCTAAATCCCGCGATCTCTGAACCCTCTAAATCCGGTTTTCCCGGCGATCCACTACTCGCGCTGCCCCCACTAAATCCGTATTTTTCAGCAATCCCACTATTCTTGCTGGTCCGCTCGAAAATTTCCGATTTTTCCTCTCCCGGTCCTCTAGGAAAAACACGAACTAAAAAACCATGACGTTATATGGTGGTGGTAGGATTTGATCGTTGCTCCTGGGAAATAGAAGCGCTAGCACATGATCAACTCAATTACTATCATTTGTTGTCCAACTAACGTGAAGACATACTATTCTGACCTGATGCATGTATTATGGGATTTGAATTTTGAACCATTTACAAATTTGCGAGATCATTGGCCGGTCCATGGTCACCTTTTGTTACGTCTTTTTTTTTGCCTTAAAGTTCCACGCTCGGTTTTTCTTGTAACCACGGTTTTCTTACAAAATTAGGAATTTGTGATGATCAGCTACTCTACATAATTCTTTTTAGCTACAAAATTACATGGGATCGAACCATGGTCGCTTGGTAAGCAAGTTTGTAACAACCAACTCTCCTTCGTTTGCTTTTTGTATGGATGAGAAGCAAGTTGGCCCAACTAACAACAACCAACAACCAACAATGCTTCAGCGTGTACATGATTTGGGAGGAGTTGAGTAGACTAGGAATCTCCAACATATGTCCTCTTTCGCATCAAACTTTTGAGGAGTGTACAAGATGCATCATCCCACAACATGGTTACTATGCGTTATAGCTTCCAACATGGTTACTATTGAGTTATCGGGCTAGATGTACTAATGTAGTTATCGGGCTAGATGTACTACGTCGGCAACATGGTTATTATGTAGTTATCGGTCTAGATGTACTATAGTTATCAACATGGTTATTTTTATAGTTGTCGGTTTACATGTGGCATAATGCACCCCCGAAAGCTTCTGGGTAAATAACATGATAATTTACACACCACAAACCTGATAACTCATGCACACACACCGTGGTAACTTTGGCCCAAGGGAAAAAGTTGTTGAAGACATTCCTCAGTAGCTTATGTGTAAATAGCATGATAATTTACGCTCCATAAACCTGATAACTCATGCGCAAACACCGCGATAACTTTGACCCAGGGAAAACAATGTTTGAAAACATCCCCTATTAGCTTTATGTGTAAAACGTATGATAATTTAGACATCACAAACTTGAGAACTCATGCATAACCCCTTGGTAACTTTGACCCGAGAGATTTTTTTTGTTAAAAACATCCGTCCATAACTTATGTGCAAATAACATGCTAATGTACACACCATAGAGTTGATAACTCAAATACAAACGTCGTGTTTACTTTTTTGAACCGGGTGAAAAAGTTTTGGGAAACATACCACTGGAAATTCTGCCTAAATAGCGTGGTAATATACATACCGTGGGCGTGGTATCTTACGCACAAACACCACGGTAACTTTGACCCGGAGAAAAAATAGTTGTTGAAACCATACTGAAAGGATCGATATGGTTGACTAGAGGGGGGGTGAATAGGCAACTACCAATTTTTAACTAATCTTTAGCAAATTAGGTATAGCAACAAATAGCTTGTCTAGATATGCAACTAGGTGAGCAACCTATATGATGCTAACAATAATAACAGCACAAGCAAGCAAATAATCTACGAAAGGTAAAGCTTGCACAAAGTAAAGGGAAGAAGTAACCACAAGCGGAACGGGTGGATACAAGGATGTGTTACCGAAGTTCCTTCCCTTTGAAGGGAAGTACGTCTCTGTTAGAGCGATGTGGAGGCACAATGCTCCCCAAGATGCCACTAGGGCCACCGTATTCTCCTCACGCCCTCACACAATGCGAGATGTCGTGATTCCACTAGTGGTGCACTTGAAGGCGGCAACCGGACCTTTACAAACAAGGTTGGGGCAATCTCCACAACTCAATTGGAGGCTCCCAACGAAACCACGAAGCTTCACCACAATGGAATATGGCTTCGAGGTGACCTCTTCCGTCTAGGGTGCTCAAACACCCAAGAGTAACAAAATCCACACAAGAAAGTAGGGGGGAATCAAGTTTCCTTTGGTGGAAGTGTAGATCTAGGTCTCCTCCTTCAATCCCTAGCAAATCAACAAGTTTGAGTGGCTAGAGAGAGAGATCGGGCAAGAAAGCTTGGAGGGCGTCAAGGGAGGAGAGAGAGAGGTAAGAGATCAGAGGGAGGTGGAAGAACCACCTCTTTATATAGGGCCCCCAACTTCCAACCGTTACAGCCGGTTATACATGACAGCGGTACAACTCGTGACGCGGGCGGTAGAACCGGTAGGAAC
Organism: Elymus sibiricus; assembly: GCA_039707655.1. Lineage (NCBI taxonomy): Eukaryota > Viridiplantae > Streptophyta > Magnoliopsida > Poales > Poaceae > Elymus > Elymus sibiricus. The sequence goes on from CM077673.1 coordinate 315,409,495, forward strand.
GGAACAACCGCCCAACCACCGGCCAACCACCGCATCAAAACAGAACCTGAGGCGGTGGTTCCTCCCCGGTGCAACCGCTCGGCTCGAGTGCGGGACAAGCTTAAGTCCCGAGCGGTACAACCGCTTGAGACACTGGTAGTACCGGTCGATATATATCAACCGGTACAACCGCCCCTCATCTGCCCAACAACCGCACCACAACAGAATTGTGTCCGGTTGTAGGCCGGTACTGGGCCGGTACAACTGTCCAGGGCTGCCACCTAGGGTCAGCCAGTTGTTGGTGGTACAACCGCCCGGAGGCAGTGGTACAACCGCTGGAGACCAGGGGCAGCACCCCCAGGGTATCACCCCTGGGGTGGAGATTATGCCGGATGACAAGAGCGAGCGGTACAACCGCTAGGGCCAGCGATACAACCGGCCTTCATGGATAGGAAGCAGGGCCCCTCTCTCTCACTGATGGAAGGATATGAGGTAGGTGCCAAGAATGTGTACGTGTATTGATTCTCCCCAAAACCTTCCGATGAGAATTCCCTCTTAATAGTATGGGATCCCTATGACCAAAGAAAATAAACGCGTAGAGAGCACCGTCTTCGTTCTTTTCCGTCCGAAGAGAATGCCTAACCGTCTTGTGTCGCACACGGAGTACCTGAAGAACTTGACACACGATTAGATAACAAAGTGAGGTGTCATCATCACCAAAACACTAGGGTAAGAGAATGCCCTTACAATCTCCCACTTTTTGGTGGATGATGACAACAACACAATTTGCATTGATGGTCTGAAAAATAGAAGCGGAGCTCCCCCTCAAAGTGTGCACCAGATGAGATTTGCGCAAACACGGGAGCTCCCCCTCAATTTTATAGACTGACCAATGGGTACAAATGAAGGGATAACAGTAAAGTGCAATTGTACCGGATAAGAAGTAGAGCTAAATAACAAGGGCATCAATGAAACTCAGGCTCTACTTAAACAACGAGACAAGATAAAAATACTAAGGGATCGCATAGAGTCTCCTCATAAGATAGGTCCACAACCGATTAAAAGCAAATAAGAGTTCAACTTCAACTTGAAATAAGAGTTCAACTGGAAAGACCACACCCATGCAAATCCCGTCATAATATAATTCTCTCCTCCTTTGGCATCAAGACACCAAAAAGGAAAAGAGCGATGCTAACGCCCCAGAGCTTAGTAGACCTCGTCAGATCCGTGAGTCTCCTCTGAATCATCACTGGCAGACCCATCAACATCATCATCATCATCATCTAGAATATCAGCAGCAGCAGCAGCACAGGAGGAGGCAGCAGGCTGACCCGAGATCTCATCATTAGTCCAAGTGATGTGCTCATAGACCCACTGCTCCTCAGGAGTGATTGTCTTGTCAGAACCACTGGCATCCTGAAGATGGAGAGCCCACATAATCTGAATCTGTCGGTGTCTGGCAAGCTTCTCGTTGACATGGGCTTCATAGAGCTTCTTCTGAACATGGGTCTGGAGGCAGAAGGTCTTCTTAATTTTGTCGGTGAGCTTAGTGACCCACGAGGGCTTGGTCCCTACTGGAAGCTCAAAATCGCTGTCGCTGGAAGTAGCAAAAACATCCTCTGGGTGGTCAGGGGGGAAACGAGGCTCAGCATGCTTCTTTTTCCAGAGTTGCTTGATCTCATGCACGACGAGGTTGTCCGGAGAAGTGAGAGGCTCTCCAGGCCTACGAACTGCCCACATAGAGTTTATAAAGCACATGATAAATGGAGCATAGGTGGGGACCTTCCTATAGAAGACCGTGATGTACATCTCCTCCCACAGCCACTTGGAAGCATCAAACGTAGCACCAGAGCCAGCTTCAGTCTGCATAGCCAAAAGCAGATCTACCAGATAACCATGAATCTCATCTTGATTCCTAACCTTGGGCAGAAGAACATTGCGGAAAACACGGTGCAAGATATCATAAACCTGCAGCAGGTCCTTGGATCCTCCAATAATGCCACGCCCGGGAATGTACAAGGGGGCTAGCTCCTCTTTCTCCATGGAGGTAGCCCGGTCATGAGGACGAATGCCACCATTCCCAGTGAGGCCAGTATCATCATAGCCAAGAGCATTGCAAAAAGCATGCCACGGAACATGGAAGAATTCATCACGACACATGAAGGAAAGGTGACGAGCAGCATCAGTGCCGAAGTGGACAGTGGCATAAAACTGGTGAATGAGCTGCACGTCAAAGGGACAATTGATAGTCATGAGCTTGATCAAATAAAACTCCTCGCACAGTGCCAAAGTCTCCCCAAAGTAATCCATGTTGTTTCTCCAGTACTCAATGTCAATGGTCCATTGCTTGGCAAACTTGTTCTTGTGATGGTCATAAAGCTCGTGCACAATCCGCATTTGCAACTCATTTCTGAACTGAGGGGTGGACCACCTAGGAGCAACAGGGACCTCATATGGATTTTGAAAATGAACCCTCTCCCAATCAGCTTGCTTCCATGCGTGCACAGGCTTGGCAGACTTTTGCTTGGCGGCCAAGGACTTCTCACGATGAGTTGGCTTGGTTGGGATGACAACTTCCTCTTCTTCGGACTCATTGACGAGCCTACATCTGCGAGCTCGTTTCTTGGAATTCTTACGAGGAGCAGAGCGAGAACCTGAGCCACCTGCAGACACACACGAGAAGCACACAAGAGAAACCCAGATAAGATGAGAGGATTGTACGCAAGAATAGGAATATATTAGTTGTGAAGCAGAGAGAATAGAACAGTGGGACAGGATTCAGAGAAGCCGGTTGAACCGGTCACCCCATCGGTTGTCCCGCTTTAGTGGTTGTACCGCAAGTGGAAGCGGTTGTACCGCTCGGACGGACGGCACCTCACCGGTGGGGAACCGGTACATCCGGATTCGAACCATGCACAACTATTCTAGGTTCTAAGCAACACAAGTAATAGTAGGTGTATACATGATCTCTTCCCACCAATAGTTTGACTAAAAACGCGGGAAACCAAGCAATGCCCTAACAATGGAGGATCCAAAAGGGAGGACCCAAAGAAAGGAGAAATGAGGCATTACCGGTGTCCATGGGAAGACATTGGGGAGGGGAAGGGCCTCCACGGAGCAGATCCGAGAGGAGGCCGCAGTTCCGGGGCGTCGGGGGCACTCCGGGGCGGTGGCGGCGACGGCCGGCGGCTAGGGCAGCAGAGGGGGGGGGGGTCGGGCACGAGGGGGAAACTGAGTACCCCTTCGGCTCGGCCTGCCCTTTAAGTGTCTTACATGCCACGAGCGGTTGTACCGCCCGGATGGGCGGTTGTACCAGCCTTGGTACGACATGGGAATTAGCGGTAGAACCGCACAAGTCCACCGGTTGTACCGCAGAGGAGGGACAACAGGATGGCCCAGCGGTTGTACCGCTCGAACCACCGGTTGTACCGCCCAGCCACAGCCACCACCGACAGGATGAAAAATGTGTACAATTGGAAAGAGGGTTTATGAGAAGAGGAGAACTTGGGATAGAGGCAAGGCACAGGTGTATGGTGAGGTAAGCCCCATGGTTGCAAAAACAGAAACACGAAAAGTCAAACCATGGAGGATACCCACACCTAGGTCCTAAACAAACTAGCAAGAGCAAATAAAGACCAAGAAACACACACTTGGAAAAAACCATGACAAATGCCTCACTAGGAGGGGGCGGTGGCCGAGGCCACCTATGTTTGAATCAATTTGTATGGCACCGCCAAGATTTTAACCTTGGGTCCATGACCAAAACTCGTCTTTGAAGCACAAGTACCATCAAAAATGGCTAATGTGAAAGACTTGATCGATTTACGCATAATAAGGGGAGGGAGAGTTCATTTAGAGAACAACACTCCCCCTATGTCCATGCCTACACCTAAGCAAGATAAAATGATGAGTGTGGTGGGGTGTGCAATAAGTCAAGCCACATTGCTCGAATCAATGATATTTAGATCATGCCTTAACTCGCGAAATCTTGCTTCATCCAATGGCTTCGTGAAAATATCTGCAAGCTGCTCGTTAGTATTGAGATGAATAAGATCAATTTCTCCACGCTTGATATGATCCCGGATGAAGTGATGACGAATGTCAATGTGCTTCGTCTTGCAATGTTGGACCGGGTTGTTGAAGATATTGATAGCACTCTCGTTGTCACAGTAGAGGGGCACTTTGTCACAAGTGACACCGTAATCCTTTAGAGTTTTCCTCATCCAGAGCAACTGAGCACAACAACTCGCAGCAGCTACATATTCAGCCTCGGTGGACGAGAGAGAAACACAGTTTTGCTTCTTTTAAGACCAACTTACCAAAGAGAGACCAAGGAATTGGCAACCTCCGGAAGTTGACCACCTCTCCACACGGTCTCCCGCCCCATCCGAGTCCGAATATCCTATGAGATCAAATGAAGCACCTTTGGGATACCATAAGCCAAAGTTTGGGGTATGAGCCAAATATCAAAAGATTCGTTTGACAGCCACAAAGTGACTCTCCTTAGGTGCGGATTGAAATCGTGCACAAATTCCCACACTCAATATGATATCCGACCTAGATGCACAAAGATAAAGCAGGGATCCAATCATGGAGCGATATACCTTCTGATCCACGGCTTTACCATTGGGATCACTGTCAAGTTGGCATTTGAGCGGCATGGGGGTGTTGGCCTTAGCCGGCTTGAGACCATCCATCTTGAATCTCTTGAGCATGTCTTGAGTGTATTTAGCTTGGTTGATGAAGGTTCCTTGACTTTGTTGCTTGACTTCGAATCCAAGGAAGAACTTCAACTCCCCCATCATGTACATCTCAAACTCTTTGGTCATTAGTGTGGCAAACTCATCATTGAAAACTTTGTTAGAAGAACCAAAGATAATATCATCAACATATAGTTGGCATATGAACAAGGTCCCGTTAACTCTCTTTGTGAAAAGAGTGGGATCGATTTTCCCAATTTCAAACCCACGATCTTGCAACATCTCGGTAAGGTGCTCATACCACGCTCGTGGGGCTTGTTTAAGTCCGTAGAGTGCCTTATCAAGAACGTATACATGATTGGGGAACTTAGGATCCTCGAACCCCGGGGGTTGCTTGACATATACCAACTCCTTAAGTGGACCATTAAGAAAAAGCACTCTTTACATCCATTTGATATAATTTGAAATCATGATGAGATGCATACGCAAGCAACATGCGAATAGATTCAAGGCGAGCGACGGGAGCAAAGGTTTCATCGTAGTCGATACCCTCGACCTGTGAGTAGCCTTGAGCCACCAATCTTGCCTTGTTGCGAATGACAACATCGTTCGCATCTTGCTTGTTTTTGAAGATCCATTTGGTTCCAATGACATTGTGATTCTCCTTTGGTCTTGGCACCAACCTCCACACTTTGTTGCGCTCGAAGTTGTTGAGTTCATCGTGCATGGCTTCAAGCCATTCCATGTCCTTGAGCGCTTCTTGTACCTTGAGGGGTTCAATGCAAGAAACAAACGCGTGATGTGCACAAAAGTTTGTTAATTGATGATGAGTAGTTACCCCTCTTTTCAAGATTCTGTAGACGTTCTCTAGGAGGTGTTTCTTGGTTTTAAGCTGGAAGCAATCTTGGCAGCTCGTCGTTCTAAAATCTCTTCCATGGAAGGTTGTGGTGAATCATCTTGACGAGCTTGAGAGACATCACTGGCTTGACCTTGATCTTGATCAAGCTCTTGACCTTGAGCTTGCTCAGGGTTGTGAACTTGATCTTGAGCATCTTGTGGTATGTCATCATCACCATGAGGCTGATCTTGCTCTTGATCTTGTTCACGAGGTTGAGGGCCTTCACTTTGTTCTGCAGAAGTGTGTGGGTCTTGCGTCGGTGATGGTTCGACTTGTGTGGAACATTGTTCTTCTCCTTCAGACACGAGGGGCTCCTCAACAGGCAGGTAGTGTCCCACACCCATTCTTCTTATGGCTTGGGGAGGAATTTCATCACCTAATCACAAAGACCACTTTGCTCCACTTGGGAGCCATTATTTTCATCAAACTCTATGTTACACGTCTCCTCAATGAGTCATGTGGACTTGTTGAGGACACGGTAAGCATGAGAGTTTGTAGCATAACCAATAAATATGCCCTCATGAGCTCTAGAATCGAATTTAGACAGACGAACACCTTTCTTGAGAATGAAACACTTACAACCAAACACCCGAAAGTACTTGAGGTTGGGTTTGTTACCGGTAAGTATCTCATATGGAGTCTTGTTCAAGCCTTTGCGTAGGTAGAGCCGATTAGATGCATAACACGCGGTGTTGATGGCTTCGTCCCAAAAGTTGTACGGAGATTTGAATTCTGCCATCATGGTCCTTGCCGCATCCATCAATGTCCGGTTCTTCCTCTCCGCAACACCGTTTTGTTAAGGGGTATAGGGTGCAGAGTATTGGTGCTTGATTCCCTCATCACTGAGAAACTCGTCCAAGGTGTAGTTCTTGAACTCAGTGCCGTTGTCACTTCTAATCATCAAAATCTTTGCATCATATTGATGTTGAGCTTCATTTGCAAAGTTGATGACAGTTTTTTGGGTCTCACTCTTCCTCTTGAAGAAAAATACCCAGGTGTATCTCGAGTAATCATCCAAAATCACCAAGCAATACCTTCTCCCCCCAAGACTATCAAATAAAGGAGGGCCGAAGAGATCCATGTGAAGGAGCTCTAGGGGTCTCTTGGAGTAAATAGTAGTCGTGGGGCTGTGAGACGTCTCATGTAGCTTTCCCTCGATACAAGCACTGCAAGCATGGTCTTTGGCAAAACTCACATTTGTTAGTCCACAAATGTGATCCCCTTTGAGGAGACTTTGCAAAGATCTCATATTGACATGGGCTAGCCGGCGATGCCAAAGCCATCCCACACTAACTTTAGCCATTAGGCATGTCGCGGTCTTAGTGGGTCTCTCCGAGAAGTTAATCACATAGAGACCGTTCTCGACATGCCCAACAAAGGCTACTTTAAGAGTCTTGCTCCACAAAAGGGTCACGGTATCAATGCCAAAGAAAGTACTAAAACCCATGAGTGCAAGTTAACGAACGGAAAGCAAATTGTATGTGAGGTTCTCAACAAGCATGACTCTCTCAATAGTTAAGTCCGGAGAGATAATCACCTTACCAAGACCCAATACCTTTGAACTTGTGTCATCACCAACTGAGACTTGAGTGGACAAAGATGCATCAGGTCGAACGTCCACCACCAAGTCCTTGCTTCCGGTCATATGATTTGTTGATCCACTATCAAGCAACCATGATACCCCTCCAGAAGCAAACTCCTACAATAGACCAATGCTTGGATTTAGGTACCCATTCTTTAATGGGTCCTTTCATGTTAGTAACAAGGGTCTTAGGAACCCAAATAGACCATTCAATGTACTCATAAGAAGAACCAACGTATTTGGCATAAACATGCCCATCACTAGCACGACATGAAACATAAGAAGCATTAAAATCGCCGGCCTTGTCGGTGGAGGTGGTCTTGCCCTTCTTGGCATTACCACCCACAACATTGTCCTTTTTATTCTTATGAGTGGTCTTCCCCCCTTTGACAAAGGTTTCCTTTAGCGGGGGAGTTTGCTTGGACTTCAACTTCTTCTTCTTCTTAGACTTAGGTGCAAACCCAATCCCTTCCTTGGCAACAACTTCCTTTTGATTACTCAAAAGGTCATTGAGATTCTTCTCACCTTGGATACACGTCACAAGGCCTTTCTCAAGTTGCTCTTTCAACTTGGCATTTTCCTCCACAAGGAAATGACAAGGGGTTTTCAGCAAGGTAATTTCTGCAAGCACTGAAATTGTAGGTAACCGATAGTTTGATAGCAAGATAATTGGTAGCAAGCAAGTAACGGTAACGGTAAACAAGGTGCAGCAAGGTAGCCCAATCCTTTTGAGGCAAAGGACAAGCGAGAACAATCACTAGTAATAGGCAAAGTGTTCTTGAGGGTACACGGGAATTTCGTTTAGTCACTTTTATCATGTTAGTTTGATTCGTGTTCGCTACTTTGATAATTTGATATGTGGGTTGACCGGTGCTAAGGTGCTGTTCTTCCTTGAACTAACAACTTACTTATGATTAACCCCCTCGCAAGCATCCGCAACTACGAGAAAAGTATTAAGACAAAGTCTAACCATAGCATTAAACATGTGGATCCAAATCAGCCCCTTACGAAGTAGCGCATAAACTAGGGTTTAAGCTTCTGTCACTCTAGCAACCCATCATCTAATAACTAATCCACAATGCATTCCCTTAGGCCCATGAATGGTGAAGTGTCATGTAGTCGACGTTCACATGACACCACTAAGGGAATCACAACATACATATCATCAAAATATCGAACACATATCAAATTCACATGATTACTCGCAATATGACTTCCCCCGTGACCTCAAGAACAAAGGTAACTACTCACAAATAATAAACATGCTCAAGTTCAGAGAGGTATTGAATAGCATATTGGATCTGAACATATAATCTTCCACCAAATAAACCATATAGTAATCAACTACGCAAAGTAATCAACACTACTAGTCACCCACAGGTACCAATCTGAGGTTCCGGTACAAAGATTGAACACAAGAGATGAACTAGGGTTTGAGAGGAGATGGTGTTGTTGAAGATGTTGATGAATATTGGCCTCGCAAAGATGAGAGGGGTGTTGGTGATGACGATAGCTTCGATTTCCCCCTCCGGGAGGGAAGTTCCCCCGGCGGAATCGCTCCGCCGGAGGGCAAAAGTGCTCCTGCCCAAGTTCCGCCTCGAGGCGGCGGCGCTTCGTCCCGAAAGTCCTCCTCTGATTTTTTCTAGGTCAAGAGAGACCTTATACCAGAAGATGGGCACCGGAGGTGGGCCAGGCTGAGCACAACCCATCAGGGCGCGCCTAGGGGGGCCTAGCGCGCCCTGGTGGGTTGTTCCCACCTGGGGGGCCTCCTCCGGTAGTTTCCAACTCCAGTATTTTTTATTAAATGTAAAAATAATCTCCGTAAAATTTCAGCTTCATTGGAGTTATGCAGAATAGGTATCTCTGACGAGCTTTTCTTGGGTCCAGAAATCCAGCTGCCGGTATTCTCCCTCCTTGTGTAAACCTTGTATATTATGAGAGAAAAGGCATTAGAATTACTCCCCAAAGCATTATTATTCAACAAAACAAGTAAAGTAGGAAATCATGATGCAAAATGAACGTATCAACTCCCCCAAGCTTAGACCTCGCTTGTCCTCAAGCGAAAGCCGATACTGAAAAGCATGTCCACATGGTTTGAGAGAGAGGTGTCGATAAAAATAAAATACGGACATAGAAGCATCATGATTATTATCATAACAGCAATAAACTCTAACATAGGAACTTATTTCAATATATTTTTATCATATAGCTTCTCATGAACAAGTAACAATTCATCACAACATAGAAGTATGAAGCATAAACCTTATTGGGAACCAACAAACTATGTTCTCAGTCAACTTTGCAACTACAATTCATCATATTTTTAGGAAGGGTCTCATGTAGGAGCCTTTTGGCAAGTCCACATACTCAACCATCACTTAGTCTTCTATGATCGCTAACGCTCACGGCATACCCATGAACAAAAAGTTTCAACCGAACACGTAGGAAGATAGGGGCTTATAGTTTTGCCTCCCAACTCACTCACCTCAAGGGTGATGTCAACAATAATAACTCATGCCCACCCATATCCAACTGGATATATGTGCCTAGATCTTTCCTCACCACATGATGCTTGCAAAAGAAAAAGAAAAAGGAATAGGGAAGAATACTTTGACTCTTGCATAAAAGTAAGTGCATAAAAGTAAAAGATAGGCCCTTCGCAGAGGGAAGCAGAGGTTGTCATGCGCTTATTGGTTTGTATGCCCAATCCCTTAATGTAAAAGAACGTCACGCTATATTGCCCCCTATGATAGAAACCTTTATTATGCAGTCCGTCGCTTTTATTACTTTGCCATCATAAGTTCGTATAACGCTCAATTTTCTCTTACACTAATTGATCAAAACACTTTTAGAAGCAATTTTTATTGCCTTGTTGCACCGATGACAACTTACATGAAGGATCTTTCTCGATCCATAGGTAGGTTTGGTGGACACTCAAAGAAAGAGTTTGGTTTGGGTTTTTGGATGCACAAGTAGTATCTCTACTTAGTGCGGAATTTCTGGCTAGCAAAGATATTGGGCAAGCACCACATGTTAAAGGATCTATGACAATATAACTTCTATGTGGATATGAACAAACATAAATCATTACATTGTCTTCCTCGTCCAACGTCAACAATTTTGACATATAATATTTGATGGGGGCTCACAATCATAAAAGATTTCCAAGATAGTGTATTTGCATGTGAATCTTCTCTTCCTTTATTAATTCTTTCATGAATTGCATCATTGACCAATGCTATGTTTATCAATCTCCAATAAATTTTACTACTTATACTTGTCCTTATGTGATGTCATCACTCACCATAAGATTAGCATATGATTCTTTTCATTTGTTTCTTTTCCTTTATTTGATTACAACATGAAAGTAGAGAGGCAAAAACTCAAACTAAACTTTATTATATAACTTTCACTCGATTACATAGATAGACAGGCCACGGAACTAACACACGAAAATAGATCATACTAAAACTTTTATTCAACTAAAGCAAAGGGAAACTAAAGATCGAACTAAAATAGGTAAATGTGAATAAAAGTGGTGGTGATACGATACCGGGCACCTCCCCCAAGCTTGGCTCAAGCCAAGGGGAGTGCCCATACCCGTGTGCTCAAGTCTCCTTTGGTGGTGGTGAAGAAGGTGGAGGTGTTGATGAAGCCTTCTTCTTCAACTTATATTTAAGCACAAAGTTTTCCTCCCTTAGGTCATCATTCTCCAACTCAAGCTTTAATATCCTTTGGCATAGGGCATTCTTGCTCTCCTGCAGAAAACGAGACGGGATAAATTGGACCTTAGGTTTGTATCTTCTAGGGAGGCTTGATTTCTTGAATTCCACATGCATATCTCCAGGTTGAGGCAATGAATCATCCTCTACCTCAGAGCTGTCATCTTTTGTTTCCTGCATGGTAGCATCTTCTTCCTCCTCCGAGGTCCATAGATAGGGGTAAATTTCCCTAAAGATCTTCGGGTCTAGAACATAGGGATCAACATGGCTCTCTCCTCCCGAATCTTGAGACGAGATATTTTTAGATCTGTCAGGGAAACAGCAAGAAACAAGAACATAGGATTTTTCTACGATGCGGTCGTCAAAACAGTCGGGGGTATATATAGAGAATTTTTATTCTTGGGAAACAAGTATTTGGAAGGAAAACGGAGTCGGAAAGGCATCCGAGGTGGGCACAACCCACCAGGGCGCGCCCATGGGTGCCTGGCGCGCCCTGGTGTATCGTGCTCACCTCGATCGCTTTCCAGTTTATTTTTTATTTCCAAAATTCTAAAATATTCCAAAACTGACAAAAAAATATTTTTGCGGATTTTTCGGAGTCCGTTTACTTACCGTATCACGTACCTCCTATTTTTAAGTATTCTGGAGTATTCCGGAAGGTTTCTTTTATGTGTTCCTCCTATGTCATGGTTTGGATAACATTGCTTTCAACGTTAATAGGCGTACCTGAGATATATTGCTTAATTATTTTTCCATTGACCACCTTCGGGTTAGTACCTTCGGTGTTATTAATCTTGATAGCTCCAGAATGATAAACCTCTTCGATAATATATGGTCCTTCCCATTTTGAGAGAAGCTTTCGTGCAAAAAATCTTAAACGAGAGTTGAACAAAAGAACATAGTCTCCTATTTTGAATTCCCGCTTTTGGATTCTTTTGTCATGCCATCTTTTTACTTTTTCTTTGAATAGCTTGGCATTTTCATACGCTTGGGTTCTCCATTCATCTAGTGAGCTTATATCAAATAGCCTCTTCTCACCGGCAAGTTTGAAATCATAGTTGAGTTCTTTAATTGCCCAAAATGCTTTGTGTTCTAGTTCTAAAGGCAAATGACAAGCTTTCCCATATACCATTTTATATGGAGACATACCCATAGGATTTTTATAAGCTGTTCTATAGGCCCAAAGTGCATCATCTAATTTCTTAGACCAATTCTTACGAGACCTATTGACAGTTTTTTGTAATATTAATTTTATTTCTCTATTGCTAAGTTCAACTTGACCACTAGATTGAGGATGATAGGGTGATGCAATTCTATGGTTAACATCATATTTAGCAAGCATCTTATGGAAAGCACCATGGATAAAATGTGAACCACCATCAGTCATTAAATATCTAGGGACTCCAAACCTCGGGAAGATAACCTCTTTAAGCATTTTAATAGAGGTGTGGTGATCGGCACTACTAGTTGGAATAGCTTCTACCAACTTAGTGACATAATCCACCGCAACCAAAATATGAGTGTACCCATTGGAGGAAGGAAAATGCCCCATATAATCAAAGCCCCAAACGTCAAATGGTTCAACAACAAGTGAATAATTCTTAGGCATTTCCTAACGCTTGCCAATATTGCCAATTCTTTGACATTCATCACAAGACAAGACAAACTTACGGGCATCCTTGAAGAGAGTAGGCCAATAAAAACCAGATTGCAATACCTTATGAGCAGTTCTATCTCCCGCATGATATCCTCCATAAGCTTTAGAATGACATTTCCGTAGGATTTGTTCATGTTCATGCTCAGGTACACAACGTCTAATAATACCATCTACTCCTTCTTTATAAAGATGTGGGTCATCCCAAAAGTAATGTCTCAAGTCATAGAATTTTTTTCTCTTTTGTTGATAAGTGAAGCTAGGTGGTATATATTTACCGACAATGTAGTTAGCATAATCAGCATACCAAGGTGTGCGTTGTGAAACACTTATTGCAGCTAGTTGTTCGTCAGGGAAACTATCATCAATAGGTAGTGGGTCATCAAGAATATTTTCTAACCTAGACAAGTTGTCACCTACGGGGTTCTCAGCTCCTTATCTATCAACGATGTGTAAATCAAATTCATGGAGCAAGAGAACCCACCTAATGAGTCTAGGTTTAGTATCTTTCTTTTCCATAAGGTATTTTATAGCAGCATGATCAGTGTGAACAATGACTTTGGAATCAACAATATAAGACCTAAATTTATCACAAGCAAACACAACTGCTAAAAATTCTTTTTCAGTAGTAGCATAGTTTCGTTGGGCACTGTCTAGAGTTTTACTAGCATAATGGATAACATTTAATTTCTTATCAACTCTTTGTCCTAGGACAGCACCAACAGCATAGTCACTAGCATCACACATAATTTCAAAAGGCAAGTTCCAATCAGGTGGTTGTACGATAGGTGCAGAGGTTAAGGCTTTCTTGAGTGTTTCAAAGGCTTCCACACAATCATCATAAAAACAAAAGGAATATCCTTTTGCAAAAGATTAGTAAGAGGCCTAGAAATTTTAGAGAAGTCTTTAATGAACCTCCTATAAAAACCAGCATGACCAAGGAAACTTCGAATACCTTTAATATCTTTAGGACACGGCATTTTCTCAATTGCATCAACTTTAGCTTTATCCACCTCAATACCTCGTTCAGATATTTTATGCCCCAAGACAATGCCTTCATTGACCATAAAGTGGCACTTCTCCCAATTCAAGACGAGATTAGTTTGTTCACATCTCTGCAAAACTCGATCAAGGTTGCTTAAGCAATCATCAAAAGAAGTTCCGTAAACGGAAAAATCAACCATGAAAACCTCCACAATCTTTTCACAAAAATTAGAGAATATAGTAGTCATACATCTTTGAAAGGTAGCAGGTGCATTGCATAAACCAAAAGGCATACATCTATAAGCATAGGTTCCGAAAGGGCAAGTAAAGGTAGTTTTCTCTTGATCAGATTGTGACACGGGTATTTGAGAGAAACCACAGTATCCATCTAAGAAGCAAAAGTGTGTGTGTTTAGATATTCTCTCTAGCATTTGATCCTTGAACGGTAGAGGGTAATGATCTTTTCTAGTAGCGTTATTTAATTTTCTAAAATCAATTACCATTCTATAACCAGTGACAATTCTTTGTGGAATAAGTTCATTCTTTTCATTAGGAAGAACGGTAATACCTCCTTTCTTAGGGACACAATGAACGGGGCTTACCCATCTACTATCAGCAATAGGATAGATTATACCTGCTTCCAGAAGTTTTAATATTTCAGTTCTTACCACTTCCTTCATCTTAGGATTCAATCGCCGTTGGTGATCAACAACGGGTTTAGCATCAGGTTCCATATTGATCTTGTGCTGACATAGAGTGGGACTAATGCCCTTAAGATCATCAAGACTATATCCAATAGCAGCCTGGTGCTTCCTTAGAACTTTTAATAATCTTTTTTCTTCATGTTCTGAAAGGTTAGCACTAATAATAACAGGATATATCTTTTTCTCATCAAGATAAGCATACTTCAAAGTGTCAGGCAATTGTTTCAATTCAAACACAGGATCACCTTTAGGTGGAGGAGGACCTACAAGAGTTTCGATAAGCAAATTGTGTTTCAAGAGAGGTTGTTGTTCGAAGAAAATTTGATCTATTTCGTTTCTTTCACGCAAATGCATATCATTTTCATGGTCGAGCAAATATTGTTCTAATGGATCAGTAGGAGGCACGGCAATAGAAGCAAGACCAATTATTTCATCCTTATTAGGTAATGCTTTGTCACGAGGTTGTCTACTAAACTTGGAAAAATTAAACTCATGAGACACATTACCGAAACTAACACCAATAGTTTGTTTTTCATAATCTATCTTAGCATTGACAGTGCTCAAGAAAGGTCTACCAAAGATAATGGGACAAAAGTCATCTTGTGGGGAACCATGGACTAGAAAATCAGTAGGATATTTTACTTTCCCACACAAGACTTCAACATCTCTAACAATTCCAAGTGGTGTGATAGTGTCTCTATTAGCAAGTTTAATAGTGACATCAACGTCCTCCATTTTAGCAGGTGTTATTTCATCCATAATTTCTTGGTATAAGGTAAAAGGGATAGCACTCACACTAGCACCCAAATCACATAAGCCATGATAACAATGATCTCCTATTTTAACTGAGACAACAGGCAAGCCAACTACGTGTCTATGTTTGTCTTTTTCATCAGGTTTAGCAATTCTAGCAGCTTCGTCACAAAAGTAGATAACATGCCCATCAATATTTTCTACCAAGAGATCTTTAACCATAGCAACACTAGGTTCTACTTTAATTTGCTCAGGGGGTTTAGGTGCTCTTATGTTACTCTTACGAACCACAGTTGATACCTTAGAATGTTCCTTTATCCTAACAGGGAAAGGTGGTTTTTCAATATAAGCGGTAGGCACAACTGGATCAACATTGTAAAAGATGGTTTCTTCTTTAGCTATGACCGGTTCTTTAACTTCTTCCTTAATAGGAGGATGATATTTAAACCACTTCTCCTTAGGGAGATCAACGTGAGTACCAAATGCTTCACAGAAAGAGGCTACTATCTCAGAGTCAAGTCCATATTTAGTGCTAAACTTGTGAAAAGTATCGGTATTCATAAAAGATTGAACACAATCAAATTCAAGCTTTATACCTGACTCATTACCTTCGTCGAGTTCCCAATCTTCAGAGTTGCGTTTAATTCTTTCTAAGAGATCCCACTTGAATTCAATAGTCTTCATCATGTAAGAACCAGCACAAGAAGTGTCGAGCATGGATTGATCATTATGAGAAAGCCGAGCATAAAATTCTGAATGATAACTTCCCTCGGAATATCATGATTGGGGCATGAATATAACATTGACTTAAGCCTCCCCCAAGCTAGAGCGATAGTTTCTCCTTCACGAGGCCAAAAAATATATATATAATTCCGATCACGATGAACTAGATGCATGGGATAAAACTTTTGGTGAAATTCCAATTGCAAACGATTCCAGTTCCACGATCCAAGATCATCACATAGCCTATACCATGTCAATGCTTTTCCCTCCAAAGATAAAGGGAAAACCTTCTTCTTAACTTCATCTCCGGGTAAACCTGCAAGCTTAAATAATCCACAAATCTCATTCACATATAAAAGGTGCATATCAGGATGTTTAGTTTCGTCTCCTACATAAGGTTTAGCAAGCAGTTGTTCTAGCATACCCGAAGGAATTTCATAAGTAACATTTTCAGTAGGTGCTGTAGGTTGAGGGGCAACTAATTGTGGTTCCGGTCGAGGTGAAGATACCCCGAACAAACCCCTCAAAGGATTGTTCTCCATAGTAGCAAGTAGCAATAAATTTCAGCCCATAGTATAAGTTTTTCCTTACCGATTTCCACTTACCAAGAGCGCTTCACTCCCCGGCAACAGCACCAGAAAAGAGTCTTGATGACCCACAAGTATAGGGGATCAATCGTAGTCCGTTCGATAAGTAAGAGTGTCGAACCCAACAAGGATCAGAAGGAAATGACAAGCGGTTTTCAGCAAGGTAATTTCTGCAAGCACTGAAATTGTAGGTAGCCGATAGTTTGATAGCAAGCAAGTAACGGTAACAGTAAACAAGGTGCAGCAAGGTAGCCCAATCCTATTGAGGCAAAGGACGGGCCTAAACAATCACTAGTAATAGGCAAAGTGTTCTTGAGGGTACACGGGAATTTCATCTAGTCACTTTTATCATGTTGGTTTGATTCGTGTTCGCTACTTTGGTAATTTGATATGTGGGTGGACCGGTGCTAAGGTGCTGTTCTTACTTGAACTAACAACCTACTTATGATTAATCCCCTCGCAAGCATCCGCAACTACGAGAAAAGTATTAAGACAAAGTCTAACCATAGCATTAAACATGTGGATCCAAATCAGCCCCTTATGAAGTAGCGCATAAACTAGGGTTTAAGCTTCTGTCACTCTAGCAACCCATCATGTAATAACTACTCCACAATGCATTCCCTTAGGACCATGAATGGTGAAGTGTCATGTAGTCGACGTTCACATGACACAACTAAGGGAATCACAACATACATATCATCAAAATATCGAACACATATCAAATTCACATGATTACTCGCAACATGACTTCTCCCGTGACCTCAAGAACAAAGGTAACTACTCACAAATAATAAACATGCTCAAGATCAGAGAGGTATTGAATAGCATATTGGATCTGAACATATAATCTTCCACCAAATAAACCATATAGTAATCAACTACAAAAGGTAATCAACACTACTAGTCACCCACAGGTACCAATCTGAGGTTCCGGTACAAAGATTGAACACAAGAGATGAACTAGGGTTTGAGAGGAGATGGTGCTGTTGAAGATGTTGATGAAGATTGGCCTCCCAAAGATGAGAGGGGTGTTGGTGATGACGATAGCTTCGATTTCCTCCTCCGGGAGGGAAGTTTCCCCGTCTGAATCGCTTCGCCGGAGGGCAAAAGTGCTCCTGCCCAAGTTCCACATCGAGGCGGCCGCGCTTCGTCCCGAAAGTCCTCCTCTGATTTTTTTCTAGGTCAAGAGAGACCTTATACCAGAAGATGGGCACCGGAGGTGGGCCAGGCTGAGCACAACCCATCAGGGCGCGTCCAGGGGGCCCTGGCGCGCCCTGGTGGGTTGTGCCCACCTGGGGGGCCTCCTACGGTAGTTTCCAGCTACAGTATTTTTTATTAAATGTAAAAATAATCTCCGTCAAATTTTAGCTTCATTGGAGTTGTGAAGAATAGGTATCTCTAACGTGCTTTTCTTGGGTCCAGAATTCCAGCTGCCGGTATTCTCCCTCCTTGTGTAAACCTTGCATATTATGAGAGAAAAGGCATTAGAATCACTCCCCAAAGCATTATTATTCAACAAAACAAAGTAAATAACAGTAGGAAATCATGATGCAAAATGGACGTATCAAGTAGTTAGGAGGCTCCCAAGCAGGAGGCCTTGCCTTTTCGATCCGATGCTTCTGTTTGTGCTAGCCTTCTAAAGGCAAACTTGTTTACTTATGTCTGTACTTAGATATTGTTGCTTCCGCTCACTCGTTTGTATTTAAGCTTATGTATTCGAGCCCTCGAGGCCCCTGGCTTGTAATATAAAGCTTGTATGACTTTCATTTGTGTCTAGAGTTGTGTTGTGATATCTTCCAGTGAATCTCTAATCTTGATCATGCGTATTTACGTGTATGATTAGCATATGATCAAGGCGGGGGCGTCACATTCATTCCCACCATCATCCGGCCTCGCCATGCACTGCAGCATCGTCGGTGAGCACGCTGGCCCTCCTGTCACGAGGAAGGAGATGACAAGTGGGCTCCACCTGTCATCCTCCCCTCCCTCTCTCTCTCTCGCTGGCGCCTAGGCCTCTCCGGTGAGGTTTGAATGCGGTGCGCGTGCGCGCACCAGTTCGCCCTGGACTGGAATGGCTCTGGGCCGGCCCAACTGTGCCCGATCTGGCCCGGCCACTCACGACCACTTTTCTGTAAGATTTTGTAAAAATTCTACAGATCAAAATAATTGTCCAAATCCAATGAATCAAAGTACTAAAATCTTGTTTAAATCTCAGCTATTTAATGATGCCACTTGTACACCATTTGGACAACATCTTCTGCCCTGTTCCTATTTAAATCCACATTTAGGCATTTAATTCCAGTGTCTAAAATCAATATCCATGTTTTTATCACTCCATATCCAAAACCAACACCAATAGTATTTTTAGTTTTAAATGTAGTATTTAACAAAAATAGGTTGACATTTTCCTGAGTGTTTTATTTTTCCTGTTTTGCTATGGCCTTATTTGTGCCTGTTATTTTGCGACGTTAGATTATGAAATTGATTAAGGAGTTGGACCAGAAGCATTTGAAGACCTCGAAGACCTTGCTGAGCTAGGCAAGCAGCCCCTTGATCATGTTAATGAAACCACCTTTATGCATATCATATAGCACTTATTTATGTTGCGTTGAAAGCATGATGATGTTGTGGTGACAACCTTGCTAGCTTGGTCTCCGATGCACTTCTCATTGATACTTCCATTGTGCATGGCCATACTTTCTGTTGAGGATTATGCGGGTGGGAAGTAGTTAGGTGCAATTAGTTGCTACACAAATTGGGACGGGAATATGCACGGAGATGAAAAGCAAAATGTTTTACCAAAGACTTTACGAAAACCCCATCGGGTGCCACTAATGCCCGAGGGATATGATGAGCTAGGTAACCACTTGGGAAAGAAGTGGTGTACCGAGGCAAGTTGTGTGTGTGGTTTCAAAAAGGGATTAGATTTAAGATCTGCTGATCGTCCCAACCTTACATGTACGACCACGATACCCCTTATGGGACGGGGCTTTGTTGATTACTTTGGTCGATGCGAGCAGAGAGCCCGCATTACTAGTGGCGGGAGAGCCAAGTCACTCTCTCGATACGGGGTCATTCCTGGATGGACGACTATGGTTGTTTTCATAGACACCAGGCACACCGTTGTGTCCCCCCCCCCAGGGATGGTACTTGCGATGCACATCATGACGGTTGGGTACTGATGAGTGGACTCTTTGTTTAGTGTTCTCAAGGGAAAGACATCGTTCGGGTGCTTACCTCGGGTATGTAATATACCGCGAGTCATGGATGACACGGAAGTTCCCCGAGTCTTGTGGCTAAAGTGTGCAACCTCTGCAGAGTGTAAAACTATTCAAATAGTCGTGTCCATTGTCAAGAACAGTTGGGTGGTCCTTCTTAAACTATGTCCAGATGTTTTCACAAAACTTGGTGTGTGTGTGTGTGTGTGTGTGTGTGTGTGTGTGTGTTGTGACAAAGAGATACTTGAGCTAAGTTGGATGACTTGATGAGATGATGAAACTAGAGTTGAGATACTCTCATTATATTGATATCTGTAACATGTTCATATGGATATCTGCAACCTGTTGATGCATAATCTTTATAAATGGTAGGACATGATATTGCACTCAAAATTAGCTTTCTGCAAAATACCTGCTTCGGGTTAAACCATGCATGAATACCTTGTTCCAAACATGGGTTTCTTGCGAGTACATTAAAAAGTACTCATTGGCTTGTCCCTGGTTATTTAATTAGCCAGGCATGGAAGAACATGAATTTGGTGAAGAGTACCTTGGTGACGAACATGCGAATTAGGCCGCTTCCTAGTCGGAATGCCTGTAGGGTTAAGGCAGATGACATGGGTCCGTGCTATCATTGAAGATTTCCACTGCGAATGTTTATGTGTTGTTTGGCCTTCTTGGCCCTATCTATGTAAGACTTGACTATAATGGTCATAATTTGTGTAAGACGGTATGTAATGGATGTAAGACTCTTGTTATTCAGCTTTTATGTGTTCAGTGAGCACTGATCTCTGGGATCACTGTACATGTGCATTCGGTGACCTTGACTTATGAGTCGGGGTCCACAGGTTGTTGGCGGCGGCGAGCTGTCCGGCGTGCTTGCTCATGTGGCTTGGGAGAGGACGGTCGACATGTCCGGAGATGGTTTTTGGGGCAGACTGTTGTGAGGATGGATTTGGTGAGCTCCGGGTGAAAGTCTTGGTCGACCTTGGTTGTTGCCGGTGTCGACGGCGTCCTATGATGTCGTTCCCTCCTTGGAGGCGGTGTTATGGAGCCCCTTCACCACCATTGTGGCATCGGTCTCGGGCTTTCCGGGTGAAGATCCAAGTTTCGACCTTGGTCAGAGCAGGCGTCGGCGGTGTACTCATCGCTTCCCTCTTGGGGGCGATGCCTTGGAGGTACGGTCTTTCATCAGTTCGCGGTGGCTCGGGTGGCTTTGCGGTTTCTTCGTCGTCCAAGAGTGTGCACGACCTCGGGGTTGGTGAGGAAGTCGGAGAGACGGCTCCGAAGATCAGTTTTGTGGAGTGTCGGTTATGGTTGCGTGACTGGCAGAGTCATCGGCTCGGATGGAGCGTGGCCTCGGGGCCGGTGGGTAAGTCAGAGCGGTGGCTCAGAGGAACACCTTGGTGATCTGAAGTGTTGGATCTCGCCGCATGGGCGGCAGAGTCATCAGCTCGTGTGGAGTTAGGCCTCGGGGCCGACGTGTGTGAATTGCTGAGGTTTGTAAGCCGGAGTGGCGGCTCCGGGTCATGTGGTAGGGTGGCAACTCTCGTCGTTTGGGCGACAGTGAAGTCGGCTCATTGGGTACTATAGAGGGGGTGGTGATTAGACTACTTGAACAAATAAAAATCTATCATTTTCCCAATTTTAGTTGTGGGTAGATTTTAGCAATTTGCACAAGTCAAGTTCACCCTACACATGCATGTCTAAGAGTATAGCAGTGGAAAGTAAAGACAAACACATGTACGTAAAGGAGGGAGAGGAGATCAAACGCAATTGGAGACACGAAGATTTTTCCTGTGGTTCCGACAGGTGGCGCTATCGTACATCCACGTTTATGGAGACATCAACCCACGGAGGGTAACGGTCGCGAGAGTTCACGGAGGGCTCCACCCATGAAGGGTCCACGAAGTAGCAACCTTGTCTATTCCATGTGGCCTACGTCCATGGAGGACTAGCCTTACTCGGGGTAGATCTTCACGAAGTAGGTGATCTCCTTGCCCTTACAAACTCCTTGGTTCAACTCCATAATCGCGAAGAAGGAGGCTCCCAAGTAACACCTAATCAATCTAGGAGGCACCACCCTCCAAAAGGTAATAAATGTCGTAGTATGATGAACTCCATGCTCTTGTGCTTCAAAAGATAGTCTCCTCAACACTCAATCACTCTCTCACAGATTTGGCTTGGGTAGAAGAGGTTGATTGGGTGGAAAGCAACTTGGGGAGTCTAGAAATCAAGATCCATATGGTTGGAGTGGATGATCTTGACCTCAACACAAGGGAAGGTGGTTCTCTCTCAGAAAATTGGATATGACAAGTGTGGAATGGTTCTGAGTGCTCCTCTTACGAGTGATAGGTGGTGAAGGGGTATATATAGGCATCTCCAAAAATCGAACCATTACAACATTGTTGCCCAACTTGGTGGAACCGAAGCAAAAACTCGGTTGCACCGACTAGTGCAAAATGTGCCAACTTTGGCGTTTTCGGTGAGACCGATATATAAAACTCGGTGGTACCGACAATGGGGTAACGACTAACCAGAGACTTGGCCATCAACTCGGTGAGACCGATTTGCAGAACTCGGTGGGACCAATTCTTAAAATCGACCTAACAGAGAGTTGGTCACGACTTCGGTGAGACCAAAAATGAAAACTTGGTTACACCGAGAAACTAGGGTTTGGCACGGTTCTGTCTGAGTTGAAAATCGGTAGGGCCGAGTGGAAATAGTCAGTGGCACCGATTTTGCAAGTTTGGCTTTGGATAGAAAATTTTGTGTGGAAAATGAGTGAGTATTTTTGGTGGCTAATCTCTAAGCACTTGAGCAACCAGATCATCATATTTCATCACCCCCTTTGAATAGTATTGGCTTTTCTATGGACTCAAAGTGATTTCTCACAAAATGTAAAATGTAGAGTCTTGATGCTTGAAGCTTGGCCAATCCTATTGCTTCTTCTTCTCTACATCTCCTTAGGGATTCACCACACACATCAATTTGCCAACCCAACATTGAACTTTTCCTGAGACATACTTAGTGGAAACATTAGTCCAATGAAATATATGTTGTTATTAATTACCAAAACCACCTAGGGAAAAGTTGTGCGTTCAATCTCCCCCTTTTTGGTAATTGATGACAACATATAGATCAAAGCTTCGATGAGAGATATAATCAATGAATAGCATCGTCTCTTTGAGAAGTATGTGATAAGCAAGAGCTCCCCCTAAATTTGTGCATTATTTTAAATTTGCGTTTGAATGCAAATGCACAATCAATTAGGATTATGGGTCACTCTTCCATGTCACATACAACTTGGTGGTGCGCAAGAATTAATATGAGTGAATAAAAAGAACATCACACCAAACATTAAGTGAATGATCATCAAGCTATATGTCAAAGATAGTAAAGTAGTAGTATCACACAAGAGTATATGATCAAACACAGACAAAGTTATCAAACGACCAAACAACCAAAAGTTTTTTAAAAACTAGCAAAGAGGAATCAAAATGCAACACTCCCTCTCTCTCTCTCTCTCTCAGCCCTATGATCTACAACTTCCCCCCCTTTGGCAACAAGTTACCAAAAAGTTCAAAGCTATAGAGCTAAGCATCGCTCTGGGCAAGATCTCCTCCATGAGATGATGAAGCTGCTCTTGTAGCTGTCGATGGAATCGAGAGAAGAGCATGTGCAAAAACTTCTGCTGAAGTCCTCTAAGGTGGTGGAGTCGACACTGGAGGTGCTGATGGAGCTGTGGAGGTGCCGAAGAGGTAGGCCTGATCTCTGGTGCTGGCATAGTGGGAGTCCTCAACTGAGTCTTGAACTGAGTGCCTGGCTGAAGAACTGGACTCTCCTCATCATCATAAGTGGTATGAGGGCTAGGCACTGCATCCACTTCCTTCTTGAGCTCGTCCACAGTTTTCGTCAGTCCATCCACCTTGTTGTTCAGTGTGGTAAACCTGTTATCCATGATCCTCACAAGACTATCTTGATTCTTTAGGATTTACTTGATATCCTTCTACATGCCTTGCATAGTGCTGATGATAAGTTCCATTTGCTCACCCTTGGATCTAGGAACTGGAGCACTAGTGGCTCTGGCTGCTTCAGTTGTTGCTCTTCCAGAAGATGAACTGGGATGATATGGGTCCATCACCACAACATTATCCTCAAATTCTGGCAAAAGTGTCAAATGAGGACGATCAAGTGCATATACATTCTTTTCCAACTAAGAGTTGATAAGCATCTGAATGTATGGTGCATATCCACATGATCGTTTTTGATCAGCAGCAGTCCTCTTCAAAGTCTCTACAATCAAATCTATCACTCTTATCCTGGTGTGGGAGTCTATGTGATGCAGCATGTTGATGGAGTACCCCCTTACCATCTTATCATCTCCAGATTTGGGCATCAAGGTATGCCTCAAAATGGTGTTAGTGGTGGGTACTCTTGCTTGCAGGAAATAGACAGACCCGAACTTATGTGCATGCACATGTGAAGCAGGGATTTCCTTGTACATTTTGGCCATGGAGTTGTGGTTCATCTTGGATTCAGTGTAGACATCCAAATCTCCCTCTTGTACCTGTGGAGATCCTAAGACGGTAGCCCACTCATCAACAGTTGATTGGTACCTCACTCCTTCAATCATCCAAATAATCCTGCCATCCGGATAAAAGTGTGCACTGGAATAGAACTGCATGATCATCTCATCATTCCGAGATGAAAACTCTCTGCCAACAAAGTTTGCAAGATCAATGCTCTTGAAGTTGTCTCTGACACCGGGAAAGAAATGTTCATTGTCCTTGATGTAATCTCAGTCGACATATCTCATGTCACTAACAGCTGGGCACTTGTCCAATAGGACAGTCTCATAGAAATCATGTTGTTCCTTGGTATAGAACATGTCATCCACAGTAGTCCTTCTCCTGGAGGCATAAGGGTCAACAGCTCTCCACTTCCTCAGCCCTGAGTCTTTCCTCTTCTTCATATCTTCTGCAACTGGGTGATCATCATTATGAATAGGCAAGTGGGGCCTCGGCTTTCTCAAAACAGATATGTCTTCCTCTTCTTCTATCATAGTGGATTTCTTGTTCTTAGCAGCACTTGGAATGTATCTGGTAGACTTCTTTGACTTGGAGGCTGCAGCAGACTTCTTGGAGGCAGACTTGGTGCTATTAGCTGGAGCATCCTTGGGCATAGCATCAACCAACAATTTCTTCTTCTTAGCTAGAGGGGCTTTGGCAGCTGGTTCCTCCTCCACATCATGTTTCGCAACTTCTGCTGGATCTTCATACATTGAAGTTGCTCTGCCAACAACATGTATAATTCTCTTCCTGATCCTCCTCTTCTCTCCTGCCTTCTTAGGCATGGACTTGTTCCTGGTTGGAGATTCAAGAGACAAAGTCATTTTTCCTCTAGCACTCTCTGGTGCTCTCCTAGCATCAGTGCTAGCATATTCCTTTTTGACAGTCCTCTTTGCTGAAGTAGCCTCTACAGTTGTGCTCTTGGCAGCTTTCTCTTTCTGCTTCTTGGCTAATTCCTCCTCTGACACAAAATCAGCATCTTCCACATTTGAGTTCAACTTCTTCCTTTCCCTGGTGGCAGCCTTGGGCAGGTCAGGAGAACTAGGCACATCATCATAAGAAGATGAACTAGCCTCATGGCTAGTGCCTGAACTCATGTCCACATCTCTTTCTCTGAAGTTGTTTTGGCTATCATCAGAACCTGACATGCTGACCCTATGAATAGAGTATAGAAGAGCAGAGAGATTGAGCATCACAAAATACTGGAGATTTTCAAAAATTTGAACTTAGAAACTTGGGTTTAATCAACTGCAAAATGTATTTCGGTTGCACCGGGTTGAAATTCTTCAGAGTCACCGAGACAGACCACTTGCATTAACAGAGACTTGGGCAGTCTTTTCGGTGTCACCGTAAAGAACTGCTCGGTCTCACCGAAGTGGTTCTCAGAAACCCTAAAAACTAAATCGGTAGAACCGATTTTATCAACTCGGTGTCAACGAGATGTATGTTGCGGGAGGTCAGATCCAAAATTTCTTCGTTCTTTAATCTATGGAAGTATTTGGTGGTATAGGAAGCTTTCAACCCATGGCAAGAATACGGAGCAACCCTAATGCGCTTGAATTAGACTTTGGAACACAAGAGGGGATCGAAACCATACCCTAACTTGGCGATGGTCCGACTACGGCGACGACGGCGGTGATGATTTCCGTCGATGGCAAGGATCCCAACGGCAAAGGTGCTCGGGGAGAAAAGAGCGACGACCAAGGGGTCCGGTGCGGCAGCTTAGGGTTGGAGATTCGAGCGTTGGAAGATGGATTTCAAAACGTTGGGTCCGCCGGGGTTAAGTACCCTTTACCGTCCGTGATGTCGATACTAAAATTTCAGTGCCACCGAGTTCCAAAACTGTCAGTTGACAGGCAAACTCGGTGAAGCCGAGATTATGGTATCGGTGCTACCGAGGTGCAAAAACAGATCAACCCTGAGTATTCGGTGGAACCAAGAATTTTTGATTGGTTACACCGAGTTGTACTTTAGGGAGGTCTTGGAAGTCAGCCTTGACGAAACAGAACTCCAAGTGCTCCTCACACAGAGGGTTCGAGAAGTGCTTGTTCAAGTTTTGTGATGAAGCAAGAATAGAACTTGAGACAATAAAGCATAGATAGCTAGAGAGGGGTCCTAGGCTTTCTTGTACATCCAATTGGCAAAAGAAAAACAAGAACCAAATAGCAACAATTGGATGTCGTCGAATGAGAAAATATATGCATACCAACATGCTCACACAATAAGATGTCCAATGAAATCATGGCAAACATGCAAAACCACTCTAGCATCTAACAAGCACTTTGGCGATAACGGAGTCATATATATATGAGTATATTGACTTAGGAGTCAAGTAAGAATACTTGATCATAGGTCATGCTCATCGTTTAAGCACAAGTGGGGTTACCACCTTTACATAAAGCACTTAATGTTGTCACATTTTTAAGAGTGGACTGCCAGAACCGTCGCAAACCCTCCTCCTTCATTCACTATGGTCTTGGGCTTCCGGGATGTTCCTTCTTTGCTCTCGATAGTGATGTTCCGCAGATTGCGGTTGCTCCCTCCCTGTCCAACGCTGTCGTTATCACCGTTAAGGACCAGAGAATCTCTCCCCAGACTTTGCTGGATGAGCTCCGGATGTGGGGTGTCGAGGGGTGGGACTGGCAGATCCATCAGTTGTCGGAGGTTGAGTTCGCCGCCGTCTTCCCCTCCAAAGAAAGTCTAAGGATGATTGCCTCTTGCACCAACTTCACCCTCCCGCTCAACCACCTAGTCGTCTCTATCAAGGCCGCAGACAATGATTCCAAATCTGTTGCCCCTCTCTCTGACATCTGGGTGATGGTCTATGATGTCCCACCTGCCTTACGCTCCATGTCCTTTCTCATGGCATTTGGTGTCTTGATCATCAAACCTATCGAGGTCGACCCCGACTCCCTGCAGAAGCTGGGCCCAGCTCGCATCAAAGTGTGGTGTGTCGACCCTCTATGTGTCCATGGTGTGGTTGACATGTATCCCTCCTCGGCTGGCTTCCGGCTGCGTGTTCGTGTCGAAGGGGCGGAGGCTCATCCTCCTCCGCCTCCTAGACCTTCCTCTTCTGACAAGCACGATGACAATAACCATGAAGCTGGCATTCCTAGTGGTGGCACCGGTCCTCGTTTCACCAGATCCGAGTGGGATGGTTTGGGTTCGGAGGTGCGGGAGTCGTTCAAGGGCAACGCTCCGATGGATGGCGCGTCGAAGGGATCGGCGGGGGCCAAGGACGTAGGTTTAGAGGGACCGCCGGCGGAAGCCATGGTTGTCCCAACTCTTGTGGGCACCCGGGTGTCCGGTGTCTGATCCAACATGCCGGCCCGCCCCGCCTCCCCCTCCCACTCCTGCATCGAGGACTTATCTCCTCCCCCCCCCCATGACATGGTGGTGCATGCTAGCAAGAAGAAGAAGAACTCAGTCGCCAAGTTCTCTGCAAGGAGCATTGCCTCAGCGGGCTCCAAACAGTTGGCAGCTGGTCTATGCCGTTGGGTGGACGCTGACCTGGGCATGGTGTCTGCTCCGGCCCCGGATGCGGCTTCACCCTCCCCGGTGGCTCGTTCTCCATCCATTCGCACCCCGACTTCCACTGCTCGCAAGAGTGGTCGGGTCCAGAACGGCGGCGAGCGGGTGGCTGATCGGGTGGCGTGTCGCGTGGCAGCCAAGGACCTTCCCCCCCAGGTATTTCTTCCCCGCCCAAACCCTCGATTTCTTCCCCTGTTCGGTTGGTTCTCCCCACACGCTCGGATGATCAGCTTATGCATGTACTTTCCGATGTTGGAATTTTTTTGATTCTGGTTTCGGCTCGCCTTCTTCTACCCTTGCCCTTATTCGTGCCAATGAAGCCACCCAGGTCGCCATTGCTAAAGCCAAAGAAGCTGCCAAGTCACGTGTCGACTCTCCGGTTGTGGCTGGAGGGGTTTTGGGAGATTCTGGTAGGGGCTAGGATTCTCCGTCTCTTGCCAAGCGGGGCCCTGTCAAATCTAGCAAACGTGCCAAATCCCGCATTGCCCCGTGCAGGTCGAGTCTCTGCATAAAAAACATGTCTGTCCGATGAGAGCCTTATTCTAGAACATTAGGGGCTTCGGCACTAGGGGGCGTCGGGACCAGTTGAGGGATGCTGTCAGGGGAGACAATATCGACATTGTAGGGTTGGTGGAAACCTTTAAGAGTTCTTTCTCTCCCAATGAGCTATCCGCGGTTGCGGGTATGGACAGGTTTGATTGGAATTTTTTGCCTTCTTCGGGTCATTCCGGTGGTATCCTTATTGGTTCTAAGCGTGATGTGTTTGATTTTGTGGCTTTTGACCATGGCATATTTTGGGCGAGTACGGTAGTTTATCATCGACACTTCAATGTCCTTTGGGAGGTCATGGTCGTTTATGGTCCTGTTGATCAATCCCTTTCTTCGCTGTTCTTGGATGAGATTACCGATAAGATCGAGTCGTGCAACATTCCCATCTTGCTAGGCAGGGATTTTAATTTACTTCGCTCTCCATCCGACAAAAATAGAAGCAACTTCTCGTGGCCTCTCGTTGACGCTTTCAATGGCTTTATCCGCGACTGTGCTCTTGATACGTCTCCAACTTATCTATAATTTTTGCTTGTTCCATGCTGTTATATCATCATGCTTGGATGTTTTACAATCATTTTATTACAACTTTATATCATTTTTTGGGACTAACCTATTGACATAGTGCCAAAGTGCCAGTTGCTGTTTTTGCTTGTTTTTTTACTTCGTAGAAAATCAGTACCAAACGGAGACAAAACGCTGCGAGGATTTTTGTGGATTTTTTACGGACCAGAAGAAAGAAGATGGGCCAAAGAACACCAGAAGAGGGGGCCCAGGGTGGCCAGTCCCCACCAGGGCGCGCCAGAGGCCCCCTGGCGCGGCCTGATGGGTGCTGGGCACCTCGGGCACCCCCTCAACCGACTATCGTGCCTATAAATTCCCTGCAAATCCAAAAACCCTAGAGGAGTCGACGAAACACAATTCTAGCCGCCGCAAGTTCTAGAACCGCGAGATCCAATCTAAACGCCATCACGGAGGGGTTCATCTTGCTCAGAGGTGCCTCTCCGATGATGCGTGAGTAGTCCCCCATAGACCTACGGGTCCATAGGCAGTAGCTAGATGGCTTCTTCTCTCTCTCTCTTATGATTCTCAATACAATGGTCTCTTGGAGATCTATTTGATGTAAACTTTTGCGGTGTGTTTGTTGGGATCCGATGAATTTTGAGTTCATGATCAGTTTCTATCCATGAATATTATCTGAGTCTTCTTTGATCTCTTATATGCATGATTACTTATAGCCTCGTATTTCTTCTTTGAATCTTTGGTTTAGTTAGTCCAACTAGATCGATTTTTCTTGCCATGGGAAGAGGTGCTTTGTGATGGGTTATATCTTGCGGTGTTCTTTCCCAGTGACAGAAGGGGCAGCAAGACACACATGTATCGTTGCTATTAAGGATTACAAGATGGGGTCTATTCCTACATGAATAGATCTTGTCTACATCATCTCATCGTTCTTATTGCATTACTCTGTTTTTCCATGAACTTAATACACTAGATGCATGCTGGATAGCGGTCGATGTGTGGAGTAATAAAGGTAGATGCAGGCAGGAGTCGGTCTATCTATCTTTGATGTGATGCCTATATAATGATCATCGCCTTGGATATCGCCATGACTATTCGATTTTCTATCAATTGCCCAACAGTAATCTGTTCACCCACCATGCGCTATACTCATGAGAAGCCAATAGTGAACCCTACGGCCCCCGGGTCTACTTTTCTATCATATTGCTTTCCGATCTACGTTTTTTGCAATCTTTGTTTTCAGATCTACAAAACCAAAAACCCAAAAAAATATTGCTGCATATTTACTCTTTTTATTTGTGTTCTTGAGAGATCTATCTCTCCTATCTATCACTACCTAATATATCTTTTTACCGTAGAGAGATTGACAACCTCTCTTTCGCGTCGGGTTGCAAGTATTTGTTGTTTGTGTGCAGGTGCTACTTATTGGATGGTGGTGATCCTCCTACTGGTTCGATAACCTTGGTTTCATAACTGAGGGAAATACTTATCGTCGTTGTGCTGCATCATCCCTTCCTCTTTGGGGAAATACCGACGCAGTCCAAGCCACGTCAGCTCTCCGCGAGCTCCCTAGGTCGGGAGCACACTTTACTTGGACGAATCATCAGTCGACCCCGATTCCTCGGTTCTGGATCGCGTGTTTGTCTGTCCAAGTTGGTACGCCCTTTTCCCTCATGCGATGCTTAAGGCCAGACCCATCGTTGGTTCTGGTCATTCTCCCGTTTTTCTTGACGCTGGCTTAGAAACCCGTATCGCCCCCTCTCATTTCCAGTTTGACGCTTCTTGGCTTTTGGTTGATGGCTTTTGCGATATGATCTCCACCAAGATTTCCTCCTTTTTTTCTGCGGGTAGTGTCGGGGGGATAACCCCGGGGTAGCCTCAAGTGACCCACTACTCCAACTTTCTGAAGCGACTGGAGGGCGAGCCGTCTCCCCCTACAGTCCGGCTACGCCCTGCCGGCTAAGCTATGCCGGCCAGCTAGGGGCGGAGGCTTCTGCCGCCCCGGCCTGCCGCCCATTGGATGCCATGGTCGGGTACGCGTGCTACAGTGGCCCCCATCCCATCGGGGGTCAGCGCCCGTGCGGCCACAGTGGAGGTGGCAGTGCCTCTGACTCTAGCCGACTGCGACAGGACTCCCAACAGTGCCGGCACGCCTCCAACCACTCCATTACCTGCCCCGGCATGGCTACAGTGCGGCTGGCCGTACCGCTGACCTCGGCCGGCTGCCGCAAGACGACGCCCCGAAGGACGACCCGTGCCGGGACATGACCACCGCGGGGACCCACCGTGCGGGCCCCGCCGGCTCCTGACGGGACCCTGCAGCCGGCGGGCCCTACAAGCGACGGGACCCCTCAGCCGGGGGCCCCACGGCTGGCTCTGCCGGCTGGGGCCCCCTGAGATCTCTTATTCATATTGTAACCCGGGGGGTTGGCCTATAAAACCCCCCGGGCCTCACCCATGCAAGGGGGACGACTTTCATCATCTCACCACACTCACATAGAGAGGCAGCAGAGGCAGTCTAGCCCCTTCTTCCTCCTCTAGCCATACAGCTCCAGGTGCGCCTTTGTAACCTCGCCCTTGACTAAACTAGACCAAGCAGGACTAGGGGTGTTACCTCCCACGGAGGGCCCCGAACCTGGGTACATCGTGTGTCCGCCGCCGCTTGTGCCTAACCCCGCTCCCGGAGCCCGTCGGCGTCCTTCGGCCCCAACCACTCTCAATAAGCCTACCCATGGTATCTGCCGTGAAAAAACGACGACAGTTGGCGCCCACCGTGGGGCCCTACGCGGCGCCGGCCGGAATCACGCTCCGGGCGTGACCCTTCACCGCCTCCCCCGGCCGCCCCGCGTCCGGGCGGAAATGCATGCTCGTGGGGCTTGCTCCGGCAGGCTCTGCGGGCGACGCGGCCGGCCTCTCCGACGAGTGCCTCGGCCGCGACCTCGCGCTCGACGTCGCCGCGCTCGTCGGGTGCTTCGGCAAGCTAAGCCTCGCCGACGAGCCGGCGGCCGACGAGTACACTAGCCAGGTGCTCGACTGCACCGAACCCCCCGCGTCCGTGGGTGCACTTACCACGGGCGAGGCTGACGGCTCCCGCTCCTGCGTGGGAGTGATGGTCATCGCTTCCTCCACCACTTCGGGCCGTGTGCGGGCCGAGGCCGATGTAGCCGCCGCCCGCACCGGTCCCTCCGACCCGCTCGCCGCTACCCTCCGGGGTCTGAGCACCCCCATCGCTCCAACGGCGAACCCGGCCACCGCCACTGCCGAGCTGGAGGCGGCCCGCCGCCTACTATTCGAAGACGCCAGTGCCCTCGCGACAGAGCGGCGCCGGATGGAAGCCGCGCAGCGGGAGTACAACTCCGCGTATGGTCTCACCCCGGCTGGCCCCGAGCCCCGCCGGCGTGGGGCCGTGCGTGACCGCGGCCGCATGGTCGCGGAAATCCTCGGCGGCCGCCTTCCCGTTTACGACACCCTCGCAGCCAACCTGCGAGCCGCCAAGGTAGCCTACGAGGATCTGGCTACCATGGTGGGCGAGGAGCATGCCGCGCGCGAGCGGCACATCAAGGACCTCATCGACACCGCCAACGCGCAACAGGTCGGTCTCACCCCCGGTGGGGCCATCTCCGAGGTTCCCCGTCCCGAGGGCGAGGGCGCTGGGGCTGCTAACCGTCAGCCGACTCAGCACTCCAGTTCCCCTCACCCCTCCGGCCGGCGGGCCGAGGGAAGCAACGTGCGGCGTTCCCAGATGCACAGGAACGAGCAGCCGGCTGTGAATAGCCGGCGCAGCAACCTCCCGGCTGGCAGCAACCGCCGCGACGAGGCGCCGGCTGGCGGTAGCCGGCGCAGCCGCGGACACACTCCGCCTCCACGACAAGACCCGGCGCGGTCCGTCCCGCCGGTCGTCCGCCCCGAACTCGCGGCCCGGCTCGGGCCGCGGGTCCCCCATAGCGAGAACGACGCGCGGCTCCGCCTCGACCGGCTGGCGCAGTCGGCTCTCCTCGAGGAGGAGGGCTCGATTGGCCCGGCGTGCTTCGGCCCCCGGATCCGCAACGAGCCATTCCCGCCCGGCTTCACGCTTCCCCGCGACACCCCGAAGTACAACGGGGCGGCCAAGCCGGAGGACTGGCTGATCGACTACACCACCGCAGTCGGCATCGCCAGGGGGAACAAGCGCGTAGCCGTCCGCTACGCCCCCCTTATGCTGATCGGCTTGGCCCGCACCTGGCTGAACAGCCTGGCGGCCGGCAGCATCAACACCTAGACGGACTTCGAAGAAGCGTTCGTCTGCAACTTCACCGGCACCTACAAGCGGCCCGGCCGGCCCCGCGAGCTGGCTATGTGCGTCCAGGGGTCGGAGGAGCCCCTCCGCGACTACCTCACGCGCTGGACCGAGCTCCGCAACTCCTGCGAGGGAGTGCACGAGGTGCAGGCCATTCAATACTTCATCGAGGGGTGCCAAGACGGCACCCACCTCAAGCACAAGCTCCAGTGCTCCGAGCCGGCTACTCTGGCGGACCTGATGGCCAAGGCGGATAAATACGCCACGGCCGACTCCGCTATGCGGATGAAGGTCGCCATGCCAGCCAAGTCGGCTCCGCCGCCCGCTGCGCCGCGGACGGCCGCCGACAACCGGCAGCAGCAGAACAACAAGCGCAAGGCCGACCAGCCAGATCCCCGCTACGGGAGCCGGCAGGTTGCCACCGTCGAGGAAGAGCAGCCAGCTGCCCAGGCTCCCAGCCAGCGTCAGCGCACCGGCAAGGCTGCCTGGCAGCCCAAGCTCATGTTCGAGCAGATGCTCGACCTCCCCTGCAAACACCATTCTGGCGCCAAGCCGGCGACTCACACGCTCCGGCAGTGCAGCTTCTCGCAGCGGCTGGCCCGGGGCGAGGGTCTCTCGACTCCTCCCGCGCCGCCTCCTCGCGCGCTGGCGCCGCCTCCGGCTCCCGCTCCGGCTCAGGCCCCGGCTCCGGCTCAGAACGACGGCCGGCTCCTCGACCAATTCCCCAACCATGACGGTTCCTACGTCGTCTTCACCACTGAAGAGACGGACAAGCACGCTCAGCGTCGGCTCCACCGCGAGGTGAACGCCACCATACCCGCGACTCCCCAGTTCATGCACTGGTCCGAGAAGCCGGTCACCTGGAGCCGGGCCGACCACCCGGCCGTGATGCCAAGCCCTGGCAGCTAAGCCCTCGTCCTCGATCCCACCATCGCCTTCGAGAGGCGCACGTGCCGCTTCTCGCGGGTGTTGATCGATGGGGGCAGCAGCATCAACATTCTCTACCTTGACACGATGCTCAAGCTGGGGCTCAAGGTAGAGGACCTGCAAATGAGCCGGACAGTTTTCCACGGCATCGTGCCGGGAAAGTCCTACACCCCCGTCGGCAAGATCAAGCTCGACGTACTCTTCGGTGGGCACAGCCACTTTCGCCGCGAACCCGTGTGGTTCGAGGTGGTGGACCTCGACAGTCCCTACCACGCGCTGCTGGGCCGGCCGGCTCTCGCCAAGTTCATGGCGATACCCCACTACGCCTACCTCAAACTCAAGATGCCAGGTCCCAAGGGCATCATCACCATCGTCGGCGACTACAAGATGTCAATCGCGTGCGCGCGAGACGGCAGCCGGCTGGCCGAAGCCCTGGAGATAGCAGAGGAGAAGCGGCAGCTCGACCGGCTCGTGGCCCACACCTCTGGCCAGCCGGCCATGCCGGCTCCTCCGTCCCAGTCGGTCGGCGAAGCCTCGTTCCAGCCGTCCAAAGACACCAGGCAAGTGCCACTCGACCCGGCCAACCCCAAGCAATGCGTCACCATCGGCTCCCGCCTCGACAGCAAATAGGAAAGCGAGCTCGTCGACTTCCTCCGTGAGAATCGGGACATCTTTGCATGGTCTCCCAAGGACATGCCGGGTGTTCCGAGGAAGTTCGCCGAGTACAAGCTTCACGTACGGCCGGATGCGAAGCTGGTCAAGCAACCCCTGCGCCGTTTCTCCGAGGAGAAGCGGCGTACTATAGGGGAAGAGATCGCCCGGCTACTCGCATCCGGTTTCATCATGGAGGTATTCCACCCAGACTGGCTAACCAACCCAGTCCTGGTGCTGAAGAAGAACAAAACTTGGTGCATGTGTATCGACTACACGAGCCTGAACAAGGCGTGTCCCAAGGACCCGTTCGCCCTGCCGCGGATCGATCAAGCCATCGACTCCACGGCCGGCTGCGACCTGCTGTCCTTCCTGGACGCCTATTCCGGCTACCACCAGATCAAGCTGGACCCGGCCGACCGGCTGAAAACCTCCTTCATCACCCTTTTCGGGGCCTACTGCTACATCACCATGTCCTTCGGCCTGAAGAACGCAGGCGCCACTTTCCAGCGTTGCATGCAGAAGTGTCTCCTGCCTCAGATAGGCAGGAACGTCCACGTCTACGTTGACGACATCGTCGTCAAGTCCAAGAAGCACTTCAGCCTCCTCGACGATCTCCGGGAGACATTCGCCAACCTACGCGAATACAAGATCAAGCTCAACCCGGAGAAGTGTGTCTTCGGCATTCCAGCCGGCCAACTCCTGGGTTTCTTTGTGTCCGCCCGCGGCATCGAAGCTAACCCCGAGAAGATCAGGGCGATCGAGCGCATGCCCCGACCGTCCCGGCTCCGCGACGTCCAGAAGTTCACCGGCTGCCTCGCCTCCCTCAGCCGGTTCGTCAGCCGGCTGGGCGAGAAGGCCTTGCCCCTCTACGGGCTCCTACGGAAGACGGCTCTGGTCGAGCCGGGCCGCGACTCCTCGAAGAAGCCGGCCGTGTTCGACTGGTCCGACGAGGCGGACGTGGCATTCCGCGGCCTCAAGCGGGCGCTCACCAGCGCGCCCATCCTGGCCGCACCGGCTGAGAAGGAGCCCCTGCTCGCCTACATCGCGGCGACCACGCGCACCATCAGCGTCGTCTTGGTGGTGGAGTGATCGGAGGAAGGCAAAACGCTGCCGATCCAGCGCCCCGTCTACTACCTCAGCGAGGTCCTCTCCGCCTCCAAGCAGAACTACCCCCACTACCAGAAGATGTGCTACGGCATATACTTCGCCGCCCAGAAGATCAAGCAGTACTTCCAGGAGCACGTCATCACCGTGGTCAGCACAGCGCCGCTGGGCGAGATCATGTGCGGCCGGGACGGCACCGGCCGGATAGCCAAGTGGACCATCGCCCTCGCCGACTACGAGATACGGTACGAGCCACGCACCGCCATCAAGTCACAAGCGATGGCTGACTTCCTCGTCGACTGGGCTGAAACCCGGTTCGTGCCGCCTCCACCCGACTCCACACATTGGCATATGCACTTCGACGGCTCGAAGATGCGGGCCGGCCTGGGAGCCGGCATCGTCTTGTCATCCCCGAGGGGAGATCAGCTCAAATACGCACTCCAGATCCACTTCGCCGCCTCCAACAACGTGGCCGAGTACGAGGCCCTCGTCCACGGCCTCCGGCTCGCCAAGGAGATCGGCATCCAGTGCATCATATGCTTCGGCGACTCCGATCTCGTGGTGCAGCAGGTCTCTGGCGAGTGGGACGCCAGGGACGCCAACATGGCCAGCTATCGCTTCCTCGTCCAGCAGCTCACCGGTTCCTTCGAGGGCTGCGAGTTCCATCACGTCCCCCATGCGGACAACGAGGCGGCCGATACACTGGCGAAGATCGGCTCCACCCGGCAGGCCATCCCAGCCGGCGTCTCCCTCGAGCGGCTGCTCAAGCCCTCGATCAAGCCCTCGCCCGAATCGGAGTCCATCTTCGTGCCGGCTAACGCAGCCGGCCCACCGCCAGATCCGGCTGCCCAGCCGGCACCTTCGGCATCGACCCTTCCGCCGGCTCCACCAACTCCGGCTGCCCAGCCGGCAGCACCAGTTCCGGCAAATGAGCCGGCCACGCCCGCAGTGGCCGGCTCCGAGACCGCGGCCGTCATGATGGCAATCGACGCCCCTTCAACTGCTTCAGTCCCGGGGGCTGCTGAGCCGGCCCCGGGGGCTGGCAGGCCGGACCCGGGGGCTGGTCTTCCGGACCCGGGGGCTGATCTTCCGGACCCGGGGGCTCCTGCCGCCCCCGATGCCTCGCTCGAGCCCGAAACGGCTCCCGTCTCGGCTCCCTCATGGGCCCAGCCCATCCTGGCGTTCCTCCTACGCGGCGAGCTCCCCTCCGATGAGGCCATAGCAAGACAAATCCAGCGCCGAGCCCCGGCCTACAGCATCATCAACCACGAGCTGGTTCATCGCAGCACCACCGGCGTTTTCCAACGCTGCATCGAGCCGGAGAAAGGGCAAGAGATCCTCCTCGACATCCACCAGGGCGAGTGCGGGCACCACGCCGCCTCCAGGACCCTGGTGGCCAAGGCATTCCGCCACGGCTTCTACTGGCCGACTGCGTTGGAGGCGTCCAAGCAGCTGGTCGACAAGTGCGAAGGCTGCCAGCGCTTCAGCACACAGAGCCACCTGCCGGCTTCAGCCCTCCAAACCATCCCCCTCTCGTGGCCTTTTGCCATCTGGGGCTGGACATGGTGGGACCTTTCAAGACCGCGCGAGGCGGCATGACACATTTGCTGGTAGCCATCGACAAATTCACCAAGTGGATCGAGGCCAGGCCAATCAAGAAGCTGGACGGCCCCACGGCCGTCCGGTTCATCGAAGACATCACGATCCGCTACGGCGTTCCTCACAGCATCATCACCGACAACGGCACGAACTTCGCCAAGGGCGCGCTAGCGCGCTTCTGCTCCAAGCAGGGCATCAGGCTCGATTTGGTGTCCGTCGCCCACCCACAGTCAAACGGCCAGGTTAAGAGGGCAAACGGCCTGATCCTGTCCGGCATCAAGCCCCGGCTCGTGGCACCACTGGTCCGGTCGGCCGGCTGCTGGGTCGAAGAACTGTCGGCTGTCCTTTGGAGCCTCAGGACTACGCCCAACCGGTCGACCGGCTACACCCCGTTCTTTCTCGTGTATGGGTCCGAGGCAATCATCCCCACCGATATCGAGTTTGATTCGCCTCGGGTTACCCTGTACACGGAGACAGACACGAAGGAAGCAAGAGAAGACGGCATCGACCTCCTCGAGGAGGCCCACGAGCTGGCCCTGAGCCGGACGGCCATCTACCAGCAGAAGCTCCGGCACTACCACAGTAAGCGGATTCGACCACTCTCCTTCCGCGAAGGAGACTTGGTGCTCAGGCGGATCCAGCGAACTGCCGGCCAGCACAAGCTGTCCTCCCCATGGGAGGGCCCGTTCATCGTCAGCAGGGCGCTGCACAACAACGCGTACTATCTAATAGATGCCCAGAAGCCGCAGAAGCGCAAGAGAGACGCCTCCAGCGAGGAAACGGAGCGCCCGTGGAACGCGGCGCTCCTCCGCCTATTTTACTGCTAAGAACCAGTGTATGTATATATTCTTCCCTTTTGGGCTTATGAATGCAACGGGTGCCCCAAGCCTGCTCTTGGGACATGCCCCTTTTCGTCTCTTTCTAAGACTTTAGCTCGCTGGCTCCTGGGTCCGGCTCCCGGTCCCGGGGGCTCGCCGGCTAGTCCTGCCCTCCTCCCCCGAAGCCGGTCAAGTAATGTGAACTAAAAAGAGCCCTCCCACACCTCCCAGCTACAGACCGGCTCCCGGCTGTCCGGCTGATGGGACCTCGAGACGGCAAAGCTTAGCTCACATGAAAAATCGATTGCAAAGGGGATTGCCGGCTAGGGCTAGCCGGATCACTTCCTTTTAGCCTCTGTCACTAACCTTACCCGAAAAACTCTCGCGGTTTCCTAACTCACGACCGGCTCACTCGAGGCGGACGCCCCGTCCCAGCTACAGACCGGCTCCCGGCTGTTCGGCTAGCGGGACCAAAACCAAGGGGGGCAAGGTTTTGAGCAAACGAAACCAAAAGAGAAAAAAGAGTAAGGCCGAGCCGGCACGCATAAGACAACATTCCAGCAACCAAAAGTTTTACACAACTTAAAAAGGCCCACGGCCACGAGTTCATTACATCTACACCCCCAGTGGGTGGAACAGCAGTCTAACAATGCAGAAAAATAAAGCCCTAAATGGCGGCGGCACCGTCTTCTCCTCCGGCACCACCCGGGGCGGCTGACGAAGAGGCCCCGTCCTTGTCCACGGCGCGCTCTGCGTCGGCTCCTGTCTCCAAGTCCGGAGCCAGCTCGGAGTCGGCGTAGACGTCGGTGCTGGAGCCGGAATCTTCCTCGCCCGTCTCGGAGCCGCTACCCTCCGGGTCGTCCAGGGCGAGCATGTACCGATCCTCCGGGATCACCACGCCATCTGCCCCGTGCTCTGGGACGTACTCGTCCTATGCAGCAAAGGACGCAATGTCGCTCGCCCTCACGGCCATCGCATCGGCCACCGCCTCCAACTCCGCATCGGTACCGGCGGGCTGGGCCATGAGCAGACTCAAGTCCAGCTCGGGGGACCACGACCTCGCAATGCGAAGCGCCATGCTCGCACCGGCGCGCGCTGCAGAGGCCCTCCAGGCGTTCACCCGCGCGGTCCCGAACTCCAGCCACCTCGACAGCCGGCTCATGGAGACCGGGTCCACCGCGCCGGGCCAAAGGGTGCGAACCAGCGCCTCGCCGGCCGCCTGAAGCCGCTTCAGGGCTCGAACCACCTCCGACAGCCACGCCCCGGCGGCGATCCCCACCTCGTCCAAGGTCCAGGGGGCAAGCTGCCCAACGGCTTCCCCCTGCACCCGCTGGCCCTCACGGTGGGCCTCCACGGCCGCCTCCGCGGCCTCCTGCGTACCGGGGAAAAGCCCTAAGAAGATAAAAGAAGAAGACGCGGGATGAGCAAAGAGGCAAACCGGAAAACCCAGAAGCAACGCGCGGAAAGGGCGAGGTGTTTAAAACTCACCGCGCAGCATCCGATCCACCTCGTGCCCTTGCTCCTGCAGCTCCACCTCCCTGGCTGACCACTCCTGGCGCTGGCGCTCGTGCTCATCCCGGGCCGCCTGCGCATCCTCGGCCGCCTTGGTCAGCACGGCGTCCTTGGCTTCCAGCTCCTGGCGGAGGATTTTCTCCCGCTCCTCCGCCTCCCGACGAAGGGCCGCCTCGCGGTCCGCCAGCTCTTGGCGGTGGGCCGCCTCGCGCTCCTCCTTCTTTGCCTTCGCCTGCTCCGTCTCCCCGCGGAGCCGGTCGCACTCCGCGGTCAGGAGACTCCGCTGCTCCCCAAGCTGCACCACCTGGCGGCGGAGGCTGGCCGTCTCGGCGTGGGTGGCTGCTCGGGACGAGGAGGCCACTGTCAGAAACCAAACGAAGAAAAGGATTCAACCCGCCTCCGGAGCAGCCGGCCTGATTCCCGGGGGCTACACCCAGTGGGTGCGCTTGCGCGCCCCCGCTGGAAGATCGCGAGGTTCCATACCTTGCAGGTCCGCGGACAGAGTCGCCAGCCGGCCCTCGGCCTCCCGGTACAAGCCCAGCAGGGTGTTGTATGCGGCCACCCGTCAGTCATGCGCTGCCTGCGAATGACAAAGATACACAGCAGCGTTAGGCTCGACCCGCCTACGCCCCAGCCAGCTCGAGCCTCGGGGGCTACACCCAGTGGGTGCGCTAGCGCGCCCCCACTGGAAAAGAAAGAAGGAAAGAAGAAAACTTACCGCGACAGATTGCTCCAGATGCACCAGCCGGTCGTTGGCGGCTCGAGCGTCCTGCGACGTCTGGGCGTGCGCGGCGGCAAACGCCTCGACAACAGCAGCCACCGCCGCCCCAAGGGCGCTCAGCGGATCACCAATGGCCGGGCGGCCGGCTGCGGCCCAGTTCTGCTGCGGCCGGCCCCCGTCCGCGGGCCCCCCTTTGCCGGAGACCACCATGGGACCTGCCCCTCCCGACGCCATCGTGCCGGGGGCCCCCGACGCCGGGCCCGCGGCGGCCGTGTCTCCGGTCGTCACGACCATCCCCTCCGGTGCTCCGCCTCCGGCCGCTCCTGGCCAGCTCTCCTCCGGTGCGGGCACCTCCGGAGCCGGCGCCTCCAGGGCCGGCACATCCGGAGCCGGCGCATCCGGACCCCAGCTGGACTCGTGGCCGGCTCGGCGCGGGCGCCTCCTCGGCGCCGTGACCTCGTCCTCCGGGGCCTCGGGTTCCTCCGGAGCCTCTGCATCACGCGACTCCTCCGACTCAGCGTCATCATCGGTCTAATCCCGTAGGTGCGTCGGGGGAGGGAACTCACCCGTCGAGTCGGCCTCCTCTGTCTCCGTTTCCGCCTCGCCGGCTTCTGATGCGCCGGCTCGGTCGGAGTCCGCCGGCTCCACGTCATCGACGTCCTCGACCTCCTCGGGGTCCGACTCCACCAAGTCGACGGCTGGCTCCCCGTAGTTCTGCAACTGCGGGAAAACCTGCGATCCGGTGAAGCGCCACAACGTCAGGCCAAAGGGGGGACGCCGTCTCTAGAAAGGAAGGAGAAGGGGAGACGGCTAGTCGCTTACCCGCGGCGCCGGACGGCTCCGGCTGTACGGGGTTTTCCCCCATTGCCACCCCTCTTCCTTCAGCTTCGCCTGCGAGATGGCGTTCACCCTCCTCGCCACATGGATCGGCTTCAGCTCCTTGGTGGAGAGCCGGCAGGGGTCGTGCCGCCCTCCCATCTGGCAGATTAGGTGCGGCCGGCTCTGCAGCGGCTGCACCCGACGCGCCACCATCGCGGCCAGCAGGTCGGTGGCCTTCAGCCCCTCCGTCCCGGTCATCACCAGCAGGTGCTCGCAGAGCCGGTCCGCCGTCTCGTGCGCCTGGGGCGGAGCCGTCCGCCAGTTCAGCATCGCAGCCGGCGGCTGGTTGACAAAGTCGGGGAGGTTGATGTAGTCCTCCTCCGGCTTCACGTTCTTCACGTAGAAGAACCCCCGCTGCCAGTTCTTCACCGACTCCTGCAGCGGGAGTTTCGGGAAGCCGGCTCCCTTGCGGATGTGGATCAGGGCACCCCCGCAGGCGGTCATGATTTTCTGCTGCGTCACCGGGTCCACCACCGTCTGCCGTTTGAGGAAGAAGAGCCAGAACCAGAGGTCGAGCCTCGGCTCCACCCCCAAGAACCCCTCGCAGAGGGTGACGAATGCCGCCAACTGCAAGATGGCGTTGGGGGCGAGGTGGTGCGGCTGCAAGCCGAACCGTGTCAAGAATCGGCGGAAGAAGGTACTCGCCGGCAGCCCGAGCCCGCGAAGGAAATGCTCGGCGAAGACAACCACCTCGCCCTCCCACGGGGCCGGGGAGTTCTCCGGCCCGGCGATGCGCGCCTCCAGGTGCGCCTCCGACGGAAGCTTGCGGCGGTAGCGGAGATGCTCGATGAACTGCTCCTCCACGATGCTGCCGTCCCAGGAGCCCTTGCTCGCCATGGCTTCCAGAAAGGGCTTGCGGTCGCGGCGGCGGGCACAGTTGCTCGGCCGCGGTGCGGGCCTACGACGGCGGCGGGCGGCGGCGCGACGCTCCCATGGGCTTTACCCTTCTTCTCTCTCTCAGAGCGGGAGGAGGAGGGCGACGAAGACGATGCGACTGGGGCGGGAGGGGCGAATGTGCTGCTCTGTCCCTCTCCCTTCTCCATTTAAACCCCGCGCGGCCGAACATAGGGGGCGGATTCATTGCGCACGACCCACGTGCTTCCCGCCGCGCGCGGGACGGAAGTTATGGCGCTCGGGAATTCCAACCGGCGGCCCGAGCCGCAAAGGATCGATGCGCGCAGGCCGAGGCCGCGGCCGTGGCGGGCCCCGCCCATGGCCCGGTCTCGTCCGTCGCGCGGCCTGTCACGACACAGCCCGTTGCGTTTTCCACGTGGCGCGGCTTCTCCGCCAAACGAGGCGCTCGAGGCGGCGCGCGAAGCGTCGGCCGGCTGCGGATCCGGCCGCCGCTTGCCCGCCTCGTCTGACCTCCGAGGCATGATGCAGCATAAAAACGATGTTCAAGCCGGCGAGGACCGCCACGGTTCGTCGACGGGCCTCCCCTGCTTCGGGGACTACTGTCGGGGGGATAACCCCGGGGTAGCCTCAAGTGACCCACTACTCCAACTTTCTGAAGCGACTGGAGGGCGAGCCGTCTCCCCCTACAGTCCGGCTACGCCCTGCCGGCTATGCCCTGCTAGCTACGTTATGCCGGCCAGCTAGGGGCGGAGGCTTCTGCCGCCCATTGGATGCCACGGTCGGGTACGCGTGGCTACAGTGGCCCCCATCCCATCGGGGGTCAGCGCCCGTGCGGCCACAGTGGAGGTGGCAGTGCCTCTGACTCTGGCCGACTGCGACAGGACTCCCAACAGTGCCGGCACGCCTCCAACCACTCCATTACCTGCCCCGGCATGGCTACAGTGCAGCCGGCCGTACCGCTGACCTCGGCCGGCTGCCGCAAGATGACGCATGCCGGGACATGACCGCCGCGGGGACCCACCGTGCAGGCCCCACCGGCTCCTGACGGGACCCTGCAGCCGGCGGGCCCTACCAGCGACGGGACCCCTCAGCCGGGGGCCCCACGTCCTGCTAGCGAGGCTGCCGGTTGGGGCCCCCTGAGATCTCTTATTCATATTGTAACCCGGGGGGTTGGCCTATAAAACCCCCCGGGCCTCCCCCATGCAAGGGGGACGACTTTCATCATCTCACCACACTCACGTAGAGAGGCAGCAGAGGCAGTCTAGCCCCTTCTTCCTCCTCTAGCCATACAGCTCCAGGAGCGCCTTTGTAACCTCGCCCTTGACTAAACTAGACCAAGCAGGACTAGGGGTGTTACCTCCCACGGAGGGCCCCGAACCTGGGTACATCGTGTGTCCGCCGCCGCTTGTGCCTAACCCCGCTCCCGGAGCCCGTCGGCGTCCTTCGGCCCCAACCACTCTCAATAAGCCTACCCATGGCATCTGCCGTGACAAAACGACGACAGGTAGACGCTCCTTTGGGCCTATGGATGACTGGCACCAACACTACTAGGAGAAAGCCTACTAGTAGCGCTTGAAATACCTATAGCAGTAGCGCTGGGTCCAGCGCTACTGCTAACGCGCTACAGCTAAGTTGTAGCAGTAGCGCTGGTTGGTGCAGCGCTACTGCTAAGTATGGTTAGCAGTAGCGCTGCACTGACCAGCGCTACTGCTAACTATCTGTAGCGCTGCAGAAAGGCAAGCGCTGCTTCTAACCCAGCGCTGCCGCTAGATGCCTTCCAGCGCTGCTGCTAGTATTCCTTCTTTCACAGATTACATTCCCCTCTACGTATTTGTGCATGCTCTATACATTAGTTTCATCATATGACAACATCAATAATTATTGTGCCAACAACTACATTTAGATTAAAGTGCATGGATGCAAGTGATCATGTTGAATTAGAAGAAAATATGATGTTGTCAATCGCAACATCATATTTTCCTCTAACTCAACATGATCACTTGCATCCATCCACCTTAATCAAATATAAGTCATATAACTCAACATCATCTTACTCATCTAACAACTCATCATCATCTTAATCATATCAAGTTAAAATCTCATAAAACAAAAAAACATCATAATAGTAATCATCCTAATCGATCATACAAGTTAACTAAACTTCTCTCTCATAGGACCTAGTCCTCCCTCCTAGGTAAAATGACATAAAACAAAATAACACCTATGTCTCCATGATGAAGCAAAGAGATCCAACGGTCTCCAACTTGTGGCTTGCGATCCTTCTTTATTTGTCCCCATGCTTCAATATGGAGCCGTCTTGATGGTTTGCGCTCAGTCGAGTATGCAAAAGAGAACTCGGGCTGGAAGGGGCTTTTAATTGTCATATTACCT
This sequence comes from Elymus sibiricus, assembly GCA_039707655.1. Lineage (NCBI taxonomy): Eukaryota > Viridiplantae > Streptophyta > Magnoliopsida > Poales > Poaceae > Elymus > Elymus sibiricus. Next base: position 315,453,905 of record CM077673.1, read on the forward strand.
TCGGGTTGCATCAACGGAGGCACAACTTCATTTGGTAGTTTCTGTTGAAGAACATAATAGTAGCCTAGTTAGCAATGTAATCAATACCATTTACGCAATAGTAGTGTACTTAATTAGCAAGTCTTACCAAGATATTTCGACGAATGTCATCCGCCCTCAACCTATGCACTAGTGTCCTGCGCAATGTATAATTTGGGCCAGTTCCCAAATTATACGGGAAGATCTCCCTACCAACTAGGACACCAATAACAAAGTTGATAAGATCATCCTTCTCCTTCCAAGTTAGATGTGATCCATAAGTGTAGTGTGTCGTGTCAATTATTTTCTGTGTTTCACTCGAAGAAACGAAATAAGCTGTAAATTATAAATTAACAAATTTAGTATGGATGAACACCAACTATTTTTAAATATAGAATGCAAATTACTTGACATATATGCATGGTTGATAAACTCACATGGAGGTAAAATAGGAAGCATATCGACATCCACCCAAATGTCGATGTTACCTTCAATATGATCTTCAGGACGAAGATCGAAGGTTATTTCCATATCCTCCTGAAATCCATATGCCTTGCAAAGAGCTTCCCAATTTGAGCACCCTAATTCTGTGTTATTAACTGCATTCATTACTTTGACCAGAAATGTGTGACCATGTTTAGTCCTCCGGTTGGCTCTCCTCGTCTCGAAACTCCATGCTCTTCGAAACCGAGCCTCACCAAGAAATACCGTCTTGCATGACAGGGGATGAACTAGTCAAATTGTATAAAACAAAAATTACACGTTGAAGCAAAGAAACAAAAGTCATGCTTAATTATGAAAAAACAGTTGTCATCGTTGCGTACCGTAGAAATATCGAAGTCCTCGTAAAGCTTCATGGTGAAGAACCTGCCGTCTCGCAGCCCAGGCTGGTCGCAAAAACCCTTATCTTCGCCGCAGAGTTCACACGCTTGGATCCTATCGTCGTCATCAGACGACGACATTTCCTGTGTTCATGATTCAAAAATTACGGCATGACCATTGCACTTGGGCACAATTATATAGGGCACCTGGGCACAATTATCGAACAATTCAAAGTACTTGGGCACTTGGGCACATTCATATTTTGCTCTAAACTAATTTAGCTAACAAACCTAACCCTAGAATCAACCTGCGGAGGGGAGAGGGAAGAGGGAGGAAGGAGGGAGTAGGGGCTACCTGCGGAGGGAGGGGGCGCGACGGTGAGGGAGGGGCGACGGTGGTGGCGTCCGGGTCGGGGCTCGGGGGTAGGAGACGGCGAGGGGGGCGCGACGGTGGTGGCGTCGAGAGGCGATGGCGACGGCGGCGGTCAGGGGAGACGGCGAGGGAGGGGGCGCGACGGTGGCGGCGTCGAGAGGCGATGGCGACGGCGGTGGTCGGGGGAGAGGGACTGATGAGAGGGAGAGGGGATCGAATGGGGAGAGAAGGAGACGGTGGGGGAGGGTGGTAGGTGGGTGCGACCAGAAGCAGTAGCGCTGGAACAGAAATCTGCTACTGGTAAGCATCATAGCAGTAGCGCTGGTCGGAAACCCAGCGCTGCTGATAATCAGGGCCCACCTGCTGGCAACATACAGCCATAGCGGTAGCGGTGGTCCACAGACACACGCTACTGCTACGGCGGTAGTAGTAGCGCCGGTTTTGGACAGCCGCTACAACTACAGGTAGCCACTGGCACTAACAACGGGACCACTTATCAGTAGCGCTTGTTTGGTAGCCCGCGCTACTGCTACTTGTCTACTTGTAGCACTGGTTGGTTTCCCGCGCTACTACTACTTAGCAATAGCGCTTTCCCTCTTTCGAGCGCTACTGCTAAAATCCTATCTATAGGCTTTCTCCTAGTAGTGCAATGCTCGTATGCTCTTCGTAAATTCCTCTGAGGTTGGGCCCGCAATAGAGCGGCAGAGGCACGCAGGGAGAAGGCGCAGCTGACAGAGCGGATCACCTCCCTTGACGTCGCGTCCGATGGTCCTAGCCTCTCTGACCAAGATTGGCAGCTGAGATATAGCCTCGAAGAGGCCTTGATGCAGTTGCATCGTCAGGCAGAAGTTTATTGGCGCCAAAGGGGTACTGTGAACTGGACCTTGAAGGGCGACTCCCCCACTGGCTATTTCTTTGCCATCGCCAATGGGAGACGCAGACGCTGCACGATTGACAGCCTGCTGATCAACAATGTTAGAGTCTTGGACCAGGATCAAATCGTTTCCCATGTGGTGGACTTCTTCTCCTCGCTCCTCTCGGCTAAACCTGAGTCGGGGTTCTCGATTGCTCCTACCCTTTGGGACGCCCCTGGGAGAATCTCTGATGAGGAGAACGAGGCTCTGTTAATCCCTCTTTCCGAGGCTGAGATTCTTGAGACCATTCGCTCAGCCAATTCCAACTCTGCGTCGGGCCCTGATGGCTTCTCCACCCCCTTCTTCTGGAAATTCTGGCCTCAACTTCGCAACCTTGTGTGTGCTATTATCCAAGGTTTCTGTTTGGGGATGGTAGATATTTCTAGGCTGAACTATGCCGTCATTACCCTCATTCCAAAGGTCAAAGGAGCTGATATTATTTCACAATTTAGACCTATCGCTCTCACCAACAACTTTGCAAAATTCCCCTCCAAAGGATATGCTACCCGCCTCTACCCCGTTGCTCATCGGGTCCTTAGCCCTCACCAATTTGCCTTTGTCAATGGGAGGTTCATCTTGGATGGTATCCTCTATCTTCATGAGATTGTCCATGACCTTCGAAGGCGCGGCATCAAGGCGGTGATCCTTAAGCTCGATTTTGAGAAGGCTTACGACTCGGTTAGCTGGGCTTTCCTTCATCAGGTCTTAATGGCCAAAGGTTTTGATGGGGCTTATGTCCATAGAATCATGCAACTGGTGTCGGGAGGACACACTACTGTTTCGGTTAACGGGAGGGTTAGTAAATTCTTCGCTAATGGCAGGAGCCTACGCCAAGGGGGCCCGGCATCACCTCTTCTGTTTAATTTTATCGCGGATGCTGTTGGAAATATGCCCTAGAGGCAATAATAAATTAGTTATTATCATATTTCCTTGTTCATGATAATCGTTTATTATCCATGCTAGAATTGTATTGATCGGAAACTCATATACAAGTGTGGATACATAGACAACACCATGTCCCTAGTAAGCCTCTACTAGACTAGCTCGTTGATCAGAGATGGTCAAGGTTTCCTGACCATAGACATGAGTTGTCATCTGATAACGGGATCACATCATTAGGAGAATGATGTGATGGACAAGACCCAAACTATGAACGTAGCATATGATCGTGTCAGTTTATTGCTATAGTTTTCTGCATGTCAAAGTATTTGTTCCTATGACCATGAGATCATGCAACTCACTGACACCGAATGAGTACCTTGTGTGTATCAAACGTCGCAACGTAACTGGGTGACTATAAAGGTGCTCTACAGGTATCTCCGAGGGTGTCTGTTGAGTTGGCATATTGTATTTACAAGAAAGTGAGTGGGAGCACTATAGAATTTCTGATAAGTATATGTGGATGACATATTGTTGATCGGGAATGATGTAGAAATTTCTGGAAGGCATAAAAGGTTGTTTGAAAGGTGTTTTTCAAAGGAAGACCTGGACAAAAGGCTACTTAAATATTGGGCATCAAGATCTATAGAGATAGATCAAAACGCCTGATAAGACTTTCAATGAGTGCATGCCTTGACAAGATTTTGAAGGAGTTCAAAATGGATCAGTCAAAGAAGGAGTTCTTGCCTGATTTTTAAGGTGTGAAGTTGAGTGAAACTCAAAGCTCGACCACGGCAGAAGAGAGAAAAAGGACGAAGGTCGTCCCCTATGCCTTAGCCGTAGGCTCTATATAGTATGCCATGCTATGTACCGCACCTGGTGTGTGCCTTGCCATGAGTCTATCAAGGGGTACAAGAGTGATCCAGGAGTGGATCACTGGACAACGGTCAAAATTATCCTTAGTAACTTAAGGACTGAGGAAATATTTCCCTATTATGGAGGTGATAAAGAGTTCGTCGTATAGAGTTACGTCGATGCAAGCTTTGACACCAATCTGGATGACTCTGAGTAGCAATCCGGATACGTATAGTGGAGCACTCATTTGGAATAGCTCCAAGTGGAACGTGGTAGCAGCATCTACAGTATGACATAGAGATTTGCAAAGTACACACGGATCTGAATGTTGCAGACACGTTGACTAAAATCTCTCTCACAAGCAAAACATGATCAAACCCCAGAACTCATTGGGTGTAAATCACATGGTGATGTGAACTAGATTATTGACTCTAGTGCAAGTGGGAGACTGTTGGAAATATGCCCTAGAGGCAATAATAAATTAGTTATTATCATATTTCCTTGTTCATGATAATCGTTTATTATCCATGCTAGAATTGTATTGATCGGAAACTCAGATACAAGTGTGGATACATAGACAACACCATGTCCCTAGTAAGCCTCTACTAGACTAGCTCGTTGATCAGAGATGGTCAAGGTTTCCTGACCATAGACATGAGTTGTCATCTGATAACGGGATCACATCATTAGGAGAATGATGTGATGGACAAGACCCAAACTATGAACGTAGCATATGATCGTGTCAGTTTATTGCTATAGTTTTCTGCATGTCAAAGTATCTGTTCCTATGACCATGAGATCATGCAACTCACTGACACCGGATGAGTACCTTGTGTGTATCAAACGTCGCAACGTAACTGGGTGACTATAAAGGTGCTCTATAGGTATCTCCAAGGGTGTCTGTTGAGTTGGCATGGATCAAGACTGGGATTTGTTACTCCGTGTGACAGAGAGGTATCTCAGGGCCCACTCGGTAATACAACATCATAATGAGCCTTGCAAGCAAAGTGACTAAAGAGTTAGCCACAGGATCTTGTATTACGGAACGAGTAAAGAGACTTGCCAGTAACGAGATTGAACTAGGTATAAAGATACCGACGATCGAATCTCGGGCAAGTAACATACCGAAGAACAAAGGGAACTGCATACGAGATTGTCTGAATCCTTGACATCGTGGTTCGACCGATAAAGATCTTCATAGAATATGTAGGAACCTATATGGGCATCCAGGTCCCGCTATTGGTTATTGACCGTAGAGTTGTCTCGGGCATGTCTACATAGTTCTCGAACCCGCAGGGTCTGCACACTTAACGTTCGGTGACGATTTGGTATTGTTGAGTTATGTATGTTGGTGACCGAAGGTTGTTCGGAGTCCCGGATGAGATCCCGGACGTCACGAGGAGTTCCGGAATGGTCCGGAGGTAAAGATTTATATATGGGAAGTCATATTTTGGCGACCGGAAAAGTTTTGGGTTTTTCCGGTATTGTACCGGGAAGCTTCTAGAAGGTTCCGGAAACTTCCGGAGGAGTCCGGAAGTCCACCAAGGGTTCCACCACATCCCAAGGGTTTGCATGGGCTGAGGGGAGGCATCCTGGCCTTATTGGGCCAGGCGCACAAGTCCCTCAAGGCCCATGTGGCTTGGGAGAGGTGGAAAGTCCACCTGTTTATGGAAAGGGAGGGAATTGGACTAGGAGTCCAACTCCTCCCCCTTGGCTGCGTCCTAGGGCTTGGAGGGGCTGATCTCCACGCCCCTCCACCTATATATAGTGGGGAGGTGGCGCCCCAAGAGTACACACGAAGCCCTTGGCGCCCCTCTCTCTCCCTAGATCGTTTTCTCCTCCGTTCGCGGTTTCGGTAGCGCTTGACGTAGCCCTGCCGGGATAGCACCACCACCACCACCACCACCACGCCATCGTGTTGCCGGAGAACTCATCTACTACTCCGACCTCGCTCGCTGGATCGAGGAGGCGGAGACGTCATCGAGCTGTACGTGTGCTGAACGCGGAGGTGCCGTCCGTTCGGTGCTAGATCGGGACGGATCGTGATTGGATCGCGGGACGGATTGCGATTTGGATCGCGAAGACGTTCGACTACATCAACCGCGTTTCTTAACGCTTCCCGCTTAGCGATCTACAAGGGTATGTGGATCCGATCTCTCCTCTCGTAGATGCTCATCTCCATGGATAGATCTTGTGTGTGCGTAGGAAATATTTTGTTTCCCATGCAACGTTCCCCAACAGATGCCTTGTCTCGCATCTTATCTCGGGCGGCCTCCGCTGGTCATATTACCCCGGTTAGCTCCCATCTCATGCCCGAGGGTATTACTCATCTCCAATATGCGGACGACACGATTATCATGGTTCAGCTTAATGACGACTGTCTTGCCAACCTCAAATTCTTGCTGCTTTGCTTTGCTGCTCTATCGGGACTTAAGATCAACTTATGTAAGAGTGAAGTGATTGTCACTCGGGTCTCTGAGACCGAGGCCTTGTGGGTTTCTCACTTGCTGAACTGCTCTTTGGGCTCTTTCCCCCTCAAGTACCTAGGTCTTCCTATCTCCCCAGACAAGCTTTTCACCAAAGACTTTGCGCCGGTAGTTACGAAGGTGGGTAATCGTGTTATGCCTTGGAGGGGCAGATATAACACTCAGGCGGGCAAGGTTGCCCTTATTAACTCTTGCCTCTCCTCCCTCCCCATGTTCCTGATGGGTTTCTACCTCTTGTCGGGCGCTAATCACGATGTATTTGATAAGCACACGGGTGCTTTTTACTGGAATGCCGCAGATAATAAACGTAAACACAGGTTGGTCAAATGGAAGCACATCTGTAGGCCCAAGAACATTGGGGGGTTGGGCATCATTAACACGACGGTCATGAACAAATGCCTTATCATCAAATGGTGGTGGAAAATTATGACGAACGTGGAGAATCCTTTATGGTTCAATAATCTCAAAGCTAAATACTTCCCTATCACTAGCCCCGTGTTCGCTTCTTCCTCGGGTGGGTCCCAGTTCTGGAGAGACCTTGTCAAGTTGCGCCCGGTGTTTCAGTCCCTTGTGAAATTTGTGGTCCATAATGGCAAATCTACTCGTTTTTGGTTAGGTTGGTGGTGTGGAGACTCTCCCCTAGCAATTTCCTTTCCTACCCTTTTTTCTTATTGCCCGAATCCGGAGATCTCTATCTCTGAGCTCTCCGATAATAACTGGGACCTGGACCTTCGACGTTCTTTGTCTCCTGAAGATTTGAATGACTGGCAGCGCCTCGTTGCTTGCATTCCCATGCTCTCGAGGGGGAGGACTCGGTGGTGTGGCCCCTCACCGCTTCCGGGCGTTTTTCTGTTAAGTCCTTATATGCTAAGCTCATTTTTGGCTCCCCTACTACTAAGTTCAAATTGATTTGGCGAGCCCGGATTCCTCCCAAGATTAAGGTCTTCTTGTGGCAAGCTTATAGAGGGCGATTGCCTGCGGCCAACCAAATCCATAAACGCAACGGGCCTGGTTCCGATTGTTGTGCGCTATGTGGCGACCTGGGGGATACGAACCACATATTTTTCAAATGTGTCCTGGCCAAGTTGGGCTGGTGCTGCATTAGATCCTGGCTCGGTGTGATCATGGGACCCCTCCTCCTTTTCGGATCTTAGAACTTTGGCCACTGGCCTCGCTGGGGTCACCAAGCGTGTCTTTTGGGTTGGCTTTGCGGCTACTTGTTGGGCCTTGTGGACTACTAGGAACAAATTTACCATCAAGCATTCTTTTCCTTCTAAACCTGTTGACTGTTTATTCAAATCGTGCCTATTCTTCCAGCAGTGGAGATTATTGACTAAAGATGCGGAACGCGATGCTTTTGACTTGATGTCTTCCAAGGTCCAGGCTTCAGCTATCTCCCTTTTGCAGCTTCAGACTGGAGGCTAGAGGACTTGGTGGTCTGCTTCTCCTCTTTCTGCTAGGCCTGCGTGCCAATCTTTTGGGCATGGGCGCCTTGTACCGCAGTACTATTCTGACTTCCTCGTTTGACACTTTTCGGTTATGTCCTTCTATGTGTGTGTACTCTGCCTGGTGGCTTTATTTATAAAGTCAGGCTGATGCCTTTTCTCTAATAAAAAAAAGTTTTACCTTTTATTGTCACGCCAAATTTTCCTTAACAAAGATGTGCAAATTTAGTTTTTGTAACGTTCATTCTATCTCTTCGCCATGACATTTCTGAACATAAATTTGTTGCCATGGCAATTCTGGAAAAGTTTGTAACAAAACAACATCAACTAATGATGATTTTTGCCATGGCAAATTTGTGCTCCACTTTAGTCTTTTTCACCCATGGCATTTTTGCCATGATTTGCATATGATTTGGACCAACGTTTTTGTTTTGTGCAAATTTCATGGACAAACGTGTGTGGTGTTTTTGAAGTTTTCCATGGCAAATTGATAGTGGACACACATGCATGTTGTTTTTCATATTTCCATGGCAATTTTGGTGCTGACACACATGCATGGTATTTTTGAATTTTGCCATGGCAACAGTACTTTTCTGTATAAATTGTGCCTCCTAATTATAAATGGTTTTTGAAAGTTGCCATGAAAAATTATGAACTTTCAATCTTTTTTCATACTGTTTTGAATTTTCCATGGCAATTTTGGTGCCGGACACACATGCATATTGTTTTATGTTCTTTTTAGCATTTTGGTACCTAAATGGGCCTATTCATTTTTTTTCATGACAAAACACCACAGACGTCAGCTGGGCCTGTTAGCCCGAGCGACATAAAGGTTCGCGCTGGGAGGCCTCCCGCTCCGAACGAAATTGTTCGATCATTCCCTCTGCCCACGGAACGAGTCGTTCGGTCTGGACAGCCCCCGGACCAAAAGTTCAGGCATTATCGGTGTCCTAAATCAGAAGAAACTGGTCCTGCATCGACCCGTCTCGTGTATACATCTCCTCGTGCTGGGAGGTATCGATGCCAATGCCCGAGCATGTCTGCATCTTAATGTTTGCTCATGTCATGCCGAGTTGATATGATATCCACCGTGCATTGGCGTTTGCTCATGCAGTATTTATAGGTTTCCTGCTTGCAGCTTTGTGCATCCACACCAGGCCGTTCCTAAATTGCCGGTTGTTGGAGTGAGCATGTTGCGCTTTTGGAGGACGTGGATGAGCGCTACCCCGCCGAACGCCCTCTCTTTTTCAGGACGCAGATGAGCGCTGCCCTATACGACAAAGATAGCTAGACTGGACTCCCTGAATTGCCGCTATCGTCGCCTTCTTTGCTGTCTGTAGCCTCAACCGCTGGTGTCGATTCGTCGCCTACAGCCCATCCCAGAGCTCCCTAATGTGCTCCACAACCTTACCGTGAGCTCCAAAGATTTTCCCGCTCTACTTGTCAACGTTTTCATGATGTACTGTCATTAATCGCGAGCTCCCTTTGCTGATCACACATGAGCTCATGAAGACGCTCCGGTGACCATTTGGTCATGTGACCGTGTCAAACTGCAATGCAAGCAACCATAGAACAACACTAGCACAAAGCTCGTTCGAATCCGTGCTATAGCTCGGTTGCCTACAAACACCAAACTCCGGCCACGATGATACTCACCCACTGCCTTCATTTCCGTCCACCCCCGGTCACCCTGATGCCACCCCTCGACGCGCACGAGCACCAGCTACCGGTAATGCTGGAATCCAACCATCGTTGGAATCGGTCAGACGAGCAACTCTGCTCTGTCATGCTATGCATCGGCGACTAGTCGTCGGTTGGCTGATGTGGCCGTAGTTTACAGTGGCACACATGTCGTTTTCTCACAGTTCCGTTATAACGGTCAAAGGGGTTGACCCAACGGAAATGCTGCATTTGGCCATATGTGATGTTCAGGTAGATAGAGTTTACTTAAGAGGGTTGGGAGAAACTGAGGAGAACTAAGGAAGGGAGGGCATGAAAATAGAAATCCCTAAAAATTGTACCTCAATCTCAACCGAATCAATATTTTTTTATTGAACCACCAGATTGAAGTTGCTCCGTTGCAACGCACGGGTATTTAGCTAGTCTCCTTCAAATCTAAATAAGGGTCAATTCTTTTGGACGGTTTAAAAAATTAAGTTGTCTCTCCCAGCTTAAAAAATAAGCCGCTCTCTAAATTTTTTGAGACTTCTAAATTAGTTATCTCATAACTACTCCCTCTGTTCCTAAATATAAACCTTGCTAGAAATTTCACAACGGACTACACACGAAGCAAAATGAATGAATCTATATTTTAAAATATGTCTATATACATACGTATGTAGTGCATAGTGAAATTTCTAGAATGACTTATATTTAGAAACGAATGGAGTAGTTTAGAAGCATGATTAAATGAGATAGACGGTTTATGGAAAAGCTGGTAAAGAGACGGCTTATGTTTTAAACTGTAGGCAAGTCACACCCTACATTTTGTGTTGATTTTGTGTATTCTTTTCATTTGTGTTTAATCAATAAATAAAAAATCTTACGAGAATAAGATGATTCCTGTCCGACATGTCTAAACCTTGCACGTACGGCCAACAGATAAATCAGAAGGAATTGGTCCTGCATCGACCCGTCTCGCGTATACGTCTCCTCGTGCTGGGAGGCATCGATGCCAATGCCCGAGCATCTCTGCATCTTAATGTTCGCTCATGTCAAGTCGAGTTGATATGATATCCACCGTGCATTGGCGTCTGCTCATGCAGTATTTATAGGCTTCCTGCTTTCAGCCTTCGTGCATCCACACCAGGCCGTTCTTACATTGCCGGCTGTTGGAGTGAGCATGCTGCGCTTTTGGAGGACGCGGAGGAGCTCTGCTTTGTCCAACGCTCTATCTGTAAGTAAAAAACAACAAAAGAAAGCAGACACTACATGCATATCTTGCCATTGGCAACTTCATTTCGATTTGATCATCACTACTTGCTTGCGCTTGCAATGCAAGACCGTGGAGATGAATGTCCACATGGACTGTGAGGGCTGCGAGAAGAGAGTACGGAAGGCCATGTCCCGGCTCGAAGGCACGTACTGTATTGTATATCCTCATTCAGCAGAAACACAGCGCATGCGATCCGGTTACGTTAACTCTGTCGTAGTACGTGCAGGAGTGAGCACGGTGGAGATCGACATGGACACGCAGAAGGTGACGGTGACGGGGCACGTGGACCGGCGGAGAGTGCTCCGGGCGGCGCGGCGCACGGGGAGGGCGGCCGAGTTCTGGCCGTGGCCGTACGACGCCGAGTACTGCCCGTTCGCGATACGGTACCTGGAGGACGACACCTACGTACCCACGCACAAGTACCACCTCCATGGCTACAACGATCCGGTGGTGGGCTACTACCCCGGCCACGCCTTCACGCACCTCCTCGACGACCGCGCGCTCGCGCTCTTCAACGACGACAACGTGCACGCCTGCGCCGTCATGTGATCCTCCGAAGGAAATTTACAAAAAATATGAAATATATATAGAACGAAGAACACACGTCGAGTGTTTCTAGCCAATCTTGGGCAAAGGGAATAAAGAACAAGGCTGATTAATTCGCTGCCCTTTGGAATTGACCAGCGGATAGGAACATATAAAATCTCGACGATGCTGTTTTACATTGCGGACAAAGAAAAAATGCTGCAAAAAAATCGAATTATTCGAAGCCAGTGGACGATCTCGCTAAGGTATCTTTTGTAGTCTCATCTTGTCTGATTGGACAACACGCGGAGGGACTAGAAAAGGATGCTCTCTGTTCAAGTTGTAACTCAGATGTGACGATTCACAAATTCACAAGGGGCGCATTTGATTGCCCGCACCGATTTTAGAATGTTTGTATAGACTTCTTACATGGGTCTGCCTAAGAAAAAACAGTCTTAAGCCACTATTTGCACATTGTTTGGTTGTTCGCATATAGGTTAGTTATATGACGGAACAAATTTTGACCCAATGTTTGATTGCATGCACAACATTAGGCGGACATAGGGCATGTTGTTTGGTTGCAACCTGCATTAGGTGTTGTCATCATTTCTCACTAGTGGTGACCTTACCACACACTATCTTAACAGTTCACTTCTAGCTAAGAAACAAATTACGATTCATCCTAACTACTATCAAATGGCAGTGCACATTATTATGAGCCAGATAGCTGAATGGAGAAAGTTTATCATACATCGTCTTCTGCTGCTATTGTTCCTCTTACCTCTTCTGTTGCTGCTGTTGTTCCTCTTCCTCTTCTGTTGCTGCTCTTTCGCTTCTTCTTCTTTTTCAGATCCTTGTCTGACCTCTATTATCCCACATTGTCTGTGTCCATTCCAGCCTTTTGTTCTTCCAGGCTTCGTTGTCTAATGCCTTCACACCATGGCCACCGAGATCAAGATCTCAGGCGTCACATCTTCCTCCTCAGGCACCAGTTCATCACAACCCCATTGCTGGATCCAGTTATGTAGAATGCAACATGCAAGAACAAGCTTAACCTGGATGTGGTAAGGATGGAATGGCTTCTGATCCAGGATCTTGAACCTGTTCTTTAAAGCCCCAAATGCCCTCTCAATAGTTACTCTAAGGCTGGAGTGTCTAAGATTGAACAGCTCCTATGGAGTTCTAGGATAGTTCCTACCAGAGAACTCATTCAGATGGTACCTAATTTTCCTGAAGGATGGAAGAACACCTGGCCGACATGCATAGCCAGCATCTTCTAGGTAGAACTTGCCATCAGGGATGTTGATGCCATCATGATGTCTCATGCTATCACTGAGTATGTTAGCATCATGTGTTGACCCTTCCCAGCCAGCCAGCACATATGTGAACTTCAGATCGAAGTCAACAGCAGCAAGCACATTTTGGCTTGTGAAGTGCTTCCTCCCCCTGTACAATGCAGATTGTGACCTCGGCACTCTAATAGTGACATGAGTACCATCTATTGCTCCAATGCAATCCTGAAATGGCAATGCAAGATTGTGTTAGTGCTCGCCTTGAACAATCCAAGCATATCAAGCAATGAACTACATACTGCAGTGCTCACCTTGAAGTATGGATACCATCTTGGGCTAGTGCAAATATTGGTGGGAGTGCGGCCAGTTGGTGACTTGATCATATCTCCTCTGAGCCCCCAACAGCATACAACACTTGCTTGAAGTACCTTGAGAGGGTCTCTATTGATCTCCTGAACGTGTTGTGTGGATAACCCTGAACCTCTAATTATGACCAACAACATGAAGGAACATGGCCACTTGCTCTTCCACACTGGTGTGGATGCTATCTTCTAGCACCCCCTGCTCCTGAACACCTGGACAAGTCTGGAAAAGGGTGCTCTTTTCATTCTAAGCATTCACAGAGCCTTTGTGTCATTGCGGTTGTATATGTAGTTCCGATTGGCAATCCTCTTCTGGTCCCGCATAGGCATTGAAGCATATCTGATAACAGGACACTCACCACGACGAACAGCTCTCTTGTGCATGAACATGATACATGCCTGAATCACAACTATCAATGTTGCTGCCTGAACTACCAATCGCATCCGTGCGTCCATAACCTATTCCACGTCGAGGGTGCATTGAGCAATGGGGAAATCGATACTATACCTTGCCTGATTACCTAACAGCGGACCTAACATGGGGGGAGGGGGTGTTGCTTACCGGCATCGGAGACGAGGACAACAAAGGGGGTGCCATGGCTAAGTCAAGGACGACCAGACGGTGGCCAAATGGAAGAGCAGCAGCAGCTCCTACTGCCGGATCTGCCTCCGTCGCTTGCACAGATCTGAGTCGCTACCCTTTGGTGGTGGTGAGGATAGCGGAAGAGGTTGTCCTAGAGGTAGCGGTGACCGAGTAAATGGGTTGGGAGTGAGCCAAGATTTGGCGCCGTGCCGCCGCGCCCGATTTCCATCTCCCGCCATCCCCACTCGCTTTCGCCCTTCCCCCCTCCCCCCGCGTGCGAACTTGCACCACCCTCAGCCTAGATCGCTAAAAACTGTCGAATCGCTAGTTTCTAGCGAGCCAAGCTGATGCTGCTTTAAGCTTCGTGCGGATGCGAGCCAGCCCACTGCGTTCGCAACCAAACACACATTTCATGGCCCAAATGGACTTGGTTGGGCCTTATGCGGGCAACCAAACATGTCCAAGGGTGCCACGAATATGTTCTTATATATGCTACAGCAGGGACATCGTAGAGGCAGATGCATACAGTACAAGGGAGAATACAGTTTCTCAGAGTGGTACTACCCCACGCCACCCACCACCCACGGTGGCGCGGGGAAACCTAGCCGCACGGCGCCGGTGGAATCCCATCACTCCCCATCGTCTTGCCACTACCAAAGGCGTCGGTGGTGAAGCTCGGCTGGCCCCCGGGATGGTGTCGGTAGGGCGTCTCCTTTCGTGTGGTGGATGTGGCAGTTGCAGACTTGAGAGGCGTGTCGACGGCGGTGCCCGCTCTATGGCATTGCTGCTGCCGCTCGGTGACGTGGTGATGCACGCTGGTGGTGGCGGCGCAGTAGGCCAGCTGCGGTGCCGCAGGGCAGGCCCAGTCTGGGTGGGTGTTGAAGGTGCTGGCAGTGAGCGACGTCGTCGGCGGGTGAGGCTTGGAGGATCCGCTGTGGAAGATTCGTTCCATGGCAGCTCCGCGGTGGTGCGTTGAGGTGCTTTGGCCTTAGCCGGGTCGCAGTGAGTGCGTGGGGAGGTTCAGCACAAGGGTCTGGCGTCGAGGATCTACCGCCGTCAGGTCGCACAATGGCATGGTGAGGGGTTGATGCTCCAGCGATGCGGCAGACCGGGATGGCGTGGTGGAGCAGGTCATAGTGATGGAGAGGAGTGTGATAACCCACAAGTATAGGGGATCGCAACAGTTTTCGAGGATAGAGTATTCAACCCAAATTTATAGATTCGACACAAGGGGAGCCAAAGAATACTTGAGAGTATTAGAAGTTGAGTTGTCATTTTCAACCACACCTGGAGATTAAATATCTGCAGCAAGGTGATCAGTAGCACAGTAATATGATAGTTTGATAGTAGTAGCAACAGTAACAGTAGTGGTAACAGTAGTAGCAGTAGTTTTGTAGCAGTTGGAACAGTAGCAGCAGCAATAGTAACTTAGCAAGAACAATAAGTGGAAAGCTCGTAGGCACTGGATCGGTAACTCATTGGATGATATTCGTCATGTAACAGTCATAACCTAGGGCGATACAGAACTAGCTCCAGTTCATCAATATAATGTAGGCATGTATTCCGTAAATAGTCATACGTGCTTATGGAAAAGAACTGCATGACATCTTTTGTCCTACCCTCCCGTGGCAGCGGGGTCCATAAGGAAACTAAGGGATATTAAGGCCTCCTTTTAATAGAGAACCGGAACAAAGCATTAACACATGGTAAATACATGAACTCCTCAAACTACGGTCATCACCGCGAAGTATCCCAAATATTGTCACTATGAGGTTGACAGATCATAACACGTAATAGGTGCATATGACTAAGCAAGATCGGATCAAGAACATAGATATGGAGATGATAACATAAACAGTTCAGATCTGAAATCATGGCACTCGGGCCCTAGTGACAAGCATTAGGCATAGCAAAGTCATGGCAACATCAATCTCAGAACATAGTTAGTTGGATACTAGGGATCAAGCCCTAACAAAACTAACTCGATTACATGATGAATCTCATCCAACTCCTCACCGACCAGAAGGCCTACGAAGAAATTACTCACTCCCAATGGGGAGCATCATGGAATTGGCGATGGAGAACGGTTGGTGATGACGAAGACCGAAGATTCCCCTCTCCGGAGCCCCAAACGGGCTCCAGATCTAGCCTCCCGATGAAGAACAGGAGGTGGCGGCGGCTCCGTATCGTAAAACGCGATGAAACTTTCTCTCTGAATTTTTTCCTCCGAAAATAGGAATTTATAGTGGCGGAATTAGGGTCAGTCGGGCCACGAGGTGGGCACAACCCACCAGGGCACGCCCAGGGGGCCTGGCGCGCCCTGGTGGGTGCTGGCCACCCTGGCCCCCCTCTTCGGTGGATTTTGGCTCCAATAATTCACATATATTCTGAAATAATTCTCCAAAAAGTTTCGTTCCATTCCGAGAACTTTTATTTCTGCACAAAAAACAACACCATGGTAGTTCTGCTGAAAACAGCGTCAGTCCGGGTTAGTTCCATTCAAATCATGCAAATTAGAGTCCAAAACAAGGACAAAAGGGTGAGGAAAAGTAGATACGTTGGAGACGTATCAACTCGCCCAAGCTTAAACCTTTGCTTGTCCTCAAGCAATTCAGTTGACAAACTGAAAATGATAAAGAAAAACTTGTATGAACTCTTTTGTTCTTGTTTACATATATATGTTTAAGTAGCACCCAGGTTTTCAGCAAAGATTATGACTAACCATGTCAACAATAACTCTTCGAAATTATATTAACTCATAACAATAACATAAGAAACTAGCGAGCAATAATAAGACATCTCAAGCGCCAACACTTTGTCAAAACAATCATGATACAATATGACAATAGTGGTATCTCGCTAGCCCTTTCTGAGACCGCAAAACATAAATGCAGAGCACCTCCAAAGTTCAAGCAGCGACTAAACATTGTAATTCATGGTAGAAAAGATCCAGTCATGCTGCACCCAACATCAACTATACACAATGCATGAGGATGACAATAGTGCTCTCAGGTCTGGCGCTTATTTGAGAAGGTGATTGAGGGAGTCCTGGACTAAGGGGTCCTCGGGCCGCTGGCCTGTCTCTCAATAGGCCGGCATGGTGGGCCGCACTCTGACTGTCGTGGGAAGGGTCAGATACATCGAGACCCTGTGTTCTAGAAGGAAGTCCCGAAGGCGTGTCGTGCACTCCAAGTCAAGATGAGGAAATCGACATCTCCATCCTCGGCAGGAGACCTATCATGTGTAAACCCTAGGTACCCCCCCCCCGGTGTCTATATAAACCAGGAGGGTTTTAGAATATAGGGCAGAGGAACTCATCTAGGGTTTTAGCTATCTGATCTCGAGGTAGATCAACTCTGTAACCTTCATACCATCAATATAATCGAGCAGGACGTAGGGTTTTACCTCCATAGGAGGGTCCGAACCTGGGTAAACATCGTCTCCTTCGTCCCCTTTTTACCATCGATCTTAGACTCACAGCTCGGGACCCCCTACCCGAGATCCGTCAGTTTTGACACCGACATTGGTGCTTTCATTGAGAGTTCCGCTGTGATCTCCAAAGGAATCGATGGCTCGCGTTGTCACTAACAAAGAAGTCTGGAACATGGACTCCTTCGTCCCTGGACAGTTATTCGCTTTCGGCAGCCTTGTGCTGCACGCTGACCCGACCGGCCATCTTGGCCGGGTCGGGAGTTTCTCCCCTTATCAAGAGGTCAGATTCGGGAACCTAGAGTTCTCCGTAGACTCTCGGGGCGATCTTTCACTCACCGGGCTCGCAGTCTCATCTGACGCATCCGAGGACTCCGAGGCCTTAACCTCGGATGTCGCTTTCGACCCCGCCCACGGGACTAACCCCGGCGATGATCTGGCTTTTAATCCGGATCCGGCCATAGCGCCAGATGGCCGGGTACCAGCTCCTGCCGAACACACTTCTTGTGCGGACGCATCGGAGGTTAACTCCGAGAGCACTGAGCAAATTGACCCGATCGAGCTCTCGACACTCAACGAAGCTCTAGATCGGATCTTATCGATGAAAGTTACTGACGACCCAACCCCGATCCACGTTCAGATCGGTCTTAAGGCGGGTCAAGAGGAATTTTTCATCCCACCCACCACCCACTTTGTAGCCACTGTCGAAGACTTAACCGATATGTTGGACTACGCCTCCGAGGAGGCAGAAGACATGGATGAAGAGGATCGCGCTCCCACCCCCGTCAACACCGGGCGATGGACTGCCACCTCCACCTATGACGTCTACATGGTGGATACTCCATCCTATAACGGCGAGCGCACACTCGCAAACAATGGTGATAAACCGGGTGAAGCGCCGTCAAGGCGCCGGAAACCGCGCAAACGATCAAAGACAAAAAAGGGAAGGGAAGCTATTGCTGGCACCGGGGAAAATGATACCCCGGAAGACCTCGGCGATCCCGATATTCCCGAGCATCCGTTAGAGGACCAGGAAAGGCCGGAGGACCAGCGCGACCCCGAAGATCCAAACGATTCCGAAGATGACAACTACCTCCCCCCTGTAGAGGAGGAGGATAGCCCGGAAGCCGAAGACTTCATCGTCCCCGAAAACCATGAGGATCAGGAACGGTTTAGGCAACAGCTTATAGCCACTGCCCGAAGCCTAAAGGCAAAGGAACGGCAGCTTAGGGCCGAACAAGATACCCTCAATGATAGATGGACGAGGGTCCTATCAGCCGAGGAAGGATACGGTATCGGTCTGTTGGACCAACCCAAGAGCTATCCATGCCGACGGCTGCTGCCACAATTTGACGACGAGCTCCCTAACACGCCGTCCCCCAAGCACACTCCATACGACCAGCCGGACCGCCCTCCCCGAGGACAAGATAGGATGGCTGGCGACGCCGGTTATAGGCCGGCGATAACCCGCAGAAGGGGAAAAGAGCCAATGGAGCCTGAGGACAGGTATGACCCGCGACGCGACCTAGATTATAGAACAGGCCGCATGAGATCCATCTACGGATCTAGAGGGTACTCCCCCGATAGACGGGACGGGTACCGGCCTTGGCTCGACCGCAACAATAGAGATCGGGAACAAAACCGGGCCAGAACAGACGCCGACCACCGGCGTGACATAGCCCGGGTCAGAGGCGCTGCCCACCCACTGTGCTTCACCGACGAGGTGATGCAGCATCAGTTCCCGGAAGGGTTTAAACCCGTGAACATAGAGCAATACGACGGAACAACTGACCCAGCAGTGTGGATTGAGGATTTCCTCCTCCACATTCACATGGCACGAGGAGACGATCTCCACGCCATCAAGTATCTACCCCTTAAACTTAAGGGGCCAGCTCGGCACTGGTTAAACAGTCTCCCCGAAAATTCTATCGGGAGCTGGGAGGATCTCGAGGATGCATTCCGATCTAACTTCCAGGGCACCTATGTACGGCCTCCGGACTCCTCCGACCTAAGCAACGTCGTCCAAAAGGCAGGAGAGTCCGCTCGACAATTCTGGAATCGGTTCTTGACCAAGAAAAACCAGATCGTCGATTGCCCAGATGCCGAGGCTATAGCCTCTTTCAGGCACAATATCCAGGACGAATGGCTGGCTCGCCAGCTCAGTCAGGATAAACCTAGGACCATGTCCGCCCTTACATCACTCATGACCCGCTTTTGCGCGGGCGAGGATAACTGGCTAGCAAGACGAAGCCACAACCCCAAAGACCCCGGCACCTCCGAAGCTTGGGATGGAAATGGGAAACCACGACGCAAAAAAAAATAAACGCCGGCACAACACTAGTGACGCCGACGACATGGCCGTCAATGCCGGCTTCCGCAACCCTCGATCTGGGCAGCGGAAGAAGCCTCCTAAAGGCAATCGCGACAGACCCACCCCGCTGGACAAAATCATGGAGAGGCCTTGCCAGATCCATGGCACTCCAGACAAGCCCACCAACCACACCAACCATAACTGTTGGGTGTTCAAACAAGCCGGCAAACTCGCATCCGAGGAGCAAGGCAAGGGCCCATGCAGCGAGGACGATGATGAGCCCTGCGGTCCGATCAATGGTGGACAGAAGCAGTTCCCTCCAGAGGTAAAAACTGTGAACATGATATACGCCACTCACATACCCAAAAAGGAGAGGAAGCGCGCCCTTCGAGAGGTCTACGCCGTAGAGCCCGTAGCCCCGAAGTATAACCCATGGTCGGCGTACCCGATCACCTTCGATCCACGAGACCATCCGACCAGTATCCGTCATGGGGGACCAGCTGCCCTCGTCCTAGATCCCATTATCGATGGGTATCACCTCACTAAAGTCCTAATGGACGGAGGAAGTAGCCTCAATTTGATTTACTCAGATACGGTGAAAAAGATGTGTATAGATCCATCAAGGATCAAACCCAGCAACACTACCTTTAAAGGAGTGATCCCAGGCGTCGAAGCCCGGTGCACGGGCTCTGTGAGCCTGGAAGTGGTGTTCGGTTCGCCCGATAACTTCCGTAGAGAGGACTTGATCTTCGACATCGTACCTTTCCGCAGCGGTTATCACGCCCTGCTAGGCCGTACAGCGTTCGCTCGCTTTAACGCCGTCCCACACTACGCATACCTCAACCTCAAGATGCCCGGGCCCAAGGGGGTCATAACTGTCAACGGCAACACGGAGCGTTCCCTCCGAACTGAGGAACATGCATTGGCCCTGGCGGCCGAATTCCATTACGAGGACGGTCGGCAAACACCGAAATTTGCCATAAAGGCACGTAAGGTTGACACACGAGCTCGGTTTCAATCCGAACTCCCAGAATCTTCTTCTCCCCAGAAATAGGGACACGCCCCCCATTGCACAGCCCTAATGACTGTCAAACACGTGCCAAGAAGGCACAACTTCGCACTCAAGATTCCATGGGTAGCAGTGGGGAACAACCATTAAAGGGTAAGTGTTCGGCTGGACCGAACCATTGCCAGTACACGTCCTCGGACATAACACAGGTACCATCAAGGACCTTCTAAAGAGTAAAGCTCATCCATACTTCGGCGACTTCTCAAGACCTTCTTCCCAAGGCCCGCTCGACGACAGCATCACCCTTAAAGGAATGCAACTCCCTAGGAGGCACAGGAGCAGACTGACGATAGGGCACATCGAGGACGTCAAGCCACCAATCGAAGACCCCTGGTACAACCTCTCCTCTGTAAATTCTATGTTTTATCTTCAAAATACCTGTAAACAGTTGCTTCGGCAATTTGAGTTATAAGAATTATCGAGCAAATAAAAGACCATTATACATGGCTCCTCCGCTGTATTTTATGGTACATACTATGTTCTTTTCAACGCCTCTCGCGCAGCTGTTCGGTATAGATTACGATGCAACCGGCTAATAGACCGGGGGCTTGAATTTAAAATATCGCCCTAAGCATCACCCCGACACAACTGGTCGTGTGTTCAGCGTCTTGGATTTTGATTTATATGCATCAGATCCAAACTATGTCTTGGGTCAATAGTTGGGTTGCCCGGCTCCTGTGTTTGCCCCCTTACGTTCCGCTCGTTCGGCTAAAGGGGCAAAGGGAGAACCACTGTGATTGTGTTTCCAGTTTGTCTGGTCAAGCACCTCAGGGGAGAAAGCCGAAAACTGACCGTCATAGTAAGCGAGAACCGGTCTGCAAATCCGAGCATAAGTGTCATACTAAAAAATCGATAGAGGTTATTCCGTGTTATACGATGGGTTTTGTACTTGTACAAACCATGTGATGCTGGCTTCGGCCCCGGTACATCCGCACATCACAAAACATTGGGGGCTGGTCATCAGCCCCCGCATTTTTTTACGCTCCTACGGCTAAGTGAAAGCGATAAAGCATCATAGTCCGATTGCCTTGTCCCCCTCGCACTACCGCCTTCGGGCGCCGATACCTCGGCTAAGGGTCACAGTGCGGAGGCAGAGACACCTCGCGTAGTATCTACGTGGGGGCTGAAGCCGACGACTCACAACTTTCAGATAAAACGGCCACATGGGAGTCAAAATAAACACTAAAGACTTATAAGACATGATAAACCATGCAACTCTGATTATGAAGCGTTAAAAGTCTTCGGACATATTACAACGCGCTCATTCATAAAGAACATCCTTCGAGCATTGGGCCTCTATCGCCCGAGCACCCTCCATCACTGCGGAGAAGTATAGCTCGGGGCACCTATGCTCCTTTCCAGGAGGCGGAGGTGCGGTGGCCATCTCGATCGGCTTGAGCTTCGGCCAGTACACCATGGTCTTTGCAAAGGCCATTCGAGCTCCCTCAATGCATGTAGAACGCTTTAGCGCGTCAATCCGAGGCACAGCATCGCACGGTTTTTGCACCAAGCCGAAGTAACTGCTCGACAACGGCTCTTCAGGCCACAGCCGGATGCAGAGATCCTTCAGGGCCGGCTCCGCCATCCTGTGCAGTTCCATCAGTTGCTTCATCTGCTCGATCAGAAGAGGAGAACGCTCGGGGGACTCAAATTGTGCCCAAAATAGCCGAGCCTCATCATTCTCCTCCCACGAAGCATAGAACTTGTTCGCGTCCACTGCACTCTTCTGGAGATCCGCACAGACGCCTGAGGAACGCCACACCTGGGTGAGCAAAGCAAACCTGCTACCACCAAAGTCGCATTGTAGTGAATACGGCTTACCATCTGTGACAGCCTTGACTTGGCGAACCTCTTCTTCAAAGGACCACCTGTCCACCCGCTCCTTTTGGAGCTCGGATTTCAGTGCGGATAGCTCGGTGGCTTGCTCTTTGCCTTTCTGCTCAAGGGCCTCACACTTCATGCTGGCATCCTTGATCTCCTGCTGCACCTCCTCCACCCGGGCCTCATGCTTAGCACTTGCAGCTTTCAAAGTGGAGAGTGCGGCTGCTGCTTGTTCGGCGGCCGCCTTCTCATCCGCGGCCTCTTGCTTCATCTTTTTGAGCTCGGCCTTGAGTTTTTCAACCTCCGCAGCTGAAGCTATGGAAGTAATAAATAAATAATTACACTGGGTTACCAGTGCGGATCATTAACGATATACAACCCGGATGTTACAATTCGGTTTACCTTGTGCCTCGTTGAACCTCTTGTTCAGGCTATCAAGCTCCTCCTCGGAGATCTTGAGCTTTCGATTTAGCTCGGTAAGCTCAGCGGCATTAACGGCCGCCGCCGATGACGAGGCCTACAAAAAATAAAAAACATATATCCGGTTATGTGCGTTCCAACCCCCGAACTGTCAAGGATATGACCCTATGTTCGGTCGTCTTAAGGGCTTTTAGAACATTGCGGGACTAATGGTGCCTTGTGCATCGTTGATCACTCCTGAGTATTTGACCCCCGGATGCATTTTTGCAAACCCACCCGGGGCTCGGGAGCTACTACATATATAAAGATAGCATAAACTTAATAAAATTAAGATTGTTCGGGAAAAGGGTATTACGTGACTCACCTTGAAGCCCGTCAAGAGACCATTGAAGGCCTCTTTCAGTCCGCTATCGACGGACTGAATGCCTTGCAAAACCGCACCCATAAGAGTGCGGTGATCCTCGGAGATGGGGGCGCTTGATAGAGCCTCCTCCATGACCGTTCACCCTGTCGTCGGTGGCACCGGTGGTGACCAGCCAGCTCGATCTCTGATCAGGGATTGAGTCAGTAGCTCCGGAGGCACATCATGCTCCGGAGATGTCCTCGGAGGAGACTGGACATCCCTCCGCCCTTCCTCCTCAGCGGCCAGGGGAGTTTTCTCCCCCTGGTCTTCAGCGGCCGAGGCATCGACCTCGGCCATGGCGTGGTCACCCCCACCGCCTGTATTCGGCTCCAAAGGAGCCTGGCGGGATGACACCTCCGCGGCATCCTTTGCGGCCCCGGGAGGTGTGGGGTGTGACGCAGTCCCGCTCTCCGCCAGCTCGGCGGGCGGAGACTCCCCATCCGATATTTGGTCAGTAGGGAGAACGCGCGGTGGGCTGCAAATTAAAAGACGTTCTTGCATTTAAAACATTGAAAAACTTTGCATAAATGACCCGGCGAGTCTTCGGATTCATACCTTTGAGCCGGGGCTTGACCCTTAGGTTCCTTTGGGGAACCTTCTCAAAGTCCTCGGACTCTGCATCAGAGTCCGAGCTGTCGTCGGCCAGGATCAACCTCGGTCGACGCGCCCTCTTCGGGGCAGGAGGACGTACATCCTCCGCGGCGTCCGGCGACGCCGCCCTCTTTCTCGTGAGGGGGGAAACACCTTCCCCCCCATCTTCATGCTCTTCCTCATGGCTAGAGGAGTCATGGGTTTCCTCGGACATGGCGTCCGGCTGGTCCTTTATGCGGAGACCTTCTCTAGCATTCTTCTTCTTCTCTTTCTTCTCGGGCGCCGAGTAAGGCGCCATGACAAGCATTTCCGTCAACAACTCCGACCTGGGGTCTTCGGGTTGTGGTGCGGGACAGTTAACTCTCGCGGTTTTACTCAACCATTTCTGCGAAAATGAGGGGGAAGGCGTTCAGTCTTTCTGTCAAAGGAATAGAGTCAATGGATTAAAATTATACCGTACCTAGGTAGGTGGGTTATCGGTGCTTAGGCCCGAATCCTCTTCCTTGGCCGGCCAGCTTTTTCGAGGCTTGAATAATGCCTTCCACAACTTCTCGGAGGTAGTGTGGAAGAGCTGGCGCACGGTAGGCTCGTCCTCAAGCTGGTAAGCCCACATTGGGGAGCCCGGCGCTGACAGGGGAGAATACGGCGGTTGAGCATGACCTGGACCACGTTGACCAGTTCAACCTTGGCCTTGATCACCGAGGTAATGCGCTTCTGCAGCAATTTCACCTCTGCATTCGACCCCCAGTCAAGGCCCTTCCTGAGCCACGAGGTCAATCTCGTAGGGGGTCCGGATCTGAACTCGGCAGGCGCCGCCCAGCTCTCATCCCTCGGTTCGGTGATGTAGAACCATTCTTTCTGCCAGATCTTGATTGTGTCGATGAAGGTGCCAGTTGGCCACTCGACGCAGGGGAGCTTGCTGATTACCACCCCCCCCCCCCCCGCGCGCAGTCTGCGTGTTTGCCCGCGACGGTCTTCGGCTTGACGTTGAAGACCTTGAGCCATAGGCCGAAGTGCGGTTCGACCCGCAGGAAGGCTTCGCAAAGAATGATGAAAGCCGAAATATGCATAAAGAAGTTCGGGGGAAGATCATGGAAGTCCAACCCGTAGAAGAACATGAGGCCCCTGATGAAGGGGTGGAGTGGGAAGCTCAGTCCCCAGATGAAATGGGGGACGAATACCACCCTTTTGCCTGGCTTGGGGGTGGGGACGACCTGGTTCGCTTCTGGAGCGCGGTGGGAGACGTTGGCGGGGAGGTAGCCGGCGAGCTTTAGCTCCCGGATATCCTTGTCGGTGACCATGGAGGCCTCCCACTTGCCCATAGAGCCCGAACCCGCCATGGCTAAGCTCGGAGGGGAAGTTGAGGAAGAACTGGATCTGGGCTCTCGGAGCTTGGAAAAATTGGGAAAGCAGAGGATGCGAATGGGAAGCGTGAATAAGCCTTGGGGTTTTACCCTTTTTATGGGGCGTAACACCGATTAACCTCCCTTTACTGCGCCGCAAATCTCTCCGCTTCACAAGACGTGTGTACCGTTATGCACGCGCAAAAGGAACTTGGGATGCTAATCATATCCCATGTGAAACGGAGCACGATCTATACATTGATGAGTCGTGCTAATGTAAAAATGGCCTCGAACCGCAAATCGAGTTTTCATAACTGGTTCAGCGGTCGTGGTAGGCCACGACCCTTCGTCAGAAAGGTTGTCAGAAAAAACACTGTTTACACTTTGACGTTTGGCCTTCGGGACTGAACAACTCATGGTGTTCGGGCTATCGTGTGATCGGAAACCGGACAAGTATCAGCTGATCTTTAATGGGAAGAAGAACTCACCCCGCAAGCCGAAGACTCTGATCAAGCGGAGCTGCCAAAGCTGAGACCCTTGGCATTGGGGGCTAGTTCGGGGGCTACTGAGGGTGTCCTGGACTAAGGGGTCCTCGGACCGCTGGCCTGTCTCTCAATAGGCCGGCATGGTGGGCCGCACTCTGACTGTCGCGGGAAGGGCCGGATACATCGAGACCCTGTGTTCTAGAAGGAAGTCCCGAAGGCGCGTCGTGCACTCCAAGTCAAGATGAGGAAACCGACATCTCCATCCTCGGCAGGAGACCTATCATGTGCAAACCCTAGGTACCCCCCCCCCCGGTGTCTATATAAACCGGGAGGGTTTTATAATGTAGGGCAGAGGAACTCATCTAGGGTTTTAGCTATCTGATCTCGAGGTAGATCAACTCTGTAACCTTCATACCATCAATATAATCGAGCAGGACGTAGGGTTTTACCTCCATTGGAGGGCCCGAACCTGGGTAAACATCGTCTCCTTCGTCCCCTTGTTACCATCGATCCTAGACTCACAGCTCGGGACCCCCTACCCGAGATCCGCCGGTTTTGACACCGACAGTGATGACTCAACATAAAAGTAAATAGATAGTCCCTTCGCAGAGGGAAGCATGGATTTGAAGCGGTGCCAGAGCTCAAAGTTTAAAACAGAGATAGATATAATTTTGGGAGGTACACCCTTCCAGTCAACGTCACGACCAAGAGTTATCGATATCTTCCATGCTAAACAAATTAGCGGCGGTTCCCAAGCGGTAAAAGTAAAGGTTTACTCCCCCTCCACCAACAATCACACTCCACGACGGGCCACATCCACGGGTACCGTCCAAACCAACAACTTTCCTGGGGGAGTTTTGTTTAATTAATTTTGATTTTTGATTTCGGGAGTGGGAATCCCTATTACCGCCCCTCTCGTGTAAGGACAAGTGAATAAACACTCATCATGAGAATAACCCGCTTAGCATGGAAAATACTGACTGCCCCCTATCGCTCCATGAGCGGTCCAGGCACACAAAACAGATGTTCATTTGAATTTTTAGTGGTGGCACATGCAAATTTACTTGGAACGGCAGGGTAATACCGCATATAGGTAGATATGGTGGACTCATCTGGCATAACTTGGTTTAAGGGTTTTGATGCACAAGCAGTATTCCCGCTTAGTACAGGCAAAGGCTAGCAATTAGATTGAGAAGCGGCCAACTAGAGAGCGAAAACGGTCATGAACATGCATTACATATAATCAACATTGAATACTAGCATGAGTAGGATATGGACACCATGAACATAAATATCATGAAGGCTATGTTGGTTTTGATTCAACTACATGCGTGAACATGTGCCAAGTCAAGCCACTTGAAACATTCAAAGGAGGATACCATATCATCATACCGCATCACAACCATTTTAATGCATGTTGACACCCAAGATAAATCATTATCCACTCCTAGCTACTTAAGCATGGCATGAACAACTATAATCACTAATGGTCATTGCAAACATGTTTGATCATAATGAGTTGAATCAAGGGATACTAGGTTAAACATATTTACAAAAACAAAAACAAGTTGAGTTCATACCCGCTTTTCTCTGCCACAGTCAATTCATCAAATGTCGTCATTATTACCTTTCACTTGCACGACCGAACGATAAGAAGATAATAATAGTGCAAGAGTGCCGTGGACTAAGCTGGAATCTACAAACATTTTATTCAAGAGGAGAAGACAAAGTAACATGGGCTCTTTGTTGGATAAACAATAATGTAGATGAGAGCCACTCAACAATTTCATTGTGGTCTTCCCCTAGGTACGACTCAAGTAAAAAGAAAAGAATTTCAGAGAAACACCCTGAAATATTTTTGGAGTTTTGGTTTTTCTTGAAGAGAGCAAATTAAAGAGGAAAAACAAAAATGAGAAAAACTATTTACACGGGAAAGCTCCCAACAAGTAAAAGAAGATGCGAGAAATCTTTTTGGGTTTTCTTTTTGATGCTACAATTAAACTAAGCTAGAAAGAAAGCTAAAAAGAAGTAGGAAATATATTTTTTTGGATTTTCTCAAAGTTTTTCAAACACACAAGAAGAAAGCGAGAAAACAAATCTAGCATAGATATTACAATGAAAAAGTGTGAACACCGATAACTGGAATGAAATGTGTGAACATGAATGTAATGTTGGTGGAAATACGTACTCCCCCAAGCTTAGGCTTTTGGCCTAGCTTGGTAATCACCATCCGTAGTAGCCGTCCGGACCCAAGTCATAGTGAGGTGGAGGAGGCACCTGAGCATCCCACCCCTGGGGCTCCTCCTCAGCGGTTGCTAGGTTGTTCCGGTAGGCTGTAATGTCATCTGGCATGATCCTGTATCCGTTCCTAGCAATAGAGTCAAACAAAGCAGGTGCAGGCAACGGAATAATATCATGTGTTTCCTTGCTAAATACTAGGTTATAATGAATGTCACGGGGAGAATCAGTTATATCTAGGAATTGGTGAGCTTGCAGTGACTTGTGATCAAGGTAAACTCGGGATAAGAGATAATCATGTGGGCGAAACTGGACTCTAAAGTGGTTCGCTAGACGAGTAGCATAAATACCACCATGTACATTTCCCTTAGTTTTGTTAATATGTAAGCGTCGAGCAATAATAGCCCCCATACTAAAGGTGTGATCACCATAAAGTGCACGACATAAAATAGCAAGGTCAGGGGCACTGAGTGCGCCGACCTTCTCCCTAGCGGTTAAACACTTAGCGATGACCAAGGCGAAATAATGTACTAAGGGAAACTACAAACTAGTAGCAGTGGCACTAGACACGCCTCTATCCTCACCCACGGTTAACGTGAGGAGAAAATCCTCAAAGATGGCCTAGGTTCTCTCAAGTCCCCATCACAAGGAATCAAGCATATGTTGCAGAAGTCAGTTAGCGACAACGTGTAAGTTTCAGCATAAAGATTAAACTGCACTTCAGGAGGGTTGTTTATCCCTAGATAATGAAAGCTTTGCACAAAGGAATTTGTAAGGATGTGATATTGGTCACACTTAGCTGTGAGGAACTCGGTTAACCTAGCATTTGCAACAAACTGAGCGAACTCTTGATGGAACCCGGCCTCCTCCATGAAGGCATCATGCGGCCATTCGCACGGCCGCACCTCCACCTTTCTTGGGGTGTGAAGGTCATTGTCCGATGATTCCCCAATGACTCCCTTGGCATTTTTCTTGGAGGAGAACTTCCTAAAGATATGCATTTTATTCCTATGAAAATTCTAAAAAAAATTAGTCCACAAAAATTTGTCAACAAAACTTTGTAAGATTGTTAGCAACTACTCCTAGGCATGCATAGAGGCCATATTGAGCATTCAAACTACTTAGAACTCTAAGAATTCAACATGCAAGCTCATCTACAGCAGCACCAAGAGTAGCTAATTACTCTAAAAATAACCCACTAAAACAAAAACTAATTGGAGCAATGGAGGAGTCACATACCAAGTAGCAATCCCTCCAAACAGTTTCAGAAACGAAGCTTCGAGCAAAGAGATCGAAATCCGCGGGTTTGAGAGCAAGAACACGAAAATGGTGGCTATGGTGATTTTTTTCTGGAGGTAGGTGATGATGTGGGCTAAAGAGATAAGTGAGGGGGCCCACGTGGGGGCCACAACCCACCAGGGCGCGCTTGGGGGTGCTGGCGCGCCCTAGTGTCTTGTGGGCACGAGGTGCACCCCCCTCTGGTATTATTTGCACCAGAAATTCACAAAAATCCCGAAAAAATTCGTGTTAAATTTTCAGGGCATTCTGAGAAAAAAAATTGGGTCATTTTTTATTGCACGGAGAAAACGGAGAACAGGATAATCATGGCATTTTATTTTATTTGACTAGCTAAAACAGAAAATAAAAGGTGGGAGCAGAGAGTTGTGCTTACTAGATTCATCGACGTCATACCTCTAAAAAATGATCCATTAATAAGGTTGATCAAGTCTTATTAACAACCACTTCCGATTAGCATGAAACCGAAGAATTTTCGTAAAACACTAAGTTACCTCAATGGGGATATGAATATCCCCAACAATAAGTATATCATATTTCTTTTTGGCAGTAGGGACAGGTAATTGAAAACTTCCAATAGTAATGGTCGGAGATTCTTCAATAACATTTATACCACTCACTTGGAACTGTTTCTTTGGAAAGTGCACCGTATGCTCATTACCATTGATATGAAAAGTGTCTTTGCTTTTGTTGCAATCAATAACAGCCCTTGCAGTATTCAAAAAGGGTCTACCAAGGATAATCGACATGTTGTCGTCCTCGGGCATCTCAAGAATAACAAAGTCCGTTAAGATAGTAACATTTGCAACAACAACGGGCACGTCCTCACAAATACCGATAGGTATGGCAGTTGATTTGTCAGCCATTTGCAATGATATCTTAGTAGGTGTGAGTTTATTAAAATTAAGTCTTTTATATAAGGAGAAAGGCATAACACTAACACCGGATCCTAAGTCACACAAAGCAGTTTTGACATAGTTTCTCTTAATGGAGCAAGGTATAGTTGGTATTCCAGGATCTCCAAGTTTTTTAGGTACTCCATCCTTCAAAGAATAATTAGCAAGCATGGTGGAGATTTCAGCTTCAGGTATCTTTCTTTTATTTGTGATGATGTCTTTCATATACTTTGCATAAGGGGCCATTTTTAGGATATCGGTTAAGCTAGTACGCAAAAAGACTGGCCTAATCATTTCAGCAAAGCGTTCAAATTCTTCATCATCCTTTTTCTTAGATGGATTAGGTGGAAAGGGCATGGGGTTTTGAACCCATGGTTCTCTTTCTTTACCATGTTTCCTAGCCACAAAGTCTCTTTTATCATATCGTTTATTTTTAGGTTGTGGGTTCTCAAGATCAGCAGCAGGCTCTATTTCAACATCATTATCTGGTTCTTTATCATTACTAGGCTGAGCATCATCGTGAACATCATCATTATCATTTTCATTATCACTAGGTGAATGTTCACTACCAGATTGAGTTTCAGCATCAGAAATAGAGACATCATTACTATCAGGAGGTTTTTGTGTCTCGGGTTCACTAGAGGTATGCAAAGTCCTACCATTTTTCTTTTTCTTTTTCTTCTTAGAAGGACTAGGTGCATCAGTATTAATTCTCTGAGAATCTTGTTCAATTCTCTTAGGATGACCCTCAGGATAAAGTGGTTCTTGGGTCATTCTACCTCCTCTAGTTACTACTCTAGCAGCAAAATCATTCATATTATTATTCATTTCATCAAGCAATTCCTTTTGGGACTTAGCAACTTGTTCTAACTGAGTTTGAACCATAGAGGCATGTTTTCCTACACCTCTAACATCATTGCTGATTCTAAATAGCAAGTCAGTCAAGCGAGCAATCATATCAGAATTGTATTTCAATTGTTTCAGAACATGGGCATTGAAATTATCTTGCTTCATAATATAGTTGTCAAACTGATATAAGCATTGACTAGGATGTTTATTGTGAGGAATGTCACTTTCATTAAACTTTAATAAAGAATTTACCTCTACCAGCTGTGGCGGTGGTGGTGTGTCAAGGCCATGTATTTCTTCAATAGGTGGCAAATTCTTAACATCCTCAGCTTTAATACATTTTTCCTTCATAGATTTCTTTGCCTCTTGCATATCTTCAGGACTGAGAAATAAGATACCCCTCTTCTTCGGAGTGGGTTTAGGCGGTGGTTCAGGAAGAGTCCAATCATCATAATTCTTCAATACGTTATCTCAGTTTGTTCAACAGTTTGTTCCCTGAAAACACAACCAGCACAACTATCTAGGAAGTCCCTAGAAGCATCGGTTAGTCCATTATAAAAGATATCAAGTATTTCATTTTTCTTGAGAGGATGATCAGGAAGCCTCCCCCAAGCTTGTGGGAGACTCTCTTCTTCAATTTTCACAAAGTTAAATATTTCCTGTAAGGCAGCTTGTTTCTTATGAGCAGGAAAATATTTTTCAGAGAAGTAGTAAATCATATCCTGGGGACTACGTACACAACC
Organism: Elymus sibiricus; assembly: GCA_039707655.1. Classification (NCBI taxonomy): domain Eukaryota; kingdom Viridiplantae; phylum Streptophyta; class Magnoliopsida; order Poales; family Poaceae; genus Elymus; species Elymus sibiricus. The sequence continues at coordinate 315,485,287 of CM077673.1, forward strand.
AGGAGTAAGAGTATTGTACCATGTCTTAGCATCATCCTTTAATGAGAACGGAAATAACTTAAGGATATAATAGTAGCGAATCTTCTCATCATGAGCAAAGAGGGTGGCTATATCATTCAGCTTAGTAAGGTGTGCCACTACAGTTTCAGTTTCATAGCCATGGAAAAGATCAGATTCAACCAAAGTAATTAACTCTGGACCGATAGAGAACTCATAATCCTTATCGGTAACAAAGATAGGTGAAGTAGCAAACTTAGGATCACATTTCATTCTAGCATTCAGAGTCTTTTCCTTATACTTGCGTAGCAAAATCTTAAGATCGTTTCTATCCTTGCAAGAAAGAATTTCTCTAGTTATCTCTTCGTCCATAACATAACCTTCGGGTATCTTAGGCATTTCAAATTTAGGAGAGCTAGGAGTAATAGGAGTTTCATAGTCATTATCAGTTTCATAAGCTTCATCGGTTTCAGCAATCTCATCGGTTTCAGTGGTTTCATTCTCTTTAACTCTAGCAATTTGTTCATCAAGAAATTCTCCTAGTGGCACATGATACGTCCATTTTGCATCATGCTTTTATATTCATATTTATTGCATTATGGGCTGTTATTACACATTATGGTGCAATACTTATGCCTTTTCTCTCTTATTTTACAAGGTTTACATGAAGAGGGAGAATGCCGACAGCTGGAATTCTGGACTGGAAAAGGAGCGAATGTGAAAAACCTATTCTGCACAACTCCAAAATTCCTGACAAGTTACGGAGAATTATTTTGGAATATATAAAAAATATTGGGTGAAGAAATACCAGAGGGGACCCACCAGAAGGTCACAAGCCTGGGGGGCACGCCCTACCCCCCAGGGCGCGCCCCTGTGGCTTGTGGGCCCCCTGGTAGGCCTTTGGTGCCCATCCTCTGCTATATGGAGGCTTTTGACCTGGAAAAAAACATAAGAGAGCTTTCGGGACGAAGTGCCGCTGTCTCGAGGCGGAACCTGGGCAGAAGCAATCTAGGGCTCCGGCGGAGCTGTTCTGCCGGGGAAACTTCCCTCCCGAAGGGGGAAATCGAAGCTATCGTCATCACCAACGATCCTCTCATCGAGAGGGGGTCAATCTCCATCAACATCTTCACCAGCACCATCTCCTCTCCAAACCCTAGTTCATCTCTTGTATCCGATCTTTGTCTCAAAACCTTGGATTGGTACCTGTGGGTTGCTAGTAGTGTTGATTACTCCTTGTAGTTGATGCTAGTTAGTTTACTTGGTGGAAGATCATATGTTCAGATCCTTAATGATAATTAATACTCCTCTGATTATGAACATGAATATGCTTTGTGAGTAGTTACGTTTGTTCCTGAGGACATGGGATAAGTCTTGTTATAAGTAATCATGTGAATTTGGTATTCGTTCGATATTTTGATGAGATGTATGTTGTCTCTCCTCTAGTGGTGTTATGTGAACATCGACTACATGACACTTCACCATTATTTGGGCCTAGTGGAAGGCATTGGGAAGTAATAAGTAGATGATGGGTTGCTAGAGTGACAGAAGCTTAAACCCTAGTTTATGCGTTGCTTCGTAAGGGGCTGATTTGGATCCATATGTTTCATGCTATGGTTAGATTTATCTTAATTCCTTTTTCGTAGTTGCGGATGCTTGCGAGAGAGGTTAATCATAAGTGGGAGGCTTGTCCAAGTAAGGGCAGCACCCAAGCACCGGTCCACCCACATATCAAATTATCAAAGTAACGAACGCGAATCATATGAGCATGATGAAAACTAGCTTGACAGAAATTCCCATGTGTCCTCAGGAGCGCTTTGCTTTATATAAGAGTTTGTCCAGGCTTGTCCTTTGCTACAAAAAGGATTGGGCCACCTTGCTGCACCTTTGCTACATTTGTTACTTCTATCTGTTACGAATTACCTTATCACAAAACTATCTGTTATCGATAATTTCAGTGCTTGCATAGAATACCTTACTGAAAACTACTTGTCATTTCCTTCTGCTCCTCGTTGGGTTCGACACTCTTACTTATCGAAAGGACTACGATATATCCCCTATACTTGTGGGTCATCAAGACTCTTTTCTGGCGCCGTCGTCGGGGAGTGAAGCGCCTTTGGTGAGTGGAATTTGGTAAGGAAAAATTTATATAGTGTGCTGAAATTTACTGTCACTTGTTACTATGGAAAATAATCCTTTGAGGGGCTTGTTCGGGGTATCTTTACCTCGACCGGAAGCACAAAGAGTTTCTCCTCAACCTACTGAACCTACTGAAAATATTTATTATGAAATTCCTTCGGGTATGATATAGAAACTGCTAGCTAATCCTTATGCAGGAGATGGAACACTACATCCTGATTTGCATCTGATCTATGTGGATGAAGTTTGTGGATTATTTAAGCTTGCAGGTTTGCCCGAGGATGATGTCAAGAAGAAGGTCTTTCCTTTATCTTTGAAGGAGAAGGCATTGACATGGTATAGGCTATGTGATGATATTGGATCATGGAACTACAACCGATTGAAATTGGAATTTCATCAGAAGTTTTATCCTATGCATCTCGTTCATCGTGATCGGAATTATATTTATAATTTTTGGCCTCGTGAAGGAGAAAGTATCGCCCAAGCTTGGGGGAGGCTTAAGTCAATGTTATATTCATGCCCCAATCATGAGCTCTCAAGAGAAATTATTATTCAAAAATTTTATGCTCGGCTTTCTCGTAATGATCAATCCATGCTCGATACTTCTTGTACTGGTTCCTTTATGAAGAAGGATATTGAATTCAAATGGGGTTTATTGGAAAGAATTAAACACAACTCTGAAGATTGGGAACTCGACGAAGGTAAAGAGTCAGGTATAAACCTTAAGTTTGATTGTGTTAAATCCTTCATAGACACCGATGCTTTTCGTGAATTTAGCACTAAATATGGACTTGACTCTGAGATAGTAACTTCTTTCTGTGAATCATTTGCTACTCATGTTGATCTCCCTAAGGAGAAGTGGTTTAAATATCATCCTCCCATTGAAGTGAAAGTAGTTGAACCTATTAAAGTTGAAGAAGAAACTATTATTTATAATGTTGATTCTGTTATTCCTGCTGCTTGTATTGAGAAACCACCTTTCCCTGTTAGAATAAAGGAACATGCTAAAGCTTCAACTGTGGTTCGTAAGAGCTATGTTAGAACACCTACACCCCCTGAACAAATTAAAGTTGAACCTAGTATTGCTATGGTTAAAGATCTCTTGGTTGATAATATTGATGGGCATGTTATTCATTTCTGTGATGAAGCTGCTAGAATTGCTAGACCTGATACTAAAGATAAACATAGACCTATTGTTGGCATGCCTGTTGTTTCTGTTAAAATAGGAGATCATTGTTATCATGGCTTATGTGATGTGGGTGCTAGTGTGAGTGCAATCCCCTTTACCTTATATCAAGAAATTATGAATGATATTGCACCAGCTGAGTTAGAAGAAATTGATGTTACCATTAAGCTTGCTAATAGAGATACTATAGCACCAGTTGGGATTGTTAGAGATGTTGAAGTCTTGTGTAGGAAAATAAAATATCCTACTGATTTTCTTGTTCTTGGTTCCCCACAAGATGATTTTTGTCCCATTATATTTGGTAGACCTTTCTTGAACACTGTTAATGCTAAGATAGATTGTGAGAAAGAAACTTTTACTGTAAGTTTTGGGGATGTGTCTCATGGGTTCAATTTCTCTAAATTTCGTAGACAACCCCATGATAAAGAATTGCCTAGTAAGGACGAAATTATTGATCTTGCCTCTATTGTTGTGCCTCCTACTGATCCCTTAGAACCATATTTGCTAGACCATGAAAACGATATGCATATGAATGAAAGGAATGAAATAGATAAGTTTTTATTTGATCAGCATCCTATTTTGAAACACAACTTGCCTGTTGAAATACTTGGGGATCCTCCTCCATCCAAGGGTGATCCCGTGTTTGAGCTCAAACAATTACCGAATACTCTGAAATATGCTTATCTTGATGAAAAGAAGATATATCATGTTATTATTAGTGCTAACCTTTCAGAGCATGAAGAAAAGAGATTATTGAAAACTCTGAGGAAGCACCATGCTGCTATTGGATATACTCTTGATGATCTTAAGGGCATTAGTCCCACTCTATGTCAACATAAAATTAATATGGAGCCTGATGCTAAACCAGTTGTTGATCACCAACGACGGTTAAATCCTAAAATGAAAGAAGTGGTAAGAAATGAAATATTAAAGCTTCTGGAGGCAGGTATAATTTATCCTATTGCTGATAGTAGATGGGTTAGTCCCGTTCATTGTGTCCCTAAGAAGGGAGGTATTACCGTTGTTCCTAATGATAAAAATGAATTGATCCCGCAAAGAATTGTTACAGGATATAGAATGGTAATTGATTTTAGGAAATTAAATAAAGCTACTAGGAAAGATCATTACCCTCTACCTTTTATTGATCAAATGCTAGAAAGACTATCCAAACACACACACTTTTGCTTTCTAGATGGTTATTCTGGTTTCTCTCAAATACCTGTGTCAAAAGAGGACCAAGAGAAGACCACTTTTACTTGTCCTTTCGGTGCCTTTGCTTATAGACATATGCCTTTTGGTTTATGCAATGCACCTGCTACCTTTCAAAGATGTATGACTGCTATATTCTCTGACTTTTGTGAAAAGATTGTTGAAGTTTTCATGGATGATTTCTCCGTTTACGGAACTTCTTTTGATGATTGCTTGAGCAACCTTGATCGAGTTTTGCAGAGATGTGAAGAAACTAATCTTGTCTTGAATTGGGAGAAGTGCCACTTTATGGTTAATGAAGGTATTGTCTTGGGACACAAAATCTCCGAAAGAGGTATTGAAGTTGATAAAGCTAAAGTTGATGCTATTGAAAAAATGCCATGTCCTATGGATATCAGAGGTATAAGAAGTTTCCTTGGTCATGCTGGTTTCTATAGGAGATTTATTAAAGACTTCTCTAAAATTTCTCGGCCTCTCACTAATCTCTTGCAAAAAGATATTCCTTTTGTTTTTGATGATGATTGTGTAGAAGCATTTGAAATCCTTAAGAAAGCCTTGATTACTGCACCTGTTGTTCAACCACCTGATTGGACCCTACCCTTTGAAATTATGTGTGATGCTAGTGATTATGCCGTTGGTGCTGTTCTAGGACAAAGAGTTGATAAGAAATTAAATGTTATCCATTATGCTAGTAAAACTCTAGACAGTGCTCAAAGAAACTATGCTACCACTGAAAAGGAATTTTTAGCAGTTGTGTTTGCTTGTGATAAGTTCAGACCTTATATTGTTGATTCCAAAGTAACTGTTCACACTGATCATGCTGCTATTAAATATCTTATGGAAAAGAAAGATGCTAAACCTAGACTTATTAGATGGGTTCTTCTGCTACAAGAATTTGATTTGCATATTATTGATAGAAAGGGTGCTGAGAACCCCGTAGCAGACAACTTGTCTAGGTTAGAAAATGTTCTTGATGACCCACTACCTATTAATGATAGCTTTCCTGATAAACAATTAGCTGTCATAAATGCTTCACGTAATGCTCCATGGTATGCTGATTATGCTAATTACATTGTTGCTAAATTTATACCACCTAGTTTCACATACCAACAAAAGAAAAAGTTCTTCTATGATTTAAGACATTACTTTTGGGATGATCCACACCTTTATAAAGAAGGAGTAGATGGTGTTATTAGACATTGTGTACCTGAGCATGAACAAGAATAGATCCTACACAAGTGTCACTCCGAGGCCTACGGAGGACACCACGCTGGAGATAGAACTGCACACAAGGTATTACAATCTGGTTCTTATTGGCCTACTCTCTTCAAGGATGCTCGTAAGTTTGTCTTGTCTTGTGATGAATGTCAAAGAATTGGTAATATTAGTAGACGTCGGGAAATGCCTATGAATTACTCAATTGTTATTGAACCATTTGATGTTTGGGGTTTTGATTATATGGGACCTTTTCCAAAGTCTAACGGGTATACTCATATTCTAGTTGCTGTTGATTATGTTACTAAGTGGTAGAAGCTATTCCAACTAGTAGTGCTGATCATAACACTTCTATTAAAATGCTTAAAGAAGTTATTTTCCCTAGATTTGGAGTCCCTAGATATTTAATGACTGATGGTGGTTCACACTTTATTCATGGTGCTTTCCATAAATTGCTTGCTAAGTATGATGTTAATCATAGAATTGCATCCCCATATCATCCTCGGTCTAGTGGTCAAGTAGAATTAAGCAATAGAGAAATTAAATTGATCTTGCAAAAGACTGTTAATAGATCTAGAAAGAATTGGTCTAAGAAACTTGATGATGCATTATGGGCTTATAGAACTGCTTACAAAAACCCTATGGGTATGTCTCCGTATAAAATGGTTTATGGTAAAGCATGTCACTTACCTCTAGAACTAGAACATAAAGCTTATTGGGCAATCAAAGAGCTCAACTATGATTTCAAACTTGCTGGTGAGAAGAGGTTGTTTGACATTAGCTCACTTGATGAATGGAGAACCCAGGCCTATGAGAATGCCAAGTTGTTTAAAGAAAAAGTTAAGAGATGGCATGATAAGAGGATACAAAAGCGTGAATTCAATGTAGGTGACCATGTCTTGCTATACAATTCTCGTTTAAGATTTTTTGCAGGAAAACTTCTCTCTAAATGGGAAGGGCCTTACATTATCGAGGAAGTATATCGTTCCGGTGCCATCAAGATCAACAACGCCGAAGGCACAAATCCGAAGGTGGTAAACAAGCAAAGAATCAAACATTATATCTCAGGTATTCCCATAAATGTTGAAACCAGTATTATCAATACCATAACTCCGGAGGAGTACATTAGGGAGACCTACCAGAACGTTTCAGACTCCGAAAAGGAATAGGTACGTGGTACGGTAAGCAAACCGACTCCAAAACTTTTCCAATAGCAATTTTTCTCCATTTTGGAATATTTAATAAATTAGGAAAATTTAAAGTAGTCCGAAAAGTGCACGAGGAGGCGACAAGCCAGGGGGGCGCGAACTACCCCCCTGGGCGCGCCCTTGTGGCTTGTGGCCACCCCGTGCACCCTCCGGACTCCGTTTTCTTGTGGTACACTCCTTTAGGTCGGTAAAAATTCATTATATAATCTCCCGAAGGTTTGGACCTTCGTATCACGACAATACTTCCTGTTTTCGTTTTGAGTTGTTTCTGCAGCAGATTTAGAGCAAGATGTCTTCGCAAGAGTCGGTCGGGGAGAGCCGTGCCTCTCACCTGACACCGGGGCCCGGAGCATACAGCGAAGCCAACCACTTCGGGCAGGCCATGGAGGAAGAGAGGGAGGCCGACTTGAAAAGGGTGGATGCCATGGAGGAAGACCAAGAAGTTACCTCTCGTCTACAACTTGGAGCCATGTTGGAGGAACTTCAGAGCTCAGCAATTCCGAATTCGGTCATCCCTCCCAATGCTAAATTTCCTACTTATGAAAATATGAAAAATAGTGTTGCTTCTTCCCCCGCAGCAATGAAACATCCATGGGTGATGGGAGCTCTAACCGTCACTGGAAAACTTCGCAAGGAAATAATGGATCTTAGACAACAAAATAACAAGCTTGAGGAGGAGAATCGCATTCTGTGGGGCATCATCGCCAAGAATATAACATCACCACCTCCGAAGAAAGACAACTAAACACATGGGTATGGGCACTCCCCTTGGCTTGTGCCAAGCTTGGGGGGTGCCCCGGTATCGTATCACCATCACTTCTTTTAGTTTATTCGTTTTTCTCAGTTCGATCCTTTTGGTTATATCTTGATCTCGTAGAATAAAGTTTTTAGTGTGATCTAGTTTTGAGTTTTGCTTTATGTTCCCCCTATGTAAGCGAGTCCGAGAGTTATATAATAAAAAGTTGTTTTGAGTTGAGGGCTTTGCTTGCTTGCTATGATCTTGAGAAAAAGAAATAGAAAGAAGTATAGCATAAAAACAAAGAGTATATATGATGATCTTATGGGGAGTGATGACTTCACATATAAGAAGTATGTCGATTGAAATTTGTTGTGAGTTGGCAAACATAGCGATTGGTCATTGTTGCAATTAAAAGGAAGTAATAAAGAAAGAGAGGTTCACATATAAATATATTATCTTGGACATCTTTTATGATTGTGAGCACTCATTAAAATATTATATGCTAAGAAGTTGATGTTGGACAAGGAAGACAACATAATGAGTTATGTTTGCTTATTTCCGAATAGAAGTTATATTGTCATGGATCCTCTAACATGTGACGCTTGCTTCCACCTCATACTAGCCAAAACTTCCGCACCAAGTAGAGATACTACTTGTGCATCCAAACACCCTTAAACCAGTTTTGCCATGAGAGTCCACCATACCTACCTATGGATTGTGTAAGATCCTTCAAGTAAGTTGTCATCGGTGCAAGCAATAATTTTTTTGCTTATTTCCGAATAAAAACTTTGTACGAACTTGTGATATGGAAGAAATAAAAGCGACAGACTGCATAATAAAGTTCTTTATCACAAGCGGCAATATAAAGTGACGTTCTTTTGCATTAAGAGATTGAGCATCCAACTATAAAAGCGCATGACAATATCTGCTTCCCTCTGCGAAGGGCCTATATGTTACTTTTACTTTCTAGTACTTACCTTTATGCAAGAGTCGTGGTGATCTTCACCACTTCCTATATTTCGCCTTTCTCTCTTGGCAAGCGTCATGTGTTGGGGAATGATCTAGACACATATATCCACTCGGATGTGGGTGATCATGAGTTATTTCTGTTGACATTACCCTTGAGGTAAATAGTTGGGAGGAAAAACTATAAGCCCCTATCTTTCTCTGTGTCCAAATGAAGCTCTGACCTCATAGGTACTGCGTGAGTGTTAGCAATTATGAAAGACTAAAAGATGATTGAGTATGTGGATTTGCTTTACAAGCTCTTCTATTGACTCTTTCCAATGTTATGATAAATTGCAATTGCTTCAATGACTGAGATCATAGTTTGTTGGTTCTCAATAGAGTTCTTGATTCATACTTCACCTTGTGAATGAATTGTTACTCTAGCATAAGAAATTATATATCAATAAGTATTGTTGTTCTAAAGATGATCATGATGCTCTCATGTCCGTATTTTATTTTATCGACACCTCTATCTCTAAACATGTGGACATATTTATCGATCTCGGCTTTCGCTTGAGGACAAGCGAGGTCTAAGCTTGGGGGAGTTGATACGTCCATTTTGCATCATGCTTTTATATTGATATTTATTGCATTATGGTGCAATACTTATGCCTTTTCTCTCTTATTTTACAAGGTTTACATGAAGAGGGAGAATGCCGGCAGCTGGAATTCTGGACTGGAAAAGGAGCAAATGTGAGAGACCTATTCTGCACAACTCCAAAAGTCCTGAAAAGTTACGGAGAATTATTTTGGAATATATAAAAATATTGGGCGAAAGAAATACCAGAGGGGACCCACCAGGAGGTCACAAGCCTGGGGGGCACGCCCTACCCCCCAGGGCGCGCCCCTATGGCTTGTGGGCCCCCTGGCAGGCCTCCGGTGCCCATCCTCTGCTATATGGAGGGTTTTGACCTGGAAAAAAATCATAAGAGAGCTTTCAGGACGAAGCGTCGCCGTCTCGAGGCGGAACCTGGGCAGAAGCAATCTAGGGCTCCGGCGGAGCTGTTCTGCCGGGGAAACTTCCCTCCCGGAGGGGGAAATCGAAGCTATCGTCATCACCAACGATCCTCTCATCGAGAGGGGGTCAATCTCCATCAACATCTTCACCAGCACCATCTCCTCTCCAAACCCTAGTTCATCTCTTGTATCCGATTTTTGTCTCAAAACCTCAGATTGGTACCTGTGGGTTGCTAGTAGTGTTGATTACTCCTTGTAGTTGATGCTAGTTGGTTTACTTGGTGGAAGATCATATGTTCAGATCCTTAATGATAATTAATACTCCTCTGATTATGAACATGAATATGCTTTGTGAGTAGTTATGTTTGTTCCTGAGGACATGGGATAAGTCTTGTTATAAGTAATCATGTGAATTTGGTATTCGTTCGATATTTTGATGAGATGTATGTTGTCTCTCCTCTAGTGGTGTTATGTGAACGTCGACTACATGACACTTCACCATTATTTGGGCCTAGGGGAAGGCATTGGGAAGTAATAAGTAGATGATGGGTTGCTAGAGTGACAGAAGCTTAAACCCTAGTTTATGCGTTGCTTCGTAAGGGGCTGATTTGGATCCATATGTTTCATGCTATGATTAGATTTATCTTAATTCCTTTTTCATAGTTGCGGATGCTTGCGAGAGAGGTTAATCATAAGTGGGAGGCTTGTCCAAGTAAGGGCAGCACCCAAGCACCAGTCCACCCACATATCAAATTATCAAAGTAACGAACGCGAATCATATGAGCATGATGAAAACTAGCTTGACAGAAATTCCCATGTGTCCTCGGGAGCGCTTTGCTTTATATAAGAGTTTGTCCAGGCTTGTCCTTTGCTATAAAAAGGATTGGGCCACCTTGCTGCACCTTTGCTACATTTGTTACTTGCTATCCATTACGAATTACCTTATCACAAAACTATCTGTTATCGATAATTTCAGTGCTTGCAGAGAATACCTTACTGAAAACTGCTTGTCATTTCCTTCTGCTCCTCGTTGGGTTCGACACTCTTACTTATCAAAAGGACTATGATAGATCCCCTATACTTGTGGGTCATCAGCACATTATCATCAAGCATGGTACTAGCATCATCATAAGCATCATTCATAGCTGAGGTAGCATCATCAATAACTTGCGACATATCAGGATTACTAGCATGTGGTGGTGTTGCAAGCTTACTCATAACAGAAGGTGAATCAAGTGCAGAGCTAGATGGCAGTTCCTTACCTCCCCTCGTCTTAGAGGGAAAAATCTTAGTCTTTGGATCCTTCAGATTCTTCATAGTGATCAATTGATATAAATCCCAAGTAACTCAACAAATATTGCTATGCTCCTCGGCAACGGCGCTAGAAAAAGGTCTTGATAACCCACAAGTATAGGGGATCGCAACAGTTTTCGAGGGTAGAGTATTCAACCCAAATTTATAGATTCGACACAAAGGGAGCCAAAGAATACTTGAGAGTATTAGCAATTGAGTTGTCAATTCAACCACACCTGGAGATTAAATATCTGCAGCAAGGTGATCAGTAGCACAGTAATATGATAGTTTGATAGTAGTAGCAATAGTAACAGTAGCGGTAACAGTAGTAGCAGTAGTTTTGTAGCAGTTGGAACAGTAGCAGCAACAATAGTAACTTAGCAAGAACAATAAGTGGAAAGCTCGTAGGCACTGGATCGGTAACTCGTTGGATGATATTCGTCATGTAACAGTCATAACCTAGGGCGATACAGAACTAGCTCCAGTTCATCAATGTAATGTAGGCATGTATTCCGTAAATAGTCATACGTGCTTATGGAAAAGAACTTGCATGACATCTTTTGTCCTACCCTCCCGTGGCAGCGGGGTTCATAAGGAAACTAAGGGATATTAAGGCCTCCTTTTAATAAAGAACCGGAACAAAGCATTAACACATGGTGAATACATGAACTCCTCAAACTACGGTCATCACCGCGAAGTATCCCAAATATTGTCACTATGGGGTTGACGGATCATAACACGTAATAGGTGCATATGACTAGGCAAGATCGGATCAAGAACATAGATATGGAGATGATAACATAAACGGTTCAGATCTGAAATCATGGCACTCGGGCCCTAGTGACAAGCATTAGGCATAGCAAAGTCATGGCAAAATCAATCTCAGAACATAGTGGATACTAGGGATCAAGCCCTAACAAAACTAACTCGATTACATGATGAATCTCATCCAACTCCTCATTGACCAGCAAGCCTACGAATGAATTACTCACTCCCGGTGAGGAGCATCATGGAATTGGCGATGGAGAAAGGTTGGTGATGACGAAGACCAAAGATTCCCCTCTCCGGAGCCCCAAACGGACTCCAGATCTGGCCTCCCGATGAAGAACAGGAGGTGGCGGCGGCTCCGTATCGTAAAACGCGATGAAACTTTCTCTCTGGTTTTTTTCTCCGAAAATAGGAATTTATAGTGGCGGAATTAGGGTCAGTGGGGCCACGAGGTGGGCACAACCCACCAGCGCGCGCCCAGGGGGCCTGGCGCGCCCTGGTGGGTGCTGGCCACCCTGGCCCCCCTCTTCGGTGGATTTTGGCTCCAATAATTCACATATATTCTGAAATAATTCTCCAAAAAGTTTCGTTCCATTCCGAGAACTTTTATTTCTGCACAAAAAACAACACCATGGTAGTTCTGCTGAAAACAGCGTCAGTCCGGGTTAGTTCCATTCAAATCATGCAAATTAGAGTCCAAAACAAGGGCAAGAGGGTGAGGAAAAGTAGATACGTTGGAGACGTATCAGAGTGCACATGTGGTTGTTGGTTCTTCTGCGTTCTCCGACGGGCGCATGCGGTCCGGGTGCATGTGGAGCTTGGCCGCAGCTGGGAGTCGAAATGGTTCATGGCATCGGGCGGCATGTCTCTAATCCATGACGGTTCGTGTTGCGTCCGATGATCCGGCTTTTGTTAGACGGTTGACGGATCTAGCGTTTGGTGTTGGTTGGCGTCCTCCGCAAGGTGCGGTTGGCTGCTCCGACGATGGGCTTCTTCGACTGCGAGCTGGCTCGATGGTGGTGCTAGGTGGACGCCGTGGTGAGATGATGTGCGGATGAGGTGGTGTCGGAAGTTTGGGTGAAGACTTTGTCTCGGTTGTGGCCGTGACCAGTGATGGCGTCGGTCGTGGCCAGTGCTTACCATCTTCGAGGCATTGTTGTATTGTCGTCGTACCCCTCGCTTGGATTGCTGCAGCTGGGGAGGGCTTGATCTTAGTTGATCAAACGATTGTGGAGCCTTGGTGTCGGAGCTGAGTATTGGCGAGCGATACCCTTGGATGCTTCTTCTTCGGAGTTGAGTGTTGGCCAGCGGGGCCAGTGGAAGACGGCAGTGTTGGCGTCGAGGCTTCTGTGCCAACGATGATGGGATCAACAATGGTGGAGACGTGGCTATGGTTGAGGTAGTCGGCTCTTCTCCAGTGTATCCACGGGATTGCTTCGACTGGTTAGTTGTTGTGAAGTCGGAGTTGCGATGGTGGGGTCCCGGTGGCGAAGGACGACGAGCAGTAGATGGTTCGTTCGATGACCGTCTGCGACACCAGCCGTCCCTAGTTCAGAGTCGGAGCTGCGTTGTCTGGTCGTAGGTGGCTGAGTTATGGTGTGGATCTTCATAAATCTCCACATGGCTTCTATAGTGTGGGTTGGGTCGACAATCAACTATGGTGAAGTCGAAGTCATTTGCTCAAGGTCTAGGGATGGCGATGACGCATGTAGGGAAGGAGTGATGACGATGACGCGTGCGTGCTATAGACAAGACCCCTTTCGAAGTGGTGTGCGTGAGGTACTTTATGTGTGTCACTCAATGGTATTCGCCCGGTTCTTCGTAATTAACTAGTCAATCTGAATCTCACGCGGTTTTCCTAAATTAACTGAATAATTCCTTCCTTCTTAATGAATGCACTACCATTGACAGCCCACGCGTCGCCTACTCGGGCGACTCGGGCGGCGGCTAAGTTTCGTGAGCGCCGCCAACTCCTCCCCTTCTCTCCCTCCTTGGCGCCGCCTGAGGAGGTCGCGGGCAAGCCCGCGCAACCCGCCGGTGACGGTGTCGGCGAGGCTCTCATCGCTCCGTCCGCGGAGGATCGGGATCCATGGTGTGGCGGCCCCTACTGGTGCGATGTTGTTGTTCGTGCCATGGACGGCATACGCGGGGGGCCTCTACCCGGTGTCCTCGGCCGCGGGGGTGGTGGGGCGTTGGTGCTTGGCGGCTGCAACATGAACGCCTTCTTCCTCGCCAGATCCGAAGGTCTGCTGCCCCCTCTTCGCACCCCTTCCCCTCTGCGATTGATGCATGCAGCTTCTAGATCAAGTGTTGTTTGTGGATGGTGGTGCAGATCGGGACCGGAGGAAACCCTAGGCCGGCTGGTTCGGCCCGGCAACTCCATGGGCCTCGGGGAGACGTTTCCTTCTTGGAGACGGTGTTGTGGTTCCAATTCTCGCCACCTCTGTTTCCTCTCCTTGGTGAAAACCCAAAATCCGTCATGGATTGGGCAGCGGCAGCGCCGTGGGTGTCGTTCCCTCCATGGAGGCGTTGTCTCGGGAGCTATGGATTCGGGTGTGGGTTGCTAAAGGTGGGGCTTTGGCCGGCGGTGGATTCGTGCGGATGCAATGCCGATGTGTTGTCTCGTTGCCCCGCTGCCTGCTTCTCTGTCAGGCATTCCAGGCTTGGGTAGATGCGTCCGACTCAGTGTGCTATCTTCATCAAGGAGGTCACGAATTGCGGTTGCTTTGGACTTTGAGTTCAGCTCTCTCTAGTTCTCGGTGAGCGTCTTCCATGTCCAATGGTTCGACGCCTTTCGAGCCAAGACGAGAGGGTTGTGGGCCCTCTTCGGCGGTGCTAGGAGGGAGGTGCTGCGTTCAACCTTTCTAATGCTCAACCTTGTTTATGTCGTCCACTCAGTTCAAGTTGTACCAGCGGTGCTCCTCATGTTCTTTGTCCTTACACCTGAGAGTTGCGGTCATCGCTTCTGCTAGTTGTGCTATATTTTTGTATCTCTACTAGCTAGCTTTACGATGTGTTGTAACTTGTTCAGAGTGCCCTCTTGTATTTTTCAGATGTCTTATGTTGTTTCTCCGAGTCATTTGTATTATGTCCGTATAATCCTGATCGGTTGATGACTTTATTAATTCAAAAGTCGGGTTAGATCCGAGCTACTTCAGTCTCGGGCAGAGCCTTTTCTCTTATGAGTGCACTGCCATTTTGAAAGGAAAAAAACATTACAAAGAGAACCGAAGCTCGAATGATTCTTGTTCTCTGGTTACAAAGACGGGCCTGACTAGTCGAAAGTGGCTTTTGCATATGAAAGTAACATATCTCTGAACTGGTCTTCTCTTTCTGGTTAACTGATCGTTGGTTTTGTCTGAATGTGTGCCGACGCTGACACGGACCGGTGAGATGGTAACCTCTGTGCCGAATACTCCCTCTGAACTTTCAGCGCTCCTCTAAAAAATATCCGAAACAAACAACTTGGCAACATGTAGCAGAACAATTCAGCAGTTCACGAATCGCCTGACGACAAGGTCTCGTCTCCCATCGCACTGGCTGCTACAGTATATACCAACAACAACGCAAGTGCCATAGAATATTGGCACGATGTTCATCAGGTTTGACCGGCATTGCTAACACGCTGTAGATAGTGAGGTTTGTGGTAGGTTAGGAGGTTGGTGAGTTTCGGGCGTGCTACGTGCGAACAAAATCAATCAATGCATGGTAGTAATCGCGAGTTTTTCTTTTAACCAAAGGTAGGTAATTGCGAGTCACCTGCGAAAAAACAAACAATTATGACCATAATAAGCGTTGTCAACTAGTACTGCTAACTCTGTAGGCTAGATGCGAACCAACCTATGGTTCTATGATTAGAAGGACAGTGGTATTTCTAGTTCATCGGGGTTCAAGTTCTGATGCTCGCATTTATCGTGGACTTATTTCAGGATTTTCGGCGACGCGTGTTCAGTAGGAGGAGGCGTTCCCGTCAACTACGAGGCGTCTATGATAACTTTGTAAAATCTCAAGATGATATATCGACTCAGTCTCGAAAGTGCTTATATGGATAGTTGTGCGTATGTGCGTCCATAAAGATTAGTGTATGCGTGTTCATATGTAAGGGCTTGCGTCTTTATGTTAAAAAAAATACTTTGTCAAATTTCCCGTCATGAAAGGCATGTTTTTTCTTGACCAACCAACATGACAGTAGCGAACAAGTATCCACTTACCACGTGATATATATGGTAAGCAATTCAAACTATTTTTTAGAAGAAAACCACTTGACTCTGGACCTAACCGCATCGGATAATAATAAATAAGCAAACACAAAAACGGGTGTTTTCTGACTAGCACAACCAAGAAGTATCCAAATTCATCTTTTCCTTTTTAAAATGTTAAAATTTGATGTCAGTTTTTTATTATTGTGTAAAATTCCTATGTTCTAAAGTAAACTGTAAATGCTAAAAGTCTGACATATATTTTTAGAAGCCCGGATGGGATGTGTTGGCTACCGTGAGATCATTGCGCGAAACTTGAAGCACATCCGATTGCCACGTCACGTTTCATGTTCGTTCGTTGCGGTGACGCGTTCATGCAAACGCGTGTTGACGATAGGTCAACCGACGCGTTATCCACTTCCCTTGTGGCTCTCTCTTTCTTTCCCCTTCCCTCTTCACCTCACACCGAAAGGGAGAGAGAGAGAGAGAGAAGTTGCTCATCGATTGATTTCCTCCGCTGCCGCACCGAGCCTCCCAATGGACATATGGACCAGCCACCACCTTGTCGTCGCTTGCCGGTGAGGCCTCACCGCACCCATCTACTTCCTTTATCCTCACTCCTCTCCATGCCTAGTGACAATGAGATTTCGAAGGAGGAAGTGATGACGACAAACGATGAGGGGAGAAGCAGCTCAAGTGGGGGCGCTTGATTTCTGTCGCCTTTGCGGTGCCTCCTCTTTTCTTCTCCTTCCTTATCCTGCTCTCTCACCTTCTCTCTCACATACGTCGGCCACCATGGGCACCGCCTTGGAGCTCCGCTCCAGCACAATCATCCATTGCCCGTCGCCGGGAATGTGTGGGATCGAGAAGAAACGTCTAGAGGAGGGGGTGAATAGACACTTAACATGGCAAATGACCAATTTTGAGTTCTCTTGAAATTTAGGCAGATTTTAGCACAAATTAAGTCACAACCAATACTTCCTACACATGCATACACATGCATATCTAGAGATTGAGTAGCGGAAAGTAAGTATCATGAAGTGCAAGAAAGTAAAGGATGGTAGAGATGAGAAGATCAAACGCAATGAAGACACGGTGATTTTTGGCGTGGTTCTGATAGGTGGTGCTATCGTACGTCCACGTTGATGGAGACTTCAACCCACAGAGGGTAACGGCTGCGCGAGTCAACGGAGGGCTCCACCCACGAAGGGTCCACGAAGAAGTAACCTTGTCTATGCCATCATGACTTACGTCCACGAATGACTAGCCTCACTCGGGGTAGATCTTCACGAAGTAGGCGGTCTCCTTTCCCTCACAAACTTCTTGGTTCAGCTCCACAAGATTTGGAGGCTCCCAAGCGACTCCTAGTCAATCTAGGAGACACCGCTCTTCAAGAGCTAATAGATGTTGTGTTGATGATGAACTCCTTGCTCTTGTGCTTTAAAAGATAGTCTCCTCAACACTCAATCGCCCTCTCATAGAATTTGGATTGGTAGAAGAGTAGGATAGGGTGGCAAGCAACTTGGGGAGGCTAGAAATCAAGGATCTAATGGTTGGAATGGAATCCCTTGATCTCAACACATGAGTAGGTGGTTCTCTCTCAAAAAATGAATGGTAGAAGTGTAGTTTCGTTCTGATGGCTCTCACTGAGAGTAGGTGGTGGTGGAGGGGTATTTATAGCCTTCACCAAAAATCCAACTGTTACAACTTTTATGCACAACTTGGTGACACCGACACAAATTCTCGGTGAGACTGATTAGTGTAAAAAAGTTTCAGCTTTTGTCTTTTCGGTGGGACTGAATGAATCCACTCAGTGGTACTGATTCTTGAGGCTTAAGCAGTATACATGCCTCGGTAATTCCGATCGGTTCATCTCGGAGGTTCCGAAGTGAATTCAATCAGGTTACAGAAACTTGGCCACCGCACTTCGGTGGGACCAAAGGCCATCTCGGTGTCACCGAGTTTGTAGGGTTTGGTTTGTGGCTCTGTCTTTTGTAACTCGGTGGGGGTACGAAAGGAAGTGTATCGGTGGGACCGAGTTGACATTTAGGGTTTTGGACAGATTGATTTGAGAAAATAGTTGAGGGTATTGGTTGCAAATCTCTAAGCATTTGAGCAACATGATCGTCATCAAAACCTCATCCCCTGCTTTCCTATGGACTCAACGTGATCAAAGATCACCCAATATAAAATGTAGAGTCTTGAAGCTTTTGCCAATGTGTTTCCTTTGCATCGTGAGGGATCCCCAATCACATACCAAAACCACCAAGGGAGCAGTTGTGCTTTTAGAATGCCGCTTCCGGCTAGCTCTCCTCTGGATCCGCACCATGTTCCAGCCACTGACGTTGGCCGTTGTCTTCCCCATCCAAGCACATGTGCAACCCCCGCATTAACCATAGTCGCGCCTCGTGTGGGAGCTGTGTTGCCTGTGACTTATCGCTTGGGCCACACACCCATCGTTCGCCCTGGCAAGATGCTGCTTTTAGCACATTTTTTCACAGTGATTGAGCTACTTGATTGCGTTCTCTACTTGTACTGATTTTTTGTTGAATTGATGTTCCGTACGACACAAAAGGCAATTTAAATTGTATTCACTTTGCAAATTTGCCATGATTTTTTGGGAAAGCAAAACAAATCTTGCTAATTTGACATGTGTCCAAGACAGTTTTTGCCTTGTCACTTGCAATTTGTCTTTTTTTCCTATGTTTGCCATGATTTAGATAGCAAAAAAATCTCAAACTTGCCATGTGACCAGATCGCAAAATATCATAAACTTTGCCATGTGAGTAGTACAAAAAATTATATTTTTGCCATGTGTTAGAAAGGAGTTTTTTTCTCTAAATTTTGCGTTCATATGTACAACATTTTGCCATATTGTATGTATAGGTGTCATAGTGAATGTATGGCAATTTATTATATTAAGTCCAAATTCTTACAACACAACAAATTTAGGAATTGTTAGGTCATTCACATGACATTTTTTTCGAAACTTTTGTGTCCTAAATCATGGCCCATCTAAGATTATTTGTTTCTAATGGTATTTATCTACAACAAACCATGTTTTTCAACATGTTTTTGAACTCAATACAATACTTGTCTATGCTTGTAATATATTTTTCTTTCTTTTTTGCCATCATGCGTACTATTTACATGGCAAATCTTAGATTTTTTTTGTTTTTCTACAATTTCCATGGCCATTTTTTTAAAAATGGTTTGTGCATGGCAAATATCATTGCAATTCATAACTTGTTAAATCTTTTTGCCATGGCAACAATCTTAAAACCCTTTCAATGTCTGAAATCCAAACTTTTTCCATGCCACCAATACCCATTTTTACATGCAAAAATATTATTGCAATTCATATTTTTTAAAAATATTTTTGCATGACAGCAATCTTAAATCTCTTGCAATGTGTCGAATCCATTTATTTGCAATGTCACCAATACACTTTTTACCATGGAAAAAATGCTCATCACTTTTGCCACGTCACCAATGACAAAATTTTGCATGGCAAAAATCTTACAACTTTTGCCATGTCACCAATAATAATAATTCCATGTTACTTTCCTCTATGGTTTATTTATCACAATCACTCATACTACTCAAACTACACATTTTACATTTGTTTGTTTTCTCACTTGCCATGGCAAATTGAAGATAACAACGTTTTTTAAATTTTCCTACAATTTTATATAAATTTGGTCCATGTAACTATTTTTTTTTCTGCATTTGCCATGGCAAATAGAGTTTATGGATCATGGCAAATTTTAGTTTATGCATCATAACAAAGTTAGCATATGGGACCATGGCAAAAAAAATTCACCATGTCAATTTATATTTTTTAGACCATTTTCAAATTTAAGAAATTTATTTTTGTAGCATGGCAATTTTATTTTTAGACCATGGCAAACTTTACCCATTTTAATTTTTTGGAACATGGCAAACTTTACCCATTTTTTCTTTTTGAAACAAACCATGTCAAATTCCTTTTTCCGTAGCATGTTTTTTTTTCTTGTTTTGGTTTTAAGATATGACAGATTTAGTTTGTATTGCATGGCATTTTTAAAATTTTGATGTATGGTACTTTTAGATATGCCAACTTTTTGTATCAAACGTACATCAAACCAGTTGGGTAGTTTTCCATTTTCTTTCTTATTATTTTATGTTTTTTTCATGTTTTTTCCTTATTGTTTTTTCGGTTTTGGATTATTTTTAAAGTGCAAAAGGATGCAGATGGGCGGTGCATGACCTTTAGTCGATCCTAGTCGGTTGGATTCGTGGTTATTGGGCCCGCGGAAACAAATAGCAGGACAGATCGTTTGTGACTTCTCCCTAGCGCGAACGATTGGTCCGGAGAACGATTCGTTCCATCTCGGTGCTACCCAGATCGAACGTTTCCCATATATCCGGGTCCAAATAGAAATTTGTCATGTAGTATAGAAAATTATCCGAAAAATTTGTCATGCCACAGTGAATAATTGTCATTGCATTCGATCGGGATCTGACGTACCTAAGGGCTAAAAATCTGACGTCAGAAATATATTGGGTTTTTTTCTTTTTATATATTAGGACAACAGAGCACAAAAGCTGATGTTTCACTCGGACTCGGATGAGCTCCCGAGCCGGAGTCCTAATTCTATCCAGGAAGGCAGGCGCAGATATAAAGCAGAGCGCGGCAGTACTCGTACAAAATTACCAAACACGTCGGCTCCGATCCAACCCGTGTTCCCCCACCTGTTCGAGCTACGAAGGGGACGCGAGCCGCCCCTATAAATCCACGTCGCCGCCAGCGGCGCCACCACCAGATTCCCCAAGCCACCCAAATTTTTGATTCTACCCGGAGAGGAAGGCCGTCTGTCTGTCTGTCTGTCCGTCTCATCTCCGCGCAGCCTAGCAGCGATGGCGGCGGCGGCACCGGCTCCGGTGCCGGTGCCCTTGCCGGCGGCCTTCGCGGGGTGGTGGGAGCACGTCAACGGCTCGCCGGCGTGGCAGGACGGGATCTTCTGGGCCCTCGCCGCACTCTACGGCCTCATCGCCGCCTCCTCCTTCGTAAGCATCTAATCTGTCCTCGGAATAAACCTGTACCCCTTCTACTGCTAGGTTGGTGCCCTGGTGGCAAGGCAAGGGAATATTTGGCAGGAGTACCGATGAATAAATCTGTGATATCGCAATCAGCGATTTCACTAGAGAATAAAGGCATTTTTTATTTGCTTTGTGGCTTGAGCATAATAGAAGTACTAGTGTTTTGTATGAAACCCGATAATGCGAAGGAATAGCATCTTACAGAGCTTTAGATCAATCAAGGGGAAAACTGTGGTTCTCTTCCGATTTCAGATAGGTGGACACACAAGGACATATGTTTGCTTTCATGCTTATCTCTCCAATCCATGAAAACCTTGGCAGATAAGAATGTGTTGATAGCATCCGAATTATGCATATTATTATATGAACTGTCAACTGTAAATACCTCGGTTCTTTGCAAATAAATAAAGAAATATCTTAGGTACTACTAGTAAGTTTTATACTTGTCACGTGCACATGCCAATGTTTACAGCTTGATGAATATACATTTACTTGAGGAAGAGAAGGCAATATTAACCCTTTGCTATGTATGTGTATATGCAGATCCAAGTTGCCAGAATACAGCACAGAGTGCCTGAATATGGATGGACAACACAAAAGGTCTTCCAGTTCCTTAATTTCTTGGTTAATGGAGGTACATTGTTTAGTCTCAGCTGGGGTAAAACTTGCATGCTCATTTATATATATCCTGTGTAGTGCTAATTTTACTTCATTGCTAATCTGCAGCAAGGTGTTCCATCTTTGCTTTCCGTCGCCAAGTGCAACTAGTGAACCCTCAGGTTTGGATACCTTCATTATTTTCTGTCACTCGAATGAAATATTCAATTTGATTGACCAGAGTTTCATCTCGTGTTTATTTTATTTCAGATCTTTCAGCATGTTATTCTTGATCTGCCGGGGCTTGCGTTCTTCACTACCTACGCAATGTTAGCACTTTTCTGGGCTGAAATATCTTATCAAGCACGCGGTCTAGACACTGATGGCCTTAGATCAGGTTTCTATACTATTAACGGTGTCGTTTATGCAATGCAGGTAAAGTAGTTTTTTTTATATAAATCTGCACTATTTGTTATTTTGTGTAGTTATACGAGAACTGTCTGTGACCCTAAACCCTACGTGTCAGGATGATATGTTTCCCTTTTTATCGGACTGGTGAATTACATGAAAATTTGTACTTGTAAAAATTCTTTTCAATATGAAAAACTACGATACACTTTTCTCCTTTTTATTTCCTGGAATAGAGGCGCACTTATTATGTTGCGACTCCCACCATCCAAAAATGCGAGGCGTTCATGCATTTCATGGTTCGACTTTGACCATCGGTTAGACCAATAGTATATGGGTTATGTATCTCATGCATTTCGAGGTTTAACTTTGACCATCAATTAGATCGATAATATATATGTATTATGTACTTATCTGCAACGAAAATTATACCATTTGAGTCACATAAACTATATTGGTGGTCAAAGTCATGTGTGGATGCCGTACATTTTAGTACAGAGGGGGTAGTGGATATCTGGAACTGCAAAACAGAAACAATGCATGAAGGTATAGGAAATAGTTTGCACTTTGTCATTTATTGTAGTCTTTGATGGTTGATGCTTTTTTAATTAAAAATACC
Source organism: Elymus sibiricus (assembly GCA_039707655.1). Taxonomy (NCBI): domain Eukaryota; kingdom Viridiplantae; phylum Streptophyta; class Magnoliopsida; order Poales; family Poaceae; genus Elymus; species Elymus sibiricus. The sequence continues at coordinate 315,507,908 of CM077673.1, forward strand.
GACTCCTCACATGCCTGTTCTACATGAGTTCTTCTCACTAAAATAACTGCTCTGTTCATCTCTGTTAATTATGTGTACTCAATCACCGTTAGACTGCCTTGGCTCGAAATACTCACAAACATTTGCTTTCAGGTTTTGGTGTGGGTATTGTTGTGGTTGAATCCAAATACATCTATGCTTGTGCTTTCAAAGTTATTCATTGCGGGACTGTCCTTTTCTGCTGCCCTGGGTTTTCTGCTGTACGGAGGGAGGTAAGAATACCTCTTCCATAAAGTTTCGACTATGATGATGCATTTAGATCATGTTTACAGTCAAATTAATCAACGAGGCTAGCCGCAATCTAGTAACGGTTCTGTAGTTTGGCATTGTAGACTACACCCATTTGTTCAGGGTTTGATCTATTTAATTATGCAATATATAACTCTGACACTGCAGTACTAATTGTATTTGTTTGCTCCTGATTTGTTTGGCAGGCTATTCCTCATGTTGAAACGTTTCCCTATCGAGTCTAAAGGGAGGCAACAAAAGCTGAGCGAGGTTGGCAGAGTGGCCGCTATTTGTTCCTGTTGCTTCTTGGCAAGATGCGTAATGGTAAGGATGTCTGTCCTCCAATGCTTGAACGAGATTGCAAGTCATATGGTTCATTTCTCACTTTTGCTGATGCACTTTTGTTTTTCCGCAGATGTGTTTTGCTGCCTTCAATAAAGAAGCTGATCTGGATGTTCTTGACCATCCAATTCTGAATTTCATATATTACTTGGTATGTCTGACTTTCGCAGCCCATAGTCACCGCCTTATTTTATTTTCGCGAGTCTGAATTGAAACCATCAGTGGCAGTTGGGTAACTAGAAATTGATGTCTATTGAGCAGCTTTAACCTTATTGTTCTACTGTTCTTAACCTCTTTTTTTCTACAGCTTGTTGAAATCGTTCCTTCGGCTCTTGTCCTGTACATTCTGCGGAGGATCCCTTCGAAGCTAAAGCTCGCACATTACCATCCCCTCAGCAGTGGCTAGAGATAAAAGCGGTGTCCCCTTCTGAGCTGAAATATAGAGATGTTGTGCAAACATAACTGATTGCGACCCCAAGACTTAAAAAGGCTGGTCTATGGTCTGGTCGTTCAAAATGTGTACAGACAGGGATCTGAAATCTACGCTTTAACTTAAATTGTGTAGCCGCTAACCTTGGTAGTTTAAGGGTGCTAATTTCGTGTAATTAATTATTGTTGGTGTGATTAGAAATCAAGCATCTTCACTTGTTGAGCAGGCAAAATTCCTCATGAAGCTATTTTTGTTTTCAAAAACACAAAGCTTTGTTCATTCAAAATAACAGTTACATGCTTTATGAGGAGGGTGGAGGGGTACAATTTCGCTTAAAGGCTCCTCATCAAACCAATAAAAGACGAAGAAAATCTAGCCAATCTAGCAAGCTCAATAGAAACCTTATTAGCTTCCTTTTGCAATGTCAAAAACTGGTGAGAGGAAAATCACAAGCAAAATAATAACAATCGTCAAAAACAGTCACCGACGCTCCCGCAAAATCCCCTCCATTCTTAATGGTATCAATTACCTTGGAATTATTAGAGTTTATAACATGGTGATTACAACCTATCTTTTGTACAAGGGGTAGGCAGGATGTCTGCGCACCAATCAATTTTTCAACAACTCAAAAGAAAAAAAAATTAAAAAGTATATCAATTTATTCCTGGAATTATTTTAGGATTTCCGGCGATGCGCATTCAGTGGGAGGAGACGTTCCCGTCGACGACGAGGTGCCTACGGTGTCTTCGTAAATTTCAAGATGATATGCCGGCTCAGTCTCTCGGAGGTGCTCATAGGGGTAGGGTGTGCGTGTGTGCGTTCATAGGGGTGAGTGTATGCGCGTGTATATATGAGCGCTTGCGTCTGTACCGTGTTAAAAAAAAACAACTCAAAAGAAAAAAGTATAAGTGTATTTTTTGAACTGGAATTTTTAAAGTCGGAATGTTAAATCGTGTGCAAAAATAAGTTTAATAAGGACATAACCTGGGAACGCTTCCCTTGGAGAGGGGTGCCGCGAATGATCTGATTGCAGAGGAGGGGAGGACCTACCGTTTTCGTTCGCAACGGGATCCTCCTCAGCGCGAACCAACACCCCTCTCCCTCGTTTGCAAACACCACGTTAACTATCACTAAAAGGGCCCGGGTTATAGTGTCATGTGCGGGACAAAAAAAAGCCGGAAATGGCCCAGGTTAGAACGCATATATAAAAATAATAGGCTTTGCATCCCGGAAAACACAGAGAAAATTCAAAATTCTGTCATGATACAAGCATTAAAAATGCCATTCTCTGTGTTTTATTTGTCTAAAACAAAAAATCACACAAGAAAAGGAAAGTGCCACGTCTAAAAACAGTATATCCGCATGAAATAAAATCATATAGAAAATGTCACATCTATGAAAAAGATATGTATATAAAAAATTGCTGGTTGCCAAAGTAAAAAATATTTTAACTAAAATGTCATCATGTAAAATCATACTTCCTCTGTAAACAAATATAAGACGTTTTAGGTCATTATTTTAGTGATCTAAAACGTCTTATATTTATTTACGGAGGGAGTACATGGCAAAATTTAAAATAAATTGCCATGATCGATATAATAAAAAATCATGACATTAAAAATAAAAATGACATGATGCAAAAAATTAAAATTGCCATGCTTTGTATTTTCAAAAGTTGAAAATACCATGTCAATAAGAATTAAATTTACCATGCTATGATGAAAATTTTCCATGCTCTTAAGAAAAAAAATGCCATGCTCTGAAAAAATAAAAAAATATATAATTCTCTTAAGAAACAAGAAATGGCATGCTCTTAATAATAAATATCCATGGCAAAAAAACATCAATTTTTTTTTACCATGGATTCATGAAAAATGCCATGACATCAACAATTTGGTTGCCATGTTTTTGAGGGAACACATGCCAATGTTTTAAGTACACACAAGATTTATGAAAACAATGTCATCTTCTTACATGGTAGACGCATATTAAACTTGCCATGGCAAAACAATGAACATTAAAAAACAAAATCTGACAAAAATTGCCATGGCAGATGCTATATTAAAATCGCCATGATATTTGAACTGAAAATGCCATGGTTTGTACAATAAAATTGCCATGTGAAAAAATCTTCATCTGACTTGGCAATTTTTTTTACCACTGCCAGAAATTGCCATGGCAAATATAGGTATTAATTTTGCCATGGTATGTTATAAAAAAAATCCAAGGTTCGTACAATTTTATTTCGTGACTTTAAAAAATGCCATACTAAGTTCAACTGAGAAAATTGCCATACAATAAGAAATGCCATGATATGTAGGAATTGTCATGGCAAAGTTATAGAACAGTGCTACAATTTTCGAAAAAAATGACAAGTTTAAATGAACAAACTTCATTTACAAACTGCCATGTGATAGTAACAACCAATTGGCTCTCACAAAAACTTGCATACTCTGTATATGGTTTTGCCATGTGACTATTAAACCTTTTGCCATTTGAATGTTACAAATCTTATAAATTTGCCATTATGCTTGAACACAATTTTATCTACTTTCGTGACTGCATAAATGCCGTGGCAAATGTTGTATCAAAATTTCCATGATATTTGAAATAAAAATGCCATGGTTTGTACAATAAAATTGCCATGTTTGTGAATCATATCACTACGCAAAAAATGTTTTTTTGCCACTGCCAAAAATTGCCATGACAAATATACATATTAAACTTGCCATGGTATGTTATAAAAACAGCTAAGGTCCATACAAATAATTTTCCATGAATCTAAAAAATGCCATACTGAGTTCAACGAATAAAAGTGCAGTATAATGAAAAATGCCATGATATGTATGAATTGACATGACAAAGTTATAGAATAGTGGTACAATTGTCAAAAAAGTTGACAAGTTTAAATGAACAAACTTCTACAACTGCCATGTGATGATAACAACCCATTTGTTCTCACAAAACTTGCCATACTGTGTAAATGTTTTTGCCATGTGACTATTAAACCTTTTGCCATGTGCATGTTCAAATCTTATAAATTTTTCATTATGTTTGAAACAACTTTATCTACCTTTGTGACTACAAAAATGCCAGGCTAAAATGAACACAAAAAAGCCTATACACTCAAACCAAAAAAATCTTTCAGACATGTAAAAGCAATTCTCACACAGTACAAATAACAAAACTGCAGTTATATATTCCGTTACATGCCAGATTAGGAGGTTGTCGCGATGCTGTGCGGGAGCTCATCGACGCGGCCATGACAATTGGGCTCCGAGACCAGCAAAACGATAGATACATCGAAGATGAGGAGGGAGAGGGAGAGAGAGAGAGAGAGAGAGAGAGAGAGAGAGAGAGAGAGAGAGAGAGAGAGAGAGAGAGAGAGAGAGAGAGAGGGGGGGGGGGGGGGGGGGGGGGGGGAGGGAGAGAGAGCCCCCTACAAAACGAGCTCAACCTACGGGTGCTCGCCCGCCCTCAGCAACACCGCCTCCTCCTCTTCGTCCAGGGTCAGAAGCGCCGTTTCTAGCTCGAGCTTCGCCGCCATGCCCCCTACCTCCCGAGATACGCCGTCACGAGCAAATCAATGAGGAGTGTTGTCATCGCACCCCATACACGCAACCACCGACGCAGACCGCCTCGACATCGTCGCCGCATCCCACCTCGCCATCAAAATCGACGGCAGTCGCACTAGTATGCGGCCGCGGTCCCACCCTGCCTCTGCCACCAGGCATGCCACCCTCCGCGTAGCCAACCTATGATAGGAGCGGTGCGTGACATCTCTCTCTTAGCTAATCGTCGTCGTCTCACGAGAAACTGGAAATGGGGTGGGGGAGTGGGAAGGATAAGGTGATCGACTTGTTATGACTCAGAGCATTCCTTGGTTCGGAACCCACTGCGAACGAGAAGAGAAAGGTGATGTGGCTGCCTTTTGTGCTTTAAGACGTGTGCTTCGAGCCGTCACATTTGCTGGGACCTCCCTGCCATCGAACGACCACCAAAATGTTTTTTATGCATGGTAATACATGTCTCATTTACATAAGGATTATAGTACACGTCATGTACACACTGACATGACAAAAAAGAACAAATAGCAAACCCTAGCCTTTGCACAAAAGAAAATCAGCCAAAAAGTAAAATTCCAAACAAGACCAAAAAATTATCTGAGCTTAACACCAACACAACAACCACCAAGAAAAAAAATGATGGATCGCCTCCAAACTCGAGCTCGACACGGCTCCATCGTTGATATGCAGCTTTGCGGACCTCCAAGGTAGCTTGTCAAAGGCGAAACCATTACCGTTGAACGAATCAGACCAGGGCAACACTCCGGACACGCCATCGAATACCAGATCTGGCACTCCCACATGGCTAAGAAGTCGGAGGAGGAAACCATACGTGTCATCACTAGTGGAGAAATGGCTAGCCACAACTCTTATTGGTGGCGCTCCATTTCCTTCCAACGCTAGCACTAATATTTTCAAATAATGTTGACGTTGGCTAAATTTGCATGTTATTGCTATACATATAGTGGTGGCGTTGCAATATTGTCTAACGACATAGATAATTTCACGGTTTTTTGTTTGGTACAGATTGTGCTGGCATAGCCCATTAGGCCCACGCCAACACTAGCCCCTTTTATCTAAACCCTGGCCGGTGTCCGGGGTGGTCTTATCCGATCGATTCACACTCGCTCCCTCCCCCACCTCGTCTCCCCCATCTCAGCGCCGCCCGATGCCGCCCAACGCCGCCCCGCCCAGTCCGCTCGATCTCCGACGCCGCCCCGCCCGACGCCGCCCCGTCCGACGCCGTCACCGCCCTCCGCGCCTCTGACCTCGATAGGTACTTGAACGCCGCCCCCCCGCCCCCACCCCCAGTGATGGATCTAGATAGAGACAACATTGTGAGGATCTGATTTAGTTCAATTTTAGTTTGTGGGGGAACTGATTTAGTTTAATTTAGATAGAGATACCATTTGTTTGTGCTACAATTGGGCCTGTAGAACACTTAATTTTGAGTGCTTTATATGGATTTGAGAACATACATCTAGGCCATATTGTTGTTAGAAGTCAGAGTACACTTATGTTTTCAGTGTTTATGTTTTGTGGGAATCTTAGTACTAGATAATTTCATACAAGTAGTTATCCTTGTACACGTGTATCCAATTATAGAATGCACATGATGATTTATACAGAAGTTTCATATGTCTCAATCTTGCAATGTTTAGGTAGTACTAATTGATTTATAATTGCTACTACAAGTTTTAATTTGCTTGTATACGTAATTTGAAACAGGACATATATATGGACAATTCTACAAGCAATAATGAATCGGTGTACGACGTGGACAAGTGGAATAAGGAATGCTTAGAGCATTCACATTGGCTCATCAAAAAACCGGAAGAACACAATGTTTGTGTGAAGAATGAAAGGGATAGACCGCTCACAAAGGGTGCTGATACCCTCAATAAGTCAAACAAATTGAGGAAGGAGAGGGATGACTTGATGGAGGAGAAGGATACACTGAAGGAGGAGAGAAAAGTACTCAAGGCAGAGAGGACCGAGCTAAAGATGGAAGTTGCTCACTTCAAAAATGATGGAGAGAGCAATCGAAAGAAGATTCGCCAGCTGAGGATAATCCTTGATGAAGAGTAGTTTAATTATTTCAGTATATTTTGTGAAGTTTTAAACTCTTAAGTTTATGAGTATGTTTGGTTGATCAGTAACTTTTTGAAGTTTTAAACTCTTAAGTTTATGAGTATGTTTAGTTGATCAGTACTTTTGTGAAGGTTAAACTCTCAGTTTCTGAAGTAATTTTTTTTATTATTTAAAAACAAATTGCTGTCATTGGACAACAACGCACGACAAAGGTGGTATAGATGTATAGTTGGCGTTGTCCACGTGGACGTCTGTAGGGTAACGTAGCAGAAAACAAAAAAATTCCGACCTACGTACCAGCCCAGGATCACTATGGAGACTGCATACAAGGTTTGATCTTTTTCGTTACCGACTCGTAGCGCAGCGGAAGTAGAGTCGATGACGATCGGCGGTGCAGATCCCCGCAGCTAGGATTTTACAACCTCCCAACCGCGAGGATGTACTCCCTCGTCAGCTCACCGGACGGATCTCCGGGCAGCCCTTCGAGAGGCCTCGGGACAGTCCCTCGGATAGTCCCACCGGACGGATCCTCGGACAGCCCTCCGGGAGGCCTCTGGACAGTCTTTCGGATAGTCCCACCGGACGGATCCTCGGACAGCCCCCCGGGAGGCCTCTGGACAGTCTTTCGGATAGTACCACCGAACGGATCCTCGGACAGCCCTCCGGGAGGCCTCACGGACAGCCCTTCGGGAGGACCCCCGAAACTCGGACATAAACTCGGACAGCCCTTCGGGAGGACCCTCGAACAGCCCCTCGGGAAAAAAGATCGAACCTACGACCTCTCTACGGGGTTGCACACATACGGTGTCATCTATCCGGCAGGGCTTCGCCGTCCAGAACTAGTTCCCACCGGAACCCAGACAGCCTTTCGGTTCTACGAAACTATTTCGCTGGGAGGGAGAGAGAAGCCAGAAATGTCATGGCACTTGTATGTGAGAAGGAGTGAGCTTTGGGCTGCCCCCTCCACCTCTATTTATAGGAGAAGGAGGGGTGGAGGGGCTGAAATTTCAGCCACATCCATCCATGTCATCTCCAAGATATTTTGGAGCAAAAGCCCAAAAGGTGGCTTTCCAAAAAGTAATCCAAAAAGCACTTTCACTATTCACGACGACATATTTCAGCGTCCGTTCGAACTGAAAATATTCATGTGGGCTTAGAACATTTCCAGTACCCACTAAAATAATTTTCAACGCGATCCGAAATAATTCCGGTTTAGTGATTTTCATCTGCGAAAAGCATCTGAAGCGGTTCCGGCAGCTCCGGAACATTTCCGGTTTTCATCCCGGAAAATTCCAGAAAGTTTCCAGAACGATTCTGGCACCCTCCAAGAATTATCAGGCATGTGCCGAAACCATTTTGACTTTATGGTGTACTCCGAAACAACTTTTCGGTTTCACCGGAACTATTCCGATATCCTCTCCGGAACGTTTCCGTTTCGTCCGAAACTTTTTCGGTGATTTTCTCTCAGACTCCCCGTCTAGTATTCAGCAGATAGATGACCCTTAAGCGTGTGAACCTATAGGTTCGGTGAAGTATAGACATGACCTGGAACCCCTTCAGATCAATGATCAACATCGGAGCCGTGGACACCCATATTGACCCCTATACCCACACGAATGAATATTCGAGTGAACCTCCAGTTGCCGTGTGCTATTCCTGTTGCTTCGCGATATGTTACAAATACCCGAGCTGAGACATGTTGGCATCCCCGCGGATCAACAACTTGTCCACTATGCCAGTTACCTCGTTACCGGTATTGTTCTCTTTTCTCGTTCCCGTGTTCCGGCATCCCCGTGATCAAATCACAAAGTGTCTGGCCAGACGATGATGGATACCGTAACACCGAGAGGGCCCAGAGATATCTCTCCATCGTCGGAGGAGCAAATCCCAATCTTGAGCTATCAAGTTACTTGACATACTTTTCCATGAACCCGTAAGCCGCCGTAATAGCCACCCATTTACGGATGACGTTTAACAAACCCCAAAGTTCATGAAGCAAGCATGAAGTAACTCGATACTCTCATGGTCTAAGGAATTATGCAAACGTTAACCATCTCTGTGTTATTAACCATTAACTTATGACGAATGAATCTCATAGCATAACATCAATTCGGGTCGATTCAACACAAATGTTCTTCTAACATTGTGCCCTCAAAATTGCCGGCATAGCCATGCCCATGATCAGGAAAACAGGATCATCATGCAATACTTGAGCCAGTCTTAGAGGCCAGACTAGGAATACATTTTACCGTTTATTATTCCACACGTGCATATGAGTCTTCCTCCGAGCCTCGTGGTTATTGTAGACTCGAGAACCATAGCAGTTATAGCATGGAACATAAACCTAATTATGAACAGGGAGATAATCAATAACATATATTATTGCATCTAGGGCATATCTCCTAGAGACTCCCACTTGAACTAGAGTCAATAATCTAGTCAATGCTAATGCACTTTACACCTATGGCATACTGGTGTAAAATATGCTTCGCTTGTGGTATAGCCTGATGTCCAACGGATCTGACAACTTCAGCTCCGTGTGTAACTTTGCATATCCTCGCGTTTTCACGCTTTCACAAAATTCATATTTTGTGTGGACTTGGCTTTGCATATGTGTGAATCATTGGTCGAAACCTGATTCCTCAGACTGAGCTATGGAGCAACTATCTGCAATAGTGTCCCATAGACCAAAGCCATCTTGGAACCATACTAAGTTCATGAATGAACTATATGATTCAACAACTTCTTTGTCGCTTCTTAAGCGTCAACATACTCAGCCTTTGTTATAGAATTCGCCACAGTATCTTGTTTGGAACAATTTCCAACTACCGTGCCACCATATTGTGTATTACACAAAACCCTTAACTTAAATCGAAAATCGCATGGAGCATTGATGAAGACTGTATCGATGTAATTACTTACAATGAGCACTTCATAATCTCTGCTTGCGAGAAAACATGTCATCACTACTACTCTAGTACTCAATGACATCTTTCACTGTTGTCCTATGATCAGTACTTTGATCACTATGGTATCTCTACTCGCAACAACTTTGGAGTATTGGACATATCTGGTTGATTTACATACCATGGAATACATGATTAATCCAAACACAAGAGTGTGTGGAATCTCCATCATGTATTTTGCTCATCAGTGTTTTGAGACACCGAGTCTTGCAAAACTCTTTCCATGTGACTTCGGCAAGAATCACTCCTTGGCGTTTTTAAATGCTAAAAAGTTTTAGCATCTTGTCAATATGTATTCATAGCTTAGCCCTATTAGGTAAATCTATCTCCATAGATCATCATGCCTAATATTGAGGCTATTTAGCCTAAGCACTTCATCGAAAAACTATTTTCAAATGAAGTCCTAATTCGTGTCAAGAAATTTATTTCCAATTAACAATGTGTCAAGTACACAAGGTTTTTAGAAATATTATCATGCTCCCACTTACTTTCTTGAATCACAAGCATCTTCGATACCCATTTGATGAAGTCAAACCCTTTTGACCATTCCATCAAAAACGAAGATTCCAACTCCACTTTGCTCTCTTCTGTCCATTACTGGAACTCTGAAGTTTGCATACTTACTAGCATCCTCTGGATCGACAAATTACTTTGGACTGTATCACATACAAGTCCTAGGTTTCATTTCCATCAGATGGAAATCCTTTTGTCATCCATGTTTCATATCTCATGATTGAAATATGTATTAATTGCTAGTTCAATCCGAACCGACTTTAAGCATCGCTACGGTGAGACAATCTCATCGTAGTCAACTCCTTGAACTTGTTATTGCAACAAGTCGAGCTTTATGGATAAAACATTTTATCCGTATCAGTTTTTAGTTCCATAAATATTCGTTAGACTCTAAGTCTTCCGAAAGGTGTATCAAGATTTTAATCTTGAATCACTTATATGGAAACTATCTCGGATTGTATTGGCATTTAGCCAATTCTGGAGTCAGGGCCCATCAACGCTTCCTTGTGTATTGTATGTATACTGTTGTCTAACAACAATATCTCGTTTGCGCACCTGATAGGTTTGCACGAGCTTTGCCTACGTGGTTCAGCTGCAAGTTCGACCGAAGTCCATACATTTTATTGTAGAGACTTCCGTATCAGTCGCAGTAGGAAACTCCGGAATCACTTCCAAGGTTCCTTTCCTTTGATATGATGACGAAGATACTGTTTATCTCGTCGAGTTGCACAGTCCTCCCACTCACCTTTTGTAAGAACTATTCTCCTTAAAAGCATACCGTTTTGTGGCAAAATCCTTTGCCTCGGTATAGTGGTGGGGGAATACCCAATGACTTGGGATAACCTTACAAAGTAGCACTTGTCTGATTTGGAATAGGTTTGTAACCTTTTACACAAGCCCCATATTCCAAATGTTAAGAAAAGATATAACATGGTTGGGCGTACCATACCATGGCGTCATTTCAACAGACCCGATGGAGCTCTTTTCAGCGTAAAAGCCGCAGTCTCTAAAGCATTACTCTTTAAAAGGGATAATGGCAAATCTATTTATGTCATCTTTGATCTTACCATGTCATAAATGGTTCGATTACATCTTCACGGACTTTCCATTTGGGTTGGTGTTCCGGGAGGTGCAAGTTATGAAACCCCTTTCACAACTCATCAGACATTCGCTAAACTTGTAACTCAAATATTCCTTTCTGCAATCGAATTGTAGAAACATAATTTTCTTGTTACAATATTTTCTTCTTCATTTTGAAAACCTTTCGAATGATTTCAAAAGATCCAGACTTACATCTCATCAAGTAAATATCCATATATCTACTTGAGTCATTTCTGAAGATAGATAAATCCACTACTTGCAATAACATTTATTGGACTACACACATCATAATGTATGACCACCAACATGTTCTATGCTCGTTCCTTATGGCCTGTGAACGGTATTTCAGTCACTTCACTTTTCAGAGGAAAGTTGCAAGTGTCAGATGATTCAAAATCAAACGACTTCAAAACCCATCATAATGGAATTTTCCATGCGGGTTTCTCCAATGTGACCAAATGCAGTGCCACACTTGTGTGGTATTCTTTTAGTCTTGCGACATTTAGTGTCAGTGTTATGGATGTATCATATTTCCATCAATATTCATAGCATACATCCCATCTAGGATGGAAGCATGTCCCTTCATGTTATTCATAATACTGAACAACAATTGTTGTTTTTATGAACAACTCTTTTGCAACAAACATTGTGCAATGGGCTAGAGTGTATGAAACTCTAAAATGAATTATGAAAGTAAACACAGAGGTTATGTATTATTATCAATATTCATAACATACATCTCATTCATAATGAAAGTATGGCCCTCATGTTATTCATAACACCGAACATCAAAAGTTCTCTTATGAACAACCTTCTTGCAAGATACTTTATGCAAAGGGCTAGAGTGTGAAACTCTAAAATGAATTATGAAAATAAATACATAGGGAATACACCGATGGAAGGCATAGTAACATTTACTATGTTCCCTGCGTGTATCTAAACCTCATCCCTGGCTAGTCTTTCAGGCCATAGTAGTTCTTACATCGAGTTGCAACAGAATGCAATCGAGCGGGTATCTTTGTGATTAACTCACAATACCCAAGAATTAGTGATTAACATGTTTAACCATAATGTTGGGGAACGTTGCATGGGAAACAAAAATTTTCCTACGCACACGCAAGATCTATCCATGGTGATGAGCATCTACGAGAGGGAGAGTGAATCTACATACCCTTGTAGATCGCTAAGCGGAAGCGTTAATAAACGCGGTTGATGTAGTCGAACGTCTTCGCGATCCAAATCGCCGAGCGTCCCCCGATCCAATCACGATCCTTCCGATCTAGTGCCGAACGGACGGCACCTCCGCGTTCAACACACGTACGGCTTGATGACGCCTTCACCTCCTCGATCCAGCGAGCGATGGTGAAGTAGTGGTTGAGTTCCAGCAGCACGACAGCGTGGTGATGGTGGTGAGGAACAATCTCTGCAGGGCTTCGCCAAGCACTACGGAGATTATGACGGAGGAACTAGAGGGCTAGGGTTGCCGGCACACGGCTTGGGAAATCCTGATGTGTCCCGTGTGCTAGCCCTGCCCCTCTATTTATATGTTGAGCCTTGGGGTCTAAACTTGGAGTAAAAGCCTCCTCCGGGTCGGTTTTGCCCGCACAAGGTCGGTTTGGCCCGCAGGGAAAGAGTCCAACTCGGATCCCTGCCGAACCGTGCACAGCCGCGCACAAGCGGTAGTACCGCTTCACACAAGCGGTAGTACCGCTTGGGCGGTAGTACCGCTTCACACAAGCGGTAGTACCGCTCCGGCGGTAGTACCGCTTCACCAAGCGGTAGTACCGCTTACGCGGCAGCAAAACTACTTTCGCACTTTCCAATACCTTGTGGGCTTTATCCCTTTGGCTCATATAAAGTGTTGCTGCACCCGAACACTTCGGTAAACATCCGGAACCCCTTCCGGTGAACTCCGGAACCCTTCCAGAGATCAAAACACTATTATCACATATATCAATCTTTACCTCCGGACTATTCCGGAGATCCTCGTCATGTCCGGGATCTTATCCGGGACTCCGAACAACTTTCGGTCACCAACATAATAACTCAATTATACTAATCGTCACCAAACGTTAAGTGTGTAGACCCTGCGGGTTCGAGAACTATGTAGACATGACCGAGACACCTCTACGGCCAATAACCAATAGCGGGACCTGGATGCCCATATTGGCTCCTACATATTCTACGAAGATCTTTTATCGGTCGAACCTCTATGTCAAGGATTCAGTTAATCCCGTATGCTGTTCCCTTTGTTCTTCGGTATGTTACATGCCCGAGATTCGATCGTCGGTATCACTATACCTAGTTCAATCTCGTTACCGGCAAGTCTCTTTACTCGTTCCGTAATACAAGATCTCGTGGCTAACACTTTAGTCACATTGCTTGCAAGGCTCATTGTGATGTTGTATTACCGAGTGGGCCCTGAGATACCTCTCCGTCACACGGAGTAACAAATCCCAGTCTTGATCCATGCCAACCCAACAGACACCCTCGGAGATACCTGTAGAGCACCTTTATAGTCACCCAGTTACGTTGCGACGTTTGATACACACAAGGTATTCCTCCGGTGTCAGTGAGTTGCATGATCTCATGGTCAAAGGAACAGATACTTGACATGCAGAAAACAATAGCAATAAACTGACACGATCAAATGCTACGTTTACAGTTTGGGTCTTGTCCATCACATCATTCTCCTAATGATGTGATCCCGTTATCAAATGACATCTCATGTCCATGGCTAGGAAACCTTAACCATCTTTGATCAACAAGCTAGTCAACTAGAGGCTTACTAGGGACACAGTGTTGTCTATGTACCCACACATGTATTTGAGTTTCCAATCAATACAATTATAGCATGGATAATAAACGATTATCATTAACAAGGAAATATAATAATAACCAATTTATTATTGCCTCTAGGGCATATTTCCAACAGTCTCCCACTTGCACTAGAGTCAATAATCTAGTTCACATCACTATGTGATTTACATTGTAATGAATCGAACACCCATGCAGTTCTGGTGTTGTTCATGTTTAGCCCTTGGAAGAGGTTTAGTCAACGGATCTGCAACATTTAGATCCGTGTGTACTTTGCAAATATTTATGTCGTCCTCCTTGATGTAATCGCGGATGGAATTGAAACGTCGCTTTATGTGTCTGGTCCTCTTGTGAAATCTTGGTTCCTTGGCTAGAGCAATGGCACCAGTATTATCACAAAACAGAGTCATTGGGTTAAGCGCACTAGGCACCACTCCAAGATCTGTCATGAACTCCTTCATCCAGACACCTTCCTTCGCCGCCTCCGAGGCTGCGATGTACTCCGCTTCGCATGTAGAATCAGCTACCACGCTTTGCTTGGAACTGCACCAGCTAACCGCACCCCCATTAAGAATAAATACGTATCCGGTTTGCGACTTAGAGTCATCCGGATCAGTGTCAAAGCTTGCATCGACGTAACCCTTTACGACGAGCTCTTGATCACCTCCATAAACGAGAAACATGTCCTTAGTCCTTTTCAGGTACTTCAGGATATTCTTGACCGCTGTCCAGTGTTCCATTCCTGGATCACTTTGAAACCTTCCGACCATACTTATGGCAAGGCTGACATCGGGTCTTGTGCACAGCATTGCATACATGATAGAGCCTATGGCTGAAGCATAGGGGATGACACTCATCTTTTCTCTATCTTCTGCAGTCACTGGGCATTGAGTCTTACTCAACTTCACACCTTGCAAAACAGGCAAGAACCCCTTCTTGGACTGATCCATTTTGAACTTCTTCAAAATCTTATCAAGGTATGTGCTTTGTGAAAGTCCTATTAAACGTCTTGATCTATCTCTATAGATCTTGATGCCTAATATGAAAGCAGCTTCTCCTAGGTCCTTCATTGAAAAACTCTTGTTCAAATATTCCTTTACACTTTCCAGCATTTCTATATTGTTTCCAATCAGCAATATGTCATCCACATATAATATTAGAAACGCTATAGAGCTCCCACTCACTTTCTTGTAAATACAAGCTTCTCCGTAAACTTGTATAAACTCGAACGCTTTGATCACCTCATCAAAACGAAGATTCCAACTCCGAGATGCTTGCACCAGTCCATAAATGGATCGCTGGAGTTTGCAAACTTTGTCAGCATTCTCTGGATCGACAAAACCTTCTGGTTGCATCATATACAACTCTTCCTTAAGGTAACCGTTAAGGAACGCTGTTTTGACATCCATCTGCCAAATTTCATAATCGAAAAAGGCAGCTATTGCTAACATGATTCTGACGGACTTAAGCATCGCTACGGGTGAGAAGGTCTCATCGTAGTCAACTCCTTGAACTTGTGAAAAACCCTTTGCCACAAGTCGAGCTTTATAGACGGTGACATTACCGTCCGCGTCCGTCTTCCTCTTAAAGATCCATTTGTTCTGAATGGCCTTACGCCCTTCAGGTAATACTTCCAAAGTCCATACTTTGTTTTCATACATGGATCCCATCTCGGATTTCATGGCCTCTAACCACTTCTCGGAATCCGGGCCCATCATCGCTTCTCCATAGCTCGTAGGTTCATCGTTGTCTAACAACATGACCTCTAAGACAGGGTTGCCGTACCACTCAGGAGTAGTACGCGTCCTTGTCGACCTACGAGGTTCGATAGCAACTTGATCCAAAGCTTCATGATCATCATCATTAACTTCCTCTTCAGCTAATGTAGGCTCCACAGAAACAACTTTCTGCGCTGCGCTACTCTCAGGTTGAAGTAAAGGTTCAACAACCTCATCAAGTTCTATCTTCCTCCCACTCAATTCTTTCGAGAGAAACTCTTTCTCAAGAAATGTTCCGTTTTTAGCGACAAACACTTTGCCTTCGGATCTGAGGTAGAAGGTATACCCAACTGTCTCTTTTGGGTATCCTATGAAGACGCATTTCTCCGCTTTGGGTTCCAGCTTTTCAGGCTGAAGCTTTTTGACATAAGCATCACATCCCCAAACTTTAAGAAACGACAGCTTTGGCTTCTTGTCAAACCAAAGTTCATAAGGCGTCGTCTCAACGGATTTCGATGGTGCCCTATTTAAAGTGAATGCTGCTGTCTCTAATGCATAACCCCAAAACGATAGTGGCAAATCGGCAAGAGACATCATAGATCGCACCATATCCAATAAGGTTCGATTACGACGTTCGGACACACCATTACGCTGTGGTGTTCCAGGCGGTGTTAATTGTGAAACAATTCCACACTGTCTTAAGTGACTGCCAAACTCATAACTCAGATATTCTCCTCCTCGATCAGATCGTAGGAATTTAATCTTTTTGTTACGATGATTCTCAACTTCACTCTGAAATTGCTTGAACTTTTCAAACGTTTCAGACTTGTGTTTCATTAAGTAAATATACCCATATCTACTTAAGTCATCAGTGAAGGTGAGAAAGTAACGATAACCACCGCGCGCCTCAATACTCATCGGACCGCATACATCAGTATGTATGATTTCCAATAAGTCACTTGCCCGTTCCATTATTCCAGAGAACGGCGTTTTAGTCATCTTGCCCATGAGGCATGGCTCACATGTGTCAAGTGATTCAAAATCAAGTGACTCCAAAAGTCCATCAGCATGGAGCTTCTTCATGCGTTTTACGCCAATATGACCTAAACGGCAGTGCCACAAGAAAGTGGTATTATCATTATCAATTCTATATCTTTTGGCATCAATGTTATGAACATGTGTATCATTACTATCGAGATTCAATAAGAATAAACCCCTCACATCGGGTGCATGACCATAAAAGATATTACTCATATAAATAGAACAACCATTATTCTCTGATTTAAATGAGTAACCGTCTCGCAATAAACAAGATCCAGATATAATGTTCATGCTTAACGCAGGCACCAAATAACACTTATTTAGGTTCATCACTAATCCCGACGGTAATCGAAGAGCGAGCGTGCCGACGGCGATCACATCAACCTTGGAACCATTTCCCACGCGCATCGTCACTTCGTCCTTTGCCAGCCTCCGTCTATTCCGCAGTTCCTGTTTTGAGTTGCAAATATGAGCAACCGCACCGGTATCAAATACCCAGGCACTACAACGAGAGTTGGTAAGGTACACATCAATAACATGTATATCATATATACCTTGTTTGTTGGCCGCCTTCTTGTCAGCCAAATACTTGGGGCAGTTCCGCTTCCAGTGTCCAGTTCCCTTGCAATGAAAACACACAGTTTCTGGTTTGGGTCCAGCCTTGGGTTTCTTCACGAGAGGAGCAACTGCTTTGCCACTCTGCTTGGAGTTACCCTTCTTACCCTTGCCATTTTTCTTGAAACTAGTGGTTTTATTGACCATCAACACTTGATGCTCCTTCTGAATTTCAGACTCAGCGGCTTTCAGCATCGCAAACAGCTCGGCGACTGACTTGTTCATCCCGTGCATGTTATAGTTCAACACGAAGCTCTTGTAGCTAGGTGGCAATGATTGAAGAACTCTGTCAGTGATAGCCTCTGGCGGAAGGGGCATCCCTAACTCAGCCAGACGGGTGGAGTACCCAGACATTCTGAGCACGTGATCACTGATAGACCCGTTCTCCTCCATCTTGCAAGCATAGAACTTATCGGAGATCTCATATCTCTCGATCCGGGCATTCTTCTGAAAGATAAACTTCAACTCCTGGAACATCTCATATGCTCCATGACGTTCAAAACGTCTTTGAAGTCCCGGTTCTAAGCCATACAACATTGCACATTGAACTATTGAGTAATCATCAGAACGAGCCTGCCAGGCGTTCACAACGTCTAGAGACTCAACTGGAGCGGGTGGATCACCAAGCGGTGCATCAAGGACATAAGCCTTCTGGGAAGCCGTAAGGATAATCTTTAGATTACGGGCCCAGTCCACAAAGTTACTTCCATCATCTTTCAACTTAGCTTTCTCTAGGAACGCATTAAAATTCAGGGGTGCTACTGCGCGAGCCATGATCTACAACATAAATATAGCAAAGACAACTTAGACTATTGTTCTTAGATAATGAGTTTAGTTAATCATATTTAAAAAACTCCCACTCAAATTGACATCCCTCCGATCATTCGAGTGTAACATGATCCAAATCCACCAACTCAAGTCCGATCATCACGTGAGTTGAGGTGGTTTCAATGGTGAACATCTTCATGTTGATCATATCTACTATATGACTCATGTTCGACCTTTCGGTCTCTTGTGTTCCGAGGCCATGTCTGTACATGCTAGGCTCGTCAAGTTTAACCCGAGTGTTCCGCACGTGTAACATGGCTTACACCCGTTGTATGCGAACGTAGAGTCTATCACACCCGATCATCACGGCGTGTCTCGAAACGACGAACTTTCGCAACGGTGCACACTTGGGGAGAACACAATTTATCTTGAAATTTAAGTGAGGGATCACCTTATAATGCTACCGTCGTCCTAAGCAAAATAAGATGCATAAAAGGATTAACATCACATGCAAATCATAAGTGACATGATATGGCCATGAACTTGTGCTTTTGATCTCCATCTCCAAAGCACCGGCATGATCTCCATCGTCACCGGCATGACACCATGATCTCCATCATCTTGATCTCCATCAACGTGTCGCCATAAGGTTGTCGCGCCGACTGTTGCTTCCACGACTATAGCTAACGTTTAGCGATAAAGTAAAGCATTACATAGCGCTTAATGATTGACACGCAGGTCATACAATAATTAAAGACAACTCTATGGCTCCTGCCAGTTGCCGTACTCATCGACATGCAAGTCGTGATATTCTATACAACACATGATCATCTCATACATCACATATATCACATCATGTAATTGGCCATATCACATCACAACATACCCTGCAAAAACAAGTTAGACGACCTCTAATTGTTGTTGCAAATTTTACGTGGCTGCTACGGGTTTGCAAGAACCGTTCTTACCTACGCAAAACCACAACGTGGTGTAGTGATTGCTTTTTGATCTTCTAAAAGAACCCTCTTCATTGAACCGATTCAACTAAAGTGAGAGAGACAGACACCCGCCAGTCACCTTTATGCAACAAGTGCACGCAGCGGTGAAACCAGTCTCGCGTAAGCGTACGCGTAATGTCGGTCCGGGCCGCTTCATCTCACAATACCGCGGAATCAAGTATCAACTAGTAACGGCAAGCAATATGTATACACCCACGCCCACAACTCGTTTGTGTTCTACTCGAGATCTCATCTACGCATAGACCTAGCTCATGATGCCACTGTTGGGGAACGTTGCATGGGAAACAAAAAATTTCCTACGCACACGCAAGATCTATCCATGGTGATGAGCATCTACGAGAGGGAGAGTGAATCTACATACCCTTGTAGATCGCTAAGCGGAAGCGTTAATAAACGCGGTTGATGTAGTCGAACGTCTTCGCGATCCAAATCGCCGAGCGTCCCCCGATCCAATCACGATCCTTCCGATCTAGTGCCGAACGGACGGCACCTCCGCGTTCAACACACGTACGGCTTGATGACGCCTTCACCTCCTCGATCCAGCGAGCGATGGTGAAGTAGTGGTTGAGTTCCAGCAGCACGACGGCGTGGTGATGGTGGTGAGGAACAATCTCTGCAGGGCTTCGCCAAGCACTACGGAGATTATGACGGAGGAACTAGAGGGCTAGGGTTGCCGGCACACGGCTTGGGAAATCCTGATGTGTCCCGTGTGCTAGCCCTGCCCCTCTATTTATATGTTGAGCCTTGGGGTCTAAACTTGGAGTAAAAGCCTCCTCCGGGTCGGTTTTGCCCGCACAAGGTCGGTTTGGCCCGCAGGGAAAGAGTCCAACTCGGATCCCTGCCGAACCGTGCACAGCCGCGCACAAGCGGTAGTACCGCTTCACACAAGCGGTAGTACCGCTTGGGCGGTAGTACCGCTTCACACAAGCGGTAGTACCGCTCCGGCGGTAGTACCGCTTCACCAAGCGGTAGTACCGCTTACGCGGCAGCAAAACTACTTTCGCACTTTCCAATACCTTGTGGGCTTTATCCCTTTGGCTCATATAAAGTGTTGCTGCACCCGAACACTTCGGTAAACATCCGGAACCCCTTCCGGTGAACTCCGGAACCCTTCCAGAGATCAAAACACTATTATCACATATATCAATCTTTACCTCCGGACTATTCCGGAGATCCTCGTCATGTCCGGGATCTTATCCGGGACTCCGAACAACTTTCGGTCACCAACATAATAACTCAATTATACTAATCGTCACCAAACGTTAAGTGTGTAGACCCTGCGGGTTCGAGAACTATGTAGACATGACCGAGACACCTCTACGGCCAATAACCAATAGCGGGACCTGGATGCCCATATTGGCTCCTACATATTCTACGAAGATCTTTTATCGGTCGAACCTCTATGTCAAGGATTCAGTTAATCCCGTATGCTGTTCCCTTTGTTCTTCGGTATGTTACATGCCCGAGATTCGATCGTCGGTATCACTATACCTAGTTCAATCTCGTTACCGGCAAGTCTCTTTACTCGTTCCGTAATACAAGATCTCGTGGCTAACACTTTAGTCACATTGCTTGCAAGGCTCATTGTGATGTTGTATTACCGAGTGGGCCCTGAGATACCTCTCCGTCACACGGAGTAACAAATCCCAGTCTTGATCCATGCCAACCCAACAGACACCCTCGGAGATACCTGTAGAGCACCTTTATAGTCACCCAGTTACGTTGCGACGTTTGATACACACAAGGTATTCCTCCGGTGTCAGTGAGTTGCATGATCTCATGGTCAAAGGAACAGATACTTGACATGCAGAAAACAATAGCAATAAACTGACACGATCAAATGCTACGTTTACAGTTTGGGTCTTGTCCATCACATCATTCTCCTAATGATGTGATCCCGTTATCAAATGACATCTCATGTCCATGGCTAGGAAACCTTAACCATCTTTGATCAACAAGCTAGTCAACTAGAGGCTTACTAGGGACACAGTGTTGTCTATGTACCCACACATGTATTTGAGTTTCCAATCAATACAATTATAGCATGGATAATAAACGATTATCATTAACAAGGAAATATAATAATAACCAATTTATTATTGCCTCTAGGGCATATTTCCAACACATAATTCCCAAGAACTATATCTTTGACCAGCCTTCTATACATCAAAAACTTGTATGACATTCATACATGAGCTGGATATTCCAGTCTTCTTTCCTTTTGCCTTTATACTTCTAACAGTTTAACTTTTAGTATTTCTCCTACTCTCAGAAGAAGCATCCAACTTAAGAGTGGCATTAGCCCCAGACTTCCTAGGCGTGAAAGTCTTACTAACACCCTTCGGACACTTCCTTTCTCTTTAAGTTGTTGTTTTATTCACCTTTCATCATATGACAGGCGTTCTCCTGGATCCCTCTCTTATCAGTCTAATGCATAGTAAACTCCTTTACTAACAGTTTGCAAACAAACATTGCTTTGGATATCTCATATCTTTTTGGCCTTTGTCTGTCTCTGAAAATGATTTTCAGATTCCATGAATATCACATAACTATCCAAACTTTCGAAGTTCGGGTCTCATGGAAGCAAACATATTGCACTTTGACTGAAAAGGAATTCTAGCTTTTGGATCGAAGGACGAGAGTGACATGATCCATAGCATTAGCGGGAGAATACCGAAAGTATGCGATAGGAAAATATCCTTCTCGGCACTCTAGAGGACAATCCTCACATTACGTTACCAACCGTAAAGTTTTAACCAGATATTTAACAGCTATTCAATTTTAATAGGGAAGGTGGAAACGCGAGCCATTATTCTACAACTATGATGCAAACCATACTTAGACAGTGTTCAAAATTAATTGCACCGAGAATTAAACAAGGTAATTCTACAGTGCGCTCCCACTCAAATCAATATCTCTCATAATTGATTGTGAGCGATTCAAGATCCAAATTACAATTCAACGCCAAGGATGTATCCATCTCAAGTGACGAGAATTGCAATCGGTAGGCCAACTTGCCAATCACATCTCTATGTGACTCTTGTTCATCTTTCGATGGGCGTGTTCCGAGCTCAGGACTTTCAAGCTAGAACGTCAAGACAACCAAGTGATCTCGCTGCGAGGTCTCAACTCACCCGCCTCACACATCCCTAATCGTTCGTACCCATGTATCCATGTGATACCCCGAAAAGTTAGGTGCCGTGACGGTGCTACACTTGGGAGAACACTAACTACTTGATATTTTTGTGAGAGATCACCCTAATAAAAGCGACTACCGCGCAATCAAAAGGGTGCGTCATAAGGGATAAACATCTCAGGCAATTCATAATAGCATGATATGGTATAGCCCTTTCTGACGGAGAAGTCTTTCATTTCTTCGTCTTCGGCATTCGCGTTGGTGTTCACCTTCGCGAAGATTGCCACCACCTTGTCGATGCACCAGATAATATTGCTATCTCTATAGCTAATAAAATAAGTGCATTACATAAGGTTGACACGCAGGTCATTAAAGTGCAATCATATGGCTCCAGCCATCATGCCAAATCATGACACGCAGGTCATGTTAATTTTACATCATATAGTCATCTCATACATAATCAAATTAATATGAGCACTGCTATACCACATCATATGCACATGCAAACCATCCTGCAAAACCAAGTTAGACGCCTCTAATCGGTTCATGCAAAAACTTGTTTTACGTGGCTTCTAAGGTTTCGAAACAAACCGAAGCTACCAACGTCCATCTTCAAGCATGATAATCCAAGTCGCTAGATTAACATTGCGGGGTGTATGAAACACGAGATAATAAAATCTCGAGCCCCATACTAAACTTCGTCATACGCGTGACCCCCGTGCAGATCATATCTGCATTGCCCTTTCGTCTGCGAAACATCCATCTTTCTCAACTATGGTGGAACCCAAAGAACTGTTAGCACTTCGTTGATCTGTCAATCAGCATACTCAGGAGCAGCATGAAAGGATCGCGGATTGCCAGAACTTTGTGAGATTCCACCATGCCGTCAAGATCAGGACTACGCAAATTCCAGGGAAGCAACAAGAACATCGGGTAACAGATTTCATCTGCTACCCGCACAAATAATTTTCAGCAATAGATCTCATCTACTACCTAATTATATTGTGCAACACCCATACATCTCTATGTATTCTAGATCGCAACCTGCATCTACGCATAGCACGGCTCTTGATGCCACTGTAGGGTAACGCAGCAGAAAACAAAAAAATTCCGACCTACGTACCAGCCCAGGATCACTATGGAGACTGCATACAAGGTTTGATCTTTTTCGTTACCGACTCGTAGCGCAGCGGAAGTAGAGTCGATGACGATCGGCGGTGCAGATCCCCGCAGCTAGGATTTTACAACCTCCCAACCGCGAGGATGTACTCCCTCGTCAGCTCACCGGACGGATCTCCGGGCAGCCCTTCGAGAGGCCTCGGGACAGTCCCTCGGATAGTCCCACCGGACGGATCCTCGGACAGCCCTCCGGGAGGCCTCTGGACAGTCTTTCAGATATGGTGCGTACTATGATGTCTCTTATCGATTTGCCACTATCGTTTTGGGGTTATGCATTAGAGACAACTACATTCACTTTAAAAAGGGGCACCATCTAAGTCCGTTGAGATGACACCGTATGAATTTTGGTTTGGCAGAAACCTAAGCTGTCATTTCTTAATGTTTGGGGCTGCGACGCTTATGTGGAAAAGGTTTTCAACCTGATGAGCTCGAACCCAAAGCGGACAAATGCATCTTCATAGAATACCCTAACGTAACAGTTGGGTAAACCTTCTATCTCAGATCCAAGCACAAAGTGTTTGTTGCTAAAACGGGTCCTTTCTCGAGAAAGAGTTTCTCTCGAAAGAATTGAGTGGGAGGAAGATAGAACTTGATGAGGTTGTTGAACCTTTACTTCAACCTGAGAGTGGCGCAGCACAGAAAGATGTTTCTGTAGAGCCCACATTAGTTGAATAGGAAGTTAATGATGATGATCATGAAGCTTCGGATCAAGTTGCTATCGAACCTCGTAGGTCGACAAGGGCGCGTACTACTCCTGAGTGGTACGGCAACCCTATCTTAGAGGTCATGTTGTTGGACAACGATGAACCTACGAGCTATGGAGAAGCGATGATGGGCCCGGATTCCGAGAAATGGTTAGAGGCCATGAAATCCGAGATGGGATCCATGTAAGAAAACAAAGTATGGGCTTTGGAAGTATTACCTGAAGGGCGAAACGCCATTCAAAACAAATGGATCTTTAAAAGGAAGACGGACGCGGACGGTAATGTCACCGTCTATAAAGCTCGACTTGTGGCAAAGGGTTGTTCACAAGTTCAAGGAGTTGACTACGATGAGACTTTCTCACCCGTAGCGATGTTAGCAGTTGCTGCATTTTTCAATTATGAAATCTGGCAGATGGATGTCAAAACATTGTTTCCTTAACGGTATCCGTAAGGAAAGGTTGTATATGATACAACCGGAAGGTTTTGTCAGTCCTAAGGATGCTAAAATGTATGCAAACTCCAGCGATCCTTCTATGGACTGGAGCAAGCATCTCGGAGTTGGAATATACACTTTGATGAGGTGATCAAAGTTTTTATGTCTATACAAAGTTTATGAGAAACTTGTATTTACAATAGAGTGAGTGGGAGCACTATAGAATTTCTGATAAGTATATGTGGTTGACATATTGTTGATCGGAAATAATGTAGAATTTCTGGAAAGCATAAAGGGTCGTTTGAAAGGAGTTTTTCAAAGGAAGACCTGGAATAAAGCTACTTAAATATTGGGCATCAAGATCTATAGAGATAGATCAAGACGTCTGATAAGACTTTCAATGAGTACATACCTTGACAAGATTTTGAAAGAGTTCAAAATGGATCAGTCAAAGAAAGAGTTCTTGCCTGATTTGTAAGGTGTGGAGTTGAGTGAGACTCAAAGCTCGACCACGGCAGAAGAAAGAGAAAGGACGAAGGTCATCCCCTATGCCTTATCCACAGGCTCTGTATAGTATGCCATGCTGTGTACCGCACCTGATGTGTGCCTTGCCATGATTCTGTCAAGGGGTACAAGAGTGATCCAGGAGTGGATCACTGGACAGCGGTCAAGATTATCCTTAGTAACTAGAGGACTAAGGAAATATTTCTCAATTATGGAGGTGATCAAGAGTTCGTCGTAAAGGGTTACGTCGATGCAAGCTTTGACACCTATCCGGACGATTCTGAGTAGCAGTCAGGATACATATAGTGGAGCAGCCATTTGGAATAGCTCCAAGTGGAGTGTGGTAGAAGTGTCTACAGTATGACATAGAGATTTGAAAAGTACACACGGATCTGAATGTCACAGACCCGTTGACTAAAGACCTCTCTCACATGCAAAGCATGATCGAACCCCATAACTCATTGGGTGTTAGAACAATGTAAATCACATGGTGATGTGAACTAGATTATTGACTCTAGTGCAAGTGGGAGACTGTTGGAAATATGCCCTAGAGGCAATAATAATTTAGTTATTATCATATTTCCTTGTTCGTGATAATCGTTTATTATCCATGCTATAATTGTATTGATTGGAAACTCAAATACATGTGTGGGTACATAGACAACACTGTGTCCCTAGTATGCCTCTAGTTAACTAGCTCGTTGATCAAAAGATGGTGAAGGTTTCCTAGCCATGGACATGAGATGTCATTTGATAACGGGATCACATCATTAGGAGAATGATGTGATGGACAAGACCCAAACTGTAAACGTAGCATATGATCGTGTCAGTTTATTGCTATTGTTTTCTGCATGTCAAGTATCTGTTCCTATGACCATGAGATCATGCAACTCCCTGACATCGGAGGAGTACCTTGTGTGTATCAAACGTCGCAACGTAACTGGGTGACTATAAAGGTGCTCTACAGGTATCTCCGAGGATGTCTGTTGGGTTGGCATGGATCAAGACTGGGATTTGTTACTCCGTGTGACGGAGAGGTATCTCAGGGCCCACTCGGTAATACAACATCACAATGAGCCTTGCAAGCAATGTGACTAAAGTGTTAGCCACGAGATCTTGTATTACGGAACAAGTAAAGAGACTTGCCGGTAACGAGATTGAACTAGGTATAGAGATACCGACGATCGAATCTCGGGCAAGTAACATACCGAAGAACAAAGGGAACAGCATACGGGATTAACTGAATCCTTGACATAGAGGTTCGACCGATAAAGATCTTCGTAGAATATGTAGGAGCCAATATGGGCATCCAGGTCCCGCTATTGGTTATTGACCGTAGAGGTGTCTCGGTCATGTCTACATAGTTCTCGAACCCGCAGGGTCTACACACTTAACGTTTGGTGACGATATAAGTATAGTTGAGTTGTTATGTTGGTGACCGAAAGTTGTTCGGAGTCCCGGATGAGATCCCGGACATGACGAGGAGCTCTGGAATAGTCCGGAGGTAAAGATTGATATATGGGATAATAGTGTTTGGTCTCCGGAAGGGTTCCGGAATTCACCGGAAGGGGTTCCGGATGTTTCCCGAAATGTTCGGGTACGAGAACACTTTATTTGGGCCAAGGGGTAAAGCCCACGAGGCTTTAGGAAGGTGCAAAAGGAAGTTTTGCGGAGGCCAGGGGCCAGACGCCAGGGACCCTGGCGTCTGGGGCCAGACGCCGAGGACCCTGGCGTCTGGTCCTGGAGTCCGAGCAGGACTCTTGCCTTGCGGGCCAAACCGACTTTGAGGAGGCTCTTTCTCCAAGTTTCGACCCCAGGGCTCAACATATAAATAGAGGGGCAGGGCTAGCACCCGGAATACATCAAGATTTCCCCAAGCCGTGTGCAGCAACCCTAACCCTCTAGTTCCTACGTCATAATCTCCGTAGCGCTTGGCGAAGCCCTGCAGAGATTGTTCCTCACCACCATCACCACGCCGTCGTGCTGCCGGAACTCATCTACTACTTCACCATCGCTCGCTGGATCGAGGAGGTGAAGGCGTCATCAAGCCGTACGTGTGTTGAACGCGGAGGTGCCGTCCGTTCGGCACTAGTTCGTGATCTGTTCGAGGGACGACTTGCGATTTGGATCGCGGAGACGTTCGACTACATCAACCGCGTTTCTTAACGCTTCCGCTTAGCGATCTACAAGGGTATGTAGATTCACTCTCCCTCTCGTAGATGCTCATCACCATGGATAGATCTTGTGTGTGCGTAGGAAAATTTTTGTTTCCCATGCAACGTTCCCCAACACTAGTTCCCACCGGAACCCAGACAGCTTTTCGGCTCTACGAAACTATTTCGCTGGGAGGGAGAGAGAAGCCAGAAATGTCATGGCACTTGTATGTGAGAAGGAGTGAGCTTTGGGCTGCCCCCTCCACCTCTATTTATAGGAGAAGGAGGGGTGGAGGGGCTGAAATTTCAGCCACATCCATCCATGTCATCTCCAAGATATTTTGGAGCAAAAGCCCAAAAAGGTGGCTTTCCAAAAAGTAATCCAAAAAGCACTTTCACTATTCACGACGACATATTTCATCGTCCGTTCGAACTGAAAATATTCATGTGGGCTTAGAACATTTCCAGTACCCACTAAAATAATTTTCAACGCGATCCGAAACAATTCCGGTTTAGTGATTTTCATCTGCGAAAAGCATCTGAAGCGGTTCCGACAGCTCCGGAACATTTCCGGTTTTCATCCCGGAAAATTCCAGAAAGTTTCCAGAACGATTCTGGCACCCTCCAAGAATTATCAGGCATGTGCCGAAACCATTTTGACTTTATGGTGTACTCCGAAACAACTTTTCGGTTTCACCGGAACTATTCTGATATCCTCTTCGGAACGTTTCCGTTTCGTCCGAAACTTTTTCGGTGATTTTCTCTCAGACTCCCCGTCTAGTATTCAGCAGATAGATGACCCTTAAGCGTGTGACCCTATAGGTTCGGTGAAGTATAGACATGACCCGGAACCCCTTCCGATCAATGATCAACATCAGAGCCGTGGACACCCATATTGACCCCTATACCCACACGAATGAATATTCGAGTGAACCTCCAGTTGCCGTGTGCTATTCCTGTTGCTTCGCGATATGTTACAAATACCCGAGCTGAGACATGTTGGCATCCCCGCGGATCAACAACTTGTCCACTATGCCAGTTACCTCGTTACCGGTATTGTTCTCTTTTCTCGTTCCCGTGTTTCGGCATCCCCGTGATCAAATCACAAAGTGTCTGGCCAGACGATGATGGATACCGTAACACCGAGAGGGCCCAGAGATATCTCTCCATCGTCGGAGGAGCAAATCCCAATCTTGAGCTATCAAGTTACTTGACATACTTTTCCATGAACCCGTAAGCCGCCGTAATAGCCACCCATTTACGGATGACGTTTAACAAACCCCAAAGTTCATGAAGCAAGCATGAAGTAACTCGATACTCTCATGGTCTAAGGAATTATGCAAACGTTAACCATCTCTGTGTTATTAACCATTAACTTATGACGAATGAATCTCATAGCATAACATCAATTCGGGTCGATTCAACACAAATGTTCTTCTAACATTGTGCCCTCAAAATTGCCGGCATAGCCATGCCCATGATCAGGAAAACAGGATCATCATGCAATACTTGAGCCAGTCTTAGAGGCCAGACTAGAAATACATTTAACGTTTATTATTCCACACGTGCATATGAGTCTTCCTCCGAGCCTCGTGGTTATTGTAGACTCGAGAACCATAGCAGTTATAGCATGGAACATAAACCTAATTATGAACAGGGAGATAATCAATAACATATATTATTGCCTCTAGGGCATATCTCCTAGAACGTCGGCAACATGTAATATACTGCTGGCGTTGAATGCCACGCCAACAATATTTTTTAACAGTGGCGTCATATTGGTGGCGTCGGGTGTCCACGCCAGCTAGGCCATAATTGCCACGCCCTAGCTAGATTTTTCTGCACTAGTGCATCCACGTACCATTTCATCACACGGTCCACCATCTTCCAGATGTTGTTGATGCAGACCGCAATCCGCATCCGCTCCTGGACTATCTCCCAAGTCCCGCGTCGGCGCTGGAGCAGACACCGTCATAACGGTGGAGCCCGAGGACACAGGTCTACCATGAGGATGCCGCCGCCGCACTATCCTTGCTTGAACAGACTAGATTCTAGATCCACCCCAACCATAGGACTGATCGCC
The DNA here is from genome assembly GCA_039707655.1 of Elymus sibiricus. Taxonomy (NCBI): domain Eukaryota; kingdom Viridiplantae; phylum Streptophyta; class Magnoliopsida; order Poales; family Poaceae; genus Elymus; species Elymus sibiricus. The sequence goes on from CM077673.1 coordinate 315,537,354, forward strand.
TCGTCGGAATAGAATTTGAAGAAACATTATTTGGGCGCTGCCATCGTCGCCGCCGAAGCCAAGAAGATAAACAACCTAAAAAATTAATCTACTTTGGCCAAAAACTATCCGCATGCGTGGATCCGGCAACCCCCTAAACATCGACGACTGAGGTCATCAGCAAAGGGAAGCCGCCGAAGGACGGTGCGCTAGGGTTCCAGGCACTCGATAAGAAAAGAAAGACCCGCAAATGCGATCTGCTTGGAGTGAGAAAGCAAAGTTAGGTATTTTTAAAATTAACGTGCATGACAACTACAGGCTATGTAGAACAGTACTTTCTTCGTTTTAAATTGTTTGTTTTAGATTTATTTAAATACGGATGTATTTAGACAAGTTTAATGTTAGATAATGTATATCTATATCTAGATAAATTTAATAATACAGGTAATTTGAGACGGAAGTCAGTTTTTCCATCGAAAAGAGAAAAGGAAACAAAAAGAGAACTAAAGAATAGTCGGAGGCGCCGACGCCACCTACCACTAGGCCTACCAAACTTGCCTCAATAAAAACAGGCCTACCAAACAACGTACCAACCGAAATTTCAATTCTTTTCTCCAGCAAAACAAAACTCCGCCTTTGCTCTCTTCACCTCTGTTCGTGACTTGCAAACTCAAACCTTGGCAATCTCCGCGCCGCAAACCCTAGCCGCCGCCATGGCCTTCCTCGCCGGCGCATCCTCCATCCGCAGCCCCTTCGCCCTCGTCTCCTCCTCCCGGCGCCGGCATGATCCACCCACGGCTGTGAAAGCCACCACCAATTCGAATTCGGTTCCCCCCCACCCCATCATCTCCTCCCTCCGCCTCGCCGCCTCCGCCGCGGTCCTCCTCGCCGCTACCTCCCCGGCCATCGCGTGCACACCGTCCCCGCCTCCGCCCCCCGCGCTCACCGTCACGGTCTCACCCGAGGACGCCATCCAGGACGACTCCCACCCCTTCGAGAAGCTCATCGTCGAGACCGCCGCCCTCTCCCGTTTCGGCGGCGCGGAGGCCGCGCGGGCCCGCCTCTCTTCCGCCGGAGGCGGGGAGCACTATGCCCGGCTCCTCGCGGCGCATACACTCTTCGTGGACGGCAAGGCCGACGAGGCGATCGCCGCCTTCGAGGAGCTCGCGCGGGAGGACCCGGGCGACTACCGCCCCCTGTTCTGCCAGTACGTTCTGTACTCTGTTCTGGGCAGGGCGGCGGAGTCGGAATCCATGCTCGAGCGCTGCCAGGCGATCGCCGGCGAAAAATTCAGCGCCAATTTGACAATGCCGGTCTCGGCGACCAAGGAGGTGGAAGCAGGAGCAGGAGCAGAGGCAGAGTCCGTGGCAGAGAAGAAGGAAACAGAGGCGGAGGGGGAGAAATTTTGAGCGGAGTCGATTTGGAATCGCCAAATAAGGTAGGCATTTGATCCCTTCTGTTCAAGGAAAAATATAGGATGGCGCCATGATGCTCTAATGGTACAATAGAATCATACAAAGAGAGAAATTCGAGACGGCAATTCCTGTTTTGCAGTTCTGATATGTAGGCTATAGAAATTATGCAATTTGCATGGTTTGAGAATAAGTTGAAGCGATCATGGTGATCGATTTTGAGAGTTTTGATGAGTACAGTCTATGCCTGTACACCACTAATTTGTGGAATGGATACATTGCTTCATTTATTTGTTCTCTTACATCATGATGAAATTGCTGGAGTATAATGTCAGGGAGTAAAAAATCTAGGTTGTGGGCTTCTCGAGCAGCGCTGAGAGGTACCACTCGTTCCTCTTGATCCCTCGGTCCAGCTTCCGTCTGGCATTCCAACGCACCTTGTTGAAACCGATTTGATTGAACATGGGCACATACGTCATGTTCATTTGCGTGCCGAGGCAGAAGAAGTGGTCGAGCCAGAACAATCCTCCAGGCCTCAGCACTCTGTAAATGTCGAACAACGTGAACTCGAGCATGGCATCGGGGATCCAGCTGCTGAGCACATGCATCGAGTGCACGATGTCGAGCGTGCCGTCGAAGAACGGTAGCCGGTGCGCGATGCTGAAGTGCATGGGGACAAGGCCGCGCGAAGCTATGAAGCTATTGAATGGGCCATCGAAGTTCATGGACGTGGTCACCACGGTCACCCCACGCTCCTGCATCCGCGCAGCGAACGTGCCCGACCCACCCCCAATGTCGAGCCCGATGCGCACTGTGCCATTTGGCTTCGTCGCAAGCACAGCATCGATGGAGTATGAGAGTGCACCGTCGTCGCGCATCCACCGGTCCTTCTCCCGGCCGCCAAGCAGGTCGAAGCAGTCTTTGCAGTCGTAGACACCCTTGATCTTGCGGCGGTTAACAAGGCAGGAGTAGTTCTTGCACGTGTAGGCATCCCACACGATGCTGGTGTCTGGCGGCGTGGCCCACAGGCTCACCGGCAGTGGTGTGGGCTCAGCATACCCTGCCGGGCGGCGTGGCCGGCATCTCCGTCGTGGCAGTGGCTCGCAGCCCTTGAGCATGAGCCGCTGTGCGAACTGCTCATCGGACGGGCACTCGCCACCGGGCTTGTAGTCCATATAGCGCTCCAGCTCGTCCGGGAAATGGCGGCACGCTTGCCCCACCGTCGGGAACAGCTGATCGGACCCCAGGTTCTTCGTGAAGCCTAATGGCAGTTTGTGGGGGCCGACGGCCAGCTGGAGCTCGCCGGTGAGCTCCCATTGCCACAGCCCGTCAACCCCCACATGCTTCTGCTCATCCCTGGCGGCTGCCATGTCGCTGGCAGTGGCGTTCAGGCCCAGGAGCGTCTCGACAAGGGAGTTTGCCGTGGCGAGGCGGTCGTGCAGGTGCACGAGCTCGTCGTGGCTCGCGGCCAGAGCGTAGTCGGTGATGTTACCGGAGTTCCAGAAGGGGACGCTGCGGTCGTGCTCGCCGGAGCGATTGCCGACTTGGTAGCTGGCGTCGGAGAAGAGGAGGAAGGTTGCTGTGTTCGTGGCGACGATGAAAAGTAGAACCAGGGCCCTGGACCTGCAGCTATTGTGCTGCTGATCTCTATGTTTCCTGTACATGCGGCAGTCCATGCTGCGCATGTTGCAACAACTAAAACAGCACAAACTGGAAACTCAAAACGTCTCTTTTTGTGTTTGTAAGTTGTAGCGAGGATGGTGCTTTATAGAAACTTTGCTATCCCACTATCTCTTACTACTCCTAAAAAAAATACTCCCTCCATCCCAAAATAAATGTCGAAGATTTAGTATCAAATTAGTAAAAAAATTGTACTAGACCAACAACACTTATTTTGAAACGAAGGGAGTAATTCAGAGTCCAACCTCACCTCACAGTTGACAGTTTAGAACTGGCATGCAGGGTCTTTGGACATAAGCTTTGGTGCTTTGTTCATTTGATGCTTAGAAGTTAGAACTGGGGTGTTGCTTGGCAGGTGAGAAAAGCAGATGGGTCAAGCTGTAATCTCGTGATTCAACGGCTCAATGCTGGTGATTGGGCTAGACTTACGACTTTTAGTATTGAGTGTGCATCGTTCACTGAAACCAGGCGCTTAAGATGAGCCAGTGGGCTTTGACAAGACAGTTAGGACATTTGCGCGGATGCTCCTTCGTGGTCTGAAAAGCTGGCGATCAACTTGTCTTAGTTAATCTACCAAGGGCATTTATAACCGCTTTGAGGAGTAAAAATCCGGTTTTATTTTTCTAAGAGCAAGGCTAATAAGAAAACCGGCTGCTGGCTATATTTCAACGTCATGTCATCTAAAGTCTTCACAAAAGCCTACTAGTATAATAGACGTGTTTTGAATGAAATTAATCAGTGTATTGATAGGCAGACAAATTACAAAATATAGGATTTGAAGAGACGCATCGCACAAGTCGCGATGGTTCGTACAGGCGCATCCTAGTGATGTGTCAGTTGATGCTAAGTAACTGCTATGCAGTTAGACAAGAGGAGATTTTCCCTAATCAATACATGTGCTAATTAATCACAACACTCTCCCTAATCTACACTTGTCCCTATAGAATCGTCATATGATCATCAGGTAGAATTGTCATCTTGACAGATTTTTTTTTAGAGAAAAGGCATCAACCGAGCCCGAGATGAGGCTCGAGCCTAGCCCGACTTTGAATTAACAAAGCCATCAACCGGCCAGGATTACAAGCACACGCCCTGAGGCAAAAAAGAAGGAAATACACGTCGAAAGGTACAAAAACGATGGACAACATGAAACTAAGCCTCACACACTACGTCAACTGAAGATAAGCAATGAAGGGTGAAGCCGAAGATGCCGAGGTCCTCGACCGAGAATGTAGCACCAGGAGCAAGATCACACAGGCACAAAAGAGAGAGGGACCGGCACCGGCGGGGCTTGCCGTCGCCATGCACCTACGGACCCCGGCACGGCGCATCCAACACCCAACTTCGAAGGAGGCCATTACCTCCTCGCCTGGATCGAAGACGCCACACCGTCGCAAGTTGGGATGGACACCGCCAGAGATGGCCACATAGAGAGGGTCAGCGCATCCCCACGAGTCACCGGAGGCTCTCCTTGGGCAGAACAAGGCCGGTGCACACATCCAACACTGGAAGAGGGAAAGCATCACGCCAGGACGAAGAGGGCCACACCGCCGCCGCCACCAACCTTCCACAAGCGCCCACCAACCACAAGGCTCCCAAGGTGGCGCCTTCAAGAAGGGAACGTCGCTGGGAGCGCCGTCACCGCCCAACAGAGTTAGGGCTTTTGCCCCGGAGACCTAGAGGAAGGGGAAGTGGTGGGGGCAGTCCATACCGACGCCTCCAGGGAGGGGAACGACGCCCTCAGGCGTCGCCGTCGGCGCGGCCGGCCATGGCCGACCAGGGATTTCGCCAGGACCGCCCCACCCCACCATCCACACCCCCTGTCTAGGGACCGGCGACCACAGGAGGCACAACCCACCCAGAGGGACCCGCACGCCAATCAGGGGAGGGGGAACGCGTCGGATCTCGCGCTGCCAGCCGCTGAAGCAACTACCAGCCACCCACCTCCTCCACCAAGATCCCGCCGCCGATGCGACCAGGGACCCCGGATCCGTCGTCCGCACTGCCGGTGGCCGCAGATCCGGCGATGCCTCACCAGAGGAGCCACCGTTCCATTCCAGGACTCCTCACGCGATGACAGGGCAGCCGAGGGCCCCGCCGCCACCATCCTTGGCAGCGCACCAGGCTAGCCCGACGGCTGCCTCAGGCGGCAGCGAGGAGGATGGGGGAAGGGGCGCCCGGCGGCGGCCTAGGTTTGTCGCCCCCCCGAGTCGCCCAAGCGGGGCGACGCGAGGGTGGGCGGGTCTCCGTCATCTTGATAGATTGTCCAGGTTGCATCTGTAGGAGATATGCCCTAGAGGCAATAATAAATGTTATTGATTATCTCCCTGTTCATAATTAGGTTTATGTTCCATGCTATAACTGCTATGGTTCTCGAGTCTACAATAACCACGAGGCTCGGAGGAAGACTCATATGCACGTGTGGAATAATAAACGGTAAAATGTATTCCTAGTCTGGCCTCTAAGACTAGCTCAAGTGTTGCATGATGGTTCTGTTTTCCTGATCATGGGCATGTCTATGCCAGCAACTTTGAGGGCACAATGTTGGAAGAACATTTGTGTTGAATCGACCCGTATTGATGTTATGCTATGAGATACATTCGTCATAAGTTAATGGTTAATAACACAGAGATGGTTAACATTTGCATGATTCCTTAGACCATGACAATATCGAGTTTCTTCATGCTTGCTTCATGAACTTTGGGGTTTGTTAAACGTCATCCGTAAATGGGTGGCTATTACGGCGGCTTACGGGTTCATGGAAAAGTATGTCAAGTAACTTGATAGCTCAAGATTGGGATTTGCTCCTCCGACGATGGAAAGATATCTCTGGGCCCTCTCGGTGTTACGGTATCCATCATTGTCTGGCCAGACACTTTGTGATTTGATCACGGGGATGCCGGAACACGGGAACGAGAAAAGAGAACAATACCGGTAACGAGGTAACTGGCATAGTGGACAAGTTGTTGATCCACGGGGATGCCAACATGTCTCACCTCGGGTATTTGTAACATATCGCGAAGAAACAGGAATAGCACACGGCAACTGGAGGTTCACTCGAATATTCATTCGTGTGGGTATGGGGGTCAATATGGGTGTCCATGGCTCCGATGTTGATCATTGATCGGAAGGGGTTCCGGGTCATGTCTATACTTCACCGAACCTATAGGGTCACACGCTTAAGGGTCATCTATCTGCTGAATACTAGACAGGTAGTCTGAGAGAAAATCACCGGAAAAGTTTCGGACACCGGAAAAGTTTCGGACAACGGAAAAGTTCCGCAGAGAGAACACCGGAACAGTTTCGGTAAAACTGAAAAGTTGTTTCAGGGGATACCATTAAGTCAAATTGGTTTCGGCACATGCTTGATAATTCTTGGAGGGTGCCAGAATCATTCTGGAAACTTCTGGGAATTTTCCGGAAGAAAAATCGGAAATGTTCCGGAGCTGCCGGAACCGCTTCGGATGCTTTTCGCAGATGAAAATCACTAATCCGGAATTGTTCCGGAACGCATTGAAATTTATTTTAGTGGGTACTAGAAATGTTCTAAGCCCACATAAATATTTTCAGTTCGAACGGACGCTGAAAAATGTCGTCGTGAATAGTGAAAGTGCTTTTTGGGTTACTTTTTGGAAAGCCACCTTTTTAGGCTTTTGCTCCAAAATATCTTGGAGATGACATGGATGGATGTGGCTGAAATTTCAGCCCCTCCACCCCTCCTTCTCCTATAAATAGAGGTGGAGGGGGCTGCCCAAACTCATTCTTTTCTCACATACAAGTGCCATGCATGATCTGGCTTTCTCTCTCCCTCCCCGCGAAATAGTTTCGTAGAGCCGAAAAGCTGTCTGGGTTCCGGTGGGAACTAGTTCTGGACGGCGAAGCCCTGCCGGATAGATGACACCGTATGTGTGCAACTCTGTAGAGAGATCGTAGTTTCGGTCTTAGTTCGAGAGTGCCTTCCGAAGGGCTGTCCGTGTGACCGTCCGAGTTTCGAAGGTCCTCCCGAAGGGTTGTCCGAGTGACCGTCCGGTTTTCGATGGTCCTCCCGAAGGGCTGTCCGCGACACCGTCCGCCTCCCGGAGGGCTGTCCGTGGGGCAGATGAGGGTATACATCCTCGCGGTTGGGAGGTTGTAAATCCTAGCTGCGGGGATCTGCACCGCCGATCGTCATCGACTCTTCTTCCGCTGCGCTACGAGTCGGTAACGAAAAAGATCAAACCTTGTATGCAGTCTCCATAGTGGTCCTGGGCTGGTGCGTAGGTCGGAAATTTTTTGTTTTCTGCTGCGTTACCCAACAGCATCATCATCTCAAAAGGATTCTTCTCCAGTAATTCGACATTAATATTCTTGATGAGAACCTGAAACATAAATCCCAAGTAGAGAATGAAATGTAATATGATACTTCAAACAGGTACAATTCAAAGAGATACTCCCCTTGATTCTTGCACGTCCCGAAGTCGTCGCATACCAATTTCATAAACATATTTTTGGAATGTAGAATTTGATAGAGACTTGATAAATAAATCAGCAAGGTTTTCACATGATTTAACTTGCAAGATGTTTATTTCTCCATTTTTTTGAAGAGCATGGGAAAAAACCATTTAGGGGAAATATGCTTAGTGATATTACTTTTGATGTATCTTGTTTCCATCTGTGCAACACAAGCCGCATTATCTTCATAGATAACGGTAGGTGATTCAATAAAACCAACTCCACATGATTGTTGTATGTGGTTTATCATTCGACGAAGTCACACACATTCGTGTGATGCCTCAAATAATGAAATTATTTCAGAATGATTGGTAGATGTTGCCACCAGAGTCTGTTTTGAAGACTTCCATGATATGACAGTTTCACCATGTAGGAACACAAGCCGGACTGTGATCTGGCATTATGGGGATCAAATAAATAGCCAGCACCGGCGTATCCAATCATTATTAGAGTCCTGATTTCTCTGGAACTGAAAAAATAGGCCAAGATCCTATGTGCCTTGAAGATATCGAAAGATATTCTTCACTCCAGACCAATGGCGTTTGGTGGGAGTTGTGCTATGTCTAGCAAGTAGATTCACTGCAAATGCGAGGTCAGGTCTGGTGCAATTCGCAAGATACATGAGCGCTCCAACGGCACTGAGATATGGAACCTCGGGTCCCAATATTTCTTCTCCATCATCCCTTGGCCTGAACGGATCTTTCTTTACGTCTAGAGAACGAACCACCATGGGAGTTTTAGATGTGTAGGATTTGTCCATATTGAATTTCTTCAATATTTTCTGGATATAAGCAGCTTGATGTACCATGATTCCCGAGGGAAGATGCTCAAGTTGAATACCTAAGCAAAATTTGGTTTTACCCAAATCCTTCATCTCAAATTTCATCTTTAGGTGATTGTGTGCTTCATCAATGTCTTGTGTATTGCCAGTGATGTTGAGGTCATCGACATACACTCAAATGATGCAAAATCCTGTAGAAGATTTTTTGATAGACACATGGACAATCACTACTATTGAAGTAAACTTTTCGTAGAGGAACTCACTGAGTCGGATGTACCACATCCGTCCCGACTGCCTTAAGTCATATAAGACTTATTCAGTTTTACACAATACATGCTGAGTTTTAGATTGAATTCGGTATAGAGATTCCGCAGGAACCTTCATATACATGTCCGAATCTAGTGACCCGTAAAGATATACGGTCACGACGTCCATCAACTTCATAGATAGACGATTTTACACTGCCAAAGATATAAGGTATCGGAAAATGGTTTCACTCATACAGGAGAATATGTCTCATTTAAATCAATACCGGGTCTTTGCGTGAACCCTTGTGCTACGAGCATTGCTTTGTATCTCACCACCTAATTGTTTTCATTCCGTTTCCGAAGAAAAAACGCATTTGTATCCGACATGAAAAACATCGGAAGGTGTCGGTATTGTTTCAGTGAATACCTTTCTTTTGTTAAGCGAAGCAATTTCTGCTTGTAGGCTAAGAATTATGCAATTTGCATGGTTTGAGAATAAGCTGAAGCCCTAACCGTAAAGCTCTGTAAGATGAGTACAGTTTATGCCTATACACCACTAATTTGTGGAATGGATACATTGCTTCATTTACTTGTTATGATGAAATTGCTGGAATATAATGTCGGGGAGTGAAAGGTCTATAGGAAATGGTCACCTAGGTCGTGGGCTTCTCGAGCAGCGCTGACAGGTACCACTCGTTCATCTTGATCCCTCTGTCCAGCTTCCGTCTCGTATTCCAACGCACCTTGCTGAAACCGATTTGATTGAACATGGGCACATACGTCGTGTTCATCTGCATGCCAAGGCAGAAGAAGTGGTCGAGCCAGAACAATCCTCCAGGCCTCAGCACTCTGTAGATGTCGAACAGCGCGAACTCGAGCATGGCATCAGGGATCCAGTGGCTGAGCACATGCATTGAGTGCACGATGTCGAGCGTGCCGTCGAAGAACGGTAGCCGGTGCGCGATGCTGAGGTGCATGGGGACAAGACCCCGCGAAGCTATGAAGCTATTGAATGGGCCATCGAAGTTCATGGACGTGGTCACCACGGTCACCCCATGCTCCTTCATCCGTGCAGCGAACGTGCCTGACCCGCCGCCAATGTCGAGCCCGATGCGCACTGTGCCATTTGGCTTTGTCGCAAGCACGGCATCGATGGAGTATGAGAGTGCACCGTCGTCGCGCATCCACCGGCCCTTCTCCCGGCCGTTGAGCAGGTCGAAGCAGTCTTTGCAGTCGTAGAATCCCTTGTTCTTGCTGCGATTAGCAAGGCAGGAGTAGTTCTTGCACGTGTACGCGTCCCACTTGATGCTGGTGTCTGGCGGCATGGACCAGAGGCTCGCCGGCAGTGGTGTGGGCTCGGCGTACCCTGCCGGGCTGCGTGTCCGGCACCGCCGCCGTGGCAGTGGCTCACAGCCCTTGAGCATGAGCCGCTGTGCGAACAGCTCGTCGGACGGACACTCGTCGCCCGGCTTGTAGTTCATATAGCGCTCCAGCTCGTGCGGGAAAAGGCGGCACGCTTGCCCCACCGCCGGGAACAGCTGATCGGACCCCAGGTTCTTCGTGAAGCCTAACGGCAGTTTGTGCGGGCCGACGGCCAGCTGGAGCTCTCCGGTGAGCTCCGGCTGCCACAGCCCGTCGGCACCCACATGCTTCCGCTCGGCAGCTGCCATGTTGCTGGAAGTGTCGTTTATGCCCAGGAGCGTGACGACAAGGGAGCTTGCCGTGGCGAGGCGGTCGTGCAGGTGCAGGAGCTCGTCGCGGCTAGCAGCCAGCGCATACTCCGTGATGTTGATGTCGCGGAGTGACAGCTTAGTCGAGTTCCAGACGGCGATGCACCGGTCGTGCTCACCGGAGCGAATGCCGATTGCGAAGCTGGCGTCGGAGAAGAGGAGGAAGGTCCGAAGGTGGCTGTGTTCGTGGCGACGACGATGAGTAGAACCATGGCCTTGGACCTGCAGCTCTTGTGCTGCTGATCTCTAGGTTTCCTGAACATGTCGTAGTCCATGCTGCGCATAATCCAGCAGCTAAAGCAGGGCAAACTGGAAACTCAAAATGGCTCCTGTGAATGTGATTGTAGCGAGGATGATGCTTTTATAGAACCTGCGCTATCGCACTATCTTTTTACTGCTAAAAAAAGGTTCAGAGTCCAACCTCGCCTCACAGCTCACAGTTTAGAACCAGCATGCAGGGTCTTTGGACATCAGTTAGAACTGGACTACTGGAGTGTTGCTTGAGAGGTGAGCAAAGTAAGTAGATGGGCTCAAGTAGGAATCTCATGATTCAACGGCTCAATGCTGGTGATTGGACCGGATTTTTAGTACTACTATGAGCGTGCATCGTTCACTGAAACCCGGCGCTTAAGATGACCCAGTGGGCTTTGACGCGGCAGTTAGGATATTTGCGTGGATGCTCATCATCCGCCCTTCAAGACATATATCATACTACTACTAATAAAGATTGCTGCATTAAGAAGTGTAAATAGTTGTGACAAAGAAGCATGTTCTTGAGACAATCTTAGGAGCCTTGGAACACATCGGTACAAGACAGGCACTTGGGAAAGGTTGGTTGCATCTTGCAGAGCACATGGCTGGTAATTCTTTCTGCACGCCGACGACCAGAATTTCATACGTACTTTGTCTTGGATTTCTGCAGAAGAAAACATGGTGTTTATTTAGGAGGAGAAGAAATGCCTGAAGTAAAAAAAAGACGCCGTCAGCTAATTGGCACTAGGATCTCTGCGCGGGGTTTGGTTGTTTCGTACCCCAGACCGTGACCCCCCGCCGATGCGGAGGTTGCCCATCTCCATGCTCAGCGCACTCTCCACTTCGTCAAGCTCGATCACGGCCTTGACGATCGCGCCCGAGAGGTCCTTGTCGTCGTTGGCGTTGAAGAAGCAGCCCCTCTCCTTGGCGTCCGCCACTATCTTCTGCCACACCGTCTTGCTGGTCACCAATGTCGTCGCGTTCCCTACGATCCACAGACAGTGCCTGCGCAAGCAAACACAAAATCACACACACCCGTGGTTTCATTCATGGTGGTTCCATGCACTCATCGAGGAAATTCTACAAGCCAACCAGGAAACTATTCACTCACTTGGCCCGTGTGAGCGCCACGTTGGTGCGGTTGACGTTGTTGAGGAAGCCGACGGAGCCGGTGCTGTTGCTCCGCACGGTGGAGAAGATGATGATGTCCTCCTCCGCGCCCTGGAACCCGTCCACCGACCGGACCTTCACGGAGAACTCCCCGTGCATCTCGTACGTCTTGCCCAGCTTCTCCTGGATGGCGCGGACCTGGCCCTTGTACGGCGACACCACGCCCACGCTCAGCTTCCTCCTCGTCTCCACCGACTCTACGCGCATGCAGAAATCATCTGTTCATGACTTGGGCGGTGAAAGCAATGGAGAAAGGAACCATCCACTGATTCAGAGTGAAGCTAGCTAGCTCGTGCGTACCTCTGAACAGCCTCTGCACGATGCGGGTCACGGCGGCGACCTCGATGGTGTTGATGAGGCTCTTGTCGTGCTTGCCGGAGCTCTCCTTTCCACCCTCGATGTTGATGGAGTAGGACCCGTACATCGGGCCGGTCAGGTGCCTCCGCTCATAGTCCCTGCGCAGGACGTTCTCACCGTCGTCGATCTGGCCGCCGTAAAAGCTTGAGACCGGGAACTTGCTTATCCCCGGGTGCATCCTGTACTGCACATTAAGAAGGTGCTTTGGGTGTCCCAGCGAACTCAGCCTCTCGAACAGGCTCCTTCCGAAGTCGGCCTCGTCACACACCTGCACCACGCAACGCAAGAGCTAAGCATCCTCGTAGCCAGCGATCGATCAACAGGCAAAACAGCCAACAAAACCACCAAGGACAATGCCGGATCACCTGGCTCTTCACGAGCGCCGGTAGCTGGTACTCATCGCCGATGAGGACAGCGAGCCGGATCCCAGGAATCTGCAGGGGTATCATCGACTCGTACTCCTTGAGCTGCGCCGCCTCGTCGACGACGAGGATGTCGAACGGCTCGGCCTTCTGCAGGTAGTGCAGGCGGGCGGAGCTGGACGCGGTGCAGAGCACGCTCTTGCTCTTCTGCAGCAAGAACTCCTCGATGGACCGCTTGTCGAAAATGTCTGGGAGGTCGAAGTTGCTGGACAGGTAATTCAGCTTCTCGATGCACAGGGCTCTTGCCTGCCTAAGCTCTGAACGCACGCTGTCCTGCGCGTATGACACCAGACTCTGAAACAGGCAGCTGTTCTTCCCGTCCGACGTGTCTCTGAACAGCGTCTGCAGCTGCTTCTCTGGTTCGGACTGCACTTGCTTCCCAAACTCTGTAAGCAGGTGCAGAACCTCTGTCATGCAATGGAAATTCTTTCTAGGCGTGGCAGATCTTGGGAGATCGTCGCAGAAAGTCTCGATGCAGGTGCGCAGCTCGTTCTCAATACTTTTGTAGCTGCTCATGAAATATTCTTTGAACGACTGTATCTTTATGCTCTTCTTATCAGCTTCCTTCTTCGCAACGTCCTGCTTCACCTCCAACTCTTTGTTCTTCGCTTTCTTCTTCTTCGCAAGCTCCTCTTTTTCCCTCTTCGCACGTTCCTCGTTCAGCCTTTCAGTCTGCGCAACGTAGGAAGCATACTGAACCAAAGGTTTCTCAAGAATCCGTACCATGGAGCTCAGGCAGCTGGTCCACCCTGAACTTGGCATCAAGCACTTATGGAGACGGCGAACGCGCTTCTCCAGGAAGATCTTGGTGAGGTCCTGATCCACGTTCATCCGATCCTCGTTTCCGAACAGCACAACATCACTCAGAAAGCAGCCATTTCCATCGTCGACCGAGGATTCCTTGATGAGGCCGAGGATCCGTGACGCAACCTCCACCACCGCAGTGTTGGTCGGAGCGCAGGTCAGCGTTCTGTGGTTCTTGACCATCATGGACCACAAGAGCATGCTGATTGTCTTCGTCTTCCCCGTGCCGGGAGGTCCCCATATCAGGCGCACCGGGTAGGTACCCTTCTGCTCCATTGCTGAAACACAGTCAAGTACTGCCATCTGCTGCGACCTGTTTAGCCTAAAATTTTCAAGGCCAATTGATCTGTCCGGCAAATGTAGAGGTAGTTCTGAACTGTCTTCCTGGCCAACCAAACAACAGAAAAGAAAACACACATTAGATATCTCAAAAGATGTAGTTCCTACAAGATAAAAAAATAAAGCAAGCCTTAGGTATATATTGGAGTACAAACCTTTGGAGCATAATTGACAATCTTCTCAATGATGCTGGTGTTCCTAAGGCTAGCAACATGCACGTCCAGTGCATTCCATATACGATTGTACGTGGTCATGTTGATCAGGAACACTGCAACGAGTGGCGGCACGAGACCTCTCCCGCCTGACAGCCTTACAATCGCATTGCCGTTGGCGTCCTCCGCTTTCAGCACCGAGGCAATCACGTAGGGCACCTTGCTGCGCCCTAAGTCCGAGATGTGCCTCGGTTTCCGATCCAAGAACACAAGTATATCTGCATCCTTGAGGGCATAGACCTCCCCAGGGTTTGTGTTCACAGGGTCTGCCTTCTTAACAGAAATGCTGAAGATGGACTGCTTTGAGCAAAGCTCGTCGATCCGTTTCACTTCGGTCGCTGGTGCGTGCTTGATTCCCTCCAGCGCAGAGTAGAGATCAGCGCGAGTTTCTTCGATCAGTGGCATGGTAAATGATCCCATGTATTCCTCTAGTGAAGTGAAAGTTGTTGGTACCTTCTTAACCTGAAGTACGGCGCCGTTATTTGGTGTGTTTACATGCAACAGAATAAGACTAGAGCACAGAACACAGAATGCAGGACCGGGCTAACTGTGTACAACAAAACAGTAGAACTCCTTACAGTTATCAAGAGAGAACAATTGAAGAACAAACGATAGGAGATACATAAGAAATTCCATGAATGTGTATCTGAACTTCACAGTTTGATGAACATACTATGCTCAGATTTATAGCTCTTTTATCAAACCCTATTGGACAGTTATGTTTCCTTTCCAACGTATACTGCTCCTATCAGATACTATGCGGGTTAAATATTTGGTAGGAGTAGTATGTTGGCACGACGCATTTCAGATACTCATTGTCTAACAAAAACCAAAGCATCCTACAAAATCCTATAAAAAAGCTACTGAAAATTCATGATACTATAACAAATTTGTCTGCACAAAATATACACTCTTATTTTTGTATGATCGAACACGCGTTGATTATTCAGAAGTAGAAGAGGTATCTGCTAACTTGCCTATGTAACACCTAGGCAATCATCTGGAAAAACAAACGAAGATAAACAGATTGAACACGCTAGCCGAGAAGAATTACCTTTTTCTTGAGAAGATTCCTGTTGCGCACCTCCTCAAATGACCACGAGAACATCTGCTTCTCCATCTCGGTCTGCGTCCACATACTGTACCTGCTATCATTTGCCGCCCGTGCCGTCGTTCCGTTTCCCTGCCGCACGAGCACGAGGTCGTCGTCGTCGTCACTGTCGTAGCTGTAGAAGCTCATCTTGCCACTCCCGCGCCGCCGGGCTCCGGCGAGAAGTGTTTGATCGGTCGCGGGCTTTGCAAATGCGCGGGGCTAGGTTTCAGATTGCAGCAAGGTGTGTCGATGATGGATATAAAAGGGCACGCACGGGAGCAGGTTAGTGGGGATACCGTCTGCCTGCCAATTAATTTCTGGGTTTGGGATGCGAAGAGCCAAGCGCTTAAGGTTGATTTACGTGTTTGCACCTTTCAGCTTCCCAGCAGCCGCATCGAATAGGGACGAGTAGAGGCGGAGATTTTGAAATTTTACGAGGTATATAAGATGGAGAATCAAATCCTAACCGTCAACTGATTGAGTGTGAATCCTCTATTCTTAAATAGTTGTAACCCACTACCTATTATTCCCCTTCATGCAACTATGCCATATCATCAAGTCATGCATGTAGTGCTCTCTATACTATGCCACATCATCAAGTCATGCATGTAGTGATAAGTTACAATTTGTGCACTAATCTATTCATGCAACCATGCCACCTCAGCAACCATGCATGTTAATTTGTTAAAATAATTTTTGTGTGGGCATAGACAGTCATGTACACATATTTATAGCATGACCTATATATATTTGTACGTATACACATTATTGTTAAAAATAGCATCCCGTTTGATTTCAATCCAACAGATTTATCCTTTTATATAACATTTTGTCACATGCTTCATATAATTTATTTATTTTTAAATATATCCCAAGAGCATTTTAAATTTACTTTTGCAAGAGTTTTAGTTTTCCAACATATACTTATGCATATGTTTTACCAATGTTCCCGCAGCAACGCGCGGGGCTTCATCTAGTTCGAATAGTAATGAGGAGTATATGGCAAGTTGGAAAGGAAATATTTTTGAGAGATTTCATATTCTTTTTTCTTTGCGGGGAAATTTGGAAGCTCAATTTTTTTATTTATTTTTGAGAGATTTCATATTCTTTTTTCTTTGCGGGGAAATTTGGAAGCTCATTTTTTTTATTTATTTTTGCGGGAGCTCATTATTCAACACTGATAGCCCCAGCAAAATCAGCTAAGAGGCTGATTACAAGAAAACTAGGATTAGAGTCAAGCCAACATTCTGTAACATCTAGGCATGCTTGTTCTGCAGAAAGATGAGCATAAACATTAGAGCATCTCCACTCGCGTCCCCAACAGGTCCCCCCAAGGCCCTTTTTTATCACCGACTGAGGAAAATCGGTCCAGTCGCGCCCCTGGAGCCCAATTTTCGTCGGTTAGGGCCGAAATTGGCACCGGCGTACCCAAGCCGAACCCGGCGCGCTGGGGTGCGCCTGGGGGCGCCGGGGGAAACCTTTTTTGGCGCGAAAACAGGCGGGCCCGCCGAGTCAGCTACCGAGAGGCGCTTCGTCGTCCTCATCGCCTCGGTTTCCCGCGGGGAATCAATGCGAAGGCTGCCCACCGGTCAGCCTTCCATTGATGCCTCACGGGCGGCGCAGTCAGAGCGGGCGACGCGCGTCCACACCTCTCCCTCCACGTAGTCGCACGGTGCCACCCGCTCGCCGCTATAAAAGCCGCCCCTCCTCGTCGGTGGCTGGACACTCCTCGCCACACCCTCTCTCCCACTCTCGCCGCCGACGCCCTCTGTCCCTCTCTCTCTTCTCTGGCGACCTTCTCTCCCAATGGTTGAGCGCTTCCCAGGCAATGGCGCAGCGGCCAACGGCTTCGGCCGCCGCCACCTGCACGAGGATGAGGCTCGCCTCCTCTACGAGGCGGAGTACCCGGCGCCGCCCGATATGCGGGTGTCGGGCTCGTGGAGGCTCAGCGCCGGCGGGGTCCCGGTGCCTCCGGTGCCCAACGGTGCCGAGCGGCGCGCCGAGATCGCCAGGATCCGGTCGTCTCTGTCGGAGACGGCAAGCCAGCAGCCGAGGTACGCCCCGAACAGCCACAACTTGTGGACGGCGTACTTCGAGCGCCGTCACGAGGAGCAGCTCGCCTCCACGAACGGTGCTCCGCCCAGCCGCGGTCGCCACAACTCCGAGGGGCGGCGGCGATGGTGGGGCGTCCCCAGCCGCACCCTCGAAGCCGTTCTCGAGTACGTCGAGGGCGGCAACACACCGCATCTCGACTACCCCGCGTCGTCCATCTCGCACCGGAGCGGCTCGTCCTGGCAGCCGAGGCGCATGACCGGGACGTCGTCGTCATCGTCCGGCTCCCACTCCTCCGGCGCACGGACCCCGCTCGTCGCCGTGAAGGCCGAGCCCGGCGAGACGCCGCTCCGGCGCAGTGGGCGCAGTGATGGTGGCAGCATCACAGTCAACGAGGGCCGCAGCGCCCAGCCTTCCCCCCTCCCCGCGGCCACCTCCGCCTTGTCAGGCCAAAGACCGAGCCTGACGCGGCGGCGACGCCAGTCGCCATCAAGCAGGAACACCTCGCCATGGCCGCCGCCGACGAGACCGCCCTCAAATGGGCGCGCGACGACTACGTCCGCGAGGAGATGGAGCGTCAGCGGCGCTGATACGTCTCCAACGTATCTATAATTTTTGATTGTTCCATGCTATTATATTATCTGTTTTGGATGTTTTATATGCATTAATATGCTATTTTATATTATTTTTTGGACTAACCTATTAATCTAGAGCCTAGTGCCAGTTTTTGTTTTTTCCTTGTTTTTGAGTATTGCAGATAAGGAATATTAAACGGAGTCCAAACGGAATAAAATCTTTGGAATGATTTTTCTTGGACCAGAAGAAACCCAGCAGACTTGGAGATGAAGGCAGGAGACCTGCCGTGGAGTCACAAGCCACCAGGACGTGCCCTAGGGGGGGGCGCCCCTGGCTTGTGGCCCCCCGGCAGCCCTCCTAACCCTATTCTTCGGCCTATAAATTCCCAAATATTCCCTGGATACCAAAAAGAGCCACGAAAATACTTTTCCGCCGCCGGAAGCCTCTGTTCCCGTGAGATCCCATCTTGGAGCCTTTTCCGGTAATCTGCCGGAGGGGGATTCGATCACGGAGTGCATCTACATCAACTCCATTGCCCCTCCGATGATGCGTGAGTAGTTCACCACAGACCTTCGGGTCCATAGCTAGTAGCTAGATGGCTTCTTCTCTCTCTTTGCTCTTCAATACCATGTTCTTCATGATCTTCATGGAGATCTATCCGATGTAATACTCTTTTGCGGTGTGTTTGTCGAGATCCGATGAATTGTGGGTTTATGTTCAGATTATCTATGAATATTATTTGAATCTTCTCTGAATTCTTATATGCATGATTTCATATCTTTGCAAGTCTCTTCGAGTTATTGGTTTGGTTTGGCCAACTAGATTGGTAATTCTTGCAATGGGAGAAGTGCTTAGTTTTGGGTTCAATCTTGCGGTGTCCTCACCCAGTGACAAAGTAGGGGTAGCGAGGCACGTATTTGTATTGTTGCCATCGAGGATAAAAAGATGGGGTTTTCATCATATTGCTTGAGTTTATCCCTCTACATCATGTCATCTTACCTAATGCGTTACTCTGTTCTTCATGAACTTAATACTCTAGATGCAGGCAGGAGTCGGTCGATGTGTGGAGTAATAGTAGTAGATGCAGAATCGTTTCGATCTACTTGACACGGACGTGATGCCTATATGCATAATCATTGCCTTGGATATCTTCATAATTATTCGCTTTTCTATCAATTGCTCGACAGTAATTTGTTCACCCACCGTATTATTTTCCTTCATGAGAGAAGCCTCTAGTGAAACCTATGGCCCCCGGGTCTATTCTCCATATTATATTTTCAGATCTATAAACCAAAAATACCTCGCTGCATTCTTTTTACTTTTGTTTTACTTTTCGTTTTAGCAATCCAATCTATCTATCTCTATCAGATCTCATCCTTGCAAATAACCGTGAAGGGATTAACAACCCCTTTATAGCGTTGGGTGCAAGTGTTTGATTATTTGTGTAGGTGCATCTATTGGGGACTTGCTTGTATCTCCTACTGGATTGATACCTTGGTTCTCAACAACTGAGGGAAATACTTATCTACTTTGCTGCATCACCCTTTCCTCTTCAAGGGAAAACCAACGCATGCTCAAGAAGTAGCAATAAGGATTTCTGGCGCCGTTGCCGGGGAGATCTACATCAAGCCTACCAAGTACCCATCACAAACTCATCTCTTGCATTTACATTAGTTGCCATTTGCCTCTCGTTTTCCTCTCCCCCACTTCTAAAACGATTTTCAGAAAATACCAAAAAGATTTGCCTTTTTATTCACCCTTCTTCGGTTCGTATTTTCGTTTGCTTTTCTTTTGCTTGTGCGCTAGATCGATTCGTTGTCATCATGTCTGAATCTGGGGAGGTTTTCATTGAAAAGGATAGTAATAATCATGAGAGGAATTTTGATAACTTTGCTAATAACGATCCTCATGAAGAACCTACTATCATTCATACAAAAAAGTTTCGTATAGGTAGCGGTAATATTATTGGAAAAGGTGTTATTCAAGATTTCTTTACTTGTGCCGGTACGCTACCTACCTTAGGAGGTTCTATTCTCTATAAAACTAATAGTCTTGCGGACGCAATAACACTATTAATTATTGAACTTGAGAGACAATTTGTTCATATGCATCCATGCATACAAAGAATTTTTCTAGAGTTTTCTAATATTCAGTATGCTTCCGTTAAGCGGGCCGCCACTATATTCCTAGCTCACGAGTTTAGATTCATCATGAAAGAGGCTAGCGAAATTTTTGCTCATTATAAAATTAATGGTGGATGTCCCCCCATAGAGGAGATCCTTTTTAATCAAGAAGAAATAATGAGATTGCAACCTCCGGATTATGTTGCTTATAATGAAAATTTGAGAAAAAGGGTTCCTATCGAGGTTTTGATTGATAAGATTTCTGAACTCAATGATAATTTTGCTATACAAAACAACGGATTAGAATTCATATTAAGAGATAGGCTTATGACTTTCCACCAAAGGAAAGCTTACAATGATGAATTGATTATACACTATAAGGGGCCGAAGGAGGAACCTATCCCTCCCGTACTTGATCTTAAGGATCCTTATCCTATTAAATTTAGCCCTTTTGATTATTTTTGCTTACCACAAAGGAAACTTGCTGCTGAAAGAAGGGAGTATGAGATGAGCATGGATGATCTCCCTTACTATTATGACAATACCTAGATCTTTTGCGTTATGCCTAGCTAGAGGCGTTAAACAATAGCGCTTGTTGGGAGGCAGCCCAATTTTATTTTTATGATTTTGTTTTTGCTTATGTTTTTGAGTGTTTTACACATTATTATCTATGTAGTAATTGTGTTTTCTTGTTTAATTTAGTGTTTGAGCCAAGTAAGACCTTTGGGGTGCTCTACGGTGTTTGTGATTTGATTTTGCTGAAAAATAGAAACTTTTGCTTTCAGTCCAGGAATTTTGTAAATTCACTGGAACGTGATTTTGATCTGAATTTTTTTACACAAAATTGATATACAAATTTCCCTGATTTTCCTAATGTTTCAGAATTTTTGGAGTTACAAAAGTATTCGAAGTCTATAGATTGCTACAGACTGTTCTGTTTTAGACAGATTCTGTTTTCTTTGTGTTGTTTGCTTATTTTGATGTATCTATGGGTTGTATCGGGGGGTATGAACCATGGAGAAGTTAGAATACAGTAGATATTACACCAATATAAATAAAGAATTAGTTCACAACAGTACCTAAAGTGGTGACTTATTTTTCTTATACTAACGGATCTCATGAGTTTTCTGTTGAGTTTTGTGTTGTGAAGTTTTCAAGTTTTGGGTAAAGATTTGATGGACTATGGAATAAGGAGTGGCAAGAGCCTAAGCTTGGGGATGCCCAAGGCACCCCAAGTCATATTCAAGGATACCAAAAAGCCTAAGCTTGGGGATGCCCCGGAAGGCATCCCCTCTTTCGTCTTCAATCCATCGGTAAATTTACTTGAGGCTATATTTTTATTCACCACATGATATGTGTTTTGCTTGGAGCGTCTTGTATGATATGAGTCTTTGCTTTTTAGTTTGCCACAATCATCCTTGCTGCACACATCTTTTGAGGGGGACACGCATTAATCGTGAATTTATTAGAATACTCTTTGTGCTTCACTTATATCTTTTGAGCTAGGCAATGTTGCTCTAGTGCTTCATTTATATCTTTTTAGAGCACGGTGGTGTCTTATTTTATAGAAATTATTGAACTCTCGTACCTCACTTATATTATTTTGAGAGTCTTTAAACAGCATGGTAATTGGTTTAGGTTATGAATTTAGTCCTAATATAATGGGCATCCAAGAGGGATATAATAAAAACTTTCATATAAAGTGCATTGAATACTATGAGAAGTTTGATTCCTTGCATATAGTTTTGAGATATAAAGATGGTAATATGGGAGTCATGCTAGTGAGTAGTTGTGAATTGGAAGAAATACTTGTGTTAAAGTTTGTGATTCCCGTAGCATGCACGCATGGTGAACCGTTATGTAACGAAGTCGGATCATGATTTGTTTAATGATTGTCAACCTTTTTGTGAGGGTCGGGAGCGCGCGATGGTTAACTCCTACCAACCTCTCCCCTAGGAGCATGCGTCTAATACTTTGCTTCGATAACTAATAGACTTTTGCAATAAGTATGTGAGTTCTTTATGACTAATGTTGAGTCCATGGATTATACGCACTCTCACCCTTCCACCTTTGCTAGCCTCTCTAGTACCGCGCAACTTTCGCCGGTGTATTAAACCCACCTTCCTCAAAACAACCACCATATATTTTCCTCAAAACAGCCACCATACCTACCTATTATGGCATTTCCATAGCCATTCCGAGATATATTGCCATGCAACTTCCACCGTTCCGTTTTTCATGACACGCACCATCATTTTCATATTGCCTTGCATTCGTAAGCATTCATATAGAGTCATATTTTGTTCTAGGTATCGAGTTGTAAGTAAATAAAAGTGTGATGATCTTCATTATTAGAGCATTGTACCATGAGAGAAAAGGATGATGGAAGCTATGAATCCCTCACAAGTTGGGATGAGTCTCCGGACTTTACAAATAATAAAAGAGGCCAATGAAGCCCAAATAAAAAAAAGAGGACAAAGATGCCCACCAAAATAAAAAAAATAAAAAAAATGAGAGAAAGAGAGAAGGGACAATGCTACTATCTTTTTCCACACTTGTGCTTCAAAGTATCACCATGATCTTCATGATAGAGAGTCTCCTATTTTGTCACTTTCATATAGCTAGTGGAATTTTTCATCATATGCACAACCACTTAGTTTCTTTTTGAGCTTTCATACACTTATAGCTCTAGTGCATCTGTTGCATGGCAATCCCTACTCACTCACATTGATATCTATTGATGGGCATCTCCATAGACCGTTGATACGCCTAGTTGATGTGAGATTATCTTCTCCTTTTTCCTCACAACCTCCACCATATTCTATTCCACCTATAGTGCTATATCCATGGCTCACGCTCATGTATTGCGTGAGAGTTGAAAAGGTTTGAGAACATAAAAGGTGTGAAACAATTGCTTGACTTGTCATCGGGGTTGTGCATGATTTAGATACTTTGTGTGGGGAAGATGGAGCATAGCCAGACCATATGATTTTGTAGGGATAACTTTCTAAGGCCATGTTATTTCGAAAGGACACAATTGCCTTGTTGCTATGCTTGAAGTATTACTGTTTTTATGTCAATATTAGACTTTTGTTTTGAATCTTATGGATCTGATTATTCATGCCACAATAAAGAATATTACATGGATAAATATGTTAGGTAGCATTCCACATCAAAAATTATGTTTTATCATTTACCTACTCGAGGACGAGCAGGAATTAAGCTTGGGGATGCTTGATACGTCTCCAACGTATCTATAATTTTTGATTGTTCCATGCTATTATATTATCTGTTTTGGATGTTTTATATGCATTAATATGCTATTTTATATTATTTTTGGGACTAACCTATTAATCTAGAGCCTAGTGCCAGTTTCTGTTTTTTCCTTGTTTTTGAGTATTGCAGATAAGGAATATTAAACGGAGTCCAAATGAATAAAATCTTCTGAATGATTTTTCTTGGACCAGAAGAAACCCAGCAGACTTGGAGATGAAGGCAGGAGACCTGCCGTGGAGTCACAAGCCACCAGGGCGCGCCCTAGGGGGGGGCACGCCCTCCTGGCTTGTGGCCCCCTGGCAGCCCTCCTAACCCTATTCTTCGGCCTATAAATTCCCAAATATTCCCTGGATACCAAAAAGATCCATGAAAATACTTTTCCGCCGCCGGAAGCCTCTATTCCCGTGAGATCCCATCTTGGAGCCTTTTCCGGTAATCTGCCGGAGGGGGATTCGATCACGGAGGGCATCTACATCAACTCCATTGCCCCTCCGATGATGCGTGAGTAGTTCACCACAGACCTTCGGGTCCATAGCTAGTAGCTAGATGGCTTCTTCTCTTTCTTTGCTCTTCAATACCATGTTCTTCATGATCTTCATGGAGATCTATCCGATGTAATACTCTTTTGCGGTGTGTTTGTCGAGATCCGATGAATTGTGGGTTTATGTTCAGATTATCTATGAATATTATTTGAATCTTCTCTGAATTCTTATATGCATGATTTCATATCTTTGCAAGTCTCTTCGAGTTATTGGTTTGGTTTGGCCAACTAGATTGGTAATTCTTGCAATGGGAGAAGTGCTTAGTTTTGGGTTCAATCTTGCGGTGTCCTCACCCAGTGAAAAAGTAGGGGTAGCGAGGCACATATTTGTATTGTTGCCATCGAGGATAAAAAGACGGGGTTTTCATCATATTGCTTGAGTTTATCCCTCTACATCATGTCATCTTACCTAATGCGTTACTCTGTTCTTCATGAACTTAATACTCTAGATGCAGGCAGGAGTCGGTCGATGTGTGGAGTAATAGTAGTAGATGCAGAATCGTTTCGGTCTACTTGACACGGACGTGATGCCTATATGCATAATCATTGCCTTAGATATCTTCATAATTATTCGCTTTTCTATCAATTGCTCGACAGTAATTTGTTCACCCACCGTATTATTTTCCTTCATGAGAGAAGCCTCTAGTGAAACCTATGGCCCCCGGGTCTATTTTCCATATTATATTTTTAGATCTATAAACCAAAAATACCAAAAATACCTCGATGCATTCTTTTTACTTTTGTTTTACTTTTTGTTTTAGCAATCCAATCTATCTATCTCTATCAGATCTCATCCTTACAAATAACCGTGAAGGGATTGACAACCCCTTTATAGCGTTGGGTGCAAGTGTTTGATTATTTGTGTAGGTGCATCTATTGGGGACTTGCTTGTATCTCCTACTGGATTGATACCTTGGTTCTCAACAACTGAGAGAAATACTTATCTACTTTGCTACATCACCCTTTCCTCTTCAAGGGAAAACCAACGCATGCTCAAGAAGTAGCAGGCGCGCCCTCGAGGAGATCGCCGCTCGCCGCCACGGCCGCGAGGAGGGTGGCGTCGTCATCCTCGACAGCGATGACGAGGAGGCGCCCGGGCCATCCAACCCCGAGCTGCATCGCCACGGCGACCCAGGGCATGGTTGCAGCAGGGACGGCGGCAGCATGCAGGACGGCGACTGGCATGGCTTGAGAATGCGTCGGTATTTTCCCAAAGAGAAATGGATGAGGCAGCAAAGCGACGAAAGTATTTCCCTCAGCTATGAAACCAAGGTATCGAACCAGTAGGAGGATCACCACCACCTAATAAGCATCACCTGCACACAAATAATAAATACTTGCAACCCGACGCGAAAGAGAGGTTGTCAATCTCTCTACGGTAAAAAGATAGATTAGGATATGATAGATAGGAGAGATAGATCTCTCAAGAACACAAAATAAAAAGTGCAGCAATATATTTTTGGGTTTTTGGTTTGGTAGATCTCAAAACAAAGAGGCAAAAAGATATATCGAAAAGCAATATGTTGGAAAAGTAGGCCGGGGGTCGTAGGTTTCACTAGTGGCTTCTCTCATGAGTATAGCGCACTGTGGGTGAACAAATTACTGTTGGGCAATTGATTGAAGATCAAATAATCATGACGATATCCAAGGCGATGATCATTATATAGGCATCACGTACAAGATAAGTAGACCGACTCCTGCCTGCATCTAACACTATTACTCCACACATCGACCGCTATCCAGCATGCATCTAGTGTATTAAGTTCATGGGAAAACGTAGTAATGCAATAAGAACGATGACATAATATAGACAAGATCTATTCATGTAGGAATAGACCCCATCTTGTTATCCTTAATGGCAACGATACATGCGTGCCTTGCTGCCCCTTCTGTCACTGGGAAAGGACACCGCAAGATCGAACCCATCACAAAGCACCTCTTCCCATGGCAAGAAAAATCGATCTAGTCGGCCAAACTAAACTAAAGATTCGAAGAAGAAATATGAGGCTATAAGTAATCATGCATATAAGAGATCAAAGAAGACTCAAATAATATTCATGGATAGAAACTGATCATGAACTCAAAATTCATCGGATCCCAACAAACACACCGCAAAAGTTTACATCAAATAGATCTCCAAGAGACCATTGTATTGAGAATCAAAAGAGAGAGAGAGGAAGCCATCTAGCTACTGCCTACGGACCCGTAGGTCTATATTGGACTACTCACGCATCATCGGAGAGGCACCTATGAAGAAGATGAACCCCTCTGTGATGGTGTTAGATTGGATCTTGAGGCTCTGAAACTTGCGGCGGCTGGATGTGTTTTTCGTCGACTCCCCTAGGGTTTTTTGAATATTTGGGTATTTATAGGCATCAGAGGCAGTGGAGGGGGGCCGTGGAGGGCACAAACCATCAGGGCGCGTCGGAGGCCCCCTGGCGCGCCCTGGTGGGTTGTGGCCTCCACAGCCCACCTCTCTGGCACTTCTTTGGCCCACTGGGTGTCTTCTGGTCCAAAAAAAATCTCCAAAAATTTTCGTCGCGATTGGACTCCGTTTGGTACTGATATTCTGCGAAGTAAAAAACAAGCAAAAACAACAACTGGCACTTTGGCACTATGTCAATAGGTTAGTCCCAAAAAATAATATAAAATTGCTATAAAGTGATTGTAAAACATCCAAGAATGATAATATAACACCATGGAACAAGCAAAAATTATAGATACGTTGGAGACATAGCAGCATCCCCAAGCTTAATTCCTACTTGTCCTCGAGTAGGTAAACGATAAAAATAGAATTTTTAATGTGGAATATTGCCTAACTTGTTCATCTCATATTCTTTTCTTTTGTAGCATGGACATTTGGACTTTTATATGATTCAAAGCGATAATCTAGTTTTAACATAATGACTTCAATACTCAAGCATGCCAAAAAGCAACCATGTCTTTCAAACTATCAACACTAAAGAAAGTTATCCCTAGCCCATCATGCTCAATCATTGATCCATTCATGAAACACACTCAAATATTAGCTACACCCAATGCTCAAGTACGATCATAGTGCCCCCTAATTGGTGTTTTATAAGAGAAGATGGAGAATCAAAGTAAAAATAAAAATTGCATAAAGTAAATAAATAGGCCCTTCGCAGAGGGAGGTAGGGATTTGTAGAGGTGCCAGAGCTCAAAGTTTTAAATCGAGAGAAAAATATATTTTGGGTGGCATGCCTTTCCTGTCAACGAAAACGACAAAGTTGCTCACAATACTTTCCATGGTAGATATATCATAGGCGGCTCCTAAACAGAAAATACAGTTTATTCCTTTTTCCACCATTCTTTCACATTCCATGGCGGGCCGTATCCATGGTTGCCTTCCATACCAACACTTTCCATGGAATTTATTATTTGACAACATAAAGTAAATATTTTTTCTTTTTCATTTCGACAATGCGCATCCCTATTACCGCCGCACTCTCGTGCAATGACAAGTGAATAAACACTCATCTTGAGAATAACACATCTAGCATGGAAAAATATTGGACACTCCCTACCGTTTCATGAGCGGTACGAGCACACAAAAGAGAAATTTATTTTGAAAATTAGAGATGGCACATACAAATTTGCTTGGAACGGCATGGAAATACCGCATATAGGTAGGTATGGTGGACTCATAAGGCAAAACTTGGTTTAAGGATTTTGGATGCACAAGTAGTATTTCTACTTAGTACAAATGGAGGTTAGCAAATAGATTGAGAAGCAACCAAACCAAGAAACGAAAATTCACATAAGCGAGCATTGAGCATAACTAACACCGAATAATGCACCATAAGTAGGATGTAATTTCATTGCATAACTATTGACTTTCGTACTTGCATAGGGAATCACAAACCTTAACACCAATTTCCTACTAAAGCATAATTACTCACTAACATGACTTACATATTACTATCATCATGTTTCAAAACTATTACAAGGAATCAAGTTTAATTTGTCCAATGATCTTCATGAATTTTTTTATTATATCCTCCTTGGATATCTATCACTTTGGGACTAGTTTCATATATTGCCATTGCTTTTTGACAAGCTCAAACAAATTTAGGTGAAGCACATGAGCATAGAGTTTTTATCTCTCAAAAAGGTATAAGTGAAGCATGAGAGGATTTCTTCAAAATTTATTAACTCTCAAATTAATCTAAGTGAAGCATGAGAATATTTCTACAAAAATTTCCAAGAACACCGTGCTCAAAAAGATATAAGTGAAGCACTAGAGCAATTCTATAGCTCAAAAAGTTTAAGTGAAGCATAGAGAGCAATTCTAACAAATCATAGCATAATTTTGGCTCTCCCAAATAGGTGTGTCCAGCAAGGATACAAGTGACAAACTAACAAGCAAAGCAAGCAAAGACTCAAATGATACAAGACGCTCCAAGCAAAACTCATGATATGTGACGAATAAAAATATAGTTTCAAGTAAAATACCGATGGTCGTTAGAAGAAAGAGGGGATGCCACTCGGGGGCATCCCCAAGCTTAGTTGCTTGCTTCTCTTTGGATATATCTTGGGGGTGCTGTAGCATCCCAAGCTTAGGCTCTTTTCACTCCTTATTCCTTCATCCATCGTGATCTCACCCAAAACTTGAAAACTTCAATCACACAAAACTCAACAAAATCTTCGTGAGATC
Source organism: Elymus sibiricus (assembly GCA_039707655.1). Taxonomy (NCBI): domain Eukaryota; kingdom Viridiplantae; phylum Streptophyta; class Magnoliopsida; order Poales; family Poaceae; genus Elymus; species Elymus sibiricus. The sequence continues at coordinate 315,565,567 of CM077673.1, forward strand.
CGTTAGTATAATAAAGCAAATCACTACTTTAGGTGCTGTTGCAAACCCTTTCATATTTTGTTATTGCATTATACCTACTGTATTTTAACTTTACCATGGCTCATACCCTTCAATATAACCCATAGATTCATCAAAACAAGCACACGATGCAACGAAAATAGAATCTGTCTTAAACAGAACAGTCTGTAGTAATCTGTACTCTATCCATACTTCTGTAATTCTAAAAATTCTGAAAAGTTAGGACAACGTAAAGAATTTGTATAGCAACACTTTGTTAAAATTTCAGCTCAAGATCACGTTCCAGTAAAAAATGAAAATTCAAACACTGGACGCAAAGTTTCTATTTCAGATTCAGCATCGCTTCTACTCATCTTATGAATCATCCTAAAGGCTCTACTTGGCACAAATACTAAATACACCATAAAACACAATCATAACAAAGGCATAATTGTGTCAACACTGAAAAAGATAAAGGAAAAAGCAAATATAAATTTATTCATTGGGTTGCCTCCCAACAAGCGCTGTCGTTTTACACCCCTAGCTAGGCATAATGATTTCAATGAAGCTCACATAAAAAAGTAGGAATTGAAATATGCAAGAGAGCATCATGAATCTCATGACAAGCACATTTAAGTCTAACCCACTTCCTATGCATAGGGATTTTGTGAGCAAATAATTTATGGGAACAAGAATGAACTAGCATAGGAAGGCAAAACAAGCATAACTTCAAAACTTTGAACACATAGAGAGGAAACTTGATATTATTGTAATTCCTACAAGCATATGTTCCTCCCTCATAATAAATTTCAGTAGCATCATGAAGGAATTCAACAATATAACTATCACATAAATCATTCTTTTCATGATGCACAAGCATAGAATTTTCACTACTCTCCACATAAGCAAATTCCTTTTCATCCATGGTAGTGGGAGCAAACTCAACTAAATAACTATCATGAGACACTTGATTGACATAACCACATTGCAAATTAAAGCCATGATGATAAGTTTCATGGTTATCATTACTCATTACAGCATACGTGTCATCACCGTCATCATAAATAGGAGGCATGCAATCATCATAATAAATTTGCTCATCAAAACTTGGGGGACTAGAATTATCATACTCATCAAACATAGCATCCCCAAGCTTGTGGCTTTGCATATCATTAGCATCATGGATATTTAGAGAATTCATACTAGCAACATTGCAATCATGCTCATTATTCGAGGAACTATCATGAATCACCTTACAAATTTCTTCTTTCAACACTTCATCAAAAATTTCACATTCATGATTTTCAAACAAAAATTCATAGAGATAATCAAGTGCACTCAACTCACTAGCAATTGGTTCATCATAATTTGGCCTTTTGAAAAGATTAGCAAGTGGATGAGGATCCATATCAATAGATTTTTAGCAAGCGAAGATGCAAGCAAATAGAAGGCACATGGCAACACAAGCAAAGATAGCAAACAAGCAAAAAGGCAAACGGAAAAGAGGGCGAATAAAACAACAAATTTGGTGAAGTGGGGGAGAGGAAATCGAGAGGCAAATGGCAAATAATGTAATTGCAAGGAGATGAGATTTGTGATTAGGAGCCTAGTAGATGATGATGGTGTCTCCTCGGCGTCAGAGATTGGCACGCAGAAGATACCGCTTCCTCCTCGGCAACGGCGCCAGAAATTCATTTGACGTGGCTTGAGACTGCGTCGGTATTTCCCCAAGGAGGAAGGAATGATGCAGCACAACGACGTTAATATTTTCCTCTGTTATGAAACCAAGGTATCAAACCAGTAGGAGGATCACCACCACCTAATAAGCAGCACCTGCACACAAATAACAAATACTTGCAACCCGACGCAAAAGAGAGGTTGTCAATCTCTCTACGGTAAAAATATAGATTAGGATATGATAGATAGGAGAGATAGATCTCTCAAGAACACAAAATAAAAAGAGAAAATAAAAAGTGCGATAATATATTTTTGGGGTTTTGGTTTAGTGATATGTCTCCAACGTATCTATAATTTTTGCTTGTTCCATGTTGTTATATTATCGTTCTTGGATGTTTTACAATCACTTTATATCAATTTTATATCATTTTTTGGGACTAACCTATTGACATAGTGCCAAAGTGCCAATTGCTGTTTTTGCTTGTTTTTTTACTTCGCAAAATATCAGTACCAAACGGAGTCCAATCGCGACGAAACTTTTTGGAGATTTTTTCTGGACCAGAAGACACCCAGTGGGCCAAAGAAGTGCCAAAGAGGTGGGCTGTGGAGGCCACAACCCACCAGGGCGTGCCAGGGGGCCCCCGGCGCGCCCTGATGGGTTGTGCCCTCCACGGGGCCCCCCTCCACCGCCTCTGATGCCTATAAATACCCAAATATTCAGAAAACCCTAGGGGAGTCGACAAAAAACACATCCAGCCGCTGTAAGTTCCAAAGCCTCAAGATCCAATCTAACACTATCACGAAGGGGTTCATTTTCTTCATAGGTGCCTCTCCGATGATGCGTGAGTAGTCCACCAAAGACCTACGGGTCCATAGGCAGTAGCTAGATGGCTTCCTATCTCTCTTTTGATTCTCAATACAATGGTCTCTTGGAGATCTATTTTATGTAAACTTTTGGAGTGTGTTTGTTGGGATCCGATGAATTTTGAGTTCATGATCAGTTTCTATCCATGAATATTATTTAAGTCTTCTTTGATCTCTTATATACATGATTACTTATAGACTCGTATTCTTCTTCGAATCTTTGGTTTAGTTAGGCCAGCTAGATCAATTTTTCTTGCCATGGGAAGAGGTGCTTTGTGATGGGTTCGATCTTGCGGTGTCCTTTCCCAGTGACAGAAGGGGCAGCAAGCAGTGGCGGAGACAAGGGGCCGAGCAGGGGCCAGTCCCCCCCCCCCAATGATCGACGAACTCTTTGACAGGTAATAGTTTTTAGCGATTTGGTTTGGTGAATACACGTACTTGGCCCCCCTGACTGAAACTGAGGGTATAAAATCTCAAAAGAAAAGGCCCATAAGAAAGCCCAGTCATGGTCATAGCCTCCCCCGCTCCTACTACTACTCCTTGCGGTTACCTAAAAAATCTTCTGGCTTGATTAACGTGCGATCTGAGGCAATTAGCGCTGCCGGCGGCCGCTAGCTTATGCCTTCCCTGCTCGCGAAGTTCGATCGACCAGCGCCCGGCGAATCCTGCAAACTACTCTAGCAGTTAATTCTCAAGGTTAGCACGGTTAAGTACTCTCGATTAATCCCTCCCAGCTCTCATCTTATTCTTATATGTGTCGAATTGCACAACCGATTTTAGTTATTTTGAGGTAGTGATGTACGATGCTAATTTATTTGTATTTTCTTTCAATTGTTCGATTTATGATGCGTGTGTGAAGGAAAAATCGTTGCCAAACACCATAAAGATTAATTCAATTTTTAAGCATGTTGTTTCAAGTTCCTTTGTTCGGTATGTTGTTTCGAATTCTAAACATACCAGTCCCCAATCCAACGGAAGACGACTTAGCTTCGAAATTACATGAGAACCTACATTGATACGGAAACTTAGCAAATAGGTTATCTTCGAATGAAATTACTAAAAAAATCATATTACTAGCAGTTTTAGGGGACATTTTAAATTAATATAGATGCAGATATGTTTTAACTGTATTGGCGCCACATAATTTTGTATTGTACTCTGTGGTACTTTTTTTTGCACCGCACATTTTTTTGTCAAGTTAGCTTGGCCCCCCTATACCTAAATCCTGGCTCCGCCCCTGGCAGCAAGGCACGCATGTATCGTTGCCATTAAGGATAACAAGATGGGGTTTATTCCTACATGAATAGATCTTGTCTACATCATGTCATCGTTATTATTGCATTACTCCGTTTCTTCATGAACTTAATACACTAGATGCATGCTGGATAGCGGACGATGTGTGGAGTAATAGTGGTAGATGCAGGTAGGAGTCGGTCTACTTATCTTGGACGTGATGCCTATATAATGATCATCGCATTGGATATCGTCATGATTATTTGATCTTCTATCAATTGCCCAACAGTAATTTGTTCACCCACCGTGTGCTATACTCATGAGAGAAGCCACTAGTGAATCCTACGGCCCCCGGGTCTACTTTTCCAACATATTGCTTTCCGATCTATCCTTTTGCCGCTTTGCTTTCAGATCTACTAAACCAAAAACCCAAAAAATATATTACTGCACTTTTTATTTGCCCTTTTTATTTTGTGTTCTTGAGAGATCTATCTCTCGTATCTATCATTACCTAATCTATCTTTTTACCGTAGAGAGATTGGCAACCTCTCTTTCGCGTCGGGTTGCAAGTATTTGTTATTTGTGTGCAGGTGCTGCTTATTGGGTGGTGGTGATCCTCCTACTGGTTCGATACCTTCGTTTCATAATTGAAGGAAATACTTACCATCGCTGTGCTGCATCATCCCTTCCTCTTTGGGGAAATACCGACGCAGTCTCAAGCCACGTCATTTAGTAGATCAGAAAACAAAGAGGCAAAAAGATAGATCGGAAAGCAATATGTTGGAAAAGTAGACCCGGGGGCCGTAGGTTTCACTAGTGGCTTCTCTCATGAGTATAGCACATGGTGGGTGAACAAATTACTGTTGGGCAATTGATAGAAGATCAAACAATCATGATGATATCCAAGGCGATGATCATTATATAGGCATCACGTCCAAGATAAGTAGACCGACTCCTGCCTGCATCTACCACTATTACTCCACACATCGACCGCTATCCAGCATGCATGTAGTGTATTAAGTTCATGGAAAAACGGAGTAATGCAATAAGAACGATGACATGATGTAGACAAGATCTATTCATGTAGGAATATACCCCATCTTGTTATCCTTAATGGCAACGATACATGCGTGCGTTGCTGCCCCTTCTGTCACTGGGAAAGTACACCGCAAGATCGAACCCATCACAAAGCACCTCTTCCCATGGCAAGAAAAATTGATCTAGTCGGCCTAACTAAACCAAAGATTCGAAGAATAAATACGAGGCTATAAGTAATCATGCATATAAGAGATCAAAGAAGACTCAAATAATATTCATGGATAGAAACTGATCATGAACTCAAAATTCATCGGATCCCAACAAACACACCGCAAAAGTTTACATCAAATAGATCTCCAAGAGACCATTGTATTGAGAATCAAAAGATAGAGAGAGGAAGCCATCTAGCTACTGCCTACGGACCTGTAGGTCTATGGTGGACTACTCACGCATCATCGGAGAGGCACCTATGAAGAAGATGAACCCCTCTGTGATGGTGTTAGATTGGATCTTGAGGCTCTAGAACTTACGGCGGTTGGATGTGTTTTTCGTCGACTCCCCTAGGGTTTTCTGAATATTTGGGTATTTATAGGCATCAGAGGTGGTGGAGGGGAGCCCGTGGAGGGCACAACCCATCAGGGCGCGCCGGGGGCCCCCTGGCGCGCCCTGGTGGGTTGTGGCCTCCACAGCCCACCTCTCTGGCACTTCTTTGGCCCACTGGGTGTTTTCTGGTCCAAAAAATTCTCCAAAAAGTTTCGTCGCGATTGGACTCCGTTTGGTACTGATATTCTGCGAAGTAAAAAAACAAGCAAAAACAGCAACTGGCACTTTGGCACTATGTCAATAGGTTAGTCCCAAAAAATAATATAAAATTGCTATAAAGTGATTTTAAAACATCCAAGAATGATAATATAACAGCATGGAACAAGGAAAAATTATAGATACGTTGGAGACGTATCAGCGACGACGACGGCGACGGCGACGACGACGACGGCGACTACACCACCTTCTACAGGCTCCTCGGCATGTAGAAGACGGCGGCGCGGCGGCGGCGGCGTATCTGCGACGTAGTTTTAGTTTTTTTTAATTATGTTTTATGTTTTTATCAGTATTTGTACAAACATCGTATGAATCGCCCGAACTTTGGCCGAATTTGGCCGAAATTTGCCATAATTTTGTGTTCAAAAAGCGACGTGGGGGGTGGCGTGGGGGCGCAACTGGGAACTAGACCCACCCCACGCCGATTTTTTTGCCGGTTGACCCCTAGGTGGTGCTATTTCTGCCCCTGGGGGCACCGAACTGCTGGAGATGCTCTTAGCTGCCCTAACAACATGTTGAACTACAAAATACTTAAAAGAAAGGATATGCTCCCTAATCTCGGACAAGATAGGCTCCCTAATATGTTCTAGTTGTCCCCTTTAACCGTCCACATGTGCTCAATCAAATCTTCCCTGAGTTGTTCATGCATTGCTCGATGCCGAATTTGTTGATGCATTTGAACAAGCTCATCAAATGTGGTCGGATTCTAATCGGGAAGTTCGATAGGATTACCCATGTTCTCAAATTTAAGAGTTGCGACAGCATCTTCACCCTCATATTCCAAGATCATATTCTTCATGATCACGCAACATGTCAGGATCTCCCACAAGGTCTTTGAATCTATTGTTTAGTAGATCCACGAACATATGCAAAATGGACTCAAATGCCATCTCCACACCCTTTCTAGCCATGTCGGTGTACGACAACTATGGGGCCACGACAGGCCCCTTTCGGTTCCGTGTGGGGAGCGCAACACACAAAGGCCAGCAACAACCACAACAACACACAATGGTTTTACCCAGGTTCAGTCGCAAGGATGCGTAAAACCCTACTCCTGTTTGGGATTGAATTATTTGGCTAAGTCCTATTACAGAGAGCGCAATCCTTGCCGGCAAGGTGCTCGAGGGTGCTGCTAGCTAGTGTAAATGGACTAAGTTGTGAATCCTTCTAATGGATACCATGGGCCTCCTTTTATAGTATAAGGGCTCACCAACAGTGGCACAAAAGTGATTACATGCTGATGATAGCCACGGTGCTATCATACCTAACTCTGACGGCATAGGACAAGGGCATTAAATGGGCCGTTAGGTGTCATGCTCTACTTTTATACCAGGAAGGGATCTTGCTCCACCTGTGTCGTTGGCCCAGTTAACTTTTATTACCATGCCACGCGCGTGGACGGGTGTCAATAAAGTCTTCATGCATGTGGTGATTCACTAGATAGTCCAACAACTTCTACCTAACCACCTGCACGGCTGCCACCTGTCGGCATATCTCTGCGTGCTCACCACCAGTCAGTAGATTGCTGACATGTAGGTGTGTGGCAGCCCTCACATACTGCAGCGAGTGGGGAGGCCGAGTGCTTGTGGGTTGCCAGGCTTTGAGCCGTCCGGCAGTGTGGGGGTCTATCCCCGGGAGGGCCTGTTCCCCGGGAACCCTGGTCTTGATCATGCCTTGAACATGGTGATGTCTCTTTAGTACTTCTTTATGACCAGCCTGGAGATCTTCACGGTATTGAACCACCGTGTCTTGAGTGCCTTCGGGTGGATCCATCTTCCGCCATGTCCTTTCCGGCACGTGGTCACGGGGTATTGTGGGGACCCCGACTCATAAAGTCGAAGCTCCGATTGTGCGTGCACAGTGATTCCAAGATCAATGCTCACTGAACACAACAAACTGAATATCAAGAGTTTACATCCATTACATAATGTCTTACACAAATAGGACCATTATGATCAAGTCTTACATACATAGATCCATGAAGGCTAAACATCAAATAAAACACTTGGCGACAGAAATCTTCAACGATAACTTGGACCCATGCCATAGTTCGCATTTTCGTCATCAAAGAACTCTTCCTCAAACTCTTGTTCTTCCATGCCTGGCCAAGTAAATAGCCAGGGACAGCCAATGAGTACTTTGAATGTACTCACAATTAAGAAACCCATGATTGATAGCAGAATAAACATGCATGGTTTAACTCTAAGTTGACATTTGCGGAAAGCTGGATTTTGAGAGCAATGACATGTCCTATCATTTTGGAAATCATGCATCATGAGGTTACATATCTCAATATAAATGGAGTTAGCTCAACTCTAGTTTCATCATCTTGACATCTCAATTGTTATCGACCAAAGATTCTTCTCTCATTCCCAAAGTTTGTAAAACATTGGACATAGTTTAAGCAGCACCACCCAACCGTCCTTGACCGTGGACATGACTATTCGACTAGTTTGACACTCTGCAAAGGTTGTACACTTTACCCACAAGACCGAGGGAACTTTTGTGTCAATCCGCGACTCACGGTACATTAAGTACCCGAGGTAAGCACCCGAACAATACTTTTCCCCAGATAATACTAACATAGAGTCCACTCATTTGTACACATCCCTCGTGTAATGATGATGATCATCCTTTCCTCGCTGAGAGAATGCTCTAATAATGATGATCATCACACTTTTATTTACTTACAACCCGATATTACAACTCGATAAAAACTATACAAGATGACTCTATATGAATGCCTCTAGCAGTGTACTAGGATGTGCAATGATCTAGCGTAGCAAAGATATCATTAAACGGACAAGCCATGGAAATATCAGGCTAGCTATGTTAAGATCATGCAAAGCAATATGACAACGAATGCACAAGTCATGTATATGATGATGATGGAAGTTGAATGGAATATATCTCGGAATGGCTATATAAAACATGCCATAATATGTAGGTATGGTGGCTGTTTTGAGGAAGATATAAGAAGGCTTATGTGTGATAGAGCATATCATATCACGGGGTTTGGATGCACCGGCGAAGTTTGCGCCAAATTTCGAGGTGAGAAAAGGGCAATGCACCGTACTGAAGAGGCTAGCAAATTGCAGAAAGGTGGGAGTGCATATAATCTATGGACTCACATTAGTCATAAAGAACTCATATACTTATTGTGAAAGTTTTTTTAGCTCTCTCAAAGCAAAGTACTACCAGTGCACCCCTAGGGAGGATGTTGGGAGGAGTTAACCCCTAGTTTTATTAGCTCTCGAACCAACGCGCTCCAAAAAGCCCAATTGGCCGATACTGACCGTGCCCACATGCTCTGGCCTGCCCCTCATGCCTGGGGTGCTCCTGGGTCACTTCTGAGTGGTCAATGGCTAAAGGGGACGCTAGGTGAAGGGATGGTGAGGGAAAGAGATGCTGCCATGTTAATTCAGAGGGTGAAAGTGAGGGTTTTACCCCCCCCCCCAATCATGGAGCTTGTCGTCGTTTTCTCACGGCAGATGCCATGGGTAGGCTTATCGAGAGTGGTTGGGGCCGAAGGACGCCGACGGGCTCCGGGAACAGGGTTAGGCACAAGCGGTGGCGGACACACGATGTACCCAGGTTCGGGGCCCTCCGTGGGAGGTAACACCCCTAGTCCTGCTTGGTCTAGTTTAGACAGTGGTGAGGTTACAATGATGCTCATGGAGCTGTATGGCTAGAGGAGGAAGAAGGAGCTCGACTGCCTTCGTTTCCTCTCTACGTGAGTGTGGTGTGTGAGTGGAGAACTGATCGCCCCTTGCATGGGGGGCCCCGGGGGTTTTTATAGGCCAACCCCCCGGATTACAATACGAATAAAAGGCTTCGGGAGGGCCCCAGCCGGCAGCCTCTCTGGCCGGCTGGGGGGGGCCCCGGCTGAGGGGTCTTGTCGCTGATAGGGCCCGCCGGCTGCAGGGTCCCGTCGGGAGCCGGCGGGGCCCGCGTGGCGGGTCCCAATGCCGGTCACGTCGCGGCACGGATCGTCCTTCGAGGCGTCGTCTTGTGGCAACTGGCCGAGGTCAGCGGTACGGCCGGCTGCACTGTAGCCACGCCGGGGCAGGTAATGGAGTGGTTGAAGGCGTGCCGGCACTGTTGGGAGCCCGGTCGCCGTCGGCCAGAGTCAGAGGCACTGTCACCTCCACTGTGGCCACAAGGGCGCTGACCCCCGATGGGATGGGGGCCATTGTTGCCATGCGTACCCTGACCGCGGCATCCAATGCGTGGCCGGCTAGGGGGCCAAGCGTCTTCGCCCCTAGCCGGCCGGCTCGTCGCAGCCGACAAGGCATAGCCGGCGGGGCGTAACCGGCAGGGCGTAACCGGCAGGTCATAGCCAGACTGTATGGGGAAGCGGCTCGCCCTTCAGTCGCATCAGAAAGTTGGAGTAGCGGGTCGTTTGAGGCTACCCCGGGGTTATCCCCCCGACAGTAGTCCCCGAAGCAGGGGAGGCCCGCCGACGAACCGTGGCGGTCCTCGCCGGCTTGAATATCGCCATTGCGCCGCAGCGCGCCTCAGAGGCCAGACGACGCGGGCAAGAGGCGGCCGGCTCCGCAGCCGGCCGACGCTTCGTGCGCCGCCTCGGGCGCCCCAACGGGCGAAGAAACCGCGCCACGTGGGAGATGCAATGGGCTGTGGCATGACAGGCCGCGCGGTGGACAAGACCGGGCCGTGGGGTGGGGCCCTCCATAGCCGCGGCCTCGGCCTGTGCGCATGGATCTTTTACGGGTCGGGCCATCGGTTGGCGTTCCCGAGCGCAATAACTTTCATCCCGCATGCGGCGGGAATCGCGGGGGTCATGCGCAATGAATCCGCCCCCCACGATCGACCGCGCGGGGTTTAAATGGAGGGGGAAGAGGAACAGAACGGCACATTCGCTCCTCCCGCCCCAGTCGTATCGGCCTCGTCGCCCTCGTCCTGCTCCGAGAGAGAGAGAAAGAGGGTAAAGCCCATGCGCCCGTCGTGCCGCCGCCCGCCGCCGCCGAAGGCCCGGACTGCGGCCGAGCATCCGCGCCCGCCGCCGCGACCGCAAGCCTCTCTAGAAATCATGGCGAGCAAGGGCGCTTGGGACGGCAGCAACATCGATAAGCAATTCATCGAGCACCTCTGCCACCGCCGCAAGCTTCCGTCGGAGGCGCACTTGGAGGCGCGCATCGCCGGGCCGGAGAACTCCCCGGCCCCGCGGGAGGGTGAGGTGGTCGTCTTCGCCAAGCATTTCCTCCGCGGGCTCGGGCTGCAGCCGCACTACCTCGCCGCCAATGCCGTCTTGCAGTTGGCGGCGTTCGTTACCCTCTGCGAGGCGTTCTTGGGGGTGGAGCCGAGGCTCGACCTCTGGTTCCGGCTGTTCTTCCTCAAGCGGCAGACGGTGAAGGACCCGGCGACGCAGGAGAAGGTCATGACCGCCTGCGGGGGCGCCCTGATCCACGTCCGCAAGGGAGCCGGCTTCCTGAAACTCCCGCCGCAGGAGTCGGTGAAGAATTGGCAGCGGGGATTCTTCCACGTGAAGAACGTGAAGCCGAAGGAGGACTACATCAACCTCCCCGACTTCATCAACCAGCCGCCGGTGGCGATGCTAAACTGGCGTACGGCTCCACCCCAGGCGCCCGAGACGGCGGACCGGCTCTGCGAGCGCCTGCTGGTGATGACCGGGACGGAGGGGCTGAAGGCCTCCGACCTGTTGGCCGCTACAGAGCCGTCCGCACCTCATCTGCCAGATGGGAGGGCGGCACAACCCCTGCCGGCTCTCCACCAAGGAGCTGAAGCCGATTCAGGTGGCGAGGAGAGTGAACGCCATCTCGACGGCGAAGCTGAACGAAGAGGGGTGGCAATGGGGGAAAACCCCGTACAGCCGAACCCATCCGGCGCCGCCGTAAGTGACTGGCCGTCTCACCCTCCCCTCCTTTTCAGAGACGGCACCTCCCCTTGGCTTGACGGTGAGGTGCTTTGCCCGCCCGCAGGTTTTCCCGCAGTTGCAGAACTACGGGGAGCCAGCTGCCAATTTGGGGGACTCGGACCCCGAGGAGGTCGAGGACGCCGATGACGTGGAGCCGGCGGACTCGGAGCAAGCCGGCGCGTCCGAAGCCGGCGAGGCAGAGACGGAGACGGAGGCGACCGAGTCGGCGGGTGAGTTCCCTCCCCCGTCGCATCTGCGGGATTGGACCGATGATGACGCTGGGTCGGAGGAGTCGTGTGATGCAGAGGCTCCGGAGGACCCCGAGGCCTCGGAGGGCGATGTCACGACGCCGAGGAGGCGCCCATGCCGAGCCGGCCACGAGCCCAGCCGGGGCGGTGCGGCCGCGAGCGACAAGGGGAAGCAGCCGGCTGTCACCAAGCCGGCGTCAAAACGGGCAGCCGCCGCGCAGCAGGGCGGCGGCCGCGGAGGCGGTGGGAAGAAGCAGCGGGTCGCCCAGACGGGACCCGCGAGGAGGGCGGTCCCCGTCGTCGTCGGGTAAGCCCGTCCCCCTTCGCCATGCCTCGTTAGTCCTTTCCATGTCCTCCCTTTTCCTTATTTCGCCTGATCAGGGGGGCGCGCGCCCTGGGGAGGACCCCGGGCGGCGAGGCCACGAGGACGGCGCCGCCGGACACCGCCGAGGAGAGGGAGCGCCAGGCATGGCGAGATCTCGAGGCGGCCGAGCAAGAGCGGCGCGCTGAGGAGCGCTGCCCCTGGGAGAAGGCGGCGGAGAAACTGCAGCAGTCGGAAGGAGCCGGCCAATCATGGGAGCCGTTCCCCCACGGCTTGGAGAGGAGGTCGAAGGACCACCACGATCCCGAGCGGCAGGCGGAAGCGGACGCGAAGGCCGCGGAAGACGCGCGCGCGGCAGCAGGTCCCATGGTGGAGATGGATCGCGACGCGGCCCCGCCAGGGGCGGACGATGTGCCATCGGGGGCAGAGGAGCCCCCGGAAGTTGAAGTCCCGGATCCGGAGGTGCCGGCTCCGGATGTGCCGACACCGGAGGCGACGGCTCCGGAAGCGCTAGCACCGGAGGCGAGCCGGCCATCAGCGGCCGAAGGCGGAGCGCCGGGGGGGACGGTCGTGATGATCGGAGAGGCGGCCGACGCGAGCTCGTCGTCGGGGGCCCCCGACACGATGGTGCTGGGAGGGGCAGGTCCCATGGTGATCTCCGGCAAAGGGGGGCCCGCAGACGGGGGCCGGCCGCAGCAAAACTGGGCCGCAGCCGGCCGCCCGGCCATCGGTGACGCGCCAAGTGTCCTAGGGGCGGCGGTGGCCGCCGTTGTCGAGGCATTTGCTGCCTGCCGCGCCCAGACGACGCAGGATGCCCGAGCAGCCAATGACCGGCTGGTGCAGCTGGAGCAGTCGGTTGCGGTAAGCTCTCAGCTTTTCTTCTTTTCTTGCCTTGGTGTTTTTCTTCTCCAGTGGGGGCGCGCGAGCGCACCCACTGGGTGTAGCCCCCGAGGCTCGAGCCGGCTGGGGCGCAGGCGGGTCGAGCCTAATGCCGCTCTGTTTCTTTGTTGTTCGCAGGCAGCGCATGACCGCCGGGTGGCCGCGTATAACACCCTGTTGGGCTTGTACCGGGAAGCTGAGGGCCGACTGGCCACTCTGTCCGCGGACCTGTGATACGTCCATTTTGCATCATGCTTTTATACCTATATTTATTGCATTATGGGCTGTTAATACACATTATCATGCAATACTTATGCCTTTTCTCTCTTATTTTACAAGGTTTACATGAAGAGGGAGAATGCCGGCAGCTGGAATTCTGGACTGGAAGAGGAGCAAATCTGAGATACCTATTCTGCACAACTCCAAAAGTCCTGAAAATCTACGGAGAATTATTTTGGAATATATAAAAAATACTGGGCGGAAGAAATACCAGAGGGGGCCCACCAAGCAGTCACAAGCCAGGGGGCGCGCCCTACCCCCCAGGGCGCGCCCCTGTGGCTTGTGGCCCACCTGGCAGGCCTCCAGTGCCCATCTTCTGCTATATGGAGGGTTTTGACCTGGAAAAAATCATAACAGAGCTTTCGGGGCGAAGCGCCGCCGTCTCGAGGCGGAACTTGGGCAGAACCAATCTAGGGCTCCGGAGGAGCTCTTCTGCCGGGGAAACTTCCCTCCCGGAGGGGGAAATCGAAGCCATCGTCATCACCAACGATCCTCTCATCGAGAGGGGGTCAATCTCCATCAACATCTTCATCGGCACCATCTCCTCTCCAAACCCTAGTTCATCTCTTGTATCCGATCTTTGTCTCAAAACCTCAGATTGGTACCTGTGGGTTGCTAGTAGTGTTGATTACTCCTTGTAGTTGATGCTAGTTGGTTTACTTGGTGGAAGATTATATGTTCAGATCCTTAATGATAATTAATACTCCTTTGATCATGAACATGAATATGCTTTGTGAGTAGTTACGTTTGTTCCTGAGGACATGGGATAAGTCTTGTTATAAGTAATCATGTGAATTTGGTATTCGTTCGATATTTTGATGAGATGTATGTTGTCTCTCCTCTAGTGGTGTTATGTGAACGTCGACTACATGACACTTCACCATTTTTTGGGCCTAGAGGAAGGCATTGGGAAGTAATAAGTAGATGATGGGCTGCTAGAGTGACAGAAACTTAAACCCTAGTTTATGCGTTGCATCGTAAGGGGCTGATTTGGATCCACATGTTTCATGCTATGGTTAGATTTATCTTAATTCTTCTTTCGTAGTTGCAGATGCTTGCTAGAGGGGTTAATCATAAGTGGGAGGCTTGTCCAAGTAAGGGCAGCACCCAAGCACCGGTCCACCCACATATCAAATTATCAAAGTAACGAACGCGAATCATATGAGCATGATGAAAACTAGCTTGACAGAAATTCCCATGTGTCCTCGGGAGCGCTTTGCTTTATATAAGAGTTTGTTTAGGCTTGTCCTTTGCTATAAAAAGGATTGGGCCACCTTGCTGCACCTTTGTTACACTTGTTACTTGCTACCCGCTACGAATTATCTTATCACAAAACTATCTGTTACCGATAATTTCAGTGCTTGCAGAGAATACCTTACTGAAAACCGCTTATCATTTCCTTTTGCTCCTAGTTGGGTTCGACACTCTTACTTATCGAAAGGACTACGATAGATCCCCTATACTTGTGGGTCATCAACCTGCAAGGTGAGATCCTTGCAACTTTTGGGTGGGGGTGTAGCCCCCGGGATTCGAGCCGGCTGCCGCGGAGGCGGGCCGAATCCCATTTCTCTTCTTCTAACAGGAACTTCTTTGTCCTGGGCAGCCGCCCACACCGAGACGGTCAAGCTCCGTCGCCAGGTGGTGGAGTTCGGCGACGAGCGGAGTCTTCTGACTGCGAAGTGCGAACGACTCCGCCAGGAGGCGAGCCGGGCGCAGGCGGAGACGGCCGAGCGTGAGATGGCCCACCGCCAAGAGCTGGTGGACCGCGAGGCGGCTCTCCATCAGGAGGCGGAGGAGCGGGAGAAGGTCCTCCGCCAGGAGCTGGAGGCCAAGGACGCCGCGCTGGCCAAGGCGGCCGAGGAGGCGCAGGTGGCCCGGGATGAGCACGAGCGCCAGCTCCAGGAGGGGTCGGCCAGGGAGGCGGCGCTGCAGGAGCAAGGGCACGGGGTGGACCGGATGCTGCGCGGTAAGTTTTCGCCATCTCGTTCTTTCCGCGCGTTGCTTTTGGGTTTTTTGGCTTTCTTCTCTGCTCATCCAGCGTCTTCTTCTCTTCTTAGGGCTTTTCCCTGGTACGCAGGAGGTCGCGGAGGCGGCCGTGGAGGCCCACCGTGAGGGCCGGCGGGCACAGGGGCAGACGGCGTGGTGATCCCAGAGGACCCGTACGCGCTCGCCCTGGACGACTCGGAGGGTAGCGCCGCCGAGACGGACGAGGAAGAATCCGGTTCCAGCACCGACGCCTATGCCGACTCCGAGCTGGCTCCGAACTTGGAGACGGGAGCCGACGCAGACCGCATCGTGGACAAGGACAGGGCCTCTTCGTCGGCCACCGCGGACGGAGCCGGAGGAGAAGACGGTGCTGCCGCCATCTAGGGCTTTATCTTTCTGCATTGTTAGACTTCAATTCCACCCACTGGGGGTGTAGATGTAATGAACTCGTGGCCATGGGCCTTTTAAGTTTTATGAAGCTTTTGGTTGCTGAAATGTTGTTTTATGCGCGCCGGCTCGGCCTTACCCTTTTTTTGCCCTTTTGGTTCCGTTTGCTCAAAGCCTTGTCCCCCTTGGTTTCGGCCCCGCCGGCCGGACAGCCGGGAGCCGGTCTGTAGCTGGGACGGGGCGTCCGCCTCAAGGGAGCCGGTCGTGAGTTTGAAAACCGTGAGAGTTTTTTGGGTAAGGTGAGTGACGGACGCTATAAGAAAGCGTTCCGGCTAGCCCTAGCCGGCAATCCCTTTGCGATCGATTTTTCGTGTGAGCTAAGCTTTGCCGTCTCGAGGGCCCATTAGCCGGACAGCCGGGAGCCGGTCTGTAGCTGGGAGGGGTGGGAGGGCTCTATTTAGTTCACATTACTTGATCGGATTCGGGGGAGGAGGGCAGGACTAGCCGGCGAGCCCCCGGGACCGGGAGCCAGGCCCAGGAGCCAGCGAGCGAGGCGAAGAAAGTCTATTTGAAAGGAACGAAAGGGGCGTGTCCCAAGAGCCGGCTTGGGGCACCCGTTGCATTCATAAGCCCAAAAGGGAAGGATATATACATACACTGGTCCTTAGCAGTAAAACGGGCAGAGGAGCGCCGCGTTCCATGGGCGCTCTGTCTCCTCGCCGGAGGCGTCTCTCTTGCGCTTCTGCGGCTTCTGGGCGTCTATTAGATAGTACACATTGTTGTGCAGCACCTTGCTGACGATGAACGGGCCCTCCCTTGGGGAGGACAGCTTGTGCTGGCCGGCGGTTCGCTGGATCCGCCTGAGCACCAAGTCTCCTTCGCAGAAGGAGAGTGGCCGGATCCGCTTACTGTGGTAGTGCCGGAGCTTCTGCTGGTAGATGGCCGTCCGGCTCAGAGCCAGCTCGCGAGCCTCCTCAAGGAGGTCGACGCCATCTTCTCTTGCTTCCTTTGCGTCCGTCTCCGTGTACAGGGTAACCCGAGGCGAATCGAACTCGATGTCGGTGGGGATGATCGCCTCGGACCCATACACGAGAAAGAAAGGGGTGTAGGCGGTCGACCGGTTGGGCGTGGTCTTGAGGCTCCAGAGGACAGCCGGCAGCTCTTCAATCCAGCAGTCGGCTGACCGGATCAGTGGTGCCACGAGCCGGGGCTTGATGCCGGCCAGGATCAGGCCGTTTGCCCTCTCAACCTGGCCGTTTGACTGTGGGTGGGCGACGGACGCCAAATCGAGCCGGATGCCCTGCTTGGCGCAGAAACGTGCTAGCGCGCCCTTGGCAAAGTTTGTGCCGTTGTCGGTGATGATGCTGTGGGGGACGCCGTAGCGGACCGTGATGTCTTCGATGAACCGGACGGCCGTGGGGCCGTCCAGCTTCTTGATTGGCCTGGCCTCGATCCACTTGGTGAATTTGTCGACGGCTACCAGCAGATGTGTCATGCCGCCTCGTGCGGTCTTGAAAGGTCCCACCATGTCCAGCCCCCAGACGGCAAAAGGCCACGAGAGGGGGATGGTTTGGAGGGCTGTAGCCGGTAGGTGGCTCTGCGTGCTGAAGCGCTGGCAGCCTTCGCAGTTGTCGACCAGCTGCTTGGCCGCCTCCAAAGCAGTCGGCCAGTAGAAACCGTGGTGGAATGCCTTGGCCACTAGGGTCCTGGAGGTGGCGTGGTGCCCGCACTCACCCTGGTCGATGTCGAGGAGGATCTCTTGCCCTTTCTCCGGCTCGACGCAGCGTTGGAAAACGCCGGTGGTGCTGCGATGAACCAGCTCATGGTTGATGATGCTGTAGGTCGGGGCTCGGCGCTGGATTTGTCTTGCTGTGGCCTCATCAGGGGGAGCTCGCCGCGTAGGAGGAACGCCAGGATGGGCTGTGCCCATGAGGGAGCCGAGACGGGAGCCGGCTCGGGCTCAAGTGGGGCGTTGGTGGAGGCAGGAGCCCCCGGGTCTGGAAGACCAGTCCCCGGGGCTGAAGCAGCGGAAGGGGCGTCGATTGTCATCATGACGGCAAGGATTTGGAGCCGGCCGCCGCAGACGCGGCCGACTCGGCGGCTGGAGCTGGTGGTGTCGGTTGGGCAGCCGGAGTTGGTGGAGCCGACGGAGCTGCCAATGTCGATGGTGCCAGCTGGACAGTCGGATCTGTCGATGGACCGGCCGCATTGGCTGGCACGAAGATGGACTCCGATTCGGGGGAGGGCTTGATCGAAGGCTTGAGCAGCCGCTCGAGGGAGACGCCGGCTGGGATGGCCTGCCGGGTGGAGCCGATCTTTGCCAGCGTATCGGCCGCCTCGTTGTCCACACGGGGGACGTGATGGAACTCACAGCCCTCGAAGGAGCCGGTGAGCTGTTGGACAAGGAAGCGATAGCTGGCCATGTTGGCGTCCCTGGCGTCCCATTCGCCAGAGACTTGCTGCACCACGAGGTCGGAGTCGCCGAAGCATATGATGCGCTGGATGCCGATTTCCTTGGCGAGCCGGAGGCCGTGGACGAGGGCCTCGTACTCGGCCACGTTGTTGGAGGCGGCGAAGTGGATCTGGAGTGCGTACTTGAGCTGATCTCCCCTCGGGGACGACAAGACGATGCCGGCTCCCAGGCCGGCTCGCATCTTCGAGCCGTCGAAGTGCATACGCCAATGTGTGGAGTCGGGTGGAGGCGGCACGAACTGGGTTTCGGCCAAGTCGACGAGGAAGTCGGCCATCGCTTGTGACTTGATGGCGGTGCGCGGCTAGTACCGTATCTCGTAGTCGGCGAGGGCGATGGCCCACTTGGCTATCCGGCCGGTGGCGTCCCGGCCGCTCATGATTTCGCCCAGCGGTGCTGTGCTCACCACGGTGATGACATGCTCCTGGAAGTACTGCTTGATCTTCTGGGCGGCGAAGTATATGCCATAGCACATCTTCTGGTAATGGGGGTAGTTCTGCATGGAGGCGGAGAGGACCTCGCTGAGGTAGTAGACGGGGGGCTGAATCGGCAGTGCTTTGCCTTCCTCTGGTCGCTCCACCACCAAGACGACGCTGATGACGCGCGTGGTCGCCGCGATGTAGGCGAGCAAAGGCTCCTTCTCAGCCGGCACGGCCAGGATGGGAGCGCTGGTGAGGGCCCGTTTGAGGTCGCGGAATGCCTCGTCCGCCTCGTCGGGCCAGTCAAACATGGCCGGCTTGTTTGTGGAGTCGCGGCCCGGCTCGACCAGAGTCGTCTTCCGCAGGAGCCCGTAGAGGGGCAAGGCCTTCTCGCTCAGCCGGCTGACGAACCGGCTGAGGGAGGTGAGGCAGCCGGTGAACTTCTGGACGTCGCGGAGCCGGGTCGGCTTGGGCATGCGCTCGATCGCCCTGATCTTCTCGGCGTTAGCTTCGATGCCGCGAGCGGACACGAAGAAACCCAGGAGTTGGCCGGCTAGGACGCCGAAGACACCCTTCTCCGGGTTGAGCTTGATCTTGTATTCGCGCAGGTTGGCGAATGTCTCCCGGAGATCGTCGAGGAGGCTGAAATGCTTCTTGGTCTTGACGACGATGTCGTCAACGTAGACGTGGACGTTCCTGCCTATCTGAGGCAGGAGACACTTCTGCATGCAGCGCTGGAAGGTAGCGCCCGCGTTCTTCAGGCCGAAGGACATGGTAATGTAGCAGTAGGCCCCGAAAGGGGTGATGAAGGAGGTTTTCAGCCGGTCGGCCGGGTCCAGCTTGATCTGGTGGTAGCCGGAGTAGGCGTCCAGGAAGGACAGCAGGTCGCAGCCGGCCGTGGAGTCGATGACTTGATCGATTCGCGGCAGGGCGAACGGGTCCTTGGGACACGCCTTGTTCATGCTCGTGTAGTCGATACACATGCGCCAAGTTTTGTTCTTCTTCAGCACCAGGACTGGGTTGGCCAGCCAGTCCGGGTGGAATACCTCCATGATGAAGCCGGCTGCGAGCAGCCGGGCGATCTCTTCTCCTATAGTACGCCGCTTCTCCTCGGAGAAACGGCGCAGGGGTTGCTTGACCGGCTTCGCATCCGGCCGTACGTGAAGCTTGTGCTCGGCGAACTTCCTCGGAACACCCGACATGTCCTTTGGAGACCATGCAAAGATGTCCCGATTCTCACGGAGGAAGTCGACGAGCTCGCTTTCCTATTTGCTGTCGAGGCGGGAGCCGATGGTGACGCATTGCTTGGGGTTGGCCGGGTCGAGTGGCACTTGCCTGGTGTCCTTGGACGGCTGGAACGAGGCTTCGCCGACCGACTGGGATGGAGGAGCCGGCATGGCCGGCTGGCCAGAGGTGTGGGCCATGAGCTGGTCGAGCTGCCGCTTCTCCTCTGCTATCTCCAGGGCTTCGGCCAGCCGGCTGCCGTCTCGCGCGCACGCGATGGACATCTTGTAGTCGCCGGCGATGGTGATGATGCCCTTGGGACTCGGCATCTTGAGCTTGAGATAGGCGTAGTGGGGGATCGACATGAACTTGGCGAGAGCCGGTCGGCCCAGCAGCGCGTGGTAGGGACTGTCGAGGTCCACCACCTCGAACCATACTGGTTCGCGGCGGAAGTGGCTGTGGCCGCCGAAGAGGACGTCGAGCTTGATCTTGCCGACGGGGGTGCAGGACTTTCCCGGCACGATGCCATGGAAAACTGTCCGGCTTGCTTGCAGGTCCTTCACCTTGAGCCCCAGCTTGAGCATCGTATCGAGGTAGAGGATGTTGATGCTGCTGCCCCCATCGATCAACACCCGCGAGAAGCGGCATGTGCGTCTCTCAGAGGCGATGGTGGGATCGAGGATGAGGGTGTAGCTGCCAGGGCTTGGCATCACGGCCGGGTGGTCAGCCCGGCTCCAGGTGACCGGCTTCTCGGACCAGTGCATGAACTGGGGAGTCGCGGGCATGGTGGCGTTCACCTCGCGGTGAAGCCGGCGCTGAGCGTGCTTGTCCGTCTCTTCGCTGGTGAAGACGATGTAGGAACCGTCTTGGTTGGGGAATTGGTCGAGCAGGCGGGCGTCAATCTGGGCCGGAGCCGGGGCCTGGGCCGGAGCGGGAGCCGGAGCCGGCGCCGGCGCGCGGGGAGGCGGCGCGGGGGGAGTCGGAAGGCCCTCCCCCCGGGCCAGCCGCTGCGAGAAGCTGCACTGCCGAAGCGTGTGCGTGGACGGTTTGGCACCGGAATGGTGTTTGCAGGGGAGGTCGAGCATCTGCTCGAACGTGAGCTTGGGCTGCCAGGCAGCCTTCCCGGTGCGCTGACGCTGTGTGGAAGCCTGGGCAGCCGGCTGCTCTTCCTCGATGGTGGCAACCTGCCGGCTCCCGTAGCGGGAGTCGGGCTGGTCGGCCTTGCGCTTGTTGTTCTGCGGCTGCCGGTTGTCGGCAGCCGGTCGTGACGCAGCCGGCGGCGGAGCCGCCTTGCCGGGCGTGCTGACCTTGACCCGGATTGCGGAGTCGGCCGTGGCGTACTTGTCCGCCTTGGCCATGAGGTCTGCCAGCTTGTGCTTGAGGTAGGTGCCGTCGCGGCAACCCTCGATGAAGTACTGGATGGCCTGCACCTCGTGCACTCCTTCGCAGGAGTTGCGGAGCTCGGTCCATCGGGTGAGGTAGTCGCGGAGGGCCTCGTCCGGGCCCTGAACGCACATGGCTAGTTCGCGGGGGCGGCCGGGCCGCTTGTAGGTGCCGGTGAAGTTGCGGACGAACGCCTCTTCGAAGTCCGTCCAGGTGTTGATGTTGCCGGCCGCCAAGCTGTTCAGCCAGGTGCGGGCCGAGGCGATCAACATAAGGGGGGCGTAGCGGACGGCTACGCGCTTGTTCCCCCTGGCGATGCCGACCGCGGTGGTGTAGTCGATCAGCCAGTCCTCTGGCTTGGCAGCCCCGTTGTACTTCGGGGTGTCGCGGGGAAGCGTGAGCCGGGCAGGAACGGCTCGTTGCGGATCCGGGGGCCGAAGCACGCCGGGCCAATCGAGCCCTGCGCCAGCCGGTCGAGGCGGAGCCGCGCGTCATTCTCGCTGTGGGGGACCCGCGGCCCGAGCCGGGCCGCGAGTTCGGCGCGGACGACCGACGGGACGGACCGTGCCGGGTCCTGTCGTGGAGGCGGAGTGTGTCCGCGACTACGCCGGCTACCACCAGCCGGCGCCTCGTCGCGGCGGTTGCTGCCAGCCGGGTTGTTGCTGCGCCGGCTATTCACGGCCGGCTGCTCGTTCCCGCGCAGCTGGGAACGCCGAACGTTGCTTCCCTCGGCCCGCCGGCCGGAGGGGTGGGGGGAACTGGAGTGCTGAGCTGGCTGACGGTCAGCAGCCCCAGCGCCCCCGCCCTCGGGATGGGGAACCTCGAAGACGGCCCCACCGGGGGTGAGACCGACTTGTTGCGCGTTGGCGGTGTCGATGAGGTCCTTGATGTGCCGCTCGCGCGCGGCGCGCTCCTCGCCCACCAAAGTAGCCAGATCCTCGTAGGCTACCTTGGCGGCCCGCGGGTTGGCCGCGGGGGTGTCGTAGACGGGAAGGCGGCCGCCGAGGATGTCCGCGACCACGCGGCCGCGGTCACGCACAGCCCCACGCCGGCTGGGCTCGGGGCCAGCCGGGGTGAGACCATACGCGGAGATGTACTCCCGCTGCGCGGCTTCCATCCGGCGCCGCTCGGTCGCGAGGGCGCTGGCGTCTTCGAATAGTAGACGGCGGGCCGCCTCCAGCTCGGCTGTGGCGGTGGCCGGGTTCGCCGTCGGGGCGATGGGGGTACTCAGACCCCGGAGGGTAGCGGCGAGTGGGTCGGAGGGACCGGCGCGGGCGGCGGCTGCGTCGGCCTCGGCCCGCACTCGGCCCGAAGTGGTGGAGGAAGCGGTGACCATCGCTCCTACGTAGGCGCGGGAGCCGTTGGCCTCGCCCGTGGTGAGTGCACCCACGGACGAGGGGGGATCGGTGCAGTCGAGCACCTGGCTAGGGTACTCGTCGGCCGCCGGCTCGTCGGCGAGACCCAGCTTGCCGAAACGCCCGGTGAGCGTGGCGACGTCGAGCGCGAGGTCGCGGCCGAGGCACTCATCGGAGAGGCCGGCAGCATCGCCCGCGGGACCTGCCGGAGCAAGCCCCACGAGCATGCAATTCATCCCGGACGCGGGACGGCCGAGGGAGGTGGTGAAGGGTCCCGCCCGGAGCGTGACTCTGGCCGGCGCCGCGGACGGCCCCACGGTGGGCGCCAACTGTCGTCGTTTTCTCACGGCAGATGCCATGGGTAGGCTTATCGAGAGTGGTTGGGGCCGAAGGACGCCGACGGGCTCCGGGAACGGGGTTAGGCACAAGCGGTGGTGGACACACGATGTACCCAGGTTCGGGGCCCTCCGTGGGAGGTAACACCCCTAGTCCTGCTTGGTCTAGTTTAGACAGTGGTGAGGTTACAATGATGCTCCTGGAGCTGTATGGCTAGAGGAGGAAGAAGGAGCTGGACTGCCTTCGTTTCCTCTCTACGTGAGTGTGGTGTGTGAGTGGAGAACTGATCGCCCCTTGCATGGGGGGCCCCGGGGGGTTTTATAGGCCAACCCCCCGGATTACAATACGAATAAAAGGCTTCGGGAGGGCCCCAGCCGGCAGCCTCTCTGGCCGGCTGTGGGGGCCCCCGGCTGAGGGGTCTTGTCGCTGATAGGGCCCGCCGGCTGCAGGGTCCCGTCGGGAGCCGGCGGGGCCCGCGTGGCGGGTCCCAATGCCGGTCACGTCGCGGCACGGATCGTCCTTCGGGGCGTCGTCTTGTGGCAACCGGCCGAGGTCAGCGGTACGGCCGGCCGCACTATAGCTACGCCGGGGCAGGTAATGGAGTGGTTGAAGGCGTGCCGGCACTGTTGGGAGCCCGGTCGCCGTCGGCCAGAGTCAGAGGCACTGTCACCTCCACTGTGGCCACACGGGCGCTGACCCCCGATGGGATGGGGGCCACTGTTGCCATGTGTACCCTGACCGCGGCATCCAATGCGTGGCCGGCTAGGGGGCCAAGCGTCTCCGCCCCTAGCCGGCCGGCTCGTCGCAGCCGACAAGGCATAGCCGGCGGGGCGTAACCGGCAGGGCGTAACCGGCAGGGCGTAGCCGGACTGTAGGGGGAAGCGGCTCGCCCTTCAGTCGCATCAGAAAGTTGGAGTAGCGGGTCGTTTGAGGCTACCCCGGGGTTATCCCCCCGACAGAGCTGCTGAGGTGGGGGATCCACTGGAGGTAAAGGGTGACCAGGGAGAGCTCTGGTAAAAATGTGAGCTAATTTGGATTAGCAGAAGAGGTCAAAACAATGACTTTTGCAACATGGCAAAAGGTGTTTGTTGATGTTTTGGACAAGTTACAATCATCTACTGCTTGAGACACTTGGCAGAAGTGAAGGGCTTGATCACAATAGGTTGTGGTAAAAATTTCAGCTCAAATGAAGAAACTTGACAATGCAACTATTTCAAACCGTAGAAATGAACATAATGGGTTTTGAAATGATTAGGTGAACCAAACAGATTTGGATTGAGATAAAACTTTGCAAGTTCAATAGTTTTGGCAAATGTGACTTGCTAGAATTTTCCTGGATTTATTTGACAAAACTTCTTATAGAAATATTTCAAATACTTGAAATATCCATAAAGGGTTTTTTAAGGTTTTGTCCAATATTTTGAACATGACCATGTTGAAACTCATATATATGAAAATATATGTCCACTGAGTTTCCTTAAATTTTCTCAAATATTTTTGAAATATAAAAATAATTTCCCCCTACAAAAGACCATTGTTGGCCTCAAGAAAAATCCTAGAAATAAAATATAAAAATAACTTTTAAATATTAGTTTTATGGTTTTGGTAAGTCTTATAGGTAATGGGTTTGAAATATAATTTTTGAAATATTTTATTTAGCCTAAATTAAGTACTTGTAGTTCAAGTCTTAACTCAAGGGTTTTTAAAAACCTAAATTTAATAAATGCTTTTGGCCAAGAAAATTTTGTATAAAATAATTTTATGACTACACACATGGCATGATCATTGGGCAAAATTTTGGCTCAAGGGAAGGAGTTATGAGAGTAGGGGAATTTCTGTGATTTAAGAGCACATTCAAATAATAAGCAGTCAACAATTCAAATCAAAGATCAAATAAACACAAAAGTTTTTGCTGGTCCAATTTCTTGAGCGTTATTAATCTTAATGATGTGATACAAAACACTGTGTGTGACAGGTATGAACACCCGTTGTTCACTACATCGACAAAGCCCCTTTTCGTGTGTTGGGCAAAGTGAGACCTTTTCTAACCAACTGGCTCATAGATGGCCTTGACAAAGGTAGCCCACAGAATAAATATATTGTCAAACAGATAACATTCCATGGCCATTAACAATGCAATTGCAAGGAGGAGATTTCCCTTCAGACAACCGAGCAAACAACAGAGACTGTTGTAGCACATTGATGTTATTATGAGACACGACATGCCAAAGAAAGTGTGCCAAATCCAGAGATCCTGTTATGCAACTGCTTCAAGAATACAATGACTTTCTTAACATGGCCCTGATATTGCTCTTATAGATCTTTTGAATAGTTCTTCCATCTCCAATGCATGCAGTTAAGAGATCTGAGCAAACCTGACCACCCTCTTGCTTCAACGAATAGGACATTAGAGGGCAAAGTAGTTGTCCATCAGCGTCAAAAGGATCGTGCCCTGTTTTGAATGAGCACTCAATGACCCTTAACCGATCCCTTGAAATTGAGAACATGATGTTCCGCTTGCTCCGCGTCTGCAAGGACTGCATGCATCTTGTCAAACGAGTTTCGGAAGATTCAACATATTTCTCGCATATGTACTCCATGTCCGAATCCATTGCTTTAAAGGAGTGATACAAAATTTAGCACGTGCATTTCATCAAACACTTAGCGCGCATAGTTACTACTATAGGGGCGGATGGTATCTACGGGACGGTGGACGGATGAGAGGCGTGGATTGGCGACGGAGGATAAGTGGTGTGGAGGCCTAGTAGCGGTGAGGTCACGAAATTCCGACAGCAGGTTGGCGGGTGGCCGGGGTGATAGAGCGATGGCGTCGATGAGTGAGAAAGCGGATGCCGATAAAAAGGAAATGATGAACATGCAAGTTTTTTGGGTGGGCGGGCACGTCGGAGTCCTCGTGGCTGGTGTCCGGACTCCCACAAAGACCATCCTGTTTGCTTCCAGTTTATGGGAAAGCCAACGTCAGGACTGGTCTTGCGACGGATATGAAACACCTTTTGATGACAAACAGCTAGTCTGACTGCATGCAAAGGTTTAAGGATGGTTTCTATATGGAGTATATATATATCAAATCAAAGGGACTACATTTGCACGCCCGTGTATTCCAAATCTCCGAGCTGCGATTAGCTTAACCACTACGCTACGATTACGAACCGACCCGATGAAAGGTCTCGCCGGTCTAGAAGAAGACAAGAAAAGAAAAACGCGCATTCAAACCAGGGTTCATTCGTTCCCCTTCTCTTCTCCCTTCAGACGTGAAGAAGAAACCCTCGGTCCCTCGCAAAGGAAAGGGGGAGAGAAAAAAAATAAATTCAAAACCTCCCAAACCCCTCCTCGCCCACCGCCGCCATGGACAGGGCCCCGCCGCGCGGCGCCCCTCGCGACGCCGTCGGCCAGCGGTGGCTCGCTGTCTTCGCCTTCCAGGCCGCGCTCTCGGCCGCCGCCTCCGTAATCCACCTCCTGGTCTCCCCGAGCCGCCGCCACCCTAGCCTCGGGGTACCCCCGGCCTTTCTCCTCGCGCTGCACCCGCTCCTCTCCTGCGCCGCCACGGGGCTCCTCGCGCTCGCCTTCCTCGTCTCCACCTCGCCGCACCCCGGCCCACCGCCCGTACCGAAGCTCGCCCTCGCGGCCTCCCTCTTCGCTTCGGCCGGTGCGCTCTGCGTGGCCGCCGCCGCATCTCTGGTCCCCAAGGACGCCGGATGGGCCGCCGTCGCTGGGCTGGGATTCCGCGGTGCTGTGTTGGGCGCGGTGTTCGCCGCTCACTACTTTGGGCGTGGGAGGTGGTTGCTCCAGTTCCCCGTCGTGCAGGTGAGTGGAGCGGGGGAAAGTTAGGGTTTCTGTATATGCTGCTTGATTCATCCGAAATTGCAGATTGGGTTTGAATTCGTAGCCATGCTGCACTGTCTATTATTCAAGTTAGACATTTGAATGAATCAGATAATGGATGGTTCTCTTAGCACTCTGTAATTTCCCGAGAATATCATGTTTTATGGTCAAATTTCTAGTCAGAAGCTTTGGTTTTTGTTCACTGTTATTTGTAGACATAGTTTGCCTCTAGTGTTCTTTTTTTATTTAGGTGTGAACATGATGGGGATTAATCCAAAACTTGGAGCAATCATTTGTAATTTTTCAAAGCTAAGTTCAGTTAATTTTGATCCCTTAATAGTCTTAGATTTGCTTGCTTAGTTCCATGTTCATTTGCTACCTTGCATATCTTCCCAGCAGTCACTTGAGTATGTGGCCACTTGGTTTTAACTTTGTGTTCACTTGTTTTATTGTCCAGAGACCTATGTTCTATGGATTAAAGATGGGGCTTCTACCATCTATTAAAAGGGCTCTAAAGATGTCGCTTCAGGTCTTCTTGCTTTCACTTGTCATGATTCTTATTCTTCCTCGGCAATTCAGAATGGGAGGATCCATTGGAAGTCAAATTATCACCCAAATCACTATTTTTATAGTGACTACAGGTGTTTCCTTCTGTTGGGAAATAAGCCATCATTTTGTCCAGGTTTGTTCTCTCCTCTACAATCCAAATCAAACAACATGCTTTTAGATGCACACTTGTTTCCTCCGTATGTACTTTGCAGCTTGACTTTTGTGGAACTTCAATACAACTGTTTTCAACAAATTTCAGGTTGTGCATACAAGAAGATGCAGTTTTACTCCACCTCAGAGCTCTGCTGCTGCAGAGACTAATCCTACTGATTATATCCTCGAGACTCTGGAACTAAGTAATCCACGGTCACTGATGCAATATCTTGCATTCCTAGATTTGTGTGCAGTATCTGAATGTAACATTGAACCTTGGCGTCGAGGTGCCTTCTTCGAGGAATCTGGTGAAACTTACAAAAGAATTGTGACAGCCTGTTTGAAGCCACTTGAGGACTTCACTTCAAAAATTGCTGAAGCACTTGAAGGGTTTACTAGCGAAAGGCCAGAACTATTGTTACAACAGTCTAAGCTCTATGGTGCATTTAGTGATTCACAGGTAATTTTATAATCATTTCATTTACTTCTATTGTAGGTTCTTCAGTGTGTTTCCAGTTGTTAATCTTGTCTGTCTCTTCTTGTGTAACTAATGAACTTGCTCCCCGTTAAGAACCATCATCCAGGAAATAGTTTGAACCTACTGTTTAGTTAGTGCCTGCATTTTCTGTTTGACATCCGTGATAAAATTGTTTAGAGTTGAATAAGGAGAGGCCATGTTTTAAAGATGCTGAGTTGGGTATAATTGAAGCATACATGCATAATGATTGGTTAGTCACAGTTACACATAATGAATTCAACATTTGCATACAGCATCACACGACCCGGAAGATTCTGCAGGATAACTGCTGATCATATATGTTAGATATGTTATGGAATATGTGTATGCGAGTATCCACATGTAATCTCCCCCAGGAAGGTTTAATCTCCCTCTGTACTAAATCAGCGACAGTTAATATGGATCGGAGGGAGTAGCTTAACTTGAAATGCTCAGACTTTTATTTGGAAGTTGGTAATGTCAAGTGTTCAGGCCTTTTGGAGCTGACATATTATTATTGACAGCTTGTATATGAGTGCCAAATGTATTTCGTCGTGTATAAAGTAATTGGATACTTAGGAGCATTAACTATCATTATGTTTGATTGCAAATGATATAAGACTGGCCATAGTGGGAGTAACTTCAAGAGTAACATAGAGTCCAAATCAGCAAATTTGCCTATGTGGCAATGAGTTAATGAGGAGAGAGGTAATATGAGTAACTTAGCTAGTTACCGTAACATCACATCTTCCAATACAATATGAGTCTATAACCTAATAAACGAAGCTTTGCATGACACCACACTTATGTTACTACACACTATGAAGGTAGTAACATAGCCTAGGGTCATGTATATGTTACTAGTGTATGTTACTAACTTACTATGCCATATGCACATGGACCGCGTGCAACAGTTTTGAATATTACTGCCTCCTTTCCGGTTTATAAGGCTTGCGCGTATCCCTAGATTTATAATTTGACCAACATAAGATGAGTTGTATAGTCTACAAATTATACCATTAGAAACTACACGATTTGAAGTTTCTAATGATATTTTTTTTTGTGATATATAACTTGTATTACGTTGGTCTATTTGTCCACCTAGAGATACGCACAAGCCTTATAAACTGGAAAGGAGGTAGTAGCTATGGGGCATGCTTTTCTGGGGAAGGTTGGTTTGATTATGGAATATGGCACATGTGGTGGAGATGTCAAAATTGTTTTTTTACACGTACATGGTTGACCTGTGGTCTGGTTGATGCAAGCGTGATACTCCCTTCGTCCCAAAATAACTGTCTTTGCTTTAGTACAATTTTGTAGTACTAAAGTTGTACTAAATCAAAGACACCTATTTTGGGACGGAGGGAGTAGTAAATAGTAGCTCACCATTAACTTCTGCATCGTGCTTTTCCTCGGAGCCAATGGATAGATTGTAGCAGAGCTCTTTTCCGTTTGGAGCAATTCTGTATTACCAAGGGTGTGTTTGTTTTGAGCCCAAATTTGCCCCACCATTTTTCTTCTCGAATGACGCAGAAGATCTGCGTGCCATTTCATTAATAAGAAAGAGGATTAAAAGTACAATGCTACACACACAGCACACTCCAAACCCAAACACTCTAGACCAACTGATACATATGAGCCATGCTTGAACAAAGGATACAACCAAAGCACCAGAACACTGACCCTAGAATAGGGTCTGAATGCCGTGGGCCCTAGCCGTACACCATAGGGCACCCTCCTCCTCTACCACCCGAACTACTAAAAATGCCCTAGGGCTAGCATTGGTGAAAACAAAGTCGTTTCGGCGTTTCGAAATCTCCCAAGCTACTATATGATCAAGGTACCGAGGCCTTTCCGGTGGACCTTATCCAATCTCTTGATTGCCCTGTTCCACCAGCCGGAGAAGGCCCCACCAACCCCACCAAATATTTGGCTAGCCAACTTTAGCTAAAAAAATGAAGTAGGGTTTGGTAAGGAGCCATTGGCATGCCAATAAGTTTGTAACGATCCAAACAAAAACCAAAGTTTTGGTAAGGTGCATTTTTCGAAACATACCCCAACTACCAAGGCTAGAAGTGAAAAATGGAGACTGCTTAGCTGATAGCTTGTGTGATGAGTTCTGACAGTATGGAAGCCTAAGTTTCTGAAACATGACTTCACGTTCAGTTTAATAGCAGCGTGGATTTATTTATATTCAGGGTCAACTACATGGTTTATGCCCATGTTTTTATTATGACTAGCATAAATCATAAATAATCAGTTAACATTTTTAAGATTAGCTTATTTCAATTGTGCATTTGCGGTGAATGTAGCTTAAACATCACGACAGATTCTTGTGGTTTTATAGCATTCAGAAACTTTGTTAATCTCTGTAGGTTTCTTTCACGTCCATTGTCTACATGCCTAAGCTTTAATAGCCTTGTCATAAGTTCGTTTAAGGCCTGGAAATGTTTTATGTTCCAGATGTGAGATGGTGTATCATTGCTAAATCATAATAGTCGAAATGTTACTTCGTGCGCTAATGGCTAATGATAGATTGTTCTGTATGACCTTTGAATGTAGATATGCTCATGGTGTGCTCGGACATTGGCTACATTAACTGCACGCTCACGACAAGAGGATCGGTATGGAGTTGCTCAACTCACTGGCTGCAATGCTGCTGTGATGTCTACTTTGCTGTCTGCGCTAGTTGCGGTTGAAGCATGTTTAGGGAAGAAAACTAACCCACAACCTGCACACTCACTGGGCCCAGCAAGCATTAGGTGGGGTAACTTCACTGCAAGAAAAGGCAATGTAACTGCCATTGCAAGCACACAGAGAGGTGGTCTGCACACAAAAGCTTATTCAATGGCTGATGTTTTCCGGACTTCAATTTATCAGATAGTCTCAGCCTTCTTGGATGACATGCGGGCAAATGCAAAAGCTTCGAGTTTGGAGAAGAATTGGATCAGTGAAGGAAGAAAACCTATATATGGTTCACGTGCTGTGTTGGTTCAGAAGCTGAGCTTGTTTATTGAATACCGAGCTGTCTGAACTTTGTGTGATGTCTCTCAAATCAACAGCCTGTTCGGGTGAAAGAATTTTGTTATGGAACAAAATGCTTGTTGAAGTGAAGTTTGGAGCTGCTGACACTACTATCTCATTGAGGTCCAGGAATATTTGCTTTGGCACTATGATCCACTGGAGAGAAATCATTTTCCATTCTCCGTCTTTCGGAGGACAAGGGCCATGACCTGTTATTATTGTGATTTCTTGCAAAACAATTTCACCATTTTTCAATTGCTGGAAGCACTACGCTAGTGAATGGAAAATTAAGCACTCAATTTTGTACGGTACTCAAAGAGGTGTTATTTCTTAGTAGCCTCGAGTAGTGGTTCTGTATGTTGCCATGGTAGGAGGGAAAGCTGAAATGTTTGTTTTGGGCTATCAGTCCACTGGATTACCTTGTCAGAATGGTCGTACTTGCACTTTAACTTGCTATGCTGTGGTGCAAGTCAAGATCGAATGATTTTCTTTATTTGCTGATGGTCAAGGTTTTGTTGTTCATGTGCACCAGCGCAGCCTTTTGACTTGTTGCCGCTGCTGGTAACAGTGGCAAGTGTCAGGAGTCGTTGGCGCGGTTTCATTTCCAACATTTTGGTTTTGAGTTAGCACATCATCTTTTTTTTTGTTGAGTTAGCACATCATCAATGTTTCTTAAGAATGGGTCCATGGTTTCCATTTACACTTTGCCTTTGGATGGTGTTGAAAATCCCATAGTATTGTACTCCCTTCGTCCCATCCCATAATATAGTATTGTACTCCCTTCGTCCCATCCCATAATATAAGAAATATAAGAGTGTTTATCGCTACGGAGGGAGTATTACGGGACGGAGGGAGTAGCTCATTTGCTGGTAACAGGCTAACAGCAATCACACGCCAGCTCTTCTCAGATTCAAGCCAGAATGTGCTGAAGTTGCATGGTATTTCCATTGAAGTAACCATTCTAATTCAGCCGTGGGTCCCTAATACAATCTCCCTCTACAAAGAACACGAACACCAACAGTGGAAAAGAACAACGCCTCTAGAGTTAGTAGGTGCGGCGGCGTTCAGCGCTAGGCGATCCAAGCCAAACTCCTAACCAAGGATGAGGGCGTTGGCGGCCAGCCTCGCCGTCCTGGGCGAGGTGCCGAGCACCGAGAGGGCGGCCCTCGCGGACGCCTTCCTTGCGGCGGCGGCCTTGGGGCAATGCCGGCGCGGCGAGAGGAACCTGCCACGGCGCGCGTCCAGGCCGCCCTCGCAGCTCCGCGACGGCTTGAGGCGCTTCTTGGCCGGCTTGGCCAGGTCCTCCAGGGAGGCCACGGCCGCCAGCGACGCGAACGACTGCGACTTGCCGTCGAAGAACATGGACAATCCCCTCCTGCACAGCACAGAAAAGGTCAGCATCTCTCTCCGCTATGAATGGATCAGGAACGTAAACCGCCAGCATTCGCATTCGCATTCGCGCGCACGTACTTGATGGGGAGCTGCGTCATGAGGGCGGACATCTCGAAGTTGTCCCCAGAGCTGGAGGAGGAGGAGGAGGAGGAGCTGGCGTCGTCGGCGAGGTCGGAGGAGCAGGACGCCGCCGAGGCCGAGCTCCGCGACGTGCACTCGGAGTCGGACGCGGAGCCGATGTCCTCGTCCTGCTCGTCGTAGGCGGCCCCGGGCGGCGGCGCCGCCATCATCATCTCCGCGGCGCGGCGGAACAGCACGTACGCGTCCATCTGAGTCGCCGCCATGCCGATGATCGATCAACCCGCGAGACGAGAGAGGTTGCGATTGTGATCAACGCGGCGCAGCGGAGGAGGGTGAGTCAGTGGGAGGATAAGGGAGCGGGGAGGGGCGCGGCTACAAATAGGCGGGGGGACGTGGGCGCGGGGCGAGCGGAGGAGATGAAAGCGCCCGCCACGGTTCATTCACGCCCAAGTAAAACGCCGGCGAGGCGACTGGTGGGATTCGGCATTATCGCTTCTCCTGCCATGCGTTTCGTTTTCTTTATTATTCGTGCGGGGCTTTTGTGTAGCTTTGTGCGGAGAGGGACGCGGCGCGCGGCGGGGGAGAGGGAGTGGGAGTGGATAGGACCTCCACATGGTGCCCCGCCGTGCAGCGTTGGAGGCCGCGTGCGTGGCTTGGATGACTGTGCCTGCGCGGCTGTGCTTGGTCGCTTCGGCGGGTGGAGGTCCACACACTTGAATTTCGCATGCGCCACGCGGGGTTCCCCAGTCCACTTGCTCTGGGCCCCGGGTGGGGTTCGCGACGACTGGCAAGAAAGCCAGCTGGGCCGGTGAGGGTGACTGGTAGTACTACCGGCCAGTGGGACTTTGCCTTTTCGGGTGACCTGGCAGCGTGGCATCCCCATCTGGTCTGTACTTTATGGGGACTGCTACGCGTCCACCGGCTGATGTTTGCTATACGTCCGCCACCTCAATGGCCATTGGATCTACGCGTGCAGCCGTCCGATCGATCTCCTGCCACGCCCCGCTTCTCCCCTTCCCCACTCATTAATTCCCGCAACAACGGCTTTGTTGCAGAAACAACTGCTTTGTCCCGGCTGCTACGCGTCGATCGAACGGGTCGCTATCCGTCAGATGTGACGTCATCAAGTGGCTGACGGGCATATTAGCTTTTGCAACATAGATTATGTTGCAAATTTTTTTGTAAGAGATTATGTTGCGAAAACGTTTGTAGATTTATTTCTTTGCAACAGAGTTTGCTATAGAATATTTTCTACAACAAATATCGTGTTGCGGAAACACCTGTGTAATTTTTTTGCAACAAAGTTTGTTATAGAATATTTTCTGCAACAAATATTGTGTTGCGGAAACACGTGTATAATTTTTTTGCAACATGATCTCGGTCCATCGAGCGGCCGAACGTGTCGTTCCCCATTGCAACAGAGCCAACGTTGCAGAAAATCTTTGCAATAATGATCATGTTGCAGAAACCTTGCTACAGAGTTAATGTTGCAAAAAAAAACTTTTTGCAACATGATCCTTGTTGCAGAAATATTTTGCAAAAAACAAGTATATGCATCTAGCAGCTGTATCTGTCGCTATTGCAACGGAGTCCTTGTTACAAAAAAAGGCATGCGTGAGTACCGTCAGCAATTCAGCATGCTCGCCAGGACGCGTCCCTCCACCCCTTCCGATTTAACTCACCACCCACATGGCCACGTGGCGAGCAAAGGAGGCGGCGGACATGGGAGCAGGATCAGCCTGCTGGAAGGTAACGTTTCCGTACTTTATTTATGAAAGCTAGTAGGAGTACTACCCTGCCTATCATCGCTCCTTCGTACTCCCACTCTGGTGCTACGCAAAAAAGAATAAGGAAAAAAAATGCTGGCTCAGTTTCTCTCTTTTAGAAAAAGAATTATCATTTTTAGAGCTGAAAAATGGTACCATGTCATTTTGGCATTTTAGTTGTCGGTGTCTTATGTTGAGTTTAATTTGTATAAATCCGCTTGACGTTGCCATGGGTTTGCGTGTTTGAGCCACTTTTAGTAATCATACTCTCTCCATATAATTAATAGTGGCATTTCGGACATGTCTTCAGTCAAACCAGTAAATAGTTGACTATGAATATCTTTACTTATTCAAACTGGAAATTTTAAAAATCATATGTGTGTATTAAAATTAGATAGAATCATTTCTATAATCCTATACGTACTACTCCCTCTGTCCCATAATATAATACATTTTTTTGACACTAGTTTAGTGTCAAAAAACATATTACATTATGGGATGGATGGCGTAGTTTTCTTGGTTTATAGTACAACATAAATTCGTGGTTGAAGTTACATCTCAGCCCCTCGCAAAAGAAAAAAGTTACATCTCAACAACCATTTCGTTGTTCAAAATATCACTTGTTTGTGATATGGATGGAGTGGGTATTGGAACACATATTTTCTCATGCTCAAATTATACTCATCCCTTTTATAGACATACTTATCGATACTACATCGCTCCATAATCCAAAGGAGATGTGCATGCATCCTTGGCCAAATTAGAAGACAAGACCAGGGAGTGGGGAGCACCTATTTAGATATAAAAGGGTCACTTTAATGATTTCACCATTTCTCACTTTGTAAATACTTCTCGTTCGCTACACAATTCTACATAAGTGAGCGGGGTATATAGTTATAGAAGTACCGAAACACAACATCTACACACAATCCATATATTCTTCTTTGTAAAAAAAATCCATTTAACTAATTCACATGAGGGGTTGTTCCCAAGAAGAGCTTCTAAAAATAATTTTAACAAATTAATGTTCCCCATGAAAAAGCCTTTTTTTTCTTCATATATGTTTTATCATCTACGGAAAATGTTTTTTGTGCGTAAAATAATATATTCATGCATATGAAATAAATGTTTCCATGAGCATGAATCACCGTGGTCATGTGCCAAGTAAAACACATTGTCATATAAACATATTATATACAGAAGAATATCCCTTCAGATATATTTAACCTATGAAATTTGTTGATGGGTCTTGAATACAAAGTTCACGTGAGTTTTTTTTTGCGAAATACGCCGATCTATTATAGAAGTTCATGGGAAGTATAAAGTAGTTCACGTGAGTTGGTCTATATATTTTTGTACAAGAGTCATCCCGTTAGTATATATCTATACCCCCCCCCCCCCCTCTCTTGAATAATAGCTGTCAAATAAAATGTTCACACAGCTTCAAAGATTATTTTTGCAGGCAAATATGTCCCACATAAAAAATCCTTCTTTCTTAAAAATATATCTCATTGTCCGTTATAAATTATAATACACGAACGAAATGTTTCATATTACACGAACGAACAAGATGATAAACTCGCCCGTGTTAACTATTTTTCTGTGAAACAAAAACATGACAACCAAAACAAAAAAATAGACCGTAAACAAAAAAATATTATTTCCTGGAAATTTGTAATAATAAGATTAATGGGATATGTATTTTTTTAGGGGTAATGGGATATGTATTGTTGAAACACATGAAGACTGGGACAAAAGAAAAAAGGGAAATGAGAAAGGAAAAAGAAGGAAAACGTTATCCAAAGAAAACAGAAAGTAAACTAGACGTGTCGAAGGGAAACGGAGTTTTGCAGGGGCGTTCCAAATTCAGTTGCAAGAACCTCCAAATAAACGCCAACAAGAAAGAAATGAGCATTACTTGCGCGCTTTGCACTCTTATCTCTTGCATCTCTCGATCCATACATGTAGCCTAGCTGCAGATCTTGGATACTATTCTTGCCCACTAGGCCTAGAGATTGAATCAACGACCAATAAACTATCAACAATGGCATCCGACCATCGTCGCTTCCTCCTCTCCGGCGCCGTCTTGCTGTCGGTCCTCGCCGCCGCCGGCGCCCTGGACGAGTGCCAGCCAGGGGTGGACTTCCCGCACAACCCGTTAGCCACCTGCCACACCTACGTGATAAAACGGGTCTGCCACCGCGGTCCCAGCCGGCCCATGCTGGTGAAGGAGCGGTGCTGCCGGGAGCTGGCGGCCGTCCCGGATCACTGCCGGTGCGAGGCACTGCGCATCCTCTTGGACGGGGTGCGCACGAAGGAGGGCCGCGTGGTTGAGGGACGGCTTGGTGACAGCCGTGACTGCCCGAGGGAGGAGCAGAGGGCGTTCGCCGCCACGCTTGTCACGGCGGCGGAGTGCAACCTACAGACCGTCTCGGGAGCAGGGAGTACACTTGATGCTACTGGCAGATGGATGGCGATCGAAATGCCCAAGTAATGAAGCGAAGTATACTGTATATAGAATAAAAGTACTCAAGTGAAAACAAATAAATAAAGCTTGTGAGCTGTATGCGTATGATCTATGGTGTGGACTGTTAAATTGTTGTCGGTTGATGAATAAAAAGGGTTGGAGCAAATAAAATTGTTGTCGGTTCATGTACATGCACTGCTGCGGAAATTACAGATTTGGTCGCCACAAACCACTCCGAACCAAGGTTCCACATTATCGGCAGAGGGGTGGTCGCGGCGGCGGTGGCCGTACCTTCGGCCGGAACAAAACTGTCCCTAAGTGGGCGGAGGTCACGCCGGCGACGAATGATGAGGGTGCGGCTAGCGGGGTTACCGCTAACGCTACGACCTCGACTGTCACGCTGCCAGAGGCGGCGGCTGTGGCGGTTAGTGCCTTGGCGGCAGTGGCAATACCAGCCAAGGTGACGGCTGAGGATAGAGACACTGCGCGGGCCAATAAGGCGGCCCGTAAGAAAGAAAAGTTGACTTGCTATAGATGTGGGATCCATGGTCATTTTGTGATGGATTGCACAACTGACTTGTGTGATATTTGTCAGAAACCGGGACACGTTGAGGCAGCATGTCCATTACTTTTAGCGCCTAAGCCGGTGCTCAACATATATGGTGTCGGTCAGAATAGGCTTATGTTCTTTGAGACTCCACGCTCTACCACAGCTATTGTGCCTCCACGTCTTGAGAGTTCAAGGACGGGCTTGGTCAAGGTAACAAATGGTACTGTGACGCCCTGGATTTAGTGCTACAATGATCATTGTAATTAAGCTACAGTGATGGCCAAGATTATGCTAATGCTTTTGCTAATCCATGTGTGATCACTTTTGGAATCAAAGCTCAATTCAAATTCCTTTGCAATTCCAATTCATTTGAAAGGTGGTTTTAAAAGTTTTGCAAACTTCAATTTAAAAATCATGCTTAGGTTGCAATTATTCCCTAAGCTATTCTAAAAATGGAACCAACATTTTATCATGTGGTTTTGTGCCTCAAAACTATTTTAGCAGAGCCCAAAACAATTAATTAAATGCCTTTTGCTTTTTGAAAATACAAAATTAATCCAAAGGCCCCCCCAAACTATTTGTGTCAGTACCTAATAATGCAATGCAAATATTAGGCCAAGTGCCATATTTTACTAAAGTCATCTAGCCCTAAAATTAAATAAGTAACAGAAAGATTTAAAACAGAAAAATAAAAAGAAAGGAAAAAGGAAAAAGCCCCCCTCCCTCTGCCCTGGGCCTTAGGCCACAGTGGCAGGCCCAGGCCGGCCCAGCCGGTTCCCCCCCTCGTCCCCTACCTCCCTCCTCCACCTGGCGTGGGGCGACCGAGTGCGGACGTCGTCCCCGCCGGGCCAGCTCGCCGTCCGCGTCGCTACAGCGCCCCTGGAGGGGATAAGGCCGCCCCGACCCCCTCCCTGGAACCCTAGCCCCCTCCAAATCCCCCTCTCTCGCTCCCTGCCTCCTCCCTCGCCAGATCGAGCACCGCCGCCGCCATGTCCACCACGTAGCCGCGGCCACCGTGCTCCCCGTCCCTCTCCGTCAAGTCCTGGAGCTCCGCCTCGTCTTCCTCGACCCCCTGGAGCATTGGGTCGAGGCCCGGAAGCTCCCACGCCGTCGCCTGCGGTCGTCTTCTTCCTCGGACCAGCGAGCTCGCCGCCGTCGATCTGCTCCTCCCCGTCGATTTTGGCTGCCCCGGGCCTTCTCGCCACCGCAAGTGAGCTCCCCCGCGTCCTCCTCTTCCTCTGTTTGCTCCCCTAGGCCAGCGTAGCACCCTTGCGCCGTACCCGAGCTCTGCTCGCCGCCATTGCCGACGTGCTCGTGCCGTGCGTGCGTTTGAGCACCCGTGCGTGCCACGGGCGTGCTCCGGGACATCCCCTGCTTCGATCCCGCGCGCTAGGTAGGTCGTTTGCGTGCTGGTTTTCTCGCTGCCATCGACGCCCGAAGCTCCCTTCCGCCGCCGTCGACGTAGCGCTCGCTACAGACCGCCATTGCTCACCCCGATGGCCGGAATGGAACGGCGACAGCTCCAGCTTCTCAACGCAAGAAGAAGCGCTCGATTTGACCCACCGTAGACGAAATCCGAGCCACGCCGGTGATTCGGGAGTTCGCCAGAGCTTCTTCGGTGGCCGGACGGCGCCGCCGCCTACGTGGTCGGGCCGGGGCCACTGCCAGGGTCGCTGACTGGTGGGCTAGGCCGACCCTGTTGACCTGTTGACCGGGTCAACCTGCTGACTGGACTGGGTCCAGTCAATGGCAGGTGGGTCCCAGGCCCCCTGTGTGTATGACAGTGGGCCAGCCCTGTCATTAGCTAATCGGGTTAATTAGATTAATAAAAATGATTAATAAAAACCCTAATGTCTCACTGACAGATGGACCCCACCCTATTAATTAAACCTGTTTAGATTAAATTAACACTGGATTAATTCCGAGTCACTGACATGGGGGTCCCACATGTCAGGTTTGACCAGTCAACATCACTGTTGACTGCTGACGTCATCCTGACCTCATGCTGACGTCATAAATGCTTTTTCGAATTAATTTAATTCTGTTTAATTTCAGAATATTAACAAAACTCTGAAAATTAATATAAAATAATCCGTAACTTGGATGAAAATAATTTATACATGAAAGTTGTTCAGAAAAATTCCACGAATCCGAATACGCAGTCCGTTAGTCTGTCACGTGCTCCTATCATAGAGAACGTGGAACTTTTCCATCGTTTTCGTCTGTCCGGTAATAGCCCGAGACCCGGAAAATATCGTCAGATATTCTTCCGACCCGTCTGCGACGTGTAATACTGCGTTAGTGCATACCTAGCCCTGCATATTGCCATGTCATGCATCGTGTTGCATCTGTGCTTTATATTTATTGTTTCTTCCCCCCTCTTCTCTCCGGTAGACCCCGAGACTGACGGTGCTGAAGGGTACGACTACGGCACTGACAATCAGGCCTTTGCCGCAGAGCAGCAAGGCAAGCAACCCCCCTTGATCATTCCGATATCTCCCAATTCTTTCCCTCTCATTCTTGCATTAGATTTTGCTACTGTATTAGTTAGCTCCTATTCTGATGCATAGCCTGCTTTTGATAAACTGCTACTATACCTGCTATTAAATCAACTGCTTAGTATAGGTTGATCAATGAATCCCCTGTGACCCCCTTAGTCCCAGTTGCCCCTGCTTCCTCATCGACGACTCGAAGACTCGGTCAACCAACCGACAAGCCAGGCCCCTCACATCACCACACCCCCCTTAGTTGTACGACTCTGCAACGCTACTATCGAGTACCGAGGGTGACACCTCGTGAAGTACTCATGATGCTAGCTCTGTAGTGCAGCTAGTCGGTCGTGGTTATCGAGGGTGATTCCTCCTTCACCACTCCCAACGATGACTCTGTCGTGCAACCCCTCAAGCGTAGACCATCGAGGGTGAATCCTCTCTGGTCACCTTGACGGTTACATTGAGTGGGATCTATTGAGGGTGATTCATCAGGCTCCGTCTTGATGTTTTATACACACAGTTACTATGACCTGGTTACAGAAACTTGTTGGTGATGGGTCGGCCCTGAGGGGTACCCACGGTTTGATGATGATGAGGCGTGGACGGGCAGGAGAGGCCCTTGCCACAGATCCTCGAGACGGGGCGACGGGACCACACTTCATGGGTCTCGCTTGCCCCGCATTAATAAAATGCTAATGGGTTGGGTATTTGATCTGAGTTGGTCGTTTGACCTTTTACGCACCAAACCTTCACGTGGGAGAAATTATGGGTACTCAGCGTCGTTGTATAAGCCGAAGCTCTTCGGACGTTAGCAATGGAGCGGCGCGCGTCCGAGTGGCCTGGACGGTACAGCTCTTGGACTAGAGTGTGCTAGGGCTGACCTCGGCCGCGTTTGCATCGTGCAGGAGCGCAAAGGGCAAGTGGGCCCACGACCCCTGGGCGCTTAGGATTTAGACTGGCGGGCTGGCCTCTCTGTTGAGCCTAGGTGGGGCGACGACGTGTTGATATCCCGAGGCCGGGCATGACCCAGGAAAGTGTGTCCGGCCGGAGGTGATCAAGCGTGTTGGAAATGCGGTGCACCCCTGCATGGATGAATTCATCTATTCGAATAGCCGTGTCCACGGTAACAGGGCGACTTGGAGTTGTACCTTGATCTACTACAACTAAAATTGTGACTTATAAGTGAGATGAATGTTGGCTCCGGGATTGCTTCCTCGCAGGGAGTCGAGGAAGAATCTCTGGGCGTGGTTACTTAATAAAATTGCTACAATAATATGATTATATATGAGATACCAGTCTACTCTCTTCTAATGCTGCAAGATGCTGAAGATGCTAGTCTTCGATAGGACTAGGCTTTTCCCCCTATTCTTGCTTTCTGCAGTCAGCCCAGATATGACCCCTTTACTTGATACTGATGCATACTTAGCATAGTTCTGATGTCAGTCTTGCGAGTACTTTGGATGAGTACTCACCGCTGCTTTGATTTCTCTTTCCCCCTCGATACGATTCTGTGTTCAGACGATGGAGCCCAGGAGATGGAGTACGCCGGAGACGACTACTACACCACCGCTGGAGCCTACTACTACGTGGAGAGTGCCGACGCTCAGGAGTAGTTAGGTTGGCTCCCAGGTAGGAGGCCTCGCCTCTTTCGATCCGCTGCTTATGTTTGTGCTAGCCTTCTTAAGGCAAAACTTGTTTAACTTATGTCTGTACTCAGATATTATTTGCTTCCGCTGACTCGTGCTTGTCGAGCTTTGTATTCGAGCCCTCGAGGCCCCTGGCTTGTAATATGAAGCTGTATGACTTTAATTTGTGTCTAGTGTTGTGTTGTGATATTGATTAGTGAGTCCCTAATCTTGGTCGTACGCATTTGCATGTATGTTTAGCGTACGGTCAAAATTGGGGGCGTCACAAGTTGGTATCAGAGCCGACTGCCTGTAGGTAGCCCCCTTTCCAACTCCTTGGCCGAAGTTGAGTCTAGTCATTGAAAAACTTTTACTAACATAGTTGTGTGGCTTACGGGCCCACATCTCAATTGGGTGGTATTAGGATCTTTTATTCCTCGTCTATACTCTGGGTTCTGATCTCTCTTCTCTTTCGGGTTAAAGATTTTTTAAACTCTAACTCTAGGTTCTCGTAACTACTTCCCCCGGAGAGCCCTTCATTCCAGATGATGGCTTGATTCATCAGAAGACTCCGAAGATACTCTCTGATGTTCTCCTGAGAACTTGTGCTCGTCGATTTTGCGATTTCCTTCCACCGTCAACCCCTATGGATGACTACATGCAATTGTCGCTCATACTTTCATATCCAGTTGCTCTTGTTATTACAAGGTACATCGAATTATCTTACCGGAGATTCGTTCTTCCTCGGTTAATCATGTGTTTCACAGAATTATTTGAAACGCTATTCGATCTTCTGTAATCCTCAGTAGCCTATTGCTCTTGACTTTTCTCACCTGCTTACATGGTGGTTAATTCCATATGTCAAGCAATATCCATTAAAATCCTCTGTGATTTTCATTTGATTTTATTGATTCAACATGTGTGTGGATGCACGCAGTCATCAGTTGTTTATCATAAATTATCCGTCCGGCTCAGACGTCTTTCTAAACATGAGTTGGTTCTTGACAAATCAACCTTGATTGATTGCCCATCTAAGTCCTTTCATCTTACTTCTATTTGATCGGAGCATCGATTTCCGATACACCAATTTGGAAATCTTAATTCCCTTGGTTATTTAAGCATCAAATTATTTGGATGTTCTATGATCTGATGACTTGCATTCTTTCTCCCTCTGATTTGGTACCGATACTCACATCAGGTCCTTTGTGCACCGCCAGACCCATTGTTGGGTTATTATCCGATAGCATCCTTCACTTTCAAATTATTGTGGTGTTATTCCCCTGATAAGTGATGCCATTTGTAAATTGTGTCTTCTCCCTTTGATAAGTTGTATCCTATGCTTTTGTCAGCCATGCTCTGTTGTCGAGCATGTGTTAAATACTCTTGAAGCTTGTGGTATATGTTCCTAAGAGGCCCCGATGGGTTGAAC
The DNA here is from genome assembly GCA_039707655.1 of Elymus sibiricus. Classification (NCBI taxonomy): domain Eukaryota; kingdom Viridiplantae; phylum Streptophyta; class Magnoliopsida; order Poales; family Poaceae; genus Elymus; species Elymus sibiricus. The sequence continues at coordinate 315,608,246 of CM077673.1, forward strand.
CTATGCCTTCCCTAATCCATGTGAACCCGAGGGTTTTCACGAGTCTTACTCTTCTGGTGTTTTGCCAGATAATCTTTCAAAACTACAACTTTATCAAAGGCGAGGAGTAAATGGAAGGTGATGCATTGATGAAGTGGGAGTCGACTTTGAACTTTGTGCTCATGCCCATGGAAGCAATGTTGATCTTATCATAGTAGCTTCTCGTAACGATAAATTTCTCTTGGTATAATTTGATCCGGTATCTGTGATCTTGTCCTTTACAATCGTGGCTCCGCCCATGATGTTCTACTTTGTTTTCGTTCTTGGACAAGTTAAGGTGCTTGTCCTCCACAGATCAATACGCTAGTCTAACCTCTATTCTGATCTACCTCCGAGTATTATCCCTGGTATCTTGATAAATATCATGGGGCTTTATAACTTCTTATGAGCTCCTAATCAACTATGATGTTTCACTGATTCCAGTTTCCTCGTGTTCTGAGTTGTTGGACAATCAAGGACACTGATATCTGAATCGAGTACGCATTGCGATTCGACAACTCTTAGTAATCTTCTTTGATTATGAGTTGTACTCGATCATGTCATTCCAAGCTGTTAGATGCTGAAGCCTGACTATATGCCTGAATGCATTGAAGGCGTCACCTCTCGAAGGGATTGAAAACATTCCAGTTTTCTGGGATTTCCAAGGTGTTTTTCCGGAAGAACTTCCAGGGATTCCCCCCGCTAGAGCTGTCGAGTTTGTCATCGACTTGGTACCTGGTACCACTCCTATAGCCAAGCGTCCGTATAAGATGCCACCACATGAACTCCTTGAACTTAAGCAAGAAATTGACAATTCGCTTCGTCTGGGTTTCATTCGTCCAAGTTCCTCTGCTTGGGGAGCACCTTCTCTCTTTGTCAAGAAGAAAGATGGTACGAATCGATTGGTCCAAGATTATCGTCCCATCAACCAGGCAACGATTCAAAACAAATATCCGCTTCCTCGGATCAACGATCTGTATGATCAACTTGCTGGTTCATCAGTGTTTTCGAAACTCGACTTGAGGTTGGGTTACCATCAGATCCGAGTTCGTGAAGAGGATATTCCCAAGACTGCATTTGTTACTCGCTATGGTTCATACGAGTACACCGTCATGTCCTTCGGCTTAACCAATGCTCCAACAACCTTCTCTCGCCTGATGAACTATATATTCATGGATTACCTCGATAAATTCGTCGTGGTTTATCTGGATGATATCCTGGTTTATTCTAAGAATAAAGAAGAGCATGCTGAACATCTTTGTCTTATACTGGAGAGGCTTCGAGAGCATCAACTTTATGCAAAGTATTCAAAGTGTGAGTTCTGGATGGACAAAGTAACCTACCTTGGTCACGTGATCTCCAAGGATGGTATTGCGGTCAACCCTGAACGAGTTCAGGCTATTCTTGACTGGACTCCCCCGAAGAATGTCAAGCAAGTCAGAAGTTTTCTCGGACTCGCCAGCTATTGCCGTCGATTCGTCGAGAACTTCTCCAAGATTGCAAGGCCCTTAACCAATCTGCTTCACAAAGGTGTTAAATATGAGTGGACAGAAAAATGTCAGGAGAGCTTTCAGGCACTTAAGGACAAGCTGACATCTGCTCCAGTGCTTGCTCCTCCGGATTCTCGTAAGGACTTTGTCATTTATTGTGACGCTTCGCGTCAGGGAATAGGCTGTGTCTTAATGCAAGAGCGCAGAGTGGTTGCTTATGCATCTCGTCAATTGCGTCCTCATGAAGGGAACTACCCAGTTCATGACCTTGAACTTGCCGCAGTAATTCATGCACTGAAAGAGTGGCGGCAGTACCTTATTGGTAATCGTTGCGAGATCTACACCGATCACCAAAGTCTGAAGTACCTGTTTACTCAACCAGATCTGAACCTCCGTCAACAGAGATGGATGGAGCGCATAGCAGATTACAACGTGGGTATTTCTTATACACCAGGCAAGGCTAATGTAATGGCTGATGCTTTGAGCCGCAAGTCATACTGCAACCACCTTCAGGTTCACAAGGTTCACCCCCTTCTTCAAAAGGAATTTCGCAAGCTGAATCTCCATATTGTTCCGCCTGGTGCACTCGCTCCCCCTCCTGAAGGGTCCTACAAAATGAACCTCCACGTTGTTTCCCAGGGTTCTCTTAATACCCTGGTTGCTAAACCAGATCTAGTGGACGTCATCAAGTGGATCCAGAAGTGTGACAATGAAGTCGAGAGGATTAAACGCGATCTTGCAGAAGGAAAGCCCTCATCCTTCACTATTGCTGAGGATGGCGCTTTGTACTTCAAAGGCCGCCTAGTGGTACCGAGTAAGGAGGAAAACAATGATATGACTCAGGAGGCCATGAAGGAAGCACATGACACTCCGCTGTCTATTCGTCCTGGTAGTACCAAGATGTACCAAGACATTCGTCAAAGATTCTGGTGGTCTAACATGAAGCAAGACATTGCTCGCTGTGTTGCTGAATGTGATGTTTGTCGTCGTATCAAAGCAGAACATCAAAGGCCTGCCGGAACTCTGCAACCTATTTCTATTCCTGAATGGAAATGGGATCATGTTGAAATGGACTTCATTACTGGTTTTCCCAGGTCGCAGAAAGGTAATGATGCTATTCTTGTCGTCATTGACCGGTTGTCCAAAGTTGCACATTTTCTGGCTGTCAAGGAAACTATTACTGCTAGTCAGCTAGCAGATCTTTACATGTCCAGAGTTGTTTCGCTCCACGGTATTCCATTGGTGATTAGTTCAGACCGTGGCAGCTTATTCACTTTAAGATTCTGGGCAAGTTTCCAGGAAGCTATGGGAACTCATTTGTCATTCAGCACCGCTTTTCACCCTCAATCCCAGGGACAAGTTGAAAGAGTCAACCAGATTCTCGAAGACATGCTTCGAGTTTGTGTCATTTCTTTCGGCAAGAAATGGGAGGAATCTCTCCCGTATGCTGAGTTCTCCTACAACAATAGCTATCAAGCTAGTCTGAAGATGGCTCCTTTTGAAGTGTTATATGGACATAAGTGTAACGCCCCCATGTATTAACTACAGTAATCATCTACTGTTGCTACAGTGATGAGCTACTGTTGATGTTACAGTAATGAGCTACTGTTGATCATTACTAAAGTGGGGTTATCATGATGATTACTATGTTGGAAAACATTTGAATCATATCTCATTTCAAATTCCATCACCTAATTCAAATTGGAATTCTTGTCAAAATAAAAGTTTGTCAAACATGGCAAAAGAAAATGTTCATGTTGGAAATATTCCCTGGGCAATTGTGATATGGTTTTCAACATTACTAAAAATCCCTAGATGAGTCTAGCATCAAGCAAATGGTGCCAACAGAAATAATTTGGGCATTTAAAATATAAACAGAAAATCAAACCTTTTCCAAAAACCCTGGAAATGGGCGGGGAGCTCCAGAATATTCCAATGCATTTTTGGGACAAGTTTCATGTTGTCAAAACTCATTTGGTGCTCTAATTAAATGCAAAACATGAGCATTTCAATTTACAAAAAACAGAAAATGAAGTAAAAGGAAAAAGGGCTTACTGTGCTTGGGACAAGTGCTACAGTAGGCGAAGCCCAGCCCACCGGCCATCCCTATCCGCTCCCGTCGGCGTGTCGACCCCGCCGTGGCTGGAGCTTCGTCGCCGGCGTCCCTCGTCGACGCGTGCCCCCCCCCCCCCCCCCCCCCCCGAGCCGTCGGGGAGGATAAGCTCGAAGCTGCCCACCCCGGTGCTTCCCCCCTGCTCACTCTCTCCCTCTCCCGCTACCTCTCTCTCCCTCGGGAGCTCCATCCGAAACGCAGCCGCCGCCTCGTCGCCGTCGAACTCGTGGCCTCCGAGCTCCCCGCGGGTCGTCTTGGAGCCTGGGCGACGCGCCGTGCTCCGCTGCTTCTGCTACACCGATCGGCTGGTGTCGAGGAGCTCCACTGCGACGCCGACGAGTTGATCCCTTTTCGGTCGCCGCCGTGAGCTCGCCGTCGAATCCGAGCTCGTCTGCGCTACTAAGCCCTCACCGGCCGTCATGTGCCGCTCGGTAAGCCCCCGCTCCTCCTCCCGCCTCTAGATCGCCTTCCCGTGCGCCGCCCGTGGCCGTGTGTCGCCGTCGCCCATAGCTCCACGCGCCCGCGCGTCCTCTAACCGCGCGCGCCCGTGGCTTCGCCCCCGCGTGCCCCTGCTGCTCTCTGCCCGCCCCTGGGCCGCGCCCCTGCGCCCCATGCGCGCCCGCAGCCGCCGCTGCCGCTGTTGCTTCCTACAGCTGCTTTGCTTGCTGCTGCCCGCGGCAGCATCTGCCGCCGCCGCTGCCTGCAGCTTGCCGCGCGCGCGCTTGCCCGCGCTCACCCCGCGCCGGCCGCGTCCCTGGCCGTCCCTGCCTACTGCCGCCGCTGCCCCGTGTGCTGCTGCTGCTCATGCTCTGCCGCTGCTCCTCCTGCTAGTTGCTGCTTGCGCCGCTGCTCTGCCTGTTGCTGCCGCTGCTACAGTAACGTTCAGTTACTGTAGCGCGCGCTAGCTTTTCTAAAACTGCGTTGATTAGCCCCCTGAACAGCCTCAAAACAGCAACTAAACAAAGTTTAATATGGCTAAAATAAATATGTGCGGTTAGTACACTTGACAAACTCCAAGTTACTCCATTGGACCAACTCCAAAAGATCTACGGATTAATTCCTACAAAAATGACAAAAGTCAATGTTCTGTTAATTGGAATAACTGAAAAACAGATTATTGCCTTAGCCATTTTTAGAGCTGAATTTGAACCTGTACAGGAACTGTTCATACCATCAAATGGCATGGCCTTGAAGTACTTTTGGAGTAGAGTAAATCATCTTTAGGATGTATTTTCATTAGAGCTAAGAATAACCCATTATAGCCCTCACAAGATGGGTAAACAATAAACAGATTTCAGACTTAGAAGAATTTTAGAAATTTCAGAAAATAGTTTAAAACTTTGGAAAATCATAGTAAATTAACCGTAGCTCGGATCGAAAAACTTTCTACATGAAAGTTGCTCAGAACGACGAGACGAACTCAGATACGCTAACCACATACCCGCCGGATGCCTCTAACTACCCGAACATGCAACCATCCCCCTCCGTTCATCTGTCTGACAGATATCCGGAACCGGGAAAACTTTCCCGGATGGGTTCCCCCCTTCCTCGGTATCGTGAAGCACTGCGTTAGGTCACACCCGGCACAGCTTATCGTCATGTCTTGTATTGTGTTGCATTGTTTGCTTTGTATTTATTGTTTCTTCCCCCTCTTCTTCTCCGATAGCCCCGAGGCCGACGCTGCCCAGGAGACCGATTACACTGCTGACGAAGACCTCTCTTTTGCCGCAGAGCAACCAGGCAAGCAAAACCCCTTTGAGCATGCCTATATCACCTATTCTTTCTCCCTCCTGCTTGCATTAGAATTTGCTACTGCATTTGTTTGATCCCAATTCTGATGCATAGCCTATTTTTGTAAACTGTTATTGATACCTGCCTGTTATCCTAAACTGCTTAGTATAGGTTGGATGGAAAACCATCTGTGGCCCCTCTCCCTTGCTGTAGTTGCTCCGCTTTAGTATCTGTGCCCCGATCGAATGACCGACGGGCTGAGAACAGCACATCACCGCACACCCCCCTAAATTGCCCGACACTGCAGAGCTGGCATCGAGTGCCGAGGGTGATACCTCTTAGCTCACTTCCGATGGTGTCTCTGTGGAATAGCTATACGGACGTGTGTTATCGAGGGTGATTCCTCTTTCATCACTTCCAATAAAGTTGACGTCGTGCAACTCCCCGAGTGGAAGCCATCGAGGGTGATTCCTCCGGGTTCTCCTTGACGGATGACATCGAGTGGAATCCATCGAGGGTGATTCCTCGGACTCCTCCTCGATACTTGAACACACAGTTACTTTGGCCTTTGTTACAGGCGGGTCTACCTCGAGAGGTAACCGCGGGGAAATGTATAGTCAGGCTGGCCTGCTACGTGTCGATCAGCCGAGGCCGGACATCACCAGGAACAAGGGTGTGCGGCCGGAGTTACTCGCGCGTGTTGGTCAAGCGAATAATACCAAAGTCGGGCTTGCCCGCAACGTGTCGATCACCCGAGGCCGGACATCACCAGGAACAAGGGTGTGCGGCCGGAGTTAATCGAGCGTGTTGGGCGAGCGAGCAATACTAATCGAGCTTAACGGATTTGGGTATTGATCTGAGTGGGTCGTCGTGCCCATTTCGCACTACCACCACGTGGGATAATGGTTTAATGGGGCCCTCTACACCGTATGTATCAGCCGAAAGCTCTGACAGACGTCCAGTTCAGCATTGCGGCCGGGCCGGGTCGGCGCCATCCATGACAGAGGTGGTGCCTGGATCGCCCTGCGCGCAACGACCCGGAGTGCAAAGGGGGACGGGCCCAAGATCCCTGAGCGCTTAGGATGTAGACCGGCGGGGACCTCTCTGCTTAGCTCTAGGTAGGGCTGCGGTGTGTCGATCAGCCGAGGCCGGGCATGACCCGGAAAAGTGTGTCCGGCCGGAGTTAATCGAGCGTGTTGGGTAACAGTAGTGCACCCCTGCAGGGAAGTTATCTATTCGAATAGCCGTGTCCACGGTAACAGGACGCTCAGTGTTGTATCCGGATCAATTATTATTTGAACTTGAGACTTGTAATTAATTGTAAGCTCCGGGATTGCTTTCTCGCAGGGAGTCGAGGAAGGATCTCTAGGCTTTGCTTCAACATGCTTGTTAATTAATAATATGCTAATCTGCTCTCTTCTAATGCTGCAAGACCGCTGAAGATGCTAGTCTTCGATAGGCTAGGCCTTTTCTCTCTATTCTGGCTTTGCTGCTATACAATCCACAGATACAGCCTTTTTCACTTGATACCAATGCATAATTAGTATAGTTCTGATGTCAGTCTTGCGAGTACTTTGGATGAGTACTCACGGTTGCTTTGCTATCCTTTTCCCCGTACCCAATTGGTGATACATCAGACGATGGAGCCCAGGAGCAGGAGATCCCCGGAGGTGTCTGCTACGACTTGAAGATCCCCGTCGACCAGGAGTAGTTTAGGAGGCTCCCAGGCAGGAGGCCTCGCCTCTTTCGTCCAGAGCTGTTGTTTGTTTTCGCCTTCTTAGGCATCTTGTTTAACTTTGTGTCTGTACTCAGATACTTTGGCTTCCGCTGATGCTTGTCTAACCCAAGCTTTTGTATTCGAGCCCTCGAGGCCCCTGGCTTGTAATATAAAGCTTGTATTATTTTATTTGTGTCTGGAGTCGTGTTGTGATATCTTCCCGTGAGTCCCTAGGCTTGATCGTGTGCATTTGCGTGTATGATTAGTGCACGATTAAGTCGGGACGTCACAATAAGTGTCGGACACCTCTGAATTGGTCAGAAAACTAGGGAACGTACACTTATCGGTCCGGATATTATCCAACATGCCGAAGATCAAGTCCGCATTATTCATGCAAATCTGAAGGCTGCTCAGTCTCGTCAGAAGAGTCAGTATGACCGTCATCACAAAGATATGGTCTATCAACCTGGCGAAAAGGCTTATCTTCGAGTCACGCCAATGAGAGGTGCATACCGTTTTGGGATCAAGGGCAAACTGGCTCCTCGATATATTGGTCCTTTCATTGTTCTCGAAAGGCGTGGTAAGGTGGCATATCAACTGAAACTACCGCCAAACCTTTCTCAGGTTCACGATGTGTTCCATGTGTCACAACTTCGTTGCTACTTCAAGGATCCTATCCGAGCAGTGGATCATGATATGCTTGAACTTCAACAAGACCTTTCTTATAAAGAGCAACCGGTCCGCATTCTCGATGAAACTGAACGTCAGACTCGTCAGAAGGTTACCAAGTTCTTCAAAGTGCAGTGGTCAAATCATTCTGAAGATGAAGCCACTTGGGAACGCGAAGATCATCTTCGTGCAGAATACCCCGGGCTCTTTCCTTCTACTTCTTAATTCTCGGGACGAGAATTCTTTTTAGTAGGGGAGAGTTGTGACGCCCTGGATTTAGTGCTACAGTGATCATTGTAATTAAGCTACAGTGATGGCCAAGATTATGCTAATGCTTTTGCTAATCCATGTGTGATCACTTTTGGAATCAAAGCTCAATTCAAATTCCTTTGCAATTCCAATTCATTTGAAAGGTGGTTTTAAAAGTTTTGCAAACTTCAATTTAAAAATCATGCTTAGATTGCAATTATTCCCTAAGCTATTCTAAAAATGGAACCAACATTTTATCATGTGGTTTTGTGCCTCAAAACTATTTTAGCAGAGCCCAAAACAATTAATTAAATGCCTTTTGCTTTTTGAAAATACAAAATTAATCCAAAGGCCCCTCCAAACTTTTTGTGTCAGTACCTAATATTGCAATGCAAATATTAGGCCAAGTGCCATATTTTACTAAAGTCATCTAGCCCTAAAATTAAATAAGTAACAGAAAGATTTAAAACAGAAAAATAAAAAGAAAGGAAAAAGGAAAAAGCCCCCCTCCCTCTGCCCTGGGCCTTAGGCCACAGTGGCAGGCCCAGGCCGGCCCAGACGGTTCCCCCCTCGTCCCCTACCTCCCTCCTCCACCTGGCGTGGGGCAACCGAGCGCGGGCTGCGTCCCCGCCGGGCTAGCTCGCCGCCCGCGTCGCTACAGCGCCCCTGGAGGAGATAAGGCCGCCCCGACCCCCTCCGTGGAACCCTAGCCCCCTCCAGATCCCCCTCTCTCGCTCCCTGCCTCCTCCCTCGCTAGATCGAGCGCCGCCGCCGCCATGTCCACCACATAGCCGCGGCCACCGTGCTCCCCGTCCCTCTCCGTCAAGTCCTGGAGCTCCGCCTCGTCTTCCTCGACCCCCTGGAGCATTGGGTCAAGGCCCGAAAGCTCCCACGCCGCCGCCTGCGGTCGTCTTCTTCCTCGGACCAGCGAGCTCGCCGCCGTCGTTCTGCTCCTCCCCGTCGATTTTGGCTGCCCCGGGCCTTCTCGCCACCGCAAGTGAGCTCCCCCGCGTCCTCCTCTTCCTCTGTTTGCTCCCCTAGGCCAGTGTAGCACCCTTGCGCCGTACCCGAGCTCTGCTCGCCGCCATTGCCGACGTGCTCGTGCCGTGCATGCGTTTGAGCACCCGTGCGTGCCACGGGCGTGCTCCGGGACATCCCCTGCTTCGATCCCGCGCGCTAGGTAGGTCGTTTGCGTGCTGGTTTGCTCGCTGCCATCGACGCCCGAAGCTCCCTTCTGCCGCCATCTACGTAGCGCTCGCTACAGACCACCATTGCTTGCCCCGATGGCCGGAATGGAACGGCGACAGCTCCAGCTTCTCAACGCAAGAAGAAGCGCTCGATTTGACCCACCGTAGACGAAATCCGAGCCACGCCGGTGATTCGGGAGCTCGCCGGAGCTTCTCCGGTGGCCGGACGGCGCCGCCGCCTACGTGGCCGGGCCGGGGCCACTGCTAGGGTCGCTGACCGGTGGGCCAGGCCGACCCTGTTGACCTGTTGACCGGGTCAACCTGCTGACTGGACTGGGTCCAGTCAATGGCAGGTGGGTCCCAGGCCCCCTGTGTGTATGACAGTGGGCCAGCCCTGTCATTAGCTAATCGGGTTAATTAGATTAATAAAAATGATTAATAAAACCCTAATGTCTCACTGACAGATGGACCCCACCCTGTTAATTAAACCTGTTTAGATTAAATTAACACTTGATTAATTCTGAGTCACTGACATGGGGGTCCCACATGTCAGGTTTGACCAGTCAACATCACTGTTGACTGCTGACATCATCCTGACCTCATGCTGACGTCATAAATGCTTTTTCGAATTAATTTAATTTTGTTTAATTTCAGAATATTAATAAAACTCTGAAAATTAATATAAAATAATCCGTAACTCGGATGAAAATAATTTATACATGAAAGTTGTCTAGAAAAATCCCACGAATCCGAATACGCAGTCCGTTAGTGTGTCACGTGCTCCTATCATAGCGAAAGTGGAACTTTTCCATCGTTTTCGTCTGTCCGGTAATAGCCCGAGACCCGGAAAATATCGTCAGATATTCTTCCGACCCGTCTGCGACGTGTAATACTGCGTTAGTGCATACCTAACCCTGCATATTGCCATGTCATGCATCGTGTTGCATCTGTGCTTTATATTTATTGTTTCTTCCCCCCTCTTCTCTCCGGTAGACCTCGAGACTGACGGTGCTGCCGGGTAGGACTACGGCACTGACGATCAGGCCTTTGCCGCAAAGCAGCAAGGCAAGCAACCCCCCTTGATCATTCCGATATCGCCCAATTCTTTCCCTCTCATTCTTGCATTAGATTTTGCTACTGTATTAGTTAGCTCCTATTCTGATGCATAGCCTGCTTTTGATAAACTGCTACTATACCTGCTATTAAATCAACTGCTTAGTATAGGTTGATCAATGAATCCCCTGTGACCCCCTTATCCCAGTTGCCCCTGCTTCCTCATCGACGACTCGACGACTCGAAGACTCGGTCAACCGACCGACAAGCCAGGCCCCTCACAACACCGCACCCCCCTTAGTTGTACGACTCTGCAGCGCTACTATCGAGTACCAAGGGTGACACCTCGTGAAGTACTCATGATGCTAGCTCTGTAGTGCAGCTAGTTGGTCGTGGTTATCGAGGGTGATTCCTCCTTCACCACTCCCGACGATGACTCTGTCATGCAACCCCTCAAGCGTAGACCATCGAGGGTGAATCCTCTCTGGTCACCTTGACAATTACATTGAGTGGGATCCATTGAGGGTGATTCCTCAGGCTCCGTCTTGATGTTTTATACACACAGTTACTATGTCCTGGTTACAGAAACATGTTGGTGATGGGTCGGCCCTGAGGGGTACCCACGGTTTGATGATGATGAGGCGTGGACGGGCAGGAGAGGCCCTTGCCACACATCCTCGAGATGGGGCGACGGGACCGCACTTCATGGGTCGTGCTTGCCCCGCATTAATAAAATGCTAATGGGTTGGGTATTTGATCTGAGTTGGTCGTTTGATCTTTTACGCACCAAACCTTCACGTGGGAGAAGTTATGGGTACTCAGCGTCGTTGTATTAGCCGAAGCTCTTCGGACGTTAGCAATGGAGCGGCGCGGGCCCGAGTGGCCTGGACGGTACAACTCTTGGACTTGAGTGTGCTAGGGCTGACCTTGGCCGCGTTCGCATCGTGCAGGAGCGCAAAGGGCAAGTGGGCCCACGACCCCTGGGCGCTTAGGATTTAGACCGGCGGGCTAGCCTCTCTGTTGAGCCTAGGTGGGGCGACGACGTGTTGATATCCCGAGGCCGGGCATGACCGAGGAAAGTGTGTCCGGCCGGAGGTGATCAAGCGTGTTGGAAATGCGGTGCACCCCTGCAGGGATGAATTCATCTATTCGAATAGCCGTGTCCACGGTAACAGGACGACTTGGAGTTGTACCTTGATCTACTACAACTAAAATTGTAACTTATAAGTGAGATGAATGTTGGCTCCGGGATTGCTTCCTTGCAGGGAGTCGAGGAAGAATCTCTGGGCGTGGTTACTTAATAAAATTGCTACAATAATATGACTATATATGAGATACCAGTCTACTCTCTTCTAATGCTGCAAGATGCTGAAGATGCTAGTCTTCGATAGGACTAGGCCTTTCCCCCTCTTCTTGCTTTCTGCAGTCAGCCCAGATATGACCCCTTTACTTGATACTGATGCATACTTAGCATAGTTCTGATGTCAGTCTTGCGAGTACTTTGGATGAGTACTCACCGCTGCTTTGATTTCTCTTTCCCCCTCGATACGATTCTGCGTTCAGACGATGGAGCCCAGGAGATGGAGTACGCCGGAGATGACTACTACACCACCGCTGGAGCCTACTACTACGTGGAGAGTGCCGACGCTCAGGAGTAGTTAGGTTGGCTCCCAGGCAGGAGGCCTCGCCTCTTTCGATCCGCTGCTTATGTTTGTGCTAGCCTTCTTAAGGCAAAACTTGTTTAACTTATGTCTGTACTCAGATATTATTTGCTTCCGCTGACTCATGCTTGTCGAGCTTTGTATTCGAGCCCTCGAGGCCCCTGGCTTGTAATATGAAGCTGTATGACTTTAATTTGTGTCTAGTGTTGTGTTATGATATTGATTAGTGAGTCCCTAATCTTGGTCGTACACATTTGCGTGTATGTTTAGCGTACGGTCAAAATTGGGGGCGTCACAGGTACGCTCACAGTTGAGCAAGTATCGCAGCAGCTGAGGAGACTTGTTTCTGAGTCATACCAATGGGCTCCGGTCAGAGAGGATGAACAGATATATAGAGTGGAGTTCCCTAGAAGAGAGGACCTTCAACGTCTGTTGACCTTCGGGGTCAGCAAGGTGAGTGGGAGCAAATGCCTGTTAGAGTTTGAGGAGTGTAAAAAACCGGAACCAATGGGTGCACGTTTGAAGAAGGTTTGGATCAGATTTTCAGGCGTCCCAGAGATTCTTCTCAACGATTTCTTTATTGTTTGGAGCCTTGGCTCACTGGCGGGTAAGACAGAGAAAGTCGACATGCCATTCACGCGCAAACGTGGTATAGCCAGGCTGCTAGTGACTGTGCTTGACGTAGAGTATGTGCCTGATTATGCACCTTGGTTTTATGATGGTGTGCATTATGATCTTGACGTGGAGGTTGAGGAGGAAATTCAACCAGAGACACATAATGGTGACATTGACATGGTTGATGGCGGTGATCGAGATGGGAATCAGGGAGATGCGAACCCAGATGAGCACTCTGAGAGGTCCAATAAGGGCCAAACTCCTTCGTCATCTACTGCTGCAGATAAGCCGCATAATAACGGGGTTGCACCAACGTCGACACCCATGGCCACTCTCCGTTTCGGATCGTTTCAGGCGATGTCTGCGCCGAGTCGCCTATGGGGGGACCGCGTGGAGATTGAGGACTTTGAGGTCGGGCCTATTTCTGATGATAGTAATGTACTTGATCAGTTGAATGAGGAGGCTAGGTCACGCTCACTTCTTCCCTCGCACCGGCAGCCTTTGGATGAGGATGTGAGGGAGGAGGGTCCAGCTGGCGGCTGTGGGCAGGAGGACCATCCACGGTCCCCTCGATCGCCAGCGTCTTCGCAGCCGGGGCTCCTGTCTCGTCAAGACGAGGTGGCCATGCCGGGCAGCAGCGGGCAGGAGGTCCGCCGACCGGCTCACCCGGCGACGCCGGTTAGCAGCGGGCATGAGGTCCGCCGACCAGACCAGCTCAGCGGGCAGGAGGTTCGCCGACCGGACCAGCTCAGCGGGCAGGAGGTCCGCCGACCGGACCACCCGGCGACGCCGGTCAGCAGCGGGCATGAGGTCCGCCGACCGGACCAGTCTTGACCTTGCCCGACGTCTTCTGGAGGAGTGGGGTCTCAGGGCATCGAGCAGGAGGCCCGTGTTCCTTCACCTCGCTCTCCGCCTGGCGCCCGCATGACGGTGGTGGGGCAGCAGATGCAGACTGGGGAAGCAGTAGCTTGGGCTGCGGATGCTTCTCCGGTTGAGGCATCCTCACCGGGCCATTGTCCGGTCACTGTTAGGATTGAGGCAGGAGGCCAAAATCCTACAGTGATATCCACAGACGATGTGATCTCGTATGGAGGGATACCGGATCCTATGCCCGGTGATCGACGCTTTAGCCACCGCATCCAGGGGTAGCCGGATGCTGATGACATGCAGCTAGGGCGTGCTATGAGGGCCGCCAAGCTTCGAGACGTCGAGGCAACTACAGGTATGTCTGTCAATACTAGTGCTTCAATTATCCTTTTTACTGATTCAGAAATTCTACAAAATGCTAGCGACATAGGCATTTCTATTGGTAGTAGTGGCAAACAAATAACTAAATCAATTAATGATATTTTAGATTTAGAAGCAGATAGAGCCATAGAATTCATTCAAAATCTAGCAGCGGTAAAACCGATGAATGAGACGGATATCAATGATTTAGGAGGCACAGAATTACAAAGTTTATGTGAGGATTTATTACACATAGAGGGAGTTGAGGAGGATGTGGGTGACATGGGATCGGAGGGGTATATGGCCTCTTCGATTGACGGTTGTCGTCCACGCGAAATATCCTCACAGAGTAACACAGAAATGACGCAGGATATACCAAAGAGGCCTTGGAAAAGGAAGGTTTATCCTGTATCAGCGGTACGGAGAAGTGCGAGAGTGAAGCAAAAGAAAAAAATTCATGATGAAATATGAAAGGAATCTTTTGGAATAGCAGAGGTCTAGCAGACTTGGCTAAAAGGAGATTTCTTCGAGATGCATCGTTAGAACATAAGCTCGACTTTATGGCGTTACAAGAAACGTGTAGAGATAACTTCACACCACAATTCCTCAACACTTTATCAGGAGGAGTTGATTTTGATTGGCACTGCTTGCCACCAAGGGGTAGATCTGGGGGAATCTTACTTGGGGTTAAGTGTGAAACTTTAGAGGTGTTGAGTGTGGTATATGGTGAGTTTTCCGTCAAATTTCGTGTGAGGTCGAAAGTTGATGGTTTCAGGTGGGCTCTGGTGGCCGTATATGGGGCGGCGCAACCGGAGCTGAAATCTGAGTTTCTCACCGATTTAGTGAGAATATGTGGAGAAAAAAGACTTCCCATTATGGTTAGGGGAGACTTTAATATCATTAGAAGACAAGATGAAAAAATAATGATAACTTCGATGGAAGATGGTCACTTATGTTCAACATGGTTATTGAGAGTCTCAATTTGAGGGAGATTGACCTCACTGGTAGACAATTCACATGGGCAAACTCACTACCGGTGCCAACATATGAGAAGTTGGACCGGGTACTGACCAGTGTGGAATGGGAACAGAAGTATCCGCTGGTTTTAGTACATGCTTTACAAAGAGCCATCTCCGATCACACACCTCTCATGGTTGACTCTGGGGAAGCCAATCATGTGGGTAATAGAAACTTCTTCTCTTTTGAATTAAGTTGGTTCGAGAGAGAAGGATTCATGGATCTCATAGCTACCGAATGGGCTAGGGAGTCTGGTGGATCTTCAAATATAGAAAGATGGCAAAACAAAATACGACACTTGCGCTAGTTCTTGAGAGGCTGGACCAAGAATCAGAGCGGAATATACAAAGTGGAAAAAGAGAGACTTATTCGACTGATTGATGAGTTAGATGTGAAAGCTGAGTCCACTCCTCTCAATATGTCAGATAGGAATAATAAGATTGAGGCTGAGAAGAAATTGCAAACGCTTTTGAGAGAGGAGGAGATGAAATGGGCACTTCGAGCCAAGGTAACGAAGGTGGTCCATGGGGACGATAACACACAATTCTTTCATATGATTGCAAATGGCAAACATCGAAAGAAGAAAATAATTCAACTTGAGCAAGATGAAGGAACAATTGTAGGACATGAGAACCTAAAATTATACATTTCTGAATATTACAAGAAATTATTTGGTGCGCCAGAAGGGAATTTTGTCTCTTTGGATGAGAGCACAACACATGATATACCTCAGCTCAATTCCGATGAGAATGAGGTACTATCAGCTCCATTTACTGAGAAAGAGGTGTTTGACGCAATAGCACAAATGAAACAAAATAAGGCACCGGGGCCGGACGGGTTCCCGGCGGAATTCTATAAAAAAATGCTGGCATATTATTAAGGGTGACCTTTTGCCTATGTTCCATGATTTATTTAATGGCCAATTACAGCTCTTCCACCTTAACTTTGGAACAATCACGTTGTTGCCAAAGAAGGCGGAGGTTGTACGCATTGAGCAGTTTAGACCGATTTGTTTGCTCAATGTCAGCTTCAAAATATTTACAAAGGTTGGCACGAATAGATTGACGAAGATAGCTCATTCGGTAGTCCAACCGACACAGACGGCGTTCATGCCTGGGAGACACATCTTAGAGGGTGTTGTTGTCTTGCATGAAACACTGCACGGAATTCATACAAAGAAACTGGATGGGGTTGTCTTTAAAGTGGATTTCGAAAAAGCATATGATAAAGTCAAATGGCCATTTCTTCAACAGGCCTTACGTATGAAAGGGTTCAATGAAACCTGGAGGGATCAGGTGGATGCTTTCATTCAGAAAGGCAGTGTGGGGGTTAAAGTTAATGATGACATAGGTCATTTCTTTCAAACACACAAGGGATTGAGACAGGGTGACTCCATGTCTCCGGTGTTGTTCAACATTGTAGCAGATATGTTGGCAATACTCATTGGCAGGGCTAAAGAAAAGGGCCAAGTAGGAGGACTCGTTCCACACCTGGTAGAGGGGGGTGTGTCCATACTACAATACGCGGATGATACGATCATTTTCATGGAACACGATATGACAGAAGCAAGGAATATGAAACTACTTCTGTGCTTATTTGAACAATTATCTGGGCTAAAAATTAATTTTAACAAAAGCGAACTATTCTGCTTTGGGAAGGCAAAGGAGGAGCAAGATGCTTATAGGCAGCTATTTGGATGTGAAATGGGATCACTACCGTTTAGCTATCTTGGGATTCCTATTCATCATAGACGACTGACGAATAAGGAATGGAAATGTATTGAGGATAGATTTGAAAAAAGACTAAGTTGCTGGAAGGGCAAGCTTATGTCGTATGGAGGGAGGCTGGTGTTAATAAATTCGGTTTTAACAAGCCTGCCGATGTTCCTCTTGTCTTTCTTTGAAGTACCAGTAGGGGTACGAAAAAGATTAGACTTTTACAGATCTCGTTTCTTCTGGCAAAGTGATGAGGCTAAGAAGAAATACAGACTGGCACGATGGGATATTATATGCAGACCAAAAGACCAGGGGGGTCTTGGCATTGAAAATCTAGAAGTGAAGAACAGATGCTTGCTTAGCAAATGGCTTTACAGGTTATCTACAGAGACCGAAGGGATGTGGGTTCAAATATTGAAGAATAAATACCTACATTCCAAAACTTTAGCCCAGGTTACAGCTAGACCAAATGACTCACCTTTCTGGAAGGGGTTAATGAAGATAAAGGTGACTTTCTTTCATAGGGTGAAATTTGTAGTTGGTGATGGTTCCTCAACAAGATTTTGGGAAGACACTTGGCTTGGGGATACTCCATTAGCACTTCAATATCCTTCGCTTTATAATATTACGCAACGTAAAGAGGAGTATGTGGCCACGGTACTACAATCGGTACCTCTCAATATGCAATTCCGGCGAGCTTTAGTGGGAGCACGCTGGGATGCATGGTTACATCTGGTCAGGAGACTGATGCAAGTGCAACTTTCTGACCAGACAGATAGTGTCCGTTGGATTTTAGCTACGAATGGTGTATTCTCAGTAAAGTCCATATACACGGATCTGATAAACACTGGACCACTCTCGAGATCATTACATATTTGGAAAATCAAAGTGCCGCTCAGGATTAAAATTTTCATGTGGTTTATACACAAGGGTGTGGTATTAAACAAAGATAACTTGGTAAAACGAAGCTGGGTAGGCAGGCCTAATTGTTGCTATTGTGATCAAAATGAAACAATAAGACACCTCTTTCTAGATTGTCCTCTTGCAAAACTCTTATGGCGAACTGTTCATATAGCCTTTAATGTTAACCCATCAACATGTATTAGTTCGTTATTTGGAACGTGGCTCGATGGAGTAGACGCTACAATAGCGAATCTTATCAGGATTGGGATATGTACTTTATTTTGGGCTATATGAAATACCAGGAATGACATGATTTTTAATGGCAAGAATTTCAATAACTTTTTGCAGGTTATCTTCAGAGCAACGTCTTCGATCCGTACGTGGTCGTTACTCAGTCATACGGACTCCAGGGAGCTTATGGCTACTGGGTGCAACCGGTGGGAGATGGTCGCACGGGTTATCTTCAACCGGTTTGGATGGCGTGCTAATAATAGGCTAGATGTATAGGCATCATAGTCTACTTTTATTTTCGCCGGTTGTGGCAGTCTATTTATCATTTTTTTCATACTTTTCGTTCAGCGCTTGAGCGCTTTGTGGATCTAAGACCTCGATTTGATTCTGTTTAATAAAATGGTTGGATTCTGTTTAATAAAATGGCTGCATGCATCGATTGATGCAGAGGCCGGGGATACGCTCCTCCTTTTCCAAAAAAAAAACCCCACTCCGAACCATTGTCACCAGGACGCAGCTTGCCTGCGGCCATGGCGTGCGACCATCCGTGCGACGCAGCCATCGCACGGCTGTGCCTCCAAGCCCGCTCGCTCCAGATTATGTCCCGAAAAAAAAAACAGAATACAGATCGTAATACAGATTCCGTTCCGTAATACTCTCGCACCATTAAGACTAAAAAAATCATTCTCTGCGAAAAAATATCCACAATATGCCCGCGAAACAGATCCACAATATGCAGAATAGCGCGCCAAAATTACTACGTAGTGCTCATGGGAGGCGGGAGAGACCTACAACCTCAAGGGGCAGAACACTCAATGGCGGCTTAACCTGGGCAAGTACAGGGAAATTCTCCTCTTGAATTGGGCATCCAAGGAATCACGTCCCTGATGGCTTCTTCGAGTCTCACGTCCCCAGTGGCTTCTCCAAGAAGTGGTCCGGGGAACCAGGATGCTGCCGATGATTCTCAGTCACCAAAAGTAAGAAATCTCAGTCAGTTCTTCACAATGAATCACCAGCAAATTCTCCCGCTGCACCCCCGTAGAACTCCTCCAGGAAACCATGACCACTAAATACAATCTGCAGATCCCAAACAGCGACGAGAAGTTAGTTTTGTTGCATTTGGAAAAACAAAAGCAGGAGCATGTACACTACCCCAATTTCACATTTAGTTGCATGTGAAGACGTTCTTGCACAAACGGTATAATGATATGAAATAAAAATAGAACCAGGATTGTAGAGTCCATCTTGATTTCTCCTACCTTAAGACTGCTACAGTACTGATCTCTGAATGCACTCCATGTTCTAAATATGATTGCCATTTGCCATGTCTGGGTTAACTAAATTAAATCCTAATTGATACAGGATTTGCAACAAACCACGGCAGATCGCAGTGAAGAAAGGGTACCAAAGCTTGGCATGACATTTTTGTCTGAAGAGGAAGCTTATTTATTTTATAACAAGCATGCTGAAACTATCGGTTTTAGCATCAGAAGTAGTGGCCATAAAGTGAAGAACTCTTCTGCAATACAGCAACGTACATTTACATGCTCTCGTCAAGGTATGTGTTACTTCTCATTTGTTTTGATTCCAACCACTTATTTAAGCTCTAACACAATTAGTACAACTCATAGGCCGCCGGCAAGAAGATAAAAGAGAGGACACATTCAGTTACAGTAGGCCTGAAACACGATGTGGTTGTAATGCTCGTATGAAGATAAGCCTTAAAAATGGTTTTTATTATGTGTATGAATTCGAGGCGTCACATAACCACACTCTTGCTCATGGAATCATGGCCCAATACTTGAGATCCCATAGAAAAGTAACAGAAGCACATATAGCAAATGCAGAGGTTACTTCTCTATGATGAAACTGTTGCAAGTTTTGCTTGGCTTTTCAGAACTTTCCTAAAAGTTATGTCTGGTAAACATCCACGTACAATTCTCACCGATGAAGATGCGGCAATGGCGAAGGCAATCCGTAAAGTGTTCCCTCATTCTCACCATAGACTTTGCGTGTGGCATATGAATCAAAATGCTTGCAAGCATCTCGCTGGAGTTGTTGACGAATATAAGAAATTCAATGTTGATTTGCAGCATTGTATATATGACATAGAAGAGGAAGATGAATTTGTAAATGCATGGAATAAAATGATTGACAAGTATGGACTAGGTGACAATGCATGGTTGCAAAGGCTATTTGAGAAGAAAGAACAGTGGGCACTAGTGTATGGCAAAAATACGTTCTCTGCCCATATGAGCACTACCCAAAGAAGTGAAATCATGAACAATGAACTAAAGAGGTACATTAGTATTAAATATGACATGCTTACTTTCTTTGAGCATTTTGAACGGCTAGTTTCAGATAAAAGATGTGAAGAGGTGAAGTATGACTTTAAAGCAACACAAACTACTCCAAAGCTGAAGGCTGAATCTAGCTATATGCTAACTCAAGCTGCAGCTACATATACTCCAGCAATATTCAAGATGTTTCAAGATCAAGTACTTCGGACTCTGAACTATGACACATTGCTTTGTGATGAAAGTGACACAGATTTGAAGATTTATGTAGTAAAATTTCATGGCACACAACGTGAGCATGTTGTTACATTCATTCCAAAAGAAGAAAAGGTTAGTTGCAGCTGCAAAAGGTTTGAGTTTTCTGGAATCCTTTGCTCTCATTGCTTAAAGGTACTTGATATTAATAATATCAAGCATATCCCCGGAGAATATATCTTGAAAAGATGGACAATTGATGCCAAAGTTCTAGATATAACAAGCAAATGCAACCCACACGAGAACCTAAAAGCAAGAATGTCCAATCGCTACAAGGAACTATGCAGAATGTTTCTGAAAATAGCTGCTCGTGCCGCTGAATCAGAAGAATCATACAATAAGGCTGCTAAATGTGCAGAGCAATTAGCCCTAGATGTGGAGAAATGCTTGCAGATTAGAGTTGATCCAGATTTGGGAGACTCATGTACTAAAGAAGGTGCATATTATACTAATAATAATTTCCTAGACTATTGCCAAACAAATACTGATATTTACCATTACAGTGGCAGAAGGAGCGAACATCCCGTCTAGTAGAATTTCAAAACACAATGATGGGCTTGCAAAGCCAAAAGGTATGAAGGTCAAGGGGAAGACTGTCAAAGGATCAAAAAGGCCCGTTGGTGGATTTGAGAAAGCAACTTCAAAGAAGAAAAAGAACACAGATGATATTGTACAACTAGAGCCTCATGCCCCCTCAAAGGTATTATACTTTGTCGCTTTGTGTCTTATAAATCCTTCAACTTTACTGACCTTTCTCTTGTCATTTTTGACAGGCCCCTTTGGAGAAACCAACTTCAAAGAAGAAAAAGAAGAAAAATGATATTTTACAACTACAACCTCATGGCCCCTCACCGGTATGACATTGTCACTTGTTTCTTATAAAACACTCAATTGTAATAACCTTTCTCTATAATTTTCAACAGGTTCCTTTAGAATTTTTCGGAAACCAAATGGGTGCATATCAATTACACTACAACACTATCCTAAATGCTTCAATGCCACCATCAATTGGTAATACCATCCCGATGCCACAACAGAGCCAACAATTGTTGGCGGGATTCCTACCATACAACACAACAGTGGTAGAAGCAGTCCACACTTTCTATGATTTTTTTTAACTTTGTCGAAACTGAACTTTGCTACTTTGTGCACAGGGTCATCCGACAAACCACATGTCCACCTATTTACAGCAGCAGAACTCTACTCAGCCAACACCTATCCTAAATGCTACAATGCAGTCATCAACTGATCCGAGCTTCCCGATGCAACCACAAACCAAAGCACCACACAATACTCCAGTGGTATAACATTCCAGCCTTAAGAGTTTTCCAGTTTTTTAAACTTCATTGGAACTGAAAGTTGCTACTTTGTGCACAGGGTCATCCGACAAACCACAAGTACACCTATTTACAGCAGCAGAACTCTGCTCTGAATCCCTCCCTAACAGAAGCCATTGGAGCCTCTAACTATAGCTTGATGACAGGAGAAAATCAAGGCTTCCTTCTTCAACCGAAGGCGACATCTATCATAAGTGCTACTATGCAGCCATCAGTTGGTCACACCATCCTGATGCCACCACAGACCCAAGACCCACACTATACTCCAGTGGTATAACATTCCGTACTTTAAAATTTTCCAATTTCTGAAGTTCAGTGAAACTGAACTTTGATACTTTTCTACGCAGGGTGATCCGACAAATCAGATGTATACCTATGTACAGCAGCAAAACTCGGCACAAAATCCCTCGCTGCAAAGGAGCATTGGAACCTCTACCTCTAGTTTGGTGACGGGACAAAATCAAGCCTTCCTCAATCAACCAA
This sequence comes from Elymus sibiricus, assembly GCA_039707655.1. Taxonomy (NCBI): domain Eukaryota; kingdom Viridiplantae; phylum Streptophyta; class Magnoliopsida; order Poales; family Poaceae; genus Elymus; species Elymus sibiricus. The sequence goes on from CM077673.1 coordinate 315,630,214, forward strand.
AGCCAACATGATCCATTTTGTTGTCGAAATTTTTATCTCATGTGTGCTTTCACTTCATGGATTTTAATTCTGCAAAATAAATGTACATAGAATCAACTATCTGGACAACAGATTGACAATTTATCTGAATTTTGTTATGGAATTTCTGCCAACTCCCCTTCTCTCAAATTAACACGCATCAGATGGGAACAACACAAGAAGAAAAGGCATTTACCTGTGTTGTGCGGAGGTGATGCTGAGTCTATGAGCTGCAGTCCCGCATATCCGTCCCTTTCTTCCTTCTCTCTCAGCGCGTACCAAATAGATGGCATTGAAGCTCCGATCCTTGAGGTCCTTCCTCTCGCCGCTCGACCCCTTCCTCCACAGGCCAGAGGACACGGCGCCCTCTTGCGTGGCCGCCCACAGGCTCCCGCTAGGATCCGCATCTCAGGTAAGCGACGTAGGCGCCACCGGCACGGACGGAGGTTCCGATTATGACCGAGCTGCTGCACAGCCAAGTCCAGCAGGCGTACGCAGGCTGCGGCCATCCAAGACGGAATGGAGGTTCAGCAGCGCAAGAGGGCGGCGTCCAGCCGAGCCGGGGATGCTGGTTCAGCACGCGCACGCGGGCGGCGGCGAGCCAAGCCGGATGGGGTGAGATGCGCGACTGCGCTCCCCCCGAGTGGAAGCTGCACAACAGCGCGACGAGATCTGTCGGCTTCGACGGGAAGTGATTGGAGGCTGGAGAGCAGGTGTAGCAGAGGGCATTAAAATCTTTAGCTGGAGCTTGAGTTCAGACTTCAGACCGAGGAAGGAGAGAATAGGGATAGGAGTGTATCGATACGAAACGGAATCTGTATTACGATCTGTATTCTGCTCTTTTTTCTTTTTTTTCGGGACATAATCTGGAGCGAGCGGGCTTGGAGGTGTTAAGAAATAAGACATGTGATCAATTGCATGGGAGGTGTTTGTTAGGAAAAAGGTGTCTTCCCAACACACGCCTTCATCTTCTTGTATATAAGTGGGCTTCCCACGTTGCAATAAAACTAGTGATCATTTGGACTCTTTATTTGTCACATAGTCTCTACCTAGAGATCAATCCGGCTAAGAGGACGACGGTTACGCATCGCCATGGCCTCTGGAACGAACACTGCAAGTCACAGAGGAGCAATTCCATCCGGCACAAGATGTGAGTTTGATGGCGGACGACGTGCAGTGCGACTCATGGCGAGTCTCGCGACGCGTTTGGCAACTGCTTGTTCCATGCACGGAATGGGATTAATCAATAGATTGATTAATCATTGATCTATCAATTATTTCCTCATCAAATAAACAGATGAGGATGAGGATGCTTCGGCACGCATGCATCCGCTCAAGAAATCGATCAGGATAAAGCCAACTAGATTGTCTTTTGTGATTAAGATTTATATGATCTGATACTGATTGTGCTTCTCAGACACGATGAGGGCATGAACGCATCTGTCCAAGAAATCAATCAGAAGAACATATCCTGCGTGCAGTGGGGCGACGGCCTCCGGCTGGGTTTCCCGCGGACGGCCGGATCACGCAGCGGATGACCCGGTGCTCCAGTCCGCAGCGGTTGGAGGGGCAGTTCCTAGCCTGCATAACAACGTCGCTTCGTCAACTCCCGACGTACAGGTGGCTCGCGGCCTAGTTTTCTAGCAGCGCGACGCACGGGCCTCTCCAGTCGCTCGTCGTGCACGCGCGGCGGTGCGGCTAGACGACTTGGCGAGGCGATTACCGCGCGAGATGCGGCAGGCAGAGGAGTCTAGGCGAGGCTTCTTAAACGCTGCCTGGATGCGGGACACGGCGGCTTCACGGCTGTCGTCGCACTCGCCGACGACCGCGAATCCCGGCGCAGAGGAGGTGCCCAGAGCGCACGCAGCCCTCAGTTCCGGGGTGGCCTCAACCCCGCGGCGTCTAGTTCGCCGTGCGGTGAAGTACTTCAGCGCGGCCGAACCATCCTGGGCGTCAACGACGGTTTCAAAGGAATTGGTAACCGCACATATGGAGAGGCAGAGAGATACTATCTCTTTGATGATTTTGCAAATCAGTCCTTGGGTCTATGCAGATCATGAATAAGTCCTAGCACTTTTTGGATTAGCCCTGAAGCTTATCTAAATTTTGCTGCTATGCTCCCGCGGCTTATTGAAAATTACAAATGAGCCATCCGGCTCATGGGACTTTGTAATTTAGCCCCGAGGCTTGCTACTTTCAGCACTATAACCATAAGGTTATTGTTATTTGCGTTTTATGACACAGGCTTCAGAGCAAATATACAAGATAGACCATGAGGTCTTGCTGAATTGCATAATAATTGATTGTGCATCATTTTATATATTGTGAAATGACCGTTTGAGGCTTCAAGTCCTCATATATGTTGCACAAGTATGTTTATACTTCTGCATTTATTTGTATTACATGAGTAATACTGTTGCAAAGCAATATGTTGATTCCATTATTCGCATAGAATATGGAATTTGCTTGCAAATTTGGGAAACATGAGGTAGTGAAGTATATGACACTGCCTGATTATGTCAAAATTTCATTTGTCACAAGGAATCGACAAATGGTACATACTGCTTAATTGCAGATTATCCAATGTTATTGTAAAGTCTATATTATGTCATTTTTGACATAATGACCACCTTCAAATTTGCACACAACTTATGGATTGCATTTATGATAATGAATTAAATTTCGTTCACAACTGTGAGGTCTACACCACCATATGGTGATTACCTTCAATGTGTTTTAATTAACATAAGGTTGTGAGAAGCTCCATAAGACTTGAGGTCTACACTACTCAGTAGTGATTATCTCAATGTGTTCAAAGCAGTGTGAAGGCACAAAACTTATGACATAGCCATTATGCGGCCTACACCATTGGTGTATACATTCATAATGTTTTCCAAATAATTGTCAACTTCATAGCATTTGTCATTGGTTGTGACTATAGTGTCACATACTCCATCAGGAGAGGAATCCAAGGCATTAGTGGCGACTATGCTACATATTATGCCATGAAGAGAATTATGCAAAGTAGTTGCATATCTTGGTGATTACCTTCCATGAGTACACAACTTATGATATGTGATCATAGCAACGAATTAAATTTCGTGCACAACTGAGAGGTTTATGCCACTTCATGGTAATTACCTTCATGTGCTTTATGTAACATACGGTTGTGGAGGCTATGATTGATTGAAATGTCAATAAGAGTGAGGCACCACTAGGTGGTTGATTACCTCTATGTGTTTTATGTGAATTGAAGGTTTATTCTTTATGAGGTGACTACCTTTAATTTGAAGAACTGCATCATATTGTGATGATTATCTTCTTGTGAAGGCTTGCTCTATGAGACACTAAGAATCACCATGATTATGATTATGCTTAGCCATAGCATTTTCATTGTACTTAATTTACTGAAGGTAAATTAATGCATGAGCATTTCATGCAATATATGGCCGACCTTTTTTCAAAAGGAAATGCGATGTGATGACACAAGGTGGAAGTCATTATTGAAAATGGGTCATGGACATTAATGATTTTGTCGACCCGTGGCCTTGTTGCCACTGAAACTCCACCTATAGAGTATGTCATGGATATTTATAAATATCTAAAATGTGCATATTTGCATTTACGTGACATCGCAATAACTCGGTTCTCAAACTGAGTATTTAAATGGATGATGAATATCCATTTACCCTTTTGGGACCACCTTAAGGAGAGATATGTTATCATAAGCATCATACGAATGAGTATTCATTTGTATTAAGGACTTCAAGTCCGTTAATGCTTATAATTCTGTTGTCTATAAATCAACACTAAGTTGAGATTATGTGATAAGGAAGTCTCAGATCTTGATCTGATTGTATGTCCTTACTGCACTTTACATTCTCCTATGATGGTGAAAGAAATACCATCTTTATTTCAGGTTGAAAATATGATGAACTTCTTGTGAAGAATCATCGGGTACACCCAAGCTAGGGGTGCTATACCATTACCTGAAATTCATGCTAGTGCTTACGGTACTAAGCAATTTTGTGGTTAGAGAACCACGAGGAGTTGAACGTAAAGTAAAAAAAGACATATAGAAATCCAGTGTATATCTCGCAAAGGTGGACCATTTAAAATAAATGAACACAAGGACAACCATCAAGTTTGTCAAATGGGCGACTGTATGAAATCTTGTACTAATGATTACCAAACTATCAAGTTTTGGGTTGAATCATGTCACCGACTCATTGGAGAAGGCGAATGAGTTCAATGGGATAAGGTTGAAGTTCTACTTCAAATGGACAACCAGAAAATACTCTGGCGCGGTAGAAGGAGAATGCAATCCTCTACATTGATGATATGCTTGTGGAATGACATTCCCAAGATATTTTGGAGATCTTATGTAGTCTCCTAGTTATCCCGAGATATCATTAGCCTCTAATTGTACTCATACATGTAGTATAATTTGTAACATCATGTCCATGGGACATGATAGTTATGAGGAATTGAGTGTATGAATCAATTCATACTCAATATTGTTGCGTGCACAATAATTTTTCCTCCTTTATCAGTTTGGTATGAGGACATTTAGAAAAATTATTGATAATTCTGTTGGCCACAACAAAGTTGCAATATTCCCGACAATCGTAAGATTTTATGTGCACTGCATGTGCCATAGGGGAATTAGTTTTAAGGCACTCTCACCTTAAAATTTGAATGAGCCACTCATTATTCTTGAACGGATTCAAGAATGATGCAAAATATCCAACCATTGGTTGGGTTATTTTGGTACTTCATGGTATTCATAGACACATCTAGAAGATGGTCTTAGGTGTGTATCATCCACACAAAACCACGTGTTTACTGAATTAAGTGCTCAAATTGACGAATTTGGAGCAAATGATCCTACGTCTGGGATAATTCCATTGGAATAGAAATGTCGTTGAATTTGATTCACGAGAATTCCATGGTCATATTCAGTACCCGTGTACCTACTCAGAATGGTGTGGCTAGATCTCTTGTCAAAGAGAGTCGAATTGCATGGCCATTGCTACAGAATTGTGATGATCCAATATTTTTTTGGTAGTAACATGCGGTCTCACACACTGCATATTTGGTCTAAATGAGACCAAATGCATATAATACTGCGTCCCCTTGCAGTTTGTACATGGAAATCAGTGAAGTATTTCCCATCTGCGGTAATTCGGTTGCATACCTGCTACTTCTTGAGCTTGCGTTGGTTTTCCCTTGAAGGGGAAAGGGTGATGCAGCAAAGTAGATAAGTATTTCCCTCAGTTGTTGATAACCAAGGTATCAATCCAGTAGGAGATACAAGCAAGTCGCCAATCTTCGCACCTACACAAACAATCAAACACTTGCACCCAACGCTATAAAGGGGTTGTCAATCCCTTCACGGTTACTTGCAAGGATGAGATCTGATAGAGATAGATATAGAAGATTACAAGAACGAAAAGTAAAACAAAAGTAAAAAGATTGCAACAAAGTATTTTTGGTATTTTTGGTTTATAGATCTGAAAATATAATATGGAAAATAGATCCGGGGGCCATAGGTTTCACTAGAGGCTTCTCTCTTGAAGGAAAATAATACGGTGGGTGAACAAATTACTGTCGAGCAATTGATAGAAAAGCGCATAGTTATGACGATATCCAAGGCAATGATTATGCATATAGGCATCACGTCCGTGTCAAGTAGACCGAAACGATTCTGCATCTACTACTATTACTCCACACATCGACCGACTCCTGCCTGCATCTAGAGTATTAAGTTCATGAAGAACAGAGTAACGCATTAGATAAGATGACATGATGTAGAGGGATAAACTCAAGCAATATGATGAAAACCCCATCTTTTTATCCTCGATGGCAACAATACAAATACGTGCCTCGCTACCCCTACTTTGTCACTGGGTGAGGACACCGCAAGATTGAACCCAAAACCAAGCACTTGTCCCATTGCAAGAATTACCAATCTAGTTGGCCAAACCAAACCAATAACTCGAAGAGACTTGTAAAGATATGAAATCATGCATATAAGAATTCAGAGAAGATTCAAATAATATTCATAGATAATCTGATCATAAACCCACAATTCATCGGATCTCGACAAACACACCGCAAAAGAGTATTACATCGGATAGATCTCCATGAAGATCATGAAGAACATGGTATTAAAGAACATAGAGAGAGAAGAAGCCATCTAGCTACTAGCTATGGACCCGAAGGTCTGAGGTGAACTACTCACGCATCATCGGAGGGGCAATGGAGTTGATGTAGATGCCCTCCGTGATCGAATCCCCCTCCGGCAGATTACCGGAAAAGGCTCCAAGATGGGATCTCACGGGAACAGAGGGTTCCGGCGGCGGAAAAGTATTTTCGTGGCTCTCTTTGGTATTGGGGGAATATTTGGGAATTTATAGGCCGAAGATTAGGTTTGGAGGATCTGCAGGGGGGGCCACAAGCCAGGGGGCGCCCCCCCTAGGGCGCGCCCTGCAGGCTGGTGATCTCCCGGCAGGTCTCCTGCCTTCATCTCCAAGTCTGGCAGGTTTCTTCTGGTCCAAGAAAAATCATCGCGAAGATTTTATTCCGTTTGGACTCCGTTTGATATTCCTTATCTGCAATACTCAAAAACAAGGAAAAAACAGAAACTGGCACTAGGCACTAGGTTAATAGGTTAGTCCCAAAATAATATAAAATAGCATATTAATGCATATAAAACATCCAAAACAGATAATATAATAGCATGGAATAATCAAAAATTATAGATACGTTGGAGACGTATCAATACCGATATCACCACCCCAGCGTACATTAAGGGCCTTCACATATATTTGGGATCTATGTGAAGAATAACTGTGGTATGATTGTTAATCCGTCAAATACCTTAACCCAAGTGAGGGAGTTATATGCAACCCGTACGCTGGTTGCTTTTGCAATAAGGACATTTTCTGGCATTAGGGGGAGAAATGTGTTGGAAATATGCCCTAGAGGCAATAATAAATTAGTTATTATCATATTTCCCCATTCATGATAATAGTTTATTATTCATGCTAGAATTGTATTGATCGGAAACTAAATACATGTGTGGATAATAGACAAATACTATGTCCCTAGTATGCCTCTACTAGACTAGCTCGTTGATCAAAAGATGGTCAAGGTTTCCTGACCATGGACATGAGTTGTCATTTGATAACGGGATCACATCATTAGGAGAATGATGTGATGGACATGACCCAACCGTTAGCATAGCAAATGATCGTTCAGTTTATTGCTATTGCTTTCACTATGTCAAATACACGTTCCTCTGACCATGAGATCATGCAACTCCCGGATACCGTAGGAATACTTTGGGTGTATCAAACGTCACAACGTTACTGGGTGATTATAAAGGTGCACTACAGGTATCTCCGAAAGTGTTTGTTGAGTTGGCATGGATCGAGATTGGGATTTGTCACTCCGACTATCGGAGAGGTATCTCTGGGCCCTCTCGGTTATACAGCATCACAGAAGCCTTGCAAGCACCGTGACTAAAGAGTTAGTTGCAAGATGATGTATTATGGAACGAGTAAAGAGACTTGCCGGTAACGAGATTGAACTAGGTATTGGATACCGACGATCGAATCTCGGGCAAGTAACATACCGCCAGACAAAGGGAACAACGTATGTTGACATATGAGGTTCACCGATAAAGATCTTCGTGGAATATGTAGGAACCAATATGAGCATCCAGGTTCCGCTGTTGGTTATTGACCGGAGAGTCGTCTCGGTCATGTCTACATCATTCCCGAACCCGTAGGGTCCGCACACTTAAGGTTCGATGACGATTTAATATTATATGAGTTATGTGATTGGTGGCCGAAGTTTGTTTGGAGTCCCGGATGAGATCACGGACATGACGAGGAGTCTCGAAATGGTCGAGAGGTAAAGATTCATATATTGGAAGGCTATATTCGGACATCGGAAAGGTTCCGAGTGATTCGGGTATTTTTCGGAGTACCGGGAAGTTACGGGAATTCACCGGGAGAAGTAATGGGCCTTTTTGGGCCATACGGGAAAAGGAGAGGCAGGCCACGTGAGGAGGCTCGCGCCCCCCCTTGCCCAAACCGAATTGGACTAGGGGAGGGGGCGCAGCCCCCTCTTTCCTTTCCCTCTCCCTTCCCTCTTTCCTACTCCGTATGGGAGGTGGAATCATACTAGGACTAAGGAGTCCTAGTAGGACTCCCCACTTTGGTGCGCCCCTAGGGCCAGCCTCCTCCTCCCTCCCTCCTTTATATACGGAGGGGGGGCGCCCCTTGGAGACACAACAATTGTTCCAAGCCGTGTGCGGCGCCCCCCTCCACCGTTTTGCACCTCGGTCATATTTTCGGAGAGCTTAGGCGAAGCCCTGCCAGAATCACTTCACCGTCACCGTCGCCACGCCGTCGTGCTGACGGAACTCATCTACTACCTCGACGTCTTGCTGGATCAAGAAGGCGAGGAACGTCACCGAGCTGCACGTGTGTAGAACTCGGAGGTGCCGTACGTTCGGTACTCGATCGGTGGAGCTCGAAGGATTGTTCGACTACATCAACCGCGTTGTGAGACGCTTCCGCTAACGGTCTACGAGGGTACGTAGACACACTCTCCCCTCTCGTAGCGATGCATCTCCATGGATAGATCTTGCGTGAGCGTAGGAATTTTTTTGAAATTCATGCTCCGTTCCCCAACAGTGGTATCAGAGCCAGGTTTATGCGTAGATGTGTTTTGCACGAGTAGAACACAAGTGAGTTGTGGGCGTGGGTGTATACATATTGCTTGCCGTTACTAGTTGTTACTTGATTCGGCGGTATTGTGAGATGAAGCGGCCCGGACCGACATTACGCGTACGCTTACTTGACAGGTTTCACCTCTACGTGCACTCGTTGCATAAAGGTGACTGGCGGGTGTCTGTCTCTCTCACTTTAGTTGAATCGGTTTCAATGAAGAGGGTTCTTTTAGAAGATCAAAAAGCAATCACTACACCAAGTTGTGGTTTTGCGTAGGTAAGAACGGTTCTTGCAAACCCGTAGCAGCCACGTAAAACTTGCAACAACAAAGTAGAGGACGTCTAACTTGTTTTTGCAGGGTATGCTGGTGATGTGATATGGCTAAGACATGATGTGATATAAGTTGTTGTATGAGATGATCATGTTTTGTAAAGTTATCAGGCAACCGGCAGGAGCCTTATGGTTGTCTCTTTATTATATGCAATGCCAGCGCTATGTAATTGCTTTACTTTACCGCTATGAGTTAGCAGTAGTAGTAGTAGCAATAGCCGGCGAGACGACCACGACGCTGCGATGGAGATCAAGGTGTCACGACGTTACGATGGAGATCATGATGTCAATCTGGTGACGATGGAGATCATGACGGTGCTTTGCTGATGGAGATCAAAAGCACAAGACGATGATGGCCATATCATGTCACATATATTGAATTGCATGTGATGTTAATCCTTTTATGCATCTTATTTTGCTTAGGACGACGGTAGCATTATAAGATGATCCCTTCACTAAATTTCAAGATAAGTGTTCTCCCCTAGTATGCACCGTTGCGAAGGTTCGACGCTTCTAAACACCACGTGATGATCGGGTGTGATGGATTCTTTCGTTCGCATACAACGGGTGTAAGCCAGTTTTACACACGCAGAATACTTGGGTTAAACTTGACGAGCCTAGCATATACAGATATGGCCTCGGAACACAAGAGACCGAAAGGTCGAACATGAGTCATATAGTAGATATGATCAACATGAAAGATGTTCACCATTGATGAACTGATCCACCTCACGTGATGATCGGACGTGGATTAGTTTGATGTGGATCATGTTACACTTAGACAACTTGAGGGATGTTAATCTAAGTGGGAGTTCTTAAGTAATTTGATTAATTGAACTTCAATTATCATGGACATAGTCAATAGTGTCTTAGCAAGTTTATGTTGTAGAACGATAGACCACGCTGTTACTCCCCTGTATTTTAATGCGTTCCTAGAGAAAGTTAAGTTGAAAGTTGATGGAAGCAACTATGCGGACTGGGTCCGTATTCTGAGGATTGTCCTCACTGCTGCACAGAAGGCTTATGTCTTTGATGCACCGCTCGGTGAGCAACCCCTATGGCTTTGTCTGAAGACGTTATGAACATCTGGCAGACAAGAAAAGATGACTACTCGATAGTTCAGTGCGCCATGCTTTACGGCTTAGAACCGGAGCTCGAAAGATGTTTTGAGCACCATGGAGCATATGAGATGTTCCAAGAGCTGAAAGTTTGTTTTTCAAGCTCACACCCGGGTCGAGAGGTATGACACCTTCGACAAGTTCTATAGCTGCAAGATGGAGGAGAGCAGCTCCGATAGTGAGCATGTACTCAGAACGTCTGAGTACTTCAATCACTTGAATTAAGTGGGAGTTAGACTTCCAAATAAAGTGGTGATTGATAGAGTTCTCTAGTCACTATCACTAATCTACTGGATCTTCGTGATGAACTATAAACATGCAAGGGATAGAAGATCCTTAAGCTATTCACGATGCTACAAGCTGCGGATGTAGAAATCAAAAAAAGGGAGCATCATGTGTTGATGGTTAATAAGATCACTAGTTTCAAGAAGGGCAAGGGAAAGAAAAGGGAACTTCAAGAAGAACGGTAAAATAGTTGCCGCTCACGCGAAGAAACCCAAGGCTGAACCAAACCCGAGACTTAGTGCTCCCATTGCAAAGGGAAATGTCACAGGGAGCGGAACTTCCCCAAAGTAACTGGCAGATAATAAGACTGGCAATGTCAACAAAGATATTTGATATACATGTTATTGATATGTACCTTACTAGTACTCATAGGAGCACCTGGGTATTTGATACTTGTTCAGTTGCTTACAACTTGAAACATGGAGCTTCGGAATAAACGAGGGCTAGCTAAGAACGAGGTGATGATGTGCATTGGAAGTGTCTCCAAGGTTGATGTGATCACCATCGCCACGCTCTCTCTACCTTCAGGATTAGTGATGAACCTAAATAATTGTTATTTGGTGCTTGCGTTAAGCATGAACATTATATCTGATAGTGTTTATTGCAAGACGGTTATTCAATTTCAGAGAATAATTGTTATTCTATTTGGATAATATCATTGATGATCATGCACTTAAAATGAAAGGTTTATAGAATCTTGATCGTAGTAATACATATGTTCATAACACGAATGCCAAAAGATAATGATAGTACCACATATTTGTGGCACTCCCGCTTAGGTCATATCAGTGTTAAACACATGAAGAAACTCCATGCAGATGGGTTTTTGGAATCTCTTGATTATGAATCATTTGAGACATGTGAACCGTGCCTTATTGGCAAGATGACTAAAACTCCGTTCTCCGGAACAATGGAGCGAGCAACCAAGTTATTGGAAATAATACATACCGATGTATGCGGTCCGATGAGTGTTGAGGCGCGCGGTGGATATCGTTATATTCTCACGTTCACTGATGATTTGAGTAGATATGGTTATGTCTACTTGATGAAGCATAAATCTGAAACATTTGAAAAGTTCAAAGAATTTCAGAGTGAAGTAGAGAACCATCGTAACAAGAAAATAAAGTTCTTACGATCTGATCGTGGAGGAGAATATTTGAGTTACGAGTTTGGCAATCACTTAAGACAATGTGAAATTGTTTCACAGCTCACGCCACATGGAACACCACAGCGTAATGGTGTGTCCGAACGTCGTAATCGTACTCTATTGGATATGGTGCGTTCTATGATGTCTCTTACCGATTTGCCACTATCATTTTGGGGTTATGCATTAGAGACAACTGCATTCACTTTAAACAAGGGCACCGTCTAAATCCGTTGAGATGACACCGTATGAACTGTGGTTTGCAAGAAACCTAAGATGTCGTTTCTGAAAGTTTGGGGATGCAATGCTTATGTCAAAAGGCTTCAGCCAGATAAGCTCGAACCCAAAGCAGATAAGTGCGTCTTCGTAGGATACCCAAAGGAGACCGTTGGGTACACCTTCTACCACAGATCCGAAGGCAAAGTATTCGTTGCTAAGAATGGATCCTTTCTAGAGAAGGAGTTTCTCTCGAAAGAAGTGAGTGGGAGGAAAGTAGAACTTGATGAGATAATTGTACCTCCTCTGGATAGTAGTACGCCACAGAAAGAAATTTCTGTGACACCAACACAGACCAGAGAAGAAGTTGATGATGATGATCATGAGGCTTCGGATCAAGTTGCTATAGAACCTCGTAGGTCAACCAGGACACGCTCCGCACCAGATTGGTACGGCAATCCTGTCTTGGAGGTCATGTTGTTAGACAACGGTGAACCTACGAACTATGAAGAAGCGATGGCGAGCCCGGATTCCGACAAATGGCTTGAGGCCATGAAATCCGAGATTAGATCCATGTATGAGAACAAAGTGTGGACTTTGGTAGACTTGCCCGATGAAACGCCGAGCTATTAAAAATAAATGGATCTTTAAGAAGAAGACGGACGCTGATGGTAATGTCACCGTCTATAAAGCTCGACTTGTTGCTAAAGGTTATCGACAAGTTCAAGGAGTTGACTACGATGAGACTTTCTCACCCGTAGCGATGCTAAAGTCTGTCAGAATTATGTTAGCAATTGCCGCATTTTATGATTATGAAATCTGGCAAATGGACGTCAAAACGGCATTCCTTAATGGATTCCTTAAGGAAGAATTGTATATGATACAACCGGAAGGTTTTGTCGATCCTAAAGGTGCTAACAAAGTATGCAAGCTCCAGCGATCCATCTATGGACTGGTGCAAGCATCTCGGAGCTGGAATACTCGCTTTGATGAAGTGATCAAAGCGTTTGGGTTTATGCAAGTTTATGGAGAAACTTGTATTTACAACAAAGTGAGTGGGAGCTCTATAACATTTCTAATAAGTATATGTGATTGGAAATGATGTAGAATTTCTAGAAAGCATAAATAATTAATTGAAAGGAGTTTTTCAATAAAAACCTGTTTTTTGAGTTATCCACGGTTTGGGCATCGAGATCTATAGAGATAGATCAAGACACCTGATAAAAGATTTTCACACACCTTGATGAGATTTTGAAGAAGTTCAAAATGGATCAAGTCAAAAGAAATAAGTTCTTGGCTGGTGTGAAGTGGAGTAAGACTTGAAGATCTAGGTAAAGGTTGTTTACATATTAGGCATCAAAATCTATAGAGATAGATTGAGACGCCTCATATGACTTTCACAAAACATATACCTTGACAAGATTTTGAAGAAGTTCAAAATGGATCAGTCAAAGAAGGAGTTCTTGACTGTGGTGAAAGGTGTGAAGTTGCGTAAGACTCAAATCTCGACCACGGCAAAATAAATAGAATGGATGAAGGTTATCCCCTATGCCTCGGCCGTAGGTTCTATAAAGTATGCCAAGCTGTGTGCCTTGCCATGTGTCTGGCAAAAGAGGTACCAAAGTGATCCAGGAGTAGATCACTGGACAGCGTTCAAATTATCCTTAAGATGACTAAGGAAGAATTTCTCAGGAATAGAGATGATAAAGAGTTTGTCGTAAGGGGTTACGTCGATGCAAGCTTTAAACACTGATCCGAAAGACTATGAGTCTCAGACCGGATAAGTATAGCGGGGAAATCTTTTGGAGTAGCTCCAAACAGAGTGTGGTAGCAGCATCTACATATAACATAGAGATTTGCCAAGAACACATGGATCTGAATATTGCAGACCCGTTGACTAAAACCTCTCTCACAAGCAAAACATGATCAGCTTTAGAACTGATTAAGTGTTAATTACATGGAGATGTAATCTAGATTATTGACTCTAGTGCAAGTGGGAGACTGTTGGAAATATGCCCTAGAGGCAATAATAAATTAGTTATTATCATATTTCCCCGTTCATGATAATAGTTTATTATTCATGCTAGAATTGTATTGATCGGAAACTAAATACATGTGTGGATAATAGACAAATACTATGTCCCTAGTATACCTCTACTAGACTAGCTCGTTGATCAAAAGATGGTCAAGGTTTCCTGACCATGGACATGAGTTGTCATTTGATAACGGGATCACATCATTAGGAGAATGATGTGATGGACATGACCCAACCGTTAGCATAGCAAATGATCGTTCAGTTTATTGCTATTGCTTTCACTATGTCAAATACACGTTCCTCTGACCATGAGATCATGCAACTCCCGGATACCGTAGGAATACTTTGGGTGTATCAAACGTCACAACGTTACTGGGTGATTATAAAGGTGCACTACAGGTATCTCCGAAAGTGTTTGTTGAGTTGGCATGGATCGAGATTGGGATTTGTCACTCCGACTATCGGAGAGGTATCTCTGGGCCCTCTCGGTAATACAGCATCACAGAAGCCTTGCAAGCACCGTGACTAAAGAGTTAGTTGCAAGATGATGTATTATGGAACGAGTAAAGAGACTTGCCGGTAACGAGATTGAACTAGGTATTGGATACCGGCGATCGAATCTCGGGCAAGTAACATACCGCCAGACAAAGGGAACAACGTATGTTGACATATGAGGTTCACCGATAAAGATCTTCGTGGAATATGTAGGAACCAATATAAGCATCCAGGTTCCGCTGTTGGTTATTGACCGGAGAGTCGTCTCGGTCATGTCTACATCATTCCCGAACCCGTAGGGTCCGCACACTTAAGGTTCGATGATGATTTAGTATTATATGAGTTATGTGATTGGTGGCCGAAGTTTGTTCGGAGTCCCGGATGAGATCACGGACATGACGAGGAGTCTCGAAATGGCCGAGAGGTAAAGATTCATATATTGGAAGGCTATATTCGGACGTCGGAAAGGTTCCGAGTGATTCGGGTATTTTTTGGAGTACCGGGGAGTTACGGGAATTCACCGGGAGAAGTAATGGGCCTTTTTGGGCCATACGGGAAAAGGAGAGGCAGGCCACGTGAGGAGGCTCGCGCCCCCCCTTTCCCAAACCGAATTGGACTAGGGGAGGGGGCGCAGCCCCCTCTTTCCTTTCCCTCTCCCTTCCCTCTTTCCTACTCCGTATGGGAGGTGGAATCCTAGTAGGACTAAGGAGTCCTAGTAGGACTCCCCACTTTGGTGCGCCCCTAGGGCCAGCCTCCTCCTCCCTACCTCCTTTATATACGGAGGGGGGCGCCCCTTGGAGACACAACAATTGTTCCAAGCCGTGTGCGGCGCCCCCCTCCACCGTTTTCCACCTCGGTCATATTTTCGGAGAGCTTAGGCGAAGCCCTGCCGGAATCACTTCACCGTCACCGTCGCCACGTCGTCGTGCTGACGGAACTCATCTACTACCTCGACGTCTTGCTGGATCAAGAAGGCGAGGAACGTCACCGAGCTGCACGTGTGTAGAACTCGGAGGTGCCGTACGTTCGGTACTCGATCGGTGGAGCTCGAAGGATTGTTCGACTACATCAACCGCGTTGTGAGACGCTTCTGCTAACGGTCTACGAGGGTACGTAGACACACTCTCCCCTCTCGTAGCGATGCATCTCCATGGATAGATCTTGCATGAGCGTAGGAATTTTTTTGAAATTCGTGCTCCGTTCCCCAACAAAATGTACCATATAGAATGCCAGGAAATGCAAAAGAAATGTCATAGACATTTTGTCCACGTACTTAGGAATCTGAACTAGAGATTCAGATTATGAGAAATTTGCAACATATTGCAAATAATCTACCATATACATTTACTAATGACAAAGGTGTCACTGAATTCATGTACCAGAACGAGTGGAGGTACCTAATAACCACTCGTATCCCAGATGAGAGCAAGAGGGGGAGAATTCTGGTCACATGGGATTAAGTTCTCATATGTTTCCGCGGAAATAGAGGAAATGGTCTCCTCAATCAGTAAATGTGATTCAACCTCGCGTTGAATGACACCTGATGGATGCGCGTCATCTAGAGCCCAGCACAGATGTGCACACATTTTTATGGTGCTGGGACATCGAAACACCTTGACTCCATTGTTGTGGGAAATCACAAGGAGTTAAGAGGCATAACAAGAATTCCACAAATGATATTGATTCATGAGAATCGTATATTGAAAGTCTACATATGTCGACATAAATTTCTTCTTGAGAATTGCTGAAATCCTTTTGGGCCCCGAACCAAAATCCATGGAGAGTGTTGTTGGCACTTATATTGGTTCAAATGAAAGTAAGCAATTAAGAAGAGTAGCACTCGCTCATCAAAAGAGATGTCTTTACCATAGTAAAACTTACTCCTCATAAGTACCTTCCGTAGGGAAGAGAAGTGATTTTTCGTTCAGAAACGAAAATAGATGAGGTGGGGAGAAAGCGGGGCATGTAGCGCAAGGGTTTCCGCAGAGACCCGACATCGGTTACGATGTCGCATACCTTCTCGGTATGAGTGGAATTATGTTTCGATATTGAATCAACAGTACAAATCCATGTGGTTGATGTATGTAGTGGCTACATACTCACATGGATCATTCAGTTCGGATATATATATTGAAGTCGTTGAAATGGCTTAATATTCCGAATCCAATGATAAATCGCAACATGTGTGTGTGAAGCTTTAGAAGTCATTCTATGACTTTGAAGAGGTCGGAGAGTTGTGTGGTACAACCGACTAAGCGAGTTACTCCTTGATAAGGATTACTCTAATACTAATGATTATTGATGTGTATTCATGAAGATATCATGAATTGGATTTACATCTTCTTATTGATGTGGATGATCTTATCATCAATGTCTATACAAGACATATTAGATACACACAATCATTTTGAGACAGATATTTGGGTCAAACCAAATGATGCTAAGTTTATAGCTTGAGCATATTCCCTCGGGAATAAATGTATGTCAGTCTTCATATATCTAGAAATATTGAAAATTTTCAATATCGATATATCTTATCAAAGACACATATGGTCATGTTATACCTGACATGGGACACAAGCCCATTCAAACCTAGGGGAGATGGTGAAGCGATAGTGGACATGAAGTTCCATATCTGAGTACCATCGGAGCACTCATGTATATTGCAAAGTAAGTCAGGCCTGACACTATATTTGTTGGCAATTTATTGAGAGTGCAATCCCCAATATAAGGTATAATGGTTGGTGTAAGGAATATCCTCAGATATTTCCAAGACACAAAAGGTCTTGATTAATTCCATTGGGAAAATCAAGATGGGACCATGGTGTGATATCCTGATAGTGGTTGATAATCTGATCCCAACAATGCCATATCAAAGACTGGATTTACTGGAAGAGTATTCGGAGGGAAGCCTTCATAATAGACTCTAAATGAGTCATTCCTGTGGTCATTCTGCCATAACTATGTTTGAAGCATGACAAGATATATATGTCTTCGCAGAATGACTGGTCACATGTGAAGATTCATTGGAATCAATTATCATTATCTACCAAGATAATGTCACTTGTATTTCTTATGGGTTATATTTATCCTCGCAAATTACAGAAATGTAAAAGGATAATATGCAAACAAATTATTGTGAGATTCACAATGTCTCTATCAATGTTTATATTCCAGAATCAGGTTCGTAGAATTGGTATGAGAAAACATTGATGTTTGCAAAGCTCAGGCGGAGTAAAATCCCAAGTTATAACCTATTGGTGATCTTCAGATCATTCATATTGTACTATTTTTCCCTTTATGAGTTTTCCATGATGGTTTCTCATATAAGGTTTTTAACGAGACAATATATATACACGTGCAGATGTATGTCATATTGGTTTCTCCTTATATTTTTCCCACTAGGTTTTAAAGGAGTTTTCGATGGCATATTATTATAAGGTTCTCTCCTCAATTTTTCCCACAGGGTTTTTGGAGGAGTTTTCAGTTTGCAATATACAGATGACGAATTGATCAAGGGAGAGTGTTAAGAAATAAGACATGTGATCAATTGTATGGGAGGGATGCCTCCCAGGAGGTGTCTGTTGGGGAAAAGGTGTCTCCCCAACACACCCCTTCATCTTGTATATAAGTGGGTTTCCCACATTGCAATAAAACTAGTGATCATTTGGACTCTTTATTTGTCTCTTTTGCATTCGCTCTACAACACGAGGCATAGCCATGCGATGGCTGCGTCGCACGGATGGTCGCACGCCAAGGCCGCAGAGAAGCCGCGTCCGTCACCATGAGTCTGTGATGGGCTTTGCTACATCCACGAAAGACTACGTGATTGGGGGCTTACGTAATGAGGTGACAATTGTTGACAATTGTTAATTGGATGTTAGCGGGGTTGGCGGACCCAACCTGAAATTCATTTTCAGTCTGCAGTTATTGATTAACATATTGGATTCGCTAACTCTCATCTAAGTAAGAATTATGTAACTCTCATCAAACATCTTCAGCATCCGGTATGAAGCATCGAAATCCGGTTCGTTCTTACCGCAGGTTAGTGCGTCGTCATGATTTTTTGCACTGGCCGCTTTCTATTTCTGTGTTGGATCGTTTGAGCTTTCTCTGTTTTCATTCTTTTTTAGTGAGCTGTTTCATTTGGGTTTCATGTCTATTGGGTTGAGGTGTTTTTTTATTTACAAAGATAGTAGCTGGGACCATATTACCGACAAATATATGAGGGGAGAGAGAGAGAAAGGACAAGAGAGCGGTATTTTTTTTAATAATGTGGGCTATATGGAGCAACATAAATAAGTACACTCATTTCAATTAAAAAAAGGTTCACTCATGAGGAGATGTACAAGGTAATTCCTGTTTGACGCTCGTGTTGCGTCAAACTGTCGCCCAAACACAAAGAGCAAAGTAAGCGACGAGTTAGATAGATGGCCCTGCCCAATTAGGAAGGAATTCGGTTTTAGAAACTTTTTAGAAGGTTCCGATTTGATCTTTTTTTCTTTTTTTCTACAAGTTTGTAACGGTTTTCCTTCAGGGTTTCTTTGCCTTTTTCTTTTTCTTTTTTTTCACTTTCCTTTTCTTTTTTAAAGATGTTAAAAAATCACATTTCTATAAAATGTCAAATGTTTCGAATTATAAAAAATGTTCAGATTTTATAAAATCATGTCCACTAATTAAAAAAATGATTTTTATAAAACGTTCTCAAAGTTTCAAAAAATTACTCAAAATTTTATGAAATGTTCATAATTTTGTTTCACAATCTCATAAAATGTCCGCATTTCCAAACAATTGTCTCAAAATTTTAAAAAATGTTTGCAAATTTCAAAATTATTTGGAATTCAAAAATATTCACATTTCTACAAAATGTTCAGAAAGTCACATTTATTTTTCAGGTTTTTCGAAACTGATCTGAGAATTTCAAAAAATGTCTGCTTTCCAAAGAAAAATGTTCATTTTAAATAAATTATTTCCCCTGTTTGTTTGAAGAAAGAAGGCAAAAAAATGATGGAAAGAATAAAACCCACTAGGAAAAAATCACTATGGTGTCCAAGCCACAACAATACCGGATCAACCTAATTGTTAGACTCGACCTTGTCTCTACATCGGGAGCGCTAAATAGGTCGGCCTGCTCGCTCCCTATGTATGCAAAAGGTCAAATATTTGACGCAATTAACGTCAAATAGGACCTCCTGAGATGCAATTCCATCGGTAGAAGTTGATGCAAGTTTTTTTAGGGGAAACATACTCCACTTTATTGATCAATAATGAAGCTTATAGTGATAAAGAGATAACATGCAGGTTTATAAACCATAAATGGAACCCGTTTCCCAAGTGCAGGCATGTTTCGCTAAATGGTGTGCCTCCGTATTGGATAGACGACCCTCATGAACGAAGGAGCAAGATTCAAACTCCTTTGACGTTTCAATATCTCTTTGACCATTGTACTAATTACTCCCAGAGTACCTTTGTTGATATTAGAAACTGCCACTTTGCAATCTGATGCAACCTTCAAGCATTGAACGAGTAGATCTTTAGCAAGGGAAAGAGCTTTGCGGCACACAAGCGCTTCCAGCATACCAGGTTCTGTCAGATCATGGAAAACAAGTGGAGAGGAACCAAGAAATAAATCTACATCATCATGACAAACTGCACTAACAACACCTCTTTGATCATCCCTGCTCATAGCTCCATCAACGTTCACCTTGATAAGTCCTTGAGGAGGAGGAACCCAAGACCTTGGACGATCAAGATGATGTCTCCCTACTTGCTGATGGTGTCATGGACTAAGGGATACTAGCCTATACGACCCACAATCCATGGGCCGGGCTTATGGCCCGCCGATCATTAAAGGAAGGACTACCGAAGCCATAAAACTCAGCGTGATCAACATGGAAACCTCCGAAGACTTCGCATGTACTTCAAGGATTGCTTTGAAGCCGACGTGTTGACAACCGACCATGTGTACAACCTAGGTACCCCCGGTGTATATATAAACCGAGGGGTTTAGTCATTAGAGACACAATTACCAGTGTTAGGGTTTAGAACACAATCATACGATCTTAAGGTAGATCCTCTTGTACCCTGTACCCCATCATATCAATACAATCAAAGCAGGACATAGGGTTTTACCTCTTCGAGAGGGCTCGAACCTGCATAAACATCGTCTCCCTTCGTCCCTTGTTACCATTGTTCCAAGACCTACATCTCAGGACCCACTACCCAGGATCTGCAGGTTTTAGCATCGACATTGATGGCCCATGCAGGTCCCGCCGTACGGTCGCTTCGGAATAATGGAGGCATCGTTCAACGATCAAACTCAAAATGACATATCTTTTGCGCCGGAGTTTCAAGTCATCGAATTGACCGAAACCGAAAAACACACCGGATCACCCCTCCTCCCTCAAGAGCCAAAGGTTGATGATCTCGAACTTATGGCCAAGTCACATGCCCTATCTCCTAACTTGACCGATGATCCTCATGTGCAGATGGACCAAGAGTTTGTTGTCAGCCGATGGAGGATGGCCAGCCTTACCAACCAGATGGAGCCTGGAGCCCGGACTCAAAAATCAGCCCTACTAGTTCGGCCTTAGCATTGCAACCTCGGGAGGAGCAGTTCGGAACGGTAGTCCCGCAACAATCCGGGTCAAATTTTTGATCCCACCCACCCCCCACATCGAGTACTATCCGAATAACTCAGGACCACCCAATTTCTTGGATCTAATCTATGCCAGGCAATAACCTAATGAGACAGTCTAACAATTTTGGATGAGTTTCCTATTCGTCAAGAACAAAATCCTGGACTGCTATGACTTAGAAATCATGGCGGCTTTCCACCACAACTGCTGAGATGAGGTCATCTTGAACGCCCTCGCTCGTCGATGTGTTCAAACTTTTTTCGAGTTGTCGGGCTTGGTGTCAAGATTCTGCATCATGGAAGATGCTTGGTTGGCTCAAAAAGAGCAGTGGGATTCAATCCGCATCGCAGCAAGAAACCGTGATCGACATATATGTCTAAAGGATCACCTTCGACGTTCCAGGGCAGAGGAGACGTCATGGAAAATAAAGAAACTTGTTATAGGGCCAAAAATTGCCCTTGATAAGCTCTTGGACCAACCATGCCCCATCCACTCAATTTTGTTGAACACGAACCCAACTCATAGTCTTCGGACTTGCTGGGTGGTCAAACAGGTGGCAAAGGAAGGGAAGACCTCGTAAATAGTACTGACACACACAACAAGCATACAACGATGTCCTCTGACGAGAATGAGATCTTCATGATCTACGGAAGTCATCCATCAAGGAATGAAAGGAAGCGACCCCTTTCCGAGATGAGCCACATTCATCATGTAGCGACATCGGACAAGTGGTCGGACATGCCTATCACTTTTGGGCAACACGATCAGCCGAAGACCGGCCCGAGCCGAGGAACGACAACCCTAATCCTCGATCCTAAGTGGACGGATGCCGACTACGTAAATTTTTAATGGATGTCGGCAGCAGTTTAAACCTCATATACGAAGGGACTCTGCAAAAGATGTAATGCGACCCATCGGGCATCAAACTCAACGATACCACGTTTAAAGGGATTAGCCCAGGAAAGGAAGCGTGATGTAGCAACAAGATCACCCTTGATGTAGTGTTCGGAACTCCCGACAACTACCGCTCTGAGGAGTTGACCTTCCACATTATGCCTTGATACTTGTAAACTGCGTTGGGATTTTCCCCGAGGAGGAGGGGATGATGCAGCACAGTAGAGGTAAGTATTTCCTTCAATGAGAACCAAGGTTATCGATCCAATAGGATAACCACGCAAACTCCCTTCTCCAGCGCCTACACATAAAAGAGTAAACACTTGCACCCAACGCGGGCAAGAGGGTTTTTATCCCCTTGAACTCGTTACTTGCAAGCGATAAGTGGTGATAGATAGATAATTTGATAAATATAAATTGAAAAAAAGAAAGTAAATAATGGAAGAAAGGTATTTAGAGTTTTTGTAAATATATTTGTGAGGAGACCCGGGGGCTATAGTGTTCGCTAGAGGCTTCTCTCTCGAAGAAAGCATACGGTGGGTAAACCAAATTATTGTTGGGCAATTGATAGAAAAGCGCATAGTTATGCAATATTTATTCATGGCAAAGATTATGTATATAGGCATCACGTCCATAAACAAGTAGATCGACTCATGCCTGCATCTACTACTATTACTCCACCCATCGACCGCTATCCCGCATGCATCTAGAGTATTAAGTAAAAGTAGAGTAATGCTTGGAGGATGATGACATGATGTAGAGAAAGTAAATCAAATTAATATAAATTAACCATATTGTTTTACCCTTAGTGGCTGCAATACAATACATGTCATGTCCCGTGCTGTCACTTGGATTGGGCACCGCAAGATTAAACCCACTACAACGCACCACTCCCACTGAAGATAAATCAATCTAGTTGGCCAAACCAAACCGATAGATCGGAGAGCATTACAAAGCTATAACAATCATGCATATAAATAACCAGCAAGGATACAATATATTTTCATGAATAATCTGAACATAAACCCACAATTTATTGGATCCCAACAAACACACCGCAAAGATTGATTACATAAGATAGATCACCGCGGGAATCACGGTGATCTGGGCATTGAAGAAGATAGAGAGAGACATAGCCATCTAGGTATTAACTACGGACCCGTAGGTCTGTGGTGAACTACTCACACATCACCATGGGAGCAACAAGGTTGATGTAGAGGCCTTCCGTGATCGATCCCCCTCCGGCAGGGCACCGGAACAGGGCTCCAGATGGGCACACGGTGGAACAGAGATTGCGGCAGTGGAAAAAGTGTTTCAGGAGGCTCTTTAGGGTTTTTAGGATATATGTGAATTTATGGCGAAGAGATCAGGGCCAGAGGAGCTGGGAGGTGGCCCCAAGCCATCAGGGTGCGACCACACCCATGGGCACGCCCTGTTGGCTTGGAGGCACCTCGTGTGCCCTCCGGTCTTCCTCCGAAGCTTCCAGGTCTAATTTTGGTCCAGAAAAAATCATCAAAAAGTTTCGGGGTATTTGGACTTCGTTTGGTACAGTATTCCCGAAAAGCCAAAAACATGCAGAAAACAACAACTGACACTTGGCACTGGGTTAATAGGCTAGTGCTAAAAAATAATATAAATCAGCCAGTAAATGCTTAAAACAACATCCTAGAATGATAATATAATAGCATGGAACAATAAAAAATTATAGATACGTTGGTGACGTATCAACATCCCCAAGCTTAATTCCTACTCGTCCTCGAGTAGGTAAATGATAAAAACAGAATTTTGATGTGACATGCTACCCAACATGTAATCTCTTTCAGGTATGATCATTGAGAAACGATGAATCAACAAACATTAACATAGTAATATCCATAAACATAAGTAACACAATCATCAACTTTCAAAATATACGATCCTTAAAGAATGTTTGCCCTCCATTCATTTTATAATATTAGCATGGGATGGCTCCGTCTTCACCACATAAATACAAATGTCAGGCACCACAGTGTTAAGCCAAGCAATTGGATCGTACTTTTGCACGCGCTTCTGCTTTTTATACCTCACTCAATACATGAGCGTTTACCATGGACATAACATATAGGTGGAATATAATATGGTGGTAGGTTTCAAAGGGGTAAAAGTGGAGAATAAAGTCTCGCGTCAACTAGGCGGCGATGGGCTATGGAGCTGCCCATCAATTGATATCAATGCGAGGAGTAGGGGTTGCCATGCAATGGATGCACTAGAGCTATAAGTGTATGAAAGCTCAAATGAAGCTAAGTGAGTGTGTATCCAACTTGCTTGCTCATGAAGACCTCGGGCATTTGGGGAAGCCCATCATCGGAATATACAAGCCAAGTTCTATAATGAAAAATTTCCACCAACATATGAAAATGACAAAACATGAGACTCTCTATATGAAAAACATGATGCTTTCTCTAAGCAAAAGTGTGGAAAAAGAGGTAGTAGCACTGTCCCTTCTCTCTTTTCTCTCATTTATTTCTTTTTTATTTTTTTTATTTTTATTTTTCTTTCTTTTCTTTTTCTTTCTTTCTTTTTATTTTTTTCTTGGTGGGCTCATTTGGCCACCCCCATTTTTATTTTTTGTCCGGAGCTCATCCCGACTTGTGGAGGAATCATTGTCTCCCATCATCCTTTCCTCCTTGAGACAGTGCTCTAATAATGAAAATCATCACACTTTTATTTACTTACAACTCGATATGAAAAAGTACTAAACAATATGACTCTATATGAATGCCTCTGGTAGTGTACCATGATGTGCAAGGATCTAGTGTAACATGTAAACAATGATGAACGGTGGCTTTGCCACAAATACTATGTCAGCTAAATGATCATGCAAAGCAATATGACACTGAGTGCACAAGTCATATGATGTAACGGCGGAAGTTGCATGGCAATATATCTCGGAATGGCTATCGAAATGCCATAATAGGTAGGTATGGTGGCTGTTTTGAGGAAGATATAAGTAGGCTTATGTGCAACAGAGCGTATCATGTTGCGGGGTTTGGATGCACCGGCAAAGTTTGCACCGATCCTCGATGTGAGAATGAGCAATGCATGTGTGACGCCCCCAATTTCGACCGTATGCTAAACATACACGCAATGCGTACGACCAAGATTAGGGACTCACTGATCGATATCACAACACAACACTAGACATAAATTAAAGTCATACAGCTTCATATTACAAGCCAGGGGCCTCGAGGGCTCGAATACAAAGCTTGACAAACACGAGTCAGCGGAAGCAAATAATATCTGAGTACAGACATAAGTTAAACAAGTTTTGCCTTAAGAAGGCTAGCATAAACATAACAACGGATCGAAAGAGGTGAGGCCTCCTGCCTGGGAACCTCCTAACAACTCCTGAGCGTCGGCACTCTCCACGTAGTAGTAGGCTCCAGCGGTGGTGTAGTAGTCGTCTCCGGCGTACTCCATCTCCTGGGCTCCATCGTCTGAACGCGGTAATCGTATCGAGGGAGAAAGAAAATGCAAAGCAGCGGTGAGTACTCATCCAAAGTACTCGCAAGACTGACATCAGAACTATGCTAAGTATGCATCAGTATCAAGGAATGGGGTTATATCTGGGCTGACTGCAGAAAGCAAGAATAGGAGGAAGGCCTAGTCCTATCGAAGACTAGCATCTTCAGCATCTTGCAGCATTAGAAGAGAGTAGACTGGTATCTCATATATAGCAATATTATTGTAGCAAAATTTTATTAAGTAACCACGCCCAGAGATTCTTCCTCGACTCCCTGCGAGGAAGCAATCTCGGAGCCAACATTCATTTCAATTTAAAGTCTCAATTATAGTTGTACAAGGTCAAGGTACAACTCCAAGTCGTCCTGTTACCGTGAACACGGCTATTCGAATAGATGAATTCATCCCTGCAGGGGTGCACCGCATTTCCAACACGCTTGATCACCTCCGGCCGGACACACTTTCCTGGGTCATGCCCGGCCTCGGGATATCAACACGTCGTCGCCCCACCTAGGCTCAACAGAGAGGCCAGCCCGCCGGTCTAAATCCTAAGCACAAAGGGGTCGTGGGCCCACTTGCCCTCTGCGCTCCACCACGATGCGTGGGCGGCCGAGGTTAGCCCTAGCACACTCTAGTCCAAGAGTTGTACCGTCCAGGCCACTCGGGCGCGCGCCGCTCCATTGCTGACGTCCGAAGAGCTTCGGCTGATACAACGACGCTGAGTACCCATAACTTCTCCCACGTGAAGGTTTGGTGCGTAAAAGGTCAAACGACCAACTCAGATCAAATACCCAACCCATTAGCATTTTATCAATGCGGGGCAAGCGCGACCCATGAAGTGTGGTCCCGTCGACCCGTCTCGAGGATGTGTGGCAAGGGCCTCTCCTGCCCGTCCATGCCTCATCATCATCAAACCGTGGGTACCCCTCAGGGCCGACCCATCACCAACATGTTTCTGTAACCAGGTCATAGTAACTGTGTGTATAAAACATCAAGACGGAACCTGAGGAATCACCCTCAAAGGGTGCCGCTCGATCAAACCGTCAAGGTGGACTTAGAGGAATCACCCTCGAGGGTCCCACACTTGAGGGGTTGCACGACAGAGTCATCGTCGGGAGTGGTGAAGGACGAATCACCCTCGATAACCACGATCGACTAGCTGCACTACAGAGCTAGCATCATGAGTACTTCACGAGGTGTCACCCTCGGTACTCGATAGTAGCGTTGCAGAGTCGTACAACTAAGGGGGTGCAGTAATGTGAGGGGGCCTGGCTTGTCGGTCGGTTGACCGAGTCTTCGAGTCGTCGAGTCGTCGATGAAGAAGCAGGGGCAACTAGGACTAAGGGGGTCACAGGGGATTCGTTGATCAACCTATACTAAGCAGTTGACACAACAACATGTATAGTAGCAGTTTATCAAAAACAGGCTATGCATCAGAAATAGGAGCTAGCTAATACAGTAGCAAAATCTAATGCAAGAATGAGAGGGAAAGAAATAGGCGATATCGGAATGCTCAAGGGGGGGTTGCTTGCCTTGCTGCTCTGCGGCAAGGGCCTGATCGTCAACGGCGTAGTCGTACCCGGCAGCAGCGTCGATCTCCGGGTCTACCGGTAAGAAGAGAGGGGAGAAACAATAAATATAAAGCACAGAAGCAACACGATGCATGACATGGCAATATGCAAAGCTAGGCATGCACTAACGCAGTATCACCCGTCGCAGACGGGTCGGAAGAATATCTGACGATATTTTCCGGGTATCGGGCTACTACTGGTCAGACAAAAACGATGGAAATGTTTCACGTTCACTATGATAGGAGCACGTGACAGACTAACGGACTGCGTATTCGGAACCGTGGGATTTTTCTGAACAACTTTCATGTACAAAATATTTTCATCCGAGTTACGGATTATTTTATATGATTTAATAAAGATTTAGCAATATTCTGAAATTCTTTTAATTAATAAATTCGAATTATCCTAAACAGTAAAATACTGTTTAATTAACTAATTAATTAATTAACTAATTAATTAATCAATTTAATTAACTAATTAACTATTTATTTATTTAGACATTATTTTTATTTCTATTTAATTTTTAGTACAATACATACATACATGCATACATACATACATACGTACATACATACATACATACATACATACATACATACATACATACATACATATATACATACACAGACACACACACACACACACACTCACGCTGCACACACAGAGCACACGTGCTCGCGCGCGCGCACGCAGCAGGCAGCAGCAGCTGCTGTCCGGTGGGGGGGGGGAGAAAAACAGAGGCAGGCGAGGCCGGAGCGCGGCTCACCGAGGCGTGGAAGAGGGAGGCAGTGGGCGCGAGGAGGAGGAGACGAAGTTCGGTGGGGCGGCGACGGGCGATGCAGATCGGCGGGGACGACGATGCGGACGAGGCGGCGCGGACGAGGTGCGGCACAGCGACGGGAGGCGGCGTGGCGGCGGGGCGGACGGCCGTCGGGGGGGGGGGGGGGCGAACGGGGCTGGGTCGGCCGCTGGCTCCTGCGGGGGGGGGGGGATGGGAGGGAGCCGGCCGGGGGTGAGCCTGGCGGCGCGGGGGGGGGGGGATGAGATCGGTCCGGGGGGGCTTCGGGGAGCTAGGGTTCGTCCCTGGCTGGTTCCTTTATAGGAACCAGCTGGGTCGGTTTAGGCCCAGTTCGTTCGTTCGTTTTTTTTAACAGCGTCAGTTTTTAATCCTTTTGAGACACCAAAATAATTCCAAAATGCTGGTTTCAATTTTATAAAATCTTAGGGATTATTTACAGCCCATCCATGATTTTTATCTTCAGGTTTGCAAAACTTTCAAAACCACTTTTCAATTGAATTTTGAATTGGATAAGAATTTGAACTTGCATTTGATTTAAACAGTGACCATAATTGAATTGCAAAATGGATTAGCCTAATCCCCAGATTACTGTAGCTTGATTACAGAGTTTACTGTAGCACTTAATCCAGGGCGTCACAATTCTCCCCTACTAAAAAGAATTCTCGTCCCGAGAATTAAGAAGTAGAAGGAAAGAGCCCGGGATATTCTGCACGAAGATGATCTTCGCGTTCCCATGTGGCCTCATCTTCAGAATGATTTGCCCACTGCACTTTGAAGAACTTGGTAACCTTCTGACGAGTCCGACGTTCAGTAACATCGAGAATGCGAACCAGTTGCTCCTTGTAAGAAAGGTCCTGTTGCAGCTCAAGCATATCATATTCCACTGCTCGGATAGGATCCTTGAAGCAGCGACGAAGTTGTGACACATGGAACACATCGTGAACCTGAGAAAGGTTTGGCGGTAGTTCCAGTTGATATGCCACCTTACCATGCCTTTCGAGAATAGTGAAAGGACCAATATATCGAGGAGCCAGCTTGTCCTTGATCCCGAAACGGTGTATACCTCTCATTGGCGTGACTCGAAGATAAGCCTTTTCGCCAGGTTGATAGACCATATCTTTGTGATGGCGGTCATACTGGCTCTTCTGACGAGACTGAGCAACCTTCAGATTTGCATGAATAATGCGGACTTGATCTTCAGCATGTTGAATAATATCCGGACCGATAAGTGTACGTTCCCCAGTTTCTGACCAATTCAGAGGAGTTCGACACTTACGTCCATATAACACTTCAAAGGGAGCCATCTTCAGACTAGCTTGATAGCTATTGTTGTAGGAGAACTCGGCATACGGGAGGGATTCCTCCCATTTCTTGCCGCAAGAAATGACACAAGCTCGAAGCTTGTCTTCGAGAATCTGATTGACTCTTTCAACTTGTCCCTGGGATTGAGTGTGAAAAGCGATGCTGAATGACAAATGAGTTCCCATAGCTTCCTGGAAACTTGCCCAGAATCTTGAAGTGAATAAGCTGCCACGGTCTGAACTGATAACCAGTGGAATACCGTGAAGTGAAACAATTCTGGACATGTAGAGAGTTGCCAGCTGACTAGCGGTGATCGTATCTTTTACGGCTAGAAAATGTGCAACTTTGGAAAGTCGGTCAATGACGACAAGAATAGCATCATTACCTTCCTGCGACCTGGGAAAACCGGTGATGAAGTCCATTTCAACATGATCCCATTTCCACTCAGGAATAGAAATAGGTTGTAGAGTTCCAATAGGCTTTTGATGTTCTGCTTTGATCCGACGGCAAATGTCACATTCTGAAACATAGCGTGCAACGTCTTGTTTCTTGTTTGGCCACCAGAACCTTTGACGGATGTCTTGGTACATCTTGGTACTACCCGGATGAATAGACAGGGGCGTATCATGAGCTTCCTTCATCACTTTCTTAGTTACATTCAGGTTTTCCTTCGTAGTGGGAACGAATAAACGATCCTTGAAGTACACGACGCCATCATCAGCCACGGTGAAGAATGAGGGTTTACCTTCCGTCAGATAGCGTTCAATTTTTTTGACTTCACTGCAATAGCGTTGCATAGTTTTGATGCTGCCCACGAGATC
Source organism: Elymus sibiricus (assembly GCA_039707655.1). NCBI lineage: Eukaryota > Viridiplantae > Streptophyta > Magnoliopsida > Poales > Poaceae > Elymus > Elymus sibiricus. Next base: position 315,660,125 of record CM077673.1, read on the forward strand.
TGGTTCAACAACCAGCTTACTCAAAGAACCCTGGTTAACAACACGAAGGTTCATCTTGCGAAATTCCGATGGAGGGGGAACAAGATAACCCTGAGGAACAATATGGAGGTTCAGCTTGCGGAATTCCTTTTGGAGAAAGGGGTGAACCTTATGAACCTGAAGGTGATTGCAGTACGACTTGCGGCTCAAAGCATCAGCCATTACATTAGCCTTGCCTGGTGTATAAGAAATACCCACGTTGTAATCTGCTATGCGCTCCATACATCTCTGTTGACGGAGGATCAGATCTGGCTGAGTAAACAGGTACTTCAGATGCTTGGTACTACAACAATGGGGATGCGAGATCCACGGAGGTGTGGATGTGGGCGCGGTTACTTTTTATTGCGGGGAGGTGGGGGTGGAGATATTTGATCCTTATCTGCGTGAGGACGAGACGGTAAACACCACCCATCCACCGACCCACGAGCTAGGTAAAGAGTTTAACTATGCGCGCCATTGTTGCATGCATGGCACGGAGGGTCCATGCGTGGCTGGCTTCTCCCGTGGAGGGGCACGCGTGACACATACCGTACCGGCGCATTGAAAGCACATTTGCTCCCTTGGTGGTTTTGGTAATTTATAACAACATATAAGTCATTGAACTAATGTTTTCCACTAAGTATATTTCAGGAAAAGTTCAATGATAGGGATGGCAAAAGGATTGTGAAGATTGTGGAAATACCCCAAGATGCAAGGAAATAGGTTGGCAAAGCTTCAAGCAAGAGGACTCTACATTTTACATTTGTGAGAAATCACTTTGAGTCCATAGGAAAGCCAATACTATTAAAAGGGGGTAAGGTTTTGATTGGTGAACAAAATGCTCATACGTGCACAAGTGATAGTCACCAAATACACCCACAAACTCTTCCACCAAAGTCTGTCCATAGCCACATTCTCAACATCGGTGCAACCAACATTTCCATCCCGGTGCCACCGATTCTCAACCACAGACAGACTCAGCCAAACCCTAGCCACTTCGGTGCAACCGATTCCATGCCGGTGCCACCGAGTTTAGGTTGCCAACTTTCTGTTACGCAAATTCACAATATCGGTACCACCGAGATTGTTGGATCGGCGTCACCGAGATTGGGAATCTGACCGTTGGTCACCTTATCGGTGCAACCGAGTTTCCTATATCGGTCTCACCAAGATTCAAAAGTTGCCACCTTTTGGTCACTTCGGTACCACCGAGATTAACACATCGGTGTCACCGAGTTGGTCATTTTGTGTGTAACGGTTGGATTTTTGGGGATGCCTATATATACCCCTTCACCACCACCTACTCGAAAGAGTAGCACTCAGAACTATTCCATACTTGCCCCATCCAGTTTTCTGAGAGAGAGCCACCTACCCTTGTGTTGAGGTCAAGATTTTCCACTCCAACCATATGGATCTTGATATCTAGCCTCCCCAAGTTGCTTTCCACCAATCCCATCTCTTCCACCAAGCCAAATCTGTGAGAGAGTGATTGTGTGTTGAGGAGTCTATCATCTTGAAGCACAAGAGCAAGGAGTTCATCGTCATTACCGAGCCTATTACCTTTTGGAGGGTGGTGCCTCCTAGATTGGTTAGGTGTCGCTTGGGAGCCTCCTACTTCGTGTTGTGGAGTGAACCAAGAAGTTTGTAAGGGCAAGGAGATCGCCTACTTCATGAAGATCTACCCATAGTGAGGCTAGTCCTTCGTGGACGGAAGCCGTTATGGAATAGTCAAGGTTGCTACTTCGTGGACCCTTATGGGTGGAGCCCTCTGTGGACTCTCGCGACCGTTACCCTCCGTGGGTTGAAGACTCCATAAATGTGGATGTACGATAGCACCACCTATCGGAACCACGGGAAAAATCATCGTGTCTACAATTGCGTTTGATCTTCCTACCCTATCCTTTCTACTCATGCTTGTTGTTACTTTCCGCTGCTATACTCTTTACTTGCATGTGTAGGGTGTACTTGACTTGCCATGAAATGCTAAAAACTGCCAACTCTAAAATTTGGGAAAAGGCAAAACTTTTATTTGGTCAAGTAGTCTAATCACCCCCCCTCTAGACATACTTTCGGTCCTACAAGTGGTATCAGAGCTTTGGTCTCCATTGCATTGGTCTCACAACCTAGGAGAGTATGGCGTCTAGTGAGGGAAGTTATCACCGTAGAGGTCCGTACTTTGATGGCACAAATTTTGCTAGTTGGAAGCACAAAATGAAAATGCATATTCTTGGTCATAATCCCGCCGTTTGGGCTGTTGTTCGTGTTGGCTTGCAAGGTGAATTCTTTGGTGATGGAAAGGAATCGGATCGTGAAGCGACCGCGGATGAATTGAAGATGTTGCAATAAAACGCTCAAGCATGCGACATTCTATTCAACTGCCTATGCCCAGAAGAATTCAACAAAATCAGCCGTCTTGAGAATGCAAAAGAGATTTGGGATACTTTGGTTGATATGCACGAAGGAACTGAGTCCGTGAGAGAATCCAAGTTAGATGTTCTTCAAGGTCAGCTTGACAAGTTCAAGATGAAGGATGGTGAAGGAGTCGCTGAGATGTACTCTAGGCTAGCTCTCATCACCAATGAGATTGCCGGCTTAGGAAGCGAAGAGATGACCGACAAGTTCATCATCAAGAAGATACTTAGAGCTTTGGATGAGAGATACGACACCGTGTGCACATTGATCCAAATGATGCCCAACTACAAAGATCTCAAGCATACGGAAGTCATTGGAAGGATTGTTGCTCATGAGATGACACTCAAAGACAAAGAAGAGCTTCACCACAAGTCTAGCGGTTGTTACAAAGCCACAAGTTATGCTCCTGCAACTTCAAGCAACAACCTTGTCACCAATGAAGAGATAAGCCTCATGGTCAAGAAATTCAACAAGTTCTACAAGAATAGAGGCAAAGAAAGAAGCTCCAACTCAAGATATGATGAGAAGCATTCGTCAAGTCGTGACCGCAATTGCTACAATTGTGGGAAGCCTGGACACTATTCCAATGAGTGCACGGCTCCCTACAAACGAAGAGAAGAGTCACCTCGAAGACGAAGCTCAAGGAATGAATCACCTCAAAGAGAGAGAAGGAGTAGAGATGATCGTTATGAACGAAGACCCTCAAGGAGAAGTAGAGATTCGGAGAAGAAGGACAAGTACACCAAGAGCTATACAAGAAGAAAACATCAAGATCATGTTGGTGAATGGGTTTCCGGCTCCGACTCCGACAACAACTCCGAGAGAAGCTATCACTCCGACTCCGACTATAGTCAAGATGATTGTGTTGCCGGGATTGCTCTAGTGACTACCAACTCCCATGATTTATTTGATTCACCCAACGAAGGGAGTGGAAGTTGCTTCATGGCTAAAGGCCCCAAGGTATCACACCCCGAGTATCTTGATTTCAATAGTGATGAAGATGACTTGCTTTGTGATGATGACTTGCTATTTGATAAAACTAGTGATGTTAGTCAAAATGAACTTGATGATTCTCATGCTAGTCAAGATAAGTCAATTGATGATGATAAGATGAAAATAGAAGAACTAACTAAAGAACTAAACACTCTTAAGTTAGCTCATGAATCTACTCTTGAAGATCATAGAGAGATTGTGAGAACTCATGAGAAGCTACGCTTCGAGAAGCTCAACTTGGAGCAAGAGCATGAGTTTCTTAAAGCTATCAATGACGATCTCCGAAAGAAGACTTCATCTTATCTAGCCAAATGACTACTCTTGTCTACATTCATGCCTCAAGTTAAAACTAAGCAATCTAGTAACAAAGGCAAGAAAGGTTCTTCATCTAGTAGCAACAATAAAAATGCAAAACACAATGATGTTGCTTCTAATAGTTCTATTGATTCCACTAATGATGTTTCTCTTAGCCAAGTTACACTTGAGCAAGAAAATGCTTTATTGAAAGGAATTATAGAGACAGGTATCTACAAGAGTTTTGCCGGGTGTAAGCAATTTGAGGAAATTGTACGCAAGCACGGAGGATACCGAAAGAACCGTGGTGTTGGCTATTTCAACGCAAATGGAGTTGAATGGGAAGAAGGTCAATATCCCGAGCCCAAGTTTGTTCCTCAAAAGGAGAAGTATGAAAATACTCTTCCCAAGGGGACAAGCACTCAAGATGATCTTCCACCACAAGACCACAAGCTCAAGGGCAAGAACAAGCTTCAAGAGGACATTGACTCATATAAAGATGAGTCCCTAGATATGGTGGAGTGGGTTCCCAAGGCTACGTCAAGCTCAACTTCTACAAAGGCTACTACAACACCAAGGATCCCCATCAACTTGATGTGGGTCCCCAAGAAGAAGAACTAGAGAGTTCTTGAGGGGTGACTCCGCCAATGAAATTCACTCACATTCATTATTGGCAAGAATTATTTGCAATCAACATCAACTCTATGCAATAGTTCAAGGAGTCACACATTCCCTCAAAGGTAAGCAAGGGACAAGGTAATCAACAAATCAATGGACATCATTACAGATGCCTTGCACTCCATGTCCAGCGATATCCTTGTATTTGTCTCTTGTGTGTTGGGACTAACCCATGTAGGTGAGAAGAGTAAGGAAACAACAAGGATGCTCCCAACTCTTGGTGATCTTCATCAACCTTGAGCATCCACCACTACCTCACCAACATGAAGTCTTCATCGACAAAGCCCAAGGTTAGTCTATCCCTCTTATGGGGGATGTCACATCAAGGGGGAGCTTTACTCTAAGACTTGAGTTAAAGCATCTCTTAGTATGTGACAACATTAAATGCTTTATGAAAAAGTGGTAACCCCACTTGTGCTTAAACGATGAGTATGACCTATGATCAAGTATTCTTACTTGGCTCCTAAGTCAATATACTCATATATAGATGACTTCGTCATCGCCCAAGTGCTTGTTAGATGCTAGTGTGTATGTGCATGTTTGCCATGATTTCATTTGACATCTCTTTGTGTGAGCATGTTGGTCTGCATTTATTTTCTTATTCGAGGACATCCAATTGTTGCAATTTGGCTCTTGATTTTCTCTTTCGCCAATTGGATGGACAAGAATGCCTAGGACCACTCTTTAGCTATCTATGCTTTCTCACCTCATATTCCATTCATGCTGCATCACAAAATTTGAACAAGTACTTTTCGATCCCTCTGTGTGTGGAGCACTCGGAGTTCCGTATCGACAAGGACTGACCATTAAAACCTCCCAAGTGCATCTCGGTGGAACCAACCCACAATTCTCGGTCACACCGAGTGCCTAGGGTTGATCTGGTTTTCTATCTCGGTACTACCGATTCCATATTCTCGGTTACACCGTGTTTCCCTGTCAGCTGACAGTTGAGGAACTCGGTGACACCGAAAATTTAGAACCGGTATCACCGACAGTGAAGGGTATATAAGCTGTGGTCCTAACGGTTCAAAATTTCAATCTTCAATCGTCGCGCCCCAAACCCTAAGCTGCCGCAAAAGGACCCCCTGGTCACCGCCTTGCCTCCCCGTGTGTCTTCGCCGCTGGGAATCCTCGCCATCGACGGGCATCTTCGCCGCCGTCGCCGCCGTAGCGGATCCATCACCAAGCTAGGGTACAGATTCGATCTTTCTTGCACTCCCCGTCTGATTCTTGCGCAATAAAGTTGTTTTTCTCTATAAGCCACAGTTTGCACATCTTTCTATCCACAAGAAAACTCCGTAGATTAGAGAACCATTGATTTTCTAGGGTTTGCCTTCCGCCCGATGGAACTCGGTAGAACCGAAGTGAACTAATCGGTATCACCGATTTTCCTGTCTGTGTTGCTGAGAATTGTCTTGGTGAAACCGAGTACTTCCTTTCGGTCTCACCGAAAGGAGTGCCAAGTTTCTGTTAATGAGATAGTCAGTCTCGGTAACACCGAAAACTTTGCTTCGGCCGTACCGATTTTCATTTGACAGAATGTAAAACTTTGAAAATCTTTTGTTCAAACTTTCAAAAACCAGCCACATTTTGTGACGACTTATCCTTTTCTGCTACTCTATACTCTATTCACAGGGTCAGTATGTCAAGTGCTGAGGACAGTGATAACAACTTCAGAGAGCAGAGTGTTGAATTGGATTCTGGCACTAGTCCTGAGTCTAGTTCATCTTCAGATCCAGGCACTCCCAGTTCCCATGGGTTGCCCAAGGCTGCTACAAGGGCTAGGAATAAGCTGAATTCAGATGAGGAGGATTCAGACTTCGTTCCAGAGGAGGTTCTTGCTAAGAAGCGAGAGAAGGCTGCCAAGAAAGCTGCAAATGAAGCTACCTCTTCAAGGAGAGCTGTCAGGAAAGAGTATGCTAGCTCTGAGGCTATGAGAGCACCTGAGGGTGCTAGGGCAAAAATGGCTCTTCACCTTGAGTCCCCCCCAAATAAATCTATGCCTAAGAAGGCAGGGGAGAAGAAGAGAGCCAGGAAGAGGATAGTCTATGTCACTGGCAGGCAGACCTCCATGTTTGAGAATCCTGAGGAGGCTGCTGCTGAGGAGGAGGAGGAAGAACATGTTGAGAAGGCCCCTCCCAAGAAGAAAAAGAAGCTTATGTCTGATGCTATGCCAAAGACTGGCACTTCCAAGATCACCAAGTCTGCCCCCAAGAAGGCTGCTGCTGAAAAGCCCAAGAGGACTTCCAGGCAAATTCCAGCATCTGAGAAGAACAAAGGGACTGCCTCCAGAGTTGAGGATGAGGATGCTATGTCTGCCTTAATGAAGCTTAGGCCACATCTTCCAGTACATAATGCCAGCTACCCACTTGCTGAGGATATGAAGAAGAGGAAGGATTCTGGTTTGAGGGCTTGGAGAGCTGCTGATCCATATGCCCAAAGGAGAAAGACAGCCGTGGACTACAGATTTTACACCAAAGAGCAACATGATTTCTATGAGACTATGCTCTTTGACAAAAGTCCAGCTGTGAGTGATATGAGGTATGTGGACTGGAAATTCATCAAGAAGAATGAAGACTATTTTCCAAGTGTCCAAGACAATTTCCACTGCATTGGTTTGGATGAGTTTGTTGGCAGAGAGTTCACTGCTTGGAATGATGAGATGATCATGCAATTCTACTCCACTGCACATTTCTATGGAGATGGTAGAATTGTATGGATGACTGAAGGTGCTAGATATGAGTCCACTGTTGAGGAGTGGGCTGCCATCTTAGGAGTTCCAGAAGTTCAGGATGGAGATTTGGATGTCTACTCAGAATCCAAGGAGAGCCACAATGCTATGGCTAACATGTATAAAGAGATCCCTGCTGCTAACGTGAAATCTCACAGGCTAGGATCTATTTACTTTCTTCAGGCTGGCCTCCGCACCATGAACACCATTCTGAGGCATACCTTAATGCCCAAGTCAGGAGATGACAAGATGATCCGAGGCTACTCCATCAACATGCTGATTCATCTTGACAGACACACCAGGATTAGAGTCATGGACTTAATTGTTGAGACAGTTAAGAGGGTTGCTGCTGATCAGAAGCGCTCTTGCTGCTATGCACCCTACATCCAGATGCTCATCAACTCTAAGTTGGAGATGCACATATTTGCTCTAGACTGTCCCCACTTGCCCCTACAGCCAGATCTCGAGGACAACGTCGTGGAGATGAACCCAGAACATCCCACATCTGCTGCAGCTCAGGCAGAGGCAGAGGCAGCCAGAGCCACTAGTGCTCAAGTCCCTAGATCCAGGAACGAGCAAATGGATCTTTTGATCTCATCAGTACAGGGCATGCAGAAGGACATTAAGGGGATTCTGGACAACCAGAACAGTCTTGTGAGGATCTTCGAGAACAGGATCAAGACCCTTAATGATAAGGTGGATGGGCTGACTAAGACAGTCAATGAGCTCAAGAAGGAAGTTGACTCAGTGCCTCTTCCTCAGACTTCTTCAGATGATGATGATGATGAGGATGGATCACCTCTCAGGCCAGGCACACAGTTTACCACTCAAGCCAGATCAGCCACTGTGCCAGCTCCAGACTTGAGGCCCTCTTCATCAGCTCCTGCTACTGTCACCTCAGCTCCTGCTCCATCAGCTTTAGTTCCTCCTGTTGCCACACCAACTCCATCCACGACATCTGCAGAGATCTTCGCCGACGCTGTTCTCTCGACTCCTTCATCAACAACCGGAGGAGATCAGCCCAAGAACGCTTAGACATATGCCTTTGAACTTTTTGGTAACTTGTTGCCAAAGGGGGAGAAGTGTGTATAGATCTTTAGGCTTCGAGTGAGAGAGCGTTTGGTTTTTATTGCTTTTTCAAAAACACACATGGTTCATTTACTTTTGGCTACACTTTGTGTTTTGATCATACACTTTATGTGTGTTGTGCTACTATTTCCTATCATCTTAATGCTTTTGAGATGATCATTATCTTTGTCTGGTTGTGTTGTGCTATGTTGTTCACTCTTATTATTATCGCACACCACCAAGATGTATGTGACATGGAAAAAGTGCCCCATGTACCTAATCGATTGTGCATTTGCATTCAAACGCAAATTTAAAATAATGCACAAATTTAGGGGGAGCTCTTGCTTATCACATACTTCTCAAAGCGACGATTATATTCATTGATTATATCTTTGTCGAAGCTTTGATCTATATGTTGTCATCAATTACCAAAAAGGGGGAGATTGAAAGCACATTTGCTCCCTTGGTGGTTTTGGTAATTTATAACAACATATAAGTCATTGAACTAATGTTTTCCACTAAGTATATTTCAGGAAAAGTTCAATGATAGGGATGGCAAAAGGATTGTGAAGATTGTGGAAATACCCCAAGATGCAAGGAAATAGGTTGGCAAAGCTTCAAGCAAGAGGACTCTACATTTTACATTTGTGAGAAATCACTTTGAGTCCATAGGAAAGCCAATACTATTAAAAGGGGGTAAGGTTTTGATTGGTGAACAAAATGCTCATACGTGCACAAGTGATAGTCACCAAATACACCCACAAACTCTTCCACCAAAGTCTGTCCATAGCCACATTCTCAACATCAGTGCAACCAACATTTCCATCCCGGTGCCACCGATTCTCAACCATAGACAGACTCAGCCAAACCCTAGCCACTTCGGTGCAACCGATTCCATGCCGGTGCCACCGCGTTTAGGTTGCCAACTTTCTGTTACGCAAATTCACAATATCGGTACCACCGAGATTGTTGGATCGGCGTCACCGAGATTGGGAATCTGACCATTGGTCACCTTATCGGTGCAACCGAGTTTCCTATATCGGTCTCACCGAGATTCAAAAGTTGCCACCTTTTGGTCACTTCGGTACCACCGAGATTAACACATCGGTGTCACCGAGTTGGTCATTTTGTGTGTAACGGTTGGATTTTTGGGGATGCCTATATATACCCCTTCACCACCATCTACTCGAAACAGAAGCACTCAGAACTATTCCATACTTGCCCCATCCAGTTTTCTGAGAGAGAACCACCTACCCTTGTGTTGAGGTCAAGATTTTCCACTCCAACCATATGGATCTTGATTTCTAGCCTCCCCAAGTTGCTTTCCACCAATCCCATCTCTTCCACCAAGCCAAATCTGTGAGAGAGTGATTGTGTGTTGAGGAGTCTATCATCTTGAAGCACAAGAGCAAGGAGTTCATCGTCATTACCGAGCCTATTACCTTTTGGAGGGTGGTGCCTCCTAGATTGGTTAGGTGTCGCTTGGGAGCCTCCTACTTCGTGTTGTGGAGTGAACCAAGAAATTCGTAAGGGCAAGGAGATCGCCTACTTCGTGAAGATCTACCCATAGTGAGGCTAGTCCTTCGTGGACGGAAGCCGTTATGGAATAGTCAAGGTTGCTACTTCGTGGACCCTTATGGGTGGAGCCCTCCGTGGACTCTCGCGACCGTTACCCTCCGTGGGTTGAAGACTCCATAAACGTGGATGTACGATAGCACCACCTATCGGAACCACGGGAAAAATCATCGTGTCTACAATTGCGTTTGATCTTCCTACCCTATCCTTTCTACTCATGTTTGTTGTTACTTTCCGCTGCTATACTCTTAGACTTGCATGTGTAGGGTGTACTTGACTTGCCATGAAATGCTAAAAACCGCCAACTCTAAAATTTGGGAAAAGGCAAAACTTTTATTTGGTCAAGTAGTCTAATCACCCCCCCTCTAGACATAGTTTCGGTCCTACACGCATGCATGGACAGACTGACCAGGCTGTGTTCCCTTCATGTGGACGCAATTGACGAGATGCATAAGCAACCACTCCGCGCTCTTGCATTAGGACACAACCTATTCCCTGACGTGAAGCGTCACAATAAATGACGAAGTCCTTACGAGTATCCGGAGGAGCAAGCACTGGAGCAGATGTCAGCTTGTCCTTAAGTGCCTGAAAGCCCTCCTGACATTTTTCGGTCCACTCATATTTAACACCTTTGTGAAGCAGATTGGTTAAGGGCTTTGCAATCTTGGAGAAGTTCTCGACGAATAACGGCAATAGCTGGCGAGTCCGAGAAAACTTCTGACTTGCTTGACATTCTTCGGGGGAGTCCAGTCAAGAATAGCCTGAACTCGTTCAGGGTTGACCGCAATACCATCCTTGGAGATCACATGACCAAGGTAGGTTACTTCGTCCATCCAGAACTCACACTTTGAATACTTTGCATAAAGTTGATGTTCTCGAAGCCTCTCCAGTATAAGACGAAGATGTTCAGCATGCTCTTCTTTATTCTTAGAATAAACCAGGATATCATCCAGATAAACCATGACGAATTTATCGAGGTAGTCCATGAATATATAGTTCATCAGGCGAGAGAAGATTGCTGGGGCATTGGTTAAGCCAAAGGACATGACGGTGTACTCGTATGAACCATAGCGAGTAACGAATGCAGTCTTGGGAATATCTTCTTCGCGAACCCGGATCTGAAGGTAACCCAACCTCAAGCCGAGTTTGGAAAACACTGACGAACCAGCAAGTTGATCATACAGATCGTTGATCCGAGGAAGCGGATATTTGTTTTGAATCATTGCTTGGTTGATGGGACGGTAATCTTGGACCAATCGATTCGTACCATCTTTCTTCTTGACAAAGAGAGAAGGTGCTCCCCAAGCAGAGGAACTTGCACGAATGAAACCCAGACAAAGCGAATGGTCAATTTCTTGCTTAAGTTCTAAGAGTTCATGTGGAGGCATCTTATATGTCCGCTTAGCAATAGGGGTGGTGCCTGGCACTAAGTCGATGACAAACTCGACAGCTCTAGCAGGAGGGATCCCTGGAAGTTCTGTCGGGAGAACATCTTGGAAATCCCGGACAACTGGAATGTTTTCAATCCCTTCGAGAGGTGACACATTCAATGCATTCGGGCATATAGTCAGGCTTCAGCATCTAACAGCTTGGAATGACATGATCGAGTACAACTCATAATCAAAGAAGATTACCAAGAGTTGTCGAATCACAATGCGTACTCGATTCAGATATCAGTGTCCTTGATTGTCCAACAACTCGGGACACGAGGGAACTGGAATCAATGAAATATCATAGTTGATGAGGAGCTCATAAGAAGTTATAAAGCTCCGTGATATTTATCAAGATACCAGGGATAATACTCGGAGGTAGATCAGCATAGAGGTTAGACTAGCGTATTGATCTATGGAAGACAAGCACTTTAACTTGTATGAGAATGAAACCAAAGTAGAACAACATGGTCGGAACCACGATTGCAAAGGGCAAGATCAAAGATACAAGATCAAATCATACAATGAATGATTATTGAAATGAGAAGCTTCTATGATAAGATCAACATTGTTTCCATGGGCATGAACACAAGGTTCAAGGTCGACTCCCACTTCATCAATGCATCACCTTCCATTTACACCTCGCCTTTGGTGAAGTTATAGATTTGAAAGATTAACTGGCAAAACACCAGGAGAGTAAGACTCGTGAAAACTGTCGGGTTCACACGAATTAAGGAAGGCATAGGTCCAACCCATCGGGGCATCTTAGGAACATATACCACAAGCTTCAAGAGTAATTAACACATGCTTGACAACAGAGCATGGCTGACAAGAGCATAGGATACAACTTATCAGAGGGAGAAAGAATGCAAGGCATCAGATTATAGAACATCCAATAATTCGATGCTTAAATAACCAAAGGAATTAAGATTTCCAAATTGGTGTATCGGAAATAGATGCTCCGATCAAATACAAGTAAGTTGAATGGATTTAGATGGACAATCAATCAAATTCGAATTGTCGAGAACCAACTCATGTTTGGAAAGATGTCTGAGCCGGAAAGATAATTTATGAGAAACAACTGATGACTGCGTGCATTCACACATAGGTTGAATCAATAAAATCAAATGAAACCCACAAAGGATTTACTAAATATTGCTAGACATATGGAATTAACCATAATGCAAGCAAGTGAGAGAGGTCAAGAGCAAAAGGCTACTGAGGATTACGGAAGATCGAGTAGCGTTTCAAAGAATTCTGTGAAACACATGATCAACCGAGGGAGAACGAATCTCCGGTAAGATAATTCGATGTACCTTGTAATAACAAGAGCAACTGGATATGAAAGTATGAGCGACAATTACATGTAGTCATCCATAGGGGTTGACGGCGGAAGGGAATCGCAAAAGCGATGAGCATTAGTTCTCGGGAGAACATCAGAGAATATCTTCGGAGTCTTCTGATGAATCAAGCCATCATCTGGAATGAGGGGCTCTCCGGGGGGAAGTAGTTACGAGAACCTAGAGTTACAGTTAGCAAAATCTTTAACCCGAAAGAGAAGAGAGATCAGAACCCAGAGTATAGACGAGGAATAAAAGATCCTAATACCACCCGATTGAGATGTGGGCCCGTAAGCCACACAACAATGTTAGTAAAAGTTTTTCAATGACTAGACTCAACTTCGACCAAGGAGTTGGAAAGGGGGCTACCTACAGGCAGTCGGCTCTGATACCAACTTGTGACGCCCCCAATTTCGACCGTACGCTAAACATACACGCAATGCATACGACCAAGATTAGGGACTCACTGATCGATATCACAACACAACACTAGACACAAATTAAAGTCATACAACTTCATATTACAAGCCAGGGGCCTCGAGGGCTCGAATACAAAGCTCGACAAGCACGAGTCAGCGGAAGCAAATAATATCTGAGTACAGACATAAGTTAAACAAGTTTTGCCTTAAGAAGGCTAGCACAAACATAAGCAACGGATCGAAAGAGGCGAGGCCTCCTGCCTGGGAACCTCCTAACTACTCCTGAGCGTCGGCACTCTCCACGTAGTAGTAGGCTCCAGCGGTGGTGTAGTAGTCGTCTCCGGCGTACTCCATCTCCTGGGCTCCATCGTCTGAACGCGGTAATCATATCGAGGGAGAAAGAAAATGCAAAGCAGCGGTGAGTACTCATCCAAAGTACTCGCAAGGCTGAAATCAGAACTATGCTAAGTATGCATCAGTATCAAGGAATGGGGTTATATCTGGGCTGACTGCAGAAAGCAAGAATAGGAGGAAGGCCTAGTCCTATCGAAGACTAGCATCTTCAGCATCTTGCAGCATTAGAAGAGAGTAGACTGGTATCTCATATATAGCAATATTATTGTAGCAAAATTTTATTAAGTAACCACGCTCAGAGATTCTTCCTCGACTCCCTGCGAGGAAGCAATCTCGGAGCCACCATTCATTTCAATTTAAAGTCTCAATTATAGTTGTAGAAGGTCAAGGTACAACTCCAAGTCGTCCTGTTACCGTGAACACGGCTATTCGAATAGATGAATTCATCCCTGCAGGGGTGCACCGCATTTCCAACACGCTTGATCACCTCCGGCCGGACACACTTTCCTGGGTCATGCCCGGCCTCGGGATATCAACACGTCGTCGCCCCACCTAGGCTCAACAGAGAGGCCAGCCCGCCGGTCTAAATCCTAAGCACAAAGGGGTCGTGGGCCCACTTGCCCTCTGCGCTCCTGCATGATGCCTGGGTGGCCGAGGTCAGCCCTAGCACACTCTAGTCCAAGAGTTGTACCGTCCAGGCCACTCGGGCGCGCGCCGCTCCATTGCTGACGTCCGAAGAGCTTCGGCTGATACAACAACGCTGAGTACCCATAACTTCTCCCACGTGAAGGTTTGGTGCGTAAAAGGTCAAACGACCAACTCAGATCAAATACCCAACCCATTAGCATTTTATTAATGTGGGGCAAGCGCGACCCATGAAGTGTGGTCCCGTCGCCCCGTCTTGAGGATGTGTGGCAAGGGCCTCTCCTGCCCGTCGATGCCTCATCATCATCAAACCGTGGGTACCCCTCAGGGCCGACCCATCACCAACATGTTTCTGTAACCAGGTCATAGTAACTGTGTGTATAAAACATCAAGACGGAACCTGAGGAATCACCCTCAAAGGGTCCCGCTCGATGAAACCGTCAAGGTGGACTTAGAGGAATCACCCTCGAGGGTCCCACACTTGAGGGGTTGCACGACAGAGTCATCGTCGGGAGTGGTGAAGGAGGAACCACCCTCGATAACCACGACCGAGTAGCTGCACTACAGAGCTAGCATCATGAGTACTTCACGAGGTGTCACCCTCGGTACTCGATAGTAGCGCTGCAGAGTCGTACAACTAAGGGGGTGCGGTAATGGGAGGGGCCTGGCTTGTCGGTCGGTTGACCGAGTCTTCGAGTCGTCGAGTCGTCGATGAAGAAGCAGGGGCAACTGGGACTAAGGGGGTCACAGGGGATTCATTGATCAACCTATACTAAGCAGTTGACACAACAACATGTATAGTAGCAGTTTATCAAAAACAGGCTATGCATCAGAAATAGGAGCTAGCTAATACAGTAGCAAAATCTAATGCAAGAATGAGAGGGAAAGAAATGGGCGATATCAGAATGCTCAAGGGGGGGTTGCTTGCCTTGCTGCTCTGCGGCAAGGGCCTGATCGTCAATGGCGTAGTCGTACCCGGCAGCAGCGTCAGTCTCGGGGTCTACCGGTAAGAAGAGGGGGGAGAAACAATAAATATAAAGCACAGATGCAACACGATGCATGACATGGCAATATGCAGAGTTAGGCATGCACTAACGCAGTATCACCCGTCGCAGACGGGTCGGAAGAATATCTGACGATATTTTCCGGGTATCGGGCTACTACTGGTCAGACGAAAATGATGGAAATGTTCCACGTTCGCTATGATAGGAGCACGTGACAGACTAACGGACTGCGTATTCGGAACCGTGGGATTTTTCTGAACAACTTTCATGTACAAAATATTTTCATCCGAGTTATGGATTATTTTATATGATTTAATAAAGATTTAGCAATATTCTGAAATTCTTTTAATTAATAAATTTGAATTATCCTAGATAGTAAAATACTGTTTAATTAACTAATTAATTAACTAACTAATTAATTAATCAATTTAATTAACTAATTAACTATTTATTTATTTATACATTATTATTATTTCTATTTTGTTTTTAGTACAATACATACTTACATACATGCATAGATACATACATATATACATACATACATACATACATATATACATACACAGACACACACACACACACTCACGCTGCACACACAGAGCACACGCGCTCGCGGGCGCACGCACGCGGCAGGCAGCAGCTGGTGCTGTCCGGTGGGGGGGGGAGAAAAACAGAGGCAGGCGAGGCCGGAGCACGGCTCACCGAGGCGCGAAAGAGGGAGGTAGTGGGCGCGAGGAGGAGGAGACGAAGTCTGGTGGGGCGGCGACGGGCGGTGCAGACCGGCGGGGACGACGAGGCGGACGAGGCGGCGCGGACGAGGCGCGGCACAGCGACGGGAGGCGGCGTGGCGGCGGGGCGGACGGGCGCGCGGGGGCGGACGACCGTCGGGGGGGGGGGGAACGGGGCCGGCCGGGTCGGCCGCTGGTTCCTGCGGGGGGGGGGGGGGGGGCAAATGGGAGGGAGCCGGCCGGGGGTGAGCCTGGCGGCGCGGGGGGGGGGGGGGGATGAGATCGGTCCGGGGGGGGGGCTTCGATGCGCTAGGGTTCGTCCCTGGCTGGTTCCTTTATAGGAACCAGCTGGGTCGGTTTAGGCCTTGTTCGTTCGTTCGTTTTTTTAACAGCGTCAGTTTTTAATCCTTTTGAGACACCAAAATAATTCCAAAAATGTTGGTTTCAATTTTATCAAATCTTAGGGATTATTTACAACCCATCCATGATTTTTATCTTCAGGTTTGCAAAACTTTCAAAACC
This sequence comes from Elymus sibiricus, assembly GCA_039707655.1. NCBI lineage: Eukaryota > Viridiplantae > Streptophyta > Magnoliopsida > Poales > Poaceae > Elymus > Elymus sibiricus. The sequence continues at coordinate 315,676,336 of CM077673.1, forward strand.
ACTTTTCAATTGAATTTTGAATTGGATAAGAATTTGAACTTGCATTTGATTTAGACAGTGACCATAATTGAAGTAACAAAATGGATTAGCCTAATCCCCAGATTACTGTAGCTTGATTATAGAGTTTACTGTAGCACTTAATCCAGGGCGTCACAGCATGGTACCGAAGAGGCTAGCAAATATGAAAAGGTAGGTGTGCATACATCCATGGATTCACATTAGTCATAAAGAACTCACATACTTATTGCAAATCTTTATTAGCTCTCTTGAAGCGAAGTACTACTCGCATGCCCCTAGGGATGAGGTTGGTAGGAGTTAACCATCGCATGCCCTCGACCTAAAGAACACTAGGATTTCAACGAGGAATTAGAATGCTCACACAACATCACCATGCCATAACCATATTTATATGAACAGCAAACTAACACCCTTTAACTATCGATATTTTTACTAACCAACAACCATGCACTCAAGCCCTTTCATATTACCACATCAATATCATTAACCCACAATTTCTCTTTTATGTGCTACATGAAGGTCTTGATTATGCACTCCTTGAATACCTATTATTGTTGGACTAGTATTATAGACCATGCAAATTACCATCACTAGATATTAAAATCTCAAACAAATTTAAGTGAAGAATGAGAGTGCAATTATTTCTATAAAAACTATATGCCACCGTGCTCTAAAAGATATAAGTGAAGCACTAGAGCAACTGCTTAGCTCAAAAGATATAAGTGAAGCACTAGAGCAACTGCTTAGCTCAAAAGATATAAGTGAAGCACATAGAGTATTCTAACAAATCATGGTGAACATGTGTCTTTCTCAAGTAGGTGTGTCCAACAAACAATTATTGTTGAAAACTAAAACAAAAACAAACTATAACACATGACGCTCCAAGCAAAACACATACCATGTGATGAATAAAAATATAGCTCCAAGTGACATACCGATGGATTGAGACGAAAGAGGGGATGCCCCAAAAGGCATCCCCAAGCTTATACGCTCGAGTCTTCCTAGAATTTACCTTGGGGTTCCTTGGGAATCCCCAAGATTCGGCTCTTTGCTGCTTCATATTCCTTCATCCATCGTGATAGCACCCAAAACTAGAAAACTTCAGCACACAAAACTCATCAGAAAACTCGTGAGCTCCATTAGTTTGATAGGTATATCAAAAACTTTAGGTAATGTTATAAATTGGTCATATTTTATTATTGCATAAGGTACTGTATTCTAACTTGTCCATGGCTTGTAGACCCCTATACAATCCATAGCATCATCAAAACAAGCAAACTATGCAAGCAAAAATACAATCTGTCTAAAACAGAATGGTTTGTAATGATCTGTGCAAACACCATACTTGTATAACTCCAAAAATTCGGAAAAATTATGAAAACCTGGGGAATTTGTATACCAATACTGTGTAAAAAATTCAGATCAAAAAGACATTCCTGTAAAATCAGAAAAAATATGCACTGGACGCAAAAGTTTCTATTTTTGCACCGTATCAATTCTACTTATCATTCATGTCATCCCAAAGGCTTTACTTGGCACAAACACTAATTTAAACATAAAAACACAATTATTACAGTAGAAATAATCATGTTATCACAAAATAATAGAAAATATTGGGTTGTCTCCCAACAAGCTCTCTCTTTATAGGCATTAAGATAGGCTTGGGATATTAATGATGCTCACATAAAAGAAAAGAATTGAAGCACAAAGAGAGCATTATATAGCATGTGAAAAACATATCTAAGTCTAACATACTTCCTATGCATAGGCATTTTATAAGAAAACAAATTATCAACACAAGTAATATCTAGCATATGCAATTAGGAAGAGTGAAGCATTAATAGGTTCAACACAAAGAGAGGTAATTTAGTGACATGAAGATTTTTATAACCATATTTGCCTCTCTCAAAGTAATTACATGTAGGATCATAAGCAAATTCAACAATACAACTATCATATAAAATATTTTCTCCATGATCCACATGCACAAAAGTTTTACAATCTTCCAAGATAGTGGGATTAACACCAACTAAAGTCATGACCTCTCCAAACCCACTTTTATCAAAAAATTCATAAATTTGATCATTCTCCAAAGTAGTGGGACCTTTATTAACTAAAGTTGACGCTCTTCCAAACCCTCTTTTAGTAGCATTGCAAATATCATTATCAATAGTAGATTCATCATGAAGCTCAAAATTCTCAAGATCATAAGAAATATCATGATTATCACCCAAATCATGATCATTAGCACAATTGATATTCGTAGAACTTATACTAACAAAATTGCAATCATGCTTTTCATTCAAGGAACTATCATGAATCACTTTATAAATTTCTTTTAACACTTCATCACATTTTCCAGATTCACGATTTTCAAGCAAGACCTTATAAAGATAATCTAGTGCACTCTCACTAGCAATTGGTTCAACATAATCGGGTCTTTTGAAATGGATGAGTATCCATTTATATTAAACTTTTGTTTGACCTTCTGTTTTTGTGTCAAAAAGATAAAGATAGCATTGCTGGGCAAGTAGAGAGTAGAACAAATGAATGGTAATGTGTGTGTAGGTACCTGATAAGAATTTGAAGATGTCTCCCCGACGACGACGCCAGAAATCCTTCCTGATACTTGTAAAATGCATTGGGATTTTCCCCGAAGAGGAGCGGATGATGAAGTATAGTAGAGGTAAGTATTTCCCTTAGTGAGAACCAAGGTTATCGAACCAATAGGAGAACCACGCAAACTCCCGTGTTCAGCGCCTACACAGAAAAGAGCAAACACTTGCACCCAATGCGGGCAAGAGGGTTGTCAATCCCCTTGAACTCGTTAGTTGCAAGCGATAAGTAGTGATATATAGATCAGGGCCAGGAGAGCGGGGAGGTGGACCCAAGCCATAAGGGCGCGACCACACCCCTGGGCGCGCCATGTTGGCTTCTGGGCAGCTCGTGTGCCCTCCGATCTTCCTCCGAAGCTTCCAGGTCTTATTTTGGTCCAGAAAAAATCATCAAAAAGTTTTGGGGTATTTGGAGTTTGTTTGGTACAGTATTCCTGAAAAGCCAAAAAACATGCAGAAAACAGCAACTGGCACTTGGCACTGGGTTACTAGGTTAGTGCTCAAAAATAATATAAATCAGCAAGTAAATGCTTAAAAAGCATCCTAGAATGATAGTATAATAGCATGGAACAATAAAAAATTATAGATACCTTGGAGACGTATCATGCCCTTCCGAACTGGTTACCATGCTCTTTTGGTCCGTCATGCATTTGCAAAATTCCACGCCATCCCACACTACTCCCATATGAAGCTCAAGATGCCGGGACCCAATGGTGTGATCATGATAGCAAGCAACCTGGACAGAGCGCTTGGAGCCGAGAATAAAACAACATCGCTTGTCCTGGAATTCTTAGTCGAGGCCTTCATAGCGAAGGAACTAACTGCTCTGCGCGCCATCATCCTCTTCAAGAGATCTTAACCTACATCTTTCAAACTAGCTGATGAATAGTGAATTTCTATTGCATCCAACAGACGCCAACAAAATAGCGCCCATTGGCACACAACTGGACATAATTGTGGATGAGGCACTACGCGCCTTTCTCTGGTAGAATTGGGACATCTTTGCCTGGCACCCTTCCAGCATGCCAGAAATTCCCAGACACCTGCCCGAGCATAACTTGAATATTATAGAAGGCTTTCAACCTGTCAAATAGGCTCTCCGCTGGTTCTCTGAACCAAAGAGGCATACTATGGGTGAGGAACTGGCCAAGTTATTAGAGGTCGGATTCATCCGAGATATTAAACACCCTGGGTGGTTGTCTAACCTGGTCATGGTACCTAAGAAGGATAAGTCATGGCGCCTCTGTGTCGATTTCAAGGATGTTAAAAAGGCTTGCCCAAAGGACCCCTTTTCTTTAACGCGTATTGACCAGATCGTGGATGCCATGGCAGGACATGATTCACTATGTTTCCTGGATGCCTACTTAGGATATCATCAAATTAAGATGAAGGAGTCTGATCAAGCAACTAGAACCTTCATAACTTCATACGAGCCTTTCTATTTTAACACAATGTCCTTTGGTTTAAAGAACGCGGGTGAAACATACCAACGCATGATTCAAACGTGCATGGAACCACAAATTGGCAAAAATGTAGAAGCATATGTAGACGACGCAGTTGTTAAAATTAAAAACGTCAACAAATTGGTGGACGACCTCGAGGAAACATTCATGATACGGGGCACGCCCGTGTGCGTCGATCTTTCACGAATTGGAGGTGTATTTGTGAATGAACACGAAGAACACGAGGGGGAAATCACAAGAGAAACACTCAAGAACAAGTCCAATCACACATCCACTATGCTCACATCCACACAAGATCCACAAGGGTACAAGAACAACAAAGAAAAAGAGGATACATGGTAGAGTTCATCCCAAATCCCATGAGGAGATGGGGCCTTGAATCCACTAGGGATCTTCCCGTGCAAGGGGCCTTGACATCCACTAGGGGGTCTTCTCTCATAGAGGCATCTACTCCATGGGAGAGGTAGTGGAAGGAGCAAGGGTTCAACTATCTATGAGCTAAACCAATGCTAACCCTAGAAAGGAGGAGGGGGGTCCTATTTATAGTATTAGGAGAGTTGGGGGCGAGAGAGAGGGGATACATGGGCCTTTGGCCCGCGTCTGCCTGCATAGGGGCCGGATGTCCGGGCTGTGGAGGCCGGATGTCCGTGTCTCGGGCGCTGGCTGCATGCGCTCTCTGTGTAGAAGGGGGCGGATGTCTGGGGGTCTTGGGCCGGATGTCCAGGGCCTTGGCTCTGGTTTTGATGCTCTCTGTCTTCGCTCGGCCAGAAATCCGGGGCCGAAGGCCGGATGTCCGGGCCGGGGCCGGATGTTCGGGCCAGGGCCGGATGTCCGACGCTTGTAGCCTTCTTTAGCTGGGCTTTGGCGCCTGCGTAGTCTCCAGGGGCCGGACGACCGGGGTATGGGCCGAATGTCCGAGGCCTGGAAGGTTTATTGGCCTTCTTTCGATGTCACTTCCATGCTTCCCTCGTGGATGGTGTAGTTGTACGTAGGTGCAGGTACTCCTCCTCGTCATCCGTGAAACTGCGACAATACCTATGCATGCACACGAGAGGAGTTTCAAGTAGTATACCATCCTCGAAGGGGTCAAGTGAACACGTGTAAAGGAGATGATTCACCTTTATGTATGTGAAGTAGTTGTGGCACGTGGCACTTGCCAAACGGACTCTTGTCATGGTGATGTCCGTAGGATGCTCCGCATCATCCCCTCCCCCTTGGGAAAGATCCGTCCTCGGATCAAAATCCAAATCACCATGGAAAGGAGATGTCGTCGCCATGTAAAAGTGGACGATCACCAAGCACTCATCATCATCAAACTCGAAAGGGGCACTCTCCAATGTCTCACCGTCAAGTAATTCCTTCAAATGGAGCAAATACGACAAAAACTTGGAAAAACAAATGTGGTTAGCGTTAGTGCAAAACCAAGCATTCGAGTGGTGAATCACCGCACAAGTGTTGTCATCATGCATAACATATGGTGTGACAAGGGATTGTGTCATGGCATGTAAGCATACAAATTGAGCACAAGCAATGCTATCATGGAAACAAGTATGCCTAGGTGAGGTAGGGATGCCAATATGTTTGACGATATAACAAACATGTACCTCAAGGTCATAGCAAGCATGCACAAAGCAATCAACAAAAGGTCTATGGTATGAATAGGAATCATTCACAACACCAAGTAAAATGAAGTGTCTAGACACAAGGTGCAAGTGCAAGACAATCCAAGCATAATGTGCACATGGTGTAGTAAAGATAGTGTGGCACTCAACATAATAGAAAGAGCAATTGGTCATCATGTGTGAGGCAATCAAGTCAAGCATGTAGCTCTTGGGGAACGTTGCATGGGAAACAAAAAATTTCCTACGCACACGCAAGATCTATCCATGGTGATGAGCATCTATGAGAGGAGAGATTGGATCCACATACCCTTGTAGATCGCTAAGCGGGAAGCGTTAAGAAACGCGGTTGATGTAGTCGAACGTCTTCGCGATCCAAATCGCAAGCTGTCCCGCGATCCAATCACGATCTAGCGCTGAACGGACGGCACCTCCACGTTCAGCACACGTGCAGCTCGATGACGATCTCTGCCTCCTTGATCCAGCAAGCGAGGGAGGAGAGGTAGATGAGTTCTCCGGCAGCACAACGACGTGGTGGCGGTAGTGGTGGAGCTGATCTGGCAGAGCTTCGCTAAGCTATACCGAACAGATCTAGAGGAGAAGCAATCTAGGGGGAGAGAGAGGCAACCCGTGGCTTTTCTTGGGTGCGGCTGCCCTCCCTCCCTCATCTATATATAGGGGGAAGGGAGGAGGGGTGGCGCCCCTAGGGTTTCCCCTAAGGGGGCCGGCGGCCTAGATGGGCAACCCTAGATGGGTTTTGGCCCTCCCACCCCCTAGGAGCCTTGGCCCCCAAGGCAAAGGGGGCGGCTGCCCTAGGGAGGACGCCCCGCCTCCCCTGGTTACGTGAGATGGGGTGAGAGGGGCGCATAGCCCCTTAGTGGGCTGGTGTGCCCCTCCCCTTGGCTCATGAGGCCCCCCAACACTTGCCGGGGCCCCCCGAAACCCCTTTCGGTACTCCTGGTCATAACTACCCGGTACCCCCGGAACACTTCCGGACTCCGTTTCCCTTCGTCCTATATATCGATCTTCACCTCCGGACCATTCCGGAGTTCCTCGTCACATCCGGGATCTCATCCGGGACTCCGAACAACCGTCGGAAACCAACATACATAACTCAACTATACCAAAACGTCACCGAACCTTAAGTGTGCAGACCCTGCGGGTTCGAGAACTATGTAGACATGACCGAGACACCTCTACGGTCAATAACCAATAGCGGGACCTGGATGCCCATATTGGTTCCTACATATTCTATGAAGATCTTTATCGGTTGAACCTCTATGTCAAGGATTCAGTTAATCCCGTATGATGTTCCCTTTGTTCTTCGGTATGTTACTTGCCCGAGATTCGATTGTCGGTATCTCCATAGCTAGTTCAATCTCGTTACCGGCAAGTCTCTTTACTCGTTCCGTAATACAAGATCCCATGGCTAACACTTTAGTCACATTTCTTGCAAGGCTTGTTGTGATGTTGTATTACTGAGTGGGCCCTGAGATACCTCTCCGTCACACGGAGTAACAAATCCTAGTCTCGATCCATGCCAACTCAACAGACACCTTCGGAGATACCTGTAGAGCATCTATATAGTCACCCAGTTACGTTGTGATGTTTGATACACACAAGGTATTCCTCCGGTGTCAGTGAGTTGCATGATTTCATGGTCATAGGAACAGATACTTGACATGCAGAAAACAATAGCAATAAACTGACACGATCATATGCTATGTTCATAGTTTGGGTCTTGTCCATCACATCATTCTCCTAATGATGTGATCCCATTATCAAATGACATCTCATGTCTATGGCTAGGAAACCTTGATCATCTTTGATCAACGAGCTAGTCTATTAGAGGCATACTAGGGACACAGTGTTGTCTATGTACCCACACATGTATTTGAGTTTCCAATCAATACAATTATAGCATGGATAATAAACGATTATCATGAACAAGCAAATATGATAATAACTAAATTATTATTGCCTCTAGGGCATATTTCCAACAGTCTCCCACTTGCACTAGAGTCAATAATCTAGTTCACATCACCATGTGATTTACATTGTTATGAATCTAACACCCAATGAGTTCTGGGGTTCGATCATGCTTTGCATGTGAGAGAGGTCTTTAGTCAACGGTCTGGAACATTCAGATCCGTGTGTTCTTTGCAAATCTATATGTCATACTGCAGATGCTACCACGCTCCACTTGGAGCTATTCCTAATGGTTGCTCCACTATACGTATCCTGACTGCTACTCAGAGTCGTCCGGATAGGTGTCAAAGCTTGCATCGACGTAACCCTTTACGACGAACTCTTTATCACCTCCATAATCGAGAAATATTTCCTTAGTCCTCTAGTTACTAAGGATAATCTTGACCACTGTCCAGTGATCCACTCCTGGACCACTCTTGTACCCCTTGACAGACTCATGGCAAGGCACACACTAGGTGCGGTACACAGCATGGCATACTATACAGAGCCTTTGGATAAGGCATAGGGGACGACCTTTGTCCTTTCTCTTTCTTCTGCCGTGGTCGAGCTTTGAGTCTCACTCAACTCCACACCTTACAAATCAGGCAAGAACTCTTTCTTTGACTGATCCATTTTGAACTCTTTCAAAATTTTGTCAAGGTATGTACTCATTGAAAGTCTTATCACACGTCTTGATCTATCTCTATAGATCCTGATGCCCAATATTTAAGTAGCTTCATTCCAAGTTTTTCTTTGAAAAACTCCTTTCAAACAACCCTTTATGCTTTCCAGAAATTCTACATCATTTCCGATCAATAATATGTCATCCACATATACTTATAAGAAATTCTATAGTGCTCCCACTCACTTTATTGTAAATACAAGTTTCTCATAAACTTTGTATAGACTCAAAAACTTTGATCACCTCATCAAAGCATATATTCCAACTCCGAGATGCTTGCTCTAGTCCATAGAAGGATCGATGGAGCTTGCATACATTTTAGCATCCTTAGGACTGACAAAACCTTCCGGTTGTATCACATACAACCTTTCCTCACGGATACCGTTAAGGAAACGATGTTTTGACATCCATCTGCCAAATTTCATAATCGAAAAATGCAGATACTGCTAACATAATTCCAACAAACTTTAGCATCGCTACGGGTGAGAAAGTCTCATCGTAGTCAACTCCTTGAACTTGTCGGAAACTTCTTTGCGACAAGTCGAGCTTTATAAATGGTGACATTTACCATCAGTGTCTGTCTTCTTCTTAAAGGTCCATTTGTACTCAACGGCCTGCCGTTCAATGGGCAAGTCTACCAAAGTCCATACTTGGGTTTTATACATGGATCCATTCTCAGATTTCATGGCTCCTAGCCATTTGTTGGAATCCGGGCCCACCATCGCTTCTTCATAGCTCGTAGGTTCACTGTTGTCTAACAACATGACCTCCAAGACAGGATTGACGTACCACTCAGAGGCGGTACGAGTTCTTGTCGGCCTACGAGGTTTGGTAGTAACTTGATCCGAAGTGTCATGATCATCATCACTAACTTCCTCTTCATTTGGTGTAGGCGCCACAGAAACATCTTTCTGCGTCGTGCTACCATCCAACTGAAGTGACGGTTCAATAACCTCATAAAGTTCTACCTTCCTCCCACTCAATTCTTTCGAGAGAAACCCTTTCTCGAGAAAGGACCCGTTTTAGCAACAAACACTTTGCCCTTGGATCTGAGATAGAAGGTATACCCAGCTGTTTCCTTAGGGTATCCTATGAAGATGCATTTTTCCGCTTTGGGATCGAGCTTACCAGACATAAGCGTCGTATTCCCAAACTCTGAGAAATGACAGCTTAGGTTTCTTCCAAACCAAAATTCATACGGTGTCATCTCAACGGACTTAGATGGTGCCCTATTAAAGTGAATGAAGTTGTCTCTAATGCATAACCCCAAAACGATAGTGACAAAACGATAAGAGACATCATAGTACGCACCATATCCAATAGAGCACGATTACGACGTTAGGACACACCATCACACTATGGTGTTCCAGGCGGCGTGAGTTTTGAAACAACTTCCACATTGTCTTAAGTTGCATACCAAACTCGTAACTCAGATATTCACTTCCACGATCATATCGTAGACATTTTATCTTCTTGTCACGATGATCTCAAACTTCACTCTGAATTTGTTTGAACTTTTCAAACGTTTCAGACTTGTGTTTCATTAAGTAAAAATACACATATCTACTCAAATCATCAGTGAAGGTAGGAAAATAACGATATCCACCACACGCTACAACACTCATTGGACCGAATACATCAACATGTATCATTTCCAATAAGTCACTTGCCCGCTCCATCATACCGGAAAACGGGGTCTTAGTCATCTTGCCCATGAGGCATGGTCAGCATGTCTCAACCGATTCGAAATCGAATGAGTCCAAAGATCCATCAGCATGGAGTTTCTTCATGCGCTTTACACCAATATGACATTTAGCGGCAGTGCCACAAGTATGTGGTACTATCATTATTAACTTTGTATCTTTTGGCATCAATATTATGAACATGTGCATCACTACGATCCAGATTCAATAAACCATTCTCATTGGGTGCATGACCATTGAAGGTATTATTCATGTAAATAGAATAACCATTATTCTCTAACTTAAATGAATAACCGTATTACAATAAACATGATCTAATCATGTTCATGCTCAACGCAAACACCAAATAACATTTATTTAGGTTCATCACTAATCCCAAAGGTAGAGAGAGCGTGCGATGGTGATCACATCAACCTTGGAAACACTTCCAACACTCATCGTCACCTCACCCTTAGCTAGGCTCCGTTTATTCCGTAGCTTTTATTTTGAGTTACTAACATTTAGCAACCGAACCGGTATCCAATACCCAGGTGTTACTAGGAGTACTAGTAAGGTACACATCAATAACACGTATATCAAATATACTTCTGTCGACGTTGCCAGCCTTCTTATCTACCAAGTATCTAGGGTTGTTCCGCTTCAGCGACCGTTCTCCTCATAATAGAAGCACTTAGTCTTGGGTTTGGGTTCAACCTTGGGTTTCTTCACTGGAGCAGCAACTGACTTGCCATCCATGAAGTTTCCCTCCTTGCCCTTGCCCTTCTCGAAACTAGTGGTTTCACTAACCATCAACACTTGATGCTCCTTCTTGATTTCTACCTTCGCGGTGTCAAACATTGCGAATAGCTCAGGGATCATTATTTCCATCCCTGGCATTTTATAGTTCATCACAAAGCTCTAGTAGCTTAGTGACAGTGACTTGGGGAACTATATCAATCACTATCTTATCTGGAAGATCAACTCCCACTCGATTCAAGCGATTGTAGTACCCAGACAATCTGAGCACATGCTCACCGATTGAGCTATTCTCCTTCATCTTGCAGGCAAAGAATCTTGTTGGAGGTCTCATACCTCTGAACACGGGCACGAGCCTGAGATCCCAATTTCAGCTCTTAGAACATCTCATATGTTCTGTGACGTTCAAAACGTTTTGGAGCCTCAATTCTAAGCCGTAATGCATGACACACTGAACTATCAAGTAGTCATCAGAACGTGCCTATCAGATGTTCACAACATCTACAGACGACGCTTGAGGGGGTGGCGCACCGAGCGGTGTATTAAGGACATAAGCCTTCTGTGCAGCAATGAGGATAATCCTCAGATCACAGACCCAGTCCGCATTATTGCTACCATCATCTTTCAACTCTATTTCTCTAGGAACATATAAAAATTCAAGGGAGCTATAGCGCGAGCTATTGATCTACAACATAATTTGCAAAGTCACTTTGACTATGTTCATGATAATGAGTTCAATTAATCATATTACTTAAGAACTCCCACTCAAATCAACATCCCTCAGGTTGTCTAAGTGTGACATGATCCAAATCCACCAACCCAAGTTCGATCATCACGTGAGATGAGGTGGTTTCAATGGTGAACATCTCCATGTTGATCATATCTACTATATGACTCATGTTCGACCTTTCGGTATCCTGTGTTCCGAGGCCATGTCTGTACATGATAGGCTCGTCAAGTTTAACCCGAGTATTCCGCATGTGCAACACTGGCTTGCACCCGTTGTATGCGAATGTAGAGTCTATCACACCCGATCATCACGTGGTGTCTCGAAACGACAAACTTTCGCAACCGTGCACACTCGGGGAGAACACAATTTTATCTTGAAATTTTAGTGAGGGATCACCTTATAATGCTACCGTCGTCCTAAGCAAAATAAGAGGCATAAAAGGATTAACATCACATGCAAATCATAAGTGACATGATATGGCCATGATCTTGTGCTTTTGATCTCCATCTCCAAAGCACCGGCATGATCTCCATCATCACCGGCATAACACCATGATCTCCATCATCTTGATCTCCATCAACGTGTCGCCATGAGGTTGTCGCGCCAACTATTGCTTCTACAACTATTGCTAACTCATAGCGATAAAGTAAAGTAAAAACGGCGAATTTTTTTTAAAGACAACCCTATGGCTCCTGCCGGTTGCCGTACTCATCGACATGCAAGTCGTGGTAATCTATACAAAACATGGTCATCTCATACATCACATATATCTCATCATGTTTCTGGCCATACCATATCACATCATACCCTGCAAAAACAAGTTAGACGTCCTCTAATTTGTTGTTGCATATTTTACGTGGCTGCTATGGGTATCTAGCAAGAACGATTCTTACCTACGCAAAACCACAACGGTGATATACAAGTTGCTATTTCACCTTCTACAAGGACCGCCTCTGTCGAATCCAATTCAACTAAAGTGGGAGAGACAGACACCCGCCAGCCATCTTATGCAACAAAGTTAAATGTCAGTCGATGGAACCGGTCTCTCATACGTGGACGAGTAAGGTTGGTCCGAGCTGCTTCATCCCACAATACCGCCGAATCAAGAAAAGACCAAGGGAGGAAGCAATCTGAATATCAACGCCCACAAACTCCTTTGTGTTCTACTCGAGATATCATCTACGCATAGACCTAGCTCTGATACCACTGTTGGGGAACGTTGCATGGGAAACAAAAAATTTCCTACGCACACGCAAGATCTATCCATGGTGATGAGCATCTACGAGAGGTGAGATCGGATCCACATACCCATGTAGATCGCTAAGCGGGAAGCGTTAAGAAACGCGGTTGATGTAGTCGAATGTCTTCGCGATCCTAATCGCAAGCCATCCCGCGATCCTATCACGGTCTAGCGCCGAACGGACGGCACCTCCGCGTTCAGCACACGTGCAGCTCGATGACGATCTCCGCCTCCTTGATCCAGCAAGCGAGGGCGGAGAGGTAGATGAGTTCTCCGGCAGCACAACAGCGTGGTGGCGGTGGTGGTGGAGTGATACGTCCATTTTGCATCATGCTTTTATATTGATATTTATTGCATCATGGGCTGTTATTACACATTATGGTACAATACTTATGCCTTTTCTCTCTTATTTTACAAGGTTTACGTGAAGAGGGAGAATGCCGGCAGTTGGAATTCTGGACTGGAAAAGGAGCAAATATGAGAGACCTATTCTGCACAACTCCAAAAGTCCTGAAAAGTTACGGAGATTTATTTTGGAATATATAAAAAATATTGGGCGAAAGAAATACCAGAGGGGACCCACCAGGAGGTCACAAGCCTGGGGGCGCGCCCTAGCCCGAGGGCGCGCCCCTGTGGCTTGTGGGCCCCCTGGCAGGCCTCCGGTGCCCATCTTCTGCTATATGGAGGGTTTTGACCTGGAAAAAAAAATCATAAGAGAGCTTTCGGGATGAAGCGCCGCCGTCTCGAGGCGGAACCTAGGCAGAAGCAATCTAGGGCTCCGGCGGAGCTGTTCTACCGGGGAAACTTCCCTCCCGGAGGGGGAAATCGAAGCCATCGTCATCACCAACGATCCTCTCATCGAGAGGGGGTCAATCTCCATCAACATCTTCACCAGCACCATCTCCTCTCCAAACCCTAGTTCATCTCTTGTATCCGATCTTTGTCTCAAAACCTCAGATTGGTACCTGTGGATTGCTAGTAGTGTTGATTACTCCTTGCAGTTGATGCTAGTTGGTTTACTTGGTGGAAGATCATATGTTCAGATCCTTAATGATAATTAATACTCCTCTGATTATGAACATGAATATGCTTTGTGAGTAGTTACAATTGTTCCTGAGGACATGGGATAAGTCTTGTTATAAGTAATCATGTGAATTTGGTATTCGTTCGATATTTTGATGAGATGTATGTTGTCTCTCCTCTAGTGGTGTTATGTGAACGTCGACTACATGACACTTCACCATTATTTGGGCCTAGGGGAAGGCATTGGGAAGTAATAAGTAGATGATGGGTTGCTAGAGTGACAGAAGCTTAAACCCTAGTTTATGCGTTGCTTCGTAAGGGGCTGATTTGGATCCATATGTTTCATGCTATGGTTAGATTTATCTTAATTCTTCTTTCGTAGTTGCGGATGCTTGCGAGAGAGGTTATTCATAAGTGGGAGGTTTGTCCAAGTAAGGGAAGCACCCAAGCACCGGTCCACCCACATATCAAATTATCAAAGTAACGAACGCAAATCATATGAGCATGATGAAAACTAGCTTGACATAAATTCCCATGTGTCCTTGGGAGCGCTTTGCTTTATATAAGAGTTTGTACAGGCTTGTCCTTTGCTACAAAAAGGATTGGGCCACCTTGCTGCACCTTTGTTACATTTGTTACTTGCTATCCATTACGAATTATCTTATCACAAAACTATCTGTTACCGATAATTTCAGTGCTTGCAGACAATACCTTACTGAAAACTGCTTGTCATTTCCTTCTGCTCCTCGTTGGGTTTGACACTCTTACTTATCGAAAGGACTACGATAGATCCCCTATACTTGTGGGTCATCAAGACTCTTTTCTGGCGCCGTTACCGGGGAGTGAAGCGCCTTTGGTGAGTGGAATTTGGTAAGGAAAAATTTATATAGTGTGCTGAAATTTACTGTCACTTGTTACTATGGAAAATAATCCTTTGAGGGGCTTGTTCGGGGTATCTTCACCTCGACCGGAAGCACAAAGAGTTGCTCCTCGACCTACTTAACCTCCTGAAAATATTTATTATGAAATTCCTTCGGGTATGATAGAGAAACTGTTAGCTAATCCTTATGCAGGAGATGGAACATTACATCCTGATTTGCATCTGTTCTATGTGGATGAAGTTTGTGGATTATTTAAGCTTGCAGGTTTCCCCGAGGATGATGTCAAGAAGAAGGTCTTTCATTTATCTTTGAAGGAGAAGGCATTGACATGGTATAGGCTATGTGATGATATTGGATCATGGAACTACAACCGATTGAAATTGGAATTTCATCAGAAGTTTTATCCTATGCATCTGGTTCATCGTGATCGGAATTATATTTATAATTTTTGGCCTCGTGAAGGAGAAAGTATCGCTCAAGCTTGGGGGAGGCTTAAGTCAATGTTATATTCATGCCGCAATCATGAGCTCTCAAGAGAAATTATTATTCAGAACTTTTATGCTCGGCTTTCTCGTAATGATCAATCCATGCTCGATACTTCTTGTACTGGTTCCTTTATGAAGAAAGATATTGAATTCAAATGGGACTTATTGGAAAGAATTAAACGCAACTCTGAAGATTGGGAACTCGACGAAGGTAAAGGGTCATGTATAAACCTTAAGTTTGATTGTGTTAAATCCTTTATAGACACCGATGCTTTTCGTGATTTTAGCACTAAATATGGACTTGACTCTGAGATAGTAGCTTCTTTCTGTGAATCTTTTGCTGCTCATGTTGATATCCCTAAGGAGAAGTGGTTTAAATATCATCCTCCCATTGAAGTGAAAGTAGTTGAACCTATTAAAGTTGAAGAAGAAACTATTATTTATAATGTTGATCCTGTTATTCCTGCTGCTTATATTGAGAACCCACCTTTCCCTGTTAGAATAAAGGAACATGCTAAAGCTTCAACTGTGGTTCATAAGAGTTATACTAGAACACCTACACCCCCTGAACAAATCAAAGTTGAACCTAGTATTGCTATGGTTAAAGATCTCTTAGTTGATAATATTGATGGTCATGTTATTCATTTCTGTGATGAAGCTGCTAGAATTGCTAGACCTGATACTAAAGATAAACATAGACCTATTGTTGGCATGCCTGTTGTTTCTGTTAAAATAGGAGATCATTGTTATCATGGCTTATGTGATGTGGGTGCTAGTGTGAGTGCAATTCCCTTTACCTTATATCAAGAAATTATGAATGATATTGCACCAGCTGAATTAGAAGAAATTGATGTTACCATTAAGCTTGCTAATAGAGATACTATAGCACCAGTTGGGATTGTTAGAGATGTTGAAGTCTTGTGTGGGAAAATAAAATATCCTACTGATTTTCTCGTTCTTGGTTCCTCACAAGATGATTTTTGTCCCATTATATATGGTAGACCTTTCTTGAATACTGTTAATGCTAATATAGATTGTGAGAAAGAAACTGTTACTGTAAGTTTTGGGGATGTGTCTCATGAGTTAAATTTCTCTAAATTTCGTAGACGACCCCATGACAAAGAATTGCCTAGTAAAGATGAAATTGTTGGTCTTGCTTCTATTGCTATGCCTCCTACTGATCCCTTAGAACAATATTTGCTAGACCATGAAAACGATATGCATATGAATGAAAGGAATGAAATAGATAAGATTTTCTTTGATCAGCATCCTATTTTGAAACACAACTTGCCTGTCGAAATACTTGGGGATCCTCCTCCACCCAAGGGTGATCCCGTGTTTAAGCTTAAACAATTACTGGATACTCTAAAATACGCTTATCTTGATGCAAAGAAGATATATCCTGTCATTATTAGTGCTAACCTTTCAGAGCATGAAGAAAAGAGATTATTAAGAACTCTGAGGAAGCACCATGCTTCTATTGGATATACTCTTGATGATCTTAAGGGCATTAGTCTATGTCAGCATAAAATCAATATGGAGCCTGATGCTCAACCAGTTGTTGATCACCAACGACGGTTAAATCCTAAAATGAAAGAAGTGGTAAGAAATGAAATATGAAAGCTTCTGGAGGCAGGTATAATTTATCCTATTGCTCATAGTAGATGGGTTAGTCCCGTTCATTGTGTCCCTAAGAAGGGAGGTATTACTGTTGTTCCTAATGATAAAAATGAATTGATCCCGCAAAGAATTGTTACAGGATATAGAATGGTAATTGATTTTAGGAAATTAAATAAAGCTACTAGGAAAGATCATTACCCTCTACCTTTTATTGATCAAATGCTAGAAAGACAATCCAAACACACACACTTTTGCTTTTTTAGATGGTTATTCTGGTTTCTCTCAAATACCTGTGTCAAAAGAGGACCAAGAGAAGACCACTTTTACTTGTCCTTTCAGTACCTTTTCTTATAGACGTATGCCTTTTGGTTTATGTAATGCACCTGCTACCTTTCAAAGATGTATGACTGCTATATTCTCTGACTTTTGTGAAAAGATTGTTGAGGTTTTCATGGATGATTTCTCCGTTTACGGAACTTCTTTTGATGATTGCTTGAGCAACCTTGATCGAGTTTTGCAGAGATGTGAAGAAACTAACCTTGTCTTGAATTGGGAGAAGTGCCACTTTATGGTTAATGAAGGCATTGTCTTGGGACACAAAATCTCCGAAAGGGGTATTGAAGTTGATAAAGCTAAAGTTGATGCTATTGAAAAAATGCCGTGTCCTACGGATATCAGAGGTATAAGAAGTTTCCTTGGTCATGCTGGTTTCTATAGGAAGTTTATTAAAGACTTCTCTAAGATTTCTAGGCCTCTCACTAATCTTTTGCAAAAAGATATTCCTTTTGTTTTTGATGATGATTGTGTGGAAGCATTTGAAATCCTTAAGAAAGCCTTGATCACTGCACCTGTTGTTCAACCACCTGATTGGAACCTACCCTTTGAAATTATGTGTGATGCTAGTGATTATGCCGTTGGTGCTGTTTTAGGACAAAGAATTGATAAGAAATAAAATGTTATCCACTATGCTAGTAAAACTCTAGACAGTGCTCAAAGAAACTATGCTACCACTGAAAAGGAATTTTTAGAAGTTGTGTTTGCTTGTGATAAGTTCAGACCTTATATTGTTGATTCCAAAGTAACTGTTCACGCTGATCATGCTGCTATTAAATATCTTATGGAAAAGAAAGATGCTAAACCTAGACTTATTAGATGGGTTCTTCTGCTACAAGAATTTGATTTGCATATTATTGATAGAAAGGGTGTTGAGAACCTCATAGCAGACAACTTGTCTAGGTTAGAAAATGTTCTTGATGACTTACTACCTATTGATGATAGCTTTCCTGATGAACAATTAGCTGTCATAAATGCTTCACATAATGCTCCATGGTATGCTGATTATGCTAATTACATTGTTGCTAAATTTATACCATCTAGTTTCACATACCAACAAAAGAAAAAGTTCTTCTATGATTTGAGACATTAGTTTTGGGATGATCCACACCTTTATAAAGAAGGAGTAGATGGTGTTATTAGACGTTGTGTACCTGAGCATGAACAAGAACAGATCCTACACAAGTGTCACTCCGAGGCCTACGGAGGACACCACGCTGGAGATAGAACTGCACACAAGGTATTACAATTTGGTTTTTATTGGCCTACTCTCTTCAAGGACGCTCGTAAGTTTGTCTTGTCTTGTGATGAATGTCAAAGAATTGGTAATATTAGTAGACGTCAGGAAATGCCTATGAATTACTCTCTTGTTATTGAACCATTTGATGTTTGGGGCTTTGATTATATGGGACCTTTTCCAAAGTCCAACGGGTATACTCATATTCTAGTTGCTGTTGATTATGTTACTAAGTGGGTAGAAGCTATTCCAACTAGTAGTGCTGATCATAACACGTCTATTAAAATGCTTAAAGAAGTTATTTTCCCTAGATTTGGAGTCCCTAGATATTTAATGACTGATGGTGGTTCACACTTTATTCATGGTGCTTTTCGTAAATTGCTTGCTAAGTACGATGTTAATCATAGAATTGCATCTCCTTATCATCCTCAGTCTAGTGGTCAAGTAGAACTAAGCAATAGAGAAATTAAATTGATCTTGCAAAAGACTGTTAATAGATCTAGAAAGAATTGGTCTAAGAAACTTGATGATGCATTATGGGCTTATAGAACTGCTTACAAAAACCCTATGGGTATGTCTCCGTATAAAATGGTTTATGGTAAAGCATGTCACTTGCCTCTAGAACTAGAACATAAAGCTTATTGGGCAATTAAAGAGCTCAACTATGATTTCAAACTTGCTGGTGAGAAGAGGTTGTTTGACATTAGCTCACTTGATGAATGGAGAACCCAGACCTATGAGAATGCCAAGTTGTTTAAAGAAAAAGTTAAGAGATGGCATGATAAAAGGATACAAAAGCGTGAATTTAATGTAGGTGACCATGTCTTGCTATACAATTCTTGTTTAATATTTTTTGCAGGAAAACTTCTCTCTAAATGGGAAGGGCCTTACATTGTCGAGGAAGTATATCGTTCCGGTGCCATCAAGATCAACAACGCCGAAGGCACTAACCCAAAGGTGGTAAACAGGCAAAGAATCAAACATTATATCTCAGGTACTCCCATAAATATTGAAACCAATATTATCAATACCATAACTCCGGAGGAGTACATTAGGGAGACCTACCAAAATGTTTCGGACTCTGAAAAGGAATAGGTATGTGGTACGGTAAGCAAACTGACTCCAAAACTTTTTCAACAGCAATTTTTCTCCGTTTTGGAATATTTAAAAACTTAGGAAAATTGAAAGTAGTCCAAAAAGTGCACGAGGAGGCGACAAACTAGGGGGGCGCGCCCTACCCCCCTGGGCGCGCCCCTGTGGCTTGTGGCCACCTCGTGTACCCTCCGGACTCCGTTTTCTTGTGGTATACTCCTTTAGGTTGGTAAAAATTCATTATATAATCTCCCGAAGGTTTGGACCTTCGTATCACGACAATACCTCCTATTTTTGTTTCGAGTTGTTTTTTGACCAGATTTAGATCGCCATGACGTCCCCAAGTGCTTCGAAGGACAAGTTATTCGAGAAGGTCATCAACCCCTAACTTGCGGAAGTGCTGCGACACCCCCAAACTATTGAGATGCGTGAGGGGGTGTTGCACATTCGTGATGTTGAAGGGCCAAAGAAGACCGGAAGCGTGGAAACAAGGCTCGAAGCAATGGAGCAGCAAGTCTTCAAGTGCCAAGGGATGGTGGAACGCGGACTCAATGCCAATCACATGATGATCGCAGAGTTTACCCATAAACACAAGCTGGATGCCAAGAACATCGGGGAGCACATCTTCAAGCTTTACGAGAAAATCGAGCATCTCCAAGCCCAGATCTATGACCTGCAAAACCAAAATTGTGAGTATGAATACAGATTTAAGAGAATGAGTTTGGCTGCAGATTTGAGGATCCCGGAGATTCGTTCATCTTTTTACGATGGTGAGCCTATGCCTTGGAAGACGGAGGACAAGCTCCCAACCTCACCAACAACTCCATCATCACCACCTCCGAAGAAAGACAACTAAACACATGGGTATGGGCACTCCCCTTGGCTTGTGCCAAGCTTGGGGGAGGTGCCCCGGTATCGTATCACCATCACATCTTTTACTTTTATCGTTTTTCTCAGTTCGATCTTTTTGGTTACATCTTGATCTAGTAGAATAAAGTTTTTAGTGTGATCTAGCTTTGAGTTTTGCTTTATATTCCCCCTATGTAAGCGAGTCCGAGAGTTATATAATAAAAAGTAGTTTTGAGTTGAGGGTTTTGCTTGCTTGCTATGATCTTGAGAAATAAAAAGAAATAAAAAGAAGTATAGAATAAAAGCAAAGAGTATATATGATGATCTTATGGGGAGTGATGACTTCACATATAATAAGTATGTCGATTGAAATTTGTTGTGAGTTGACAAACATAGCGATTGGTCATTGTTGCAAATTAAAAGGAAGTAATAAAGAAAGAGAGGTTCACATATAAATATATTATCTTGGACATCTTTTATGATTGTGAGCACTCATTAAAATATTATATGCTAAGAAGTTGATGTTGGACAAGGAAGACAACATAATGAGTTATGTTTGCTTATTTCTGAATAGAAGTTATATTGCCATGGATCCTCTAACATGTGACACTTGCTTCCACCTCATACTAGCCAAAACTTCCGCACCAAGTAGAGATACTACTTGTGACTCCAAACACCCTTAAACCAGTTTTGCCATGAGAGTCCATCATACCTACCTATGGATTGAGTAAGATCCTTCAAGTAAGTTGTCATCGGTGCAAGCAATAAAAAATTTTGCTCCCTAAATATGTATGATCTATTAGTGTGAAGAAAATAAACTTTGTACAAACTTGTGATATGGAAGAAATAAAAGTGACAGACTACATAATAAAGTTCTTTATCACAAGCGGCAATATAAAGTGACGTTCTTTTGCATTAAGAGATTGCGCATCCAATTATAAAAGCGCATGACAACCTCTGCTTCCCTCTGCGAAGGGCCTATCTGTTACTTTTACTTTCTAGTACTTACCTTTATGCAAGAGTCATGGTGATCTTCACCAATTCCTATATTTCGCCTTTCTCTTGGCAAGCGTCATGTGTTGGGGAATGATCTAGACACATATATCCACTCGGATGTGGGTGATCATGAGTTATTTCTGTTGACATTACCCTTGAGGTAAATATTTGGGAGGCAAAACTATAAGCCCCTATCTTTCTCTGTGTCCAATTGAAGTTTTAACCTCATAAGTACCGCGTGAGTGTTAGCAATTATGAAAGACTAAAAGATGATTGAGTATGTGGATTTGCTTTATAAGCTCTTATATTGACTCTTTCCGATGTTATGATAAATTGCAATTGCTTTAATGACTGAGATCATAGTTTGTTGGTTCTCAATAGAGCTCTTGATTCATACTTTACCTTGTGAATGAATTGTTACTCTAGTATAAGAAATTATATATCAATAAGTATTGCTGTTCTAAAGATGATCATGATGCTCTCATGTCCGTATTTTATTTTATTGATACCTCTATCTCTAAACATGTGGACATATTTATCGATCTCAGCTTTCGCTTGAGGACAAGCGAGGTCTAAGCTTGGGGGAGTTGATACGTCCATTTTGCATCATGCTTTTATATTGATATTTATTGCATCATGGGCTGTTATTACACATTATGGTACAATACTTATGCCTTTTCTCTCTTATTTTACAAGGTTTACATGAAGAGGGAGAATGTCGGCAGCTGGAATTCTGGACTGGAAAAGGAGCAAATATGAGAGACCTATTCTGCACAACTCCAAAAGTCCTAAAAAGTTACGGAGATTTATTTTGGAATATGTAAAAAATATTGGACGAAAGAAATACCAGAGGGGACCCACCAGGAGGTCACAAGCCTGGGGGGCGCGCCCTACCCCCCAGGGCGCGCCCCTGTGGCTTGTGGGCCCCCTGGCAGGCCTCCGGTGCCCATCTTCTGCTATATGGAGGGTTTTGACCTGGAAAAAAATCATAAGAGAGCTTTCGGGACGAAGCGCCACCGTCTCGAGGCGGAACCTGGGCAGAAGCAATCTAGGGCTCCGGCGGATCTGTTCTGCCGGGGAAACTTCCCTCCCGGAGGAGGAAATCGAAGCCATCGTCATCACCAACGATCATCTCATCGAGAAGGGGTCAATCTGCATCAACATCTTCACCAGCACCATCTCCTCTCCAAACCCTAGTTCATCTCTTGTATCCGATCTTTGTCTCAAAACCTCAGATTGGTACCTGTGGGTTGCTAGTAGTGTTGATTACTCCTTGTAGTTGATGCTAGTTGGTTTACTTGGTGGAAGATCATATGTTCAGATCCTTAATGATAATTAATACTCCTCTGATTATGAACATGAATATGCTTTGTGAGTAGTTACGTTTGTTCCCGAGGACATGGGATATGACTTGTTATAAGTAATCATGTGAATTTGGTATTCGTTCGATATTTTGATGAGATGTATGTTGTCTCTCCTCTAGTGGTGTTATGTGAACGTCGACTACATGACACTTCACCATTATTTGGGCCTAGAGGAAGGCATTGGGAAGTAATAAGTAGATGATGGGTTGCTAGAGTGATAGAAGCTTAAACCCTAGTTTATGCGTTGCTTCGTAAGGGGCTGATTTGGATCCATATGTTTCATGCTATGGTTAGATTTATCTTAATTCTTCTTTCGTAGTTGCGGATGCTTGCGAGAGAGGTTAATCATAAGTGGGAGGCTTGTCCAAGTAAGGGCAGCACCCAAGCACCGGTCCACCCACATATCAAATTATCAAAGTAACGAACGCGAATCATATGAGCATGATGAAAACTAGCTTGACATAAATTCCCATGTGTCCTATGGAGCGCTTTGCTTTATATAAGAGTTTGTCCAGGCTTGTACTTTTCTACAAAAAGGATTGGGCCACCTTGCTGCACCTTTGTTACATTTGTTACTTGCTATCCGTTACGAATTATCTTATCACAAAACTATCTGTTACCGATAATTTCAGTGCTTGCAAAGAATACCTTACTGAAAACTGCTTGTCATTTCCTTCTGCTCCTCGTTGGGTTCGACACTCTTACTTATCGAAAGGACTACGATAGATCCCCTATACTTGTGGGTCATCATGGAGCTGATCCGGCAGAGCTTCGCTAAGCTATACCGAACAGATCTAGAGGAGAAGCAATCTAGGGGGAGAGAGAGGCAGCCCGTGGCTTTTCTTGGGTGCGGCTGCCCTCCCTATCCTCATCTATATATAGGGGGAAGGGAGGAGGGGTGGCGCCCCTAGGGTTTCCCCTAAGGGGGCCAGCGGCCTAGATGGGCAACCCTAGATGGGTTTTGGCCCTCCCACCCCCTAGGAGCCTTGGCCCCCAAGGCAAAGGGGGCGGCTGCCCTAGGGAGGACGCCCCACCTCCCCTGGTTATGTGAGATGGGGTGAGAGGGGAGCACAACCCCTTAGTGGGATGGTGTGCCCCCTCCCCTTGGCCCATGAGGCCCCCAACACTTGCCGGGGCCCCCCGAAACCCCTTTCGGTACTCCTGGTCATAACCCGGTACCCCCGGAACGCTTCCGGACTCCGATTCCCTTCGTCCTATATATCGATCTTCACCTCCGGACCAGTCCGGAGTTCCTCATCACATCCGGGATCTCATACGGGACTCCGAACAACCTTCGGAAACCAACATACATAACTCAACTATACCGAAACGTCACCGAACCTTAAGTGTGCAGACCCTGCGGGTTCGAGAACTATGTAGACATGACCGAGACACCTCTACGGTCAATAACCAATAGCGGGACCTGGATGCCCATATTGGTTACTACATATTCTAAGAAGATCTTTATCGGTTGAACCTCTATGTCAAGGATTCAGTTAATCCCGTATGATGTTCCCTTTGTTCTTCGGTATGTTACTTGCCCGAGATTCGATCGTCGGTATCTCCATACCTAGTTCAATCTCGTTACCGGCAAGTCTCTTTACTCGTTCCGTAATACAAGATCCCATGGCTAACACTTTAGTCACATTTCTTGCAAGGCTTGTTGTGATGTTGTATTACCGAGTGGGCCCTGAGATACCTCTCCATCACACGGAGTAACAAATCCCAGTCTCGATCCATGCCAGCTCAACAGACACCTTTGGAGATACCTGTAGAGCATCTTTATACTCACCCAGTTACGTTGTGACGTTTGATACACACAAGGTATTCCTCCGATGTCAGTGAGTTGCATGATCTCATGGTCATAGGAACAGATACTTGACATGCAGAAAACAATAGCAATAAATTGACATGATCATATGCTATGTTCATAGTTTGGGTCTTGTCCATCACATCATTCTCCTAATGATGTGATCTCGTTATCAAATGACATCTCATGTCTATGGCTAGGAAACCTTGACCATCTTTGATCAACGAGCTAGTCTATTAGAGGCATACTAGGGACACAGTGTTGTCTATGTACCCACACATGTATTTGAGTTTCCAATCAATACAATTATAGCATGGATAATAAATGATTATCATGAACAAGGAAATATGATAATAACTAAATTATTATTGCCTCTAGGGCATATTTCCAACAGTAGCAAGCAATCGAGCATGGCATATGTGAAGAAATGACATTGTTGCAACCAAACATATGATAGAGAAATCAATCCACAAGTTGGATGCAAAACACAAGGTATATATGTCATGAGGCATGGCAATGTGGCAATCATGAGTGGGAACAATATCTCTATCATGTGTGCAAATATGTGGTCCAAGATGACCAATATGTGACATGGTACAAGCAACACAAATAGGATGATCCACAATATCCATGCTCAAGAAGGATGTCACCTTGAAAACTTGTCCTTGTGCTTCCTTCACAACATCGATGCGCAAGCAAATGCGATGTAGAATCATGTCGGTGTAGCATGGCTCGCTCTCAAGAGCTCGAATCATCAACTCACATGAAGTGGAAGTTGACATGTAGTCGAAGTATCCTACACATACACACAACAAAGGAAACAATGTATGTGCATGGTAGACAAACACATCATCCATCATGATGTGTTCTCTTCTCTTGCACATAAGCGTTAGGAGCAAAAGTGCATGAACAATATGATGCAACAATGGCTATATTCATGACACTAGGCATATGGTGCAAAGAAGGAAAGAAAGCATGCTTCACATGAAATATGTCAAAGGCTCCAAGAATATGAGAGAAAGCTGTGGGGGCAATGTTGGAAATATGCCCTAGAGGCAATAATAAAGTGATTATTAGTATATTTCCTTGTTCATTATAATCGTTTATTATCCATGCTATAATTGTAATTGATTGGAAACACATTGCATGTGTGGATACATAGACAACACTGTGTCCCTAGTATGCCTCTAGTGGACTAGCTCGTTGATCAAAGATGGTCAAGGTTTCCTAGCCATAGACATGAGATGTCATTTCATAAACGGGATCACATCATTAGGAGAATGATGTGATGGACAAGACCCAAACTATGAACGTAGCATATGATCGTGTCAGTTTATTGCTATTGTTTTCTGCATGTCAAGTATCTGTTCCTATGACCATGTGATCATGCAACTCACTGACACCGGAGGAATACCTTGTGTGTATCAAATGTCACAACGTAACTGGGTGACTATAAAGATGCTCTACAGGTATCTCCGAAGGTGTCTATTGAGCTGGCATGGATCGAGACTGGGATTTGTTACTCCGTATGACGGAGAGGTATCTCAGGGCCCACTCGGTAATACAACATCACAATAAGCCTTGCAAGCAATGTGACTAAAGTGTTAGCCACGGGATCTTGTATTATGGAACGAGTAAAGAGACTTGCCGGTAACGAGATTGAACTAGGTATACAGATACCGACGATCGAATCTCGGGCAAGTAACATATCGAAGAACAAAGGGAACATCGTACGGGATTAACTGAATCCTTGACATAGAGGTTCAGCCGATAAAGATCTTCGTAGAATATGTAGGAGCCAATATGGACATCCAGGTCCCGCTATTGGTTATTGACCGTAGAGGTGTCTCGGTCATGTCTACATAGTTCTCGAACCCGCAGGGTCTGCACACTTAACGTTCGGTGACGTTTCGGTGGTATTGAGTTATGTATGGTGGTGATCGAAGGTTGTTCGGAGTCCCGTATGAGATCCCGGACGTCACGAGGAGCTCCGGAATGGTCCGAAGGTAAAGATTGATATATAGGAAGTCCCATTTTGGTCACCGGAAAAGTTTCGGGTATTTCCGGTAGTGTACCGGGAGTGCCGGGAGGGTTCCGAAGGGCCATCGGGAGGGGCTACTCACGCCGGGAGGACACATGGGCCTTAGGGGTGGCGCACCAGCCCTTAGTGGGCTGGGCAAGCCAGCCCCTAAGGGCCCATGCGGCTGGGGTGAGGGGAAAGGAAAAAACCCCAAGTGGGGAAGGTAAACTCCAAGTAGGAAAGGAATCCTACTAGGAGTAGGATTGGAGGTGGAATCCTCCACCTCCTCCTGGTTCGGCCGACCCCTAGGGGAAACCCTAGGGCGGCTGCCTCCTCCCCCTCCCTCCTATATATACTAGAGGAATAGAGCCCCCAAAGACACAAGTCCACGTGCTAGTTCTCTATTCCCTAGTTCCTGCACCAAATAGATTCCGACGGTGCTTTGGCGAAGCCCTGCCGGAATAGTTCCACCACCACCGTCGCCGCGCCGTCGCGCTACCAAAGAACTCATCTACCTCTCCGCTCCCTCTTGCTGGATCAAGAAGGCGGAGATCGTCATCGAGCTGTACGTGTGCTGAACGCGGAGGTGGCGTCCGTTCGGCACTAGATTGTGATTGGATCGCGGGACGGCTAGCGATTTGAATCGGGAAGACGTTCGACTACATCAACCGTATTTCTTAACGCTTCCCGCTTAGCGATCTACAAGGGTATGTAGATCCAATCTCCCTCTCATAGATGCTCATCACCATGGATAGATCTTGCCTGTGCGTAGGAAATTTTTTGTTTACCAATGCAACGTTCCCCAACAGTGGCATCATGAGCTAGGTCTATGTGTAGATGACATCACGAGTAGAACACAATGGAATTTGTGGGCGTTGATGCTCAGATTGCTTCCTCCCTTGGTCTTTTCTTGATTCAGCGGTATTGTGGGATGAAGCGGCCCGGACCAACCTTACTCGTACGCTTACGAGAGACCGGTTCCATCAACTGACATGTGACTTTGTTGCATAAAGATGGCTGGCGGGTGTCTGTCTCTCCCACTTTAGTTGGATCGGATTCGACAAAGGCGGTCCTTGAGAAGGTTGAATAGCAATTTGTGTATCACCGTTGTGGTTTTTGCGTAGGTAAGAATCGTTCTTGCTAGATACCCGTAGCAACCACGTAAAACATGCAACAACAATTAGAGTACGTCTAACTTGTTTTTGCGGGGTATGTTGTGATGTGATATGGCCAATTACATGATGAGATATATGTGATGTATGAGATGATCATGTTTTGTATAGAATATCACTACTTGCATGTCGATGAGTACGGCAACCAGCAGGAGCCATAGGGTTTTCTTTAATTTATTTTCGCCGTTTTTGCTTTACTTTATCGCTATGAGTTAGCAATAGTCGTAGAAGCAACAGTTGGCGCGACAACCTCATGGCGACACGTTGATGGAGATCATGGTGTCATGCCGGTGACGATGGAGGTCATGTCGGTGCTTTGGAGATGGAGATCAAAAGCACAAGTTCATGGCCATATCATGTCACTTATGATTTGCATGTGATGTTAATCCTTTTATGCATCTTATTTTGCTTAGGACGACGGTAGCATTATAAGGTGATCCCTCACTAAAATTTCAAGATAAAATTGTGTTCTCCCCGAGTGTGCACCATTGCGAAAGTTCGTCGTTTCGAGACACCACGTGATGATCGGGTGTGATAGACTCTACATTCACATACAACGGGTGCAAGCCAGTGTTGCACGTGCTAGCATGTATAGACATGGCCTCGGAACACAAGAGACCGAAAGGTCGAACATGAGTCATATAGTAGATATGATCAACATGAAGATCTTCACCATTGAAACCACCTCATCTCACGTGATGATCGGACTTGAGTTGGTGAATTTGGATCATATGACCCTCGAATGACAGGAGCGATGTCAATTTGAGTGGGAGTTTTTAAGTAATATGATTAACTAAACTCATTATCTTGAACAATAGTCTAAGTTGTCTTTGCAAAATTTATGTTGTAGATCAATGGCTCGCGCAGTAGCACCCCTGAATTTTAATGCGTTCCTAGAGAAAGCTAAGTTGAAGGATGATGGAAGTAACTTTGTGGACTGGGCCCATAATCTAAGGATTATCCTTACGGCTTCCCAAAAGGCTTATGTCCTTGATGCACCGCTTGGTGAACCACCCGCTCCAGTAGAGTCTGCAGACGTTGCGAATGCCTGGCAGGCACGTTCTGATGATTACTCAATAGTTCAATGTGCAATGTTGTATGGCTTAGAACCGGGACTTCAAAGACGTTTTGAATGTCATGGAGCATATGATATGTTCCAGGAGTTGAAGTTTATGTTTCAGAAGAATGCCCGGATCAAGAGGTATGAGACCTCCGATAAGTTCTATGCCTGCAAGATGGTGGAGAACGGGTCTGTCAGTGAACACATACTCAAAATGTCTGGGTATTCCACCCGTGTGGCTGAATTGGGTATGCCCCTTCCGCCAGAGGCGATCACTGACAGAGTTCTTCAATCACTGCCACCTAGCTACAAGAGCTTCGTGTTGAACTATAACATGCACGGGATGAACAAGTCAGTCGCCGAGCTGTTTGCGATGTTGAAAGTCGCTCAGTCTGAGATTCAGAAGGAGCATCAAGTGTTGATGGTCAATAAAACCACAAGTTTCAAGAAGAATGGAATGGTAAGAAGGGTAACCCCAAGAAGAGTGGCAAAGCAGTTGCCCCTCCCGTGAAGAAACCCAAGGCTGGACCCAAGCCAGAAACTGAGTGCTTTCATAGCAAGGGAACTGGTCACTGGAAGCAGAACTGCCCCAAGTATCTGGCTGACAAGAAGGCGGTCAACACCAAACAAGGTATATATGATATACATGTTATTGATGTGTACCTTAACAACTCTCGTTGTAGTGCTTGGGTATTTGATACCGGTTCGGTTGCTCACATTTTCAACTCAAAACAGGAACTACGGAATAGACGGAGGCTGGCAAAGGACGAAGTGACGATGCGCGTGGGAAATGGTTCCAAGGTTGATGTGATCGCCGTCGGCACGCTCGCTCCTCGATTACCATTGGGATTAGTGATGAACCTGAATAGTTGTTATTTAGTGCCTGCGTTAAGCATGAACATTATATCTGGGTCTTGTTTATTGCGAGACGGTTACTCATTTAAATCAGAGAATACTGGTTGTTCTATTTATATGAGTAATATCTTTTATGGTCATGCACCCAATGTGAGGGGTTTATTCTTATTGAATCTCGATAGTGATGATACACATGTTCATAACATTGATGCCAAATGATGTAGAATTCATAATGATAGTACCACTTTCTTGTGGCACTGCCTCTTTGGTCATATTGGTGTAAAACGCATCCATGCTGACGAACTTTTGGAGTCACTTGATTTTGAATCACTTGACACATGTGAACCATGCCTCATGGGCAAGATGACTAAGACCCCGTTCTCTGGAACAATGGAACGGACAAGTCACTTATTGGAAATCATACATACTGATGTGTGCGGTCTGATGAGCATTGAGGCACGCGGTGGATATCGTTATTTTATCACCTTCACTGATGATTTAAGTAGATATGGGTATATTTACTTAATGAAACACAAGTCTGAAACGTTTGAAAAGTTCAAGCAATTTCAGAGTGAAGTCGAGAATCAGCATAACAAGAAGATCAAATTCCTGCGATCTGATTGAGGAGGAGAATATCTGAGTTATGAGTTTGGCAGTCACTTAAGACAATGTGGAATTGTTTCACAATTGACACCGCCTGGAACACCACAGCGTAATGGTGTGTCCAAACGTCGTAATCGAACCTTATTGGATATGGTGCGTTTATGATGTGTCTTGCCGATTTTCCACTATCGTTTTGGGGTTATGCACTAGAGACAGCTGCATTCACTTTAAATAGGGCACCATCGAAATCCGTTGAGACGACGCCATATGAACTGTGGTTTGGCAAGAAGCCAAAGTTGTCGTTTCTTAAAGTTTGGGGACGTGATGCTTATGTCAAAAAGCATCAGCCTAAAAAGCTGGAACCCAAAGCGGAGAAATGCGTCCTCATAGGATACCCAAAAGAGACAGTTGGGTATACCTTCTATCTCAGACACGAAGGCAAAGTATTTGTCGCTAAAAACGGAACATTTCTTGAGAAAGAGTTTCTCTCGAAAGAATTGAGTGGGAGGAAAATAGAACTTGATGAGGTTGTTGAACCTTTACTTCAACCAGAGAGTAGCGCAGCGCAGAAAGATGTTTCTGTAGAGCCTGCATCGGTTGAAGAGGAAGTTAATGATGATGATCATGAAGCTTCGGATCAAGTTGCTATCGAACCTCGTAGGTCGACAAGGACGCGTACTGCTCCTAAGTGGTACGTCAACCCTGTGTTAGAGGTCATGTTGTTAGACAGCGATGAACCTACGAGCTATGGAGAAGTGATGATGGGCCCGGATTCCGAGAAATGGTAGAGGCCATGAAATCCGAGATGGGATCCATGTATGAAAACAAAGTATGGGCTTTGGAAGTATTACCTGAAGGGAGAAAGGCCATTCAGAACAAATGGATCTTTATGAAGAAGACAGACACGGACGGTAATGTCACCGTCTATAAAGCTCGACTTGTGGCAAAGGGTTTTTCACAAGTTCAAGGAGTTGACTACGATGAGACCTTCTCACCCGTAGCGAAGCTTAAGTCCGTCAGAATCAAGTTAGCAATAGCTGCCTTTTTCGATTATGAAATTTGGCAGATGGATGTCAAAACAGCGTTCCTTAACGGTTTCCTTAAGGAAGAGTTGTATCTGATGCAACCAGAAGGTTTTGTCGATCCAGAGAATGCTAACAAAGTTTGCAAACTCCAGCGATCCATTTATGGACTGGTGCAAGCATCTCGGAGTTGGAATCTTTGCTTTGATGAGGTGATCAAAGCGTTCGGGTTTATACAAGTTTACGGAGAAGCTTGTATTTACAAGAAAGTGAGTGGGAGCTCTATAGCATTTCTAATATTATATGTGGATGACATATTGCTGATTGGAAACAATATAGAAATGTTGGAAAGCGTGAAGGAATATTTGAACAAGAGTTTTTCAATGAAGGACCTAGGAGAAGCTGCTTTCATATTAGGCATCAAGATCTATAGAGAAAGATCGAGATGCTGAATAGGACTTTCACAAAGCACATACCTTGACAAAGTCTTAAAGAAGTTCAAAATGGATCAGTCCAAGAAGGGGTTCTTGCCTGTATTGCAAGGTGTGAAGTTGAGTAAGACTCAATGCCCAGTGACTGCAGAAGATAGAGAAAAGATGAGTGTCGTCCCCTATGCTTCAGCCATAGGCTCTATCATGTATGCAATGCTGTTCACAAGACCCGATGTCAGCCTTGCCATAAGTATGGCCGGAAGGTTTCAAAGTGATCCAGGAATGGAACACTGGACGGTGGTCAAGAATATCCTGAAGTACCTGAAAAGGACTAAGGACATGTTTCTCATTTATGGAGGTGATCAAGAGCTCGTCGTAAAGGGCTACGTCGATGCAAGCTTTGACACTGATCCGGATGACTCTAAGTCTCAAACCGGATACGTATTTATTCTCAATGGGGGTGCGGTAAGCTGGTGCAGTTCCAAGCAGAGCGTGGTAGCTGATTCTACATGCGAAGCAGAGTACATCGCTGCCTCGGAGGCGGCAAAGGAAGGTGTCTGGACGAAGGAGTTCATGAAAGATCTTGGAGTCATGCATAGTGCACTAAACCCAATGACTCTGTTTTGTGACAACACTGGTGCCATTGCTCTGCCAAGGAACCAAGGTTTCACAAGAGGACCAGACACATAAAGCGACGTTTCAATTCCATCCGCGATTACATCAAGGAGGAGGACATAAATATTTGCAAAGTGCACACGGATTTGAATGTCGCAGACCCGATGATTAAACCTCTTCCAAGGGCTAAACATGATCAACACCAGAACTGTATGGGTGTTAGATTCATTACAATGTAAATCACATAGTGATGTGAGCTAGATTATTGACTCTAGTGCAAGTGGGAGACTGTTGGAAATATGCCCTAGAGGCAATAATAAAGTGATTATTATTATATTTACTTGTTCATTATAATCGTTTATTATCCATGCTATAATTGTAATTGATTGGAAACACATTGCATGTGTGAATTGGATACATAGACAACACTGTGTCCCTAGTATGCCTCTAGTGGACTAGCTCGTTGATCAAAGATGGTCAAGGTTTCCTAGCCATAGACATGAGATGTCATTTCATAAACGGGATCACATCATTAGGAGAATGATGTGATGGACAAGACCCAAACTATGAACGTAGCATATGATCGTGTAAGTTTATTGCTATTGTTTTCTGCATGTCAAGTATCTGTTCCTATGACCATGAGATCATGCAACTCACTGACACCGGCGGAATACCTTGTGTGTATCAAACGTCACAACGTAACTGGGTGACTATAAAGATGCTCTACAGGTATCTCCGAAGGTGTCTGTTGAGCTGGCATGGATCGAGACTGGGATTTGTTACTCCGTATGACGGAGAGGTATCTCAGGGCCCACTCGGTAATACAACATCACAATAATCCTTGCAAGCAATGTGACTAAAGTGTTAGCCACGGGATCTTGTATTACAGAATGAGTAAAGAGACTTGCCGGTAACGAGATTGCACTAGGTATACAGATACCGACGATCGAATCTCGGGCAAGTAACATACCGAAGAACAGAGGGAACAACGTACGGGATTAACTGAATCCTTGACATAGAGGTTCAACCGATAAAGATCTTCGTAGAATATGTAGGAGCCAATATGGACATCTAGGTCCCGCTATTGGTTATTGACCGTAGAGGTGTCTCGGTCATGTCTACATAGTTCTCGAACCCGCAGGGTCTGCACACTTAACATTCGGTGATGTTTCGGTAGTATTGAGTTATGTATGGTGGTGACCAAAGGTTGTTCGGAGTCCCGGATGAGATCCCGGATGTCACGACGAGCTCCGGAATGGTCCGGAGGTAAAGATTGATATATAGGAAGTCCCGTTTTGGTCACCGGAAAAGTTTCGGGTATTTCCGGTAGTGTACCGGGAGTGTCGGGAGGGTTCCGGAGGGCCATCGGGAGGGGCCACTCACGCCGGGAGGCCACATGGGCCTTAAGGGTGGCGCACCAGCCCTTAGTGGGCTGGGCAAGCCAGCCCCTAAGGGCCCATGCAGCTGGGGTGAGGGGAAAGGAAAAAAACCCAAGTGGGGAAGGTAAACTCCAAGTAGGAAAGGAATCCTACTAGGAGTAGGATTGGAGGTGGAATCCTTCACCTCCTCCTGGTTCGGCCGACCCCTAGGGGAAACCCTAGGGCGGCTGCCCCCTCCCCCTCCCTCCTATATATACTATAGGAATAGATCCCCCAAAGAGACAAGTCCACGTGCAAGTTCTCTATTCCCTAGTTCCTCCACCAAATAGATTCCGACGGTGCTTAGGCGAAGCCCTGCAGGAATAGTTCCACCACCACCGTCGCCGCGCCGTCGCGCTACCGGAGAACTCATCTACCTCTCCGCTCCCTCTTGCTGGATCAAGAAGGCGGAGATCATCATCGAGCTGTACGTGTGCTGAACGCGGAGGTGTCGTCCGTTCGGCACTAGATCGTGATTGGATCGCGGGACGGCTAGCGATTTGGATCGCGAAGACGTTCGACTACATCAACCGCGTTTCTTAACTCTTCCCGCTTAGCGATCTACAAGGGTATGTAGATCCACTCTCCCTCTCGTAGATGCTGATCACCATGGATAGATCTTGCGTGTGCGTAGGAAATTTTTTGTTTCCCAATGCAACGTTCCCCAACAGTGGCATCATGAGCTAGGTCTATGTCGGGGGTATTACCCCCGGGTAGGCTCAAGGAGACGACTCAACATTTTAAAACATCGGGGGAGCCACCCCCGGTATGCCAAGCCCCGCGAATCAACAAGACAAACGAAGAAGGTAGCCGACGACACTGTAGCTGACGACACTGTAGCTGTCCGGCTCCTCCTGTCCGGCTGCTCCTGTCCGGCTCCTCCAGTCCGTCTCCTCCAGTCCGGCTCCTCCTGTCCGGCTGCTCCTGGCCGGCTGCTCCTGCCCGGCTGCCCCTGTCTGGCTCCCCCAGTTCGGCTGCTCCAGTCCGGCTCCTCGTGTCCGGCTGCTCCTGTCCGGCCGCTCCTGTCCGCCTCCTCCTGTCCGGCTGCCGGCTGCGGCCCGACGAAGTCAGCTCCAGGCGTCCCGTCGGACACGACCTGACGACGCTATAGCTGACGGACTGCAGAGCCTGCCACCCCGCTACAGTCGGGCACTATTGGCGAATAGTGCCCCGCTGTGCACCCATCACCCGTCACTTCACTGCGCTCCAAAAGTGGCGCACTGTAGCCTGCATCACTTGTCATCTCCAATAGTAGATAGCTGGCTGGTGGGCCACCCCTTGTCCCCTGGGCCTCCCTATATAAGAGGCACCAGGGGAGCCGCCAAGAGGCAGCCACATATACACTCACGGGAGGCCTCCTCTCACTTATGCTCACGCATGCACAGATACGAGGCCAAGGTAAGGAGCTCGCAGCTCCCCCTTCCTCCTCAGATACAGCTCCAGGAGCAACCCTGTATTACATATACCCCACATATATACAGATATGCAGGAGTAGGGGTATTATCTCTCCGGAGAGCCCCGAACCTGGGTAAACTACCGCGTGCTATCCGCATACCCGTCCCGGATCTCCACTGCAGCCTTGCTCTCACCTCTCAAGCCATCCCATGGCATCTGCCGTCTCGGGGTACCCCCGGTGAGAAAACGACGACAGTTGGCGCCCACCGTGGGGCAAGCTGCTGCTGGGACTGCGGTCCGGGTGGGACCATCTCCTTCATCCTCACCGCCGCGGCGTCGCGCCGTTTCTCCGGTAGCGCTCGGGGGCTCGACATCGAGGCGCCCCCGGGGCGACCGCGCGGGGCGGCGCGTCCTCGTCGTCGGCCTCGCCACCTTCATCCTCACCGCCGCGGCGTCGCGCCGTCTCTCCGGTAGCGCTCGGGGGCTCGACATCGAGGCGCCCCCGGGGCGACCGCGCGGGGCAGCACGTCCTCGTCGTCGGCCTCGCCACCTTCGTCCTCACCGGCGCGTCCTCGTCGTCGGCCTCGCCATCTTCGTCATCACCGGCGTGGCGCCGCAGCCGTCTCTCCGGTAGCGCTCGGGGGCCCGACATCAGCACGCTCCCGGGGCGGCCGCGCGGGACGGCGCGTCCTCACCGTCGACCTCGGCGCTGAGCGCCCTTGCCACACCCGCGCACGTCGAGCCTGCTGCTCAAGCACTGCTGCAGCCTTCGCCTGCCGCGATTGCCGCTCCGCCTGCCACGGCAGCCGCTGCTGCACTGCCACCCTGACCTGGCCTCGGCCTTGTTCAGCGCCGTCCGTGCCCACCGCTCGCCATTGCAACCACAACACTTCCCATACATGCTCGGATAGTGGCCATACACTACCCAGACCATGCCCTGTTGCTAACACCTACGATGCACCGCGCCTTGTGCGTCTCCGGCCATCCCCGTGCCTGACCGCGACGGCCTTCCCCGCCTCCGCGTTCGGCCTCCCGGACCTCGTCCCTGTTGACGGAGTGCCCCTCGCCACCTCCGCGGCCGGGCTCCTCTTCCCCCGCGCTTGGCTCCCCTTTCCCGTGCGCGTCCGCCGCCACGTGCGACGACTGCTGCCGTGCGGTCGAGCCGGTCGCCGCCGCTGTGGTTGCTCGCCGGCCTCCGCGCCGGGCTCACCGGTCTCCACTCCTCCAGACCGCGTCGGCTCCCCGCTGCTACAAGCCGGCCGCCCGCGCGTCCGGCTGCGTCCCCGTCCGGCTGCGTCCCCGCGCCGGCTAGCCGCGGCTGGCTACACCCCCGGCCGGCTTCCTCCGGTTCGCGTGTGCACCGGCGCCCTCGCTAGCTCCTATCGCTGCTCCTCGCTAAGGCCGGCCGCCTCCACCAGCGTCGGCCACCTCTGCCGGCATGCTGCAGCTCCTCCCGCGCCGGCCTCCGCCCGGGGCCGCGTCGCTCCGCTCGTGCGCCGCCTCCGTCTCTCCGGCCGACCCGGCTGCTCGTGCCCGCGTCCCCTCCCTGCGACGCCTCCGTCTCGCCCTCCGCGCGACCCGGCCTTCGCCTCCTCCGCGAACCCAGCCCTGCGCCGGCTCCCGAGCACCGCCGCTTCCGACCCGGCCTGCTCCACCCCTGCCGAGCCGCCTCGCCCGCCCGCCGTTTCCGACCCGGCCTGCTCCGCCCCTGCCGAGCCGTCTCGCCCGCCCGCCGACTCCCGCGGGCCGGCTCCCCCGCGCCTCGACCGCCTCCGCGCACGGCCCCGCGTCCCCGCGCTCGCGCGCGCCCGACCGGGCGCTCCTCCGCCTCGCCCGCAAGCCGGCTCCCCAGCCGGGTCCGCACCCCGGCCGCCTCCCGCGACCGGCTCCGCGCGCGCCTCGGCCGCCTCCGCTCCTCGCTGCGCCACCGCCCCGTGCCGGCTCCGCGTCGCCGCTGCACCCAGCCGCTCCCTGCAGCTCCGCCGCCTCCGCCCATGGCCGGGTCGCCCCGCGTGCTGCTCCGCCGCATCTCGGCGCCCCCGCATCCCTGCGCCGGCTCCCTGCGCCCGTGCGCGACCTGTCGCCGGCCGTGCTGCACTGGCCGGCTCCCTCACCCCGGCCGTCGCGCGCCCGCTCTCCGCTCGGGCCGTGTCCGCGCTCCCTCGAGCCGCCGGCTCCGCCTCCGACCCGGATGGGCGGCTCCGCCCGCCACCCAGCTGCCTGCCGGCTTCGCGCGCTCCCGCTGCTCCCGCCGTGGCCGGCTGCCCATGTAAAAGAAGTGGCCGGCTGCCCACCAAAAAAAAAATCGTCCGGCTGCCCACAGCCGGCCGAAGTGAAAAAGAAGAAAAGAAAAAGGCCGCCCGACGCCTCCGTCCGCCCGCGACGCTGCTCCACCGACGGTCATGCCCGCCTCGGCGCCTGGCCGGCTGTGCCAGGCCGGCTCGGCCGCGTCCCGTTGCACCGCCTGGCCGGTCGGGCCCGTCCGGCTGGACCCCCCTTCGAGCTCCCGGAGGCTCGAAGGCTACACCCAGCGGGTGCGCCGGCGCGCTCCGCAAGCACCCAGCCGCGCTGGCTGTCTTCGTCAACAACCACCTCGTCGGCGTCAAAAGCAATGAACCCCCTCGCTCGGAGGCTTGGAAGCCACTCTCGGCAGCGCCTCGCGCGCAACAGCCGGCGGACCCTGCGTCCGCCCTCGGCAGCGCCTCGCGCGCAACAGCCGGCGAACCCCGCGTCCATCCTCGGCAGCGCCTCGCGCTCATCAGCCGGCGGACCCCGCGTCCGCCCTCGGCAGCGCCACGCGCTCAACAGCCGGCGGACCCCGCGTCCGCCCTCGATAGTGCCCCGCGCACACCAACCGGTGGACCACGCGTTCGCACCCGGCAGGGCCCCGCGCCCATCGGTCATCGGACCCCGCGTCCGCACCCAGCGTCCCCAACGCCACTATCCGCTTCAGCAACAACAAAGACCCTCCGCCCGACTCTTCAAGTCGACCGGAGGCTCGGAGACTACGCCCAGCGGGAGCGCTGGCGCGCCCCCGCTGGGAACAGCCAGCCGGTGGACTCCGCGCCCACACCCGGCAGCGCCTCGCGCCCATCAGCCGGCAGACTCCAAGTCCGCGCCCGGCGGTGCCTCGCGCGCGCCAGTCGGACCACGTCGGCTGCAAGCCACGCTGGACGACATCGACAAAAACCGCCTTGCCGGCACCAAAAAGCAACGTGAGATCTCCACCCGCATATCCTTGCACCGTACCCCAGAACGAATAACCCCGAGCGACCCTCGAGGGCCATCTCCGCATTTATTCTGCTGCTTTACCGTTCGCCCCGGCGCCAGCCAGTGTTGGCCCGGAGGCTGGCCGCTTGGCCTGAGACGTTCGTTCCCACAAACGGCTTAGTAGCGTGCATGGGACCGAAGCCCCACTCTTTGTCTTAGCTACAGACCGCACCGCGGCTGTCCGGCTAGCGAGAGCAAAAGCTGGAGGTCACCACACGCGAAAAGCGTCCAAGGAGAAAACGGCTTGGGCGATCTGGTCATTCATTTGTGCGTATCTACTCGGTCGAGTCTGCTCCCAGAGTCCGAGTACTGTACGCTCCACTCCGCGGTCCACTCTTCGCCCCAGCCACAGACCGGCTCCCAGCTGTCCGGCTGGCAAGAGCAAAAACCAAAGAGTGGAGAGGACACGAAAAACACTCAAGGGCGCTCGGACGAAACCGAGTCGGCACCCTCTGCATAATCTTGCACCACCAAAATCAAATATTTGATATATCTGTGCCGACTAACCTTTTCTTCCGCACGATCATTTCCATGAGGAACCCCCTCGCTCGGAGGCTCGGAGGCTACTCCCGGCAGGGCCCCGCGCCCATCAGTCGGCGGACCCCGCGTCCGCCCTCGGCAGCGCCTCACGCTCATCAGCCGGCGGACCCCGCGTCCGCCCTCGGCAGCGCCCCGCGCTCATCAGCCCGCGGACCCCGCGTCCGCATTCGGCAGCGCCTCGCGCTCATCAGCCGGCGGACCCCGCGTCCGCCGTTGGCAGCGCCTCGCGCTCATCAGCCGGCGGACCCCGCGTCCGCCCTCGGCAGCGCCTCACGCTCATCAGCCGGCTGACCCCGCCTCCGCCTTCGGCAGCGCCTCGCGCTCATCAGCCGGCGGACCCCGCGTCCGCCTTCGGCAAAGCCTCGCGCTCATCAGCCGGCGGACCCCGCGTCCGCCTTCGGCAGTGCCTCGCGCGCATCAGCTGGCGGACCCCGCATCCACCTTCGGCAGCGCCTCGCGCTCATCAGCCGGCGGACCCCGCGTCCCCCTTCGGCAGCGCCTTGCGCGCATCAGCCGGCGGACCCCGCGTCCGCCTTCGGCAGCGCCTCGTGAGCATCTGCCGGCGGACCCCGCGTCCGCCCTCGGCAGCGCCTCGCGCCCATCAACCGGCGGACTCCGCATCCGCGCCCGGCATCCTCGACGCCACCGTCTGCTTCAGCAACAACAAAGACCCTCCGCCCGACTCTTCGAGTCGCCCGGAGGCTCGGAGGCTACACCCAGCAGGTGCGCTGCCGCGCCCCCGATGGAAACCGCCAGCCGGTGGACTCCGCGTTCGCCCTCGGCAGCGCCTCGCGCCCTTCAGCCGGCGGACTCCGCATCCGCGCCCGGCATCCTCGATGCCACCGTCTACTTCAGCAACTGCGAAAGCCCTCCGCCCGACTCTTCGAGTCGCCCGGAGGCTCGGAGGCTACACCCAGCGGGTGCGCTGGTGTGCCCCCGCTGGAAACCGCCAGCCGGTGGACTCCGCGTTTGCCCTCGGCAGCGCCTCGCGCACATCAACCGGCGGACTCCGCGTCCGCGCCCGGCATCCTCGACGCCACCATCTGCTTCAGCAACAACAAAGACCCTCCGCCCGACTCTTCGAGTCGCCCGGAGGCTCGGAGGCTACACCCAGCGGGTGCGCTGGCGCGCCCCCGCTGGAAACCGCCAGTCGGTGGACTCCGCGTTCGCCCTCGGCAGCGCCTCGCGCCCTTCAGCCGGCGGACTCCGCATCCGCGCCCGGCATCCTCGATGCCACCGTCTACTTCAGCAACTGCGAAAACCCTCCGCCCGACTCTTCGAGTCGCCCGGAGGCTCGGAGGCTACACCCAGCGGGTGCGCTGGCGCGCCCCCGCTGGAAACCGCCAGCCTGTGGACTCCGCGTTCGCCCTCGGCAGCGCTTCGCGCCCTTCAGCCGGCGGACTCCGCATCCGCGCCCGGTATACTCGATGTCACCGTCTACTTCAGCAACTACGAAAACCCTCCGCCCGACTCTTCGAGTCACCCGGAGGCTCGGAGGCTACACCCAGCGGGTGCGCTGGCGCGCCCCCGCTGGATGCAAGCTGCGCCGTCCTCAGCCCGCGATCGACCGACAACGACAACTTCTGCAAACTCCAACGGCAAAAACCCTCCGCCCGACTCTCCAAGTCGCCCGGAGGCTCGGAGGCTACTGTCGGGGGGATTACCCCCGGGTAGGCTCAAGGAGACGACTCAACATTTTAAAACATCGGGGGAGCCACCCCCGGTATGCCAAGCCCCGCGAATCAACAAGACAAACGAAGAAGGTAGCTGACGACACTGTAGCTGTCCGGCTCCTCCTGTCCGGCTGCTCCTGTCCGGCTCCTCCAGTCCGTCTCCTCCAGTCCGGCTCCTCCTGTCCGGCTGCTCCTGGCCGGCTGCTCCTGCCCGGCTGCCCCTGTCCGGCTCCCCCAGTCCGGCTGCTCCAGTCCGGCTCCTCCTGTCCGGCTGCTCCTGTCCGGCTGCTCCTGTCCGCCTCCTCCTGTCCGGCTCCTCCTATCCGGCTGCCGGCTGCGGCCTGACGAAGTCAGCTCCAGGCGTCCCGTCGGACATGACCTGACGACGCTGTAGCTGACGGACTGCAGAGCCTGCCACCCCGCTACAGTCGGGCACTATTGGCGAATAGTGCCCCGCTGTGCACCCATCACCCATCACTTCACTGCGCTCCAATAGTGGCGCACTGTAGCCTGCATCACTTGTCATCTCCAATAGTAGATAGCTGGCTGGTGGGCCACCCCTTGTCCCCTGGGCCTCCCTATATAAGAGGCACTAGGGGAGCCTCCAAGAGGCAGCCACATATACACTCACGGGAGGCCTCCTCTCATCCTCTCCCTCTCACTCATGCTCACGCATGCACAGATACGAGGCCAAGGTAAGGAGCTCGCAGCTCCCCCTTCCTCCTCAGATACACCTCCAGGAGCAACCATGTATTACATATACCCCACATATATACAGATATGCAGGAGTAGGGGTATTATCTCTCCGGAGAGCCCCGAACCTGGGTAAACCACCGCGTGCTATCCGCATACCCGTCTCGGATCTCCACTACAGCCTTGCTCTCACCTCTCAAGCCATCCCATGGCATCTGCCATCTCGGGGTACCCCCGGTGAGAAAACGACGACAGTCTATGTGTAGATGAGATCACGAGTAGAACACAAAGGAGTTTGTGGGCGTTGATGCTTAGATTGCTTCCTCCCTTGGTCTTTTCTTGATTCAGCGGTATTGTGGGATGAAGCGGCCCGGACCAACCTTACTCGTACGCTTACGAGAGACCGGTTCCATCAACTGACATGTGACTTTGTTGCATAAAGATGGCTGGCGGGTGTGTGTCTCTCCCACTTTAGTTGGATTGGATTCGACAAAGGCAGTCCTTGAGAAGGTTGAATAGCAATTTGTGTATCACCGTTGTGGTTTTTGCATAGGTAAGAATCGTTCTTGCTAGATACCCGTAGCAGCCACGTAAAACATGCAACAACAATTAGAGGACGTTTAACTTGTTTTTGCAGGGCATGTTGTGATGTGATATGGCCAATTACATGATGAGATATATGTGATGTATGAGATGATCATGTTTTGTATAGAATATCACGACTTGCATGTCGATGAGTACGGCAACCGGCAGGAGCCATATGGTTGTCTTTAATTTATTTTCGTCGTTTTTTCTTTACTTTATCGCTATGAGTTAGCAATAGTCGTAGAAGCAACAGTTGGCACAACAACCTCATGGCGACACGTTGATGGAGATCATGGTGTCATGCCGGTGACGATGGAGATCATGCCGGTGCTTTGGAGATGGAGATCAAAAGCACAAGTTCATGGTCATATCATGTCACTTATGACTTGCATGTGAAGTTAATCCTTTTATGCATCTTATTTTGCTTAGGACGACGGTAGCATTATAAGGTGATCCCTCACTAAAATTTCAAGATAAAATTGTGTTCTCCCCGAGTGTGCACCGTTGCAAAAGTTCATCGTTTCGAGACACCACGTGATGATCGGGTGTGATCGACTCTACGTTCACATACAACGGGTGCAAGCCAGTGTTGCACGTGCGGAACACTCGGGTTAAACTTGACGAGCCTAGCATGTACAGACATGGCCTCGGAACACAAGAGACTGAAAGGTCGAACATGAGTCATATAGTAGATATGATCAACATGAAGATGTTCACCATTGAAACCACCTCATCTCACGTGATGATCGGAATTGAGTTGGTGAATTTGGATCATGTGACCCTTGAATGACCCGAGGGATGTCAATTTGAGTGGGAGTTTTTAAGTAATATGATTAACTAAACTCATTATCTTGAACAATAGTCTAAGTTGTCTTTGCAAAATTTATGTTGTAGATCAATGGCTCGCGCAGTAGCACCCTTGAATTTTAATGCGTTCCTAGAGAAAGCTAAGTTGAAGGATGATGGAAGTAACTTTGTGGACTGGGCCCGTAATCTAAGGATTATCCTTAGGGCTTCCCAAAAGGCTTATGTCCTTGATGCACCGCTTGGTGAACCACCTGCTCCAGTAGAGTCTGCAGACATTGCGAATGTCTGGCAGGCACGTTCTGATGATTACTCAATAGTTCAATGTGCAATGTTGTATGGCTTAGAACCGGTACTTCAAAGACGTTTTGAACGTCATGGAGCATATGATATGTTCCAGGAGTTGAAGTTTATCTTTCAGAAGAATGCCCGGATCGAGAGGTATGAGACCTCCGATAAGTTCTACGCCTGCAAGATGGAGGAGAACGGGTCTGTCAGTGAACACATACTCAAAATGTCTGGGTATTCCACCCGTGTGGCTGAATTGGGTATGCCCCTTCCGCCAGAGGCGATCACTGATAGAGTTCTTCAATCACTGCCACCCAGCTACAAGAGTTTTGTGTTGAACTATAACATGCACGGGATGAACAAGTCAGTCGCCGAGCTGTTTGCGATGTTGAAAGTCGCTGAGTCTGAGATTCAGAAGGAGCATCAAGTGTTGATGGTCAATAAAACCACTAGTTTCAAGAAGAATGGCAAGGGTAAGAAGGGTAACTCCAAGAAGAGTGGCAAAGCAGTTGCCCCTCCCGTGAAGAAACCCAAGGCTGGACCCAAGCCAGAAACTGAGTCCTTTCATTGCAAGGGAACTGGTCACTGGAAGCGGAACTGCCTCAAGTATCTGGCTGACAAGAAGGCGGTCAACACCAAACAAGGTATATATGATATACATGTTATTGATGTGTACCTTACCAACTCTCGTTGTAGTGCCTGGGTATTTGATACCAGTTCGGTTGCTCACATTTGCAACTCAAAACAGGAACTGCGGAATAGACGGAGGCTGGCAAAGGACGAAGTGACGATGCACGTGGGAAATGGTTCCAAGGTTGATGTGATCGCCGTCGGCACGCTCGCTCTTCGATTACCATCAGGATTAGTGATGAACCTGAATAATTGTTATTTAGTGCCTGCGTTAAGCATGAACATTATATCTGGGTCTTGTTTATTGCGAGACGGTTACTCATTTAAATCAGAGAATAATGGTTGTTCTATTTATATGAGTAATATCTTTTATGGTCATGCACCTGAAGTGAGGGGTTTATTCTTATTGAATCTCGATAGTAATGATACACATGTTCATAACATTGATGCCAAAAGATGTAGAATTGATAATGATAATACCACTTTCTTGTGGCACTGCCGTTTAGGTCATATTGGCGTAAAACGCATGAGGAAGCTCCATGCTGATGGACTTTTGGAGTCACTTGATTTTGAATCACTTGACACATGTGAACCATGCCTCATGGGCAAGATGACTAAGACCCCGTTCTCTGGAACAATGGAACGGGCAAGTGACTTATTGGAAATCATACATACTGATGTGTGCGGTCCGATGAGCATTGAGGCACGCGGTGGATATCGTTATTTTCTCACCTTCACTGATGATTTAAGTAGATATGGGTATATTTACTTAATGAAACACAAGTCTGAAACGTTTTAAAAGTTCAAGCAATTTCAGAGTGAAGTCGACAATCATCGTAACAAGAAGATCAAATTCCTGCGATCTGATCGAGGAGGAGAATATCTGAGTTATGAGTTTGGCAGTCACTTAAGACAATGTGGAATTGTTTCACAATTGACACCGCCTGGAACACCACAGCGTAATGGTGTGTCCAAACGTCGTAA
Organism: Elymus sibiricus; assembly: GCA_039707655.1. NCBI lineage: Eukaryota > Viridiplantae > Streptophyta > Magnoliopsida > Poales > Poaceae > Elymus > Elymus sibiricus. The sequence goes on from CM077673.1 coordinate 315,720,857, forward strand.
TCGAACCTTATTGGATATGGTGCGTTCTACGATGTCTCTTGCCGATTTGCCACTATCGTTTTGGGGTTATGCATTAGAGACAGCTGCATTCACTTTAAATAGGGCACCATCGAAATCCGTTGAGACGACGACATATGAACTGTGGTTTGGCAAGAAGCCAAAGTTGTCGTTTCTTAAAGTTTGGGGATGTGATGCTTATGTCAAAAAGCTTCAGCCTGAAAAGCTGGAACCCAAAGCGGAGAAATGCGTCTTCATAGGATACCCAAAATAGACAGTTGGGTATACCTTCTATCTCAGATACGAAGGCAAAGTATTTGTCGCTAAAAATGGAACATTTCTTGAGAAAGAGTTTCTCTCCAAAGAATTGAGTGGGAGGAAAATAGAACTTGATGAGGTTGTTAAACCTTTACTTCAACCAGAGAGTAGCGCAGCGCAGAAAGATGTTTCTGTAGAGCCTGCATCGGTTGAAGAGGAAGTTAATGATGATGATCATGAAGCTTCGGATCAAGTTGCTATTGAACCTCGTAGGTCGACAAGTACGCGTACTGCTCCTGAGTGGTACGTCAACCCTGTCTTAGAGGTCATGTTGTTGGACAACGATGAACCTACTAGCTATGGAGAAGCGATGATGGGCCAGGATTCCGAGAAATGGTTAGAGGCCATGAAATCCGAGATGGGATCCATGTATGAAAACAAAGTATGGGCTTTGGAACTATTACCTGAAGGGCAAAAGGCCATTCGGAACAAATGGATCTTTAAGAAGAAGACGGACGCGGACGGTCCGTCTATAAAGCTTGACTTGTGGCAAAGGGTTTTTCACAAGTTGAAGGAGTTGACTACGATGAGACCTTCTCACCCGTAGCGATGCTTAAGTCCGTCAGAATCATGTTAGCAATAGATGCCTTTTTCGATTATGAAATTTGGCAGATGGATGTCAAAACAACGTTCCTTAACGGTTTCCTTAAGGAAGAGTTGTATATGATGCAACCAGAAGGTTTTGTCGATCCAGAGAATGCTGACAAAGTTTGCAAACTCCAGCGATCCATTTATGGACTGGTGCAAACATCTCGGAGTTGGAATCTTCACTTTGATGAGGTGATCAAAGCGTTCGGGTTTATACAAGTTTATGGAGAAGCTTGTATTTACAAGAAAGTGAGTGGGAGCTCTATAGCGTTTCTAATATTATATGTGGATGACATATTGCTGATTGGAAACAATATAGAAATGTTGGAAAGCGTGAAGGAATATTTGAACAAGAGTTTTTCAATGAAGGACCTAGGAGAAGCTGCTTTCATATTAGGCATCAAGATCTATAGAGATACATCGAGACGCTTAATAGGACTTTCACAAAGCACATACCTTGACAAAGTCTTGAAGAATTTCAAAATGGATCAGTCCAAGAAGGGGTTCTTGCCTATATTGCAAGGTGTGAAGTTGAGTAAGACTCAATGCCCAGTGACTGCAGAAGATAGAGAAAAGATGAGTGTCCTCCCCTATGCTTCAGCCATAGGCTCTATCATGTATGCAATGTTGTGCACAAGACCCGATGTCAGCCTTGCCATAAGTATGGCAGGAAGGTTTCAAAGTGATCCAGGAATGGAACACCGGATGGCGGTCAAGAATATCCTGAAGTACCTGAAAAGGACTAAGGACATGTTTCTCGTTTATGGAGGTGATCAAGGGCTCGTCGTAAAAGGTTACGTCGATGCAAGCTTTGACACTGATCCGGATGACTCTAAGTCTCAAACCGGATACATATTTATTCTCAATGGGGGTGCGGTAAGCTGGTGCAGTTCCAAGCAGAGCGTGGTAGCTGATTCTACATGCGAAGCAGAGTACATCGCTGCCTCGGAGGCGGCGAAGGAAGGTGTCTGGATGAAGGAGTTCATGACAGATCTTGGAGTCGTGCCTAGTGCACTAAACCCAATGACTCTGTTCTGTGACAACACGGGTGCCAATGCTCTGGCCAAGGAACCAAGGTTTCACAAGAGGACCAGACACATAAAGCGACGTTTCAATTCCATCCGCGATTACATCAAGGAGGAGGACATAAATATTTGCAAAGTGCACACGGATCTGAATGTCGCAGACCCGATGACTAAACCTCTTCCAAGGGTGTCGTGGATTTGTCACGGCAAGATGTCCGGGTTAACAGACTTAGGTGTGAGGCCATCGTAATTATGTGGCGGCTTGAGAGGGGTTGATCGGAATCAAGAGACTCGAGTTTACCCAGGTTCGGCCCCTCCGATAGAGGTAAAAGCCTACGTCCTGCTTGTCTTGTATTGATGATGCTGACGATCTCGGTTACAAGGGTGCAGAATCGCTACCTCTAATCTCGAGTGTCTCTAATTTGTCTATCTCTCATGACTTGTTTATCTAAGACCTGTCTATTGGGACGTCTAAAAACTTGACCCTCTTGGGGTGACCCGCCCCTCCTTATATAAGTTGAAGGGGCGGTTTACATGTAGAGTCTAAGTCGGATTGAGACTTAACTTACTATGACTTCCCATCGCGGGCTTCACTTCATGGGCTTCTGAGTCCCGGGCCTCTTATCTCAGACGGGCGGCTTACAACCGGGCGGCTTACAACCGGGCTTATCTTCAGGACTCATCTTCAGGGACTCGTCTCCGGGACTTAACTGCCTGCCGGGTCATAACTGTCTAACGGGTCATAACTGTCTGCCGGGTCATAACTGTCTGCCGGGTCATAACTGCCTGCCGGGTCATAACTGTCTACCGGCTTACAACTGTCTGCCGGGTTACAACTGTCTGCCGGGTTACAACTGTCTGCCGGCTTACAAGTGTCTGCTGGCTTATAACTGTCTCCGGGTCATACCGCGGGGTATATCCCCGTCATTAGCCCCCAGGTTAGCTTGAATTTATTCATGGTAACCTCCTGAAATAAGAATATGTAAAGGGACCGGTTCACTCAAAAATACCAGTTGACCAGCTCCTGAAAATTCTGAAACTCTGTCATATCAATACACTGACGCTGACTCCTTGTAGAAAAAATAACCCTTATTATCAACTGCCTTGGTTTGATAAATTCGTCTGGTTCCCTCATAACTGAGAATTTGAAGACATATCTTCCTCATATCCATATTACCTGTAGCCCCCAAGTCTTAAAATGGGAAACGTAGTGATAGCCTTAAGACTTGCTTCAACATAGTGCAAACCTAGAGAAATCCAGATTGTTTATCTGAGTTACCAGTCATAAGTTGAATGTTCCACATGTGTAGCCCCCAAGTACCGGGTTGTCTTGCCTGCAGCAACCTGGGACTTGTAAATGTCTTATGCTGAGAAAACTTCAGCCAGTGTAGCCCCCAAGGGCCGGGTCGTTATGCAATAATGAGCAGGAACTTTGTTCTAGATCTGATCATATGGACTTGAGGAGCAATGTGTAGCCCCCAAGGTCCGGCTCAGTAAGACAATACTGGGCTGGGACTTAGAAAAAGATATAAATGCCGGCTCATCTCCTTGAGATAACATGGTCTGTTGACAATGTAATGACTTGAAAAACAGCTTGCATTAGCCCCCAAGTGCCATGGTGCATGCTTGTAGTGACATGGGACTTGCATACTTGATATAAACAAGACTTGAATAATGTAGCCCCCAAGTGCCGGTCGTATGCCTCCAACGATTCGGGACTATTCCTTCCACTATAGAATAAAATTTATCCACTGTCCAGATGATGTTTGCTGAAAACCTTGCATATCAATGTTGAACCATGCTCCTTGCTGTAAGCTGGTATTTTTGGGATGAAGGAATAATAGCCATTACTCTGAAGGGGCTTTGAAAACCTCAATCATCCAATGCTGGTTATGACAACCATAATGAAAAATCCAGCCATGTTGCCTATTTAAGATTTGAATAATATAACCTGGTTTGAAAAAACCAGGTTCCTGCAATGTAGACCAGGATATCCATACATATCTGATGCATGTTAAGATGATGCAATGTATGATGCAATGTATGATGCAATGTATGATGTTCTTGCTTTGAAGGCACAACCAGAAGAGATCGACTCTTGTATATGTTCTTGCTTTTTCTTTTTTGAAAACTCATATGCCGGCTCTCCTGGCATGAATTCGTTGTTTGAACTCTTAACAGTACAGGGTCTCTAGTGAGAGTGACCGTCAACTCCTTTGAGCGGCTCAGGGACTCTAGGCGAGATTAATTGGTAAGAGCACAACGAACCATAGAGAGGCGCAGCAGGGCATGAGTACCCTCCGGGCCCATAAGCTACTTCTCACGTGACATAAATCCGTCATTTGAACCTTAAACAGTGCAGGGTCTTAAAAAGAGTAACTGTTTAAGAGTACGAATGGGCCACATAGCGGAGAGTATGCAGCAGATGGGTGAGTTTATCCTCGCTTTCCGTAAGCCAGCCCTCACGTGACAAGAGCCGCCGGTTTAACCTTGACCAGTACAGGGGCTCTAGTGAGAGTGACTGTCAAATACTTTGAACAGCTCAGGGTCTCTAGTCGAGATTAACTGGCAAGAGTTCGGTGGGTCACCTAGCGGAGCAGCAGCAGCATACAGGCAGGTTTAACTCAAACTTGCGGTGGCTGAAGAGCCGATCAAGAGGGTGTGTAAGCTAAACCCGGTGGGTTGGAAGCCCCCAAATGACCTTGTTGACGGAGTCAACTTTTGGGTATACAACCCGGCCTTACGGTGGCTGAAGAGCCGATCAAGAGGGTGTGTAAGCTAAACCCGTTGGGTTGGAAGCCCCCAAATGACCTTGTTGAAGTATCCACCTTTGCACCATCTTTTTGAAGAAACGGCAGAAACTCCAAGTGACTTTATCATGATCCAATAAATCAGGACACCCAAGTTGAACCGTGCATCATGGCGGCTCGTCCTCTTGGGCAACTTTTAATTCTTCCACCAATAAGGTAAGACACCCATGTTTGAACAGGTTAACTTTTAATCCTTCCGCCAATAATGTAGCGGCCCTCGGGATCGGGTGATCCGGCCAGTGTTTCATCCCAACTGGTTGTTGAAGTTAAATAAACCAATAATGTCGGCGACTTGCACGCCTATCTATTGAGCCGTCCAGTGGAGGCGAAGGCTGATAATATATTATAACTTGCTTCAGAATTTGTTGGAATAGATCGGATCGTAGGGCGGCGACTCATGAACGTCCGTCGGGCAGCTCGTACTGGTGTATGCGGCCCCTGGCGTGTTGATGTAGACGTAGAAGTCAGCCGCGCGTTTGAAGACGGCGAGAGACGGCCGCGGCGTTGTAAACCGGTGCGGTCGCGAGAGACGGCCGCGGCATTGTAAGCCGGTGCGTCCGTGCAAGGCAGCCGCGGCGTTGTAAGCCGGTGCGGTCGCAAGAGACTATCACGGCGTTGTGCTGTCGATGTTTGAACGGGCCGCGGGCGCGTAATATAACGCCACCTTTGCAGCGAATAATTGTCCTCCACTTTAGATCATACGATGACAGGACACGTGTGCATCTTTTAGGTGACCCGGTGCACACGAAATGCTGACGTGACCTCTGTTGTGTTGGTGATATACATTCATCTGCCTGAATTGGACGTCCCGATGACCCGACAAATTGTCAGAAGTGACGTACTTGAACATCGGCAAATAACTTTTGTCCTGAATAGATATGCAAACACAAAATAATACTAGCAGACAAAATATGCCTTATATAATAATTTTAGTGCACCTAGTAATTTAGGGGAACGACTGCACCTGGTTTGGTCAAAGCAATCATGGCTTCAGCGGCTCAACGTATCCTCATCTTCCTTTGACCGCGTTTTGCCTCACAGAGTGGCAGCTCACGCCATGGCCCGATTCGGCTGTAGCGCTCAAGTCTCGATGCTGATATTCCTCTGCACCGGGTGGCGCGGACGGCGGCTGATATTCCTCCGCTTGAGCTGCTTGCCCACAAACCGCTGGTGGGGTCAAACGGCTTGCATATTTGGTCCAACGCTTCATAATGTATTTCTCTGGTATATACTTTATGTCCATAACATCCAGGATTTTCAGAGCATGGTCACGACATGGGCAGCTCTCATCATGGCTCACGATATAAGTTGACTGGAACTCCTCATATTCTTCCTGGAAAAACTTAAACCGTACTCCATCTCTGACTCTTTGTGCTGTCTGTTACTGATCACTTTCTGAAGATGCCTCAAGAACATAATAAAGTTCACCTTTAATCTCAGCTGACCGCGCACCTCAGGCGCTTTGTTCAACCGTGTGTTGGTTTTGTAGGGCTAGCTCGTATCCTCTGGAAGCCAAAACATGAAGTGCAAGCTAGCCAAAGCAAGCTAGCGGGCACCTTAATTGATTCTAGCCATGTATGTACACACAAGCTAGCTCAGCACGACCATCAACTCAACAGAAACTCTGTGGTAAACTTGCAAGCGAAAACTGATTCAGTGCAGCGAGACGACAGCAGGTAGCGGAGCCGGCGCGCGGGGCAGAGCGGAGGCGGAGCCGCCATGGCGCAGCAGCGCGTGGAAGCGGGGCGGAAACGGCCGTGGCAAGCTGGCAGTCAGCTAGGCGGGAGGTCAACGGCTACCTGCAGGGGCGAGGCGCACATGCTCGCGGAGGGAGAGCCGTCGGTCCCCAGCCGGACCGCGCGCAGGGCCGTTGATGGAGGTATGTGGGGTGCAGGAGCAGAACGGTTGCGCGTGAAGGCGAAGCGCGGCGCGGTTGAAGCGAGGCGTGCGCGCAGCTAGGAGCCGGGCGGCTCGCAGGCGCGGCAGGAGCAGCGGAAGTAGGTGAGCAGGGCCGGCTCTCGGCGGCTCAGGGCGCGGACGCGGAGGAGCAGGGCCGGCGCTCGGCGGCTCAAGGCGCGGACGCGGAGGAGCAGGGCCATGGCGCTGCGGAGCCGGCGCAGGCGCAGCGCGGCGAAGGCAGGTGAGGCGGCGTGGCGCGGCGTCTTGGAGGAGCGACGGCTCAAGCCGTGGCGGGATGTGCAGCTGCGGTGGCGCGGCGCGGCGTCTTGGAGGCGCGGCGGCTTAAGGCGCAGAAGGATGCGCAGATGCAGTGGCGCGGCGCGGCGTCTTGCAGGCGTTGTGTTGTGGCGAGGGGGCGTGGTGCAGGAGGGGAGGCGAGGGTGAGACGCAGAACCGAAGTAGCGGGGCGGCGAGCCGGCGGACAGCTGGAGCGGAGGCGATGCTGCGCCGTGGTGGATGCAGGCAGGCGATTCTGCGACATCAAGGCGAGGTGAAACGCGGGCGCAGTGCGGCCGCAGCGGAGACCCGGCTCGGGGCGAGGCGGCGCAGAGGCGCGGGAGGAGCGGAGGCCGCGGCGGCGGCTCAGCCACGACAGAGGGTGAGCAGGCAAGCCGGCGCGCGGGGAGCGGCAGCGGCGGGCCGGCGCGTGTGGACGGGCGCAACGGCAGAAAGCAACTGCGAGCCGGCGCATGTGGACGGGCGCAAAGGCAGCTGCGCGAGGCGACGGGGAGGAACAGAGCGCGCGCGCTGATCAGCGGGGAGCTCTGGCGGAGCAGAGGCGAGTTGCGGCGCAGCGGGACCAGGCGTGGGCGAGCGGAAACGGACCCGACGCGCGGGGGCGCGGACGTGGGCGGCGCGAGCCGGACCAGGCCTGGCGCAGGCTCGTGCGAGGGCAGCCGGAGCAACACGGGTGCGCGAGGCGCGGTGGAGCCCGCCGGGGCGGCTTGGGGTGAAGCTGGCGGGTCGAGGGGGAATCGAAGCGGGGCGGCTCAAGGCGGCGAGGTTCGCGCGGTGCAGCGGGTGTGACGTGACGGCCCGGAGGCGCAGCGACGCGGCATCGGCCAGGGGGCATGCCGGCTGGGCGGTTTGAGGCGAGGGCAGCGGCCACGGCGCGGCGGAGGCAGCCGGCCACATCATAGCGGCGGCAGGCGGAGACTGAGTCCGAGCCGGCCAGGCGCAGCGGAGGCTGAGATCGAGTCGGAGGCGGCTTGCTCCCTCTTTTTGTTTCTCTTGTCCAATTCTGGTGTTTCACGTGGGCAGTTTTTTCCTTTTGGACTTGATCCGTATCCGGGTCAAAGTAGTATTTCCTTTGCTTTGGGGCTGCTGGAACCCTGGAAACAGCACCCTTGTACGGCGAGTCGTCGCCATTGTTGATGACGATGAACCCATCGAAACCTGAATCCTTATGCATACAAATCCTTTTGAGCCGGCTCTTCCTTATCCGGCTAATAGCAAACTTCTCGATCCTCGGAGAGGCCCCCTCCAAGAACACAAAACCACGGTGCATGAACTGCCCCACGGTGGGCGCCAACTGTCGTGGATTTGTCACGGCAAGATGTCCGGGTTAACAGACTTAGGTGTGAAGCCATCGTAATTATGTGGCGGCTTGAGAGGGGTTGATCGGAATCAAGAGATGCGAGTTTACCCAGGTACGGCCCCTCCGATAGAGGTAAAAGCCTACGTCCTGCTTGTTGGGGAACGTTGCATGGAAAACAAAAAATTTCCTACGCACACACAAGATCTATCCATGGTGATGAGCATCTACGAGAGGGAGAGTGAATCTACATACCCTTGTAGATCGCTAAGCGGAAGCGTTAAGAAACGCGGTTGATGTAGTCGAACGTCTCCGCGATCCAAATCGCAAGTCGTCCCTCGATCCGATCACGAACTAGTGCCGAACGGACGGCACCTCCGCGTTCAACACACGTACGGCTTGATGACGCCTTCACCTCCTCGATCCAGCGAGCGATGTGAAGTAGTAGTTGAGTTCCGGCAGCACGACGACGTGGTGATGGTGGCGAGGAACAATCTCTGCAGGGCTTCGCCAAGCACTACGGAGATTATGACGGGAGAACAAGAGGGTTAGGGTTGCCGACACACGGCTTGGGAAATCTTAATGTGTCCCGTGTGCTAGCCCTACCCCTCTATTTATATGTTGAGCCTTGGGGTCTAAACTTGGAGTAAAAGCCTCCTCCAGGTCGGTTTTGCCCGCACAAGGTCGGTTTGGCCCGCAGGGAAAGAGTCCAACTCGGATCCCTGCAGTACCGCGCACAAGCGGTAGTACCGCTCACGAGCGGTAGTACCGCTTGAGCGGTAGTACCGCTTCACACAAGCGGTAGTACCGCTTACGCGGTAGTACTGCCTTACCAGCGGTAGTACCGCTTAAGGCAGCAGCAAAACTTCCTTTTGCACTTTCCAATACCTCGTGGGCTTTACCCCTTTGGCTCATATAAAGTGTTGCTGCACCCGAACACTTCGGTAAACATCCGGAACTCCTTCCGGTGAATTCCGGAACCCTTCCGGAGATCAAAACACTATTATCACATATATCAATCTTTACCTCCGGACCCTTCCGGAGATCCTCGTCATGTCCGGGATCTTATCCGGGACTCCAAACAACCTTCGGTCACCAACAAAATAACTCAACTATACTAATCGTCACCAAACGTTAAGTGTGTAGACCCTGCGGGTTCGAGAACTATGTAGACATGACCGAGACACCTCTACGGCCAATAACCAATAGCGGGACCTGGATGCCCATATTGGCTCCTACATATTCTACGAAGATCTTTATCGGTCGAACCTCTATGTCAAGGATTCAGTTAATCCCGTATGCTGTTCCTTTTGTTCTTCGGTATGTTACTTGCCCGAGATTCGATCGTCGGTATCTCTATACCTAGTTCAATCTCGTTACCGGCAAGTCTCTTTACTCGTTCCGTAATACAAGATCACGTGGCTAACACTTTAGTCACATTGCTTGCAAGGCTCATTGTGATGTTGTATAACTGAGTGGGCCCTGAGATACCTCTCCGTCACACGGAGTAACAAATCCCAGTCTTGATCCATGCCAACCCAACAGACATCCTCGGAGATACCTGTAGAGCACCTTTATAGTCACCCAGTTACGTTGCGACGTTTGATACACACAAGGCACTCCTCCGATGTCAGGGAGTTGCATGATCTCATGGTCAAAGGAACAGATACTTGACATGCAAAAAACAATAGCAATAAACTGACACGATCATATGCTACGTTCGTAGTTTGGGTCTTGTCCATCACATCATTCTCCTAATGATGTGATCCCGTTATCAAATGACATCTCATGTCCATGGCTAGGAAACCTTCACCATCTTTTGATCAACGAGCTAGTCAACTAGAGGCTTACTAGGGACATAGTGTTGTCTATGTACCCACACATGTATTTGAGTTTCCAATCAATACAATTATAGCATGGATAATAAACGATTATCATGAACAAGGAAATATAATAATAACCAATTTATTATTGCCTCTAGGGCATATTTCCAACACTGCTTGTCTTGTATTGATGATGCTGACGATCTCGGTTACAAGGGTGCAGAATCGCTACCTCTAATCTCGAGTGTCTCTAATTTGTCTATCTCTCATGACTTGTCTATCTAAGACCTGTCTATTGGGACGTCTAAAAACTTGACCCTCTTGGGGTAACCCGCCCCTCCTTATATAAGTTGAAGGGGCGGTTTACATGTAGAGTCTAAGTCGGATTGAGACTTAACTTACTATGACTTCCCATCGCGGGCTTCACTTCATGGGCTTCTGAGTCCCGGGCCTCTTATCTCAGACGGGCGGCTTACAACCGGGCGGCTTACAACCGGGCTTATCTTCAGGACTCATCTTCAGGGACTCGTCTCCGGGACTTAACTGTCTGCCGGGTCATAACTGTCTGACGGGTCATAACTGTCTGACGGGTCATAACTGTCTGCCGGGTCATAACTGTCTGCCGGGTCATAACTGTCTGCCAGGTCATAACTGCCTGCCGGGTCATAACTGTCTGCCGGCTTACAACTGTCTGCCGGCTTACAACTGTCTGTCGGGTTACAACTGTCTGCCGGCTTACAAGTGTCTGCTGGCTTATAACTGTCTCCGGGTCATACCGCGGGGTATATCCCCGTCATTAGCCCCCAGGTTAGCTCGAATTTATTCATGGTAACCTCCTGAAATAAGAATATGTAAAGGGACCGGTTCACTCAAAAATACCAGTTGACCAGCTCCTGAAAATTCTGAAACTCTGTCATATCAATACACTGACGCTGACTCCTTGTAGAAAAAATAACCCTTATTATCAACTGCCTTGGTTTGATAAATTCGTCTGGTTCCCTCATAACTGAGAATTTGAAGACATATCTTCCTCATATCCATATTACCTGTAGCCCCCAAGTCTTCAGAAGGGAAACGTAGTGATAGCCTTAAGACTTGCTTCAACATAGTGCAAACCTAGAGAAATCCAATTGTTTATCTGAGTTACCAGTCATAAGTTGAATGTTCCACATGTGTAGCCCCCAAGTACCGGGTTGTCTTGCCTGCAGCAACCTGGGACTTGTAAATGTCTTATGCTGAGAAAACTTCAGCCAGTGTAGCCCCCAAGGGCCGGGTCGTTATGCAATAATGAGCAGGAACTTTGTTCTAGATCTGATCATATGGACTTGAGGAGCAATGTGTAGCCCCCAAGGGCCGGCTCAGTAAGACAATACTGGGCTGGGACTTAGAAAAAGATATAAATGCTGGCTCATCTCCTTGAGATAACATGGTCTGTTGACAATGTAATGACTTGAAAAACAGCTTGCATTAGCCCCCAAGTGTTGTGGTGCATGCTTGCAGTGACATGGGACTTGCATACTTGATATAAACAACTGTCTGCCGGCTTACAACTGTCTGCCGGGTTACAATTGTCTGCCGGCTTACAAGTGTCTGCTGGCTTATAACTGTCTCCGGGTCATACCGCGGGGTATATCACCGTCAAAGGGCTAAACATGATCAACACCAGAACTGTATGGGTGTTAGATTCATTACAATGTAAATCACATAATGATGTGAGCTAGATTATTGACTCTAGTGCAAGTGGGAGACTATTGGAAATATGCCCTAGAGGCAATAATAAAGTGATTATTATTATATTTCCTTGTTCATTATAATCATTTATTATCCATGCTATAATTGTAATTGATTGGAAACACATTGCATGTGTGGATACATAGACAACAATGTGTCCCTAGTATGCCTCTAGTGGACTAGCTCGTTGATCAAAGATGGTCAAGGTTTCCTAGCCATAGACATGAGATGTCATTTGATAAACGGGATCACATCATTTGGAGAATTATGTGATGGACAAGACCCAAACTATGAACGTAGCATATGATCGTGTCAGTTTATTGCTATTGTTTTCTGCATGTCAAGTATCTATTCCTATGACCATGAGATCTTGCAACTCACTGACACCGGAGGAATACCTTGTGTGTATCAAACGTCACAACGTAACTGGGTGACTATAAAAATGCTCTACAGGTATCTCTGAAGGTGTCTGTTGAGCTGGCATGGATCGAGACTGGGATTTGTTACTCCGTATGACGGAGAGGTATCTCAGGGCCCACTCGGTAATACAACATCACAATAAGCCTTGCAAGCAATGTGACTAAAGTGTTAGCAACGAGATCTTGTATTACGGAACGAGTAAAGAGACTTGCCGGTAACGAGATTGAACTAGGTATACAGATACCGACGATCGAATCTCGGGCAAGTAACATACCGAAGAACAAAGGGAACAGCATACGGGATTAACTGAATCCTTGACATAGAGGTTCAACCGATAAAGATATTCGTAGAATATGTAGGAGACAATATGGACATCCAGGTCCCGCTATTGGTTATTGACCGTAGAGGTGTCTCGGTCATGTCTACATAGTTCTCGAACCCGCAGGGTCTGCACACTTAACGTTCGGTGACGTTTCGGTAGTATTGAGTTATGTATGGTGGTGACCAAAGGTTGTTCGGAGCCCCGGATGAGATCCCGGACGTCACGAGGAGCTTCGGAATGGTCCGGAGGTAAAATTGATATATAGGAAGTCCCGTTTTGGTCACCGGAAAAGTTTCGGGTATTTCCCGTAGTGTACCGGGAGTGCTGGGATGGTTCCAGAGGGCCATCGGGAGGGGCCACTCATGCCGGGAGGCCACATGGGCCTTAGGGGTGGCGCACCAGCCCTTAGTGGGCTGGGCAAGCCAGCTCCTAAGGGCTCATGCGGCTGGGGTGAGGGTAAAGGAAAAAGCCCCAAGTGGGGAAGGTAAACTCCAAGTAGGAAAGGAATCCTACTAGGAGTAGTATTGGAGGTGGAAACCTCCACCTCCTCCTGGTTCGGCCGACCCCTAGGGGAAACCCTAGGGCGGCTGCCTCCTCCCCCTCCCTCCTATATATAATAGAGGAATAGAGCCCCCGAAGACACACGTCCACGTGCTAGTTCTCTATTCCCTAGTTCCTCCACCAAATAGATTCCGACGGTGCTTAGGCGAAGTCCTGCCGGAATAGTTCCACCACCACCGTCGCCACGCCGTCGTGCTACCGGAGAACTCATCTACCTCTCCGCTCCCTCTTGCTGGATCAAGAAGGCGGAGATCGTCATCGAGCTGTACGTGTGCTGAACGCGGAGGTGCCGTCCGTTCGGCACTAGATCGTGATTGGATCACGGGACGGCTAGCGATTTGGCTCGCGAAGACGTTCGACTACATCAACCGCATTTCTTAACGCTTCCCGCTTAGCGATCTACAAGGGTATGTAGATCCACTCTCCCTTTCGTAGATGCTCATCACCATGGATAGATCTTGCGTGTGCGTAAGAAATTTTTTGTTTCCCAATGCAACGTTCCCCAACAGGCAATCTCATTAGTAAAATGAATAGCATGGTTGCACTCAATACATGGAAAAGCATCGAGCATGAGAGAGGCAACATGTGGAGACATATTACAACAAGCAATATCAATCATGTGCGAAGCATGGCAATGGTTGTCATGAACCGCATAAAAGGAGCACATCGGTGATGCAACATAAGCAAGCATAGTGATCATGTCGTGCAAACTAGTAGTGCGAAGATGCAACATACTAGAGGAAATCAATGCAATCATGTCATGTGAGCAAATAGTGGGCGTAAGTAATGCACATGACATATCGGGAGCATGAACACAAAACATGATCAATGTATCATCATAGGCATGGAGCACAAAGCAAACATATCAATGGCAAGTAATATCTCCACCAAGCTTCCAAATACACATACAAGTCATATAATCAAGTGTCATGTGAGATGCAAAGCATGGGTCACAAATGCATGGCAAGAGCCTAGAAATGAGCATATCATGCAAAGTGAACATGGCAATATGGGCATAATAAGTGTAATGAGTAAGAAGCCATAGCCATGTGAGAGCCATGTAGAAGAAATGCGCGAAGTCCTTGCGCGAGGGGAATGGTTGGAGACACATTATGGTGAATCCCAAAGCATCGGTGCTCTCAAGAGCTCTTTTCTTCAACTCATGGGATTGTGAGGTTGACGAGTAATCATGAGTACCTACACACAACAAAGGCAAAGGGAAAATTGTGTGTGCGTGGTATATGTATACATCATCCGTTAGGATGTGCATGTGCTTGTGTTTGTTAGCACAAAATATCCAATGCTCAAATAAGTGAGATGCATGATATAAGAACTTGTCATCCATCATGAAAGGTTTGTTATTATGTATAGCATAATGGAGACTATAAATATGTAGTGCATCTTGTGAAATATCGAGAGCATTGTTATTCATGATATGCGGATGGTGCACACAATAATTGGGATCATGCAATGTATGGGATGGGTCAAAATCTCCTAACATATATGAGAAAACTATGGGGGTTTCCTCTTGTGCAATAGCGGAAGCATAATATGGAGAATATGGACAACATCCAAAACAATGCATATCCGTAGCTAGGTGGTCATGGCATGTCAGATGCGAGCAATTGCGCAAATGATGCAAAGGGAGCATGGCAATATGATCACAAGAAAAGCAAATGCCGATAACCATGGGTTTGTCATCTATGCCATATGTGCAAATTGGGTTTGTTTTGATGGCATATGCATAGTTACTATGATGAGATTGTAAAAATGCAATATGGGTGATCTCATGCATAGCATATGACAAATCATGCGGATTGTCAAACATGATGTGACCTATAGAGTTCTCACAAGATATCCTATGCAACATGGCATCACAACCAATAGACTCCACATGAGAATCGTCAAACTCATCATAAATGGGTAAGTCATCACATGAGAAAGTCGCATAATTATGAAGCATGGCAATAGGTGGATCATCATCATGCAAGCAATCAATGTCCACTAGTGGGACAAGAGCATCACCTTCACCTATGTTACCTTGTTCATTCCACTCATGTGGTATAGGTGAGGTGGTAATGACCAAATCTTGGTCGTCGTCATCGTGATGGAATCATGTGGGGGAGGGTGCATCATATTCCACCATGGCCATCGTCTTGTCCAAAGGAAGGACGAAGTCGTCAAGGATCGGCGCGTCATCGTATATGGGACCTAGCACCAAAGGATAAGACACAATAGAGGCAGAGGTTAAGTTGTTAGAAATCGAAATGGCCTCACATGCCCTATCAACTACCTCACTCGCTCTATGCGGTGGTGGCTCACTAACTCCCTCTACGTAGTTGCACTCATACTCACATATGGTGGAGTCACTCATCTCACTCAAGTGGTGGGGGTTGTGGCTCTCCTCACATGGGAATTGGGGCAACTCATCGTATATGGGGCTAGTGGTGAAGTTACTCTCACTCTCAATATGGTGGCAAAAGTCTCTCAACTCCTCTCCAAACGCCGTCGTGGTCGAAAGGAAAATCCCATGCTCAACCATCTCGTCACCGTCGCCGTGGATGAAGGCCGAAGATGGCTCAACATCACTCTCGCCTCCAAAGATGGAAGCATCATCCTTGCTCGCCACCTTGTCGCTCGCCTTCAAAGCATGTTCCTTGAGTGGCTCCATAGTCGTGGTCGTCGCCGCGCTGTCTTAAAAAAGAGTCGTGGTAGACTCGGCATCGTCAATGCCACAAAGAGGGACGGCGGTGAAGTCGGACATGGGAGCGTAGTCTTGGAGCTCGTCAGGCTTGGACATCTTGGTGGTACCATCCTCATGCTCGTCGTCGTGGAGATTGGTCGTCGCGAAGTGTGCTCGGGGTCGAGTAGCCTTGGCCTTGAGTTCTTGTTCCGCCTTGAGATCACCAACATAGATGTCGTCGAGAGACTCGTAGTTGTTGTGGAAGATAGTCTTGGCGATGTCGTTGTTCAATCCCATCATGAAGTGGAACTTCATCCAAATGGGGTCGTCCACACCGGCTCGTCGCAAGGCTTTCTTCATCTTCATGAAGTACTCATCGAGGGACATGGATCCTTGTATGGTGTCCTCCAATTGGCGTTGAAGTTGTTCCGTGTATGTAGAAGGCTCAAACTTTCGCATCATAGCTTTCTTCGTCTTGGACCAACTCATGTCTAAGCTGTTCGAAGGTGTGTGAAGCCACCATGTTGATGCGTAGTCATGGAAGTTTCTTGTGGCGCACTTCACTTGGTCTTCGGAAGGTACTTGAAGTAGCTTGAGGTAGGTGTCCATGTTGCGATCCCACTCGAGGTACTCGTCGGGGTCATGAGCCCCATAGAATGGAATGTCGAAGTCGTAGTAGCTCGTGGAAGTCGCGGTCTTGTGCTTGGGGAGCTTCTCTTGAGGTGCGTGTCGGTGAAGATCCCGCATACCCAAAGGCGAAGATGCCTTGAAGTCGCTTAGCGAAGTTGCCAAGGTAGGTGGTGAATTCCTCGAGCGGTGGTTGGTGTCGAGCTCGTGACCGTCACACTTGTTCGTTGTTGGACGCCTTGAAGTTGGTGTCGTTATTTCTTCATGTCGTTGATGGTGTCGATGCCGAGATGATCTTGCCGGAGATGGTGGCTCGGAAGCATGTGCGCTTGAGCGTCTTCTCAAAGATGAGGAAGACCTCTTGTCGATGTTGATGAGGACCTTGAGCTCCTCCATTTGAGCATCCAACTTGGCGTCGATGGTTTTCTTCATGGCATGAAACTTGTCGTTGTGGGTGTAGACCGAAGAAGATGATGTGCGTTGCCTATCCATCACAAGACTCGAGCAAACGTGAGTGGGAAATGAGATAAACAATACGAAAATACCGTTTCTCAAAGTTGAGGATGTATCCCGTTTCACTCAATGTGGAATGAAAGAATAGGGGAATTGGTACTGGACTTGTTCACTCACTCCTACAATGTAAAGCTTATCGAGTGGCTTGGTTAGTACAAGTGGCACAAAATTCAAGCAATTGTTAGTCAAGATATCGAAAATGTTGAGAAAGATTCACAAAATTGCAATGCAAAGCAAATAGATCAATAGCTATGGTTGCACAAGGAACACACACACGGATAGATAAATGGGATCCGCGCAACCAAGGAATAAGCACAAAATGTGAGAGACCCGGGAAAAGATCGTGTTGCACGGATACTAGAAGAGACAATAGCTCGATTGCTCAAATGGGCTAGATACGCGCTTGTGCACCAACCTAAAAGAGTAAATGTGCCGTCTTCAATCCCAAGTATGCTATGTATGTATGATCCAAGTGTATGAACTATGCAAAATGGCTCAATACTATTACTATTGCTTATAAGCTCTTTTGTATCTCCTCTTTTGCTTAAAAGCTTTTGTTTTCTCTTTTTTTCTATGCTTGATGCTCGAACCAAGATATGAGACAAGTATGATGGATATGCACGGGAGAGACTTATGGCACAATGTAGATAATAAGATGGTTGCACGCTAAAACTAGCTATGCGGCATAAGAGTATCACTATGGTGCACAATTAACATGGGCCGGCAATTCTCAACTCGATAATCTCAATGGGTAAGGTATGCAATAGGCTCGAAGCGATCAATGCAATGGCAAGGTAATAGACAATGATGTCATCGAGGTTACCGTCCTTGCTTACGGTTGGGGTGCCAAAAGGCGAAGTGGCCGATGTCGATGTCGAGGATGAGGTGATGATGAGTAGCGGCGTTGTCGATGTAGAACCGTCCCTAATTGGCCGAAACACCTTAGGAAACGGAAACCGCAACTCAAAATCTCAAACAAAATAGGGTTAGGATGGCGGAAGTGTATGGTGGAAAAACTAGGCGGAAGTTATGGTGGAGGCCTAGGCAAACTTGGCAAAATTTAAAAAATATGATGGAGTCAAATGTTGGTGGCACTAATTTTGTGGGATGGAGGATGTCAATAGCTACAAAAGGAGCTAAAGAACGTCAAAATCGGACTCCGTATGAATTAGTTATGGACAAAACGGTGAAACAAGAAAGCTGAAATTCCCAGGGGACGGACATCCGGGGGTTAGGCCGGAAATCCGGGACCCGGTGTCCAGAAACCTGCGCGAATTTGCGCTCCAGGGGCCGGATGTCCGGCCCAATGCCCCGGATGTCCGGGACCTGATGTGCAGATCGGGATTTGCCCTCGGGAACACGATTTGGGCGGAAATTTTAGATCTCGTGGGTTAAAATTGATGGGGAAAAAGAAAAATTGGGGGGAATTTCACGGTGGGAAAGCTAGATCTACTTGCCAAACACGAATTCCATGGATCAAAATCAACAAAATCTCACAAGAACCAACAAATCACAAAAAATTTGGTGAGGCTATTTTTGGTGGGGATTTTTTAATTGGGACGAAATAAAGCAAAATTAGGCTAGAAAACGAAGGGGAGGACTCCAAATTCGTGAGAAACGTGGCTCTTGATACCAATATGATACGGGGCACGCCCGTGTGCGTCGATCTTTCATGAATTGGAGGTGGATTTGTGAATGAACACAAAGAACACGAAGAACACGAGGGGGAAATCACAAGAGAAACACTCAAGAACAAGTCCAATCACACATCCACTATGCTCACATCCACACAAGATCCACAAGGGTACAAGAACAACAAAGAAAAAGAGGATACATGGTAGAGTTCATCCCAAATCCCATGGGGAGATGGGGCCTTGAATCCACTAGGGATCTTCCCGTGCAAGGGGACTTGACATCCACTAGGGGGTCTTCTCTCATAGAGGCATCTACTCCATGGGAGAGGTAGTGGAAGGAGCAAGGGCTCAACTATCTATGAGCTAAATCAATGCTAACCCTAGAAAGGAGGAGGGGGGGGTCCTATTTATAGTCTTAGGAGAGTTGGGAGGGGGGAGAGAGAGAGGGGATACATGGGCCTTTGGCCCGCATCTGCCTGCACAGGGGCCGGATGTCCGGGCCAGGGGCCGGATGTCCGGGGCTTCAAGGTGGTGCCGGATGTCCGGGCTGTGGAGGCCGGATGTCCGGGGCTCGGGCACTGGCTGCAGGTGCTCTCTATGTAGAAGGGGCCGGATGTCCGGGGGTCTTGGGCCGGATGTCCGGGGCCTTGGCGCCGGTTTTGATGCTCTCTGTCTACGCTAGGCCGGAAATCCGGGGCCGAAGGCCGGATGTCCGGGCCAGGGCTAGATGTCCGATGCCTGTAGCCTTCTTCAGCTGGGCCTTGGCGCCTGCGCAGTCTCCAGGGGCCGGATGTTCGGGGTATGAGCCGGATGTCCGAGGCTTGGAAGGTTTCTTGGCCTTCTTCCGACGTCGCTTCCATGCTTCCCTCGTGGATGGTGTAGTTGTACGTAGGTGCAGGCACTCCTCCTCGTCATCCAACAAGCTCCGACAATACCTATGCATGCACACGAGAGTAGTGTCAAGTAGTATACCATCCTCGAAGGGGTCAAGTGAACACGTGTAAAGAAGATGATTCACCTTTATGTATGTGAAGTAGTTGTGGCACGTGTCACTTGCCAAACGGACTCTTGTCATGGTGATGTCCGTAGGATGCTCCGCGTCAATTCACACGTGCATATCCGTAGAAATGGTTAGAGGCCACGAAATCCGAGATGGGATCCATGTATGAAAACAAAGTATGGGTTTTGGAAGTATTACCTGAAGGGCGAAAGGCCATTCAGAACAAATGGATCTTTATGAAGAAGATGGACGCGGACGGTAATGTCACCGTCTATAAAGCTCGACTTGTGGCAAAGGATTTTTCACAAGTTCAAGGAGTTGACTATGATGAGACCTTCTCACCCGTAGCGATGCTTAAGTCCGTCAGAATCATGTTAGCAATAGCTGCCTTTTTCGATTATGAAATTTGGCAGATGGATGTCAAAACAGCGTTCCTTAATGGTTTCCTTATGGAAGAGTTGTATATGATGCAACCAGAAGGTTTTGTCGATCCAAAGAATGCTGACAAAGTTTGCAAACTCCAGCGATCCATTTATGGACTGGTGCAAGCATCTTGGAGTTGGAATCTTCGCTTTGATGAGGTGATCAAAGCGTTCGGGTTGATACAAGTTTACGGAGAAGCTTGTATTTACAAGAAAGTGAGTGGGAGCTCTATAGCGTTTCTAATATTATATGTGGATGACATATTGCTGATTGGAAACAATATAGAAATGTTGGAAAGCATGAAGGAATATTTGAACAAGAGTTTTTCAATGAAGGACCTAGGAGAAGCTGCTTTCATATTAGGCATCAAGATCTATAGAGATACATCGAGACGCTTAATAGGACTTTCACAAAGCACATACCTTGACAAAGTCTTAAAGAAGTTCAAAATGGATCAGTCCAAGAAGGGGTTCTTGCCTGTATTGCAAGGTGTGAAGTTGAGTAAGACTCAATGCCAAGTGACTGCAGAAGATAGAGAAAAGATGAGTGTCGTCCCCTATGCTTCAGCCATAGGCTCTATCATGTATGCAATACTGTGCACAAGACCCGATGTCAGCCTTGCCATAAGTATGGCCGGAAGGTTTCAAAGTGATCCAGGAATGGAACACTGGACGGCGGTCAAGAATATCCTGAAGTACCTGAAAAGGACTAAGGACATGTTTCTCGTTTATGGAGGTGATCAAGAGCTCGTCGTAAAGGGTTACGTCGATGCAAGCTTTGACACTGATCCGGATGACTCTAAGTCTCAAACCGGATACGTATTTATTCTCAATGGGGGTGCGGTAAGCTGGTGCAGTTCCAAGCAAAGCATGGTAGCTTATTCTACATGCGAAGCAGAGTACAGCGCTGCCTCGGAGGCGGCGAAGTAAGGTGTCTGGATGAAGGAGTTCATGACAGATCTTGGAGTCGTGCCTAGTGCACTAAACCCAATGACTCTGTTCTGTGGCAACACTGGTGCCATTGCTCTGGCCAAGGAACCAAGGTTTCACAAGAGGACCAAACACATAAAGCGACGTTTCAATTCCATCCGCGATTACATCAAGGAGGAGGACATAAATATTTTCAAAGTGCACACGGATCTGAATGTCGCAGACCCGATGACTAAACCTCTTCCTAGGGCTAAACATGATCAACACCAGAACTGTATGGGTGTTAGATTCATTACAATGTAAATCACATAGTGATGTGAGCTAGATTGTTGACTCTAGTGCAAGTGGGAGTCTGTTGGAAATATGCCCTAGAGGCAATAATAAAGTGATTGTTAATATATTTCCTTGTTCATTATAATCGTTTATTATCCATGCTATAATTGTAATTGATTGGAAACACATTGCATGTGTGGATACATAGACAACACTGTGTCCCTAGTATGACTCTAGTGGACTAGCTCATTGATCAAAGATGGTCAAGGTTTCCTAGCCATAGACATGAGATGTCATTTGATAAACGGGATCACATCATTAGGAGAATTATGTGATGGACAAGACCCAAACTATGAACATAGCATATGATCGTGTCAGTTTATTGCTATTGTTTTCTACATGTCAAGTATCTGTTCCTATGACCATGAGATCATGCAACTCACTGACACCGGAGGAATACCTAAACATCACAACGTAACTGGGTGACTATAAAGATGCTCTACAGGTATCTCTGAAGGTGTCTGTTGAGCTGGCATGGATCGAGACTGGGATTTGTTACTCCGTATGACAGAGAGGTATCTCAGGGCCCACTCGGTAATACAACATCACAATAAGACTTGCAAGCAATATGACTAAAGTGTTAGCAATGGGATCTTGTATTACGGAACGAGTAAAGAGACTTGCTGGTAAC
Source organism: Elymus sibiricus (assembly GCA_039707655.1). Taxonomy (NCBI): domain Eukaryota; kingdom Viridiplantae; phylum Streptophyta; class Magnoliopsida; order Poales; family Poaceae; genus Elymus; species Elymus sibiricus. The sequence continues at coordinate 315,742,718 of CM077673.1, forward strand.
GAGATTGAACTAGGTATACAGATACCGACGATCGAATCTCGGGCAAGTAACATACCGAAGAACAAAGGGAACAGTGTACGGGATTAACTGAATCCTTGACATAGAGGTTCAACCGATAAAGATCTTCATAGAATATGTAGGAGGCAATATGGACATCCAGGTCCCGCTATTGGTTATTGACCGTAGAGGTGTCTCGGTCATGTCTACATAGTTCTCGAACCCACAGGGTCTGCACACTTAATGTTCGGTGACGTTTCGGTAGTATTGAGTTATGTATGGTGGTGACCGAACGTTGTTCGGAGCCCCGGATGAGATCCCGGACGTCACGAGGAGCTCCGGAATGGTCCGGAGGTAAAGATTGATATATAGGAAGTCCCGTTTTGGTTACCGGAAAAGTTTTGGGTATTTCCCATAGTGTACCGGGTGTGCCGGGAGGGTTCCGGAGGGCCATCGGGAGGGGCCACTCATGCCGGCAGGCCACATGGGCCTTAGGGGTGGCGCACCAGCCCTTAGTGGGCTGGGCAAGCCAGCTCCTAAGGGCCCATGCGGCTGGGGTGAGGGTAAAGGAAAAAACCCCAAGTGGGGAAGGTAAACTCCAAGTAGGAAAGGAATCCTACTAGGAGTAGGATTGGAGGTGGAATCCTCCACCTCCTCCTGGTTCGGCCGACCCCTAGGGGAAACCCTAGGGCGGTAGTCTCCTCCCCCTCCCTCCAATATATACTAAAGGAATAGAGCCCCCAAAGACACAAGTCCACGTGCTAGTTCTCTATTCCCTAGTTCCTCCACCAAATAGATTCCGTCGGTGCTTAGGTGAAGCCCTACCGGAATAGTTCCACCACCACCGTCGCGCTGCCGGAGAACTCATCTACCTCTCCGCTCCCTCTTTCTGGATCAAGAAGGCGGAGATCATCATCGAGCTGTACGTGTGCTGAACGCGGAGGTGCCGTCCGTTCGGCACTAGATCGTGATTGGATCGCAGGACGGCTAGCGATTTGGCTCGCGAAGACGTTCGACTACATCAACCGCGTTTCTTAACGCTTCCCGCTTAGCGATCTACAAGGTTATGTAGATCCACTCTCCCTCTCGTAGATGCTCATAACCATGGATAGATCTTGCGTGTGTGTAGGAAAATTTTGTTTCCCAATGCAACGTTCCCCAACAGGAAACTCATTAGCAAAATGAATAACATGGTTGCACTCAATACATGGCAAAGCATCGAGCATGAGAGAGGCAACATGTGGAGACATATTACAACAAGCAATATCAATCATGTGCGAAGCATGGCAATGGTTGTCATCAACCGCATAAAAGGAGCACATCGGTGATGCAACATAAGCAAACATAGTGATCATATCGTGCAAACTAGTAGTGCGAAGATGCAACATACTAGAGGAAATCAATGCAATAATGTCATGTGTGCAAATAGTGAGCGTAAGTAATGCACATGACATATCGGGAGCATGAGCACAAAACGTGATCAATGTATCATCATAGGCATGGAGCACAAAGCAAACATATCAATGGCAAGTAATATCTCCACCAAGCTTGCAAATACACATACAAGTCATATAATCAAGTGTCATGTGAGATGCAAAGCATGGGTCACAAATGCATGGCAAGAGCCTAGAAATGAGCATATCATGCAAAGTGAACATGGCAATATGGGCATAATAAGTGTAATGAGTAAGAAGCCATAGCCATGTGAGAGCCATGTAGAAGAAATGCGCGAAGTCCTTGCGCGAGGGGAATGGTTGGAGACACATTCTGGTGAATCCCAAAGCATCGGTGCTCTCAAGAGCTCTTTTCGTCAACTCATGGGATTGTGAGGTTGACGAGTAATCATGAGTACCTACACACAACAAAGGCAAAGGGAAAATTGTGTGTGCGTTGTATATGTATACATCATCCGTTAGGATGTGCATGTGCTTGTGTTCGTTAGCACACAATATCCAATGCTCAAATAAGTGAGATGCATGATATAAGAACTTGTCATCCATCATGAAAGGTTTGTTATTATGTATAGAATAATGGAGACTATAAATATGTAGTGCATCTTGTGAAATATCGAGAGCATTGTTATTCATGATATGCGGATGGTGCACACAATAATTGGGATCATGCAATGTATGGGATGGGTCAAAATCTCCTAACATATATGAGGAAACTATGGGGGTTTCCTCTTGTGCAATAGCGGAAGCATAATATGGAGAATATGGACAACATCCAAAACAATGCATATCCGTAGCTAGGTGGTCATGGCATGTCATATGCGAGCAATTGCGCAAATGATGCAAAGGGGGCATGGCAATATCATCACAAGAAAAGCAAATGCCGATAACCATGGGTTTGTCATCTATGCCATATGTGCAAATTGGGTTTGTTTTGATGGCATATGCATAGTTACTATGATGAGATTGTAAAAATGCAATATGGGTGATCTCATGCATAGCATATGACAAATCATGCGGATTGTCAAACATGATGTGACCTATAGAGTTCTCACAAGATATCCTATGCAACATGGCATCACAACCAATAGACTCCACATGAGAATCGTCAAACTCATCATAAATGGGTAAGTCATCACATGAGAAAGTCGCATAATTATGAAGCATGGCAATAGGTGGATCATCATCATGCAAGCAATCAATGTCCACTAGTGGGACAAGAGCATCACCTTCACCTATGTTACCTTGTTCATTCCACTCATGTGGTATAGGTGAGGTGGTAATGACCAAATCTTGGTCGTCGTCATCGTGATGGAACCATGTGGGGGGGGGGGGTGCATCATATTCCACCATGGCCATCGTCTTGTCCAAAGGAAGGACGAAGTCGTCAAGGATCGGCGCGTCATCGTATATGGGACCTAGCACCAAAGGATAAGACACAATAGAGGCAGAGGTTAAGTTGTTAGAAATCGAAATGGCCTCACATGCCCTATCAACTACCTCACTCGCTCTATGCGGTGGTGGCTCACTAACTCCCTCTACGTAGTTGCACTCATACTCACATATGGTGGAGTCACTCATCTCACTCAAGTGGTGGGGGTTGTGGCTCTCCTCACATGGGAATTGGGGCAAATCATCATATATGGGGCTAGTGGTGAAGTTACTCTCACTCTCAATATGGTGGCAAAAGTCCATGCTCAACCATCTCGTCACCGTCGCCGTGGATGAAGGCCGAAGATGGCTCAACATCACTCTCGCCTCCGAAGAGGGAAGCATCATCCTTGCTCGCCACCTTGTCGCTTGCCTTCAAAGCATGTTCCTTGAGTGGCTCCATAGTCATGGTCGTTGCCGCGCTGTCTTAAAAAAGAGTCGTGGTAGACTCGGCATCGTCAATGCCACAAAGAGGGACGGCGGTGAAGTCGGATATGGGAGCATAGTCTGGGAGCTCGTCGGGCTTGGACATCTTGGTGGTACCATCCTCATGCTCGTCGTCGTGGAGATTGGTCGTCACGAAGTGTGCTCGGGGTCGAGTAGCCTTGACCTTGAGTTCTTGTTCCGCCTTGAGAGCACCAACATAGATGTCGTCGAGAGACCCGTAGTTGTTGTGGAAGATAGTCTTGGCGATGTCATTGTTCAATCCCATCATGAAGTGGAACTTCATACAAATGGGGTCGTCCACACCGGCTCGTCGCAAGGCTTTCTTCATCTTCATGAAGTACTCATCGAGGGACTTGGATCCTTGTATGGTGTCCTCCAATTGGCGTTGAAGATGTTCCATGTATGTAGAAGGCACAAACTCTCGCCTCATAGCTTTCTTCGTCTTGGACCAACTCATGTCTAAGCTATTCGAAGGTGTGTGAAGCCACCATGTTGACGCGTAGTCATGGAAGTTTCTTGTGGCGCACTTCACTTGGTCTTCGGAAGGTACTTGAAGTAGCTTGAGGTAGGTGTCCATGTTGCGCTCCCACTCGAGGTACTCGTCGGGGTCATGAGTCCCATAGAATGGAATGTCAAAGTCGTAGTAGCTCGTGGAAGTCACGGTCTTGTGCTTGGGGAGCTTCTCTTGAGGTGCGTGTCGGTGAAGATCCCACATATCCAAAGGCGAAGATGCCTTGAAGTCGCTTGGCAAAGATGCCAAGGTAGGTGGTGAATTCATCGAGGGGTGGTTGGTGTCGAGCTCGTGACCCTCACACTTGTTCGTTGTTGGACGCCTTGAAGTTGGCTTCGTTATTTCTTCATGTCGTTGATGGTGTCGATGCCGAGATGATCATGCCGGAGATGGTAGCTCGGAAGCATGTGCGCTTGAGCGTCTTCTCAAAGATGAGGAAGACCTCTTGTCGACGTTGATGAGGACCTTGAGCTCCTCCATTTGAGCATCCAACTTGGCGTCGATGGTTTTCTTCATGGCATCAAACTTGTAGTTGTGGGTGTAGACTGAAGAAGATGATGTGCGTTGCCTATCCATCACAAGACTCGAGCAAAGTTGAGTGGGAAATGAGATAAACAATACCAAAATACTGTTTCCCAAAGTTGAGGATGAGGGAGTCCCGGACTAAGGGGTCCTCGGGCCGCCGGCTCAACTCTCGATAGGCCGGTTCGATGGGCCATTCTCTGAACAAGGGCCGGACACATCAAGATTCCACGATTCAGAAGGAAACCCCGAAGGCGCGTCGTGCACTCCAAGTCAAGATGAGGAAATCGCCATCTCCATCCTCGGCAGGAGGCCCACCATGTGTAAACCCTAGTCCCCCCCGGTGTCTATATAAGCCGGGAGGGTTTTAGATCATAGGACAGAGAAACTCATCTAGGGTTTTAGCTAGTCGATCTCGAGGTAGATCAACTCTATAACCTTCATATCATCAATATAATCAAGCAGGACGTAGGGTTTTACCTCCATAGGAGGGCCCAAACCTGGGTAAACATCGTCTCCTTCGTCCCTTTGTTACCATTGATCCTAGTCTCACAGCTCAAGACCCCCTACCCGAGATCCGCCGGTTTTGACACCGACATTGGTGCTTTCATTGAGAGTTCCGCTGTGATCGCCCAAGGAATCGATGGCTCGCATCTTCATCAACGAAGAGGTCCGCAGCATGGACTCTTCTGTCCCTGGACAGATCTTCGCCTTCGGCAACATCGTGCTGCACGCTGACCCGACCGGCCCAACTTGGCCGGGTCGGAAGTTTCGCCCCTGATCAAGAAGTCAGATTCGGGAACTTAGAGTTCTCCGTGGAACCTCGGGGCGATCTCTTGCTCACCGGGCTCGCAGTCTCACCTGACGCACCCGAGGACTCCGAGGCCTTAACCTCGGACGTCGTTTTCAATCCCGCTCGCAGGGCCAATCTCGGTGACGATCTGGATTTAAGTTCGGATCTGGCTATAGCGCCAGATCACCGGACACCAACTCCTGCCGAATACACTTCTCGTGTGGACGCGCCGGAGGTTAACTCCGAACACGCCGAGCAGGTTGACCCGATCGAGCTTTCGACGCTCTGCGAAGCTCTAGATCGGATCTCCTTGACAAATACTATTGATGACCCGATCGCGATCCATGCTCAGATCGGCGTTGAGGCGGGTCAAGAGGGATTTTTTGCCCCACCCACCACCCACTTAGTAGCCACTATCGAAGACTTAACCGATATGTTGGACTACGCCTCCGAGGAGGCAGAATACATGAAGGAGGAAGATCGCGTTCCCACTCCTATCAACACCGGGCGATGGACCGCCACCTCCACCTACGACGTCTACATGGTGGATACGCCATCCGGTAATGGCGAGCGCACGCCAGCTAACAACGGTGATGACTCAGGTGAGGCGCCGTCAAGGCGCCGGAAACCGCGTAAGCGGTCAAAGACAAAAAAAGGGGGGAAGCTATTACCGGCACCGGGGAAAAGAATACCCCGGAAGACCTCGACGATCCCGATATCCCCGAGTATCCGTTGGAGGACCACGAAAGGCCGGAGGACCAGCGCAACCCCGAAGATCCGAACGACTCCGAGGATGATAACTACCTCCCCCCTGTAGAGGAGGAGGATAGCCCGGACGACGAGGACATCATCGTCCCCGAGACCATCGAGGATCAGAAATGGTTCAGGCAACAACTTTTAGCTACTGCCCGGAGCCTAAAGGCAAAAGCGCGGAAACTCAAGGCCGAACAAGACACCCTCAACGATAGATGGACAAGCGTTCTATCGGCCGAGGAAGAACACAGCGCCGGTCTATGGGACCAACCCAAGAGTTACCCCCGCCGACGGCTGCTGCCACAATTTGACGACGAGCTCTCCAATACGCCGTCCCCCAAGCACACTCCATACGACCAGCCGGACCGCCCTCCCCGAGGACGTGATAGGACGGCTGGCGAGGCCGGTTATAGGCCGGCGATACCCCACAGAAGGGGAAAGGAGCCAATGGAGCCCGACAACAGGTATGACCTGCGACGCGACCTGAATGATAGAACAGGCCGCACGAGATCCATCTACGGATCTAGAGGGCATTCCCCTGGTAGAAGGGACGAGTACCGGCCCTGGCGCGACCGAACCAACAGAGTTCGGGACCATAACCAGGCCAGAACAGATGCCGACTACCGGCGCGATATAGCACGGGTCAGAGGCGCTGCCCACCCGCTCTGCTTTACTGACGAGGTAATGCAGCATCAGTTCCCGGAAGGGTTTAAACCCGTAAACATCGAGCAATACGACGGAACAACTGACCCAGCAGTATGGATCGAGGATTTCCTCCTCCACATTCACATGGCACGAGGAGACGACCTCCACGCCATCAAGTACCTACACCTTAAACTTAAGGGGCCAACTCGGCACTGGTTAAACAGTCTCCCCGAAAACTCTATCGGGAGCTAGGTGGACCTCGAAGATGCATTCCGATCTAACTTCCAGGGCACTTATGTACAGCCCCCGGACTCTTCCGACCTAAGCAATGTTGTGCAAAAGGCAGGAGAGTCCGCTCGACAATTCTGGAACCGGTTCTTGACCAAGAAAAACCATATTGTCGATTGCCCAGATGCCGAAGCTATAGCCTCTTTCAGGCACAATATTCGAGACGAGTGGCTGGCCCTCCAGCTCGGTCAGGATAAACCCAGGACCATGTCCGCACTCACATCGCTCATGACTCGCTTTTGCGCGGGCGAGGATAATTGGCTAGCAAGGCGAAGCCACAACCTCGAAGACCCCGGTACTTCCGAAGTCCGGGACGGAAACGGGAAACCACGACGTAACAAAAACAAACGCCGGCACAGCACTAGCGACGCTGATGACACGGCCGTTAATGCCGGTTTCCGCAACCCAAGATCTGGGCAGCGGAAGAAGCCTCCTAAAGGCAACCGTGACAGACCCACCCCGCTGGACAAGATCATGGAGAGGCCTTGCCAGATCCATGGCACTCCGGACAAGCCCGCCAACCACACCAACCGTAACTGTTGGGTGTTTAAACAAGCCGGCAAACTCGCAGCCGAGGACCAGGCCAAAGGCCCACGTAGCGAGGACGATGAGGAGCCCCGCGGTCCGAGCAATGGAGGCCAGAAGAAATTCCCTCCAGAAGTAAAAACGGTGATCATGATATACGCCACTCATATTCCTAAAAAGGAGAGGAAGCGCGCCCTTCGAGAGGTCTACGCCGTAGAGCCTGTAGCCCCGAAGTTTAACCCATGGTCGGCCTACCCGATCACTTTTGACCGACGAGATCACCTGACCAGTATCCGTCATGGAGGTTCGGTGGCCCTCGTCCTAGACCCCATTATCGATGGGTATCATCTCACTAAAGTCCTAATGGACGGAGGAAGTAGCCTCAATCTGATTTACTCAGATACGGTGAAAAAGATGGGCATAGATCCGTCAAGAATAAAGCCTAGCAACACTACCTTTAAAGGAGTGATCCCAGGTGTCGAAGCCCGGTGCACAGGCTCTGTTAGAATGGAAGTAGTGTTCGGTTCACCCGACAACTTCCGCAGCGAAGAATTGATCTTCGACATCGTCCCTTTCCGCAGCGGCTATCATGCCCTGCTCGGCCGGACAGCGTTCACTCGCTTTAACGCCGTCCCACACTACGCATACCTCAAGCTCAAGATGCCTGGTCCCAAGGGGGTCATCGCCGTCAATGGCAACACAAAGCGTTCCCTCCGAACTGAGGAGCATGCATTGGCCCTCGTGGCCGAATTCCATTATGAGGATGGGCGGCAAACACCCAAATCGGCCATAAAGGCCCGTAAGGTTGACAAACGGGTTCGGTTTCAATCCAAACTCCCAGAATCTTCTGCTCCCCAGAAATAGGGATACGCCCCCCATTGCACAACCCTAACGACTGCCAAACACGTGCTAAGAAGGCACAACTTCGCGCTCAAGATCCCATGGGTAGCAATGGGGAGCAACCATGAAGTGGTAAGTGTTTGGCTGGACCGACCAATACCAATACACGTCCTCGGACAAAACACATGTACCATCAAGGACCTGCTAAAAAGCGTAAACCTCATTGATACTTCGGCGACTTCTCAAGAACTTTTTCCAAGGTCCGCTCGGCGACAGCATCACTCCTAATGGATGCAACTCCCACAGAGGAACAGGAACGAACAGGCTACAAGGCAAATCGAAGACGTCGCGTCATCAATCGAAGACTCTTGGTACAGCCTCCCCTCTGTAAATTTTATATTTCATCTACCTGTAAACAGTTGCTTCGGCAATCCAAGTTATAAGAATTATTGAGCAAGTACAAAACCATTATATGGCTGCTTCGTTGTTTTTATACATTCTCTGTTCTTATCTTGGTCACGCTTCTTGCGAAAACTGTTCGGTATGTATTATGATGCAACCGGCTAATAGACCGGGGGCTCGAATTTAAAATCGCCTTGAACGTCACCTCAGTCCAACTGGTTGTGTGTTCGGCGTCTTGGGTTTTGCTTTATATGCATCGGATCCGAACTATGTCTTGGGTCAATAGTTGGGTGGCCCGGCTCCTGTGCTTGCCCTCTTACGTTCCGCTCGTTCGGCTAAACGGGCAAAGGGAGAACCTCTGCGATTGTGCTTCCAGCTCGTCTGGTCAAGCACCTCAGGGGAGAAAGCCGAAAACTGACCGTCATAGTAAGCGAGAACCGGTATGCGAATCCGGGCATAAGTGTCATACTAAAAAACCGATAGCGGTTATTCCGTGTTATACGACGGGTTTCGTTCTTGTACAAACCATGTGATGCTGGCGTCGGCCCCAAACATCACACTGGGGGCTGGTTATCAGCCCCCGCATTTTTCTACACTCCCACGGCTAAGTGAAAGCGATAGAGCACCATAGTCTGATTGCCTTGTCCCGCTCGCACTACCGCCTTCGGGCGCCTATTCCTCGGCTAAGGGTAAAATGCGAATACAGAGACACCCCGCGTAGTATCTACGTGGGGGCTGAAGTCGACGACTCGCTGCTTTCAGATAAACCGGCCACATAGGAGTCTAAATAAACACACACTACTCATAAGACATGATAAACCATGCAACTTTAATCATAAAGCGTTCAAAGTCTTCGGACATATTACAACGCTTTCATTCGTACAAAACGTCCTTGGCGCATTGAGCCTCTATCGACCGAGCGCCCTCCATCACTGCGGGGAAATATCGCTCGGTGCGCCTATATTCTTTTCCAGGAGGCGGAGGTGTGGTAGCCATCTCGTTTGGCTTGAGCTTCGGCCAATGCACCATGGTCTTCGCAAAGGCCATCCGTGCACCCTCGATGCACGTAGAACGCTTCAGCACGTCGACCCAAGGCGCAGCTTCGCATAGTTTCTGCACTAAGCCGAAGTAGCTGCTCAGCAATGGCTCATCGGGCCACATGCGTATGCAGAGGTCCTTCATGGCTGGCTCCGCCACTCTGCACATCTCCATCAGTTGCTTCATTTGCTCGACGAGGAGAGGGGAGTGCTCGGGGGACTCAAACTGCGCCCAGAATTGCCGGGCCTCATCCTCCTCTGCCCGCGAAGCATAAAACTTGTTCGCGTCCGCTGCACTATTCTGGAGGTCCGCACCAACGCCTAAGGAACGCCACACCTGGGTGAGCAAAGTAAACTTGCTACCACCAAAGGTGCACTGCAGTGAATGCGGCTTACCATCAATGACAGCCTTGACTTGGCGAATCTCCTCTTGTGCAGAACGCCGGTCCACCCGCTCCTTCTGGAGCTCGGATTTCAGCGCGGCTAGTTCGGCGGCCTGCTCTTTGCCTTTCTGCTCAAGGGCCGCGCACTTCGCGCCGGCATCCTTGAGCTCTTGCTGCACCTCCTCCACCCGAGCCTCATGCTTGGCGCTTGCAGCTTTCAAATCGGAAAGCGCGGCTGCTGCTTGTTCGGCGGCCGCCTTCTCATCCGTGGCCTTTTGCTTCATGTCCTGAAGCTCGGCCGTGAGCTTTTCGACCTCCGTAGCTGAAGCTATGGAAGCAATAGACAAACGGTCATACTGGGCTACTAGTGCGGATCATTACCAATATATAGTTCAGAAATTACAATTCGGCTTACCTTGCGCCTCGTCGAACCTCTTGTTCAGGCTAACAAGCTCCTTGTCGGAGACCTTGAGCTTCCGATTTAGCTCGGTCAGCTCAGCGGCATTATCGGCCACCACCGATGACGAGGCCTGCAAACAAAAATAATGCATCCAGTTATGTGCGATTCAAATCCCCCGAACTATGAAGGATATGACTCCCTGTTCGGCCCTTCCAAGGACTTTTCTGAACATTGCAGGACTAGATGGTGCCTTGTGCATCATTGATTCATTCCTCACTATTTGACCCCCGGATGCGTTTTTGCATACCCATCCAGGGCTCGGGGGCTAGTACATATAGAAAGAGATAGCACAAAACTTAATATTAGCATTGTTAGGGAAAAGGATATTACTTGACTCACGTTGAAGCCCGCCAGGAGACCATTGAAGGCCTCCTTCAGTCCGTTGTCAACGGACTGAATTCCTTGCAAAACCGCACCCATAAGAGTGCGGTGATCCTCGGAGATGGGGGCGCTTGCTAGCGCCTCCTCCATAACGGGCCACCCAGTCGTTGGTGGCATCGGTGATGACTGGGCAGTCCGATCTATGATCAGGGACTGAGCCGGTAACTCCGGATGCACGGAGTGCTCCGGAGACGTCCTCGGAGGGGACTGGGCATTTCTTCACCCCTCTTCTTCGGTGATCAGGGGAGCGTTCTCCCCCTGGTCCTCAGCAGCCTGGGGAATTTTTTCTCCCTGGCCTTCGTCGGCCGCGGCATCAGCCTCGGCCATGGCATGGTCACCCCCTCCGCCCGTGTTCGGCTCCAACGGAGCCTGGCTGGATGACACCTCCGCGGTATCCTTCGTGACCTCTGGAGGTGTAGGGAGCGATGCGGTCCTGCTCTCCGCTAGCTCGGCGGGTGGAGACTCCCCATCCGATATTTGGTCGATAGGGAGGATGCGCGGGGGGCTGCGAGATATTTTTGTACTTAAAACATTGAAGACTTTGCGTAAAAAACTTAGTGAGTCCTCGGATTCATTACCTTTGAGCGGGGGGCTTGACCCTTGGGTTCCTTTGGGGAAACCTCTCGAATTGCTCGGATTCTGTGTTAGAATCCGAGCTATCGTCGGGCAGGATCAACCTTGCCCGGCACGCCTTCTTTGGGGCAGGAGGAGCTGCCTCCTCCGCGGCGTCCGATGATGCTGCCCTCTTTCTTACGGGGGGGGGGGGGACTCCTTCCCCCCCGTCGTCATGCTCCTCCTCATGGCTGGAGGAGACATGGGTTTCCTCGGACGCAGCGTCGCGCTGGTCCTTAATGCGGAGGCCCTCTCTGGCCTTCTTCTTCTTCTCTTTCTTTTCGGGCGCCGAGTACGGCGCCACGACATGCATCGCCACCAACAGCTCCGACCTAGGGTCTTCGGGTTGTGGAGCCGGGCAATTAACCTTCGCGGCTTTGCTCTGCCACTTCTCTGGAAGTAAGGGAGAAAGCGTTCAGATCTTTTTGCCGAAGAAACAGAATTAATGAATTGAAATTATGCTATACCTGGGTCGGAGGGTTGACGGTGCTTAGGCCTGTATCTTCTTCCTTGGCCGGCCAGCTCTTCTGAGGCTTGAACAGAGCCTTCCACAGCTTCTCCGGGGTGGTGCGGAAGAATTGGCGCACGGTAGGCTTGTCGTCAGGATGATAAGCCCACATGGGGGATGCCCAGCGCTGGCAGGGGAGGATACGGCGGTGGAGCATGACCTGGACCACATTGACCAGCTCCACCTTCGCCTCGATCACCGAGGTCATGCGCTTCTACAGCAGCTTAACTTCAGCGTCCGACCCCCAGTCGAGGCCCTTCCTGAGCCACGAGGTCAATCTCGTGGGGGGTCCAGATCTGAATTCGGCGGGGGCCGCCCAGCTCTCGTCCCTTGGCTCGGTGATGTAGAACCACTCCTTCTGCCAAGTTTTGTTCGTGTCGATGAAGGTGCCAGATGGCCACTCGACACGGGGGAGTTTGCTAATGACCGCCCCTCCGCAGTCCGCGTGCTCGCTTGCCACGGTCTTCGGCATGACGTTGAAGACCTTGAGCCAAAGGCCGAAGTGTGGTTCGACCCGCAGAAAGGCTTCGCAGACGATGATGAATGTCGATATGTGCATGAAGGAGTTCGGCGGAAGGTCGTGGAAGTCCAGACCGTAGAAAAACATGAGACCCCTGACGAAGGGGTGGAGCGGAAAGCTCAGTTCCCGGATAAAGTGGGGGACGAACACCACCCTCTCGCCTGCTTTGGGGGTGGGAATCACCTGGTTCTTCTCCGGGGCGCGGTGGAAGACGTTGGCGGGGAGGTAGCCGGCCTGCTTCAGGTCCCGAATATCCTGGTCGGTGACCGTGGAGGCCTCCCACTTGCCGTTGGAACCAGAACCCGCCATGGCTAAGCTCGGAGGACAGGGTGAGGTTGAACTGGATCTGCCCTCTTGGGGCTCGGAGAGATTGAAGAGGCGAAGGATTCGAATGGGAAGCGTGAATAGGCCTTAGCGTTTTTCCCTTTTTATGGGATGTGTCATCGATTAGCCTCGCTTACCGTGCCGCAAATCCCTCCGCTTCCCAAGACATGCGTGCCGTTATGCGCATGTGGAGATTAATCATATCCCGTGTGAAACGGAGCACGATACTCGCATTGATAAGTCGTGTCGCTGAAAAAACGGCCCCGAACCGCGAATCGAGTTTTCGTAACTGGTTCAGTGGTCGTGGTAGGCCGCGTCCCTTCGTCAGAAGGAGGTGTCAGAAAACACTGTTTACACTTTGGCGATTGGCCTTCGGGGCTAAGCAATTCATGGTGTTCGGTCAAACATATGATCGGAAGAAATACGTGTCATCGGAAACCGAACTAGTCCCAGCCGATCATGGAAAGGGAAGAAGAACACACCCCGCAAGCCGAAGACTCTGATTATATGAAGCAGCTGGAGCTAAGACCTTTGGCGTTGGGGGCTAGTTCGGGGGCTACTGAGGGAGTCCCGGACTAAGGGGTCCTCGGGCCGCCGGCTCAACTCTCGATAGGCCGGTTCGATGGGCCATTCTCTGAAGAAGGGCCGGACACATCAAGATTCCACGATCCAGAAGGAAACCCCGAAGGCGCGTCATGCACTCCAAGTCAAGATGAAGAAATCGCCATCTCCATCCTCGGCAGGAGGCCCACCATGTGTAAACCCTAGTCCCCCCCGGTGTCTATATAAGCCGGGAGAGTTTTAGATCATAGGACAGAGAAACTCATCTAGGGTTTTAGCTAGTCGATCTCGAGGTAGATCAACTCTGTAACCTTCAGATCATCAATATAATCAAGCAGGACGTAGAGTTTTACCTCCATAGGAGGGCCCGAACCTGGGTAAACATCGTCTCCTTCGTCCCTTTGTTACCATCGATCCTAGTCTCACAGCTCGGGACCCCCTACCCGAGATCCGCCGGTTTTGACACCGACAGAGGATGTATCCCGTTTCACTCTATGTGGAATGAAAGAATAGGGGAATTGGTACTGGACTTGTTCACTCACTCCTACAATGTAAAGCTTATCGAGTGGCTTGGTTAGTACAAGTGGCACAAAATTCAAGCAATTGTTAGTCAAGATATCGAAAATGTTGAGAAAGATTCTCAAAATTGCAATGCAAAGCAAAAAGATCAATAGCTATGGTTGCACAAGGAACACACACACGGATAGATAAATGGGATCCACGCAACCAAGGAATAAGCACAAAATGTGAGAGACCCGGGAAAAGCTCGTGTTGCATGGATACTAGAAGAGACAATAGCTCGATTGCTCAAATGGGCTAGATACGCGCTTGTGCACCAACCTAAAAGAGTAAACGTGTCGTCTTCAATCCCAAGTATGCTATGTATGTATGATCCAAGTGTATGAACTATGCAAAATGGCTCAATGCTATTGATATTGCTTATAAACTCTTTTGTATCTCCTCTTTTGCTTAAAAGCTTTTGTTTTCTCTTTTTTTTCTATGCTTGATGCTCGAACCAAGATATGAGACAAGTATGATGGATATGCACGGGAGAGACTTATGGCACAATGTAGATAATAAGATGGTTGCACGCTAAAACTAGCTATGCGGCATAAAAGTATCACTACGGTGCACAAGTAACGTGGACCGGCAATTCTCAACTCGCTAATCTCAATGGGTAAGGTACGCAATAGGCTCGAAGCGATCAATGCAATGGCAAGGTAATAGACAATGATGTTGTTGAGGTTACCGTCCTTGCTTACGGTTGGGGTGCCAAAAGGCGAAGTGGCCGATGTCGATGTCGAGGACGAGGTGATGATGAGTAGCGGCGTTGTCGATGTACAACCATCCCTAATTGGCCAAAACACCTTAGGAAACGGAAACCGCAACTCAAAATCTCAAACAAAATTGGGTTAGGATGGCGGAAGTGTATGGTGGAAAAACTAGGCGAAAGTTATGGTGGAGGCCTAGGCAAACTTGCCAAAATTTAAAAAATATGATGGAGTCAAATGATGGTGGCACTAATTTTGTGGGATGGAGGGTGTCAATAGCTACAAAAGGAGCTAAAGAACGTCAAAATTGGACTCCGTATGAATTAGTTATGGACAAAACGGTGAAACAAGAAAGCTGAAATTCCCAGGGGTCGGACATCCGGGGGTTAGGCCGGAAATCCGGGACCTGGTATCCAGAAACCTGCGCGATTGCACTCCAGGGGCCGGATGTCCGACCCAATGCCCCGGATGTCCGGGACCTGATGTGCAGATCGGGATTTGCCCTCGGGAACACGATTTGGGCGGAAATTTTTGATCTCGTGGGTCAAAATTGATGGGGAAAAAGAAAAATTGGGGGGAATTTTGCGGTGGGAAAGCTAGATCTACTTGCCAAACACGAATTCCATGGATCAAAATCAACAAAATCTCACAAGAACCAACAAATCACAAATTTTTTGGTGAGGCTATTTTTGGTGGGGATTTTCGTATTGGGACGAAATAAAGCAAAATTAGGCTAGAAAACGAAGGGGAGGACTCCAAATTCGTGAGAAACGTGGCTCTTGATACCAATATGATACGGGGCACGCCCGTGTGCGTCGATCTTTCACGAATTGGAGGAGGATTTGTGAATGAACACAAAGAACACGAAGAACACGAGGGGGAAATCACAAGAGAAACACTCAAGAACAAGTCCAATCACACATCCACTATGCTCATATCCACACAAGATCCACAAGGGTACAAGAACAACAAAGGGAAAGAGGATACATGGTAGAGTTCATCCCAAATCCCATGGGGAGATGGGGCCTTGAATCCACTAGGGATCTTCCCCTGCAAGGGGACTTGACATCCACTAGGGGGTCTTCTCTCATAGAGGCATCTACTCCATGGGAGAGGTAGTGGAAGGAGCAAGGGCTCAACTATCTATGAGCTAAATCAATGCTAACCCTAGAAAGGAGGAGGGGGTCCTATTTATAGTCTTAGGAGAATTGGGGGGGAGAGAGAGAGGGGATACATGGGCCTTTGGCCCGCGTCTGCGTGCACAGGGGCCGGATGTCCGGGCCAGGGGCCGGATGTCCGGGGCTTCAAGGTGGTGCCGGATGTCCGGGCTGTGGAGGCCGGATGTCCGGGGCTCGGGCACTGGCTGCAGGTGCTCTCTGTGTAGAAGGGGCCGGATGTCCGGGGGTCTTGGGCCGGATGTCCGGGGCCTTGGCGCTGGTTTTGATGCTCTCTGTCTATGCTAGGCCGGAAATCCGGGGCCGAAGGCCGGATGTCCGGGCCAGGGTCAGATGTCCGACGCCTGTAGCCTTCTTCAGCTCGGCCTTGGCGCCTGCGCAGTCTCCAGGGGCCGGATGTCCGGGGTATGAGCCAGATGTCCGAGGCCTGGAAGGTTTCTTGGCCTTCTTCCGACGTCGCTTTCATGCTTCCCTCGTGGATGGTGTAGTTGTACGTAGGTGCAGGTACTCCTCCTCGTCATCCAGGAAGCTCCGACAATACCTATGCATGCACACGAGAGGAGTGTCAAGTAGTATACCATCCTCGAAGGGGTCAAGTGAACACGTGTAAAGAAGATGATTCACCTTTATGTATGTGAAGTAGTTGTGGCACGTGTCACTTGCCAAACGGACTCTTGTCATGGTGATGTTCGTAGGATGCTCCGCATCAATTCACCAACCTCAAAGCATCTTTACCTAATAATAAAGCACGGACTGCTTCTGGTCGTACGTCATTTAAATTACCCTCAAAGTTGGTGAGAATTACCCACAAATGCCACCCGTAAGTAAGTAAAACGATTTGTTTTAAAAAAAATCGCCGCAGCGTTCTTTCTTATCAGTTAATACGTTATAATAACACAAACAGAGAAGTGGCGCGATGGCTAGGAGCGCGTCACTCCACGCGGGTAACCAGGGATCAATCCCTGGTTCTACCACTTTTTCACTTCCCCTTTTCCTCTCTTAAGCGTGGTAATGGGCCGGCCCACATGCGGGCGTGGCGCCCCTGTTTTCTTTTTCTTTTTACTTTCTCATTTCTGTTTTAGTTTTTTCTTCTTTAAATTAATTTTGGATTTTCAAAAGAACAAAAATTTACAAAGTTATGAGTTTTGAAAAAAGGAGGAAAATTATAAACTGTTTGTGAATTCAAAAAAAATCGTAAAATCGTAAAATGTTCATGAGTTCAAAGAATTGCTCACATATTATAAAAAAGTCATGATTTGAAATACATTTCCATGAAATAAAAAATGTTCATGATTTTTAAAAATAGCCCAATATTCAAAGCATATTCAAGAATTTGAAAAACATGCCTATTAACTTTTAAAAAATGTTCACAAAAATAAAAACCCATGTGCGGGTCGTGGCGCCCCCTGATTTCTTTCTTTTTACTTTCTCATTTCTGTTTTGGTATTTTCTTCTTTAAATTAATTCCGGATTTTCAAAAGAACAAAATTTTAAAAAGTTGTGAGTTTTGAAAAAAAGGGGGGAAATGATAAACTGTTTGTGAATTCAAAAAATATTTGGAAAATCATAAAATGTTGATGAGTTCAAATAATTGCTCACATATTATAAAAAATCATGATTTCAAATTAATTTTCATGAAATAAAAAATGTTCATGATTTGTTTAAATAGTCCAATATTCAAAACATATTCAGGAATTTGAAAAACATGCCCGTCAACTTTTAAAAAATGTTCACAAAAATTAAAACACGTCCATAAATAGCATCATGACATCACTCAGACATACTTTGTAAAATGACATTTTAAAGGTCCTTATTTCATTCTTGCATTTGATTCATACCATTTTATATCTACCACACGTCCATACATGCATAATCTGATAGTTTTCTCCCGTTGCAACGCACGAGCATATTTGCTATATAATATAAAGCTCAATCCGCAGAAACGAGTCTTCGGAGTACCAACGGGCAAGATGCTCGGCTTCATCGTTTCCTCATAGGCCTCCAACGTATGTATAAATATTGATTGTTTCATGCTATTATTTTATCAATCTTGTATGATTTATATGCCATTTTATATCATTTTTGGGAACTAACCTATTAACTCAGTGCCCAGTACCACTTGCTATTTTCTTCTTGTTTTTTGGTTTTATAGAAAATCAATACCAAACGGAGTCCAAACGTGATGAATTTTTTTGATGATTTTTCTGGACCAAAAGAAGACCTGTAAGCTTCGGGGGGAGACCAGATGTCGCACAAGGAGGCGACAAGGCCACGGGGCATGCCGAGGGGGGGGGTAGGGCATGCCCTATGTCCTTGTGCCCCTTGTGCCGTCTCTTCATTCTATAAATCTCCAAATATTCTAAAACCCTAGGGAAGCATCCGAAACACTTTTTCCACCGCCGCAAGTCTTTGTTCTGCCGTGATCCCATCTAGAAGGCTTTTTCGATACCCTGCCGGAGGGGGGATCCATCACGGCGGCCGTCTTCATCAATCTTGTTGCCTCCCACAAGATGTGCCTACATGACCTATGGGTCCTTAGCTGTAGCTAGATCTCTCTCTCTCTCTCTCTCTCTCTCTCTCTCTCTCGTTTGATCTTCAATACAATATCTCTTTGGAAAACTATTCAATGTAACTTTTGCGGTGTGTTTGTTGGGATCCGATGAATTGCGTGTTTATGTTTAGATTATTCACTGAAAGTAATTGATCCAATCTGAGATTTATTATTTGTGGTTTCTTATAGCTATGTATGCTTTTCGATCTATAAGTTTGCTTTGGCCAAGTAGATGAGTAGATCATCACAGGGAGTGGTGCATAGTAGTAGGTTCAATCTTGCGGTGTCCTCACCTCGTGATAGAAGGGGTAGAGAGGCACGTATATGTATTGTTGCTACTAAGGATAAAATGTCGGGGCCTTAACATATTATTTTGTCTTATTTTGTCTACATTATGTCATCTTGATTAAAGCGTTACTCTGTTTGTCATGAACTGAATACTATAGATGCATGCTGGATAGCGGTCGGTTGTGGGAGTAATAATAGCAGGCAGGAGTAGGTCCACTATTCATGGATGTAATGCCTATATATTGATCATGCCATGAATAACGACATAATTATTTTCTTTTATATCAATTGCCCAACACTAATTTGTGCACCCACTGCTACTATGCTCATGAGAGAGATGCCTCTAGTGAACGCTATGGCCCCCGAGTCCATATTTATATTTTATATATCAAAAACATATAAAATATTTGCTATCATTTATTTACTTTTTATTAGTATTTATTTATACTACTCTATCAAGATTTAATCCTTGCAATTAACGAGTACAAGGGGCTTGACAACCCTCTGATACGTCTCCAACGTATCTATACTTTTTCATTGTTCCATGCTGATATATTATCATTCTAGGATACTTTTTGGGTCTTTATTTACCAATTTATAATATTTTTGAGCACTAACCTATTGAACCAGTGCCCAGTGCCAGGTGCTATTTTCTGCATGTTTTGCCTTTTCAGGTTTACTGTACCAAACAAAGTCCAATTTCCACGAAACTTTTTGATGATTTTTTTTGGACTATATGAAGACCTAGAAGCTTCTAAAGGAAGCCAAGAGGTGCATGACGGCCCCACCACACATCAGGGCGCACCCTGGGGGGGCACCCTGATATGTGGTGGCCCCCTCAGCCGCCTCCCGACGTCCCTCTTCGGCCTATAAATTCTCTAATATCCTAAAAACCCTGAAGGCAGTCCCGAAACCCTTTTTCCGCCGCCGCAAGTCTCTGTTCCGTCGTGAGGCCGACGTGGCTTGAGACTGCGTCGGTATTTCCCCAAAGAGGAAGGGATGATGCAGCACAACTACGGTAAGTATTTCCCTCAGTTATGAAACCAAGGTTATCGAGCCAGTAGAAGAACCAAGCAACACTATGTAAACGGTACATGCACACAAAGAACAAATACTTGCAACCCGCCGCGTAAGAGAGGTTGTCAATCTCTCCACGGTAAAAAGATAGATTGGTTTGTATGAGATTGGATAAATAGATCGCACAAGAACACAAAATAAAAGATGCAAATAAAAAGTGCAGCAAGGTATTTTTGGGTTTTTGGAATAATAGATCTGTAAACAAATGCAGAAAAAGATAGATCAGAAAGCAAAATATTAAAATAATAGACCCGGGGGCCGTAGATTTCACTAGTGGCTTCTCTCAAGAAAATAGCACACGATGGGTAAACAAATTACTGTTGGGCAATTGATAGAAGATCAAATAATCGTGACGATATCCAAGGCAATGATCAATATATAGGCATCACGTCCAAGATTAGTAGACCGAAACGATTCTGCATCTACTACTATTACTCCACACATCGACCGCTATCCGGCATGCATCTAGTGTATTAAGTTCATGGAGAAACGGAGTAATGCAATAAGAACGATGACATCATGTAGACAAGATCTGTTCATATAGGAATATACCCCATCTTGTTATCCTTAATTGCAACGATACATGCGTGCCTCGCTGCTCCTTCTGTCACTGGGAGAGGACACCGCAAGATCGACCCCATCACAAAGCACCTCTTCCCATGGCAAGAAAAACCGATCTAGTTGGCCTAACTAAACCGAAGATTCGAAGAAGAAATACGAGGCTATAAATAATCATGCATATAAGAGATCAAAGAAGACTCAAATAATATTCATGCATAGAAACTGATCATGAACTCAATCTTCATCGGATCCCAACAAACACACCGCAAAAAGTCATTACATCAAATAGATCTCCAAGAGACCATTGTATTGAGAATCAAAGGAGAGAGAGAAAGCCATCTAGCTACTGCCTACGGACTCGTAGGTCTATGGTGGACTACTCACGCATCATCGGAGAGGCACCCATGAGGATGATGAGCCCCTCCGTGATTGTGTTAGATTGGATCTCGTGGTTCTAGAACTTGCGGCGGCTGGAATTGTGTTTCGTCAACTCCTCTAGGGTTTTTGGAATTTCTAAGGATTTATAGAGCTAAGAGGCGGTGGAAAAGACCTCCGTGGGCCCCACGATACATCAGGGCGCGCCAGGGGCCTCTGGCGGGCCCTGGTGTATCGTGGGCCCCATGAGCCTCCCTCCAGGTGCTTCCTTCGCTCCCAAGTTGTCTTTTGGTCCCAAAAAAATCTCCAAAAAGTTTTGTGGCAATTCTACTCCGTTTGGTACTGATATTCTACGAAGTAAAAAATAAGCAAAAAACAACAACTGGCACTGGGCACTATGTCAATAGGTTAGTCCCAAAAAATGATATAAAGTTGCTATAAAATGATTATAAAACATCCAAGAATGATAATATAACAGCATGGAACAATCAAAAATTATAGATACGTTGGAGACGTATCAACATCCCCAAGCTTAATTCCTGCTCGTCCTCGAATATGTAAATGATAAAAACACAATTTTTAATGTGGAATGCTGCCTAACATGTTCATCACACATTCTTTTCTTTTGTAGCATGGACATTTGGACTTTTAGATGGTTCAAAGCGATAGTCTAGTTTTGACATGAAGACTTTAATACTCAAGCATACCAACAAGCAACCATGTCTTTCAAAATATCAACACTAAAGAAAGTTATCCCTAGCCCAGCATGCTCAATCATTGATCCATTCATGAAACACACTCGAATATTAGCTACACCCAATGCACAAGTATGATCATAGTGCCCTCTAGTTGGTGCTTTATAAGAGAGGATGGAGACTCAAAATAAAAATAAAAATAGCATAAAGTAAATAGATAGGCCCTTCGCAGAGGGAAGTAGAGATTTGTAGAGGTGCCAGAGCTCAAAGCTTAAATTGAGAGAGAAAAATATTTTGGGTGGCATGCTTTTCTTGTCAACGAAAATGACCGAGTAGTTCTCAATACTTTCCATGCTAGATATATCATAGGCGGTTTTCAAACAAAAAATAAAGTTTATTCCTTTTTGCACCATTCTTTCACAATCCATGGCTAGCCGTATCCACGGTTGCCTTCCATACCAACACTTTCCAAGGAATTTTTTATTTCACAACATAAAGTAAATTTCTTTTTCATTTCGGGACTGGGCATCCCTATTACTGCCATACTCTCATGCAATGACAAGTGAATAAACACTCATCTTGAGAATAACACATCTAGCATGGAAAAATATTTGCCACCCCCTGCCGCTTCATGAGCGGTACGAGCACACAAAAAGGAAACTCATTTTGAAAATTAGAGATGGCACATACAAATTTGCTTAGAACAGCAAGGAAATACCGCATATAGGTAGGTATGGTGGACTCATATGGAAAAACTAGGTTTAAGGATTTTGGATGCACAAGTAGTATTTCTACTTAGTACAAGTGGATGCTAGCGAATAGATTGAGAAGCAACCAACCAAGAAATGAAAATTCACATAAACGGGCATTAAGCAAAACTAACACCGAATAATGTACCACAAGTAGGATGTAATTTCATTGCATAACTATTGACTTTCATGCTTGCATAGGGAATCACAAACCTTAACACCAATATTCTTACTAAAGCATAATTACTCACCAACATGACTCACATATTACTATCATCATGTCTCAAAACTATTACAGGGAATCAAGTTTAATTTGTCCAATGATCTTCATGAAAGTTTTTATTATATCCCTCTTGAATATCTATCACTTTGGGACTAGTTTCATATATTGTCATTGCTTTTGACAAGCTCAAATAAATTTAAGTGAAGAACATGAGCATAAAAATTTCATCTCTCAAAATAATATAAGTGAAGCATGAGAGAATTTCTTCAAAATTTACTAACACTCAAATTAATCTAAGTGAAGCATGAGAGTAGTTCTTCAAAAATTAAAAGCACACTATGCTCAAAAAGATATAAATGAAGCACTAGAGCAATTCCATAGCTAATTTTTTTAAGTGAAGCATATAGAGCAATTCTAACAAATCATAGCATAATT
Source organism: Elymus sibiricus (assembly GCA_039707655.1). Classification (NCBI taxonomy): domain Eukaryota; kingdom Viridiplantae; phylum Streptophyta; class Magnoliopsida; order Poales; family Poaceae; genus Elymus; species Elymus sibiricus. The sequence goes on from CM077673.1 coordinate 315,765,509, forward strand.
TTGGCTCTCTCAATTAGGTGTGTCTAGGAAGGATACTTGTGACAAACTAAAAAGCAAATCAAGAAAATACTCATAAAATACAAGACGCTCCAAGCAAAACTCATGATATGTGACGAATAAAAATATAGCTCCAAGTAAAATACCGATGGTCGTTAGAAGAAAGAGGGGATGCCACTCGGGGCATCCCCAAGCTTAGTTTCTTGTTTCTCCTTGGATATTATCTTGGGGTGCCATAGCATCCCCAAGCTTAGGCTCTTTTCACTACTTATTCCTTCATCCATCGGATCTCACCCAAAACTTTGAAACTTCAATCACACAAAACTTAACAAAACCTTCGTGAGATCTGTTAGTATAATAAAGCAAATCACCACTCTAAGTGTGGCACCCCGGCTCAGAGAACTGGATTACCAGTGTTTCCAGCCCAGATATCATGTCCTCTGGAAACACCCAACAACTTGGAACAGAACTGAATTGACTTTATTGATAGATTTCGGGTACAAGCTCATATTTTACAATGATAGCGAGGCCAAAGGCACACTCGGTGCAATGACAGTATCTACATTATTTATGAAACAATGCAGGGCCTCGGAACTACTAAGTACTTCTACGGCGTAGCGGAACATAGCCGCAACTCCATCCACAGGGACACTGCTGTGGACACATCCTAGTTAGCGTAGCACGAACCATCGGGACCTCCGTCCTCGGCTTCTCCTGCATCTGGCATGATACGCCAGGTGAGTACTTTGAATGTACTCGCAAGCTCATGACAACCAAGTAATGCAGCAAACAATAGCATGGCAATCAACATGTTAAATTCTTAAGCAATGCACTTACTGTACAGATTGTCAACTTACTCTCTTCCGGATTGTTCCGCAACCCTCGGAATACTCATAAGCCATTGAGTACTTTCGATCATGCGAAGAGTTCTTCCATCATTACTAACACTGTTACGGTTGACCACCTACTGAGGTCTGGACGGGCTGTCCAATTCCGTGGACGCGGCTATTCGAATAGATTTTTCACTCTGCAGAGGTTGCGCACTTTACCCACACAATGAAGCACCTGGCCTCGTGATCCCATTCGGGTGGACCAGCGTTGCTTCAACGAAACCTGCCTGACCCGTGACTCTTCCATCGTACCACCGGCATTCATGACACCTGCCACCGTCGTGGCCAAACTAAACTGTCCCAAACGGGGACGCCGACACAATACTCAACTGGCTCACAGGGTTATAGCCGCCTACCTGATCAGGGTAGCACGCGTGCATAACCCTCCCTCTTTGGAGGTACCGGTGAAAGAGCACGCGATCAGACAAAGTCAAGGCCGTCCCATACCGGCAAATGTGGTTGCACGGCTAAGCCCGGACAGGTGACTCAAGATCAACCACTAATTCATTTAGCAATTATAGTGGTTATCACAATAGGCAACTGAGCATTTATATTATTTACTATGATTTATTCTAAAGCAAATAAATAAGCATAATGCATTGGAGTATGCAATGCTATTGAAATGCTTCATGAAATGGGTATCATGGCTTGCCTTGCTCTGTTGGGTTGTTCAAACACTCCTGGTCTTCAAAATCACCAAAGTTCCCTTCTGAAAATATTTTTAAGATGCAAAGGAAAATGTCACATAATGCATTTTTGTTAACCAGAAATTCTATGGATAAGAGAAAAATACCAAACTTGGTCAGAAATTAAAGGGGGTCAATACAAACACAATGCAAAAAGAATCAATGAATTTGAGCTTATGGTTTAAAAGTTATAACTGGTCAAAGTTCCTGGTCAAACCTGATTAAAAATGAAAATTTAGAAAAACAGGAACGGGCCACGTCGAAGACGTAAAGTGGAAAGGCGTCTCCACTTATACCGCTTCGGCGCGGGCGTGGGCCGCTGACAGGTGGGGTCAGCCTCGTTTAAACAGAGAGGGAGAAGAGAGACCGAGACGGGGCGGAGCTCCGGCGATGGTCGCCGGCGATAGAGATGGCGGCGGAGCTCGGAGTTGAGGGGAATGGATCGGGCGCTTGGAGACGAACACACACGTACCCGTAGCGTGACGGGAGATGGCCGGACGGCGTCGTCCCCTTCCTCTCCGGCGGCGGCGGCGTTCGGGTGGTCGTCGGAGAAGGCGAATTCGGCAATGGTTTGCTTGGGCAGAAGGTCGTGGAGCACCTGGGGAATGCCCTGAGCTCGAGGGTGAGGTCGATTGGGGCTGGGGTGGAGCTGAACGGTGAGGCGGCAGAGCTCAGGGTTCGGCGGATCTCCGGCGAGGTTCGAGGCCAGAGGGCCTCTCGGCCGTGGCTCGCTGCTCGGGGAGGCAATTGGAGGCGGAGCGAGAGGGGTGAGGAGCTTTGGAGAGCCGGGCATGGCCTTTTATAGGCTGGAGGCGAAGGTGGCCGAGCTCTCTGGAACGGCCGAGGCTGCGGCCACGTTGCCGGGGCAAGGACGGCTAGCTGGCTGTCCGGGAGTGGCGACGAGACGAAGGAGGGCAGGGGCATTGAATGGGCGAAGTGACGGCTCGCGAGGAAGATGACGACCAGCTCACCCACTGTGGCCGCACGGGCGCCACAGTGCCCGAGCGCCGTGGCGGCCGCCGAGGGCGATTCCGGCGAGGAGAAGCTGCAGGAGAGGGCTAGGTGGAAGGAGGGGACGATGTCGGCGCGCGTGGACAAGCTAGGCCACGTGGGGCGGCAGGGACGCGTCATTTCCGGCTCGGGCGCCGTATAGAGCGCGCGCTCTGGCATGCCAGCACCGTGCTCACCACGGGTGCAGCCACCAGGAGGCCACGCAAGCCTGGCGCACCTTGTCCACAGCGTCGTCCTTCGACCATCTAGCCTCCCTGTGCCACTGCCTTGACCAGATTCACTCGGCTGTGAGGTGTAGCTTCAGCTACAGCTTCTGACAGCAGAATTGAGGAGATTCTAGAGAAGATATAGGTTAGGGATAGGATCAATGGATATGTCTAGAATGGTTTAAGTTGGAAGGACAACAAACTGGCAAAGTTTGAGAAAGTTTGAAAAAGTTTTGAATGCAGTTCCTATGTAAACTACCATTCTGGTCCAGAATCTTGTTGAGCTTGAGGCACTCACATGGATGTTCTGCTGATTATAAAACTTGGTTGAGGGAAGTAATTTGAGTTATAGGAGATGCTGACAAAGTTTCATGTCATGGAGCCATTTCTAGCTGGTGCTTCCTTCACTAAGGTTTGAAATAAGCAGAAACTTGTCAGGGTTTTGCTGCTGAAAACTTGTACTGAACCAGATGATATTTTTGGATATTGTGGCTAGATAGGATCCCTAGGAGCTTGGGGAATTTATTGAGAATTTTCTGAGATAGGAAAATAGGGGTTGCTTCACAACTGACAAATTCTGGCCAGAGAAGGAATAATTATTCTGGCCAAAACTGTGCATGGGACAATGGAATATTTTTGGAGATTATGGAATCATATGATGATGAGAAGGTGAGACAAAAGTTTGGGAATTTATTGATCATTCAAACTATAGGTTGGTTCACAACCCATAGTGATGACATAATTTCCCAAATAAAGAAAAGGATTATTGGAAAAGATTAAATATTGGAAATTGACCCAAGAGAGGTGTAGAAAGGTTTTGGCAAGGTGATGAGGGTTTTGGGTTACTTGGGAAAAGATTCAATAAGTCATGGGTCCAACTTAACTGAAAAGGTTTGAAAATCAACCAAATTGCAAATAAAACCCAAAAAGATTTTGAAAAGAAAAAGTTGCCAAAATCAGGGTGTCACAAACCTACCCCCCTTAGGATGAATCTCGTCCTCGAGATTCGGTTGCTCAGGGAACAAGTACGGATATGCAGACCTCAGAAAATCTTCTCTTTCCCAGGTAGCCTCTTCCTCAGTATGGTGCTCCCATAGTACCTTGTAAAACTTGATCACCTTACTCCTGGTAGTCCTTTCCATCTCATCCAAGATTCTGTCAGGTTTCTCTTCGTAGGTCAGATCCTTAGCCAGTTCTAGCTCACTCATATCTGCCTGCTTGATTGGTGGTGCAATGCACTTCCTTAACTGTGATATGTGGAAGACATCGTGCACATCTGATAACTCCGGTGGTAATTCCAACTGATATGCCACCCTGCCTTTTCTAGCAATTACTGGAAAGGGACCGATGTATCTTGGCGCAAGCTTTCCCCGGGTATGAAACCTCTTCACTCCCTTCATGGGGATTACTCGAAGGTAAGCATATTCTCCGGGCTCAAAAGTTACTTCCTAGTGTTTTGGGTCATAGTAGCTCTTCTGACGGGACTTGGCTGCTCGAAGATGCTCCTGAATATCCTTGACCTGTTTCTCAGCCTCGAGCATCAAGTCTGTGCCAAAGATATGGCTATCTCCTATCTGGGACCAATTCAATGGGGTGCGTCACTTCCACCCATACAGTGCCTCAAACGGCGACATCTTGAGACTTGACTGATAACTGTTGTTATAGGAGAATTCCGCATAGGGTAGGCTATCTTACCATTTGGGTCCATGGGTGAGAGCACAGGACCGAAGCATATCTTCCAGTATCTGGTTCACTCGTTCGGTCTGTCCATTCATCTACGGATGGTACGCCGTGCTATGCTTCAGCATGGTGCCCAAGGCTTGGTGTAATCGCAACCAGAATGCTGAGGTGAATAAGGAGCCCCTATCCGAGGTGATAGACTTGGGTACTCCATGAAGGCTAACTATCCGGGACATGTAGAGTTGTGCAAGTTGGTTTGCGTTGAAAGTGGTCTTTACCGGAATAAAGTGAGCCACTTTTGTGAGTATATCCACAATGACCCAGATAGCATCATTGCCTCTTGTTGACTTGGGTAGTTCAACAATAAAGTCCATACATGTGTCGTCCCACTTCCACTGGGGAACCGGTAAAGGTTGCAGTAGCCCAGCGGGTTTCTGGTGTTCTGCCTTGACCTTGTTGCAGATGTCACAGCAGGCGACATAGTATGCTATATCCCTTCGCATTCCTGGCCACCAAAATGTCTCTCTCAAGTCCTAATACGTCTTTGTGCCTCCCGGGTGGATAGAGTACGCGGACTCATGAGCTTCCCTGAGTATTTGCTGCCTCAGGTTATTCTGATCGGGCACACATATCCGATTTTTAAACCATAAGGTGCCTTGGTCATCCATGCGGAAAGACTTGGCTTTCCCTTTCGGAATCAGCTCCTTGATCTCTTTTATTCCTTCATCTGGCTCTTGGGCCTTCTTAATTTCTTCCATAAGCATTGGAGTGATTTCCAAAGTATCCGGGGTAATTGGGCCGCATAGCACCATATTGAGCTCAGCGAATTCTTCTTGTAACCTTGGATGGAGACTTCCCATCAATGCATTCACTGTGCCCTGTTTTCTGCTGAGGGCATCGGCGACCACGTTAGCCTTTCCCGGATGATAGTTTATTCCGATGTCATAGTCCTTGACTAGTTCAAGCCATCTTCGCTGCCTGAGATTCAGGTCAGGTTGGGTGAAAATATACTTGAGACTCTTATGGTCCGTGTATATTTCACAACGTTGTCCAATGAGGTAATGCCTCCAAATCTTTAAGGCATGAACCATGGCTGCTAATTCCAAATCATGCGTGGGGTAGTTTTCCTCATGAGGTCGTAGCTGTCTGGATGCATATGCTACAACCTTTCCTTCTTGCATTAACACGCAGCCGATTCCACGTCTGGAAGCATCGCAGTATATGTCGAAGCTCTTGTGGATATCCGGAAGAACTAAGATAGGTGTTGTAGTTAGCCTTGTCTTTAGCTCTAGGAAGCTGCTGTCACACTCCGCCGTCCAGACAAACCTTTGATTTTTCTTGAGCAATTCCGTCAGTGGCTTAGCTATTTTGGAGAAGCCTTCTATGAAATGACGGTAATAGCCTCCCAATCCCAGGAAGCTACGGACTTCGGTCACCGAGGCTGGTGTCTTCCAATTCAATACCGCAGTTACATTACTGGGGTCGACTGCTACTCCTTGTTCTGACAGAATATGCCCCAGAAATCCCACCTCTTTTAACCAAAATTCGCATTTACTGAATTTGGCATACAGACGATGGGTCCTTAATCTTTCCAAGATAGTACGGAGGTGTTGTTTGTGCTCTTCTTCGTCCTTGGAATATATCAGGATATCATCGATGAACACCACCACGAATTTGTCCAGGAAATCCATGAAGACCTTGTTCATCATGCTCATGAAATAAGCTGGAGCATTCGTCAGTCCAAATGACATGACTGTAAACTCATACAGACCATATCGGGTGGTGAAAGCTGTCTTAGGTATGTCCTCTTTTCTGATTTTTAGCTGATGATACCCGGTTCGGAGGTCAATCTTGGAGAATACCCGTGCTCCATTCAGCTGGTCGAACAAATCATCAATGCGAGGGAGCGGGTACTTATTCTTGATAGTGACCTCATTCAGCTGGCGATAGTCTACGCACATTCGTAGACTTCCATCCTTCTTCTTGACAAATAGTACCGGTGATCCCCATGGCGAGATGCTTGGGCGAATATACCCTTTTTGCAACAATTCATCCAACTGCTTCTTTAGTTCCGCCAACTCTGGACCTGGCATACGGTAGTATTTCTTGTAAATTGGAGCAGTACCGGGCACCACTTCGATTGCAAACTCCAATTCCCGGTCGGGTGGCACCACTGGTAATTCCTCGAGAAATACATCCGGAAATTCGCAAACTACCGGAATCAAGTTCATATCCGTTCTGGTAGCCTGGTATGCCATTCCTTTTCTTGACATCATCTTGCTGGCAAGGAATTGGACTGTTTGTCCTGCCGGGTTAACTAGTGTCACTGTCCTGGTGGCACAGTTGATGCATACCTGATGTGGTGTCAACCAATCCATCCCTAGTATTACGTCCAATCCCGAGGATTCAATGGCAACTAGAGCCGCTGGAAATTTAACTCCATGTATCGAAATTTCCAGATCTCTATATATCAGATTTGTTCTGAGCAGGGAGCCAGGGGATTGTACCACCATGATTTTATCCAAAAGCGAAGGAGAAAATTTGTGCAAGGTGGCAAAACTCCGCGAAATAAATGAATGGAAAGCCCCAGAATCAAATAAAATTACTGCGGGTATGTCGTTAAAAGAAAACATACCAAGGACTACTTCTGGAGCTTCGCAGGCTTCCTCAGCGGAGATATGATGGACGCGTCCATGGCGGAAGTTATGATTGGGGCGGTGTCCAATAGTGTTGACCTGCGGCTTGATGTCGGAGGATGGCTTCCCGTTGTTGGCGGGGCACTGTTTGGAGTAGTGTCCGCTTTGGCCGCAAGTAAAGCAAGTGTTGTTGCGGCGGCAGTCCTCTATCACTGGCTGTTTGCCGAAGGTCTTGTTCTGGCTCACCGTCTTATTGTTGTTGTTGCCATTGCTCCATGTGGGCTTGTATTCAGATGGGCCTGGCTGCCAGGTGCGTGGCTTCTGCGCAAACTGCTCGTGGTTGTCCTTCTTGGGTTCAAACTTCCGCTTGCGGTCATCATATCCGGACTTATGCTCTCGTTCGGCTATGAAAGCCTTGTTTACTAAAGTCTGGAAGTCCGGAAAGTCCAGCATGCAGAGCTGACAACGGAGAGTGTGGTTCAGTCCTCCCAGGAACCGATCAATCTTCCTTTCTTCGGTGGATACGTCATGGGTAGAGTATCATGCCAGATTGTTGAACTTGTTCAGATACTCCGCCACAGACATATTTCCTTGTGTAAGAGCAAGGAACTCCCTTTGCTTCACCTTCATTATTCCCGTAGGGATATGATACTTACGGAATAGTTCCTTGAACTTCTCCGAGGAAATATCTTCTCCAGAAGGCCATGTTGCCTTTGTATTGTCCCACCATATGGCTGCTGGCCCTTCTAAGTAGTGAGTGGCAAAAGGGACCTTATCTGATTCTTCGCAACGGGCTATGTCCAGCTTCTTTTCCATGGTCCTTAGCCAATCATCTACTTCTATAGGGTCCATAGCTTGACCGAAATTGGGTGGCTTGGTGCGCTGGAAGTCAGACAACTTAGAGTGTGTCCCATGGTTGTTGTGATTCTGGCCCACCATAGCCTGCATACTCTTCAGGAATTCCATGAGATCCTAGTTTCTTTTCTCTTCAAACATCCTCATGATTTGGTCAGTGGTCGGTGCTTGAGGTGGTGGGGGTGGTAAATCTTCTGGTGGTTGTCCTGCTTGTCTGGCGGACCGACGAACAGGGGTTCCATCGCCGCCTTGGCTACAACTTCTCTTCATCCTAAATTTGTTCCCATTGCAAAATACCGAATCGATGAGCAACATCCATAAGGGAAACACAGTAATATGACACCAGAAAGAAAATGCACGAACAAGGCGAATAAAGCAAACAACATAATTATACAAGATAACCCAACATCATACACGGCAAGCTAGTAGGGGGATATCATGGCTAGACTGCTCATACGGCAGTTGACATATGCAAAGATGCATGCACAACAACTCAAGAATCCACTCTAGTGGCGCGGGTGGCACGAACACTGACAGACTGAAGACTCCTCGTCATCTGATCCTGAGTCGGAGTCGGAACTGATGATATGGATCTCATCCTCCGGATCAAAGGAAACACGATGACGCTGCGAGGACGGTTCCCCTTCTGAACAAGAAGAAGCATGTCGCCTCAGCATCGGAGCAGCTGGAGTGGCAAGGAGTGAGGCCCACTCTGCCGGGGTCTCAAGACGGCTACCAGACGAAAAGCCTGGTGGCGCAGTAGAGCTGGAAGGAGTATCAAACCTGGGTGGAGGTGGAACTGGTGGTGGATATATAGGTGGAAAGATAGGCTGAGGTGGGGATGAAATTGAGGTCACAGCTGCAAGTGCCCACTGGACACGAGACAGCTCCTCAGCCAAGGAGATGATCGTGCGATAACAGGCGTTCAGATAACAAGACAGAACAGCAGTCGCACGATCACACTCCGGGTCAACTGGCGCGAAAATGACTCTCCCTGTCGTAGGCGACAGGGTGGGGTAGTGGAAGAAACCTGGATGAGTCTGCATCTCGACCTCGTGGAAGCGCAAGTCAGCGAGAGTCTCCATCGCAGCAAACTGGATCGCCAGCTCCGGAGTAGAAGCCGTTCCGCCCTTGGAAGAGTGAGAGTAGCTACCAAGGTCCGAGCTCGCGATCAGGAAAGCCTCTGCGTGATACTCATATACTGACTCGGCAAGCTGCTCCCGAAACACCTGATACACTGGATCTTCGCCGTGGGGGTACAGTCGAAGCCAGACGTTCTGGAGCAGTACTGGAAAGGTGAATGGTGCAGGCTCATGATGGAAGTGGTATGGAACTGGTGCCATCTACACTCACAATGCCAACGGTTAGTAAAACAATGAATCATGATGCATGCTATGTAACAATCAAATGCAACAAGCAATATGTACACTCAAGTCCTATACTAATCGCAGTTCTAGCGTGGTTAACTAGGGTGTCCTACAGTCAGCACGGCTCTGATACCAAGCGTTGTGGCACCCCGGCTCAGAGAACCGGATTACCAGTGTTTCCAGCCCAGAGATCATGTCCTCTGGAAACACCCAACAACTTGGAACAGAACTGAACTGACTTTATTGATAGATTTCGGGTACAAGTTCATATTTTACAATGATAGCGAGGCCAAAGGCACACTCGGTGCTATGACAGTATCTACATTATTTATGAAACAATGCAGGGCCTCGGAACTACTATGTACTTCTACGGCGTAGCGGAACATAGCGGCAGCTCCATCCACAGGGACACTGCTGTGGACAAATCCTAGTTAGCGTAGCACGAACCATCGGGACCTCCGTCCTCGGCTTCTCCTGCATCTGGCATGATACGCCAGGTGAGTACTTTGAATGTACTCGCAAGCTCATGACAACCAAGTAATGCAGCAAACAATAGCATGGCAATCAACATGTTAAATTCTTAGGCAATGCACTTACTGTACCGATTGTCAACTTACTCTCTTCCGGGTTGTTCCGCAACCCTCGGAATACTCATAAGCCATTGAGTACTTTCGATCATGAGAAGAGTTCTTCCATCATTACTAACACTGTTACGGTTGACCACCTACTGAGGTCTGGACGGGCTGTCCAATTCCGTGGACGCGGCTATTCGAATAGATTTTTCACTCTGCAGAGGCTGCGTACTTTACCCACACCATGAAGCACCTGGCCTCGTGATCACATTCGGGTGGACCAGCGTTGCTTCAACGAAACCTGCCTGACTCGTGACTCTTCCATCGTACCACCGGCATTCATCCTCCCCCGGAGTCCTGCCCTGGGTGGCCCCTGTGTCCTCATGACACCTGCCACCGTCGTGGCCAAACTAAACTGTCCCAAACGGGGACGCCGGCACAATACTAAACTGGCTCACAGGGTTATCGCCGCCTACCTAATCTGGGTAGCACGCACACATAACCCTCCCTCTTTGGAGGTACCGGTGAAAGAGCACGCGATCAGACCAAGTCAAGGCCGTCCCATACCGGCAAATGTAATTGCACGGCTAAGCCCGGACAGGTGACTCAAGATCAACCACTAATTCATTTAGCAAATATAGTGGTTATCACAATAGGCAACTGAGCATTTATATTATTTACTATGATTTATTCTAAAGCAAATAAATAAGCATAATGCGTTGGAGTATGCAATGCTATTGAAATGCTTCATGAAATGGGTATCATGGCTTGCCTTGCTCTGTTGGGTTGTTCAAACACTCCTGGTCTTCTAAATCACCAAAGTTCCCTTCTGAAAAGATTTTAAGATGCAAAGGAAAATGTCACATAATGCATTTTTGTTAACCAGAAATTCTGTGGATAAGAGAAAAATACCAAACTTGGTCAGAAATTAAAGGGGGTCAATACAAACACAATGCAAAAAGAATCAATGAATTTGAGCTTATGGTTTAAAATTTATAACTGGTCAAAGTTCCAGGTCAAACCTGATTAAAAATGAAAATTTAGAAAAACAGGAACGGGCCACGTCGAAGACGTAAAGTGGAAAGGCGTCTCCACTTATACCGCTTCGGCGCGGGCGTGGGCCGCTGACAGGTGGGGTCAGCCTCGTTTAAACAGAGAGGGAGAAGAGAGACCGAGACGGGGCGGAGCTCCGGCGATGGTCGCCGGTGATAGAGACGGCGGCGGAGCTCGGAGTTGAGGGGAATGGATCGGGCGCTTGGAGACGAACACACACGTACCCGCAGCGTGACGGGAGATGGCCGGACGGCGTCGTCCCCTTCCTCGCCGGTGGCGGCGGCGTTCGGGTGGTCGTCGAAGAAGGCGAATTCGGTGATGGTTTGCTTGGGAAGGAAGTCGTGGAGCACCAGGGGAATGCCCTGAGCTCGAGGGTGAGGTCAATTGGGGCTGGGGTGGAGCTGAACGGTGAGGCGGCAGAGCTCAGGGTTCGGCGGATCTCCGACGAGGTTCGAGGCCAGAGGGCCTCTCGGCCGTGGCTCGCTGCTCGGGGAGGCAATTGGAGGCGGAGGGAGAGGGGTGAGGAGCTTTGGAGAGCCGGGCATGGCCTTTTATAGGCTGGAGGCGAAGGCGGCCGAGCTCTCTGGAACGGCCGGGGCTGCGGCCACGTCACCGGGGCAAGGACGGCTAGCTGGCTGTCCGGGAGCGGTGACGAGACGGAAGAGGGCAGGGGCATTGAATGGGCGAAGCGACGGCTCGCGAGGAAGACGACGGCCAGCTCACCCACTGTGGCCGCACGGGCGCCACAGTGCCCGAGCGCCGTGGCGGCCGCCGAGGGCGATTCCGGCGAGGAGAAGCTGCGAGAGAGGGCTAGGTGGAAGGAGGGGACGATGTCGGCACACGTGGACAAGCTAGGCCACGCGGGGCGGCAGGGACGCGTCATTTCCGGCTCGGGCGCCGTACAGAGCGCGCGCTCTGGCATGCCAGCACCGTGCTCACCACGGGTGCGGCCACCAGGAGGCCACGCAAGCCTGGCGCACCTTGTCCACAGCGTCGTCCTTCGACCATCTAGCCTCCCTGTGCCACTGCCTTGACCAGATTCACTCGGCTGTGAGGTGTAGCTTCAGCTACAGCTTCTGACAGCAGAATTGAGGAGGTTCCAGAGAAGATATAGGTTAGGGATAGGATCAATGGATATGTCTGGAATGGTTTAGGTTGGAAGGACTACAAACTGGCAATGTTCTAGAAAGTTTTGAATGCAGTTCCTATGTAAACTACCATTCTGGTCCAGAATCTTGTTGAGCTTGAGGCACTCACATGGATGTTCTGCTGATGATAAAACTTGGTTGAGGGAAGTAATTTGAGTTATAGGAGATGTTGACAAAGTTTCATGTCATGGAGCCATCTCTAGCTGGTACTTCCTTCACAAAGGTTTGAAAAAGGCAGAAACTTGTCAGGGTTTTGCTGCTGAAAACTTGTACTGAACCAGATGATATTTTTGGATGTTGTGGCTAGATAGGATCCCTAGGAGCTTGCGGAATTTATTGAGAATTTTCTGAGATAGGAAAATAGGGATTGCTTCACAAGTGACAAATTCTGGCCAGAGAAGGAATAATTATTCTGGCCAAAACTTTGCATGGGACAATGGAATATTTTTGGAGATTATGGAATCATATGATGATGAGAAGGTGAGACAAAAGTTTGGGAATTTATTGATCATTCAAACTATAGGTTGGTTCACAACCCATAGTGATGACATAATTTCCCAAATAAAGAAAAGGATTATTGGAAAAGATTAAATATTGGAAATTGACCCAAGAGAGGTGTAGAAAGGTTTTGGCAAGGTGATGAGGGTTTTGGGTTACTTGGGAAAAGATTCAATAAGTCATGGGTCCAACTTAACTGAAAAGTTTTGAAAATCAACCAAATTGCAAATAAAACCCAAAAAGATTTTGAAAAGAAAAAGTTGCCAAAATCAGGGTGTCACACTAAGTACAGTTGCAAACCCATTCATATTTTATCATTGCATTATATGTACTGTATTCTAACTTTACCATGGCTTATACCCTCCAATACAAACCATAGATTAATCAAAATAAGCACACAATGCAACGAAAACAGAATCTGTCAAAAACAGAACAGCCTGTAGTAATCTGTACTCGAACCATACTTTTGTAACATAAAAAATTCTGAAAAATTAGGACAACGTAAGAAATTTGTATATCAATCTTTTTTAAAAATTTCAGAATTTTTCGTCGCTTTTGTGATTTTTTAAAATTCTGCTACTGGACGCAAAAGTTTCTGTTTTTCAACAAGATCAAATCAACTATCACCCAACATGATCCCAAAGGCTTTACTTGGCACAAACACTAATTAAAACATAAAAACACAATCATAACAGTAGAATAATTGTGTCAACACTCAAGAATAGAAAGAAAAAGGTAAAAATAAATTTTATTCATTGGGTTGCCTCCCAACAAGCGCTATTGTTTTATGCCCCTAGCTAGGCATAATGCATAGATTCAAGTGTTGTCATCTTTAGTTTTTGCCCCATAGGATGCTCTCATGATTTATTCATATGGTGGCTTAATTATTGTTCTAGGGAAGTGTTCCATACCCTTTCTTAGTGGAAATTGAAATTTAATATTGCCTTCTTTCATATCAATCACGACACCTATAGTGCGTAAAAACGGTCTACCAAGTATAATGGGACAAGACGGATTGCAATCAATATCAAGAACAATAAAATCTATGGGCACATAGTTCCTATTTGCAAGAATAAGAACATCATTAATTCTTCCCAAAGGCTTTTTAATAGTAGAATCCGCCTAGTGCAAATTATGAGAACATTCTTCAATATTGGTAAGACCAAGCACATCGCATAGAGATTTCGGAATTGTCGAAACACTAGCACCCAAATCACATAAAGCAAAGCACTCATAATTTTTAATCTTGACTTTAATGGTAGGTTCCCATTCATCATGTAATTTTCTAGGAATTGAAATCTCTAACTCCAACTTTTCTTCAAAAGATTTCATCATGGCATCAACAATATGTTTAGTAAAATCTTTATTTTGTTCATAAGCATGGGGTGAATTTATCATGGATTGTAACAAAGAAATACATTCAATCAAAGAGCAACTATCATAATTAAATTCTTTGTTATCCAAAATAGTGGGCACATCACAAGTTAAAGTTTTGACCTCTCCAAACCCACTTTCATCAATTTTTTCATCAAGATTTTCACCCTCCAAATCATTGGGATGCCTTCTAGCTAAAGTTGACTCTTCTTCAGTCCCTTTATCATCAATTTTAATATTACTAAACAAGGAATCAATAGAAAAAACACCAATCACTTTAAGATCTTCGTCATTTTTATGAAATCAACCACTAGAAAATGCTTTTTCTAAAAATTCTCTTTTAGCTCTAAGCATAGCGGTTCTTTTCTTAGTTTCATCCATAGAAACATATAAAGCTTTAATTGATTCATCAAGCTTAGGTGGAAAAGCTTTCAACTTGAGATTTTCTACATCATGGGAAATTCTATCAATGCTTCTAGACATATCATCAATCTTATTCAACTTTTCTTCTATTGTAGTATTGAAAACTTTTTGAGCATTGAAAAATTATTTAATATTACTCTCAAGATCAGAGGGGTTCCTATTATTATTGTAAGAAGAATTACCATAATTATTAGAGGAATTTCTAGGAAAATTCCTGGGATTAAAATTACCTCTATAAGCATTGTTATTAAAATTGTTTCGCGAGATGAAATTCACATCTACGGAATCACTATTTTGCTCAATCAAAGTAGACAAAGGCACATCATTAAGATCAATAGGAGCATTTTTACTAGCAACCAACTTCATAAGAGCATCAACTTTTTCACTCAAAGTACTAATTTCTTCAACCGAATTAACTTTTTTACTAGTAGGTGCTCTTTCAGTATGCCATTGTGAATAATTTGCCATAATATTATCTAGCAATTTAGTAGCTTCACCCAAAGTAATTTCCATAAAAGTACCACCCGCGGCAGAATCTAAAAGATTTCTAGAGACAAAATTCAATCCCGCATAATTTTTTTGTATGATCATCCAAAGATTTAAAGGATGAGTAGGACAATTTCTTAGCATCAATTTCATTCTTTCCCAAGATTGTGGAACATGTTCATGCTCAAGTTGCTTAAAATTAATGATTTGAGTTCTAAGGGAAATAATTTTCGCAGGCGGAAAATACTTAGTAATAAAAGCATCCTTGCACTTATCCCAAGAATCGATACTATTGCGAGGCAAAGAAGAAAACCAATTTTTTGCATGATCCCGCATGGAGAAAGGAAATAATTTCAACTTCACTATATCATTGTCCACATCTTTTTAATTTTGCATATCACACAATTCTACGAATGTGTTTAGATGGGGCGCGGCATCCTCATTAGGAGTACCAGAAAATTGATCTTTCATGACAAGATTCAACAATGCGGCATTAATATCACAACACTCCGCACTAGTGGCAGGAGGAGTAATTGGAGTACTAATAAAATCATTATTTTTGGTATTGGAAAAATCACACAATTTGGTATTTTCTTGAGTTCGTGACTACGCAAACAAGATTGCAAGCAAACAAGAGATCTGACGAGAAAAAGGGAAACGAAAAAGGGGGCGAATAAAATGGCAAATTTTTGTGAAGTGGGGGAGATGAAAACGAGAGGCAAATGGCAAATAATGTAAATTGCAAGGAGATGATATTTGTGGTTAGGAACCTGATAGATGTTGATGATGTCTCCCCGGCAACGGCACCAGAAATTCCTTTGACGTGGCTTGAGGCTGCGTCGGTATTTCCCCAAAGAGGAAGGGATGATGCAGCACAACTACGGTAAGTATTTCCCTCAGTTATGAAACCAAGGTTATCGAACCAGTAGGAGAACCAAGCAACACTATGTAAACGGTACCTGCACACAAAGAACAAATACTTGCAACCCGACGCGTAAGAGAGGTTGTCAATCTCTCCACGGTAAAAAAATAGATTGGTTTGTATGAGATTGGATAAATAGATCGCATAAAAACACAAAATAAAAGATGCAAATAAAAAGTGCAGCAAGGTATTTTTGGGTTTTTGGAATAATAGATCTGAAAACAAATGCGGAAAAAGGTAGATCAGAAAGCTAAATATTAAAAGAATAGACCCGGGGGCCGTAGATTTCACTAGTGGCTTCTCTCAAGAAAATAGCACACGGCGGGTAAACAAATTACTGTTGGGAATTGATAGAAGATCAAATAATCACGATGATATCCAAGGCAATGATCAATATATAGGCATCACGTCCAAGATTAGTAGACCGAAACGATTCTGCATCTACTACTATTACTCCACACATCGACCACTATCCAACATGCATCTAGTGTATTAAGTTCATGGAGAAACGGAGTAATGCAATAAGAACGATGACATCATGTAGACAAGATCTATTCATGTAGGAATAGACCCCATCTTGTTATCCTTAATTGCAACGATACATGTGTGCCTCGTTGCCCCTTCTGTCACTGGGAGAGGACACCTCAAGATCGAACCCATCACAAAGCACCTCTTCCCATGGCAAGAAAAATCGATCTAGTTGGCCTAACTAAACCAAAGATTCTAAGAAGAAATACGAGGCTATAAATAATCATGCATATAAGAGATCAAAGAAGACTCAAATAATATTCATGGATAGAAACTGATCATGAACTCAAACTTCATCAGATCCCAACAAACACACCGCAAAAAGTCATTACATCAAATATATCTCAGAGAGACCATTGTATTGAGAATCAAGAGAGAGAGAAAGACATCTAGCTACTGCTTATGGACCCATGGGTCTATGGTGGAGTACTCACGCATCATCGGAGAGGCACCCATGAGGATGATGAGCCCTTCCGTGATGGTGTTAGATTGGATCTCGTGGTTCTGGAACTTGCGTCGGCTGGAATTGTGTTTCGTCGACTCCTCTAGGGTTTCTGGAATTTCTGAGGATTTATAGAGCCGAGATGCGGTGGAAAAGACCTCCATGGGCCCCATGAGACATCAAGGTGCGCCAGGGGCCTCTGGCGTGCCCTGGTGTATCGTGGGCCCCATGGGCCTCCCCCAGGTGCTTCCTTCGCTCCCAAGTTGTCTTCTGGTCCAAAAAAAATCTCCAAAAAGTTTCGTGGCAACTGGACTCCGTTTGGTACTGATATTCTGCGATGTAAAAAACAAGCAAAAAACAGCAACTGGCACTGGGCACTATGTCATTAGGTTAGTCCCAAAAAATGATATAAAGTTGCTATAAAATGATTATAAAACATCCAAGAATGATAATATAATAGTATGGAACAATAAAAAATTATAGATACGTTGGAGACGTATGAGAGGCCATCTGGAGCTCCATTCCGTCACCCTGCCGGAGGGGGGATCGATCACAGAGGGCCTCTTCATCAACCATGCTGCCCTCATGATGATGTGTGAGTAGTTCACCACAGACCTACGGGTCCATAGCTAGTACCTAGATGGCAATCTCTCTCTCTCTCTCTTATGATCTTCAATACAATGATCATCACATCTTCGCTTTGATCTATCCGGTGTAATCCTATTGTGCGGTGTGTTTGTTGGGATCCGATGAATTGTGGGTTTATGTTCAGATTATTCATGAAAAATATTTGAGATGCCTCTGAATTATATTATCTCTAAAGTGCATGATCATTATAGCTTCGTAATGCTCTCCGATCTATTGATGTGCTTTGGCCAAGTAGATTGATATTTCATCGGTGGGAGTGGTGCATTGTGGTAGGTTCAACCTGAGGAGTTTCTATATCCCAGTGACAAAGTAGGGGACAAGATGCGTCTTTGTGTTGTTGCTACTAAGGATAAAATGATGGGGTTCATTATATTGTTTGAGTTTACTTTGTCTACATCATGCCATCGTTTTCCAAGCATTACTCTGTTTTACTTAATACTCTAGATGCATGTTGGATAGCGGTCGATGAGTGGAGTAATAGTAATAGGTGCAGGCAGGAGTCGGCCTATTTGCTTATGGACGTGATGCCTATATATACATGATCATTGCCGTGAACATCGCATAACTATCCGCTTTTCTATCAATTGCTCAACAATAATTTGTTACCCACCGTATGCCGCCTACATGAGAGATGCCGCTAGGGAAAACTATGCCCCCCAGGTCTATTCACTTATATGTTTACAAACGCTACAATTACCTTGCTGCCTTTATCTACCTTTTATTTTATTTTGCAATTTATATTTATCAACAATTATCTACACAACTCATTTACTTGCAAATAACGAGGTCAAGGGGATTGACAACCCTCTTGCCCGCGTTGGGTGCAAGTTGTTTGTTCATTTGTGTGCAGCCGCTGAAGACGGTTGAGGATTGATATTCATATTGGTTCGATAAACCTTGGTTTCATAACTGAGGAAAATACTTATCCGCTTTGTGCTGCAATTACCCGTTCCTCTTCATGGAAAACCCAACGCAGATCACAAGTATTTGCAGGAACACTTGATTGTGTGTTTGGATAACTTCCTATTGGTTCGATAACCTTGGTTGTTAACTGAGGGAAATACCTATCACTACTGTACTACATCATCCCTTCCTCTTCGAGGAAAAACCCAACTCATCTATAAGTAGAAGAAGGAATTTTTGGCGTCGTTGCTAGGGAAGCTATCAAACATGCTCAAGGTTCCTTCACACACATTATCAATTAGTTGTTATACTTTTTAATTGCTTTTATTTTCATTTTACAAGAAAAAATAATCAAAAGTACCAAAAATATCTTGTGTGCTATCTTGCTACTCAAGAGAATACTAAACTGTGCGATTTCTCGAATACTAATAACAATGTTTTTATTAGTATCCAATACCACCTGCACTAGTGCAGAGTCATATGATATAAATTCTGCATTATTAAATCTGATTATGAAAGAACAATCTTGTTATGAAAGTCCTAATGAAGATGTTGCATCCCAACTTAATACCTTCGTTGAATTATCTGATATGCAAAAGTAAAAACATGTGGATAATGATATTGTGAAGTTGAAATTATTTCCTTTCTCACTAAAAGATAAAGCTAAAACTTGGTTTTATCCTTACCTCGCAATAGTATTGATTCATGGAGTAAGTGTAAGGATGCTTTAATTGCTAAATGTTTTCCTCCTGTCAAGATAATATCTCTTAGAAATCAAGGTATGAGCTTTAAACAACATGAGCAAGAACATGTTGCACAGTCTTGGGAAATAAAATAAAATTAATGATTAAGAATTGTCCTACTCATGGTTTTGGTGCTGGCTTGGTGGCGTCAGATTTCCGGAGGGGCTCGGACGTCCGGACGTCGTCGGTCGTCCGACCGCTGTAGCGTTCAGCTGGGTCTCTGGCTCGGGCAGAACTCCAGGGGTTGGACGTCCGTAGGGTTCCGGCCATCTGGAGGTTGTAGCTTGTCCTCAGCTCCTTGTTGGTCCTCCCGAGCTTGGAGTCATCGAGGTCCTTCGTAGTTGTTCCACGATCTTCTTTCGAGTACCTGAGTATGCAAAGTGTTTTCGCTTGAGGTAGTGATCATGTCTCGAGTGGATCAATTGATGGTTGAGCAAGGAGAGATGTCACCTCGGTTTTAATGACACGTGCACGGGCTCTTGTCATGAGACCACTTAATGTTTGAGGTGTTGGAGATGGGTCCATGGGATGACCATGGGATACTCCGCATCAACAAGTATGCAATACATGCAGTTTTAGAGATGGCGACCAAACGCACCATAAAACTTCCTCCTTACTTGTTGCTCCAGATCAATCATGTGTTATAGATACTTATGAGCTTTCTTCGCCCCACTATGGACAGTTCTCTTTGGCAGGAGCATTATAATCTTTTCATCAGAATCTCGGAAAAAGCTAAGAGCATCTCTAGCAGACCCCTTATAATGCCCCGACCCGCATAATAACCGCCAAAACACGGGTCCGCACGACAAAGCCGTCCGATCAGACACTGTGAACGCATCGGACCCGTAAAAAAATTTGAGGGGCGCGGTAAAATCCCACCTCCAACCCCCGAAAACACAGGTTCCCCCCTTGACCCGGCGGGGGCCTGTATCTCAGAAAAGCGGTTAGCGGGAGGGACATTTCAGCCCGCGTGCGTTCCACACCCCCTTCCGCAGCCGCCCGCCATCGGTTCCGCCCATCCGTCGCCGGCGATTCCGGCCATATCTGCGGACGGAATCGTGCCGCTGAGGCGCCCCTCACCCGGTTCCACCTAGTCGCTTCACCGGCTCCCCGGATCCGCCGAGCCGAGCCGCCCCGAGTCGCCGTCGTCGCCCCGGGATCGACCACTGCAGAGCCACCGCCCCGAGCCGCCGGTGAGTACTTGTGCTTCTGCTTTCGGATGCAATATGCATAGTTGGTTCATGCAAACACTCACTTTCATCTTCAGGAGGATTTCATTGAGCACCATTGACAAAGGGCTGGGCAGTAACACATTCCATTTTTGCATTCATTTAATTTAATTCATGTGTGATTTGTATTCGGGACAAGTTTTGTATTGAATTATTTAGTTTGATTCGGTGATTTCAATAATTATTGTAATTTGAATGATTGCTGTATTGTAATATTGACATTTTATCTTATATTAAATTAATAATTCTGAATATGTGGCTTATGTGTCAAATTACGATAAAAACCCATCTGAATTGCGGGCCGGCATGCGGGGCCTGCTCGGCCGCAGCCCGTGCCGGCCCGCAAAGCCGTTTTTCCGTGAACTGTAAATGAGTTTTGCGGGTCGACAATATACGGGGTCTACTAAAGATGTTCTAAGGATTGTAACTGTGTGATGTTTAACTTATACACGTGATTGGTCTGGGAAGTAGGCACCTTAGAAATGACGCCAGATTGATTGATCAGTGACATGCAGCACAATTCAAGTACTCCTTTCGTGCTAAAATAAATGTTGTAAGCTTAGTACAATTTTATACTAAAACTAGTATAAAGTTCAGACATTTATTTTAAGACGGAGGAAGTATATGGATCCCATTTGATAAAAGATGAATTTTATTACTGCTTGATATGAATCTCCGTTACAAATGACCACGTATGCATAACCCGAGAAGAAATCCAAGTTGTGAACATGTATGTAACGGAGACCCTTTTCGTTGCATATCGGTTCAGCTTTTCACACGCAAATTAAGAGATACCAACACACACGCACTCACGCGCACGCATGCTCCATGCTTGCACTCATCAACCACTCTCGGTCCATGTACACAACAATGATGCCCTGCAGCATAGGAGGACCATCATATCTCTCTTTCGTTTTGTGAATTTAGCGCAGAAGGAGCAAGAAAGGCACAGCGAAGAAGACGACCGCCGCTGCGCGTGCGGCCACACCAACTCCGCCCACTCCCAACCACCTCGTCCTCGTCGCCGCGTTCTTCTGTGCGCCCGTGCTCGGCGCACTCGACGTCCCACCTGGAGATCACATCACATCAACCAAGTTATTTAGCTCCAAATTCAATGGTGTTAGAAATAGATTAGCTTAGATCTTAAGCTAACTAGGCAGTTACTTTTGTCCAAACGCTGCGTCCCTCCGAGAGGACGCGAACCTTGTAAACCGACCTTTATAGGCAACTCTTGGGGACATATAAATACCCAAGGCAATCATCAATACAATTACAGATTCATTCTCAAACACGTTATCAGCACTGCCTCTACCGAGAGCGGACACAAAAAAAAGAGAGAAGCGAAACGCGGCAGCGGCCGGCATACCAGTCCGGCGGCCCTCCGCCCTATCGTTGCCCCTCGTCTGCGCGCGCGGCATAGCCCTCCGGCGACGCACGGCGCGCTCGACAAGGCACGCCCACCGGCGATGCGTGGCGTACTCGACCTTCTCCTCAATCGCCACCGTGGCCGAGCCCTCCTTGCTACGGCGGTGTGCGTGATGCCCCACGGCTCTGCCGCTCAAACCGCGGCCGCTGTGGAGGAAACGGCCGGCGTTTCTCCCACCGGAGTGTCAGTAACGACAGTACGCCACGGCCGGCGCAGCCCCATCAACCGGAAACAGGGGCGGCGACCGGCAGGACTCCACATCGGCGCGGCCTTAAGGCGAGCCTGGCGCTCGGCTCCCAGCCTCGAAACGGTGGCAGGTCGCAGCACGCACGGCGGTCCTCGACCCCGAAGCTGCTCCTCCCGAGACGGCCGTGGCCGTCGACCGGCTCCTCGCGACAGCGCGTCCGCCTAAGCGCGGCGACTGCTACGTCCGACGGCCGGCGCGCCACGCGGCTGCGCCCCCGGCTCATGCGCCACCAGGAACTCCAATGGAGGAGCATCCCGAAACCTTCGGCGCGGCGCGGCGCTGCCCACGACCAGCCTCCATGCCACTCCCCGACGCCGCTCCTCTCGGGCCCGTCGCGGAGACAGACAGCGTCGGCCTCGCTCCCCGCAGCACGAGGCCGGTGCACCGCCACTGCCGGTGCCCGGCATAGAGACGCCCTCAGGCGTGTGAAGGGGAGAAGCCCCTCTGCCCCTGCGGGCGTGGTACCCTCCAAGGCGTCGTCTTCTCAATTTGCTCGAACCCCTTTTTGGTTGGCTACCAATCAATTGATTCGTGAATGGTGAAGAACTTGCTGCCTGTGTACCATGTACAGAGAAACGATGGGGACAGGGAGACTTATCTATTTGGCAGTTTCTTCATTTTAGCCCTTTCCTTTATTAAATTTAAGCAAACGCTCTTGCATTTATCTGTTAGACCCTCTGTCTTATTACAATATACAGTAAGCCCCACTCAGATTGTACAGATTTTTGCGTAAGTGTTTCTCTAACTTGCACCTAAGCCCTCTGGCTAAATATGTATTTTGTTGCAAGCCTTAGAGTTGTTATTTGTGGCATTTGAGACCCTCCGGCCCTCAAAGAATTTATGGCATATGATATATGTTTGCCTCTAGCATTCTCTATAACATGCAATATTGGTACATCAATACCACTTTGCAACTGATTTTTCTTTCAATTGCAAATTCTTATATTAAGTGAAAAGAATTATAAGAATGCCACTAAAATTATCCATCGTCTCTCAGAGATATACTTATCTCCAAAGTGCTCTTCCAAATATATTTGGGCAGAGTATAACACAAGGTATTAGGATAAAAATGTCTACTGACATACGTAAGTCTATGCTTCCTATTGCCGAGAGATGTACTCCACAAATGTGGAGATTATCTGTTAACTTACAATTTGAGAACATGGTATAAAAGCAAAAAACTTAAATTGTTCCTCTAGAACTTATTTGTTATTTACCAATATAATTTTTACTATCAAAGTAAAATCAATTCATGTACGACTATTTCATGCTTCTGTTATATTGTTAAATGTAACATAAAAGTAGTGGAGCCTATATCATTGATAAAATTGTTGCATTTTTTATCTATCAAGATAGAGTCCATACATTGCAATGGTTGAGTTTTTCACAAACTACTATAGGTTCTACATCATATGGTGATAATGATCTTCACCATGACCAACCAATGTCAAAATTACATATATCAGTTTCGGCGGTGAATGTAACACCACTCATCCCTCTAGGAATGAAGTCCAAAGCATCGATAGAAAAACTAGTTAATGTCTCAACATTGAATGTCTACACTATGGTCATTATGGAATCATCTTGACCATACATATGCTGACTCGAAGCATTTTTTATCTTAATTTACTATCAAAGTAAATGAATTTCATGATTATCTCATGCAGGACATAGCTGGCATTTCCACACATAAATTCATGAACTCACGTTAGATGCGGGGAAATTGGATAAACATTCATTTTCCTCAACCTCCCTCAAGGAGATATATGCTGCATAAATACAATATGAATATTCACTTTATTTTGTTGGGCCTCTAGTCCATTGCAGCTTATAGTTATGTTTGTCTATATAATCAACTCCAAGTTGGTACTTTGTGATCAGATAGCTGAGAAATAGATCTGATCCAAATCTATAAATCACTTTACATCCTCTTTTGATGATAATGCAATAACATTATCATCTCCATTTCAGGATAAGAATTTCTTCTTATGAAGAATCAACATATACACCCTACAGGTGATACACCCTTACTTAAAATTCATATTAGTACTCATATACTAAGAATCTCAATGGCCTCGAAAAGAACCATGAGAAATTAATGTAAAGTGGAGGTAAAATGACAAGAATCATAGGAGACCTACCAAAAGTGATAGTATAACTATCAAGTTTCATCATACGTATAAATGCTCTCAAGCATTTGGTTGGTTATTCCTCAAATTCATTAATCAATGCGAGTTCAATGGGATAATTTCGAAGCTCACTTCGATAAGTACCTGAAAATAATCTGGGTATGGACGGTACTTATAATATTCATCAGGATAAGAACGTAAGTCTTTGTCCAGAGGAGATATATCCCTTTTGCAATAACAATTTGCTTGCCGGATAAAATTCGCAAAATATTTCAGAGACCTCGTTTAGTCTCATAACTATCCCCACATGCCATCAGCCTATAAGCATACTACTTCATGAGGTGTGTTGTCCATTATATCATGTTCGACTCACATGACATTTGAATGTATGAATAACATTCATACTACTTATTTGTTGCGTAGAAACTAATTTTGTTGCCTATGTCACCCTAAAATAGGGATGATACGAAAAATTAGTGACAATTTTGTTGGTCACAACCTAAAAGCTGCAAAATTCTCAAGTCATCAGATTTTATGTGCACCACATATGCCATGAGAAAATTGATTTTTTAGGACACTCTCATCCTAAAATTCCGAAAGTAGACACTTAAATTTCTTGAACACATCCAAGAATATATATGTGGACTACTCAACCATTTCTGGGACATTTATTCATGGTATCAATAATCTTATGTGAGTTTCTAATCTCCATAAACCCATGAATTTCTAAATTAATTGCTCAAAGTATAAAAATAAGAGCAAATTATCCTAGCATATGGGTTAAACCCATTTTAATGCCGCTTTCACGAGCATTTATGATTTTTACTAAGTACCTCATGTACATACCCAAAATGGTGCAGCTAAATTCTTTATCAAAAGAATAAAACTAATCATATGACCACTTTTACAGAATTTTTATATGCCAACATCTTGTTGGAAACATGCGGTCTTACACGCCGCAGATCTATTCTAGATCATACCAACTGCATATCATACTGCTTCCCCTTGCAGTAAGTACGTGGAAATCAAACAAGTATTTCCCATCTGCAATAATTCGGTTATATACCGATATCACCACTCCATCGTACATGGGCCCTCACATAAATTTGGGATTCATGTGAGGTATAACTATTTATTTATCCGTCAATCATAAATATTTTAAACTCCCATCAGGAGAATTAGTTATTGCCCATACGCTGATTACATTTAAAATAAGGACATTTTCGGCATTAGGGGGAGATTCGTACCACAAATAATGCCGAGAAATTAGAAATGTCATAGACATTCAGTCCTCATATTCACGTACTTCAAAATCTGAAGCTAAAGTTCAATCATATATTTGCAACACTTTGCAAATCTGCCAAATACATTTACTTATGACAAAGACGTCATGAAATCACATTATGCATGCAAGCAATGTGCCATGCAAAGTGGAAGTACATAATACAACCACTATTCTCCCCAATGAGAGCAAAAGGGGGAGAATCATGGTCACATGAGGAATGAGTTCTCATATGCATTCGCGGAAATAGAGGAAATTATATCCTCAACTAGTAAATGTAGTTCAACGTCAAGTTGAATAACACATAATGGATACTCATCATCCAAACCCAACATAAACGTGCACACAATTTGAAGTGTTGGGACATCGAAACACCTTGACTCCATTCTTATGGGAAATCACGAGGAGTTAAAAGATATAAATATTATTTCCACAAATTCTATTGATTCAACAGAATCATATAACATAAGACTACATATGTCGACATAAATTTGTTCTTAAATTGCTAAAACCTTTAGGGCCCTGAACCAAAGTCCATGGCAGAATGCCTAATGCATTCATATACTGGTTCAACTAGAAGGAAGCAATTAAATAAGAATAGCACTCGCTCAACATAAGAGAGGTATTTACCACTGTAATACATTCTCCTCATAATTATCTTCCCTTTTGGGAGACAAATGATTTTTCGATCATAACGAAAACAATGAGGTGGTGAAAAGCGATGATGGTAGCACTAGGGTTCATGCAGAGACCCGACATCAATTATGATGTAATATACCCTCTTGGTATAAGTGGAATTACGTTTCGATACACATATTATTGGCAGTTACAAATAAACTATCCATGCAGTTGATAGACTCGGTGATTACATACTCATATGGATCACCCAATTCAGATATCTATATATAAGTCCTTAAAAGGCTTGAAAATCTGAATTATGAACAAATCGCAACATATATTGTGTAAAACATCAAAAGTCACTCCATGACTTAAAATAGTCGAAAAATCGTGTGGTACAATCGACTACGAGAGTTCCTTCTTCAAACGGATTACTCACATAATGATTGCTTGATTACATGTAGTTATAATAAAATCCCTCACTGGATGCTACATGACCCTAGTATATACCGATGATTTCATCTTAAAAGTACATACAAGATATGAAAGGTGCTCGCAATCATATCAAGACGGAGATTTGGATGAAACCAAATATTATTCAAGTTCAGAACTTGATCTTATTCCCCAAGGAATACATATCTATCAGTCTAAGTATATCTGTAAAATATTACAAAATTAAATATGGATAGACCATATTAAATACACATATGGTTACACTATCCTTAACAGGGATGCAAATTCATCCATACATAGTATCGATGATGAAATGGTATCGGTACCTCTAGTGCCGTATTGAATATCATCGTTGTAATGTATTGTCAAATTATTTAAAGTGCTGACCCCAACTAAATGGTTGGTGTACGTAATATCCTTCGATATGTACTAGGCACAAAAGATCTTGATCAATTCCCTCAGGAACATCAAGAATTGAACATTGTGTGATATACATATATTGGCTATAATTATCTGATCCCGAAAATGCCATATCAATGACTGAATTTAGTGGAATATCCTATTAAGGGAACAATTCAAAATAGACCTTAATATCTAGTATTGTTAATCATTTTGGTATAACTACTTTATACGAAGCGTCATAAACTATGTATGGCTTCACAAAATGATTGACCACATTCAAGATCATGTGGTGAAGATTCAACAGAATCACCTACCATTATCTATCAAGATAACATCACTTGTATTGCTCAAATGCACATGGGTTATATAGAGAACAATATTGCAAAGAAAATTGTTGAGATTTGCAAAGTTCAGGGGGAGTAAACTCCCTTATCATAACCCGTCAATGATCATAAGATCATACATATTGTACTCTTTTTTCCTTGATGAGTTTTCCCTAATGGTTTCTCATAAAAGGTTTTTAATGAGACAATATTAATACAAGTGTTCGGATATGCCATTTTGCTTTCTCCTTATATTTTTTCCCACCGGGTTTTAAAGGAGTTTTCCATGGCACATCATATTGTACTCTTTTTCGCTTTATGAGTTTACTCTCAGGGTTCTCATCTAAGGTGTTAAATGAGGCAATATCTTCTCATTATCATATGTCATACTTTCTATTTTCCCCACCGGGGTTTTTAAAGGAAGTATATAAGGCATATTTGTTGGTCTCTAAACTCACTAATGAGATTTTTCCTCTCTAGGTTTTACTCATATGAGTTATCCATGAGACACTAATCATTATATGTTGTATCATTTTCTCCTTATTTTTCCCAGAAGGTTTAAAGGAGTTTTAGCAACATATCAAATACAACTCTCCTCATATTTTTCCTACAGGGTTTTGGGAGGAGGGATATAAAGATGAAGAATTTCAAGATGATAGAATCTACAAAGGATGTTGTTTTTACAAGGAAATACTCATGGATACACAAGAACACTCTCAAGACTACGTGGAAGATCCTGAAGATTATACAAGCGTTGTCCAAGGGGGAGTGTTAGAAATAGATTAGCTTAGATCTTAAGCTAACTAGGCAGTTACTTTTGTCCAAACGCTGCGTCCCTCCGAGAGGACGCGAACCTTGTAAACCGACCTTTATAGGCAACTCTTGGGGACATATAAATACCCAAGGCAATCATCAATACAATTACAGATTCATTCTCAAACAAATGGCAATCAACCATCTCTACTTGTAGTTGTGTAGTAATACGTCTTCCATCTTTTGTAGGCATGCTAGATTGCTACTGCTAACTATACTCAGCATGGCGCTCCTGCTTCAGCAATGTTGGGCTGGTTCTAGCACATAAATCACGCGCGTCGCGTCAGGCTCCAACGCCGAGCGGCACTGCTGTCCTGTAGCGGTCCAGCAGTTTCTTTTGGCTTTCGTCAAATTAATTATAACTAGATTGTTTGCGATGTTAATCTGCATCAATCACTTCACAATTATTAAGTCTCAGCTGATCGACTCGACTGAACGGGTGCATGCACATCACCATTATGCGTCCGCACTGTACATCTCCCTTCTTCAGCGGGAACAATTGTCCTTTTTTAGACATTTTATTATATTTATATTTAATTTAATGAACCACTAAATCCGTGTAATAAAACAATTAACAGGAGGAGAATAACTCACTTGGGCTGCTCTGAGCCGCCTGCTGCTTGGCAAACTGCTCGAAGACCTGCGCCTCCTTGGAATTGGGCGGCAGGTTCAGTAGCCCTGTAAACGTTGAATCGTTAGTTATCAGTAAACAAAATGAGATCAAGTGTTTCCCACAGCGCTATAAATCATACTCCTGAGGCATGCATCTCAACAACACAAAGTCACGAACACAATACCGTTCGTTAGTGAGGGGTGTGGCAACATCATTCACGGACCGCATAGGGAAATGCTGACAGGCCGCTAATTTGGACGCTCCCGGCCGGTGGGCGAGATATTTCCCTCCTCATCCCGCATGTCGCGATCGAGCACGTATAAATTACAAGCATATCTTAAATATGGGTGCTTCTTTAAGTGGTGGTGGCGTTTGAAACTGAAGCGCATCATCATGATCCCACTAACATCAACAAAATGCATCGTATGAACATGAACGCAGTTGTTACTTCTCTTGCCATACGATACGATGATACATATCGTTCCAGATTCTTTCATACGATAGTGGAATTCTGAGTTGCACATAATTATACCGAGTGTGGAAGCTTAAGCTTCAAGGATGGAGGACGTACTTGGGCAGTCGGAGATGTTTGAGGGCGCGCTGCAGGCGGCGGGGAGGCCGAGCGCCCTCGTGACGTTGAGCTTCAAGTCCAGGCCGGGATCGTCGCGGTCCTTGACGAGCACGCACAGGCACTTGGGGCTGGTCTGCAGCACCGTCTTCAGCCCCCCGCAGCAGTCCGGCGTCGGCGCCTGCCCCTTCCCCTGCACGAACGTCAGGCACGTCGCCAGCGCCACCAGCTTGTCCGCGCACTCCGCCCGGTCCGCCGCGATGTCCGCCCCCGCCGCCGCCACGGCCACGGCCACCATGGCCGCGATAAGAAGAACTCTCGAACCCATATGGAAGCTTAGCTACGAGGTAGAGAGCAGGGTTTACGGTGCTCGCAGTCGCAGGGCTTGGAGGGGGGACGGTGGTTAAATAGGCCAAGCGCGTACGAGCGAGCGAGTGCGCAGTGGTGCGGTGCGCCTGTGGCGTGGTGTAGTGGTTTGACCGGGTCGGCAAGCGTGCGGGGTAGCAGGAGATGGCCGGAAAGAAATTCTATGAGACCGGGTCTCATCCTGAGGATGGAGAGACCCATCCGGATGGATGCCACGTGGCCACCACAATCTTAAAGCACCAGTCCCACCTGCTATCAGTTTTCAATACCAGCTGCTCACTCCCGTGTACGTATGGTAAGGTGCTGGTTGACATATACGTACTCAAAATACCCGATAGAGTTAATTAGGGTTTGCTCCTCTCGTCCTCCTATTGCTCTTTACGGCACCCAACGACCTAGTCGGCGGCTGACACGCGGCACCAGTCTACGTCTTCTCTTCTCGTCCATGGCCGCGCGCCGAACGACCTCGTCGCCGGCAGCCTGCCGGACTGCTTGACCATGGCGGACGCACGCCATGTTGCTGGCCGTGCGAACTCCTCTTCGACGGTGGACGTGCGCCAACACGTCGTCGCGGCCGGCGGAATCAGCTCCTCGTCGACCGCGAGCGAGCGTGCACGAGGCGCATCGAACCGTTCCATGCTAATGCACTCGCTCATGGCGTGGCCGGCGAACTGCAGGATACTCGACGTGGTCCTCCTTGCTTGATTTGAGTCCTCTAGCTTGCGCACATCAGAAGTCGCTCACCAAGTCACCGGGCGAACTGCAGGACACTCGCTAACGACGTGCCGGCGAACTCCTTGGCTTGATTTGAGTCCGCTAGCCTGCGCACACTAGAATCATGAGTGTCTACGAATCGCTGTAGGCATGTACATACGTGAATTTGCTGGGATATAGCTGTGTATGAAATCCATGTACTGCTATGATTTTTTCTGAGCTACTTCGAATATTTTCCATGTGCATTTGATTGCTCAGAATGAATATTTTTGACTGATTTATGTGTATGAAAATCACATGGATACGTCAGTTAGTTCAGGCTGAATATATACTGCTCCATATACATTTGGTTGTTCTCTTTTTTCAGCTTGACTCACTTCTATACTTAGAACAAATGCTACTCTATAAAAGTTTGGCCAAGCATCAGACTATATAATCAATGGCTAGCATGGGACTACTAGAATCGATCAACCAAACTAGACGATATGCGCATGTATATTCTGTTGCTTATATATGCATGCACTTCACCAACTCTGACCACGTCAAGTGTCATGCAGTGCGCCGGCGACGTTCTCCTGCTTGGCGCATGGCCGCCGTCGAAGAGGAGCTTCTTTTGCTGGCCGCGACGACGTCTTGCCGCACGGCCGCCGTAGAAGAGGAGTCCGCACGGCCAGCAAGATGCGTGCGGGCGTGCGGCCAACATGGTCGAGCAGTCCGGCTGGCCGCCGGCGACGAGGTCGTTGGGCGCCGCGATGGGCGAGAAGACGTAGCGTGGTGCCGTGTGGCCGCCGGTGACGAGGTCGTTGGGCGAGGCCCTAATTGTATTGATCGGGTAGTTCTGTACGTATATGTCAACCGGCAACCATACGTACACGTGAGAGCATCTCCAACAGACGCGCTATATAGGCGCCGCGCTGAAAAATTAGTGCTTTTTGCGCGCGCTACCGCTCCGGGCGCTCCAGCGGAGGCGTAAAAACCGCGCGCGCGGCATAACTAGTTCAGCGCGCGGGCGGAAACGCCATCGCGCGCCGTTTATTTGCTGCGCCCGCTGCCGCGCGCTGAACACTCGAGCGCCCGCTCGCAACTCCACCTACCCCATCCAGCCGCTGGCGCCGCCGCCGCCCGCGCCACCCCATTTCTTCCGGCGACCGTTCCGGCGCTTCCCCGGCCTATCCCCGCGCCGCCGCTGCTTCCTCTGTCTCCCTCTAGTCACCGCCGCCCCTCGCGCGCGGCAGTCCTCCGACGAACAGCGCCCGGCCGCCCACTGCCGCTCGGCGCCCGCAAGGTGTTCGACAAAACGCCCGCAAGGTATGTATTGCTTCAACTTCACATTTTTATATGAATTTGATGCATGTTGTTTGTAGTTTAATAGCCTAGTTCAAATTGAACATTGTAGATGAGTTCGTCATATGATTCTTCCAAAGAAGAATTTGATATGGAAGAGGAGGAGGATCTTGCAATGATCCTAGCTATGCACATCAATAAAAAACCGAAGCACGGTGGTTGTATTGTTGAACTATTTGTTGTATTGAAAGATAAACTATTTGTTTGAGTTGTAATAACGAAATTGAACTATTTATTGTTGATTTATTTTGTTTGTGTTTGATCTTCTTGCTTGTGTTTGGAGCGCATATGTTGTTTGTGCGAGAGCGCGCGCGCTGCATTTTAGCGCGCCTGCTGGAGCTACGCGCGCGCGCTAAAGTTTACAGCGGCCGCTGGAGCCAGCGCTCCCCGCTGCGCCAAAACAGGCGATCGGCGCGCTGCAAACGCTTTTTTAGCGCGCCGGGCGTTGGGCGGCTGTTGGAGATGCTCTGAGTTAGGACTTGAAAACTCATGGCTGGTGGGATTTGTGCTTTGAGATTGAGGTGGCCACATGGCATCCATCCGGCTGGGTCTCACCGGGTTCAGAATGAGACCCGGTCTCATAGAATTTTTTTCAGGAGAGGGCCTAGAGCTTCCGCTTAATCTCCGGCCTAATCCTCCACGAATCTTCCTCAGAGTTTCAAGGAAAAAAGCCGAAAATGATAGCGCGCGAACCGTTCGGATTTTGCGCATGGCGGACCGAATGTTTACGATGGCAATTTTTTAGTGAAGTGAAGATGGCAAGTTTAATTGACACGTACGATAATTTTTTGGCAAAAAATACACTCAACACGAAGTTGTCATGCTTGCCAACTAAACTTATCACCCTTATGTTACTAAAATTACCATAAAAAACGTTCAGCTTACCATGGTCAAAAAAGAAACGTTTTCGCGTATCAGAGTCAAAAAAAATTGATTAACACCTGTAAACTGGCTCATGTGTATATCCGAGGAGGTCCGATGCTATGCCATCTGTCCTCCTAACGGATCGCATGGAAGAAAGGAAATGAGCATGCTCATACAAACAAGCCTGACATGATTCAAGTACTCATCAACATGACGGTATGCGACGCTGCACCCACACGGTGATGACCATGAGAAGTCATGTGTAGCACTTCAAAAAAGACTAATTCGTGAACATATCATAGGCTCCATCGGGTGCATACAGTGTTGTGCACCCGCACCATTTTTCTCGATCTGGTGTGCTAGACGATTGTTCTGTCTAGCGCCGCTGGCCACTCCGACCACAACGGCCAACGCCTCCTGCCGTTGATCACTCTAATCACCGCGGCCACCAAATCCTCCCGTCCTTCTAGCCTAATCTCTTCTGATGGCCCTGTTAGATCTCAACTTCAGCCCAGGCTTTGCTTTTGAGGCGTTCATCTGGAAGCAATTCAGAGTTATCATCAATCACTTTGAAAGTGACAATTTCAAAGGCTTTCCGCTGGTAGCAGACTTTTCACAATCCAAACTCGAATTAAATGGAGACTCGGTAAATCTCATCCTGCAATCTTGTTTTGGTGGGCATGCTTCTAGTTTGAAATCGAAGAATCTCCAGAAATGGTCTTTCAAATTCCAAGTTCACTCTTGTGAGGTGGGCTTTTCTATCATCAAAGGGGGCAATATTTCTCATGATTTATTCAGTTCGAGTATTCTCCTTTGGGGTTCGGAGGATCCAATACTAAGTTTGACTTCCAACGTTGTCAAATTGAATTTGATAAAGGATGGACAGTGGTTTCTAGGTCAAAGGACTGTAGATCCTATGCAGATGCGGTCCAAGTTCCTAGGTTTTTCCATGATCAAACCATGGCTTCTAGATCAAACAACTTTTTGAGCGAATTTGATTTATTAACGTCTTGATGGCCATCATGTTTCGGTTTCCTCGGTATTAACTAACCCCAACAACATCGCCTTAGGCAGGGCGGGATCTAAGAGTTTTCAAAAGTCTAATTCGAATGCTCCAAGGCCCTGACATGCTTCTCTTGGTGTGGACAATGCCCGTAATAGAGATGTATGTGTGTCTTGTTTGGACTTTGGTCATTTGAGGCCCACCTGTCGAAATTGAATCAAATGCAGGGGTTGTAAAGGGTGGGGGCATGTTTTTGCCAGCTCCATTTCAGGAATGGTTATTGCATGATTATCGTTTGGGGTCCCTCCTTGGCTGCTCCTAATCAAGCTATTGTTCCCGAGATTACGAATTTAGAGTTAACCAGATTGTTATGTTGTAAGATGATCAGGGGTAGAACATTCAAGTCACGAGGCCAAAGTTGTTGTTCTCTGGAGAGCATTCAGGCGGAGACTGGGTACTTCTGTACCTACTTTCAACCTATTAAATTGGGAAAACCTGATTGGTCAAAGGGACGATCTCTCTTCTTTGTAAGAGCCTTTCACTAATGAAGAAATAGATGAAGTGGTTAAGAGCCTACGTGCTGACAAATCATCAGGACCTGATGGATTCAATACTAATTTTATTAAAGCTTGTTGGGGTATTGTTGTTGAACATTTCTATTAGCTTATAAATGATTTTTACCGGGGTAAAATTAATCTTCAAAGTATTAACTCATCTTTCATAACCTTGGTTCCAAAAAAGGGAAACCTCTCTCAAGCGAGTGACTTCAGGCCCATTGCTCTCTTGAATTGCTCTATCAAAATCATTACCAAGCTCCTGGCAAATAAGCTTCAAAGATACATTTTACTATGCATCTAACCAATATGGTTTCATTAAAACAAGATCCATACAAGACTATCTCGCTTGGGCATATGAATATATTCATTGGTGTCACCATTCTGGTAGAGATATTATCTTGCTGAACTGGATTTTGAGAAAGCCTTTGACATGATTGAGCATAAAACAATTAAGCATCTCTTGATAGCAAGGGGGTTTGGTGATAGATGGTTGATGTGGATTGACATGATCTAATCCTTTGGATATTCTTCTGTACTTCTAAATGGTATTCCTGGGAAGAGGTTTCTTAACAAGAGGGGGTTAGGCAAGGAGGACCCCTCTCCCTCCTCATATTTTTCATTGATGTCGATCTTTTACAATCAATTTTTAATTAAGTCAGAACTAATAATCTCATCAGATTGCCCATTGACTCTGTAGCTTCCATAGCCTACCCAATTATCTAGTATGCAGATGAGATAGTCTTGGTCATCCCTGCTTGTCCAACTCAATTCCAACATGCTCAGAACTTACTCTTGCATATTGTAGCTTATACTGGCCTAGGAGTAAACTATAATAAATCCTTAATGGTGCCAATCAATGTATCAGATCATATGTTTCAGTGGCTCACGATTATATTCGGTTGTGTTCAAGGATCACTACCCTTCACTTATCTTGGCATTCCTCTCTTTTATCTAAACCTAGAGTTGAAGACTTTGTCCCTTGCATGCAAAGGATTGAAAACAGGCACTCATGGTGCTCTACCTTTCTTTTATGTGGAGATAGTCTACATCACATTAAATTTATGTTCACTACTTCTCCCACATTCTTCATGTGTTCATTAGAACTCCCAAAGACTGTTCTTGAGCAGATTAACAAGTACTTGAGGCGCCGTTTCTCGAGGAAGTATAGCATGAAAAACAGAGGATCTACTTTAATTTATTGGGACAAGGTTTGATTGGCTAAATATCACTTTGGGATTGTGATGAGTGGATTTTATGCATACCTTTTAGAGTATATTCTAGTGCAAAAATCCCTCATATCATACCCATCTAGCACTTATTCATGTCTCCAATGCATAGTTTTCGGTATTTACTTATTTTACCAAGTTTGTTGCACACTTTTTATTTTCATTTAGTTTTTATTAGTTTTCCCTTGTTTTGTGCTCTTTATAGGTGTGTTGACGTGTTCATGGACTTGGGACATCAAAAGAATCAAGCAAGGGGTCAAAACTGAGAAGTTGCAGGCACCAGATCAAGACCCTTTGGAGAGTTTGATAATTTAACTTTTATCAAAGTGTCCAAAATGAAGATCCAAGGCCACTGACGCATCGGGATTTTCGCTACCAATCCAATGAGCCCAAGAACATCTAAACCAAAATTCGTATGAAGAAATGGCGACCAAAATATGAAACAGCTCCCGAAGTCCACAAAGAAAGACGACCTTCCATACGACCGGAGCCGCCCATTTGACCGGCTGTTTGAGCTCCAGACATCCACGAAAATTGGCCAGAACTTTCCAAATGTTAGTCCAATTTTGTCCCATTTTCCCTACGAGATACATCATGACCAAGGCTTGTTTGGGACGTGGATTTGGCTCCCCTTGAGCCCTTGGATGAAAGGGAGGAGGCTATATCAATGGAGGAGACCCGAGGAGGCCTCCTATATGAAGACCTCCAACCCTAGTTGATGTCTCATTCCATCTCCATCCTCCACAAGTCTCATCTACATCCACCACACCTCCATGGCAGACCATAGAGAGAGGGCCAAGACAAGAAGAAGGAGCATAGTAGGCGCCCCTACATCCGGCGCCGGCCGGAGGGCCGGTGCCATCTTCATCGCTGCCGCCACCATGCTCCTCTCCATCTCCAACATCATGTTGGCTTGTAACTTGCATATATCCTCTATGTACTCTCCATCTACATGTTTGAGTGAATTACTAATTCTTAGGGAATAGGATGAAATCTAGTTTGTACTAGCACCGAATAATTATACCCGATATGAGATAACCTTTTCATGTATTGTTAATGTTCTTCATGATGTCGGGTGAAGTGCACCATCCAACATTTGCCAATTTTGGACACAAGGATATTACTATTGGATGAAGTAGAGAGCGGAGAAAGCAAGTGACAGCGTAATCTCTAGGGAAGTGGAGGAGAAAAAATGATACTAGTATCCTCCATCTATCCCGTTTCTACCAATCCGATAGGGGAATAACGGAGACCACCCTTTGGCCACGTCCACGAGGAAACCTTAAATCATTGTTGCCATAACCTACTGGGGAAGGAATGGTGGTGGCGTGCGTGATACGGTTGACTACTCGATATCTTCGTATATTGTACCAGGATCTTCCCACAAATACCTACATGAGAGGTGGCTTAAGTATCTGTAGAACGTGCGGGTAGTGATGATTGTGAGCTCCTCAAGAACGCCTTTTACTCAAGTGTTGACCCTCTTGTTTTATTCGTTGTTTTATTTACGTTTCTACCTTCACTTAGTTGTTTAGACAAAACCACCATTATTATCGTTCCGTTAGGAACCGACGAATAGACTATTTCTAGATAACGTTATGGGTGTGAACGTAGTCACGTATGTGATGACGTAGCTGCGGGGTTGGTAGTTACTAGTGCAACCACTACTCCCTATGGGATCGACATACTCTACTTACCACGAATTGCAATAGTCATATGCCCTTGTAGTTCATCAAGTTGGAGTGTTGCATTTTTCCACACACAATATATCTCTTGTAATCAAGCACTTTCACAAATTCTTTAACTATCTATACTTGCCTTTGGTTCAATATTTTTGCCACCCTTACTAATCTGATGGACCCCCTAATTACAGGATGGACTTGCCTTGGGTTCAATTTTTTGGCACTCTTACTAGTCGGATGGACCCCTAATGGCAGGATGGTTGGATCCTTCCTTTGGAAATACATACTAAATTTAAATCTTGGGTTTAAAGTTGTGGCTTCTTGCTATCTTGGAAACAGCAGATCCACCTTATTTTGGACTAATAATTGGAATGCTACTACTTTCAATAACAAATTTCCTGAGCTCCACTCTTTTGCTATCAATGAAAAGATTTATGTAAATCAATCCTACAATACAAATAGTCTGGATAATCTCTTCCACATGCCCCTATCAATTGAAGCTCATTATTTGCATTGCTCCATGAGTTGATGTTGAATAAGCCTCTTGCATAGGATAACAACATCCGAAATTCTACTTGGAGCTCTAAAAAATATACCGTTACCAAAATGTATAAGACTCTGAGAGTTGGAAATCCTGCCCATTTCATTTTCAAAAAGTTGTGTAAGAGTGCTCCTACCCTCAGTCTACTTCTTCATGGAAGGCTAAATACTAGAAACCTGCTTCAAAGGGAATCCTTCTAGCTCCCTTCCTACACTTGTGTGATGTGTACTGATGTTAAGGAAGGGACTGCCTTACATCTTTCTGGGACCGTGGTTCTGCTCTGAGTTGTTGGGATGCAGTCATACTTAACATAAGGAGAAGCACTTCAGTTATCCATGACAATGTGTTGGCTTTCTCCAGACGCCCCTCTCAAATTGCAATGAATATCCTGGTAATGGGCGGCTGGAACATTGACGTGGCTTGAGACCGCGTCAGTATTTCCCCAAAGAGGAAGGGATGATGCAGCACAACGACGGTAAGTATTTCCCTCAGTTATGAAACCAAGGTTATCAAACTAGTAGGAGGATCATCACTACCCAATAAGCAGCACCTGCACACAAACAACAAATACTTGCAACCCGACGCGAAAGAGAGGTTGTCAATCTCTCTACGGTAAAAAGATAGATTAGGTAGTGATAGATAGGAGAGATAGATCTCTCAAGAACACAAAATAAAAAGAGCAAATAAAATATGCAGCAATATGTTTTTGGGTTTTTGGTTTTGTAGATCTGAAAACAAAGATACAAAAAGATAGATCTGAAAGCAATATGTTGGAAAAGTAGACGCGGGGGGCATAGGGTTCACTAGTGGCTTCTCTCATGAGTATAGCGCACGGTGGGTGAACAAATTACTGTTGGGCAATTGATAGAAAATCGAATAGTCATGACGATATCCATGGCGATGATCATTATATAGGCATCACGTCCAAGATAAGTAGACCGACTCCTCCCTGCATCTACCACTATTACTCCACACATCGACCGCTATCCAGCATGCATCTAGTGTATTAAGTTCATGGAAAAATGAAGTAATGCAATAAGAACAACATGATGATGTAGACAAGATCTATTCATGTAGGAATAGACCCCATCTTGTTATCCTTAATAGCAACGATACATGCGTGTCTTGCTGCCCCTTCTATCACTGGGAAAGAACACCGCAAGATCGAACCCATCACAAAGCACCTCTTCCCATGGCAAGAAAAATCGATCTAGTCGGCCTAACTAAACCAAAGATTCGGAGAAGAAATGCGAGGCTATAAGTAATCATGCATATAAGAGATCAAAGAAGACTCAAATAATATTCATGGATAGAAACTGATCATGAACTCAAAATTCATCGGATCCCAACAAACACACCGCAAAAGTTTACATCAAATAGATCTCCAAGAGACCATTGTATTGAGAATCATAAGAGAGAGAGAGAAGAAGCCATCTAGCTACTGCCTACGGACCCGTAGGTCTATGGTGAACTACTCACGCATCATCGGAGAGGCACCTATGAGGAAGATGAACCCCTCTGCGATGGTGTTTAGATTGGATCTCGAGATTCTGGAACTTGCGGCGGCTGGAGTTGTGTTTCGTCGACTCCCCTAGGGTTTTTGGAATATTTGGGAATTTATAGGCATCATAGGCGGTGGAGAGGGGCCCCGAGGAGGGCACAACCCATCAGGGCGCGTCGGGGCCCCCCTGGCGCGCCCTGGTGGGTTCTGGTCTCCTCGGCCCACTCCCCCGGCACTTCTTTGGCCCACCGGGTGTCTTCTGGTCCAGAAAAAATCTCCAAAAAGTTTCGTCGCGATTGGACTCCGTTTGGTATTGATTTTCTGCGAAGTAAAAAACAAGCAAAAATAGCAACTGGCACTTTGGCACTATGTCAATAGGTTAGTCCCAAAAAATGATATAAAGTTGTTATAAAATGATTGTAAAACATCCAAGAATGATAATATAACAGCATGGAACAAGAAAAAATTATAGATACGTTGGAGACGTATCAAACATTTGGATGCAAAGGAACAATTTAATATTTCATAACATCGCACCAAGTGTCCTTTCATGGAAAAATTATTCAAAATAGACATGTAGATCATGAGCTAGAGAAAAAGTGCAAGTACATCCCAATTTTGCATATCGAAAATCACCTTCAAGTCTAGTTGGCTTATATCTTTATGATTATGTTTCCTAAGACAAGAATTGACTAGAAGTTGAGCTCTAACTCCTTTTGTTTTTTACCATCTGTTTAAATTGTATATATCTGCTACACTTTCTTTGATATATGACAATTTATCATAGAACAACTATGCTTAAAAAAAATAATTCGCTCTCTCAGATATAGGATCACAAGGGTGATAGGTTCCGAAGACGTGTTGTCCTGCTCGCTAGTGCACGTTGACGTTCTAGATGGAGTAGACTACGATAACAACACAACGAGAGGTGTCAGAAACCCTAACTTGGTTTTATTTTATATATCTTTGATGGTGGTCGATGAGTCGTATATATATAAGAATCGGTATCGTATTGCGATCATGATCTAAACAAGGTATCCAACTCGAACACTTAAGCAGCTAAGAATCCAAAAAGTAAAACACAAAAGGAACTAGTGCTCTTGCAGTAGGACAAACCAAATTTCAGCAGGCAATCCACGTGCATGTCGCACGCCGTATCCTTCGCCTGGCCCCGACCCGTGCACGGCCCGGCGAGGCGAGCGCGCGCATATGATGTTCTGTTTCTCTCCTCATACCCATCACTTTCGAGGAGTGACTGAAGATTGCACATACACCTCTTGCCATACATGAGCCTTGAAATTTATTTTGAATTAGCTGAATATTCACTGGGCCAAGCCCACTAATTCTAACAGTAACAACCATACCATATCGCTACCATGAAGGAAAGGAATGCATTTGCTCTGCTCCGACACGCTTGCGCCTCGCTCCGGCCCCTACCGGTGACGAACAAGCCGGTGCCGTCCTTCCTCTGCCCCACCCCCTATTATGGTCCTGTTGTGTACGGCTCGTTGGCGACGGAGACGAAGGCCGATGGAAGTCCAACGCGAGGGCATTGCCGAAGCTGCTCAAATCCAAGTGAGTTAGAGTTAAGGTACTCACTAGAGTTAGTGTTTGGAAGATAATATTTCAGTTAGGGACTTGGATGTTGTTGTACGTTCTGCACGAAGAATCTCTGAAAATGTCATACTCCCTCTATCTCAAAATAAGTATCTAAACTTAGGGGTACTTAACTGACTCTGTAAGACTGATACTCATTAAACATTACTCGATTTTTTTTCCGACATTTTTTCTATCAAATAAGCAACTTTACTTACTAACATTTTGTAACGCCCCGGACACACCCGCCGCTGGTCGTTACTCCTGGCAAGATCAAGACTGGCCCCACAGATCAATAATAGTCTTTTCTACGCACTTTGTCCTCACTCGTGCGCACCCGGGGACAACTTCCCGGTCGGTCACCCATCCTAGAACTACTCCAAGCCAAGCATGCTTAACTTGGGAATTCTGTTTGAATGGGCTACCGGAAAAGAAGGAATTCCTTATTGATATGAGTAGTCTATCATCCCTAATAAGCCAAGCTATCACACATTTGTTTCTGTCAAATAACCATCTCTTGATGTATGAGCTTTACGATCTTTTCTAGATTTCTAGTGGCTGCTCCTCTACTTAAGGCCTTGTAGAATGCAAGGTGCTCAGGGGAGGTGCTTAGGAAAATAAACCAGGCTTTCTTTAAGCACCGGTGCTTATTTGTACAGAGTAGGCGCTTAGTTAGGCGTCTCTCCTGTAGAAATAGACAATGGTGCTTCAGAAAAACCCGGTTTAATTTTCTAAGCACCTCCCTAAGGACTTAGCATTGTACAACGCCCAAGGGGACAAACTGTGTAGTACATATGCAGTTGTGGTTACCTACATCTGAAGACCAGCTTCATCAGTACGACTAATCAGTACTCTTATCCGGTACTCTTATCCACAGAAACCAGTCAACATATATCTAATCTGCTTCTGCAACTGACAACAAAGGTATGTTTACTACTCCCTCCGTCCCATAGTG
Organism: Elymus sibiricus; assembly: GCA_039707655.1. Classification (NCBI taxonomy): domain Eukaryota; kingdom Viridiplantae; phylum Streptophyta; class Magnoliopsida; order Poales; family Poaceae; genus Elymus; species Elymus sibiricus. The sequence goes on from CM077673.1 coordinate 315,807,029, forward strand.
TCAAAAATGCTCCTATATTATGGGATGGAGGGAATATTAGGGCATGTCCAATGTTGGACTCTTAACGAGACGTTTATGAACGGATATAAAAATATGTCATAAGTAACAAAAAATAAGCGCCCTAGCTCCCAATGCCAGGCACTAACTCCCATAGGCAATTAAGCAACCACGGGCGCTTCGTGCAGCCAAGAAAACGCGCAAGCCTCGGTGTTGGTGTAGTGAACAGGGGGTGTTCATTACCCCTGGACATGCACCGGCAAGTTGCAGCCTCCAGGCGGGAAGGGCATGGCAGAGAAGAAATCCACTTATAGGACACATCTAGGACCCAGGTTTCTGGCAAGGATTACTTGCCGGGAACAGGCCTACGCATCACCGGCAAGCTCAAAGGCCGGCAAGATTAGGAAAGAATTTCCGGGAAGCGAGCCTTCCTGGGAGAAGACCTCCAGGCAGGTCACCGAGAAGACCCGATGTTGGACTCCCGCCAAGATGCTTGCCGGGGGACAACTGGGAACAAGCACAAGACTATCAAGAAGGCATTCAAGCCGATGATCAGAACACAGAAGACCGAAGGCTGGGATCCTGGCAAGATGCTTGCCGGGATAGCTAGCGAAGACCCGGCAAGATTCACACCCGGCAAGATCCCGCCACCTTGCCACCACTCCAGTGCAGCGACCAGCCTGTCAGACGGGGTTTGTCCTCCTGGATGCGTGTCATGGCATTAGCGGCGGATGGGGTTAAGCGGTGCTGATGGGACGGGCTCTTTTTCCATCCCCAAGAAGCTAAGGGACACCTAAACGGAGCATTTAATGCGTTTGTCTTAAGTCGTCAGTATTAGGTATGATAACGCTGTAGCAACTTTACACCTCTTGTACTTCACCACTGTTGGTGACCCCTTCGACGTATAAAAGGAGGCCCAAGGCGTAACTACAGGGGGGAGGACCTTCTGGCCCATTCTGCATGCGTAGCTGCTGCTCGAATGTACTGTTCATTGCAAGCGCTCCTAGAACTTGGGCTTAAACACATCCAATACAACCAAAGCAGGAGTAGGGTTTTACGCTTCTCAGCGGCTCGAACCTGGGTAAAAATCCCTCGCGTTGATCATTGGATCTGCTCTTTGTGCAAGCCTTTTTCCCAGCCGAACCGTAAAAGGGACCCACGCGATCCCATAGGTGTCGTACGCCGACAACTTTGGCGCGCCAGGTAGGGGTGCAAGGTTGCGCGAACCTGATCTAGCGGTCAGCGCATCAGCTTCATCGTCCATGGCGACTTCGCTCCGCTCTACTTACGGAAAGCTAAGTCCTAAAACCTTGATTGCTTTTTACTGTGTAGCATTATCCTTGATGGTAGTTTTGTATAACCTGTGCGCGAGGGAGTGCTTTAGGAACATTCTGCGCTCCTGGTTGTTCTGGGTCCGCCCAACAACACAGATGCAGCTGCGGTTGTCTCTAGAGCATTAAGCTCCTGAAGAGGCGGCGTTCTCGATAGGCTGCTAGACAGGACCCGATCCTAAGCGCCATCGACCAGAACGTGCGCGTTCGGAGAGTATTCCAGCAAGCGTAGGGATTCATTGTACAAAAATGCAATTGTTCAAGGAAAAGGCTCGATGAGTTTTATTTTCGGATTTCTGTGTAAACCCGGATGCTGAGGAGCCTCTCCGGGGATAGTTGCGCTCCTAGTCGCCTCGAGCCCGCTCGGCGATGTGAGCAGCCGCACTAAAGCTAGGAAGGTAAACCTTTTCGGGAGGCGGTGTTCCCGGCAAGCCGCTAAGGACCCGTTCCTCAAAGCGTTGCTGACTAGATCGTGCGCACCGAAAAGTGTTCCGGCAAGCAAGGGAACATTCGACAGAAGTCAAAATTACAACAAGTTCTGTCGTGGCATTACATGTCCAATCAGTGTTGCAGGAGTACGCATGGAAGGCGGGCTCGGGGGCTGGCGGCGCCCTAGAGAGTAACCTTCTAGAGAGCTGCCGGTCATCACCATGATCGCGGCCTCACTATGCGGGATGAACAGCAGGAAAAGCTAAGTTACAAAAACTTGTGACAATTACATTTCTTTTGCTGTCCTCACTTGCTCCTTACACCTACACGCGAAGGAGCCTTCCCGGGGCCAATAGCGCTCCTAGTTGTCTTGAGTCCGCTCGACAACTTAGGCGGCTGCACAGACACCGGGAAGGTAAACCTTTCCGGGAGGCGGCGTTCCCGGCAAGCTGCTAAGGACCCGTTCCTCCAAGCGTTGCCGACTGGAGCGTGCGCACCGGAAAGCTTTCCGGCAAGCATGGGTCGTCTTGATTGATTTTTTGTCCTTTTACATTAGTCTGCACGCGAAGGAACCTTGTCGTGGTGAGCCCGCGCTCTAGTCTCGCCTCGAGTCCGCTCGGCAGGCTTAGCAGCCGCGTTCTGACCCGGCAAGTCGCCTTGCCGGCGGCGGCGCTTCCAGCAGGCTGCTAAGGATCCGTTCCTCAAAGCGCTCGCGGCAAACGTTTGCACCGGCAAGGTTTCCAAGCAGCGTAGGATATTAGATATATGCAAGGATGGAATTAATCAAGACGGAAGCAGACATTCATTTAGCATAAAGAAACATGTCTTGCATACATAAAGACTAGACTGACTAAGGTTAATTATTCCTTTACATGCGCCATTGCAGCAACAGGTATGCAAAAAGTACTTCAGTCTCTGCGGTTGCTTCAGTCTCGGTGGCACGCGGCAGCCGAGAAGGCCAAGGGCGCTGTGCTGGAGGCTGGCAAGACGGCAGTGAGGCATTCGCAGTAGGCGGCGGCGACAGCAGGGATGACTGTACGAATCGACCACCGCACCCGCGGTACCCTTTATGGGGAAGGCTCGGGGGTTGGCTCTTCGTCGCACGGTGTGGCTCTCCCTTTCGGGCACACGACTCCTACTACCGTCCTGCTCTGTCTGCCCACGCTGCCGGCAAGCCCAAGGCCCGGCAAACCGCAAGCTCTCTTGCGTCATCATCAGCGTGCAGTTTAAAAGTCATGAGTGACGGTTACCTCCCGCCGCGCGTGTACCGGTGCATGTTTTTGGGCCTAGCCCAGACAAGCACTGTGCACGCTTGTCCGGCCCAGGCCCGGGGGCTCCTATTGGTGTAGTGAACAGGGGGTGTTCATTACCCCTGGACATGCACCGGCAAGTTGCAGCCTCCAGGCGGGAAGGGCATGGCAGAGAAGAAATCCACTTATAGGACACATCTAGGACCCAGGTTTCCGGCAAGGACTACTTGCCGGGAACAGGCCTACGCATCACCGGCAAGCTCAAAGGACGGCAAGATCAGGAAAGAATTTCCGGGAAGCGAGCCTTCCTAGGAGAAGATCTCCAGGCAGGTCACCGAGAAGACCCGATGTTGGACTCCCGCCAAGATGCTTGCCGGGGGACAACTGGGAACAAGCACAAGACTATCAAGAAGGCATTCAAGCCGATGATCAGAACACAGAAGACCGAAGGCTGGGATCCCGGCAAGATGCTTGCCGGGATAGCTAGCGAAGACCCGGCAAGATTCACACTCAGCAAGATCCCGCCACCTTGCCACCGCTCCAGTGCAGCGACCAGCCTGTCAGACGGGGTTTGTCCTCCTGGATGCGTGTCATGGCATTAGCGGCGGATGGGGTTAAGCGGTGCTGATGGGACGGGCTCTTTTTCCGTCCCCAAGAAGCTAAGGGACACCTAAACGGAGCATTTAATGCGTTTGTCCTAAGTCGTCAGTATTAGGTATGATAACGCTGTAGCAACTTTACACCTCTTGTACTTCGCCACTGTTGGTGACCCCTTCGACGTATAAAAGGAGGCCCAAGGTGTAGCTACAGGGGGGAGGACCTTCTGGCCCATTCTGCATGCGTAGCTGCTGCTCGAACGTACTGTTCATTGCAAGCGCTCCTAGAACTTGGGCTTAAACACATCCAATACAACCAAAGCAGGAGTAGGGTTTTACGCTTCTCAGCGGCCCGAACCTGGGTAAAAATCCCTCGCGTTGATCGTTGGATCTGCTCTTTGTGCAAGCCTTTTTCCCTGCCGAACCATAAAGGGATCCACGCGATCCCATAGGTGTCGCACGCCGACACTCGGATGCCACGCTTGGCGCTGGGATTTCATGGTCCAACCGCTAACCAACCGGGATATAGATCGGAAATTGATCCTGGCGCCGGTCTAGTTGTCCGGCCTTGTAGATGCCCTTAAGGCATTTCCAATGCAGAGGCGCTTGTTTGGGCGCTTGCATCATTTAAAAAAATGATTAATAAGAAGCACCGGTGGAGGAGTCTACCTTTCCAATGCAGGAGCACTAGGCTGAGCGCTTAGATGGTTTTTTTAGCGCTCGATCTAGAGCCTGACTCCTGTCAAAATGGATGTGTGCGAGGGAAAAAGGCTCAAGCATGACAGGAGAGGCATCGACGCCAAAGGAAATCCTGGGATCGACCAGGAGTTGAGCGAAATGGGCAGCAAAGAGATCCTAGCGCCTAGGCTATTGTTGGAAGGGAGAGAGGGATTGGTGGAATAGTTGTTTTATTGCTTGAGCCTCGTGGGCATATATATAGGAGTACATGATCATTTTGGAGTACAAGTCAAGGCAGGAACAATCCTCGTCTATCTATGTTTCCTAAACAATCACGATACTCAACATCCCCCCGCAGTCACAACGGTAGCGACGCAGACGGTGAGACTGGAGAAGAATCCGAAGGTAAGCCGATGGACATCCCCCCACAGTCGTAACAGTCGATGCATCATGGAAGTTGTGGCTCGGGTGGAAACCGACGAGGTTGCTCAAGCAAGGCGGTAGCCCTTTGTGCTGATGTCGAGGTAGCCGAGAGCGTAGGGTGGTGTAGCCGTGGTCGAGGTAGCCGTGCGAAGAATGCCGTGGTCGATGTCGAGTCGGGGTAGCCGGTGTCGAGGAAGTCGCTGTGGAGCCGCGGGCACAAGGTGGCGCCAAGTTAGCATGGGCGTAGTGGTGTTGAAGTATTGGTGCGCCGGGGAGAAGATGTTGTTGACGATCCGTCGCGCCGGGATTGCCAAGCCCGGGGACACATCGTGGACGAAGGCACGCATCAGTGTTGCCAGCACCGGGCATGCGTAGACGGACGAAGTCGATGTTGACGATGCGTCGCTCCAGGTTTGCCAGGCCTGGGAACACACCGGGGACGAAGGCACGCGTCGGTGTTGCCAGCACCGGGCATGCGTAGACGGGGACCTGCCCAAACTGGCACGCCATGTCGAGGAGGATAGAAGAGAAGGACTCGACGACGGTTGCAGCGCAAATCGGCAAGGGGCCGATGTCGCCCGCGGTGGTCGGAGTAGATGAAGTGGTCGGGGAAGATGACGGCGACGCTGGCGATGAGCTGGTGCTGGACAGATGACGAAGGGGGTGGACGGGCGGCACGGCTCGGGTCGGCGAATTACAGCGGCGCCGAAGAGGCGCGGCGTAGCTCAGGTGAGCAAGCCGTAGCGACGCCGAAGAGTAGCGACGGCGGCGGCCTGACGGCGGCGGCGGCGGCTGGTTAGGAGCGCAACGGCGGCGGCCTGGCGGCAGCGGCGGCGGCTGGCGAGGAGCACGGCGGCGATGCTCGAAGTAGGCACGGAAGAACCCGACAGCGTGACGAAGACCGGCGCGGATGATGGCGTTCCCACGCCGAGGAAGGCGGCGCGGCGCATACCAGAGGAAATCGACGCGCGGGGACGGCGGAGTTGACTGCGTGCCGCGGCGGTACGCCCCGAAGGGGCGACGAAGCGGTAGCGCGCGGGTCAGGGTGACGGCGGTAAGACCTCGGGGCGGCGGAGTGGACCGCGTGCCGCGGCGCGATGGCCCGAAGGGGCGACACAGCGGCGGCGGGCCAGTCAGTGGAGCCGCGGGGACGGCCTCGGGCGGCGGCCGAGACCGCGTGCCACGCTCGCTACGGCCCGATGGGATGATGCAGCGGCAGCGCGAGGGTCGGTGCGGCCACGGGGACGACCTGGAGAGGACGGCCTCGGGGCGGCAGTAGACCGCGGTCTGCAACACTACAGCCCGAAGGGGCGACGCAGCGGTAGCGCATGGATCGTGGCAGCCGTGGGGAGAACCACTAGCCGGTGGCGATGGTCCGATGGGCGACTGCGTGTACCGCGTTCCGCGGTGCGACAACCCGAGGGGGCGACGCAAAGGCGGCGGCAGCTACGGGTGTAGCCGGCGGGAGGATCCTGGGGCGGTGGCGTGGACCGCGTTGCGCAGGGCGACGTCCCGGAGGTGCGTCGGTAGGCGTGGCACGCGTGTCGAAGCAGCCGGCGGGAGGACCTCGGGGCGGCGACGCAGCGGTCCGAGGGGACGACGCGACGGCAACCTGTGGCTCGATCGGCGGTAGGCGCGTGCTCGGGGACGGGCTTGGCAAAGACAGGCGCGAGATCGGTTGATCAGACCGATGGCGGGGCTGTACGCGCCATGGCGGGGACGACGCGTAGATCAGAGTTGATGGCGACGTTGTCGGTGGTGTCCCGGGCGATGACGACGAAGATGGACCGGCAATTGGGGACCACGCGGGTGAGCGGCCGGCAGCGACGGACGAAGGCGTCCCTTGGGCGGCGCATCCAGCCTTGCCGCGCGGTTGATGACGAAGTGACCGGTGTAGAGTCGACGCCGGTGTCAGAGTAGAGGCGTGGAGGTCGACGGCGGCGGCAGGCGACGCAAACCGATCGTAGATCGGAAAACCAAAAAAGAAACGTTGATCAAAATGACCGGCGGAAGAGAGAAAAATCCGGATCAAGAGATCAGGAAAAAGACTCTAGGGCAGCCGGTCAACACGACCGGCGAACGAACCCTAGGTACGGGCGGCACGGCCCCCGGCGGCGGTCATGAAGGCCGACCGCCCCAGGGGCGGCGCGTAGTGCGGAAGCGGTGGGCGGCGGCTAGGGCTAGGAACTTGTGGCAGATACCATGTTGGAAGGGAGAGAGGGATTGGTGGAATAGTTGTTTTATTGCTTGAGCCTTGTGGGCATATATATAGGAGTACATCATCATCTTGGAGTACAAGTCAAGGCAGGAACAATCCTAGTCTATCTATGTTTCCTAAACAATCATGATACTCAACAGCTATGCTTCCGCATTGTAGATGATCTTATCCTAGTCACGTATCAAACTGTAGTGACAGATTTGTAAGTTTCTGGCTTCAGCAAACTAAAACTGTGGTGGGATATTCATCCGTGTGAAAACAATATTTATTTGGTAAAGAGATGGATTCAGCGACAATGTAAATAAATAAATTTGTAAAACAAGAGGAACCACCATACAAACATGTGGAACTAGAGCAATTCTTTGTGGGTCACACCCGATGTCAATTGCAGTAAGCAGACCGGAGCCTGCAAAACCACCTCCATGAAATGGAAGTAGCTCCTCTGACGTACGGTGTGTACCGTTGGGTCACTCACATGTGGGCCAGTTTCTCAGTGGGCCCACGTGTCAGTGGTCGAACGGCACCCTACGACACGGTAGAGGATCCTCGGCGCCATGAAATGTATGATTTGCATAAACAAATAAATTGGGCCAAGTTATTTCAGTTTATTAGAGATCAGATAAGAGTATGGGGATGAATTGTCAGTGGCAAGATCAGGAATTCCTACAAAAGTCGATGTTGTTTGTCACAACCCTAGTTAATCTTGCACCTGGTATAGTCTTGATTGTTGCATCATGTTTAATTTTCCTTCAAGCTTGAACTGGGGATTGTTAAAACCCTAGAACTTCATTGGAAAAACAAATTCCAACAACTAAAATTTTCAATGAACCCAAAATGGTCTTAAAAAATGTTCATCATTTTTGATAAATGTTGGAAACAACATAACAGAGGTGACGCACATTTAACAAAGTCATTTGGCAATTTAAATTAACCTAAAATGCATCTGAAAATAACTTTAAATTGTTACAAGTTATCTAGTAGCTCCAAAATTGCTGAAACTTATTATGGGGCTTGGCTATATTATGCCTTAACCCCAAGATTATTTTCAGGATTTTTTGCAGTTGGGTTAATACCCTAAGCAAATCAAAACAGAGGGCAGTTTTAGAAAATAGAAACAAAAAAAAGAGAAAAGGCAGGCGGGGCTCACTAGCCGGCCCAGCACAGCTGACCCATGCCAGTCGTCTCTAACCTCTGGCGGAAGGCAGAGGCGAGACAGGGCACGGCGCTCGCCGCCCGAGCGCCACACGAGCTGCCTGCCTGCCTCCCTCCCCCGCCAACGCGGAGAGCGGGATAAGCTCGCGGGAGCTGTCCCAATTGAGCCCACGCCCGCTCATTCGCCCCCGCTGCCTCTCCCTCGCCCTTGCTCGAAATTGCTGCCGCACTCGCGAACTCGCTACCGTGAACCCTGCATCCACAGCCGCCTCCTCGCCCCCTCTTGTCATCTACAAGCTCTGCCGCGACGCCCTCGTCCTCCTCGCCGAGCCATATGATGCGTCTCCAACATATCTATAATTTTTGATTGTTCCATGCTGATATATTATCATTCTTAGATACTTTTTGGGTCATCATTTATCAATTTATAATATTTTTGAGCACTAACCTATTGACCCAGTGCCAAGTGCGAGTTGTTGTTTTCTGTGTGTTTTTTTACTTTGCAGTTTTCCTTTACCAAACGTAGTCCAATTGCCACGAAACTTTTTGGTGATTTTTTCTGGACCAAAACAACACTAGCAAGCCTCGGAGGATAGCGGGGAGCCTCGGCGAGGCTCCACAAGCCAATAGGGCGCGACCCTAGGGGGGCCGCACCCTGATAGCTTGTGGGCCCCCTGTGGCTCTCCTGACCTCGTTCTCCGGCCTATAAATTCTTATTAATCCTGGAAGCCCTCAGGAGAGCCTCGAAAACCTTTTTCCGCCGCTGCAAGTCTCTGTTCTGCCGCGATCCCATCTGGAGCTCCGTTCCAGCACCCTGCCGGAGGGGGATCAACACGGAGGGCCTCTTCATCAACCTTGCTGCCCTCATGATGATGTGTGAGTAGTTCACTACAGACCTACGGGTCCATAGCTAGTACCTAGATGGCTATCTCTCTCTCGTATGATCTTCAATACAATGATCATCGCATCTTCGCTTTGATCCATCCGATGTAATCATATTGTGCGGTGTGTTTGTTGGGATAAGATGAATTGTGAGTTTATGTTCAGATTATTCATGAAAAGTATTTGAGATACCTCTGATATATATTGTCTCTTAATTACATGATAATTATAGCTTCGTAATGCTCTCCGATTTATTGATGTGCTTTGGCCAAGTAGATTGATATTTCTTCGGTGGGAGTAGTGCGATGTAGTAGGTTCAACCTGACGAGTTTCTATATCCCAGTGACAGAAAAGGAGAAGATGTGTCTTTGTGTTGCTGCTACTAAGGATAAAACGATGGGTTTTATTCATATTAATTGAGTTTACTTTGTCTACATCATGTCATTGTTCTCCAAGCATTACTCTGTTTTACTTAATACTCTAGATGCATGCTGGATAGCGGTCGATGGGTGGAGTAATAGTAATAGGTGCAGGCAGGAGTCGGCCTATTTGCTTATGAAGGTGATGCCTATATAGACATGATCATTGCCGTGAATATCGCATAACTATCCGCTTTTCTGTCAATTGCCCAACAGTAATTTGTTACCCTCCGTATGTTGCCTACATGAGAGATGCCGCTAGGGAACACTATGGCCCCCGGGTCTATTCACTTATATATTCTCAAACGCAATTGCTACCTTGCTGCCTTTATTTACCTTTTATTTTATTTTTCAATTTATATTTATCGACAATTATCTACACAACTCGTTTGCTTGCAAATAACGAGATCAAGGGGATTGACAACCCTCTTGCCCGCGTCGGGTGAAAGGCGGTTGTTCTTTTGTGTGCAGTCGCTGAAGACGGTTGAGAAGTGGTATTCCTATTGGTTTGACAAACCTTGGTTTCATAACTAAGGGAAATACTTACCCACCTTGTGCTGCAACTACCCGTTCCTCAGCACGGAAAAGCTAACGCAGATCACAAGTATCAGGAAGGATTTCTGGCGCCGTTGCCGGGGAGTATCATCATCAACTATCAAGTAGCTTCTCACAAAATTTTCATTCACTTGTTTATCTTTTTATTTGCTGTTATATTTAGTGTGTCTCATAAAAATCAAAAAATACAAAATATTTATCTTTGGTTGTTGTTACTTCATTTGTTGCTGGTCACTATGTCTAGTTTTTCTTTTGTTCACGCTGCTCCCGATAATGAAGTGTTCACTTTTAAACAAAGGGGAGGAGAAAATTTAAAAGATGCTTTGTATAGGATTTGCAATGCTCAAAATAATTCAACTCGTAAGCAATCTACTACTACCTTGCTTAGAAGTTTTTATGCGGGTGTGACAACTTGGTATATGTGTCACAGCCCTAGCTAGCCATTGCTTGTCATTGCATTAACCATCATGGCATCATGTTTAAATTTCATCAAAATGAAATGGGGATTAACAGAAACCCTAGCACCTCACCTAACCAAACAATTCAAATAGTTGTGATTTTTCAATGAATCCAAAATGTCCTTAAAAATGTTCACTATTTCTGATAAATGTTGGAAACAACATATCAGTGGACATTTTAATTTTAACAACAATTATAGCATTTTAAAATAACCTTTTAATGCTATTGAAATCAATGAATAATGTATTATAATTATTTAGATGTTTCAAAAATGCTGGAATCTTTTGTGGAGGTTTGAAACATTCAAACTATGCTCTCTCAAATATTTCAATATTTTTGTGCTAGGTATTTGGAGCCCAAATAAAATTAACACAAAGGACAAAACAAAAAACAGAAATGAAATAGGAAAAGAGAGAGAGTGCTTACCTGGCCCAGCACTGTTCCTGGCCTAGCCCAGGGACAGGGGCGTCTTCTTCCTCGTGCCAGTGGCACGAGGGCGTGTGCCCGTGGCGCGCCCGGCCACCTCCTGCTTTCTCGACCGCCTGGAGATGGCTAAGAGTGCCACGTAGCCCCAGAGACGTCCAGATCGAGCCCGCTCCCTCGCTCGCTCTCTCCCTCGCTCTCCTTCGCCCTTTCTCCCCATGCCCGAGCGCTGCCGTCGCCGCCGTTTCCTGTTGCCGCGGCCACCACCATTTAGGATCCCCGCAGACGTGTATGAGCGCTCCGCAAGGTCATCACCGTCATCTCCATCGAGCCTCGCATCGTCGGACGCCCTCGAACACCACAAGGTCGTCGTCTTCTACCTCGGGATGCCAGCGATCCCCGTCGCCGTTCGCCCGCACCAGGCCCTCCCCAAGTTGGCTGATCTGCTCGTCGTGCTCAACGTGAGATTCTAAGCCCATCCCCGCCTCTCTCTTCGTCGATTGCGACCCCTAGCTGCCAATTTCATGTCGACCGAATCGCCCTGCCACCGAGCTCGATGCCGGCGTCACTCCGATGACCTTTGGGTCATCCCAGCATGCTCATCGGCTTCGTGAGCTCGAGCAGATGCGGTAGGTAGAGAGAGGCGGACGACTCCGTGATCTAATGGAGTTCTCCGGCGAGGCCGAACTCCGTCCGCCGCTGTTTGCGGCGCTGCCGTCGATTCCGGCACCCTCGCGACCCTCTGCTTGCTCCATTCGACGCGGTGCAGTGCCCAGGTTGTGTAGATGCTCTCCGCCGGTCATTTGGTCGCCGGAGGAGGTTTTCCGACGGCCTCCACCGCTTCTGGTGGTTGCCGGCGGCCTAACTCCGGCTAAACGCCGGTGGCCGACGTGACGCGGTTAGTTTAGGTGCTAATTAGGCTTAGTTAGCGCCTGTGTCGATGACATGTGGGCCCGGCCACTGACAGAATTAATTAGTGTTAAACGAATGCTGATTAACCCTGCCAATTAGATTAGTGCTAACCTAATTGACCTTGGGTCAATGACATGTGGGCCACGCCCTGTTAACTGTTAATTAGGTTAACGTTTAATCACTTTTTTAACCTCTGAGTCACTAACCAGGGGGGGCCACTGGTCAGGTTTGACTTTGGTTGCCCTGTTGACCTGTTGACGTCACCCAGACGCAGTAAATGCTTTTCTTATTTATAATAACTCCAGAAAATGGATAAAACTTAGAAAAATCATAGTAATTCAACAGTAACTCAGATGAAAATAATTTATATATGAAAAATGATCAAAAAAATCCAATGAGTCTGTCTATGCCATGTTCATGCATGTTTGAGAAAGTTAACATCACCAAGTAGGACATTTCATGATTAGGATAAATTAATAAATAGTGTTGGAGTTGGAATTTAGCATATATTTGAATTCCACTTCACTTAATATGACTACCTATTGCTCTAGGTCAATCCAATGCTTTAACATGCCATATCATACATCATGTTTGTTGCATTGCATTGAATGTGTTCATTTCCCTGTTTGCTGGTGTTGTTCCTTCCCGGTAGACGATGGTTCCGACGTTGAGATCATTGTCACCGATGAAGACTCATTGTTATCTTCAGAAGTGTCAGGCAAGCAACCCCCCTTGAGCATACTGATATGAACCCAATCTCTTGCTCCTGCTCTCTTTTAAATGCATTAGGACAACAACGATTCAACTGTTACATGTTCTCGGTAGTTGAACCCATTCCTTTGCATGACCTCTCCTTGTCACAATAAATAGTTGAAACCACTTAGCATGAGTAGCAACTGCTTGAGCCATGTTGTCCTTACTCATCCATGCTTGCTTACTATGCCAACTATGCTTGGAGTCGTTTCGGGTCTGATCCATCTGGGCGATGAATCGGAATGGTTGTGTTCATGTCCTACTGTGTGAGAGCTAAGTGTATGAACACAATTTGGTAAAGGTAGCGATGAGAGGCCATGTAGGAGTACATGGTGGGTTGTCTCATTGGGACCGTCCTTAAGAACTGATTTCTGTGTTTGTTATCCAAGACAAGATACTACCACACATTGGGATCCTTAATTGACTCTCTCGGCTTATTAATCGCCTTGATCTCTGTCCAGGAGTTGCAACTAGTTTCTGGTGTTTGTAGGATGTGTTGGCGGCCGTGCATAGCGCTGACCGGAGGGGTAGGCTATGGTGCGGTAGATGCACCGTGGCCCGGTGTACCAAGCGTAGTACCATCCGTCGAGGTGGGCTTGGGAACCCTGCACACATCGTTTGGGGCCGTAATGGAGACTTCGACCGGACTTCCTTGCGGGTTCAGTCTCAAATAGGCGATAAACCTAGACTAGAGTTTTGTGTGGTTAGTCAGGTCGTGGCCGACTCCCTCGCTGGGCTTCCGCTTGAAGGTTGCCGAGGTGCCTTTTTACGTGCACATGGCAGTAAGTGGCGGCAGCGTGTGTGAAGAAGTATACCCCTGCAGGGTGAAATAATCTGTTCGAACAGCCGCGTCCTCGGATATGGACTACTTGGATTGCTTATGTGGTACATAGACAAGTGAAACGGATACTCTAAAATGCGGAAGATAAGCGTGAGTGCTATGGATGGCCTTCTCGTAGGGAGACGGGAGTGGATCCATAGTGGTGTATTGATCTGGTGAATATGTGGACTCGTGTGCGTTGTCCCACCTCAAAGATAATACTTGTAGTCGTAGTACAGGTTAGCCAAGAGTCAAAGCTGGCTTGCTGCAATAAACTCCACAACCCCCTTTGTTGAGAATGATGCATATGTAGATAGTTCTGATGTAAGTCTTGCTGAGTACCTTTGTACTCACGGTTGCTTAATTTATGTTTTGCAGAGGAGACGTCAGTCTCATTAGTGATTCTTATGACGTGAAGTTCGATGTTGATCGGGTTATCTTGGGAATCCCAGACAGAGGTCTGGCTCCTATGGTAGGGTCGTTGTAGCTTTTCAGGGTCTTCCAGCCGCTTTTATTAGATGTCTGTACCCAGACATGTAACTTCCGTTTGTTGCTTGTATGCTCTGAATGTTGGGTCATGTGACCCTCCTGCTTGTAACATTATACTATGTTGGCTCTTCGGAGCCTCCTAAATAAATGTTATGTGGTAGAGTTTTGTTGTGATGCCATGTTGTATCTACGCATATCGTGCATAGTGCGTGTATGATTGAAATGCATTGGTATGAGTGGGATTCGACACCTAGTTGTGTGCCTTTAGTAGCCTTCTTTACGAGGAAATGCCTCTTTGTGCTTCCATGAGCCTTGGTAGCTTGCTACTGCTCCGGACACATTGATTGACCGGCATGTGTCCTTCTTTGCTGTTGTGTCTGTCCCTACGGGGAAATGTCACGCGGTGTAATGGAGTCCTTGTAGCTTGCTACGACTCGTCTACACACGCTTATGACCGACACCTGCATTGTTGGGTTACGTATGCCTGTCCCTGTACGGTTGTGCCACTTGGGTCTATAACTAGTCATGTCGACCCGGATTCTTTGACGTGTGAATGCTAGCGACATGTTCATATCCATGAGCCAAAAGGCGCAAACGGTCCCGGCCAAGGTAAGGTGGCAGCCGTGGGTTACCGTGCATGAGGCCGCAAAGTGGTGTGACATGTTACAGACTGGATTCATAAGGCTAAGGATCGGGGTCCCGACAGCGTTGGTATCAGAGCTTGACTGCCTGTAGGATTACCAAGCCAAACTGGTCGATGTTGAGTCTAGAACTGCTTTAGTTATATAAGGGGATTGATTCTGGAAGGGAACGTAAGACTCTTTTTACTCCTTTCCTTGTGTCATTCTTATTCTGAGTCACCCTCTTCTTTATTCTACTGGGTTAAGAACTAGGCTTCTCATCTATCTATCAGGATGACGAGTTACTATGTTGGAGACTTATAGGAAAGTTGTTGTCTTCTTGGATCGATGTCTCCATAAGAATTCAGTGTGATGTTGTCAGTTTTCATGCAGGTTGCCTCATATTTCACACCCGTACAGCCGTTATGATGTCCGAGTTATCCAAGGTTTGCAAATAATCTGATGCAATTGCAAACTCCTTCATCTCGAATCAATGTCTTTTGGGCCAGACAAAACACACTAAATATTGTGTTGAGGTACTCCATTACCTCGATGTGTGAGTTGAAGTGATAGGAAAACCAGGTTATTCCAGTGAACCACCCAACAGTCTAGTTGTGTTGTGTTTCCAGTGTGATAATTCTGGCCATCATTATCGAAAGCATCCTGTGATGCCACTTAGTCAGTAGGTATTCTATTTCTGGGTTCTTGAACCCAAGAATCATTATGCTCACTCCTGTTGATAGTGTTGCTCGTTCCTTTAGGAGGATTAGTAACCTTGTTATAGTCTTCAAGGTTCGTGGTTTATCATTCTTCCAACACCATGAACCAGTCATGGCAGAAGTTCCTCGTGAACTGAAGATCACAACAAGAGTACTCTTCATGAGTCCTCCATTACATAGTTGTGAACCTGCCAATTCTTTCCTTCTGCATGGGTTATCCGGAAGAATTATGTTGAACTCATTCAACATGCTAACCTATGTATCCACAACTCAGAAAAATCTTGTGCTCTTGAGTTGCCCCTCTTCATTTGTATTCTGACCTTTATCTATCAGTGGATAGTCAAGAGTGGTTGTGCAATTGCGTTTATCGATGCATATTACTCTTGTGGTCTGTCAAGCCATTCTATTTCAGAATGACTAGGAGAAACAAACTCCAGTACCTCATCCATTTCCAGGATTGGGTCAAAGCAGTTGTGTTCTGCAGATCAAAATGCCAACCCAACTTTTGCTCTGTTCTACCTTGAAGTATTACCTTCTTCATGTCGAGAATGTCATGAGAATTGCATGACCTCTTATGCATTCTTGATACAGTGGTACTTCTCGCCATCATTATTCATTCCTCGGTATCCATGTTGGTTGTAACTGGAATGCCGACAAGTGAACCATGATGTGTGAAATCAATACCTCTAGCAATCCGTTGCTTGGTAGTTAATGGACAATAATTTCACTCTTAGTGTGATGGTTATTGAATCATCTTTCTAAGTTTGATCGTGCTACCTAGTCCATCTTCCTGGTGCACTCCTCGATCAACGAGTTAGGTTTGTGCCAAGCTCTCTTGATCATATCATCTTGCCCTGAAAAGAAAGATTGTTCTCGAGCTCAATAACATATCGGCGGATCGTGATTCTCCAAATATCTTCACGGAAGAATTACCAGGTTGTTCCCTGACCGTTATGTTGAGTTCGTGATCAAGTTGGTTTCCTGTAAACAACCCTTTCTCCAGGAATCTGTGTTGGATATTCCTGAACTAGTTGGTTAAGCCAAACAACTACTTGGAGAGTTGGAAGATAAAAGCTTTGCCTAAATTAGCTCGTTCCAAGGGGATATCCTATTTGGTGTGTGTGTTAAAGAAAGATGATATGTTCACCGATTGATTCTTGTGATCAATTGTTGCATCTATTGTCTTGACAAATCTTTGATTTGAGTGTGGGTTATCGTCAAATCAAACTCAGAACCAAGGGTTCTCCTAATTAATGCTGTCTCACTCGTGTCTAATCCCTCTAGCTTACATCATTATATGTTTTGGCCTGACCAATGCTATCATCTTGTTCACATAGTTGTGGAATTCTATCTATGGATATCTCGATGAATTGTTGTTAAGCCCATCGGCAACATTTTCACCTGTTCCATGATTCATGACGAACATAAAGCTAGTGTTGGAAACTTTGTAGGCAATATCTTCGTGTCCTGCACATGAAGCATATGTTTGGTGTAAGAAGTGACTTACTCAAGGTTCACGTGCATTTGATGCAAGTTGCCGCTATGAATTCGAGAAAGTTTGTTTTGCTTCCTCTGGAATCATCCCAAGCCAGTCATGCACGTGCGAAGTATTCTATGGTTTGAGAGATTAGCTATCTCCATTCCTTATGAATTTCCTAGCACATCAAGCCACTGATTGACTTGTTAAGGAAAAGAAGTTAAGTGTTATTCCTGAAGAGCTCAGACGGACGTACACAAGACTTCGCTACCTCCAATGATGCTTCCATCCAGAACTCGGTAGTGTTTAGTTGTAAGCTCTCCATATGACCACAATTGTCTTGGACACTGTGTTCATGCGGGCCTTGCAATCCAGCTCATGTTTTGGAGTTGGCTCCCGTAGTTCACTTCTCGAGAATCCCGCAATGTCATCTCTTCGATTTGTGTTGCAACCTTTTTCCTTCAGACATGCTGAGTCTGGAATATCTTAACACCAACCATATCTGAATCTCGGGCAGATATATGGTTGGAACATTTCCCAAGAATTATAATATTGGTCTTACTAAACTGGTGAAGTGGATGTTGTGGCTAACACACCTAGCCGGAAGACCTATTACTATAGTATCTTGTATCAGCGACATTAGCCACTTCCCCATGAGGACCTTGTATGACTTGTTCTAAAGTTATTCCTCATGGACACTTGGAACCCCCGAAGTCCGACCTATACTTGATGTTCTAGATACCAAGCAATGTCCATATTTGGGGTATGCTAGTACAACAAGGAGAACATTAGAAGCGGAGTGCTAAATGTCTCTCGATCGATCATCCAGATTTCGTTCCCTTAGCATAACCAGGGTGAAATCTAAGAAAGTGTTGTCTTCCTTTGCATCTGCATCCTCCATCGTTATTCATCATGGTAGTATGATGTGTTGCCAGGATCCTTGGCATGGATGCTGGTAAACCCTTATGAATGTGGAAATGCTCAAGTTCTTGAGAGCATGCTCAGACACTGGGTTATATTCTCGGCATCATTTGGAATGTGCCTTCCGTTGCCGAGTGGTTCTATAACTCTAGTTTCCTGTCCAAACTGGGTATGCTATTCGTTCGAATTCCTTCAAACGATCAATTGTGAATTGCCTTAACCTGGTATGAAGAGTTTCAATGATCCATGGATCAAAAGTAATTCTTTTTGCCACTTAAGGGAATAACTCTACGAGTCACCTCCCTAAGGTGCCCCGTTATGGTAAGAAGGCCAATTAAATCCTCGCTACTTTTAAACCTTGTCACCATCTGTTCTAGCGTGGAATTGTTGCCTACCAAATTGAACCTCCGTCATATGCCCCATTCCATTGTTCTCTAATGGGGTTTTGTGTCTCAGCTCAAGAGACATTCTCACGTCTCATTCCATGAGTTGATCATGAGTCGCTCGATCTTAGAGAAGATCGATTCATGTAGAATTATCTGTTCCTCTTCTCGTCATGTCTGAATGAAGATCTCGAGAGGCAAAGATTTCAAGATCAACATGATGCAATGAATCAACATCTTCGAAAAGAGCAATTGGATCGCGAAGATTGTGATAGTTGTGTCCCCTCTGTCCTCTTGCCCTATGCTTGAATCTCGGGACGAGATTCTTGTTTAGTGGGGGTGAGTTGTCACAGCCCTAGCTAGCCATTGCTTGTCATTGCATTAACCATCATGACATCATGTTTAAATTTCATCAAAATGAAATGGGGATTAACAGAAACCCTAGCACCTCACCTAACCAAACAATTCAAATAGTTGTGATTTTTCAATGAATCCAAAATGTCCTTAAAAATGTTCACTATTTCTGATAAATGTTGGAAACAACATATCAGGGGACATTTTAATTTTCACAACAATTATAACAATTATTTAGATGTTTCAAAAATGCTGGAATCTTTTGTGGAGGTTTGAAACATTCAAACTATGCTCTCTAAAATATTTCAATATTTTTGTGCTAGGTATTTGGAGCCCAAATAAAATTAACACAAAGGACAAAACAGAAAACAGAAATGAAATAGGAAAAGAGAGAGAGTGCTTACCTGGCCCAGCACTGTTCCTGGCCCAGCCCAGGGACATGGGCTTCTTCTTCCTCATGCTAGTGGGCACGAGGGCGTGTGCCCGTGGCGCGCCCAGCCACCTCCTGCTTTCCCGACCGCTGGAGATGGATAAGAGTGCCACGTAGCCCCAGAGACGCTAGATCGAGCCCGCTCCCTCGCTCTCCTTCGCCCTTTCTCCCCATGCGCGAGCGCTGCCGTCACCGCCGTTTCCTGTTGCCGCGGCCACCGCCATTTAGGAGCCCCGCAGACATGTATGAGCGCTCCGCAAGGTCGTCACCGTCATCTCCATCGAGCCTCGCATCGTCGGACGCCCTCAAATGCCACAAGGTCGTCGTCTTCTTCCTTGGGATGCCGGCGATCCCCGTTGCCGTTCGCCCGCACCAGGCCCTCCCGAAGCTGGCTGACCTGCTCGTCGTGCTCAACGTGAGATTCTAAGCCCATCCTCGCCTCTCTCTTCGTCGATTGCGACCCCTAGCTGCCAATTTCATGTCGACCGAATCGCTCTGCCGCCGAGCTCGACCCCGTCGTCACTCCGATGACCTTTGGGTCATCCCAGCATGCTCATATGCTTCGTGAGCTTGAGCAGATGCGGTAGGTAGAGAGAAGGGGACGACTCCGTGATCTAATGGAGTTCTCCGGCGAGGCCGAACTCCGGCCGCCGCTGTTTGCGGTGCTGCCGTCGATTCCGGCACCCTCGCGACGCTCTGCTTGCTCCATTCGACGCGGTGCAATGCCCAGGTTCTATAGATGCTCTCCGCCGGCCATTTGGTCGCCGGAGGAGGTTTTCCGACGGCCTCCGCCGCTTCTGGTGGTCGCCGGCGGCCTAACTCCGGCTAAACGCCGGTGGCCGACGTGGCGCAGTTAGTTTAGGTGCTAATTAGGCTTAGTTAGCGCCTGTGTCGATGACATGTGGGCCCGGCCACTGACAGAATTAATTAGTGTTAAACGAATGCTGATTAACCCTGCCAATTAGATTAGTGCTAACCTAATTGACCTTGGGTCAATGACATGTGGGCCAGGCCCTGTTAACTGTTAATTAGGTTAACGTTTAATCACTTTTTTTAACCTCTGAGTCACTGACCAGGGGGCCCCATTGGTCAGGTTTGACTCTGGGCGACCCTGTTGACCTGCTGACGTCACCCAGACGCAATGCTGACGCAGTAAATGCTTTTCTTATTTATAATAACTCCAGAAAATGGAGAAAACTTAGAAAAATCATAGTAATTCAACAGTAACTCGGATGAAAATAATTTATATATGAAAAATGATTAGAAAAATCCAATGAGTCTGTCTATGCCATGTTCATGCATGTTTGAGCAAGTGAACATCACCAAGTAGGACATTTCATGATTAGGATAAATTAATAAATAGTGTTGGAGTTGGAATTTAGCATATATTTGAATTCCACTTCACTTAATATGACTACCTATTGCTCTAGGTCAATCCAATGCTTTAACATGCCATATCATACATCATGTTTGTTGCATTGCATTGAATGTGTTCATTTCCCTGTTTGCTGGTGTTGTTCCTTCCCGGTAGACGATGGTTCCGACGTTGAGATCGTTGTCACCGATGAAGACTCATTGTTATCTTCAGAAGTGTCAGGCAAGCAACCACCCTTGAGCATACTGATATGAACCCAATCTCTCGCTCCCGCTCTCTTTCAAATGCATTAGGACAACAACGATTCAACTATTATATGTTATCGGTAGTTGAACCCATTCCTTTGCATGACCTGTCCTTGTCACAGTAAATAGTTGAAACCACTTAGCATGAGTAGCAACTACTTGAGCCATGTTGTGCTTACTCATCCATGCTTGCTTACTGTGCCAGCTATTCTTAGAGTCGTGTCGGGTCTAATCCATCTGGGCGATGAATCGGAATGGTTGTGTTCATGTCCTACTGTGTGAGAGCTAAGTATATGAACACGATTTGGTAAAGGTAGCGATGAGAGGCCATGTAGGAGTACATGGTGGGTTGTCTCATTGGGACCGTCCTTAAGAACTGAGTTCTGTGTTTGTTATCCAAGACAAGATACTACCGCACATTGGGATCCTTAATTGACTCTCTCAGCTTATTAATCGCCTTGATCTCTGTCCAGGAGTTGCAACTAGTTTCTGGTGTTTGTAGGATGTGCTGGCGGCCGTGCATAGCGCTGTCCGGAAGGGTAGGCTATGGAGCGGTAGATGCACCGTGGCCTGGTGTACCAAGCGTAGTACCATCCGTCGAGGTGGGCTTGGGAACCCTGCACACATCGTTTGGGGCCGTAATGGAAACTTCAGCCGGACTTCCTTGCGGGTTCAGTCTCAAATAGGCGATAAACCTGGACTAGAGTCTTGTGTGGTTAGTCAGGTCGTAGCCGACTCCCTCGCTGGGCTTCCGCTTGAAGGTTGCCGAGGTGCCTTTTTACGTGCACATGGCGGTAAGTGGCGGCAGCGTGTGTGAAGAAGTATACCCCTGCAGGGTGAAATAATCTGTTCGAATAGCCGCGTCCTCGGATATGGACTACTTGGATTGCTTATGTGGTACATAGACAAGTGAAATGGATACTCTAAAATGCGCAAGATAAGCGTGGATGCTATGGATGGCCTTCTCGTAGGGAGACGGGAGTGGATCCATAGTGGTGTATTGATTTGGTGAATATGTGGACTCGTGTGCGTTGTCCCACCTCAAAGATAATACTTGTAGTCATAGTACAGGTTAGCCAAGAGTCAAAGCTGGCTGGCTACAATAAACTCCACAACCCCTTTGTTGACAATGATGCATATGTAGATAGTTCTGATGTAAGTCTTGCTGAGTACCTTTGTACTCACGGTTGCTTAATTTATGTTTTGCAGAGGAGACGTCAGTCTAGTGATTCTTATGACGTGAAGTTCGATGTTGACCGGGTTATCTTGGGAATCCCAGACGGAGGTCTGGCTCCTATGGTAGGGTCGTTGTAGCTTTTCAGGCTCTTCCAGCCGCTTTTATTAGATGTCTGTACCCAGACATGTAACTTCCGTTTGTTGCTTGTATGCTCTGAATGTTGGGTCATGTGACCCTCCTGCTTGTAACATTATACTATGTTGGCTCTTCGGAGCCTCCTAAATAAATGTTATGTGGTAGAGTTTTGTTGTGATGCCATGTTGTATCTACGCATATCGTGCATAGTGCGTGTATGATTGAAATGCATTGGTATGTGTGGGATTCGACACCTAGTTGTGTGCCTTTAGTAGCCTTCTTTATGGGTAAATGCCTCATTGTGTTTCCATGAGCCTTGGTAGCTTGCTACTGCTCCGGACACATTGATTGACCGGCATGTATCCTTCTTTGCTCATGTGTCTGTCCCTACGGGGAAATGTCATGCGGTGTAATGGAGTCCTTGTAGCTTGCTACGACTCATCTACACACGTTGATGACCGACACCTGCATTGTTGGGTTACGTATGCCTGTCCCTGTACGGTTGTGCCACTTGGGTCTATAACTAGTCATGTCGACCCGGGGTCTTTGACGTGTGAATGCTAGCGACATGTTCATATCCGTGAGCCAAAAGGCGCAAACGGCCCCGGCCAAGGTAAGGTGGCAGCCATGGGTTACCGTGCGTCAGGCCACAAAGTGGTGTGACATGTTACAGGCTGGATTCAAATGGCTTAGGATCGGGGTCCCGACAATATGTTTGTCCTTGACACCATTACCGGTCGTAACTTCCTAATGTGTCACACTTTAGATGCTTATAATTCTATTGAAAATCTGAATTTTTAACTGGAGCGTGATAATGATCTGAATTTTTTACACATGATCGATATACAAATTTCCTAGATTGTCCTAATTGTTCAGAATTTTTAGAGACAGGGAAGTATGGTTACGCTACAGATCTTAACAGACTGTTCTGTTTTTGACAGATTCTGTTTTGCATGCATAGTTTGCTTGTTTTAGTGTTTCCATAGCTTATATTTAGTGGTATAAATTATGGGAATGATATAATACAGTAGGTATCATGTGGGAACAATTATGAATCTTGTCTTGATAGTACCTAAGTGAATGATCTATCTTTATTATACTAACCCATCTCACGAAGTTCCGTTAAGTTTTGTGTGATTGAAGTTTTCAAGTTTTGGGTGAGACGCTGATATGAGGAGAATAAAGAGTGACAAGAACCTAAGCTTGGGGATGCCCAAGGCACCCCCAAGGTAATATCCAAGGAAGACTCAAGCGCCTAAGCTTGGGGATGCCCCGGAAGGCATCCCCTCTTTCGTCTTCAACATTATCGGTATATCTTACTTGGAGCTATATTTTTATTCGTCACATAATATGAGTTTTGCCTGGAGCGTCATTTTATTTTCTTTTTCTCTGTTAGGAGTTATTTATAATCTTGTTTTTCAATAAAAAGTTCCAAGAATTGTCTTAGGATGCTTGCATTGCATGTTTTGATGTGTGCTGTGTAAAAACAGAAACTTTTGCTGTAGTGTTTGAATTTTCATATTTTACTGGAATGTGGAACGTTCCTGAAATTTTTACACAGTGTTGTCATATAAATTTTATATTGTGTACTAAATTTTCATAATTTTTTGAGTTACTGAAGTACACTGGTTTAATAGATTTCTACAGACTGTTCTGTTTGGACAGATTGCTGTCATAGTTTTGTTATCTACTTATCCTATAGTTTCCATAGCCTATATTGGTAGATATAAATTATGGAAATGATAGTATACAGTACCTAATGTTTGAAAATTATTGTGCAACTTGTCTTGGCAGTACATAAAGAGTTGATTTATTATTATGTGTACTAACCTATCTCACGAGTTCTTTTCAAGTTTTGTGTGGATGAAGTTTTTGAGAATAGGTGAAACCGGGATATGAGAGGATTGAACGAGATACAAAACCTCAAGCTTGGGGATGCCCAAGGCACCCCAAGTAAATATTTCAAGAAATCTCAAGCATCTAAGCTTGGGGATGCTACGCATCCCACCTCTCTTCATCAACAATTATCGGTTAGCCTATGTTGAGCCTAAATTTTTATTCGTTCATATGATGCATGCTATTCTTGGAGTGCTATTATTTCTTTTGCTTGCTGTTTAATAAAATACTTAAGATATGAAATTCTTAGATGAGAGAGTCCTCACATAGCTACTTAATTGTTGGCTACTCATTGATCTTCACTTATATCTTTTGGGAGTAGTTTGTCATTCACTCTCGTGCTTCACTTTTGTCCTATGAGTAAATGGTTGAATGAATTGAATATCATAAATCTGAAATGAAATATGCTTCATATACTTATCCCATGGGGAGTAATGACTTCACACATAATAAGTATAGGTGGTAAAATTTATTGAAGGTTAGCAAACACCGCATTGGTCACTTGAACAATTCATGAAAGAATATTGAAGGAAGAGAGATTCCACATATAAATATACTATCTTGGACATCTTCTATGATTGTGAGATCATTAATTATTTTCAAACTCGAACAAATTAGTTAAAATTGGACAAGGAAGACAACTTAATGAGTTATTTTTGGGTATATTTGTATAGAAGTTATATTGTTATGGATCCTCCAACATGTGGTGCTTGCTTCCACCTCATACAAGCCAAAACTTCCGCACCAAGTAGAAATACTACTTGTGCATCCAAACACCCTTAAACCGGTTTTGCCATGAGAGTACACTATACCTACCTATGTATTGAGTAAGATCCTTCAAGTAAGTTGTCATCGGTGCAAAAAGCAATAAAAATTGCTCCTAAATATGTATGATCTTTTATTGTGAGGGAAAATAAGCATTGTACGAACTTGTGATGGTAAACAAATAAAAGCGACGGACTGCATAATAAAGGTTGCTATCACAAAGGGCAATACAACGTGACGTTCCTTTGCATTAAGGGTTTGCACATCCAAAAACAAAAAGCGCATGACAACCTCTGCTTCCCTCTGCGAAGGGCCTATCTTTTACTTTCTAGTACTTACCTTTATGCAAGAGTCATGGTGATCTTCACCACTTCCTATATTTCGCCTTTTTCTCTTGGCAAGCGTCATGTGTTGGGGAATGATCTAGACATATATATCCACAAAAATATATTTGATCATGAATTATTATTGTTGACAATTATCTATATGATAAATAAGTTGGGAGGCGAAACATTAAGCCCCTATCTTTCTCTGTGTTCGATGGATGCTATTTGTTCTAAAAATATGCTTTGAGTGTCAATAATCATGGAAGACTATATGATAGTTGAGTATGTGGAATTTGCTAAATCAAAGCTCTTACATAGACCCTTCCTGAAAATAAGATGAATTGCAATTGTTCGATGACTAGGAATATGGTTTGTTAGTTTTCAAGAAACTTTCTGGTCTATACTTTAACATGTGAATAGCTTGTTACTTGATCATGAGAAGTTTTATGAGATGAGCTACTGTTTATGGTTTATATTGATGCTAGAAAAAGTGATTGGAATTATCATTGATCAAACTTGTGCACTTGCTAGCATTCACACTTCATAAATTATTTCTTTTATCATTTACCTACTCGAGGACGAGCAGGAATTAAGCTTGGGGATGCTGATACGTCTCCAACGTATCTATAATTTATGAAGTATTCATGCCATGTTTACAATAATTCTATATGATTTTGGTATGATTTGATTAGAACTAACCCGGACTGACGCTGTTTTCAGCAGAGCTACCGTGGTGTTGTTTTTGTGCAGAAATAAAAGTTCTCGGAATGGGCTGAAAATTTACGGAGAATATTTTTGGAAAATATAAAAAATACCGGAGCAAAAAGATACCGGAGAGGAGTCCTGAGGAGGCCACAAGCCTAGGGGGCGCCCCCTAGGGCGCGCCCCCTGGCTTGTGGGCCCCTCGAGCACTCCCCTGACGTGATTCCAACACCAAGTATTCCTATAAATACAGAAACCACCAAAAAGAAACCTAGATCGGGAGTTCCGCCGCCGCAAGCCTCTGTAGCCACGAAAAACCAATCGGGAGCCCGTTCCGGCACCCTGCCGGAGGGGGAAACCATCACCGGAGGCCATCTTCATCATCCCGGCGGTCTCCATGACGAGGAGGGAGTAGTTCACCCTCGGGGCTGAGGGTATGTACCAGTAGCTATGTGTTTGACTCTCTCTCTCTCTCTCGTGTTCTTGAGATGACACGATCTTGATGTACCGCGAGCTTTATTAATATAGATGAATCATATGGAGTTTTCCCCTCTCTATCTTCTTGTGAGGAATTGAGTTTTCCCTTTGAAGTTTTCTTATCGGATTGAGTCTTTAAGGATTTGAGAACACTTGATGTATGTCTTGCGATGGGATATCCGTGGTGACAATGGGATGTTCTATTGATCCACTTGATGTATGTTTTGGTGATCAACTTGCGGGTTCCGTGACCTTGGGAATCTATGCATAGGGGTTGGCACACGTTTTCGTCTTGACTCTCCGGTAGAAACTTTGGGGCACTCTTTGAAGTTCTTTGTGTTGGATTGAACATGATGAATCTGAAATTGTGTGATGCATATCGTATAATCAAGCCCATGGGTACTCGTGGTGACATTGGAGTATCTAGGTGACATTAGGGTATTGGTTGATGTGTATCTTAAGGTGTTATTTTAGTACGAACTCTAGGGATGTTCGTGACACTTATAGGGATAGCTCATAAGATTGATCGGAAAAGATAACTTTGAGGTGGTTTCGTACCCTACAATAATTTCTTCGTTTGTTCTCCGCTATTTGTGACTTTGGAGTGAACTCTTTGTCGCACGTGAGGGATTTACATATGATTCAACTATGTCAGTATTGTTGAGAGAACTTGCACTAGTGAAAGTATGAACCCTAGGCCTTTCTTTCAAGCATTACAATACCGTTTGTGCTCACTTTTGTTACTTGCTACCTTGCTGTTTTTATATTTTCAGATTACAAAAACCTATATCTACCATCCATATTACACTTGTATCACCATCTCTTCGCTGAACTAGTGCACCTATACAATTTACCATTGTATTGGGTGTGTTGGGGAGACAAGAGACTCTTTGTTATTTGGTTGCAGGGTTGTTTGAGAGAGACTATCTTCATCCTACGCCTCCCACGGATTGATAAACCTTAGGTCATCCACTTGAGGGAAATTTGCTACTGTCCTACAAAACTCTGCGCTTGGAGGCCCAACACGAGTCTGAAATTTTTACAAAGTATTTATATGCAAATTATTAAGGTTTTCCTAATTTTTCAGAATTTTAAGTGTTACATAAGTATGCGTGCTTATAGATCATTATAGACTGTTATGTTTTAAACAGATTCTGTTTTACTTGTGTAGTTTGCTTGTTTTGATGATGCTATGGATTGTATTGTGGGGTATAAGCCATGGAGAAGTTAAAACACAGTACCTATTATGCAAAATTGAAATTTTAATCAATTTATAACTGTACCTAAAGTATTTAATATGTTGCTTATACTAACGGATCTCAAGAAGTTTTGTTGAGTTTTGTGTGATTGAAGTTTTCAAGTTTTGGGTGTTATCACGATGAGCTAAAGAATGAAGAGAGGCAAGAGCCTAAGATTGGGGATGCCCAAGGCACCCCAAGGTAATATTCTAAGGAAGACTCAAGCGTCTAAGCTTGGGGATGCCCCAGGAAGGCATCCCCTCTTTCGTCTCAATTCATCGATATGTCACTTGGAGCTATATTTTTATTCGTCACATGATATGAGTTTTGCTTGGAGCGTCTTTTGATTTAGTTTGCTTTTACTTTCAGTTGGCCACAATCATTGTTTGCTGGACACACCTATCTAAGAGAGATACACCTTCATAATAATTTGCTAGAATACTCTATGTGCTTCACTTATATCTTTTGAGCTCGGCAGTTGCTCTAGTACTTCACTTATATCTTTTTGAGCACGGTGGCGTGTAGATTTTATAGAAATGATTTCACTCTCGTTCTTCACTTATATTTGTTTGAGAGTTATCAAATAGTGACAGTAATTTGCATGGGTCATAAGACTAGTCCAAAAATATTAGGTATCCAATGAGTGATAATCAAAACCATCATGTAGCACATATAGAGAATGAGGATTGATAATATTGATGTAGTAATCTGAAAAGGTGTGAGTCCAAAAATTTTAATTTGTAGAAGTGTCGATATTCAGAGATGTTAATTTCTTATTTCTCTAAAAATTAAAAGGGCATGGTGATGATGTGTGAGCATTTCTATTCCTCGTTGAAATCCTAGTGTTGTTTCGGGTCGGAAGCGCGCGATGGTTAACTCCTCCCAACCTCTTCCCTCGGGGCATGCGGAGAATGCTTTGATTTGTGTTAAAACTAGTAAAACTTTGCAATAAGTATATGAGTTCTTTATGACTATTGTGAAACCATGGACATACGCAATCACACCTTCCCATATTTGCTGGCCTCTTCGGTGCCGTGTATAGCCCATTCTCACCTCTAGTATCGGTGCAACTCTCTCCGGTGCATCCAAACCCCATGACATGATACGCTCTGTCACACATAAGCCTTATTATATCTTCCTCAAAATAGCCACCTTACCTACCTATCATGGTATTTCCATAGCCATTCCAAGATATATTGCCATGCAAATTCCATTTTCACTTCACATGACTAGTTCGTTCATCATCATATTGCTTTGCATGATCATATAGAGCCGACATAGTATTTGTGGCAAATCCACCGTTCATATATTTTTGATACATGTCACGCTAGATCATTGCACATCCTAGTACACTGCCAGAGGCATTCATATATAGTGATATCTTCATATCAGTTCTCCATATTGAGTTGTAAGTAAATAAAAGTGTGATGATCATCATTGTTAGAGCATTGTCCCAGTGAGGAAAGAATGATGGATACCATGACTCCCCCACAAGTTGGGAAGAGTCTCCGTATGAAAATGAAAATGAAAATGGGGGAGGCCAAATGAGCCCACCATATATAAAAAAATGATGAGAGAAAATGAGAGAAGGGACTTTGCTACTATCCTTTACCACACTTGTGCCTCAAAAGTGGCACCATGTTCCTCATATGTCGAGAGTCTCATGATATATCACTTCCATATTGCTAGTGGGAATTTCATTATTTTAAAACTTGGCTTGTATATTCCGATGACGGGCTTCCTCAAATGCCCGAGGTCTTCATGAGCAAGCCAGTTGGATGCACACCCACTTAGCTTCATTTGAGCTTTCATACACTTATAGCTCTAGTGCATCATTTTTGCATGGCAATCCCTACTCCATGCATTGACATCTATCGATGGGCATCTCCATAGCCCATTGGTATGCCTAGTTGATGCGAGACTATCTTCTCCACTTTTACCCTATTGATATCTACCACCATATTCTATTCCACCTAAATTCTATGTCCAAAGGCTTACGCTCATGTATTGCGTGAAGAATAAAAAGTTTATGCACCTTGAAAAAGTACGATCCAATTGCCTGACTTGGGCACCGTGGTGCTTGACATTTGTATTAATGTGGTGAAGATGGAGCCATGCCTTGCTAATTAAATAAGATGAATAAGGGGTAGACATCTTTTGAGGATCGTATGCTTTGAAAAAGTTCATGATTTTGTTTCATATACTTATAAGTATTACTATGTTAATGTCTATTGATCCATCGTTTCTCATTGAGCATACATGCATAAAGATTACATGGTGGATAGCATGTCACATCAAAATTTCTATTTAAATCATTTACCTACTCGAGGACGAGAAGGAATTAAGCTTGGGGATGCTTGATACGTCTCCAACGTATCTATAATTTTTGATTGTTCCATGTTGATATATTATCATTCTTAGATACTTTTTGTGTCATCATTTACCAATTTATAATATTTTTGAGCACTAACCTATTGACCCAGTGCCAAGTGTCAGTTGGTGTTTTCTGCGTGTTTTTTTACTTTGTAGATTTCCTTTACCAAACGAAGTCCAATTGCCACGGAACTTTTTGACGATTTTTTCTGGACCAAAACAAGACCAACAAGCCTCGGAGGATAGCTGGGAGCCTCAGGGAGGCTCCACAAGCCAACAAGGTGCGACCCCAGGGTGGGTCGCGCCCAGATAGCTTGTGGCCCCCCTGTGGCTCTCCCGACCTCGTCTCCGGCCTATAAATTCTTATTAATCCTGGAAGCCCTCAAGAGAGCCTCGAAAACCTTTTTCCGCCGCCACAAGTCTCTGTTCCGCCGCGATCCCATCTGGAGCTCCGTTCCAGCACCCTCCCGGAGGGGGGATCGATCACGGAGGGCCTCTTCATCAACCTTGCTGCTATCATGATGATGTGTGAGTAGTTCACTACAGACCTATGGATCTACATCTAGTACCTAGATGGCTATCTCTCTCTCATACGATCTTCAATACAATGATCATCGCATCTTCGCTTTGATCCATCCGATGGAATCCTATTGTGTGGTGTGTTTGTTGGGATCCGATTAATTGTGGGTTTATGTTCAGATTATTCATGAAAAGTATTTGAGATACCTCTGATATATATTGTCTCTTAATTGCATGATCATTATAGCTTTGTAATGCTCTCCGATTTATTGATGTGCTTTAGCCAAGTAGATTGATATTTCTTCGGTGGGAGTAGTGCGTTGTAGTAGGTTGAACCTGACGTGTTTCTATATCCCAGTGACTGAAAGGGAGAAGATGCGTCTTTGTGTTGCTGCTACCAAGGATAAAACAATGGGGTTTATTCATATTAATTGAGTTTACTTTGTCTACATCATGTCATTGTTCTCCAAGCATTACTCTGTTTTACTTAATACTCTAGATGCATGCTGGATAGCGGTCGATGGGTGCAGTAATAGTAATAGGTGCAGGCAGGAGTCGGCCTATTTTCTTATGGACATGATGCCTATATATGCATGATCATTGTCGTGAATATCGCATAACTATCCTCTTTTCTGTCAATTGCCCAATAGTAATTTGTTACCCTCCGTACGTTGCCTACATGAGAGATGCCGCTAGGGAACACTATGCCCCCCGGGTCTACTCACTTATATATTCGCAAACGCAATTGCTACCTTGCTGCCTTTATTTACCTTTTATTTTACTTTGCAATTTATATTTATCAATAATTATCTACACAACTCATTTGCTTGCAAATAACGAGACCAAGGGGATTGACAACCCTCTTGCCTGCGTTGGGTGCAAGTCGTTTGTTCTTTTGTGTGCAGTCGCTGAAGACGGTTGAGAAGTGATATTCTTATTGGTTCGATAAACCTTGGTTTCATAACTTAGGGAAATACTTACCCACCATGTGCTGCAACTACCCGTTCCTTATCATGGAAAACCCAACGCAGATCACAATTATCACCACACCACTCCGGACGCCCCCGAACGCCACCAATGACCTCGTCTTCAACCTTCGGCCGCCGAGATCGCCAACGACCGCACCTCGTCTCCAGGTCGTCCCTGAGCCTGCTTCTATGCCCTCTGCACCCGTCATGAGCACCTGCTCCTAACCCAACTCTTCCTCGCGTCGATTGCGAGCTTTATACCCCGACTCCACCGGCACCCGAACGGACCGCCGCACGAGCTCGATGCCGGCATCCTTCCGGTGTCTCTCCGGTTCGTCCGACCCATCTGTCGTGTTCATGAGGTCGCATAGTGATACTTGTAAATTGCGTTAAGATTTTCCCCGAAGAGGAGGGGATGATGCAGCAAAGCAAAGGTAGGTATTTCCCTCAGTGAGAACCGAGGTTATCGAACAAATAGGAGAAACACGCAAACTCCCGTCTTCAACGCCTACGCACAAAAGAGCAAACACTTGCACCCAACGCGGGCAAGAGGGTTGTCAATCCCCTTGAACTCGTTACTTGCAAGCGATAAGTAGTGATAGATAGATAATTTGATAAATATAAATTGAAAATAAAAAGAAAGTATATAATGGCAGCAATATATTTAGTGTTTTTGGAAATATATTTATGAAGAGATCTGGGGGCCACAGTGTTCGCTAGAGGTTTGTCTGTCGAAGAAAGCATACGGTGGGTAAACAAATTACTGTTGGGCAATTGATAGAAAAGCGCATAGTTATGCAATATTTATTCACGGCAATGATCATGTATATAGGCATCACGTCCGTAAACAAGTAGATCGACTCCTGCCTGCATCTACTACTATTACTCCACCCATCGACCGCTATCCAGCATGCGTCTAGAGTATTAAGTAAAAACAGAGTAATGCTTGGAGGATGATGACATGATGTAGACAAAGTAAATCCAATTAATATGAATGAACCCCATCATTTTACCCTTAGTGGCAACAATACAATAGGTGTCATGTCCCTTTGTGTCACTGGGATTGAGTACCACAAGATTGAACCCAGAACAAAGCACCACTCCCACTTGAAGATAAATCAATCTAGTTAGCCAAACCAAACCGATAGATCGGAGAGCATAACGAAGCTATAAAAATCGTGCAAATAAAATACCAGCAAGTATTCAATATATTTTCATGAATAATCTGAACATAAACCAACAATTCATCGGATCCCAACAAACACATCGCAAAGATTGATTACATAAGGGATATCACCGCGGAAATCATGGTGATCTTGGCAATCAAGAACATAGAGAGAGAGAGAGATAGCCATCTACTACCTCCATTCCTAAATATAAGTCTTTTTAGAGGTTGCACTAGAGTACTACATACGGATGTATATAGACATACTTTAGAATGTAGATTCACTCATTTTGCTCCGTATGTAGTCCCCTAATGGAATATCTTAAAAGACCTATATTTAGGAACGGAGGGAGTAGGTACTAACTATGGACCCGTATGTCTATGGTGAACTACTCACACATCATCATGGGAGCAGCAAGGTTGATGTAGAGGGCCTCCGTGATCGATCCCGCTCCGGCAGGGCTCCGGAACAGGGGTCCAGATGGGCACACGGCGGAACAAAGACTTTCGGCGGTGGAAAAAGTGTTTCGGGAGGCTCTCTAGGGTTTTTAGAATATTTGTGAATTTATAGGCCAGAGATCAGGGCCAGGAGAGCGGGGAGGTGTCCCCAATCTATCGGGGAGCCCTCCAGTCTTCCTCGAAAATTTCTAGGTCTTATTTTGGCCCAGAAAAAATCATCAAAAAGTTTCGGGGTATTTGCACTTCGTTTGGTATAGTGTTCTTGAAAAGCACAAAACATGCAGAAAACATCAACTGGCACTTGGCACTGGGTTAATAGGTTAGTGCTCAAAAATAATATAAAACATCAAGTAATTTCCCAAAAAGTATCCTAGAATGATAATATAATAGCATGGAACAATCAAAAATTATAGATACGTTGGAGACTTAACACGTAGAGCACATAGTGTTGGAGAACGTTGCATGGGAAACAAAAAATTTCCTACGCTCACCAAGATCGATCTAGGAGATGAACATCTATGAGAGGAGAGATTGCATCTACATACCCTTGTAGATCGCTAAGCGGAAGCGTTAAGAAACGCGGCTGATGTAGTCGAACGTCTTCGCGATCCAATCACGATCCGTCCCGTGAATTCCCGATCAAGTGCCGAACGGACGGCACCTCCGCGTTCAACACACGTATGTCTTGATGACGCCTTCACCTCCTCGATCCAGTGAGCGATGGTGAACTAGTAGCTCGAGTCCTCCGGCAGCACGACGGCATGGTGGAGGTGGTGGTGGAGGAATCTCAGCAGGGCTTCGCCGTGCGTCTACGGAGAGGAGAAGGGCTACGAGGAAGAGGAGGGGCAGCGCCGTGGCACGTTGGGGTGCGGCTACCCTCTCTCTACCTATCTATATATAGGGGGAAGGGAGGAGGGTAGGGCGCCCTAGGGTTTCCCCTAGAGGGCCGGCAACCACAAGGGGGGCGGCTAGGGTTAGGGTGCCCCCCAGGCGCCTTGCCTAACATGTATAGGGGGCGGCTGCCCTAGGGGGTGCGCCCCACCTCCCTGGCCGAATTGGGTTAGGGTTTGGGTGGTGCCTAGCCCCTTAGTGGGCTGGTGCGCCCCCTCTCCTTGGCCCATGAGCCCCCCAACTCTTGCCGGGGCCCCCGAAACCCCTTTCGGTACTCCGTTGATTCGCCGGTACACCCCGGAACACTTCCGGACTTCGATACCCTTCGTCCTATATATAAATCTTCACCTCTGGAACATTCCGGAGTTCCTCGTCACGTCTGGGATCTCATCCGGGAATCCGAACAACCTTAGGTCACCAACATAATAACTCAACTATACTTATATCGTCACCAAACGTTAAGTGTGTAGACCCTGCGGGTTGGAGAACTATGCAGACATGACCAAGACACCTCCACGGCCAATAACCAATAGCAGGACCTGGATGTCCATATTGGTTCCTACATATTCTACGAAGATCTTTATCGGTCGAACCTCGATGTAAAGGATTCAGTCAATACCGTACGCAGTTCCCTTTGTTCATCGGTATATTACTTGCCCGAGATTCCATCGTCGGTATCTCCATACCTAGTTCAATCTCGTTACCGGCAAGTCTCTTTACTCGTTCCGTAATACAAGATCCCGCGGCTAAATCCTTGGTCACATTGCTTGCAAGCTCATTATAATGTTGTATTACCGAGTGGGCCCTGAGATACCTCTCCGTCATACGAAGTGACAAATCCCAGTCTTGATCCATGCCAACTCAACAGACACCTTCGGAGATACCTGTAGAGCATCTTTATAGTCACCCAGTTACGTTGCGACGTTTGATACACACAAGGTACTCTTCCGGTGTCAGTGAGTTGCATGATCTCATGGTCATAGGAACAGATACTTGACATGCAGAAAACGATGGCAATAAACTTGACACGATCATATGCTACGTTCCTAGTTTGGGTCTTGTCCATCACATCATTCTCCTAATGATGTGATCCTGTTATCAAATGACAACTCATGTCTATGACCAGGAAACCATGGCCATCTTTCATCAATGAGCTAGTCCGGTAGAGGATCACTAGGGACATGTTGTTGTCTATGTACCCACACATGTATTTGAGTTTCCAATAAATACAATTATAGCATGGATAATAAACGATTATCATGAACAAGGAAATATAATAATAACCACTTTATTATTGCCTCTAGGGCATATTTCCAACAGTCTCCCACTTGCAATAGAGTCAATAATCTAGTATTACATGGTAATGAATCTAACACCCATAGAGTTCTCGTGTTGATCATGTTTTGCCCGTGGAAGAAGTTTAGTCAACGGATCTGCAACATTCATATCCGTGTGTACTTTGCAAATGTTTATGTCCTCCTTGATTGCATCACACATGGAATTGAAGCGTCACTTTATGTGTCTGGTCCTCTTGTGAAACCTTGGTTCCTTGGCCAGAGCAATGGCACCAGTGTTGTCACAGAACAGAGTCATCGGGTCCAGTGCACTGGGCACAACTCCAAGATTTGTCATGAACTGCTTCATCCAGACACCTTCCTTTGCCACCTTCGAGGCAGCTATGTACTCCGCTTCGCATGTAGAATCAGCTACCACGCTTTGCTTGGAACTCCACCAGCTTACCGCTCCCCCATTGAGAATATATACGTATCTGGTTTGAGACTTAGAGTCATCCGGATCAGTGTCAAAGCTTGCATCGACGTAACCCTTTACGACGATCTCTTGATTACCACCATAAACGAGAAACATTTCCTTAGTCCTTTTCAGGTACTTAAGGATATTCTTGACCGCCGTCCAGTGTTCCACTCCTGGATCACTTTGAAACCTTCCGGCCATACTTATGGCAAGGCTGACATCTGGTCTTGTGCACAACATCGCATACATGACAGAGCCTATGGCAGAAGCATAGGGGATGACACTCATCTTTTCTCTATCCTCTGCAGTCATTGGGCATTGAGTCTTACTCAACTTCACAACTTGCAATACAGGCAAGAACCCCTTCTTGGACTGATCCATTTTGAACTTCTTCAAAACTTTATCAAGGTATGTGCTCTGTGAAAGTCCTATTAAGCGTCTCGATCTATCTCTATAGATCTTGATGCCTAATATGAAAGCAGCTTCTCCTAGGTCCTTCATTGAAAAACTCTTGTTCAAATATTCCTTCACACTTTCCAAAAGTTCTATATTGTTTCCAATCAGCAATATGTCATCCACATATGATATTAGAAATGCTATAGAGCTCGCACTCACTTTCTTGTAAATTCAAGCTTCTCCGTAAACTTGTATAAACCCAAACGCTTTGATCACCTCATCAAAGCGAAGATTCCAACTCTGAGACGCTTGCACTAGCCTAAAAATGGATCGCTGGAGTTTGCAAACTTTGTCAGCATTCTCTGGATTGACAAAACCTTCTGGTTGCATCATATACAACTCTTCCTTAAGGAAACCGTTAAGGAACATTGTTTTGACATCCATCTGCCAAATTTCATAATCAAAAAATGCAGCTATTGCTAACATGATTCTGACAGACTTAAGCATCGCTATGGGTGAGAAAGTCTCATCGTAGTCAACTCCTTGAACTTGTGAAAAACCCTTTGCCACAAGTCGAGCTTTATAGACGGTGATATTACCGTCCGCGTCCGTCTTCTTCTTAAAGATCCATTTATTCTGAATGGCCTTTCGCCCTTCACGTAATACTTCCAAAGTCCATACTTTGTTTTCATACATGGATCCCATCTCGGATTTCATGGCCTCTAACCATTTATCGGAATTCGGACCCTCCATCGCTTCTCCATAGCTCGTAGGTTCATCGTTGTCCAACAACACGACCTCTAAGACAGGGTTACCGTACCATTCAGGAGCAGTACATATCCTTGTGGACCTATGAGGTTTGATAGTAACTTGATCCAAAGATTCATGATCACCATCATCAGCTTCCTCTTCAATTGATGTAGGCTCCACAAAAACATCTATCTGCGCTGCACTACTCTCTGGTTGAAGTAAAGGTTCAACAACCTCATCAAGTTCTATCTTCCTCCCACTCAATTCTTTTGAGAGAAACTCTTTCTCGAGAAATGACCCGTTCTTAGCGACAAACACTTTGCCTTCGGATCTGAGATAGAAGGTATACCCAACCGTCTCTTTTGGGTATCCTATGAAGATGCATTTGACCACTTTGGGTTCAAGCTTTTCTGGCTGAAGCCTTTTGACATAAGCATCGCATCCCCAAACTTTAAGAAACGACAACTTTGGTTTCTTTCCAAACCACAGTTCATACGATGTCGTCTCAACGGATTTAGATGGTGCCCTATTTAAAGTGAATGCAGCTCTCTAACGCATAACCCAAAAATGATAGTGGCAGATCAGCAAGAGACATCATAGAACGCACCATATCCAATAAGGTTCGATTATGACGTTCGGACACACCATTACGCTGTGGTGTTCCAGGTGGCGTCAACTGTGAAACAATTCCACATTGTCTTAAGTGATTGCCAAACTCATAACTCAGATATTCTCCCCCTCGATCAGATCGTAGGAATTTAATCTTCTTGTTGCGATGATTCTCAACTTCACTCTGAAATTGCTTGAACTTTTCAAACATTTCAGACTTGTGTTTCATTAAGTAAATATACCCATATCTACTTAAATCGTCGGCGAAGGTGAGAAAGTAACGATATCCACCGCGCGCCTCAATGCTCATCGGACCGCACACATCAATATGTATGATTTCCAGCAAGTCACTTGCCCGTTCCATTGTTCCGGAGAACAGGGTCTTAGTCATCTTGCCCATGAGGCATGGTTCGCATGTGTCAAGTGATTCAAAATCAAGTGACTCCAAAAGTCCATCAACATGGAGTTTCTTCATGGGTTTTACACCAATATGACCTAAGCGGCAGTGCCACAAGAAAGTGGTACTATCATTATGAACTCTACATCTTTTGGCATCAATGTTATGAACATGTGTATCATCACTATCGAGATTCAATAAGAATAAACCCCTCACAATGGGTGCATGACCATAAAAGATATTACCCATATAAATAGAACAACCATTATTCTCTGATTTAAATGAGTAACTGTCTCGCATTAAACAAGATCCAGATATAATGTTCATGCTCAACGTAGGCACTAAATACAATTATTCAGGTTCATCACTAATCCCGATGGTAATCGAAGAGCGAGCATGCCGACGGTGATCACATCAACCTTGGAACCATTTCCCACGCGCATCGTCACTTCGTCCTTCGCCAGCCTCTGTCTATTCCGTAGTTCCTGCTTTGAGTTGCAAATGTGAGCAACCGAACCGATATCATATACCCAGGCACTACAACGAGAGTTGGTAAGGTAGACATAAATAACATGTATATCATATATACCTTGTTTGGCGTTGGCCCCCTTCTTGTCGGCCAGATACTTGGGGCAATTCCGCTTCCAATGGCCAGTTCCCTTGCAATAGAAGCACTCAGTTTCCGGCTTGGGTCCAGGCTTGGGTTTAATCACGAGAGGAGCAACTGCTTTGCCACTCTTCTTGGAGTTACCCTTCTTGCCATTGCCATTATTCTTGAAACTAGTGGTTTTATTGACCATCAACACTTGATGCTCCTTCTTGATGTCTGACTCAGTGACTTTCAACATCGCAGACAGCTCGGCGACTGATTTGTTCGTCCCTTGCATGTTATAGTTCAACACAAAGCTTTTGTAGCTAGGTGGTAGCGATTGAAGAACTCTGTCAATGATCGCCTCTGGCGGGAGCACAACTCCCAACTCAGCCATACGGTTGTAATACCTAGACATTCTCAGTATGTGCTCACTGACAAACCCGTTCTCCTCCATCTTGCAAGCATAGAACTTATGGAAGGTCTCATACCTCTCGATCCGGGCATTCTTCTCAAAAATAAACTTCAACTCCAGGAACATCTCATATGCTCCATGACGTTCAAAACATCTTTGAAGTCCCGGTTCTAAGCCATACAACATAGCACACTAAACTATTGAGTAGTCATCAACACGCGTCTGCCAGGCGTTCATAACGTCCATAGATGATGGAGGGGGTTGCTCACCGATCGGTGCATCAAGGACATATGCCTTTTGGGCAGCCGTGAGGATAATCCTCAGATTACGGGCCCAGTCTACAAAGTTACTTCCATCATCTTTCAGCTTGGCTTTCTCTAGGAACGCATTGAAATTGAGGGAAACTACTGCGCGAGCCATTGATCTACAACATAAATTTGCAAAGACAACTTAGTGTATTGTTCAAGATAATGAGTTTAGTTAATCATATTACTTAAAACTCCCACTCAAATTGACATCCCTCCAGTCATCCGAGTGTTACATGATCCAAATTCACCAACCCAAGTCCGATCATCACGTGAGATGAGTTGGTTTCAATGGTGAACATCTCCATGTTGATCATATCTACTATATGACTCATGTTCGACCTTTTTGTCTCTTGTGTTCCGAGGCCTTGTCTGTACATGCTAGGCTCGTCAAGTTTAACCCGAGTGTTCCGCATGTGCAAAACTGGCTTGCACCCATTGTATGTTAGCGTAGAGTCTATCACACCTGATCATCACGTGGTGCTTCGAAACGACGAACTTTCGCAACGGTGCACACTCGGGGAGAACACAATTTTATCTTGAAATTTTAGTGAGGGATCACCTTATAATGCTACCATCGTCCTAAGCAAAATAAGATGCATAAAAAGATTAACATCACATACAAATCATAAGTGACATGATATGGCCATCAACTTGTGGTTTTGATCTCCATTTTCAAAGCACCGACATCATCTCCATCGTCACCGGCATGACACCATGATCTCCATCATCATGATCTCCATCATCGTGTGGCCATCGGGGTTGTCACGCCAACCATGCTTCTACTACTATTGCTACCGTTTAGCGATGAAGTAAAGCATTGCATAGCGCTTAATGATTGGCACGCATGTCATACAATAATTAAAGACAACCCTATGGCTCCTGCCGGTTGCCGTATGCATCGACATGCAAGTCGATATAAACTATTAAAAAACATGATCATCTCATACATGAAATATATTTCATCATGTCTTTGGCCATATCATATCACAACATACCCTGCAAAACACAAGTTAGACGTCCTCTAATTTGTTGCATGTTTTACGTGGCTGCTATGGGTATCTAGCAAGAACGATTCTTACCTACGCAAAACCACAACGGTGATATGCAAGTTGCTATTTAACCTTCTACAAGGACCGCCTTCGTTGAATCTGATTCAACTAAGGTGGGAGAGACAGACACCCGCCAGCCATCTTATGCAACAAAGTCACATGTCAGTCGATGGAACCTGTCTCATGTACGTGGACATGTAAAGTTGGTCCGGGACGCTTCATCCCGCAATACCGCTGAATCAAGAAAAGACCAAGGAAGGAAGAAATCTGAATATCAATGCCCACAAACTCCTTTGTGTTCTACTCATGATGTCATCTACGCAAAGACCTAGCTCATGATGCCACTGTTGGAGAACGTTGCATGGGAAACAAAAAATTTCCTATGCTCACCAAGATCGATCTAGCAGATGGACATCTACGAGAGGAGAGATTGCATATACATACCCTTGTAGATCGCTAAGCGGAAGCGTTAAGAAACGCGGTTGATGTAGTCGAACCTCTTCGCGATCCAATCACGATCCGTCCCGTGAACTCCCGATCAAGTGCCGAACGGACGGCACCTCCGCGTTCAACACATGTACGGCTTGATGACGCCTTCACCTCCTCGATCCAGCGAGAGATGGTGAAGTAGTAGCTCGAGTTCTCCGGTAGCATGACGGCGTGGTGGAGGTGGTCGTGGAGGAATCTCAGCAGGGCTTCGCCGTGCGTCTACGGAGAGGAGAAGGGCTACGAGGGAGAGGAGGGGCAGAGCCGTGGCACGTTGGGGTGAGGCTGTCATCTCTCTCTCCCTCTCTATATATAGGGGGAAGGGAGGAGGGGGCGCCCTAGGGTTTCCCCTAGGGGGCCAACAGCCGCAAGGGGGGGCGGCTAGGGTTAGGGTGGCCCCCCAGGCGCCTTGCCTCCCAAGTATAGGGGGCGGCTGCCCTAGGGGTGCGCCCAACCTCCCTGGCCGAATTGGGTTAGGGTTTGGGTGGTGCCCAGCCCCCTAGTGGGCTGGTGCGCCCCCTCTCCTTGGCCCATGAGGCCCCCCAACTCTTGCCGGGGCCCTCGAAACCCCTTTTGGTACTCCGTCAATTCGCCGGTACACCCCGGAACACTTCCGGACTCCGATACCCTTCGTCCTATATATCAATCTTCACCTGCAGACCATTCCGGAGTTCCTCTTCACATCCGGGATCTCATCCCGGACTCTGAACAACCTTCGGTCACCAACATAATAACTCGACTATACTTATATCGTCACCAAACGTTAAGTGTCTAGGCCCTGCAGGTTCAAGAACTATGCAGACATGACCGAGACACCTCCACGGCCAATAACCAATAGCGGGACCTGGATGTCCATATTGGTTCCTACATATTCTACGAAGATCTTTATCGGTCGAAACTCGATGTCAAGGATTCAGTCAATCCCGTACGCAGTTCCCTTTGTTCATTGGTATGTTACTTACCCGAGATTCGATCGTCGATATCTCCATACCTAGTTCAATCTTGTTACCGGCAAGTCTCTTTACTCGTTCCGTAATACAAGATCACGCATCTAACTCCTTAGTCACATTGCCTTCAAGCTCATTATTATGTTGTATTATCGAGTGGGCCGTGAGATACCTCTCTGTCATACGGAGTGACAA
This sequence comes from Elymus sibiricus, assembly GCA_039707655.1. Lineage (NCBI taxonomy): Eukaryota > Viridiplantae > Streptophyta > Magnoliopsida > Poales > Poaceae > Elymus > Elymus sibiricus. Next base: position 315,848,323 of record CM077673.1, read on the forward strand.
ATCCCAGTCTTGATCCATGCCAACTCAACAGACACCTTCGGAGATACATGTAGAGCATCTTTATAGTCACCCAGTTACGTTGCGACATTTGATACACACAAGGTACTCTTTCGGTGTCAGTGAGTTGCATGATATCATGGTCATAGGAACAGATACTTGACATGGATAAAACGACAACAATAAACTTGACACGATCATATGCTATGTTCATAGTTTGGGTCTTGTCCATCACATCATTCTCCTAATGATGTGACCCCTTTATCAAATGACAACTCATGTCTATGACCAGGAAACCATGGCCATCTTTGATCAACGAGCTAGTCCTGTAGAGGATCACTAGGGACATGTTGTTGTCTATGTACCCACACATGTATTTGAGTTTCCAATAAATACAATTATAGCATGGATAATAAACGACTATCATGAACAAGAAAATATAATAATAACCGCTTTATTATTGCCTCTAGGGCATATTTCCAACACGTAGGAGCCAAGGAAACCTTGCCACGACCGTCGTAGCATTAGACCCGAGCTCACCCAAGCTCTGGCATCCACAGGAGTCACCACTGGCGATGATTCCAGCCAACCCAGGCCGTGGGGTTGGTCCCGTTAGATACGCGCGAGCGTGCACATCGTGTAGGTGCCATCCACCGCGAGTTTTGGTCGCCGGAGTGGCGCTTCCGATGCCTCTGCCACGTCTGGATGCTGCCGGCGGCTAAACGGCGGCGGGTCTGACCCATTCGACCAGGGGTTTGACCTCCCCAGGGTCCATGACATGTGGGCCCGGCTCTGCCTAATTTTTAGATAAGTTGTTAATTAATTTATTTTGTTTAATTAACGCTAATAGCCACTGACATGTGGGCCCAACCCTCCTGGCACATTTAGTTTAACTTTAATTGGGGGTTAATTAAGCTAGTTAACCTTGTTTAGCTAAATGTGTCACTGACCAGTGGGACCCACTGGTCAGGTTTGACCTGAGCCGGTCAGTTGACCCACTGATGTCACATTGATGTCATGCTGACACAATAATTCTGGATTTAATTTAATTAAAAACATTTAGGAAATTCTAGAAATTACTATAAATAGGTTTGATTAACATCAGTGTGACGACAATGGGTCAACTGACTAGCTCAGGTCAAACCTGACCAGTGGGTCCCACTGGTCAGTGACATAGTTAGCTAAACATGGTTAATTAGCTTAATTAACCCCTGATTAAAGTTAAACTAAACATGTCAGGGGTTGGGCCCACATGTCAGTGGATGTTAGCATTAATTAAACAAAATAAATAAATTAACAACTAATCTAAAAATTAGGTAGAGCCGGGCCCACATGTCATTGACCCACGAGAGGTAAAACCCCTGGTTAAATGGGTCAGACCCACCAGCGTTTAGCCGCTGGCAGCATCCAGAGGTGGCGGAGGCGTCGGAATCGCCACTCCGGTAGCCAAAACTCGCGGCGGATGGCACCTACGCGATGTGCATGCTCGCGCGCATTTAACGGGACCAACCCCACGGCCTGGGTTGGCCGGAATCATTATCGGTGGCCTCTCTTGCGAACGTCGGAGCTCGGGTCCGACGCTACGGCAGTCGTGGCAAGGTTTCCTTGGCTCCTACGTGTGTTGCGCGTCCTCACGAACATGATGGACGGGTCAGACGGACCGGAGAGGCACCAGAGGGACGCCGGTGTCGAGTTCCTGTGGCGGTACGTTCGGGCGCCTGTGGAATCAGAGGCTAGAGCTTACAATCGACGTGAGGAAGAGGGGGAGGGGGTTAGGAGCAGGAGCTCAGGGTGGTTGTAGAGGGCGTAGAACCGGGCTCGGGGACGGTCTCGAGACGACGTGAGGTCGCCGGCGATCTCGGCGGCCGAAGGTTGAAGACGAGGTCGGTGGCGGCATTCGGGGGCGTCCAGCATGGCGTGGCTTGGCGAGGAGGACGAGGGCATCGCAGCGGAGCTTGTAGACAGCAAGAGGGGGCAACGAGGCAACTGTGGACACGGGGTTCACGGCAACGAGCTCGCGGGTGCGGCGACCATGGCGAGCAGGGGCGAGGGAGAGGCAGAGGGGGCGAATGAGCGAGCGTGGGCTCGATCAGGACGGCTCTCGCGAGCTTATCCCACTCGACGCACTGGTGGGGGAGGGAGGTTGGCACGCAGAGCGCCGTGCCATGTCTCGCCTCTACCTTCTGGCACAAGTTAGAAACAACTAGCACGGGCTAGCAGTGTGGGGTCGGCCAGTGGGCCTCGCGTGCCTTTTCTCTCCTTTTGATTTTTGTTTCTATTTTCTAAAACTGCCCCCTATTTTGATTTGTTTAGGGTATTAACACAACTGCAAAAAACCTGAAAATAATCCTGGTGTTAAAGCATAATATAGCCAATCCCCATAATAAGTTTCAACAATTTTGGAGCTACTAGACTACTTGTAGCAATTTAATGTTATTTTCATATGCCTTTTTAGGTTAATTTAAATTGCCAAATGACTTTATTAAATGTGCATCACCTCTGTTATGTTGTTTCCAGCATTTATCAAAAATGGTGAACATTTTTAAGGCCATTTTGGGTTCATTGAAAATTTTAATTGTTGGAATTTGTTTTTCCAATGAAGAGCTAGGGTTTGAACAATCCCCATTTCATGTTCAAAGGAAAATTAAACATGATGCAGAAATCAAGACTAGACCAAGTGCAAGATTAACTAGGGTTGTGACAACTCACCCCCACTCAAAAGAATCTCGTCTTGAGATTCAGGAGTCATCGGAAAGAGTTTGGGGTACTCGAGTTGAAGACGGTCCTCCCTTTCCCATGTAGCTTCTTTTTTAGAATGATGTGACCACTGAACCTTGAGAAACAAGATGTTTCGATGTCAAGTGGTATGCTCGGCTTGATCAAGAATACGAACAGTGTATTCTTGATATGTAAGGTTATCTTGGAGATCAAGTGTTTTGTGGTCTACTTCGCGGACAGGATCCGAGAGGCAACACCTGAGTTGAGAAATGTGGAATACATCATGAACTCTAGAAAGATGTGGTGGTAGTTCCAATTGGTAGGCAACCTCTCCTCGTTTGGCAAGAATGCGAAAGGGACTAATGTAACGAGGACCCAACTTGCCTTTGATACCGAAACGATGGGTACCCTTCAGAGGCATAACCCGAAGGTAAGCCTTCTCGTCAACTTCAAAAGTCATAGCCTTATGATGGCGATCATATTGGTTCTTTTGACGAGTTTGGGACGTTTTCAACTTTGCACGAATTATACGAACCTGCTCTTCTGCCTCCTCAATCATATGCGGGCCAAAAAATTGCATTTCCCTGATTTCTTACCAGTTAAGATGTGTTCGACACATTTGTCCATAGAGAACTTCAAAAGGAGCTTTGCCCAGGCTAGATTGATAACTATTGTTATAAGCAAATTCGGCGAATGGAAGACATTTCTCCCAATCCATGCCGAAAGATATAACACAAGCTCTGAGCATGTCTTTCGGAATTTGATCGACTCGTTCTACTTGTCCACTGGACTGCGGGTGGAAAGTGGTGCTGAAGGAGAGATGAGTCGCCATAGCATTTTGGAAGCTTTCCTAGAATCAAGAAGTAAGGATACTTCCAGGTCTGAGTTAATCTCCAATGGAACACCATGAAGAGACACTATTTGAGAAATATATAACTCTGCTAGCTGGCTAGCAGTTATACTTTCTCGAACAGGAAGGAAATGAGCCACTTTGGAAAGACGGTCGATGACCATGAAGATAGCTTGATTCCCTCTCTTGGTCCTGGGAAAACCAATTATGACATCCATACCGACTTTCTCCCATTTCCATTCAGGAATAGCTAAAGGTTGAAGGGTGCCGGCAGACCTTTGATGTTTTGCTTTAACGTGACGACAAACGTCGGAGTTAGCAATGAACTGAGCGATTTCTCTCTTCATCCTAGTCCACCAGAACTTCTGATGTCCTGATACATCTTGGTACTACCAGGATGAATCGTGAGAGAAGATTCATGAGCCTCCTTAAGGATCAGTCGCCTCAATTCTCGAACCTTGGGAACCACCAGGCGGTTCTCAAAGTACACGACACCTTGATCATTAACGGAGAAACATCCTGCAGCTCCGTTCTTGATGTTTCTCTTGATGCGAGAAATTCCCGGATCAACCTTTTGGGCCTTAATGATCTGATCCATGAGGTTAGATTTCGTCACCAAGGTAGAAAGGAATGCTTGAGAAACAATGTGAAGATTAAGCTTCCGAAATTCCTCATGTTTATGTGGTTGACTTTATTGTAACATTGTAGGACCAAAAGTATGTCTAGAGGGGGGGTGATTAGACTACTTGACTAAATAAAAGTTTTGTCTATACCAAATTTTAGGGTTGACAGATTTTAGCATTTCATGGCAAGTCAAGTACACCCTACACATGCATGTCTAAGAGTATAGCAGCGGAAAGTAACAACAAGCATGTATAGAAGGGATAGGGTAGGAGGGTCAAACGCAGTTGTAGACATGATGATTTTTCACGTGGTTCCGATAGGTGGTGCTATCGTACATCCACGTTTATGGAGTCTTCAACCCACGGAGGGTAACGGTCGCGAGAGTCCACGAAGGGCTCCACCCATAAGGGTCCACGAAGTAGCAACCTTGACTATTCCATAACGGCTTCCGTCCACGAAGGACTAGCCTCACTATGGGTAGATCTTCACGAAGTAGGCAATCTCCTTGCCCTTACAAACTTCTTGGTTCACTCCACAACACGAAGTAGGAGGCTCCCAAGCGACACCTAACCAATCTAGGAGGCACCACCCTCCAAAAGGTAATAGTCTCGGTATCGAAGTGACCAAAAGGTGGCAACTTTTGAATCTCGGTGAGACCGATATAGGAAACTCAGTTGCACCGATAAGGTGACCAACAGTCAGATTGACAATCTCGGTGACGCCGATCCAACAATCTCGGTTGCACCGATTTTGTGAATTTGCATAACAGAGAGTTGGCAACCCAAACTCGGTGGCACCGGTATGGAATCGGTTGCACCGAAGTGGCTAGGGTTTGGCTGAGTCTGTCTGAGGTGAGAATCGGTGGCACCGAAATGGAAAAGTTGGTTGCACCGATTTTGAGTATTTGGCTATGACAGACTTTGGTGGGAGAGCTTGTGGGTGTTTTTGGTGACTGTCACTTGTGCACGTATGAGCATTTTCTTCACCAACAAAACCTTACCCCCTTTTAATAGTATTGGCTTTCCTATGGACTCAAAGTGATTTCTCACAAATGTAAAATGTAGAGTCCTCTTGCTTGAAGCTTTGCCAACCTATTTCCTTGCATCTTGGGGTATTCTACAATCTCCTCAATCCTTTTGCCATCCCTATCATTGAACATTTCCTGAAATATACTTGGTAGAAACATTAGTTCAATGACTTATATGTTGTTATGAATTACCAAAACCACCAAGGGAGCAAGTGTGCTTTCAATCTCCCCCTTTTTGGTAATTGATGACAACATATAGATCAAAGCTTTGACATATGATATAATCAATGAATATAATCATCGCTTTGAGAGGTATGTGATAAGCAAGAGCTCCCCCTAAATTTGTGCATTATTTGAATTTGCGTTTGAATGCAAATGCACAATCGATTAGGAACATGGGGCACTTCTTCCATGTCACATACAACTTGGTGGTGTGCGATAATAATAAGAGTGAACATCATAGCACAACACAATCAAGCAAAGATGAATGATCATCTCACAAGCATTAAGATGATAGGAAATAGTAGCATCACACATAACGCGTATGATCAAACACCACAAACATGTGTCACAAGCAACCAAAAGATCAAATGTTTTGAAAAGCGAATAACAACCAAAACTCTCTCTCACTCGAAGCCTAAAGATCTATATACACTTCTCCCCCTTTGGCAACAAGTTACCAAAAAGTTCAAAGGCATATATCTAAGCGTTCTTGGGCTGATCTCTTCCAGTTGTTGATGAATGAGTCGAGAGAACAGCGTCGGCGAAGATCTCTGCAGATGTCGTGGATGGAGTTGGAGTGGCAACTGGAGGAACTAGAGCTGATGGAGCAGGAGCTGAGGTGACAGTGGCTGGAGCTGATGAAGAGGGCCTCAAGTCCGGAGCTGGCACAGTGGCTGATCTGGCCTGAGTGGTGAACTCTGTGCCTGGCCAGAGAGGAGAACCATCCTCATCATCATCATCATCAGAAGAAGTCTGAGGAAGAGGCACTGAGTCAACTTCCTTCTTGAGCTCATTGACTGTCTTAGTCAGCCCATCCACCTTATCATTGAGGGTCTTGATCCTGTTCTCGAAGATCCTCACAAGACTGTTCTGGTTGTCCAGAATCCCCTTAATGTCCTTCTTCATGTCCTGAACTGATGAGATCAAGAGATCCATTTGCTCGTTCCTGGATCTGGGGACTTGAGCACTAGTGGCTCTAGCTGCCTCTGCTTCTGCCTGAGCTGCAACTGATGTGGGATGTTCTGGGTCCATCACCACAACGTTGTCCTCGAGATCTGGCTGTAGGGGCAAGTGGGGACGATCTAGAGCAAATATGTGCTTCTCCAACTTTGAATTGATGAGCATCTGGATATAGGGTGCATAACAGCAAGAGCGCTTCTGATCAGCGGCAACCCTCTTGACTGTCTCAACAATCAAGTCCATGACTCTGATCCTGGTGTGTCTGTCAAGGTGGATCAACATGTTAATGGAGTAGCCTCGGATCATCTTGTCATCTCCTGACTTGGGCATCAAGGTATGCCTCAGAATGGTGTTCATGGTGCGGAGGCCAGCCTGAAGAAAGTAGATGGATCCTAGCCTGTGAGACTTCACGTTAGCAGCAGGGATCTCCTTATACATATTGGCCATAGCATTGTGGCTCTCCTGGAAGAAGTAGCTTCACTTGCAGACTTCTTGGCAGCCTTCTCTTGCTTCTTAGCAAGAACCTCTTCTGGAATGAAGTCTGAATCTTCTTCATCTGAATTTAGCTTCTTCCTTGCCCTAGTAGCAGCCTTGGGCAACCCATGGGAACTGGGAGTGCCTGGATCAGAAGATGAACTAGACTCAGGACTAGTGCCTGAACCCATCTCAACACTTTGCTCTCTGAAGCTGTTGTCACTGTCCTCAGCTCTTGACATATCTGACCCTGTGAATAGAGTATAGAGGAGCAGAATAGGATGAGTCATCACAAAATGTGGCTAGATTTTTGAAAGATTTGAACAAAAGATTTTCAAAGTTTTGCATTCTGTCACATGAATATCGGTACAGCCGAAGCAAAATTGTCGGTGTCACCGAGACTGACTATCTCAATAACAGAAACTTGGCACTCTTTTCGGTGGGACCGAAAAGAAGAACTCGGTTTCACCGAGACAGTTCTCAGCAGCCCAGACAGGAAAATTGGTGGTACCAATTTTCTCACTTCGGTTCTACCGAGATTCATCGGGCGGAAGGCAAACCCTAGAAAATCGATCATTCGCTAGACTATGGAAATTTCTTGTGGATAGAATGATGTGCAAGCTATGGCTTATGGAGAAAACAAATCCAGTGTGTGAGAATCAGATGGGGAGCGCAAAGGAGGTCGAATCCGTACCCTAACTCGGCGACGGATCCGCTACGGCGGCGACGATGGAGAAGATTTTGTCAACGGCGGCGATTCCCAGCGGTGGAGGAGCGTAGGGAGACAAGGGCGATGACCAGGGGTCTCGAAGCGGCAGCTTAGGGTTCTGAGGCACGACGGTTTGAGGATGAATTTCAAAACGTCGGGGTCCACAGCATATATACCCACCACTGTCGGTGACGCCGATTCTAGATTTTCGGTGTCACCGAGTTTCTCAACTGTCAGTTGACAGGGAAACTCAGTGTAACCGAGAATATGGAATCGGTAGTACCGAGATAGAAAACCAGATCAACCCTAGGCATTCGGTGAGACCGAGAATGTGGGGTTGGTTCCACCGAGATGCACTTGGGAGGTTTTAATGGTCAGTCCTTGTCGATATGGAACTCCGAGTGCTCCACACACAGAGGGATCGAAAAGTACTTGTTCAAATTTTGTGATGCAGCATGAAAAGAATATGAGGTGAGAAAGCATAGATAGCTAAAGGGTGGTCCTAGGCATTCTTGTCCATCCAATTGGCAAAAGATAAAACAAAAGCCAAATAGAAACAATTGGATGTCCTCGAATGAGAAAATAAATGCAGACCAACATGCTCACACAAAAAGATGTCAAATGAAATCATGACAAACATGCACATACACACTAGCATCTAACAAGCACTTGGGCGATGACAAAGTCATCTATATATGAGTATTTGACTTAGTAGCCAAGCAAGAATACTTGATCATAGGTCATACTCATCGTTTAAGCACAAGTGGGGTTACCACTTTTACATAAAGCATTTAATGTTGTCACATACTAAGAGATGCTTTAGCTCAAGTCTTAGAGTAAAGCTCCCCCTAGATGTGACATCCCCCCATAAGAGGGACAAACTAACCTTGGGTTTTGTCGATGAAGACTTCATGTTGGTGAGGTAGTTGTGGATGCTCAAAGTTGATGAAGATCACCAAGAGTTGGGAGCATCCTTGTTGTTTCCTTACTCTTCTCACCTACATGGGTTAGTCCCAACACACAAGAGACGAATACAAGGATATCTATGGACATGGAGTGCAAAACATGTGTTATGATGTCCATTGATTTGTTGATTACCTTGTCCCTTGCTTACCTTTGAGGGAATGTGTGACTCCTCGAACTATTGTATAGAGTTGATGTTGATTGCAAATAGTTCTTGCCAATTATGAATATGAGTGAATTTCATTGGCGGAGTCACCCCTGAAGAACTCACTAGTTCTTCTTCTTGGGGACCCACATCAAGTTGATGGGGATCCTTGGTGTTGAAGTAGCCTTTGTAGTTGAGCTTGAAGCTGCCTTGGGAACCCACTCCACCATAGCTAGGGATTCATCTTCATATGAGTCAATGTCCTCTTGAAGCTTGTTCTTGCCCTTGAGCTTGTGGTCTTGTGGTGGAAGGTCATCTTGAGTGTTTGTCCCCTTGGGAAGAGTATTTTCATACTTCTCCCTTTGAGGAACAAACTTGGGCTCGGGATATTGACCTTCTTCCCATTCAACTCCATTAGCGTTGAAGTAGCCAACACCACGATTCTTCCGGTATCCTCCGTGCTTGCGTACAATTTCCTCAAATTGCTTACACCCGGCAAGACTCTTGTAGATACCTTTTTCTATAATTCCTTTCAATAAAGCATTTTCTTGCTCAAGTGTAACTTGGCTTAGAGAATCATCATTAGTGGAATCAATAGAACTACTAGAAGCAACATCATTAGGTTTAGCATTTTTATTGTTGTTACTAGATGAAGAACCTTTCTTGCCTTTGTTACTAGATTGCTTAGTCTTAACTTGAGGCATGAATGTAGACAAGAGTAGTCGTTTGGCTAGATAAGATGAAGTCTTCTTTCGGAGATCATCATTGATAGCTTTGAGAAACTCATGCTCTTGCTCCAAGTTGAGCTTCTCGAAGTGTAGCTTCTCATGAGTTCTCACAAGCTCTCTATGATCTTCGAGAATAGATTCATGAGCTAACTTAAGAGTGTTTAGTTCTTTAGTTAGTTCTTCTATTTTCACCTTATCATCATCAATTGACTTATCTTGACTAGCATGAGAATTATCAAGTTCATTTTGATCAACATCACTAGTTTTATCACAAAGCAAGTCATCGTCACAAAGCAAATCATCTTCATCACTATCAAAATCAAGATACTCGGGGTGTGATACCTTGGGGCCCTTAGCCATGAAGCAACTTCCACTTCCTTCGTTTGGTGAATCAAATAGATCATAGGAGTTGGTAGTCACTAGAGCAATTCCGGCAACACCATCATCTTGACTATAGTCGGAGTCGGAGTGATAGCTTCTCCCGGAGTCGTTGTCGGAGTTGCAGCCGGAAACCCATTCACCAACATGAGCTTGATGTTTCCTTCGTGTGTAGCTCTTGGTGTACTTGTCCTTCTTTTCCGAATCTCTACTTCTCCTTGAGTGTCTTCGTTCATAGAGATCATCTCTACTCCTTCTCTCTCTTTGAGGTGATTCATTCCTTGAGCTTCGTCTTCGAGGTGACTCTTCTCTTCGTTTGTAGGGAGCCGTGCACTCATTGGAGTAGTGTCCGGGCTTCCCACAATTGTAGCAATTGCGGTCACGACTTGACGAACGCTTCTCATCATATCTTGAGTTGGAGCTTCTTTCTTTGCCTCTATTCTTGTAGACTTTATTGAATTTCTTAACCATGAGACTTATCTCTTCATTGGTGACAAGGTTGTTGCTTGAGGTTGCGGGAGCATCACTTGTGGCTTTGTAAGCACCGCTAGACTTGTGATGAAGCTCTTCCTTGTCTTTGAGCGTCATCTCATGAGCAACAATCCTTCCGATGACTTCCGTAGGCTTGAGATCTTTGTAGTTGGGCATCATTTGGATCAATGTGCACACGGTGTCGTATCTCTCATCCAAAGCTCTAAGTATCTTCTTGATGATGAATTTGTCGGTCATTTCTTCGCTTCCTAAGCCGGCAATCTCATTTATGATGAGAGCTAGCCTAGAGTACATCTTTGCGACTCCTTCACCATCCTTCATCTTGAACTTGTCAAGCTGACCTTGAAGAACATCTAACTTGGATTCTCTCACGGACTCGGTTCCTTCGTGCATATCAACTAAAGTATCCCATATCTCTTTTGCATTCTCAAGACGGCTGATTTTGTTGAATTCTTCGGGGCATAAGCAGTTGAAGAGAATGTCACATGCCTGAGCATTGTATTGCAACATCTTCAACTCATCCGCGGTCGCTTCACGATCCGGTTCCTTTCCATCTGAAAAGAATTCACCTTGCAAGCCAACATGAACAACAGCCCAAACGGCGGGGTTATGACCAAGAATATGCATTTTCATTTTGTGCTTCCAACTAGCAAAATTAGTGCCATCAAAGTACGGACCTCTACGGTGATAACTTCCCTCACTAGACGCCATACTCTCCTAGGTTGTGAGACCAATGCAATGGAGACCAAGGCTCTGATACCACTTGTAGGACCCAAAGTATGTCTAGAGGGGGGGGGGGTGATTAGACTACTTGACTAAATAAAAGTTTTGTCTATACCAAATTTTAGGGTTGACAGATTTTAGCATTTCATGGCAAGTCAAGTACACCCTACACATGCATGTCTAAGAGTATAGCAGCGGAAAGTAATAACAAGCATGTATAGAAGGGATAGGGTAGGAGGATCAAACGCAGTTGTAGACACGATGATTTTTCCCGTGGTTCTGATAGGTGGTGCTATCGTACATCCACGTTTATGGAGTCTTCAACCCACGGAGGGTAACGGTCGCGAGAGTCCACGGAGGGCTCCACCCATAAGGGTCCACGAAGTAGCAACCTTGACTATTCCATAACGGCTTCCGTCCACGAAGGACTAGCCTCACTATGGGTAGATCTTCACGAAGTAGGCGATCTCCTTGCCCTTACAAACTTCTTGGTTCACTCCACAACACGAAGTAGGAGGCTCCCAAGCGACACCTAACCAATCTAGGAGGCACCACCCTCCAAAAGGTAATAGGCTTGGTAATGTCGATGAACTCCTTGCTCTTGTGCTTCAAGATGATAGACTCCTCAACACACAATCACTCTCTCACAGATTTGGCTTGGTGGAAGAGATGGGATTTGTGGAATGCAACTTGGGGAGGCTAGAAATCAAGATCCATATGGTTGGAGTGGAAGATCTTGACCTCAACACAAGACTAGGTGGTTCTCTCTCAGAAAACTGGATGGGGCAAGTATGGAATAGTTCTGAGTGCTTCTCTTTCGAGCAGGTGGTGGTGGAGGGGTATATATAGGCATCCCCAAAAATCCAACCGTTACACACAAAATGACCAACTCGGTGACACCGATGTGTTAATCTCGGTGGTACCGAAGTGACCAAAATGTGGCAACTTTTGAATCTCGGTGAGACCGATATAGGAAACTCGGTTGCACCGATAAGGTGACCAACGGTCAGATTGACAATCTCGGTGACGCCAATCCAACAATCTCGGTTGCACCGATTTTGTGAATTTGCATAACAGAGAGTTGGCAACCCAAACTCGGTGGCACCGGTATGGAATCGGTTGCACCGAAGTGGCTAGGGTTTGGCTAAGTCTGTCTGAGGTGAGAATCGGTGGCACCGAAATGGAAAAGTTGGTTGCACCGATTTTGAATATTTGGCTATGACAGACTTTGGTGGGAGAGCTTGTGGGTGTTTTTGGTGACTGCCACTTGTGCACGTATGAGCATTTTGTTCACCAACAAAACCTTACCCCCTTTTAATAGTATTGGCTTTCCTATGGACTCAAAGTGATTTCTCACAAATGTAAAATGTAGAGTCCTCTTGCTTGAAGCTTTGCCAACCTATTTCCTTGCATCTTGGGGTATTCCACAATCTCCTCAATCCTTTTGCCATCCCTATCATTGAACATTTCCTGAAATATACTTGGTAGAAACATTAGTTCAATGACTTATATGTTGTTATGAATTACCAAAACCACCAAGGGAGCAAGTGTGCTTTCAAACATGAGGTTGTTACAATAAGATTTACGACTTAGTGCATCAGCCATGACTTTGGCTTTCCCCGGGGTGTAAGTTATCCCTAAGTCGTAATCCACATTCTACTCAACCCAACGTATTTGCCTGAGATTCAAATCCGGTTGGGTGAAGATGTATTTCAGACTTTGGTGATGGGTGTAAATCTCGCAATGATTACCAAGAACGTAATGTTGCCATGTCTTAAGTGCATGGACTACAGATGCAATCTCTAGATGATGTGTTGGATAATTATACTCACGTGGATGCAACTGTCAAGATGCATATGCAATTACATGACGATCCTGCATGAGTATGCAACCTAATCCTTATCGCGAGGCAGCGCAATTCGCAAAAGATAATAAAGTCCTTGGAGAAATCTGGTGGCACCAATACGGGAGTAGAAGTCAGACGTCTTTTCAGTTCCTCAAAAATGTGCTCGCATTGTGGGGTCCACTTGAACTTTTTATATTCTTGAGGAGTTCAGATAGAGGCTTGGCAACTTTGGAGAAATTCTTGACAAAGCGACAACAGTAGCTCGCTAAACCAAGAAAACTCCTAACTTGCTTAATGATACGTCTCCAACGTATCTATAACCAACTATCAATATGATCCAACTATATTAACAAATGCCTGTTGATACAGAGAGTTGTGGTGGCAGAACGGAGAGTCTCTCTTTATTTCTGGGGTTTCTGGGATTGATAGGATTTTTCAGCGTTGGAATCACGCGCAACGAAGCCACGTGGGCCCGACAAGCTATCAGGGCGCGACTCACCCCCCAGGGTCGCGCCCTGATGGCTTGTGCCCCACGGGTGGCTCCCCTCCGGTGGTTTTTTGCTCCAATATTGCTTATTTCCTCCAGAAAAATTCATCAAAAAGTTTCGGGCGATTCCGAGAACTTTCATTTTCTGCACAAAAACAACACCACGGTAATTCTGCTGAAAACAGCGCTAGTCCGGATTAGTTCTAAATAAATCATATAAAGTGCATCAAAACCATATAAAAGTATTGTAAACATAGGCAAATATGGCATGAATACTTCATAAATTATCGATACGTTGGAGACGTATCAGCATCCCCAAGCTTAATTCCTACTCGACCTCGAGTAGGTAAACAATAAAAGAAATAATTTATGAAGTGTGAATGCTAGCATAATGTATAATATTGATCAAGGATAATTTCAGCCACTTTTCTAGCATCAAAACCAGCAAGTATTTCTCATAGAACTTCTCTTAATCAAGTAGCAAGTTATTCACATGTTAAAGTATAGACCATAGACTTTCTTAAAAACTGGCAAACTATGTTTTCAGTCATCAAACAATACAATTCATCTTATTTTCAGGAAGGGTCTATGTAAGAGCTTTGGTTTAGCAAATTCCGCATACTCAACTATCATTTAGTCTTCCATGATTGCTGACACTAAAAGCATATTTTTATAACCAACAGTTTCAGTCAAACACAAAGGAAGATAGGGACTTAAGGTTTCGCCTCCCAACTTATTTATCTCGGGGATAATGTCAACAAATAATGAATCATGGTCACCTATAGTCAACTGGATATATGTGTGTGGATCTTTCCCCACCACATGATGCTTCCCAACTAAAGAATTAATAGATTGGAATAAGAAGTTGAGTGAACATGAAAAGTAAAAGATAAGTCCTTCGCAGAGGGAAGAAGGGATTTGCAGAGGTGCCAGAGCTCATTGCTTCAAACAGAGATGAATATATTTTACGTGGTGTGCCTTTCTTGTCAACGTCATGACAAATTTTTCAGTATCTTCCATGCTAATCACATTATTGGCAGTTCCCAAACAAAATTTAAATTTTTTACTCCCCCTCCACCATTCAAGCACATTCCATGGCAAGCCGAATCCACAGGTACCATCCAAACAATCAACTTTCTATCTTGTTTATTTATTTTTGTATTATGCAGGACTGGGTATCCTTTTTACCGGCCTCTCTCGTGTAATGACAAGTGAGTAAACACTTATCTTGAGAATAACCCACTTAGAGATGGAAGATAATGACCGCCCCGTCGCTCCATGAGCGGTACGAGCACACAAAACGGATGTTTATTTGAATGTTTAGAGGTGGCACATGCAAATTTACTTGGAATGGCAGTGAAATACCATATATAGGTAGGTATGTTGGACTCTCATGGAAGAAACTTGGCTCAAGGATTTGGATGCACAAGTAGTATCTCTACTTAGTACGGAGTTTTGGCTAGCAAAAGGTTCTAAACAAGCATCACATGTTAGAGGATCCATGACAATATAACAGCTACGTGAATATAAACAAACATAGCCATTACGTTGTCTTCCTTGTCCAACGTCAACTACTAGATCAAGTTTGAAAATAATTAATGGGGGTTCACAATCATAGAAGATGTCCAAGATAGTATATTTATATGTGAAACCTCTCTTCCTTCAATATTCTTTCATGAATTGTTTAAATGACCAATGTTATGTTTGCTAACTTCCAATAAATTTTACCCCTTATATTCCTAGTATGTGAAGTAACTACTCCCCATGGGACAAGAATATGAAGCATATATAATTTCACATTTATGACATTCAATTCATTCAACGTTTACTCTCAGGATATAAGGGAAGCAGAAGAGTAAATTTCGAACTACTCTCAAAAGATATAAGTGAAGATCAATGAGTAGTCAAACAATAAAGTAGCTATGTGAGGACTCTCTATCTCAATAAAGATTTTCAGATCTGAGTATTTTATTCAAACAGGAAACTAAACAAAAATAGCACTCCAAGAATAGCATATATCATGTGAACGAATAAAAATTTAGGCTCAACATAGGCTAACCGATAGTTGACAAAGAGAGGTGGGATGCGTAGCATCCCCAAGCTTAGATGCTTGAGACTTATTGAAATATTTACTTGGGGTGACTTGGTCATCCCCAAGCTTGAGCTTTTGTATATTGTTTAATCCTCTCATATCGCGGTTTCACCTAAGTCTCAAAAACTTCATCCACACAAAACTTGGTCGTGAGATAGGTTAGTGCACATAAGAATAAATCAACTCTTTATGTACTGCAAAGACAAGTTGCATAATAATTTTCAAACATTATTTAATCTACACTATCACTTCCACAATTTATATCTACCAATATAAGTCATGAAAACTATAGGAGAAGTAGATAACAAAACTATGAAAGCAATCTGTCTAAACATGACAAACTTTAGCAATTAAGTTACAAAGTGCACTTCTGTAACTCTAACAATTATGAACATTTAGGACATGATAAATAATTTCATGACAATACTGTGTAAAATTTTCAGAAACTTTCCGCATTCCAGTAAAATATGAAAATTCAAACAATACAGCAAAAGTTTTCTGTTTTTACACAGCACACATCAAACATGCAATTCAAGCATCCTAAAGGCAATTCTTGAAACTTTTTATTGAAAAACAAGATTATAAATAACAGCAAGCAAATAATAACAAAATAAAATGACTCTCCAAGCAAAACACATATTATGTAACGAATAAAAATATAGCTCCAAGTAAGATATACCGATAGTGTTGAAGACGAAAGAGGGGATGCCTTCTGGGGCATCCCCAAGCTTAGGTGCTTGAGTCTTCCTTGGTGTCGGAGAAACGACACCTATGGGATCGCATGGATCCCTTTACGATTCGGCAGGGAAAAGGTTTGCACAAAGAGCAGATCAAGCGATCAACGCGAGGGATTTTACCCAGGTTCGGGCCGCTGAGAAGCGTAAAACCCTACTCCTGCTTTAGTATATTGGATGTGTTCAAGCTCTGGTTCTTGGAGCGCTTGTGAACAATACACAGCAGCTACGCATGCAAAATGGCCCAGAAGCTCCCCCTCTGTAGCTACGCCTTGGGCCTCCTTTTATACGTTCAAAGGGGTCACCACAGTGGCGTACAGTACATACATGAGGTGTAAAGCTGCTACAGTGTTATCATACCTAACACTGACGGTTTAGGACAAACACATTTAATGCTCCGTTGAGGTGTCCCTTAGCATCTTGGGGGTGGGAAAAGAAGCCGTCCCATCAGCACCGCTTAACCCCCCTCCGCCACTAGCGCCTGACAAGTTACCAAGAGGACAACAGCTAAAAGACAAGCTGGTCACTGCGCTGGAGCAGTGACAAGGTGGCGAAGTCTTGCCGGGTGCAAATCTTGCCGGGGCTCGACGGGCCAGCCCGGCAAGATCTTGCCAGGCGCTGAGCCTTCAGTCTTCTGTCTTCTGACCGTTGACTTGAATGCCTTCTTGACGTTGTTATACTTCTGTTCAGCTGTCCCCCGGCAGGCCTTGCCGCTGGTGTGGCTGCAACCGCCCGTGCACAAGTACGGGGTACTAAAAGACCCAAACCTTAGTACACCGAAAGGAGCCCCCGGGCCTAGGCTATACACGAGTGCGAGGCGTTGTTGGGCTAGGCCCAAACAGTGCACGGGCACGCGTGGCAGGAGTTAACTGCTGTAATCATTCCGCTAACGGCGCCCCCCACTACGCGCGTTGAATGTGCGATGTGGGAGACGTGGACGGAGCGGTCGTTACAGCAGCGCGCTTGCAAAAGCGTTATTTCATTGATTAGTAAAGAGGCAGCCCCGCGCCTTCCCCATAAAAAGGAATCTGCAGAGGCGCTGCTCATTTACCTCTTGTCTTTCCCAATCTAGGAACCGCCGTCGTCTTCTTCCTCGAGCCCGAAACAGAGCCCCTCCATTCATCCGCCGCCTCCACGCCCTCACCGTCCTCGGCCTCTGCTTCCATTGCCACCATGCCGCCCAAGGCAAGCAAGGGCAAGGGGGCGAAAGCTGCTGTTTCGGAGAGCGATCTGGCGAAGATGCGGAGGGAGCACGCCGTCTTCGCTCCGGCGCTCGACGCGAGCGCACTGAGGGAGCGGTACCACTGCATGTGGGCGAAGGAGACGAAGGCGCATCCTGCAACTCGCGTGAGTCCAGGTTCTTTCAGGGGTGGCCCAGATAAATTCCACTTCTTTGCCGATTACTTTTACTGCGGGCTCTGTCCCCCATTTTCCGATTTCTTCGTCGACATCATGTACACATACGGCTTCCAACTCTTGGATTTTACGCCGAACGCCGTGACATGCATGTCAACCTTTGCTCATCTTTGCGAAAACTTTGCCGGAGTAGTCCCAAGCACAGCCCTTTTCCGCCATTACTTCATTCCCCGCATCCAAAAAGGAGACGCCCTTTCTGGTTCTATCGCTTGGATTCCAAGGGCATGGAACAAGGAGATATACCCAGACGGGGTCTACCGCGAGAAGTGGGAAGAATGGCGGGGCAAATGGTGCTGGATTCAGGAGACTGACCCTCAGCCCTTCTGTTCGCTCCGGCAAGCCAAAATGGCACGTGGTACTGATTAGAGCGCCTTCGATCTTCAAGATGAGAAGCTCTCAATTGCAGTTACCAGAATCCACCGCCTCAAAGCTGCCGGGCTCACAATTGAAATGGTTGGCGCTGATTTCCTTCACCGGCGCATCGCCCCTCTGCAGAATAAGGGGAGGCCAGCTTGGGAGTTCCGAAACGCGGCAGACATTATGAGGCTGCGCCCTGGGTTGAACAATAACTTGACGGTCATGCAGCACACATCCCTTTGCCAGAAACTGTTCAGGACTGACGCGAATCATAAGTTGCCGGCGAGTGTAATTCCCTTGTGCAACAACTCCGCCCTAGACTCAATCATCGCCATGATGCCGGTGTGCAATGCTCACGGCCTTGACGGGACTTGGGACGAGCCATCCGAAGAGCAGGCACAGGAATTCTTCGACAACTTGTCGGAAAAGGCCATCCGGGTGGAAAAGCATCTCATCCGCCCCACCACTGTGGAGGAAGTGGCATACATCGCCAGCAGGGTGGAAGAGGCGAATCTTGCCATGGAGGCCGGCAGCGCTGGTTTCACGGAAGAAGAAGCCAGTGAAGGAGAAGTGATGTCAGAGGAAAATCTTGCCGGGCAGGGTGAGGTTGCCGGAGAGCATAGTGGCACATCTGCCGGGGGTACAGCTGAGGAAGAGTTGCACGAGGAGCCCCCAGCTCCCGAGAAGAAGATGAAGCGAGTTCTTCGAAAAGCCAGATCTAGTGCTTCAACCCAGCAACCTTCTGTTTCTGCCGCAGCCAAGCGGCCCAGGACCACTCCTCCATCTCCTCGCACGAGCGCCACGGCGAAAGTCGACTTCGACCTCTCTGCCTTCAGCTCGGAAGAAGAAGAGTACGGGTCCTGCCTCATCTTCTAACTTCTGAGTTTCCGATTTTGCTTAACTGATTTGTCTTGCTCTGGCCTGTCTCCGCAGAGATACAGAAACGTTGGCGCAAAGAATGGCGAAGAGGGCGAAGACTTCAACGGGTGATGAGCCACCGGCAAACACCTCAGGTGCGCCAGAATCGACCACCATCAGCCCGGAATCAAGCCCTCAACGCAGCCCCCGACGCAGCCCCTGGCGTGAGTCCACTACTCACTTTCCACTGGCAAGTGCCGGGGTGTGTATCTTCACTGCTAACATCACCGGGCGTGTAGGAGAGGAGCGGCAGCAAGGAGCACCATCAGGAACCACCCCTAACGTGCCGCCTCCGTCAACCACGCCACCCAGAGATGAATCTTCGTCAAGAGTTTCCTCTACCGAGCTCTATCGTGATGAAGAAGAGCCGGCAAGCGCTGGTTCTGGTGGTCCTACTTCGGCAACTGGTGTTGCCGGGAAATGAAAAGCCACCTCCCAACAACTTGACACAGGTAAATTACTTGCCTCAGAGTACTTGTCGCGTTGTCTTTCTTTTTTTGTCTTCTTGAACTTCCTCCTCAGCCGTATCTTGTTTGTTTTCTTGGCCTCCAGATCTTCCCTCGACGGAGCACATGGATGTTGATGCTGTTATCGAAGAGACCGCCAAAGATGCTGCCGTCGAGGCTGACAGAGTTGCCGCTGAGGAGGCCGCCAAGAATGCTGCCGCCGAAGCCGTCGAGGCCGCCAAGGCTGCACAGGAAGAGGCCGCCAAGGAGTCTGCTGAGAGGGCCGGCGAGGAGACCAGTGACCGTACTGACGGCATTCCTGCCGCAGGAGCGCCAGGCGCTACGCCGGCCACGGAACCCCCATCTGCCGGTGAGGCGGCTGTTGAGGATCAACCGTCAACATCCGGAGCCCCCTCGTCGAGCAAGTACCTCAAGGTGGGCGACAACCTGTTTGTCAGCATACCAGGAACGGCAAGCCTTGGGGTGCCAGCTGAAGGGGAAACCTTTGATGAAGATGTCATCGCCGCTGCTGGGCTCGAGATTGTCGATGAGCCACACACCAGCAGCAACAGATCTGAAGAAGAAAAACTCCTCCAGGCCATGAGCAGCAACTTCCAGAAGCTCCAAGCACTTCACCGTGCCCGGAAAGATAAACTGAACTCCAGGGCAACAGTTGTCGAAGCAGCGGAGGCGGATCTCCAGAAGCGCGTCGAGGAAACGCAAGCCTGGTACGCTGAGGGCCTTCAGGAACTGAGGACGAGTCAGGAGCAGCTGAGTCAAAGCTAGAACGAGCTCCTCATGAAGCAATCTGATGTTGAGAAGGCACAAGAGGAGGCCAACCAACAGGCCGCTGCAGAGGAAGCTCGCTTGACAGAGCTCCGTGTCGGGCTCGAGGCCCATGAAGAAGACCTTGATGCTCGCGAGAAGGCGCTTGCCGACAAGCTTCGCGGCAAGGATGAAGAAATCGAAAAACTTGTCGCTGGCCACAGATCCAGGAGCTGGAACAGAGGCACAAGGAAACCCTTGAGGCTCTGGCCACAGATCATGCCGGCAAGCTAAAGGAAGCCGTCGATGCTGCCGCAGCTGCAGAGGCCGCCAAGAACTTGCTGGAGGAGAAGGTGAAGAAGCTGGAAGCAGATCTTGAGGATCATGACAAGGAGCTCTCGACACTCAAAACCGAAAGAGAGAAGACTCTCCACAGCTTGATGGAGATGCAAGTCGCCATATCCGACAAGACCAAACAGCTCTCCTCAGCCACTGACTCCATTGACGATCTGAAAGTGAACTTGGCCACGCTGAACGAGACTCTGGAGGGAAGCAGGGCTCATGAGAAGGTCTTGACCAGAGATCTTTAGAACGAGAAGGATCTGCTCAAGAGCGCCGCCGTCACCCATAACGACTATGTGAGCGGTGTGCAGATCTGGACTGAGCGCCTCATCAACATCGCGGAGAGGCTTGCTGCACAACTGTCCACCATGGGCTTGCAAGACTTCAACTATTCTTCCGACGATAGAGTGTCTACGAGCGCCAAGCTGACCATGTTCTTCGACGGCATGGTTGACGCCCTGAAGCTGCTCCAGTCTGACCGAGCAACCCATCTGGCCAACGAGTCCCGCAAGCTCTGTCGGGCCGTCCTCCAAAAGGTGCTCATCAAAGTGGCGCACAAGAACCCCGGCATCAACCTCACCAACATCCTCGACCGCTTGCCGAAGGATGTAGACGTCAAGGCACTTGAGGAGCTTGTCGCGCCCATCGTCGACAAGGTAGGCCAAGTCAAGAGGGTTGAAGGCGATCGCCGGGACTAGCTGCTTTACTTCCTTTTCGTTGCTCCCACCATTCCATGCCAAAGACAATTTTGCCTTATGTTAGAATCATGGCAGCCATTCATGTAATATAACTTGCTATGTTCTGGATGAATGCATGCTATTTCCCTTGTTTGATTTCTTTCTGTATGGTACATGCCCTACGCTTTGTTGGAAACTTCCCGGTGCGCACAGCCTTGCCGGGAGCGCTAGGTGCGGGACTTTAGCAGCCTGCTGGAGGCGCCGCTGCCGGCAAGATACCTTGGCGTTTTTAGTGCAGCCACTTAAGCTGTTGAGCGGACTCAAAACAGAGTAAGGGCGCAACCAATCACGACAAGGTTCCCTTCGCGTGCAGGTTTTCCATACATAGACCAAAACCGTTCAAGGAGAATAACTTTACAAAACAAGAATTTGTTTAAAGTTTCTGCAACCAAGCTTTTCGTTGCTGTACTCCTTCTGGCAAGATGCCAACCTTGAACGTCGCCTGTCGGTATCCATACCATCATTCCCCCCGGCAAACTTGCATGCGAGGGAACCTTCTGTCCTTTGAGAAAAAGAAAGAAGAGACAATATAGATATGGAACCTTGGCGGTTCGTTAATGCATACCGGAAGCAAGTGTAATACAATGTCCCAGATAAGCATGCATATAAATAAACATGAAAATCGACGAGAATTGTAAAACACTTAGTCTTATTCAACTATGCACAGGGTCTGCACCTGGCTTTGTACAAAGGATTACATGCCTTGGCGGCAAGACTCGTACAAAAGGTGGTTGCCGGGGAACCCGGCAACCACGCCTTATGGATAGAACTTACGAAGATGCTCGATATTCCAGGAGTTGCTCACTAGAACGCCATCTTCGGTCTCCAGGCGGACTGCGCCAGGCCTGGTGACTCGTACCACCCGATAAGGGCCTTGCCACTTCAGCGTCAACTTGTTGGAATTCTTGGCCGACTGAACGCGCCGAAGAACAAGGTCGCCTTCCTCAAGACTTCGGGCATGAACCTTGCGGCTATGATAGCGACGCAAGGCTTGCTGGTAGCGTGCAGCTCGCACAGCAGCCTGAAGACGATCTTCCTCAAGGAGCACGGCGTCATCTTGCCGCAGCTGCTCTTGCTCGAGCTCATCATAGGCGAGCACTCGAGGTGACCCGTATATGAGTTCCGTGGGGAGAACTGTCTCCGCCCCATATACTAGGGAGAAGGGTGTCTGGCCAGTGGCTCGATTTGGTGTCGTTCTGATTGACCAAAGAACTGCCGGCAACTCATCAATCCAGCGTCTTCCGCACTTGCGCAGCCTGTCGAAAGTCCTTGTCTTGAGGCCTCGCAACACTTCAGCATTTGCCCTTTCCACCTGGCCGTTGCTCCTTGGATGAGCAACAGAAGCAAAACAGGTCTTGCCGCCAAGGTCTTGGACATACTGCATGAAGGTTTGGCTCGTGAACTGTGTACCGTTGTCGGTGATGATCCTATTAGGCACACCAAAACGGCAAACTAGTCCCTTGAAGAACTTGACGGCTGTTTGTGCTGTCACCCTCCTCACGGCTTCCACTTCCGGCCACTTTGTGAACTTGTCGATTGCAACATACAAGTACTCAAAGCCCCCAATAGCACGAGGGAAAGGGCCCAAAATGTCGAGCCCCCAGACCGAAAATGGCCAGGAAAGAGGGATCGCCTGAAGAGCTTGAGCTGGTTGATGCAATTTCTTCGAATGGAACTGGCATGCTTCACACTTGGTTACTAGTGCAGTTGCATCCTGGAGAGCAGTGGGCCAAAAGAAACCTTGCCGGAATGCCTTACCAACAAGAGCTCTTGATCCTATGTGGGAACCACGTATGCCTCCCATGTATCTCTGCCAACAGCTCCAGTCCATCCTCCTGAGTAATACACTTCAATTTCATACCGTTCGGTCTCTTTCTATACAGGACGTTGTCCATGAACTAGTACATACTAGACTGACGGGCTACTTTCTGCGCTTCTTCCTGTTCTTCGGGGAGCTCCCCTGATTGAAGGAAATGGACGATGTGATGTGCCCATGCTGGAGCCTGAGGCTTGACAACAAGGACTAAAGGCATGTCTTCTGCCGTGGGAGCTATTGTCTCTACAGCAAAGGCTCAAGGCCCTACCGGAGCCTGTTGCTCCCCGGCAAGCTCGGCGGAAGCGTTTGTCTCTACGTCAAGAGCTTGAGGTCTTGCCGGATCCTGTCGCTCACCGGCAAGCTTAGTGTTGTTCCCGGCAACTTCTTTGCCGGCGGCTTCTGGGAGCTCTACCGGAAAATACTTGCCGGAACTCAACTTCCTCCTTTTATCTTGCTTTGCTGATGGTGATATGGATGGCTGAGTCAATTGAAGCACAAAAGTCCCTGGTTCCACAGGTAACTTGAGTGCAGCACGCTTCGACAGGTCGTCGGCAATACTGTTTTCTGCATGAGGAACGTGCTCCATTTTCAGACCGTCAAAGTGCTCCTCCAACTTTCTCACTTCATCCACGTAAGCCTCCATCAACGGGCTCTGATAATCTTTATTCACTTGCTTGACGACTAGCTGTGAATCACCTCTGACGATGAGCTTCTTGATTCCAAGGTCCACCGCGATCCTGAGACCGGCAAGCAGCCCTTCATACTCTGCAGTATTATTTGTTGACCTCTCCCGGGGAAAGTGCATCTGAATCACGTATTTGAGGTGCTCTCCGGTGGGTGCGACAAGAAGCACACCAGCACCGGCGCCATGCAGCGAGAAAGCTCCATCAAAATACATAATCCACTCTTGATTTGTCTCTTTGCCGGGGAGAGTCGTCTCTGGAATCTCTTCGTCTGGTGTTGGAGTCCATTCCGCAATGAATTCTGCCAAAGCTCTGCTCTGGATAGTTGAAGTGCTTTCAAACTTGAGACCAAAGCTTGACAGTTCCAAAGCCCACTCCACAATCCTGCCGGTTACATCTGGATTTCGCAGAATCCGTTGCAAGGGAAAGCGAGTGACGACGTTGATCTCATGTGCCTGAAAGTAGTGGTGCAGCTTCCTCGAGGCCATAAGGAGGCCGAAGAGCAGCTTCTGCACGCCAGAATATCTTGACCTAGCCCCCTGCAAAAGGGAGCTAACAAAATAAACCGGGCGCTGCACCATCTTCTTCTTCTGTTTCACCTCATCTGACTGCGCAGATCCTGCCTTGTCGGCACCAGACTCTGCCGGAGAAGATCCCGGCTCATCAATTGGCGGTCTTGCCGCTGCCGCTGCTTCTTCGTCAACTTCTCTCTCTGCCACTAACGCAGCACTCACCACTTGATTCGTTGCCGCTAGATATAGCAGCAACGGCTCTTGTGGTTTTGGCGCGACTAGTACTGGCGGAGAGGAGAGGTACCTCTTCAAATCCTGCAGCGCTGCCTTCGTTTCCGGAGTCCATTTCATTGGACCTGCCTTCTTCAAGATTTTGAAAAAGGGCAGGGCGCGCTCAGCGGAATTGGAGATGAACCTGCTCAGAGCAGCAACGCAGCCGGCAAGTCGACGTACATCCTTGACACGTCTTGGTGCCTCAATCTGCTCAATTGCCTTGATCTTGTCGGGATTTGCTTCGATTCCACGTTGAGATACAAAGAACCCAAGAAGCTTGCTGGACGGAACGCCAAACACACACTTCTCAGGATTGAGCTTCAAATTGATCTTGCGCAGATTTGCAAACGCCTCTTCCAAATCTTGTATGAGCATTGCCCTGTCCTTGGTTTTGACCACTATGTCATCCATATAAGCTTCCATATTTCTATGTAGCTGGGGTTCAAAACCAATCTGGACTGCTCTTACAAACGTTTAACCAGCACTTTTCAACCCGAAAGGCATTCGTAAAAAGCAATACGTACCACATGGGGTGATAAATGCGGTCTTCTCTTCGTCTTCCTTTGCCATGAAGATCTGATGATATCCTGAATATGCATCAGGAAATGAAAGCAGATTGCAGCCGGCAGTGGAGTCCACAATCTGGTCGATGCACGGCAAGGGAAAAAGATCTTTTGGACAGGCTTTATTGATATCCGTATAGTCAATACATAGCCTCCATTTTCCATTTGCCTTGCGCACTACAACTAGATTGGCCAGCCATGTTGGATGGAGTACTCCCCTAACCAAGCCTGCCGCTTCCAACTTCTTGATTTCCTCGGCAATAAACTGTTGCTGCTCCAAAGCCTGCTTCCTAACCTTCTGCTTGACGGGCCGCGCGTGAGGACAGACAGCAAGGTGGTGCTCAATCACTTCCTTGGGAACACCGGGGATATCAGATGGTTGCCATGCAAACACATCGATATTCGCTCGCAGGAAAGCAATGAGCGCGCTTTCCTATTTGTTGTCGAGGGTGGAACTTATGGTGAAAGTTGCTCCCGTACCATCCTCCTTGGCGGGCACCTTCTTGGTCTCTGGTGGAGCTGCCTTGGACTTCTTGCTCTTGCCGGTGGAGCTCTCTGGCACATCCTCAACGGGAGCGCAGCACTCCGAGGAGGTGCGCTTGCCGGAGTGTGTGCGAGAGGTCTTGCCGGTCTTCTTCCCCCCGGGAGCTTCAGCGGCAGGGGCAAGTGCTTTGGCGGCAGATGCTGCAACTGCCTCCCGGTAAAGCTGGTCGGTGCAGATAAGCGCGTCCTTCTTGTCGGAGTTGACAGTGATAATGCTCATCGGCCCGGGCATCTTCAATACATTGTAAGCATAGTGCGATGCCGCCATGAACTTGGCCAGCGCTGGGCGGCCAAGGATCCCATTATATGGCAATGGAATCTTGGCGACGTCGAAAACGATCTTCTCTGTCCTGAAGTTCAGGTCACTACCAAATGTTACTGGAAGCGTGATCTTACCCTTCGGCTGGCTCCTTCCTGGATTGACCCCTTGAAACGTGCCCGTTTCCTCGAGATCTTCATCAGGAATCTGCAACCTTTTGATCACCTTAGGTGAGATCAAGTTCAAATCGGCCCCACCATCAACTAACATTTTTGTCACTTTGAGGTTGCGAATCGTTGGCGAAACCAACAACGGCAGACACCCGACTGCAGGTATGCGATCAGGGTGATCCTCAGCGTCAAAAATGATAGGCATGTTGGACCATTTCAATGGCTTCCGGGCATCGACAGATGGCTCTGTCGCATTAACCTCACGCGCCCATTGTTTGAGTCGGCGGTGGGAAGAATGCAACGAGGCACCTCCGTCAATGCACATCATGTCTGTAGCTTTCTGGAATTCTTGCTCGCTGGACTCGTCGTCCTCATCGTTGTCATCGTCACCCCCCTCTTGCTTGTCACGGCCTCGAGCGGGCCTCTCCTTCTGTTGCTTGGCCTTGCCGCGGCGACCTCCTCGGCCACCGCGTTTCTTGCCGGACCCCTCCGCGCCATCCTGGGCCTTCTCCTTGTATTGCCTTTCATACTCGACCATTTGCTTCTCGACAAGCTGCTCAACTTGCCGGCAGTCTTGGAGATCATGGCCCTTGGTGCGATGGATCTTGCAATACTGCTTGCCGGAGCCTTCTGGCTTGTCGGCAGCCGCCAAGGCCTAACAGGAGGCACATCCGGCAACATCCTTGCCGGGGCCATCAACCTTGGCCTTCTTGGCGGTGTCGGGGTTGCCGGATCCCTCGATGGCAAGCACAGCCTTACCCTTGCGCTTCATGTTATGCCGTCG
The DNA here is from genome assembly GCA_039707655.1 of Elymus sibiricus. Taxonomy (NCBI): domain Eukaryota; kingdom Viridiplantae; phylum Streptophyta; class Magnoliopsida; order Poales; family Poaceae; genus Elymus; species Elymus sibiricus. The sequence continues at coordinate 315,875,076 of CM077673.1, forward strand.
GCCTTTCTTTGCCGGGGCGGCGGCGTCTTCGTCATCAGAGTCGACTCCTGCGCCAGCATCCTCGCCGGGGAGTCTCCTCCCTTCTTCAGCTCGAGCACACTTATCGGCCAGAGCATAAAGCTCGGCAACATCCCTGACTTTGTTCATCGCCAGCTCTTCGCGCATCCTGCGGTTGCGCATGTTCTGATGGAACGTGCTGACAACGGCGGCAGGATGAATGTCCGGGATGTTGTGGTGTACGTGGCTTAATCTCTGGATATACTTGCGCAGGGTCTCACCCTCTTTCTGGGTGATGAGATGCAAATCACTTTCTTGGCCAGGAGCTTGGTGGCCTCCGGTAAAGGCGCCAACAAACTCATGACACAGATCTGCCCAGGAAGAAATGGAATTTTCCGGCAGATGCATCAACCACGACCTGACGTTGGGCTTGAGTACCAATGGGAAGTAGTTGGCGAGTATCTTGTCGTCGCGAGCCCCGGCAGCCTGCACCGCAATGGTGTAGATGCTCAAGAACTCCGACGGGTGGGTCTTGCCGTCATATTTCTCTAGGACCTCCGGTTCGAACGTTCGGGAATTGGGCCACTGGACTCGCCGCAGCTCACGGGTAAACGCTGGACAACCCACCTCATAGGGTAGATCGACAGGATACCCTGGCGCAGGCGTGTCTACAGTAGGCCCTGCGCGCTTATCAGATTGATAGCGCGCTTCCCGCCGCCACTCGATGGTAGTCCGAGCATCTTCTTTGCCTCGTTCCCGGAGAACTTGACGTTGATCACGAAGGGTTCGCGGATCAGACGACGCCGTGGAGTCATCATCACAGGCGTCGACCCGTTGAGTCAGCGACTGCTGCTGCCGCCGTGGAGGAGAATGCACCGTGGTCGTGACGCCTCCGGTCTTCCCGCCATCGGCGTGCGTCGGTTCGATGGACTACCGCTGCGACGGCTTCGCCTGCTGCGGTCTGTCATCATTAGCGAGGCCGACGAGGCTCTGAATAGCAGCTCTCCACTCCTCGAGCTTGTCCGCAGCAGGAGGAAAGTTCAGGAGCAGCAGTGCTCGCGCCAGTGCTTCTGCTGGTGTAGGCGGCGGCGACAGGTGCGAGGAACGTGAGGTGCTCTGACTCCCAACCATGTTGGAAGGAGCTCCATCACGGTCCCGCGACCGCACGCCACTTCCACCAGCATGTTGGCGAGCATGCTGGTCCTGCGCATCTCGAGGGTGATGCTCAGGGGCCTTTCCATGAGGACGCTTGGAACCACCAACGTCGTGGCGCTGTTCATCGCGCGCACCCTGAAAAGGCCGCGGCGCATGCGCCGGCGTGGGTGTCTTGGAAGGCGCCCTTCCATCCCTGGAGTTCGCTATGCCGCCCGTAGGCAGCACAACTCCGTCCTTGGATCTAGCGGCGCGAGCGACGCCGCTTGCCTGGCTATGATCACCAGAATGTCGTGGAAGCTCTGGATCTCCGCCTCCTCCACCCGCGTCAACACCGTCGCCCATGCGTGTAGCTATAGGCGCGGCGGACGTGGATTGACCAACCGCCGTGAAACCCTTCTTCTTGGGAGCCATGGCGATGAAGATGATGAAGAAACTGGCGCGCTGATCACTAGACCAGGTTCACACAACCTTCTCCCCTACCTGGCGCGCCAAAGATGTCGGAGAAACGACACCTATGGGATGGCGTGGATCCCTTTACGATTCGGCAGGGAAAAGGTTTGCACAAAGAGCAGATCAAGCGATCAACGCGAGGGATTTTACCCAGGTTCGGGCCGCTGAGAAGCGTAAAACCCTACTCTTGCTTTAGTATATTGGATGTGTTCAAGCTCTGGTTCTTGGAGCGCTTGTGATGAACAGTACACAGCAGCTACGCATGCAGAATGGCCCAGAAGCTCCCCCTCTGTAGCTACGCCTTGGGCCTCCTTTTATATGTTCAAAGGGGTCACCACAGTGGCGTACAGTACATACATGAGGTGTAAAGCTGCTACAGTGTTATCATACCTAACACTGACGGTTTAGGACAAACACATTCAATGCTCCGTTGAGGTGTCCCTTCGCATCTTGGGGACGGGAAAAGAAGCCGTCCCATCAGCACCGCTTAACCCCCCTCCGCCACTAGCGCTTGACACGTTACCAGGAGGACAACAGCTAAAAGATAAGCTGGTCGCTGCGTTGGAGGGGTGACAGGGTGGCGAAGTCTTGCCGGGTGCAAATCTTGCCGGGGCACGACGGGCCAGCCTGGCAAGATCTTGCCGGGCGCCCAGCCTTCGGTCTTCTGTCTTCTGACCGTTGACTTGAATTCCTTCTTGACGTTGTTATACATGTGTTCAGCTGTCCCCCGGCAGGCCTTGCCGCTGGTGTGGCTGCAACCACCCGTGCACAAGTACGGGGTACTAAAAGACCCAAACCTTGGGGGTTCCTCGGGAATCCCCAAGCTTAGGTTCTTGTCACTCCTTATTTTCTCTTATGGGTGTCTCACCCAAAACTTGAAAACTTCAATCACACAAAACTTAACGGAACTTCGTGAGACGGGTTAGTATAATAAATAAAGATCATTCACTTAGGTAATGTCAAGACAAGATTCATAATTGTTCTCACATAATACCTACTGTATTATACCATTCACATAATTTATATCACTGAATATAAGCTATGGGAACACTAAAACAAGCAAACTATGCATGCAAAACAGAATCTGTCAAAAACAGAACTTTCTGTGAAGATCTGTAGTATAACCATACTTCCCTGTCTATAAAAATTCTGAAAAATTAGGAAAATATGCAGAATTTGTATATAAACACTGGTTAAAAATTTGAGATCATTATCACGCTCCAGTAAAAAAAAATCCTGTACTGGAGTCAAAAGTTTCTATTTTGGTTCAGCATCAATTCTACTTATCTTGTGAGTCATCCCAAAGGCTCTACTTGGCACTTTATTGAAATAAAAGACACAAAACATGATTAATACAGTAGCTTAATAATGTGAACACTCAAAAAATGAAAGTAAAAGTGTTGGGTTGTCTCCCAACAAGCGCTTTTCTTTAATGCCTTTTAGCTAGGCATGATGCTCACGTAAGAATAGTAATTGAAATAAGCAAGAGAGCATCATGAATCACATGGAAAGCACATTTAAGTATAACCGTATTCCTATGCATAGGGATTTTGTGAGCAAACAATTCATGGGATCAAGAATCAACTAGCATAGGAAGGCAAAACAAGCATATCTTCAAAACTTTGAACTCATAGGGAGGAAACTTGATATTATTGCAATTCCTACAAGCATATGTTCCTCCCTCATAATAATTTTCAGTAGCATCATGAAAGAATTCAACAATATAACTATCACGTAAATCATTCTTTTCATGATCCACAAGCATAGAAAATTTATTACTCTCCACATAAGCAATTTTCTTCTCATTCATTGTAGTGGGAGCAAACTCAACAAAATAACTATCATGAGATACATGATTGACATAACCAAATTGAAAATTAAAATCATGATGACAAGTTTCATAGTTATAATTATTCTTTATATCATACATGTCATGTAATCATCATAGATAGGAGGCATGCCATCATCATAATAAATTTGCTCATCAAAACTTGGGCACTAAAAATATCATATTCATCAACCATAGCATCCCCAAGCTTGTGGCTTTGCATATCATTAGCATCATGGATATTCAGAAAACTCATACTAAGAATATTTCTATCATGCTCATCACTCAAGGAATTCTCATCAAGTATTTTCATAATTTCTTCCTCTACTAATTGAGCACAATTTTTTGAATCCTTATTTTCACAAAAGACATTATAAAGGTTAAACAAATTATGCAACCTAAACTCCAGTTTTTTTGTAGTTTTGTTTTATAAAACCAAACTAATGAAAAACAAGAAACTAAAAGATTTAATTGCAAGATCTAAATATATAACTTCAAGCACTCACCTCCCCGGCAACGGCGCCGGAAAATGGCTTGATGTCTACTATGCAACTTTATTCTTGTAGACTTTCTTGGGCCTCCAAGCTCAAAGTTTTGTAGGACAGTAGCAATTTTCCCTCAAGTGGATGACCTAAGGTTTATCAATCTGTGGGAGGTATAGGATGAATATGGTCTCTCTCAAACAACCCTGCAATCAAATACAAGAAATCTGTTGTGTCCCCAACACACCAATACAATGGCAAATTGTATAGGTGCACTAGTTCGGCGAAGAGATGGTGATACAAGTGCAATATGGATGGTATATATAGGTTTTTGTAATCTGAAAATATAAAAACAGCAAGGTAATAAATAGTAAACAGTGAGCAAAACGTTGTATTAATGCTTGGAAACAAGGCCCAGGGTTCATACTTTCGCTAGTGCAATCTCCCAACAATGCTAACATAGTTGAATCATATGATCATCCCTCAACGTGCAACAAAGAATCACTCCAAAGTTCCTATCTAGCGGAGAACATAAGATGAAATTGGTGTAGGTAGTAGAACCACCTCAAAGTTATTCTTTCCAATCAATCTTTTGGGCTATTCCTATAAGTGTCACAAACAGCCCTAGAGTTCGTACTAGAACAACACCAATCATACATATATATCAACCCTAATGTCACCTAGATACTCCAATGTCACCTCAAGTATCCGTGGGTAAATTATGCGACATGCATCAAACAATTTCAGGTATATCATATTCAGTCCAACACAAAGAACTTCAAGGAGCACCCCAAGATTTTTATCGAAGAACATGGTATGAAAACGTGCAATCAACCCCTATGCATAGATCCCCAAGGTCACCGGAATCCGCAAGTTGATGCAGCAACATATATCAAGTGAATCAATAGAATATCCCAATGTCACTACGGGTATCCCACGCAAGACTTACATCAAGTTTTCTCAAACCAAAATATTCAATCCAACATAACGATATCTCAAAGGGAAAGATTCAATTCATCACAACATGATAGCAAGGGACAAACATCATATGATCCAACTATAATTAACAAAGCCCGTGATACATCAAGATCGTGCCACCTCAAGAACAAGAGAGAGAGAGATTGAACACATAGCTACTGGTACATACCCTCAGCCCCGAGGGTGAACTACTCCCTCCTCGTCATGGCCTCCGCTGGGATGATGAAGATGGCCACCGGTGATTGTTTCCCCTCTCCGGCAGGGTACTGGAACGTCTCCAGATTGGGTTTTCATCGATACAGAGAGTTGCGGTGGCGGAACGGAGAGTCTCTCTTTATTTCCGGGGTTTCTGGGATTTATAGGGTTTTTCAGCGTTGGAATCTCGCCCAACGGAGCCACGTGGGCCCCACAAGCTATCAGGGTGCGACCCCCCCAGGGCCACGCCCTGATGGCTATTGCCCCACGGGTGGCTCCTCCCCGGTGGTTCTTTGCTCCAATATTGCTTATTTCCTCCAGAAAAAATCATCAAAAAATTTCGGGGGATTCCGAGAACTTTCATTTTCTGCACAAAAACAACACCATGGTAATTCTGTTGAAAACACCGTCAGTCCGGGTTAGTTCTAAATAAATCATATAAAGTGCATCAAAACCATATAAAAGTATTGTAAACATAGGCAAATATGGCATGAATATTTCATAAATTATCGATACGTTGGAGACGTATCAACGGGGTCATGATCTCTAGCCTCTAGAACCTACGCAGTGACCTGAAGCCTCTAATCCTCATGAGAAGAATCATAATAAGCTCTAGTAAGGTAACCCTCCTCGCATGGAAGAGATGATGGGACATAACAGAACTCCGTGTTTTGTAGCAGTGCATGGTTACCACGGAGACTCGTCATCATAGAATAGGCTGCATCCTGAATGGCCATGTAGATAGTAACACCTACCCCATATGACCAATGGATAGGCTCTCGACTCCGGGGTACGATGGGTAGATCCTAATGGTGCAGAGGTACTTACTCTGTTTAAAATCTCGGTACTGCTCCTCCACTGTGTACTCGGGGTACCAGCGGTAACCGGTCTCAAGCATCATACGAACTAGCATGGCCGTGTGACCTGGTACCTCGATGCACCTCGTCAGACGGACAACCTGGTGGGGAGGACGAGAAGGCATCTGAAACAGTGAATAATGCAAATGCATTAGAGCTCCTAGAGAAAATCGGACAGCATAACGGCTGTAAATGCTCAAAAAAGATTTTGAGACATCCTGCAAAATATTGGGGAGCATAACCACTCATCATCATAGGTTTCAAGGTTCCGTTACCAACTGTTTTATCACACCGGAAATACTTGAAAACGGGATTTGAGACTCAATACCATTCCTACAAGTCTACGGAATAGTATCTCATGATCCTGAGAGATAGATGAGAGCCTAGTTCTTAATCCCCATAGAAAAGAAGAGGGTGACTCAGAATAGAGTGAGTCGAGAAGAGAAGTAAACAGAGACTTGTGTTCCCTTCCACAATCAATTCCCTTATATAAATAAAGCAATTCTAGACTCAACATCGACCATTTTGGCTTGGTAATCCTACAGTCAGTCAGGCTCTGATACCAAAGCTGTCGGGACCCTGATCCTAAGCCATACGAATCTAGCATGTAAGACATCATATCACCTTGCAGCCTCACGCACGGTAATCTCCATGGCTGCCACCTTACGTTAGCCGGAACTATTTGCGTCTTTTGGCTCACGTGTATGAATATGTGTCTATCAATCATATGTCATAAGAACCCGGGTCGAAATGACTAGTCATAGACCCAAGTGGCACAACCGTACAGGAACATGCATACATAACCCAGCAATGCAGGTGTCGGTCATTGATAATCCCCAACTGCAAGGAATCATCGTAGCAATTTCCAAAGGTGGAAGTGATAAGTATGGAGTGTCGAACCCACAAGGAGCTAAAGGTAAGATCAATATTCTCTCAAGTCCTATCTGCCACTGATACGACTCTACGTACGCCGAACGTTTGCTTCCAACTAGAAACGAGAAATAAAACTACGTTGTGGGTATGAAGAGAATAGCTTTGCATGGTATCGGAGAACTAGAATATAAAAATAGGTGCTGTTATCATAAAGTCAGAATATATTACAATATATTACAAATAGCGAGTGTGGAATAATGATGGGTCGGTGTGCGGAATTGTCCTAGGCAATTGTTAACAAGATCGGTAATCATTATTGCAATTTTATATGAGGGAGAGGCATAAGCTAACATACTTTCTCTACTTGTACCATATGCACTTATGATTGGAACTCTAGCAAGCATCCGCAACTACTAAAGATCATTAAGGTAAAACCGAACCATAGCATTAAGGCATCAAGTCCCCTTTATCCCATACGCAACAACTCCCCTACTCGGGTTTATGCTTCTGTCACTCAAGCAACCCACTATAAGCGAATCATGAACGTATTACAACACCCTACAGCGGGAATCCTTCACGTGTGCACGGCACGAAAGGCACCATAGGACAGCACCAAAGTAAAACATACAACTCAAACCAATCTAGATCATCAATCAACCCAAAGGACAAAAGAAATCTACTCAAAACATCATTGGATGGCAACACATCATTGGATCATAATATGTGGCACAAAGCACCATGTTCAAGTAGGGGATTACAGCGGGGTGCGGGAGAGTGGACCGCTGAAAGGAGACGAGGATGGTGATGAAGAAGGTGATGTTGATGAAGACGATCACCGCAGCGATGGTTCCCCCGATGGCACTCCGGCGCCTCCGAGAGAGAGGGGGAGAGGGTCTCCCCCTTGTGCTTCCTCCTCCATGGCCTCCCCCCTGAGTGGGGATAGGTTCTCCCTCTGGTCCTTGGCCTCCATGGCGATGATGGGCCCTCCGTCTTCCTCCTCCATGGTCTCCGGTGATGGTGACCCCCTCCGGCAGGGTGCCGGAGAGGGCCAAGATTGATCTTTCATGGCTACAGAGCCTTGTGGCGGCGGAACTTCCGATCTAGGTTTCTTTCTGGAGTTTTCTAGATTTATAGGAGTGCTTGGCGTCGAAATCAAGTCAGGGAGGTTCCCGAGGGACCCACAAGCCAGGGGGCGCACCCTAGGGGGGCGCACCCCCTAGGCTTGTGACTGCCTCGGGACTCCTCTCCGGTATCTTTTTGCTCCGGTATTTTTTATATTTTCCAAAAATATTCTCCGTAAATTTTCAGCCCATTCCGAGAACTTTTATTTCTGCACAAAAACAACACCACGGTAGCTCTGCTGAAAACAGCGTCAGTTCGGGTTAGTTCTAATCAAATCATACCAAAATCATATAAAATTATTGTAAACATGGCATGAATACTTCATAAATTATAGATACGTTGGAGTCGTATCAGCTTCCCCAAGCTTAATTCCTGCTCGTCCTCGAGTAGGTAAATGATAAAAGAAATAATTTATGAAGTTTGAATGCTAGCAAGTGCACAAGTTTGATCAATGATAATTCCAATCACTTTTTCTAGCATCAATATAAACCATAAACAGTACCTCATCTCATAAAACTTCTCATGATCAAGTAACAAGCTATTCACATGTTAAAGTATAGACCAGAAAGTTTCTTGAAAACTAACAAACCATATTCCTAGTCATCAAACAATTGCAATTCATCTTATTTTTAGGAAGGGTCTATGTAAGAGCTTTGATTTAGCAAATTCCACATACTCAACTATCATATAGTCTTCCATGATTATTGACACTCAAAGCATATTTTTAGAACAAATAGCATCCATCGAACACAGAGAAAGATAGAGGCTTAATGTTTTGCCTCCCGACTTATTTATCATATAGATAATTGTCAACAATAATAATTCATGATCAAATATATTTGTGTGGATATATATGTCTATATCATTCCCCAACACATGACGTTTGCCAAGAGAAAAAGGCGAAATATAGGAAGTGGTGAAGATCACCATGACTCTTGCATAAAGGTAAGTACTTAGAAAGTAAAAGATAGGCCCTTCAGAGAGGGAAGCAGAGGTTGTCATGCGCTTTTTGTTTTTGGATGCACAAACCCTTAATGCAAAGGAACGTCACGTTGTATTGCCCTTTGTGATAGCAACCTTTATTATGCAGTCCGTCGCTTTTATTTCTTTACCATCACAAGTTCGTACAACGCTTATTTTCCCTTTCAATAAAAGATCATACATATTTAGGAGCAATTTTTATTGCTTTTCGCACCGATGACAACTTACTTGAAAGATCTTACTCAATCCATAGGTAGGTATAGTGGACTCTCATGGCAAAACTGGTTTAAGGGTGTTTGGATGCACAAGTAGTATTTCTACTTGGTGTGGAAGTTTTGGCTAGTATGAGGTGGATGCAAGCACCACATGTTGGAGGATCCATAACAATATAACTTCTATACAAATATACCCAAACATAACTCATTAAGTTGTCTTCCTTGTCCAATTTTAACTAATTTGCTCGATTTTGAAAATAATTAATGAGCTCACAATCATAGAAGATGTCCAAGATAGTATATTTATATGTGGAATCTCTCTTCCTTCAATATTCTTTCATGAATTGTTCAAATGACCAATGCGGTGTTTGCTAACTTTCAATAAATTTTACCACCTATACTTATTATGTGTGAAGTCATTACTCCCCATGGGATAAGTATATGAAGCATATTTAATTTCATATTTATGATATTCAATTCTTTCAACCATTTACTCATAGGATATAAGTGAAGCACGAGATTGAATGACAAACTACTCCAAAAAGATATAAGTGAAGATCAATGCGTAGTCAATTAGTTAAATAGCCATGTGAGGACACTCTCTCTTATTCAGAATTTCACATCCAATGCTTTTATTCAAACAGCAAAACAAAATAAAAATGGCACTCCAAGAATAGCACGCATCATGTGAATGAATAAAAATTTAGGCTCAACATAGGCTAACCGATAATTGTTGATGAAGAGAGGTGGGATGCGTAGCATCCCCAAGCTTAGATGCTTGAATCTTCTTGAAATATTTACTTGGGGTTCCTTGGGCATCCCCAAGCTTGAGCTTTTGTATCTCGTTCAATCCTCTCATATCATGGTTTCACCTATTCTCAAAAAAAAACTTCATCCACACAAAACTCGAAAAGAACTCGTGAGATAGGTTAGTACACATAATTATAAATCAACACTTCATGTACTGCCAAGACAAGTTGCACAATAATTTTCAAACATCATCTACTGTTTACTACCATTTCCACAATTTATATCTACCAATATAGGCTATGGAAACTAGAGGATAAGTGGATAACAAAATTATGACAGCAATCTGTCCAAACAGAACAGTCTGTAGCAATTTATGAAAACAGTGTACTTCCGTATGTCAAAAAATTATGAAAATTTAGGACACGCTAAGGAATTTATATGAAAATACTGTATAAAAATTTCAGAAACTTTCCACGCTCCAGTAAAATATGAAAATTCAAACACTGCAGCAAAAGTTTCTGTTTTTTTTACACATCACACATCACACATGCAATACAAGCATCCTAAGGCAATTCTTGGAACTTTTTATTGAAAAAAAAATTATGAATAACACCTAAAACAAAATAACAAAATATAATGACGATCCAAGCAAAGCACATATTATGTGAAAAATAAAAATATAGCTCCAAGTGAGGTTACCGATAATGTTGAAGACGAAAGAGGGGATGCCTTCCGGGGCATCCCCAAGCTTAGGTGCTTGAGTCTTCCATGGATATTACCTTGGGGGTGCCTAGGGCATCCCCAAGCTTAGGTTCTTGTCACTCCTTGTTCTCCTCATATCGGTGTCTCACCCAAAACTTGAAAACTTCAATCACACAAAACTTAACGGAACTTCGTGAGAAGGGTTAGTGTAATAAATATAAATAATTCACTTAGGTACTGTCAAGACAAGATTCATAATTGTTTCCACATGATTCCTACTGTATTATATCATTCCCATAATTTATACCGCTAAATATAAGCTATGGAAACACTAAAACAAGCAAACTATGCATGCAAAACAGAATCTGTCAAAAACAGAACAGTCTGTGAAGATCTGTAGTCTTACCATACTTCCCTGTCTCGAAAAATTCTTAACAATTAGGACAACCTAGGAAATTTGTATATCAATCATGTGTAAAAAATTCAGAAGATTTTGACTCTCTGGTGAATTTATAAAAATTCTGGATTGGGCACCAAAGTTTCTATTTTTGCACAGAATCAAGTCAACTATCAACCACATCATCCCAAAGGCATTACTTGGCACTTTATTGAAATAAAAGGCACAAAACATGATTATTACAGTAGCTTAATCATGTTAAAACACAAAAACAGAAAGGGTAAATATTTGGTTGTCTCCCAACAAGCGCTTTTCTTTAATGCCTTTCTAGCTAGGCATGACATTTTAATGATACACTTCCAAGCCCAATTCCGATGGTAATTGTATTCATACTCTAAAAGATATAAGTGAATTTCATAGAGAATTCTATAATTAATAAAGATTAACCAATACCCAAGCTCAAAATATATAAGTGAAGCACACGAAGCATTCTATAAAGCCATACTCAAAAGATTTAAGTGAAGCGCATGAAGCATTCTATAAATCAATGAAGGACTATCTCATACTAGAAGGGTGCATAAAAGGAAAAGAAAAACACTAAAGACGCATATCGTGTGAGCAAAACAAAAACCGAGGTATACCGATAATTATTGAAGAATAAAGATGGGATGCCTTCCGGGGCATCCCCAAGCTTAGATGCTTGAGTCTCCTTGAAATATTTACTTGGGGTGCCTTGGGCATCCCCAAGCTTGAACTCTTGTCTCTCCGTATTCTTCTTATATCGATACCTCCTCGATCTTCGAACACTTCATTCACACAAAACTTAACAAAACCCTCGTCAGATCCGTTAGTATAATAAAGCAAAATACTACTTTAAGTACTGTTGTGAACTCATTCCAAATTCATATTAGCATTATATCTACTGTAGTCCAACTTCACCGTGGTTCATACCCCCCGATACTACCCATAGATTCATCAAAATAAGAGAACAATGCATAGAAAACAGAATCTATCAAAAACAGGACAGTCTGTAGCAATCTGGAAACTTCGTATACTTCTGTTACTCAAAAAATTCTGAAAAATTAGGAAAAATTAAAAAATTTATATAGCAGTACTTTGTAAAAATTTCAGAAACTTTTGACGTTCCAGTAAGAAATGTAAATTCATGCACTACAGTCAAAGTTTCTGTTTTTGCACCGCACAAAGCAAACAAGCAATCTAATCATCCTAAAACCAAATCTTGGCACATTATTTTTATAATACAATGGATATATACAAGGGGATAATTATTTTTGAGAAACTTCCATGAAAAATTCTACATTGTTTCCGTGAGCATGAACACAAGTGTTCAAGGTCGACCCTCACTTCTCCAATGCACAACCTTCCAATCACTTCTCTTTTTGAAAAACTTCTTAGGCAAAAGAGGCAAGTAATTCTTTTTGTATTTTTCATTATTTAATTTTTTTGTTTGTTTCACCCACAACTAAAGAAATCAAAAGGGAAAACAAAATCGACTTAGTGAAGGAAGCAAACAAGCACACACGAGAATATCAACCCCACGCTATTGCTCCCCGGCAACGGCGCCAGAAGAGAGCTTGATAATCCCCAAGTGCAAGGAATCATTGTAGCAATTTCCAAAGGTGGAAGTGATAAGTATGGAGTGTCGAACCCACAAGGAGCTAAAGGTAAGATCAATATTCTCTCAAGTCCTATCTGCCACTGATACGACTCTACGTACGCCGAACGTTTGCTTCCAACTAGAAACGAGAAATAAAACTACGTTGTGGGTATGAAGAGAATAGCTTTGCATGATATCAGAGAACTAGAATATAAAAATAGGTGCTGTTATCATAAAGTCAGAATATATTACAATATATTACAAATAGCGAGTGTGGAATAATGATGGGTCGGTGTGCGGAATTGTCCTAGGCAATTGTTAACAAGATCGGTAATCATTATTGCAATTTTATATGAGGGAGAGGAATAAGCTAACATACTTTCTCTACTTGGATCATATGCACTTATGATTGGAACTCTAGAAAGCATCCGCAACTACTAAAGATCATTAAGGTAAAACCCAACCATAGCATTAAGGCATCAAGTCCCCTTTATCCCATATGCAACAACCCCCCTACTCGGGTTTATGCTTCTGTCACTCAAGCAACCCACTATAAGCGAATCATGAATGTATTGCAACACCCTACAGCGGGAATCCTTCACGTGTGCGCGGCACGAAAGGCACCATAGGACAGCACCAAAGTAAAACATACAACTCAAACAAATCTAGATCATCAATCAACCCAAAGGACAAAAGAAATCTACTCAAAACATCATAGTATGGCAACACATCATTGGATCATAATATGTTGCATAAAGCACCATGTTCAAGTAGGGGATTACAGCGGGGTGCGGGAGAGTGGACCACTGAAAGGAGATGAGGATGGTGATGAAGAAGGTGATGTTGATGAAGACGATCACCGCGGCGATGGTTCCCCCGATGGCACTCCGGCGCCTCCGAGAGAGGGGGGGAGAGGGTCTCCCCCTTGTGCTTCCTCCTCCATGCCCCCCCCTAAGTGGGGAGAGGTTCTCCCTCTGGTCCTTGGCCTCCATGGCGATGATGGCCCCTCCGTCTTCCTCCTTCATGGTCTCCGGTGATGGTGACCCCCTCCGGCAGGATGCCGGAGAGGGCAAAGATTGATCTTTCGTGGCTACTGAGACTTGCGGCGGCGGAACTTCCGATCTAGGTTTCTTTCTGGAGTTTTCTGGATTTATAGGAGTGCTTGGCGTCAAAATCAAGTCAGGGAGGTTCCCGAGGGACCCACAAACCAGGGGGGCGCGCCCCCTAGGCTTGTGACTGCCTCGGGACTCCTCTCCGGTATATTTTTGCTCCGGTATCTTTTATATTTTCCAAAAATATTCTCCGTAAATTTTCAGCCCATTCTGAGAACTTTTATTTCTGCACAAAAACAACACCACGGTAGCTCTGCTGAAAACATCGTCAGTCCGGGTTAGTTCTAATCAAAATCATATAAAATTATTGTAAACATGGCATGAATACTTCATAAATTAAAGATACGTTGGAGACGTATCAGTCATCAACATGTGTAGATGAGTCATAGCAAGCTACATGGACTACATTACGCCGCGTGACATTTCCCCGTAGGGATAGACACAACAGCAAAGAAGGATACACGCCAGTCAATCAATGTGTCCGGAGCAGTAGCAAGCTACCAGGGCTCAGTGGAAGCATTGATACTTGTGATCTGCGTTGGGTTTTCCGCGAAGAGGAGCGGGTGATGCAGCACAATATAGATAAGTATTTCCCTCAGTGAAAACCAAGGTTATCAAACCAATAGGAGTAGCACGCAACCTCCGTCTTCAGCGACTGCACACGAAGAAGCAAACACGTGCACCCAACGCGGGCAAGAGGGTGGTCAATCCCCTTGGACTCGTTATTTGCAAGCAAATGAAGTGTGTAGATGATAGTTGATAAATGTAAAATGCAAAATAAATAGAAAACAAATAAATGGCAGCGATGGTAATGAAAACTTTTGTAAATAAAGTGAATAGACCCGGGGGCCATAGTTTCACCTAGTGGCATCTCTCATGTAGTAGGCATACGGTGGGTAAACAAATTACTGTTGGGTAATTGATAGAAAATCGCATAGTTATGCAATATTTATTCGTGGCAATGATCATGTGTATATAGGCATCACGTCCATAAGTAAATAGGCCGACTCCTACCTGCAGCTATTACTATTACTCCACGTCAAGAGCGCTTCTATGCTTGCCTCTCTAAGTATTAAGTTCATGACAAACAGAGTAATGCTTGGAGAACGATGACATGATGTAGCCAAAGAAAACTCAATCAATATTTATTAACCCCATCGTTTTATCCTTAGTGGAAAAAATCCAAAGATGTGGCTTGTCCCTTTCTGTCACTTGAATATAGAGCACCGCCAGATTGAACCCACTACGACGCACCCCTCTCACTTAAGAAATATCAATCTAGTTGGCCAAACTATTTCAATAGATCGGTGAGATTTACGAAGCTATAATAATCATGCAAATAAGAATCATAATAGAATTCGGAGAATACTCAAAAAAAATTCATGAGTAATCTGAACATAAACCCACAATTCATCGGATCCCATCAAACGCACCGCACAAAGTGATTACATCGAATAGATCACCGCGAAGATGCGGTGAACTTTGTATTGAAGATCAAGAGAGAGAGAGAGAGAGAGAGAGAGAGAGAGAGAAAGAGAGATCCATCTGGGTACTAACTACAGACCCGTAGGTCTGTAGGGAACTACTCACACATCACGATGGGAGCAGCAAGGTTGATGTAGAGGCCCTCCATGATCGATCCCCCCTCCGGCAGGGCACCGGAACAGGGCTCCAGATGGGCACACGGTGGAACAGACACTTGCGGCGGCGGAAAAAGTGTTTCGGGAGAATCTCTTGGGTTTTTGGGAAATATTAGAATTTATAGGCCAGAGAGGGACGTCGGGAGACGCCAGGGGGAGCGAGCACACAACAGGACGTGGTCACCCCCTGGGCGCACCCTGATGTGTGATGCCTCCCGTGTGCAGCCTCCGGTCTCCTCCCGAAGCTTCCAGGTCTTCTTTTGGTCTAGAAAAAATCGTAAAAAAAATTCATGGCAATTGGACTTCGTTTGGTACTTTAAACTTGAAAAGCCAAAAACATGCAGAAAACAACAACTGACACTAGGCACTGGGTTAATAGGTTAGTGCTCAAAAATAATATGAATTGGTAAACAAATACCCAAAAAGCATCCTAGAATGATAATATTCTAGCATGGAACTGATACGTCTCCATCGTATCTACTTTTCCAAACTCTTTTGCCCATGTTTTGGACTCTAATTTGCATGATTTGAATGGAACTAACCCGGACTGACGCTGTTTTCAGCAGAATTGCCTTGGTGTTATTTTTGTCCAGAAATAAAAGTTCTCGGATTGACATGAAAATTTACGGAGAATATTTTTGGAATTAATAAAAAATATTGGCGAAAGAATCAAGCCAGGGGGGTCCACCTGTTGGCCACAAGCCAGGAGGGCGCCCCCCCTAGGGCGCGCCCTGATGGCTTGTGGCCCCCCCGTGGCTCCTCCGACCCTAATTCCAGCTCTATATATTCATATTCGGAGAGAAAAAAATCAAGGAGAAGAGTTCATCGCGTTTCACGATACGGAGCCGCCGCCACCTCCTGTTCTTCCTTGGGAGGGCAGATCTGTGGTCCGTTTTGGTCTCCGGAGAGGGGAAATCGACGCCGTCGTCATCACCAACCATCCTTCATCACCAATTCCATGATGCTCTCCGCCGTTTGTGAGTAATTCCATCATAGGCTTGCTGGACAGTGATGGGTTGGATGAGATTTACCATGTAATCGAGTTAGTTTTGTTAGGGTTTGATCCCTAGTATCCACTATGTTCTGAGATTGATGTTGCTATGACTTTGCTATGCTTAATGCTTGTCACTAGGGCCCGAGTGCCATGATTTCAGATCTGAACCTATTATGTTTTCATGAATATATATGTGTTCTTGATCCTATCTTGCAAGTTGTAGACACCTATTACGAGTTATGATCCGCATCCCCCAGGGTGACAATAACTGGGATTCTTTCCGGTGATTACCGTAGTTTGAGGAGTTCATGTATTCACTAAGTGCTAATGCTTTGGTCCGGTTCTCTATTAAAAGGAGGCCTTAATATCCCTTAGTTTCCATTAGGACCCCGCTGCCATGGGAGGGTAGGACAAAAGATGTCATGCAAGTTCTTTTCCGTAAGCACGTATGATTATATATGGAATATATGCCTACATTACATTGATGAATTGGAGCTAGTTCTGTGTCACCCTTTGTTATAACCGTTGCATGATGAATGCCATCCGACCTAATTATCCATCACTGATCCATTGCCTACGAGCTTTTCACATATTGATCTTTGCTAAGTTACTTTTTCATTGCTGCTGTTACAATCACTACAAAACTGCTACTGTCACGTTTGCCATCGTTACCGCTACTTCCATACTACTTTGCTACTAAATACTTTGCTACAGATATTAAGTCTTTCATGTGTGATTGAATTGACAACTCAGCTGCTAATACTCGAGAATATTCTTTGGCTCCCCTTGTGTCGAATCAATAAATTTGGGTTGAATACTCTACCCTCAAAAACTATTACGATCCCCTATACTTGTGGGTTATCAAGACCTTTTTCTGGCGCCGTTGCCGGGGAGCATAGCTCTATTCTCTGAGTCACTTTGGATTTATATCTGTTGGTCACTATGAAGAATTTGAAAGATGCTAAAACCAAGATCTACCCCTCTACTACGAGGACAAGTAAGGAACTGCCATCTAGCTCTGCACTTGATTCACCTTCTGTTATGAGTAAACTTGCGACACCACCACCTGCTAGTAATTCTGATATGTCACGAGTAATTGATGATGTCACTTCTGCTATGCATGATGCTTATGATGATACTTTGCTTGATAATACTGTGCCACTGGGTGAATTTCTTGATGAACAAATTGCTAGAGTCAATGCTGAAACTAATGATATTTCTGAAACTGATGAAATTATTGAAACCGAACACTATGAGACACCTGCTAGACCTAGCTCTCCTAGATATGAATTGCCTAATATACCTAAGGGTTATGTTATGGAAGGAGAGGTAGCTAGGGACTTTCTTGCTTGTAAGGATAGAGATGATCTTAAGAAATTGCTATGCAATTGGAAGGAAAAATCTTTGAATGCTAGAATGCAATATGATCCTAAGTTTGCTACTTCACCTATCTTTGTTACTGATAAGGATTATGAATTCTCTGTCGATCCTGAGTTAATTACTTTGGTTGAATCTGATCCTTTCCATGGTTATGAATCTGAAACTGTTGTGGCACATCTTACTAAATTGAATGATATAGCCACCCTATTTACTCATGAGGAAAAAATTCATTATTACTATATTCTTAAGTTGTTTCCTTTCTCATTAAAGGGTGATGCTCAGATATGGTTTAATTCTCTTGCTCCTGGTTGTGTGCGTAGTCCCCAGGATATGATATATTACTTCTCTGAAAAATATTTTCTTGCCCATAAGAAACAAGCTACCTTGCAGGAAATATTTAACTTTGTGCAAATTGAAGAAGAGAGTCTCCCACAAGCTTGGGGGAGGCTTCTCAAATTACTTAATGCTTTGCCTGATCATCCTCTCAAGAAAAACGAAATACTTGATATCTTTTATAATGGACTAACCGATGCTTCTAGGGACCACCTAGATAGTTGTGCTGGTTGTGTTTTCAGGGAATGAACTGTTGAACAAGCTAAACTACTATTGAATAATATATTGAGCAATGATAATGATTGGACTGTTCCCGAACCACCTCCAAAGCCAATTCCGAAGAAAAGAGGTATTCTATTTCTCAGTCCTGAAGATATGCAAGAGGCAAAGAAATCTATGAAAGAAAAAGGTATTAAAGCTGAAGATGTTAAGAACCTACCACCTATTGAAGAGATACATGGTCTTGATACCCCGACACATGTATTAGAGGTAAATTCTCTTCGTAGATTTGATGAAGGTGATATTCCCTATAATAAGTCTGCTAGCCAATGCTTGGATGAGTTTGATAACTTTATCGTTAAACAGGAAAATTTCAATGCTTATGTTAGTAGACAATTGAAACATAATGCTTACATGCTTGACCGCTTAGGTGATTATATGAGTAGAACTATCAATGATCTTAAGCTTATTAGTAAACATGCTTCCATGGTAACAACTCTAGTAGAACAAGTACTTAAGGCACAAAATGATTTGCTTAATGAGATGAATGGTAAGAACAATGATCATTCTGTTAGAGTTGTGACTAGAGGTGGTAAAATGACTAAGGAACCTTTGTATCCTGAGGGCCATCCTAAGAGAATTGAGCAAGATTCTCAGAGAATTAATACTGATGCACCTAGTCGTCCCAGTAATAAAATGAAAAAGAATGACGATAGGACTTTGCATGCTGCTAGTGAACCTGTTATAGATACACATGAAAACCCAAATGATATTTTTATTTCTGATGCTGAGACACAATCTGGTAATGAACATGAGCCTAGTGATAATATTAATGATGATGTTCATGTTGATGATCAACCTAGTAATGATAATGATGTGGAGATTGAACCTGTTGTTGATCTTGATAACCCACAACCTAAGAATAAAAGATATGATAAAAGAGACTTCGTTGCTAGGAAGCATGGTAGAGAAAGAGAACCTTTGGTTCAGAAACCCATGCCCTTTCCTCCTAAGCCATCCAAGAAAAAGGATGATGAGGATTTTGAGCGCTTTGTTGAAATGCTTAGACCTGTCTTTTTTGCGTATGCGCTTGACTGATATTCTGAAAATGTCTCCTTATGCTAAGTATATGAAAGATATTGTGACAAATAAAAGAAAGATACCGGAAGCTGAGATTTCCACCATGCTTGCTAAATATACTTTTAAGGGTGGAATACCAAAGAAACTAGGAGATCCCAGAGTACCTACTATACCATGCTCTATTAAAGGAAATTATGTCAAAACTGCTTTATGTGACCTTGGAGCCGGTGTTAGTATTATGCCTTTCTCTTTGTATCGTAGACTTGATTTGAATAAGTTGACACCTACTAAAATCTCCTTGCAAATGGCTGGTAAATCAACTGCTTTACCCATCGGTATTTGTGAGGATGTGCCTGTCGTAGTTGCAAATGTTACTAGCCTAACGGACTTTGTTATTCTTGATATTCCCGAGGACGACAGTATGTCGATTATCCTTGGTAGACCTTTTTTGAATACTGCAGGGGCTGTTATTGATTGCAACAAGGGCAATGTCACTTTTCATGTTAATGGTAATGAGCATACGGTACACTTTCCGAAGAAACAACCTCAAGTTCATAGTATCAACTCCATTGAAAAAATTTCAACGATTATTATTGGAGATTTTGAATTCCCTCTTCCTACTGCCAAAAGGAAATATGATATACTTATTGTTGGGGACATGCATATCCCCATTGAGGTAACCTAGTGTTATTCGAAAATTCTCTGGTTCCGTGTCATTCGAAAAAAGTTTGTCAATAAGATTTGATCAACCTTATTGATGGATTCTTTTTGATGAGCATGAGATGGATGAATTTAGGAGGCACAACCTTCTGTACCCAACTTTTACTTTCTGCTATTTTTGATGAGCATGTGGTGGAACAAGTGAAAATGCTATTATTTTTCCTGTTTTCTGATTTATCCGTGCAATAAAAAAGTGACATGAAAATAAAAGTTCTCAGAATTCCCTGAAGATTTAGTATGATTTTTCTGGAGTATTTAAGAATTTTTGGCACCGAGAACACATCAGGGGGCTGCACCAGTGGGCCACAAGCCTGCAGGGCGCGCCCTGATGGCTTGTGGGTCCCACGTAGGCCCCCCTCACTTATTCCACCACCCATCCACTTCGTCTTCCTCTAAAAAAATCCCACCATTGCTCAAACCTGTGTCCTAGCTCATCTTGCTGCCATTTTCGATCTCCTTGCTCAAAGCTCCATTTGCAAAACTGTTTTGGGGGATTGTTCATCGGTATGTGACTCCTCCAATGCTCCAATTAGTTTTTGTTCTAGTGCTTTATATATTGCAAATTTTTGCTGCTATGGTGACCTTGTTCTTGAGCTTGCATGTCAAATTTGTATGGCCCCAAGTAGTTTTGATGCATGATATAGCCTCTAGGCACTTGTGGGAGTAATTGCTATAAGTTTTGTTGAGTTTTGTTCGCCTTTAATTTTAAGTCACTAAAAATTTCAGAAATTTTACAGAGAAAAGAAAATGTCTAGGAGGACATACCAAGGAGGTCCCTCGAGGAAGCAAGGCCCAAGGATCGCTATACGTGAGCCTGACTTTGAACCACCAAGGGAAGCACAAGTGCGGCCTTGCGAATGGCCGTTGGATCAATTCATGGTTCAAGCAGGTTTCAAGGAAGAATTTGACGAATACGTACAAAATGCTGGCCTTGAGGACTTCGTGTCAGATAAGTGTCAGCAGTATCATTACCTCACTGATTCATTTGTGCGAAGATTTGAGTTTACTTCCCAGCGCAATAATCATTCTGTCCTGTTTGATCTTTATGATAAATCTTTTACCATGGACGTAGAAGATTTTAATGATGCATGCAAAATTCCACAATGGGGCAGTTATATTAAGCCGCGCAAAACTAAATATACCGATTTTCTTGCTAGCATCAGTGTGGGAGAAACTAGGAACATCAGACAGGCTACCATAGGGAGCATTCACTTTCCTGCCATACATTATTTCGCTCTCTTTATAGGTAGATGTATTAACGGTAAACATGAACATAGCCACCTTTGTGCATCAGATCTTAGCGTTCTCAAGTGTGCGGTAATGAATGATAGACGTTATAATTTGGGGGCCAATATTGCCAAGAGGCTACATTTGAACGCCAAAGAAGGAGATTTCTTTGGAGGGATTTATGCCACCTGTTTAGCTAATTATCTTGGGGTATCCATAAGGGGGAATGATATTGAGTTACCACCTGCTTTTCTTGATTATGAGGCTATGGTGCGCTACCAGTTTCTTGAGAGGAACGAACAGTCCTTCCTGTACCGACTAATTTTTGATAGACAGCGTGCTGTCCATATTACCCTTCCTGCTCCTGCCTTCTTTAACTTTCAGGAAAAACGGAGACACTTTATAACCAGAGAAGAGGCAAACGGGTACGAGAGAGAGGCAGAAGCCTCTCGCCTCCACGGTGCAGCCGTTCAGGCAGTAGCTGCCGCAGCCCAGTACAACCCCAACTATGACTTTGGATATTATCCAGGCCAGCTATGGCACTAGACCAACTTAGGCCAAAGGCCTAAGCTTGGGGGAGTACGTATTTCTCACCGACATTACATTCATGTTCACACACTCATTCGAGCAGTCGGTGCTTATGCTTTTCCATTGTATCATCCATAGTATTTTATTTCTTCTTTCTGCTTTCTTCTTGTGTGTTTAATTAACCTTGAGCAAAATCTAAAAAAATTAGTTCTAGCTTTACCTTTTAGTTTGTTTAGTTGTATCATTAAAAGAAAACCCAAAAAGATTTCTCGTTCTTCTTTTGCTTGTTGGGAGCTTTCCAGTGTAAATAGTTTTTCTCGTTCTTGTTTTGAAATTTCTTTCCTTTGGGTCATAAGGAGAAGACCACAATGAAAATGTTGAGTGGCTCTCATATGCATTATTGTGTATCTTACAGAGTGCCATATTACCTTGCCTTCTCCTTTGAGTTATTGTTTGCAGATTCCAGCTTAGTCCAAATGTCGGTGTAATGAACAGGGGGTGTTCATTACCCCTGGACACGCACCGGCAAGTTGGAGCCTCCAGGCGGGAAGGGCATGGCGGAGAAGAAATCCACTTGCAGGACTCATCTATGACCCAGGTTTCCGGCAAGGATTACTTGCCGGGAACAGGCCTACACATCACCGGCAAGCTCAAAGGCCGGCAAGATCAGGATAGAATTTCCGGGAAGCGAGCCTTCCTGGGAGAAGACCTCCAGGCAGGTCATCGAGAAGACCCGATGTTGGACTCCCGACAAGATACTTGTTGGGGGGACAACTGGGAACAAGCACAAGACTATCAAGAAGGCATTCAAGCCGATGTTCAGAACACAGAAGACCGAAGGCTGGGATCCCGGCAAGATGCTTGCCGGGATGGCTAGCGAAGACCCGGCAAGATTTGCACCCGGCAAGATCCCGCCACCCTGCCACTGCTTCAGTGCAGTGACCAGCCTGTCAGACGGGGTTTGTCCTCCTGGATGCGTGTCATGGCATTAGCGGTGAATGGGGTTAAGCGGTGCTGATGGGACGGCCCCTTTTCCCGTCCCTAAGAAGCTAAGGGTGTGACGCCCTGGATTTGTGCTACAGTGATCTCTGTAATTAAGCTACAGTAATCCCACGCTATTGGTGCCATGTCACCACGTTTACTGTTGCTAATCTCGCGATGATTCAATCCCGTTCAAATTCAAATTTAAAATAAAGTCAAACAAATAAAGTTTTCAAATATCAAAACAAAAATGCTCAAAGTGTGGCAAATATTCTCTGGATATTTGTCATGTTGAAACCACATTTTTATAAAGTGGTTAAATACCCTAAAATAAATAAAACAGCAGCTAAAACAATTAATTAAATGCTTTTAATTAATAAAACCAAAACAAACTAATTTATTGTTGTGCCAAGCTTTTTGGGGCAGTGGCATAATTAATAAAACTAAATTAGGAACTAGTTACATATTTATAAAACAAAATTAAAAAGAAACTAAATAAAACAGAATTAAATAAAAAGAAAAAAACAAAAACTACACTAAAAGAAAAATAAAAGAAAACCCCCCTATCCCACTAGGCCTGGCCCAACTGGCCACCGGGCCAGCCAGGCCGGCCCACCCCAGCCGCCTCTGGGGATAACCCCCCTCCCCCGCGACCCTAGCCCACCCCTCGCTCACTCCCCCCACCCCGCTCGCTCTCTCCCTCGCCCCCGATCCGGATCGGATCGGGCGCCGACGCCGCCGCCCCGCGCCGTCCCCGGCGCCCCTCCTCCCACCGGCGCCTCCCCGCCGGCGCCCCCGGATCTCCCCGCCACCACGTCGGCCGCCGCACCTCCGCCGCCCGCTCCCTCTCGCTCTCCTTGCCCTTCCCCGATCCGATCTGGATCGGGAAGGGCCCAAAGTCGCCGCCTCGCCGCTCGACGCCATCGCTAGAGCCCACCTCGCCCAACGGCCGACCCCGAGCCTCGCCGCCTGTTCTCCCGCGCTCTCTCCCTCGTACACTCACGCCCCCCCCCCGTCGCACTGTCGTGCCTGCGGCGCACGCTAGGCGCCCTGCCCCGCGCTTGTGGCCGCCCCGCGCGCGCTCTGCCCGCTGCCGTCTCGCGCTGCTGCCGCTCACCGCACTCGCCGGCCGCGCCCACGGCTGCTCCTCCCCCGCTGCTGCCGCCTGTGCCGCCTCGCCTCATTGCGCCATCTCCGGTCGCCGCTGCCGCTGCGGCTCTGCTCCACTCGCGCGCCCCGCCCTTGGCCTCGTCGCCGCTGCGGCCTGGGGGTCGCGCCATGCCGCCCCAGTGCGTTGACCGCCAACGCTTGCGTGCGTTCGGGCGTGCCCAGCCCCCCTGGTGGCCTGGGCCACTGACCAGTGGGCCCCATCCCTCCGCGCCTATGACAGATGGGGCCCAGCCCCTCAGAACGAAAACGAAAAAGAAAATATAAAATAATAATAATAATAATAATAATTAGTTAGTTAATTAATTAATTAACAAGCTAATTAACTTAATTAATTATGTTTAAATTAACTAATTAAGTTTAATTAACTTAATGACTACTTAAACTAATTAACTACAGTTAATGAACTAAACAGCCACCGACAGGTGGGACCCACCTGTCAGGTTGACCCAGTCAACGGTCAACGTTGACTGCTGACGTCATGATGACGCATTAATTAATTTTCGAATTAAATTTAATAATTCCAGAAAATTGATTAAATCTTTAAAAATTAATATAAAATAATCCGTAACTCGGATGAAAATATTTTATACATGAAAGTTGTTCAGAAAAATCCCACGAATCCGAATACGCAGTCCGTTAGTCTGTCACGTGCTCCTAGCATAGCAAACATGGAACTTTTCCATCAATTTCGCCTGTCCGGTAGTAGCCCGAGACCCGGAAAATACCGTCAGATATTCTTCCGATCCGTCTGCGACGTGTAATACTACGTTAGTGCATGCCTAGCTCTGCATATTTCCATGTCATGCATCGTGTTGCATCTGTGCTTTGTATTTATTGTTTCTCCCCCCTCTTCTCTCCGGTAAACCCCGAGACTGACGGTGCTGCCGGGTACGACTACATCATTGACGATCAGCCTTTTGCAGCAGAGCAGCAAGGCAAGCAACCCCCCTTGAGCATTTCGATATCGCCCATTTCTTTCCCTCTTATTCTTGCATTAGATTTTGCTACTGTATTAGTTAGCTCCTAATCTGATGCATAGCTTGCTTTTGATAAACTGCTACTATACCTGCAACAATATCAACTGTTTAGTATAGGTTGATCAGTGAATCCCCTGTGACCCCCTTAGTCCCAGTTGCCCCTGCTTCTTCATCGACGACTCGACGACTCGAAGACTCGGTCGACCGACCGACAAGCCAGGCCCCCTCACAGCACCGCACACCCCTTATTTGTACGACTCTGCAGAGCTACTATCGAGTACCGAGGGTGACACCTCGTGAAGTACTCATGATGCTAGCTCTGTAGTGTAGCTAGTCGGTCGTGGTTATCGAGGGTGATTCCTCCTTCACCACTCCCGACGATGACTCTGTCGTGCAACCCCTCAAGAGTGGGACCCTCGAGGGTGATTCCTCTGGGTCCACCTTGACGGTTTCATCGAGCGGGGACCATTGAGGGTGATCCCTCAGTTCCCGTCTTGATGTTTTATACACATAGTTACTTTAACTTGATATTATTTACACGTGAAAGACGGGACTGGAGGGACAGGCGGTACCACCCTGGTTGAGGTGGACCTGAGTTCCCGACAGTCTTGAGACGGGTTGGCCCCAAGGGTACCCGTGTGTGAGATGTGGTGGGATGCGCCGGTAAGGCATCCAAAGGGTTATGTTGAGGCGTGGACGGGCAGTAGAGGCCCTTGCCACACATCCTCGAGTCGGGGTGACGGGACCGCACTTTATGGGTCGCGCTTGCCCCGCATTAATAAAATGCTAATGGGTTGGGTATTTGATCTGAGTTGGGTCGTTGGCCTTTTTACGCACCAAACCATCGTGTGGGAGAAGTTATGGGTACTCAGCGTCGTTGTATCAGCTGAAGCTCTTCGGACGTCAGCAATGGAGCGGCGCGCGCCGGATTGGACTGGACAGTACAGCTCTTGGACTGGAGTGTGCTAGGTCTGCTTCCGGCCGCGTACGCATCGTGTAGGAGCGCGTAGGTCAAGTGGGCCCTCAACCCCTGTGTGCTTAGGATTTAGACCGGCGGGCTGGCCTCTCTGTTGTGCCTAGGTGGGGCGACAACATGCTGCTATTCCGAGGCCGGGCATGACCCAGGAAAGTGTGTCCGGCCGGAGGTGATCAGGCGTGTTGGAAATGCGGTGCACCCCTGCAGGGATGAATAATCTATTCGAATAGCCGTGTCCACGGTAACAGGACGACTTGGAGTTGTGCCTTGACCTTATACAACTATAACTGTGACTTTAAATTTGAAGTGAATGTTGGATCCGGGATTACTTCCTCGCAGGGAGTCGAGGAAGAATCTCTGGGCGTGGTTACTTATTAAAATTGCTACAATAATATGACTATATATATGATACCAGTCTACTCTCTTCTAATGTTGCAAGATGCTGAAGATGCTAGTCTTCGATAGGACTAGGCCTTCCCCCTATTCTTGCTTTCTGCAGTCAGCCCAGATATAACCCCTTCATTGATACTGATGCATACTTAGCATAGTTCTGATGTCAGTCTTGCGAGTACATTGGATGAGTACTCACCGCTGCTTTGCTTTCTTTTTCCCCCTCTATACGATTACCGCGTTCAGACGATGGAGCCCAGGAGATGGAGTACGCCGGAGACGACTACTACACCACCGCTGGAGCCTACTACTACGTGGAGAGTGCCAACACTCAGGAGTAGTTAGGAGGTGCCCAGGCAGGAGGCCTCGCCTCTTTCGATCCGCTGCTTATGTTTTTGCTAGCTTTCTTAAGGCAAAACTTGTCTAACTTATGTCTGTACTCAGATATTGTTTGCTTCCGCTGACTCGTGCTTGTCGAGCTTTGTATTCGAGCCCTCGAGGCCCCTGGCTTGCAATATGAAGTTGTATGACTTTAATTTGTGTCTAGTGTTGTGTTGTGATATCGATCAGTGAGTCCCTAATCATGGTCGTACGCATTGCGTGTATGTTTAGCGTACGGTCGATGATCGGGGGCATCACAAGTTGGTATCAGAGCCGACTGCCTGTAGGTAGCCCCCTTTCCAACTCCTTGGCCGAAGTTGAGTCTAGTACTTGAAAAACTTTTACTAACATAATTGTGTGGCTTACGTGCCCACATCTCAATAGGGTGGTATTAGGATCTTTTATTCCTCGTCTATACTCTGGGTTCTGATCTCTCTTCTCTTTCGGGTTAAAGATTTTATTAACTCTAACTCTAGGTTCTCGTAACTACTTCCCCCGGAGAGCCCCTCATTCCAGATGATGGCTTGATTCATCAGAAGACTCCGAAGATACCCTCTGATGTTCTCCCGAGAACTTGTACTCGTCAATTTTGTGATTTCCTTCCATCGCCAACCCCTGCGGATAACTCCTCATCCTTATCGAGTATTCGTTCGTCCCCAGTTGTTCTTGTCTTTCACAAAAATCTTCGAAACGCTATCTGGTCTTCCGAATTCCTGACCAGCCTATTGCTCTTGACTTTTCTCACCTGCTTGCATTATGGTTAATTCCATATGTCTGGCAATATTAAGTAAATCCTTTGTTGTTTTCATTTGATTTTATTGATTCAACCTGTGTGTGAATGCATGCAGTTATCAGTTGTTATCATATATTATCCGTCCGGCTCAGACGTCTTTCCAAACATGAGTTGGTTCCCGACAGATCAACCTTCATTGATTGTCCAACTAAATCGATTCAACTTACTTGTATTTGATCGGAACATCTGTTTCCGATACACCAATTTGGAAATCTTAATTCCTTTGGTTATTTAAGCATCAAATTATTTGATGTTCTATGGTCTGATGCCTTGCATTTTTTCTCCCACTGATTGGGTATCGATACTCACATCAGGTCCTTTGTGGACTGCCAGACCCATTGTTGGGTTATTGTCCGATAGCATCCTTCACATTCAAAATTCTTGTGATGGTCTTCTCGTGATACATGATGCTATTGGTAAATTGTGTCTTCTTCCTCTGATAAGTTGTAGCCTATGCTTTCGTCAGCCATGCTCTGTTTGCAAGCATGTGTTAATTACTTTTGAAGCTTGTGGTATATGTTCCTAAGATGCCCCGATGGGTTGGACCTATGCCTTCCTTAATTCGTGTGAACCCGACAGTTTTCACAAGTCATACTCTCCTGGTGTTTTGCCAGTTAAACTTTCAAAACTACAACTTCATCAAAGGCGAGGTGTAAATGGAAGGTGATGCGTTGATGAAGTGGGAATCGACCTTGAACCTTGTGTTCATGCCCATGGAAACGATGTTGATCTTATCATACAAGCTTCTCCTTTCATATAATCTTTCATTGTATGATTTGATATTGTATCTTTGATCTTGTCCTTTGCAATCGTGGTTCCGACCATGGTGTTCTACTTTGTTTTTGTTCTTGGACAAGTAAAGTGCTTGTCTTCCACAGATCAATACGCTAGTCTAACCTCTATGCTGATCTACCTCCGAGTATTATCCCTGGTATCTTGATAAATATCACGGAGCTATATAACTTCTTATGAGCTCCTCATCAACTATGATATTTCACTAATTCCAGTTCCCTCGTGTCCTGAGTTGTCGGACAATCAAGGACACTGATATCTGAATCGAGTACGCATCGCGAATCGACAACTCTTAGTAATCTTGTTTGATTATGAGTTGTACTCGATCATGACATTCCAAGCTGTTAGATGCTGAAGCCCGACTATATGCCTTGCATGCATTAAATGAGTCACCTCTCGAAGGGATTGAAAACATTCCAGTTGTTCGGGATTTCCATGATGTTTTTCCGGAAGAACTTCCAGGGAATCCCCCTGCTAGAGCTGTCGAGTTTGTCATCGACTTGGTACCTGGTACCACTCCTATAGCCAAACGTCCATATAAGATGCCTCCACATGAACTCCTTGAACTGAAACAAGAAATCGATGATTCGCTTCGTCAAGGGTTCGTTCGTCCAAGTTCCTCTGCTTGGGGAGCACCTTCTCTCTTTGTTAAGAAAAAGGATGGTACGAATCGGTTGGTCCAAGATTACCGTCCCATCAACCAAGCAACGATTCGAAACAAATATCCGCTTCTTCGGATCAATAATTTATATGATCAACTTGCTGGTTCCTCAATATTCTCCAAACTCGACTTGAGGTTGGGTTACCATCAGATCCGGGTTCGTGAAGTGGATATTCCGAAGACTGCATTCGTTACTCGTTATGGTTCATACGAGTACACCGTCATGTCCTTTGGCTTAACCAATGCCCCAGCAACATTCTCTCGCCTGATGAACTATATATTCATGGATTACCTCGATAAATTCATCGTGGTTTATCTGGATGATATCCTGGTTTTCTCCAAGAATAAAGAAGAGCATGCTGAACATCTTCATCTTATACTGGAGAGGCTTCGAGAACATCAACTTTATGCAAAGTATTCAAAGTGTGAGTTCTGGATGGACGAAGTAACCTACCTTGGTCATGTGATCTCCAAGGATGGTATCGCGGTCAACCCTGAACGAGTTCAGGCTATTCTTGACTGGACTCCCCCGAAGAATGTCAAGCAAGTCAGAAGTTTTCTCGGACTCGTCAGCTATTGCCGTCGATTCGTCGAGAACTTCTCCAAGATTGCCAAGCCCTTAACCAATTTGCTTCACAAAGGTGTTAAATATGAGTGGACAGAAAAATGTCAGGAGAGCTTTCAGGCACTTAAGGACAAACTGACGTCTGCTCCAGTGCTTGCTCCTCCGGATACTCGTAAGGACTTCGTCATTTATTGTGACGCCTCGCGTCAGGGAATGGGCTGTGTCCTAATGCAAGAACGCAGAGTGGTTGCTTATGCCTCTCGTCAATTGCGTCCTCATGAAGAGAACTACCCAGTTCATGACCTTGAACTTGCTGCGGTAATTCATGCACTGAAAGAGTGGCGGCAATACCTTGTTGGTAAACGTTGCGAGATCTACATCGATCACCAAAGTCTGAAGTACCTGTTTACTCAACCAGATCTGAATCTCCGTCAACAAAGATGGATGGAACGAATAGCAGACTACAATGTGGGTATTTCTTATACCCCAGGCAAGGCTAATGTAATGGCTGATGCCTTGAGCCGCAAGTCTTATTACAATCACCTCCAGGTTCATAAGGTTCACCCCCTTCTTCAAAAGGAATTCCGCAAGTTGAACCTCCATATTGTTCCTCAGGGTTATCTCGCTCCCCCTCCTGAAGGGTCCTACAAAATGAACCTCCACGTTGTTTCCCAGGGTTCTCTTCATACCCTGGTTGCTAAACCAGATCTTGTGGACGTCATCAAGTGGATCCAGAAGTGTGACAATGAAGTCGAGAGGATTAAATTCGATCTCGGAAAAGGAAAGCCCTCACCCTTCACTATTGCTAAGGATGGCTCTTTGTACTTTAAAGGCCACCTAGTGGTACCGAGTAAGGAGAAAAACATTGATGTGACTCAGGAGGTCATGAAGGAAGCACATGACACTCCGCTGTCTATTCACCCTGGTAGTACCAAGATGTACCAAGACATTCGTCAAAGATTCTGGTGGTCTAACATGAAGCAAGACATTGCTCGCTATGTTGCTGAATGTGACATTTGTCGTCGGATCAAAGCAGAACATCAAAAGCCTGCTGGAACTCTGCAACCTATTACAGTTCCTGAATGGAAATGGGACCATGTTGAAATGGATTTCGTCACTGGTTTTCCCAGATCGCAGAAAGGTAATGATGCTATTCTTGTCGTCATTGACCGACTGTCCAAAGTTGCACATTTTCTGGCTGTCAAGGAAACTATTACTGCTAGTCAGCTGATAGATCTATATATGTCCAGAGTTGTTTCACTCCACGGTATTCCAATGGTGATTAGTTCAGACCGTGGCAGTTTATTCACTTCAAGATTCTGGGCAAGTTTCCAGGAAGCTATGGGAACTCATTTGTCATTCAACACCGCTTTTCACCCTCAATCCCAGGGTCAAGTTGAAAGAGTCAATCAGATTCTCGAAGACATGCTTCGAGCTTGTGTCATTTCTTTCGGCAAGAAATGGGAGGAATCTCTCCCGTATGCTGAGTTCTCCTACAACAATAGCTGTCAGACTAGTCTGAAGATGGCCCCCTTTGAAGTGTTGTATGGACGTAAGTGTCGAACTCCTCTGAATTGGCCAGAAACTGGGGAATGTACACTTATCGGTCCGGATATTATTCAACTTGCTGAAGATCAAGTCCGCATTATTCATGCAAATCTGAAAGCTGCTCAGTCTCGTCAGAAGAGTCAGTATGACCGTCATCACAAAGATATGGTCTATCAACCTGGCGAGAAGGCTTATATTCGAGTCACGCCAATGAGAGGTACACACCGTTTTGGAATCAAGGGCAAGCTGGCTCCTCGTTATAATGGTCCTTTCACTGTTCTCGAAAGGCGTGGTAAGGTGGCATATCAACTGGAACTACCGTCAAACCTTTCTCAGGTTCATGATGTGTTCCATGTGTCACAGCTTCGTCGCTGCTTCAAGGATCCTATCCGAGCAGTGGATCATGGTATGCTTGAACTGCAACAAGACCTTTCTTACACAGAGCAACCGGTCCGCATTCTCGATGAAACTGAACGTCGGACTCGTCAGAAGGTTACCAAGTTCTTCAAAGTGCACTGGGCAAATCATTTTGAAGATGAAGCCACTTGGGAACGCGAAGATCATCTTCGTGCAGAATACCCCAGGCTCTTTCCTTCTACTTCTTAATTCTCGGGACGAGAATTCTTTTTAGTAGGGGAGAATTGTGACGCAATGGATTTGTGCTACAGTGATCTCTGTAATTAAGCTACAGTAATCCCACGCTATTGGTGCCATGTCACCACGTTTACTGTTGCTAATCTCGCGATGATTCAATCCCGTTCAAATTCAAATTTAAAATAAAGTCAAACAAATAAAGTTTTCAAATATCAAAACAAAAATGCTCAAAGTGTGGCAAATATTCTCTGGATATTTGTCATGTTGAAACCACATTTTTATAAAGTGGTTAATTACCCTAAAATAAATAAAACAGCAGCTAAAACAATTAATTAAATGCTTTTAATTAATAAAACAAAAAAAAACTAATTTATTGTTGTGCCAAGCTTTTTGGGGCAGTGGCATAATTAATAAAACTAAATTAGGAACTAGTTACATATTTATAAAACAAAATTAAAAAGAAACTAAATAAAACAGAATTAAATAAAAACAAAAAAAACAAAAATAAACTAAAAGAAAAATAAAAGAACCCCCCCCTGCCCCACTAGGCCTGGCCCAACTGGCCACCGGGCCAGCCAGGCCGGCCCACCCCAGCCGCCTCTAGGGATAACCCCCCTCCCCCGCAACCCTAGCCAACCCCTCGCTCACTCCCCCCCACCCCGCTCGCTCACTCCCTCGCCCCCGATCCGGATCGGATCGGGCGCCGACGCCGCCGCCCCGTGCCGTCCCCGGCGCCCCTCCTCCCACCGGCGCCTCCCCGCCGGCGCCCCCGGATCTCCCCGCCACCACGTCGGCCGCCGCACCTCCGCCGCCCGCTCCCTCTCGCTCTCCCTCCCCTTCCCCGATCCGATCTGGATCAGGAAGGGCCCGACGTCGCCGCCTCGCCGCTCGACGCCGTCGCTGGAGCCCACCTCGCCGGCGCCGCCTCCTCCCCCAGCGGCCGACCCCGAGCCTCGCCGCCTGTTCCCCTGCGACGAGGGTGAGAACCTCCCCCGTCTCCCCCTTCCTCCTGTCGCCGTCGTGCACGCCCGCGGTCCCGGCTGCCGCTGCTCGCCGCGGTCGCCCCGCGCTCTCTCCCTCGTACACTGACGCCCCCCCCCCCCCCGTCGCACTGTCGTGCCTGCGGCGCATGCTAGGCGCCCTGCCCCGCGCCTGTGGCCGCCCCGCGCGCGCTCTTCCCGCTGCCGTCTCGCGCTGCTGCCGCTCACCGCACTCGCCGGCTGCACCCACGGCTGCTCCTCCCCCGCCACTGCCGCCTCGCCTCACCGCGCCATCTCCGGCCGCCGCTGCCGCTGCGGCTCTGCTCCACTCGCGCGCCCCGCCCCTGGCCTCGTCGCCGCTGCGGCCTGGGGGTCGCGCCGTGCCGCCCCTGTGCGCTGACCGCCGACGCCTGCGTGCGTTCGGGCGTGCCCAGCCCCCCTGGTGGCCTGGGCCACTGACCAGTGGGCCCCGCCCCTCCGTGCCTATGACAGATGGGGCCCAGCCCCTCAGAACGAAAACGAAAAAGAAAATATAAAATAATAATAATAATAATAATAATAATAATTAGTTAGTTAATTAATTAATTAACAAGCTAATTAACTTAATTAATTATGTTTAAATTAACTAATTAAGTTTAATTAACTTAATGACTACTTAAACTAATTAACTATTGTTAATTAACTAAACAGCCACTGACAGGTGGGACCCACCTGTCAGGTTGACCCAGTCAACGGTCAACGTTGACTGCTGATGTCATGATGACGCATTAATTAATTTTCGAATTAAATTTATTAATTCCAGAAAATTGATTAAATCTTTAAAAATTAATATAAAATAATCCGTAACTCGGATGAAAATATTTTATACATGAAAGTTGTTCAGAAAAATCCCACGAATCCGAATACGCAGTCCGTTAGTCTGTCACGTGCTCCTAGCATAGAAAACATGGAACTTTTCCATCAACTTCGCCTGTCCGGTAGTAGCCCGAGACCCGGAAAATATCGTCAGATATTCTTCCGATCCGTCTGCGACGTGTAATACTACGTTAGTGCATGCCTAGCTCTGCATATTTCCAGGTCATGCATCGTGTTGCATCTGTGCTTTGTATTTATTGTTTCTCCCCCCTCTTCTCTCCGGTAGACCCCGAGACTGACGGTGCTGCCGGGTACATCGTTGACGATCAGCCTTTTGCAGCAGAGCAGCAAGGCAAGCAACCCCCCTTGAGCATTCCGATATCGCCCATTTCTTTCCCTCTTATTCTTGCATTAGATTGTGCTACTGTATTAGTTAGCTCCTAATCTGATGCATAGCCTGCTTTTGATAAACTGCTACTATACCTGCAACAATATCAACTGTTTAGTATAGGTTGATCAGTGAATCCCCTGTGACCCCCTTAGTCCCAGTTGCCCCTGCTTCTTCATCGACGACTCGAAGACTCGGTCGACCGACCGACAAGCCAGGCCCCCTCACAGCACCGTACACCCCTAATTTGTACGACTCTGTAGAGCTACTATCGAGTACTGAGGGTGACACCTCATGAAGTACTCATGATGCTAGCTCTGTAGTGCAGCTAGTCGGTCGTGGTTATCGAGGGTGATTCCTCCTTCACCACTCCCGATGATGACTCTGTCGTGCAACCCCTTAAGAGTGGGACCCTCGAGGGTGATTCCTCTGGGTCCACCTTGACGGTTTCATCGAGCGGGGACCATTGAGGGTGATCCCTCAGTTCCCGCCTTGATGTTTTATACACACAGTTACTTTAACTTGATATTATTTACACGTGAAAGACGGGACTGGCGGGACAGGCGGTACCACCCAGGTTGAGGTGGACCTGAGTTCCCGACAGTCTTGAGACGGGTCGGCCCCAAGGGTACCCGTGTGTGAGATGTGGTGGGATGCGCCGGTAAGGCATCCAAAGGGTTATGTTGAGGCGTGGACGGGCAGGAGAGGCCCTTGCCACACATCCTCGAGTCAGGGTGACGGGACCGCACTTTATGGGTCATGCTTGCCCCGCATTAATAAAATGCTAATGGGTTGGGTATTTGATCTGAGTTGGGTCGTTGGCCTTTTTACGCACCAAACCATCGCGTGGGAGAAGTTATGGGTACTCAGCGTCGTTGTATCAGCCGAAGCTCTTCGGACGTCAGCAATGCAGCGGCGCACGCCGGATTGGACTGGACGGTACAACTCTTGGACTGGAGTGTGCTAGGTCTGCTTCCGGCCGCGTACGCATCGTGCAGGAGCGCGTAGGGCAAGTGGGCCCACGACCCCTGTGTGCTTAGGATTTAGACCGGCGGGCTGGCCTCTCTGTTGAGCCTAGGTGGGGCGACGACGTGCTGCTATCCCGAGGCCGGGCATGACCCAGGAAAGTGTGTCCGGCCAGAGGTGATCAGGCATGTTGGAAATACGGTGCACCCCTGCAGGGATGAATAATCTATTCGAATAGCCGAGTCCACGGTAACAGGACGACTTGGAGTTGTGCCTTGACCTTATACAACTATAACTGTGACTTTAAATTTGAAGTGAATGTTGGCTTCGGGATTACTTCCACGCAGGGAGTCGAGGAAGAATCTCTGGGCATGGTTACTTATTAAAATTGCTACAATAATATGACTATATATGAGATACCAGTCTAGTCTCTTCTAATGCTGCAAGATGCTGAAGATGCTAGTCTTCGATAGGACTAGGCCTTCCCACTATTCTTGCTTTCTGCAGTCAGCCCAGATATAACCCCTTCATTGATACTGATGCATACTTAGCATAGTTCTGATGTCAGTCTTGCGAGTACTTTGGATGAGTACTCACCGCTGCTTTGCTTTCTTTTTCCCCCTCGATACGATTACCGCGTTCAGACGATGGAGCCCAGGAGATGGAGTACGCCGGAGACGACTACTACACCACCGCTGGAGCCTACTACTACGTGGAGAGTGCCGACGCTCAGGAGAGTTAGGAGGTTCCCAGGCAGGAAGCCTCGCCTCTTTCGATCCGCTGCTTATGTTTGTGCTAGCCTTCTTAAGGCAAAACTTGTCTAACTTATGTCTGTACTCAGATATTGTTTGCTTCCGCTGACTCGTGCTTGTCGAGCTTTGTATTCGAGCCCTCGAGGCCCCTGGCTTGTAATATGAAGCTGTATGACTTTAATTTGTGTCTAGTGTTGTGTAGTGATATCGATCAGTGAGTCCCTAATCTTGGTCGTACGCATTGCGTGTATGTTTAGCGTACGGTCGAAGATCGGGGGCGTCACAAAGGGACACCTCAACAGTGCATTTAATGCGTTTGTCCTAAGATGCCAGTGATATTTATGTAAACGCTGTAGTAGCTTTACACCTCTTGTACTTCGCCACTGTTGGTGACCCCTTCAGCATATAAAAGGAGGCCCAAGGCGTAGCTACAAGGAAAACAAGAGGAGAGGAGAGGAGAGGACCTTCTGGCCCATTCTGCATGCGTAGCAGCTGCTCGAACGCACTGTTCATCGCATGCGCTCCTGAGCCAGAGTTCAAACACATCCAATACAAACAAAGCAGGAGTAGGGTTTTACGCTTCTCAGCGGCCCGAACCTGGGTAAAAATCCTTCGCGTTGTTCGTTGGATCTGCT
The DNA here is from genome assembly GCA_039707655.1 of Elymus sibiricus. Taxonomy (NCBI): domain Eukaryota; kingdom Viridiplantae; phylum Streptophyta; class Magnoliopsida; order Poales; family Poaceae; genus Elymus; species Elymus sibiricus. The sequence continues at coordinate 315,911,313 of CM077673.1, forward strand.
CTTTGTGCAAGCCTTTCTCCCTGCCGAACCGTAAAGGGATCCACGCGATCCCATAGGTGTCGTTTCCGACATCTTTGGCGCGCCAGGTACGGGGAAAGGTTGCGCGAACCTGATCTAGCGGTCAGCGCATCAGCTTCATCGTCCATGGCGACTTCGCTCTGCTTACAGAAAGCTAAGTCCTAAAACTTTGATTGCTTTTAGTTGTGTAGCCTTATCCTTGATGGTAGTTTTGTATAACCTGTGCACGAGGGAGCGCTCTAGACACACTCTGCACTCCTGGTTGTTCTTGGTCCGCCCAACAACAGAGATGCAGCTGCGGTTGTCTCTAGAGCGTTAAGCTCCTGAAGAGGCGGCGTTCTCGATAGGCTGCTAGACAGGACCCGATCCTAAGCGCCATCGACCAGAACGTGCGCATTCGGGGAGTATTCCAGCAAGCGTAGGGATTCATTATACAAAAGTGCAATTGTTCAAGGAAAAGGCTCGATGAGTTTTATTTTCGGATTTCTGCGTAACCCGTATGCTGAGGAGCCTCCCCGGGGCTAGTTGCGCTCCTAGTCGCCTCGAGTCCGGTCGGCGATGTGAGCAGCTGCGCTAAAGCTGGGAAGGTAAACCTTTTCGGGAGGCGGCATTCCCGGCAAGCCGCTAAGGACCCGTTCCTCAAAGCGCTGCTGACTGGATCATGCACACCGGAAAGTGTTCCGGCAAGCAAGGGAACATTCGACAGAAGTCAAGATTGCAACAAGTCAATCATAAACCAGAAGCTAATTAACTTGCTATGCTAAAACGTTGTCGTGGCATTACATGTCCAATCAGTGTTGCAGGAATACGCATGGAAGGCGGGCTCGGGGGCTGGCTGCGCTCTAGAGAGTAACCTTCTAGAGAGCTGCCGGTCATCACCATGAGCGCGGCCTCACTATGCGAGACAAACAGCAGGAAAAGCTAACTTACAAAAACTTGTGACAATTGCATTTCTTTTGCTGTCCTCGCTTGCTCCTTACACCTACATGCGAAGGAGCCTTCCCGGGGCCAATAGCGCCCCTAGCTGTCTCGCGTCCGCTCGACAACTTAGGCGGTTGCACAGACACCGGGAAGGTAAACCTTTCCGGGAGGCGACGTTCTCGACAAGCCGCTAAGGACCCATTCCTCCAAGCGCTGCCGACTGGAGCGTGCACACCGGAAAGTTTTCCGGCAAGCATGGGTTGTCTTGATTGAGTTTTCGTCCTTGTACGTTAATCTGCACGCGAAGGGACCTTGTCGTGGTGAGCCCGCGCTCTAGCTTCGCCTCGAGTCCGCTCGGCAGGCTTAGCAGTTGCGTTCTGACCCGGCAAGTCGCCTTGCCGGCGGCGGCGTTTCCAGCAGGCTGCTAAAGTCCCGCACCTAGCGCTCGCGGCAAACGTGCGCACCGGCAAGGTTTCCAAACAGCGTAGGATATAAGATATGTGCAAGGACGGAATTAATCAAAAGGGGAGCAAACATTCATTTAGCATAAAGAAACATGTCTTGCATACATAAAGATTGGCCTGACTGAGATTAATTATTCCTTTGCATGCGCCATTGCAGCAACAGGTATGCAAAAAGTACTTCAGTCTCGGCGGCACGCGGCAGCCGAGAAAGCCAAAGGCGCCGTGCTGGAGGCCGGCAAGACGGCAGTGAGGCATTCGAAGTAGACGGCGGCGACAGCAGGGATGACTGTACGAATCGAGCACCGCACCCGCGGTACCCTTTATGGGGAAGGCTCGGGGGCTCGCTCTTCGTTGCACGGTGTGGCGCTCCCTTTCGGGCACACGACTCCTACTGCCATCCTGCTCTGTCTGCCCACGCTGCCGGCAAGCCCAAGGCCCGGCAAACCGCAAGCTCTCTTGCGTCATCATCAGCGCGCAGTTAAAAAGTCATGAGTGACGGTTACTTCTCGCCGCGCGTGTACCGGTGCATGTTTTTGGGCCTAGCCCAGACAAGCACTGTGCACGCTTGTCCGGCCCAGGCCCGGGGGCTCCTGTCGGTGTAATGAACAGGGGGTGTTCATTACCCCTGGACACGCACCAGCAAGTTGCAACCACCAGGCGGGAAGGGCATGGCGGAGAAGAAATCCACTAGCAGGACTCATCTATGACCCAGGTTTCCGGCAAGGATTACTTGCCGGGAACAGGCCTACACATCACCGGCAAGCTCAAAGGCCGGCAAGATCAGGATAGAATTTCTGGGAAGCGAGCCTTCCTGGGAGAAGACCTCCAGGCAGGTCACCGAGAAGACCCGATGTTGGACTCCCGACAAGATGCTTGCCGGGGGGTCAACTGGGAACAAGCACAAGACTATCAAGAAGGCATTCAAGCCGATGATCAGAACATAGAAGACCGAAGGCTAGGATCCCGGCAAGATGCTTGCCGGGATGGCTAGCGAAGACCCGGCAAGATTTGCACCCGGCAAGATCCCTCCACCCTGCCACCGCTTTAGTGCAGGGACCAGCCTGTCCTACGGGGTTTGTCCTCCTGGATGCGTGTCATGGCATTAGCGGTGAATGGGGTTAAGCGGTGCTAATGGGACGGCCCCTTTTCCCGTCCCCAAGAAGCTAAGGGACACCTCAACAGAGCATTTAATGCGTTTGTCCTAAGATGTCAGTGATATTTATGTAAACGCTGTAGTAGCTTTACACCTCTTGTACTTCGCCACTGTTGGTGACCCCTTCAGCATATAAAAGGAGGCCCAAGGCGTAGCTACAAGGAAAACGAGAGGAGACGAGAGAAGAGGACCTTCTGGCCCATTCTGCATGCGTAGCAGCTGCTCGAACGCACTGTTCATCGCAAGCTCTCCTGAGCCAGAGTTCAAACACATACAATAAAAACAAAGAAGGAGTAGGGTTTTACGCTTCTCAGGGGCCCGAACCTGGGTAAAAATCCTTCGCGTTGTTCGTTGGATCTACTCTTTGTGCAAGCCTTTCTCCCTGCCGAACCGTAAAGGGATCCACGCGATCCCATAGGTGTCGTTTCTGACACCAATGCACGTGTACTCTTATTATTATTCACACCGTTCGGTCGTGCAAGTCAAAGGCAATAATGACGATATATGATGAAGTGATTGAGATGGAGAAAAGCTGGTATGAAGTTGACCTATTTTGTTTTTGTAAATATGATTAGCTCATCGTTCTGGATTCACCTCATTATGGATGAAACATGTTTGCAATGACAATTAGAGATTATAGTTACTCATGCCATGCTTAATTAGCTAAGAGTGTATAATGGTTTGTCTTGAGTGCCAACATGCATTTTAAAATGGTTGTGATGTAGTATGATAGAATGGTATCCTCCTCTGAATGATTCAAGTGGCTTGACTTAGCACATGTTCACGCATGTAGTTGAAACAAAATCAACATAGCCTCCACGATATTTATGTTCATGGTGATTTATATCCTACTCATGCTTGCATTCAATGTTGGTTAATCTCAATGCATGTTTATGACTGTTGTCGCTCTCTAGTTGGTCGCTTCCCAGTTCCTTGCTAGCCTTCACCTGTACTAAGCGGGAATACTGCTTGTGCATCCATTTCCATAAAACCAAAGTTGTTGCATGTGAGTCCACCATACCTACCTATATGCGGTATTTACTTGCCGTTCCAAGTAAATTTGCATGTGCCAAACTCTAAACCTTCAAATAATATTCTGTTTTGTATGCCCGAATCGCTCATGTAGTGACTAGGGGCTGTCAGTATCTTCCATGCTAGGTGGGTTATTCTCACGATATGTGTTGATTCACTATCATTCACGAGAAAGAGGCTGGTATTCGGGATGCCCAGTTCCATGCTCAAAAATCAAATCAAAATATAATGAAACAAAACTCCCCCAGGATTGTTGTTTGTATGGACGGTACCCGTGGATTCGGCTCGCCGTGGAGTGTGATTGATTGGTGGAGGGGGAGTAAAAACTTTACTATTCTGTTTGGGAACCGCCTATAATGCATATAGCATGGAAGATACCGAGATCTCTTGGTTGTTATGTTGACAATGAAAGCATACAGCTCAAAATTATTATTCATCCCTGTTTTAAAAGCTCGAGCTCTGGCACCTCTGCAAGTCAATGCTTCCCTCTGCGAAGGGCTTATCTATTTTATTTTACTGTTGAGTCATCCTCCTCTTATAAAAAAGGCACCAGTTAGAGAGCACCACCATCATTTGTATGCTTTTTTATTAATTGATATTGAGTATGACTGTGACTGGATCTCTTTTACCATGAATTACAATGTCTAGTCAGTCCTTGTTCTTCAGAGGTGCTCTGCATTTATGTTTTGCGGTCTCAGAAAGGGCTAGCGAGATACCATTATATCATATTGTATCATGATTGTTTTGATAAAATTGTTGTCATCCAAGATTTATTATTATTGCTCGCTAGTTGATTATGCCATTGATATGAGTAAATATGAGACCTAAATGTTATTGTGGATGTGGTTAGTCTATAATCTTTGTTGAAAATCTGAACATCAGTTAGACATATTTACAACAACAAGATCAAACAGAGTTTGTAAAAGTTTTTCTTTGTCACTTTTAGTTTGTCAACTGAATTGCTTGAGGACAAGCAATGGGTTAAGCTTGGGGGAGTTGATACGTCTCCATCGTATCTACTTTTCCAAACTCTTTTGCCCTTGTTTTGGACTCTAATTTGCATGATTTGAATGGAACTAAGCCGGACTGACGCTGTTTTCAGCAGAATTACCTTGGTGTTATTTTTGTGCAGAAATAAAAGTTCTCGGATTGACCTGAAAATTTACGGAGAACATTTTTGGAATTAATAAAAAATATTGGCAAAAGAATCAAGCCAGGGGGGTCCACCTGTTGGATACAAGCCAGGAGGACGCCCCTCCTAGGGCACGCCCTGATGGCTTGTGGGCCCCCCGTGGCTCCTCCGACCCTAATTCCAGCTCTATATATTCATATTCGGAGAGAAAAAAATCAAGGAGAAGAGTTCATCGCGTTTCAAGATACGGAGCCGCCGCCACCTCCTGTTCTTCCTTGGGAGGGCAGATCTGGGGTCCGTTTTGGACTCCGGAAAGGGGAAATCGACGCCGTCGTCATCACCAACCATCCTTCATCACCAATTCCATGATGCTCTCCGCCGTTCGTGAGTAATTCCATCGTAGGCTTGCTGGACAGTGATGGGTTGGATGAGATTTACCATGTAATCGAGTTAGTTTTGTTAGGGTTTGATCCCTAGTATCCACTATGTTCTGGGATTGATGTTGCTATGACTTTGCTATGCTTAATGCTTGTCACTAGGGCCCGAGTGCCATGATTTCAGATCTGAACTTATTATGTTTTCATGAATATATATGTGTTCTTGATCCTATCTTGCAAGTTGTAGACACCTATTACGAGTTATGATCCGCATCCCCCAGGGTGACAATAACTGGGATTCTTTCCGGTGATTACCGTAGTTTTAGGAGTGCATGTATTCACTAAGTGCTAATGCTTTGGTCTGGTTCTCTATTAAAATGAGGCCTTAATATCCCTTAGTTTCCATTAGGACCCCGCTGCCACGGGAGGGTAGGACAAAAGATGGCATGCAAGTTCTTTTCCATAAGCACGTATGACTATATATGGAATATATGCCTACATTACATTGATGAATTGGAGCTAGTTCTGTGTCACCCTATGTTATAACCGTTGCATGATGAAGGCCATCCGACATAATTATCCATCACTGATCCATTGCCTACGAGCTTTTCACATATTGATCTTTGCTAAGTTACTTTTCCGTTGCTGCTGTTACAATCACTACAAAACTACTACTGTCACGTTTGCCATCATTACCGCTACTTCCATACTACTTTGCTACTAAATACTTTGCTGCAGATATTAAGTCTTTCAGGTGTGGTTGAATTGACAACTCAGCTGCTAATACTCGAGAATATTCTTTGGCTCCCCTTATGTCGAATCAATAAATTTGGGTTGAATACTCTACCCTCGAAAACTGTTGCGATCCCCTATACTTGTGGGTTATCAGGAACAATAAAAAATTATAGATATTTTGGAGACGTATCAGCTTCCCACTAGTAGAGAAATGGCTAGCCACAACTCTTGTTGGTGGCACACCATTTTCATCCGACGCCAGCACTACATTTTTCAAATGTCGCTGACGTCGGCCATTTTGGTATGACATAGCTAGTTACTTAGTGCTGATGTTGGAAGTACATGGAACGCCACTTGTATGTGGCCTCCAAGCTTGTGTGCGGGCGTAACTTATGGTTGTCGTACCAGGTTGGTACTACGCCGGCAGTATTTCCTATATCTATGGCATTTCTTTCGTCCGGACGCTAATAGTTTATTTTGTGGGTCCATTTTTTTAGGTCAACATTGGGGTTCACATAACACCGGCGTAGCATACAATGCCACGCCAGGAATATACATGTTAGTGCTGGCGTATTGTTATCTTGAAACGCCAGTAATAAAGTCGTAGCACTATTACCACGTGATAACCCTTGTGTATACCCTATATTCCCCTTCTTCTTCCTCTTGCTCTTGCTCTTCCTCTTCCTCCTCTCTCTTCCCTCCTCATCTTGACAAAACCCAATTATTTTATCATGATTCTTAATTAGGTAGTTAGATCTAGCTAGGTGATGCATTAGTTACATTGGCTAGCCTCCACACACCAACTCTCTAAGCTAGCTATATCTAGCTCTCTCCTCTACCCACTTGCATTAAATTTTCCTTCACCCTCCATTAATGGCGCCCTGCAAGCTACGTACGGTCGACCGGCTTCTTGCGGGGTTGATCGAGGACTAACGCGACTCGTGTCTCTTCTGCTTGAGGTAATTAACACAAAACACTTCCTCGTCATTTAATTATGCATGTTACGTACGTGTGTGATTGCTATATGGTGAAACATGCATGGATGGTGAATTTGTAGAGAGAGTTGCCAATGTTTTGGCGAAACATTGATTGATTTCCGTTTCATCAAATTTCTGGTACTCAATATGTACCATTTTTAGCAAAGGTCATGCCGAAATTTTGTATGCCCTCGCTCGTTGTTAATATATATGTAATTCTTTTTGTATTTCCCTTTACAGGCTACTTTGATCTATCGAAAGATTCAATATGGATCGAAGTGTGAAGGCCTATCTCAATTTCGCGGTGACGACTATGATACAAAAGTGTTAAACGCAGATATTATGTCCATGAAAGGCCTGCAAAAATGGAATTTTCCATAACCCGTTCGATGGTAGCATCCTCGCGCACTTGCTTCGTCGTGGTTTCGTTGAAGGTTATACACGATGGACAAAGCATGGTGAGGATTGACGTGGCTTGAGACTGCGTTGGTATTTCCCCAAAGAGGAAGGGATGATGCAGCACAGCGACGGTAAGTATTTCCCTCAGTTATGAAACCAAGGTTATCGAACCAGTAGGAGGATCACCAACACCCAATAAGCAACACCTGCACACAAACAACAAATACTTGCAACCCGACGCGAAAGAGAGGTTTACAATCTCTCTATGGTAATAAGATAGATTAGGTAGTGATAGATAGGAGAGATAGATCTCTCAAGAACACAAATAAAAAGAGTAAATATGCAGCATTATATTTTTGGGTTTTTTGGTTTTGTAGATCCGAAAACAAAGATTGCAAAAACGTAGATCGGAAAGCAATATGATGGAAAAGTAGACCCGGGGGGGGGGGCGTAGGGTTCACTAGTGGCTTCTCTCGTGAGTATAGCGCACAGTGGGTGAACAAATTACTGTTGGGCAATTGATAGAAAATTGAATAGTCATGACGATATCCAAGGCGATGATCATTATATAGGCATCACGTTCAAGATAGATAGACCGACTCCTGCCTGCATCTACCTCTATTACTCCACACATCGACCGCTATCCACCATGCATCTAGTGTATTAAGTTCATGGAAAAACGGAGTAATGCAATAAGAACGATGACATGATGTAGACAAGATCTATTCATGTAGGAATAGACCCCATCTTGTTATCCTTAATAGCAATGATACATGCGTGTCTTGCTGCCCCTTCTGTCACTGGGAAAGAACACCGCAAGATCGAACCCATCACAAAGCACCTCTTCCCATGGCAAGAAAAATCGATCTAGTCGGCCTAACTAAACCAAAGATTCGGAGAAGAAATATGAGGCTATAAGTAATCATGCATATAAGAGATCAAAGAAGACTCAAATAATATTCATGGATAGAAACTGATCATGAACTCAAAATTAATCGGATCCCAACAAACACACCACAAAAGTTTACATCAAATAGATCTCCAAGAGACAATTGTATTGATAATCATAAGAGAGAGAGAAGAAGCCATCTAGCTACTGCCTACGAACCCGTAGGTCTATGGTGGACTACTCACGCATCATTGGAGAGGCACCTATGAGGAAGATGAACCCCTCCGTGATGGTGTTTAGATTAGATCTTGCGGTTCTGGAACTTGCGGTGGCTGGAATTGTGTTTCGTCGACTCCCCTAGGGTTTGTGGAATATTTGGGAATTTATAGGCATCAGAGGTGGTGCGGAAGGGGGGCGAGGAGGCCACAACCCATCAGGGCGCGCCGGGGCCCCCCTGGCGCGCCCTAGTGGGTTGTGCTCTCCACAACCCACCTCTTCGGTAGTTGTTTGGCCCACTGGGTGTCTTCTAGTCTAGAAAAAATCTCCAAAAAGTTTCGTCGTGATTGGACTCCGTTTGGTATTGATTTTGTGCGATGTAAAAAACAAGCAAAAACAGCAACTGGCACTTTGGCACTATGTCAATAGGTTAGTCCCAAAAAATGATATAAAGTGCTATAAAATGATTGTCAAACATCCAAGAATGATAATATAACAACATGGAACAAGCAAAAATTATAGATACGTTGGAGACGTATCAGCATCCCCAAGCTTAATTCCTACTCGTCCTCGAGTAGGTAAATGATAAAAACAGAATTTTTGATAAGGAATGCTGCCTAACATGTTCATCACATTCTTTTCTTTTGTATAGCATGGACATTTGGACTTATAATGATTCGAAGCAATAGTCTAGTATTAACATAATGACTTCAATACTCAAGCATGTCAACAAGCAACCATGTATTTCAAAATATCAACACTAAAGAAAGTTATCCCTAGCCCATCATGCTCAATCATTGATCCATTCATGAAACACACTCAAATATTAGCTATGCCCAACGCTCAAGTACGATCATAGTGCCCCCTAGTAGGTGCTTATAAGAGAAGATGGAGACTCAAAGCAAAAATAAAAATTGCATAAAGTAAATAGATAGGCCCTTCGCAGAGGGAAGTAGGGATTTGTAGAGGTGCCAGAGCTCAAGTTTTAAATTGAGAGAGAAAAAAATATTTTGGGTGGCATGCTTTTCTTGTCAACGAAAACGACAAAGTAGTTCACAATACTTTCCATGCTAGATATATCATAGGCGGTTCCCAAACAGAAAATAAAGTTTATTCCTTTTTCCACCAAACTTTCATTTTCCATGGCGAGCCGTATCCACGGTTGCCTTCCATACCAACACTTTCCAAGGAATTTATTATTTGACAACATAAAGTAAATATTTTTCTTTTTCATTTCGGCAATGGGCATCCCTATTACCGCCGCACTCTCGTGCAATGACAAGTGAATAAATACTCATCTTGAGAATAACACATCTAGCATGGAAAAATATTGGACACTCCCCACCGTTTCATGAGCGGTACGGGCACACAAAAGAGAAAAAATATTTTGAAAATTTAGAGATGGCACATACAAATTTGCTTGGAACGGCATGGAAATACCGCATATAGGTAGGTATGGTGGACTCATAAGGCAAAACTTGGTTTAAGGATTTTGGATGCACAAGTAGTATTTCTACTTAGTACAAATGGAGGCTAGCAAATAGATTGGGAAGCAACCAAACCAAGAAACAAAAATTCACATAAGTGAGCATTGAACATAACTAACACCGAATAATGCACCACAAGTAGGATGTAACTTCATTGCATAACTATTGACTTTCGTGCATGCATAGGGAATCACAAACCTTAACATCAATATTCCTACTAAGCATAATTACTCACTAACATGAATCACATATTACTATCATCATGTTTCAAAACTATTACAAGGAATCAAGTTTAATTTTTCCAATTATCTTCATGAAAGTTTTTATTATATCCTCCTTGGATATCTATCACTTTGGGACTAGTTTCATATATTGCCATTGCTTTTTGGCAAGCTCAAACAAATTTAAGTGAAGCACATGAGCATAAAGATTTCATCTCTCAAAAAGGTATAAGTGAAGCATGAGAGGATTTCTTCAAAACTTACTGACTCTCAAATTAATCTAAGTGAAGCATGAGAGTATTTCTACAAAAATTTCCAAGCACACCGTGCTCAAAAAGATATAAGTGAAGCACTAGAGCAATTCTATAGCTCAAAAAGTTTAAGTGAAGCACATAGAGCAATTCTAACAAATCATAGCATGATTTTGGCTTTCTCAAATAGGTGTGTACAGCAAGGATACAAGGGAAAAACTAAAAAACAAAGCAAGCAAAGATACAAGACTCTCCAAGCAAAACTCATGATATGTGACAAATAAAAATATAGCTCCAGGTAAAATACCGATGGTCGTTAGAAGAAAGAGGGGATGCCACTCGGGGGCATCCCCAAGATTAGTTGTTTGTTTCTATTTGGATATATCTTGGGGGTGCAGTAGCATCCCCAAGCTTAGGCTTTTTATCACTCCTTATTCCTTCATCCATCGTGATCTCACCCAAAACTTGAAAACTTCAATCACACAAAACTCAACAAAATCTTCGTGAGATCCGTTAGTATAATAAAGCAAATCACTACTTTAGGTACTGTTGCAAACCCATTCATATTTTATTATTGCATTATAACTACTGTATTTTAACTTTACCATGGTTCATACCCTTCAATATAACCCATAGATTCATCAAAACAAGCACACAATGCAACGAAAACAGAATCTGTCTTAAACAGAGCAGTCTGTAGTAATCTGTACTCTACCCATACTTTTGTAACTCTAAAAATTCTGAAAAATTAGGAAAACGTAAGGAATTTGTGTATAAACACTGTGTTAAAATTTCAGATCAAGATCACTTTCCAGCAAAAAATGAAAATTCATATACTGGACGCAAAGTTTCTGTTTCAGATTCAGCATCGCTTCTACTCATCCTATCAATCATCCTAAAGGTTCTACTTGGCACAAACACTAAATAAACCATAAAAACACAATCATAACAAAGGCATAATTGTGTCAACACACAAAAACAGAAAGGAAAAAGCAAAAATTTATTTATTCATTGGGTTGCCTCCCAACAAGCGCTATTGTTTTACGCCCCTAGCTAGGCATGATGATTTCAATGATGCTCACATAAAAATTATTAATTGAAATATACAAGATAGCATCATGAATCTCATGACAAGCACATTTAAGTCTAACCCACTTCCTATGCATAGGTATTTTGTGAGCAAACAATTTATGGGAACAAGAATCAACTAGCATAGGAAGGCAAAACAAGCATAACTTCAAAACTTTGAACACATAGAGAGGAAACTTGAGAATATTGCAATTCCTACAAGCATATGTTCCTCCCTTATAATAAATTTCAGTAGCATCATGAAGGAATCCAACAATATAACTATCACAAACAATACTCTCTTTATGATCAACATGAATAAATTTTTTGTCATCTTCCGAAATAGTGGGATTATCATCAACTAAAGTTATGACCTCTCCAAACCCACTTTTATCAAAAAATTCATAAGATTGAACACTCTCCTAATATGTGGGATTCTTGTTACCTAAAGTTGACGCTCTCCCAAACCCGCTTTCGATACTATTGCAAACATTATTATCAATAACATATTCAACATGAGGCTTAAATAAATTTTCAAGATCATAAGAAGCATTATCACCCCAATCATGATCATTGCAATAAGAAGTGGACATGACAAAATTATCATCCCCAAGCTTGTAGTTTTGCATATCATTAACATAATTGACATTAATAGAATTTATAGTAACATCATTGCAATCATTCTTTTCAATCAAGGAGCTATCATGAATCACCTTATAAATTTCTTCTTTCAACACTTCATCAAAAAATTTAGATCCATGATTTTCAAACAAAACTTTATAGAGATAATCAAGTGCACTCAACTCACTAGTAATAGGTTCATCATAATTTGGTTTTTTGAAAAGATTAGAAAGTGGATGAGGATCCATATCAATAGATTTTTAGCAAGCGAAGATGCAAGCAAATAGGAGGCACATGGCAACACAAGCAAAGATAGCAAACAAGCAATCAAAAAGAGATACGGCGAGAAAAAGTCAAACGAAAAAGAGGGCGAATAAAACGGAAAATTGGTGAAGTGGGGGAGAGGAAAACGAGAGGCAAATGGGAAATAATGTAATTGCAAGGAGATGAGATTTGTGATTAGGAACCTATTAGATGATGGTGGAGTCCCCTCGGCGCCTACGATAGGCACGTAGAAGAGACAGCTTCCTCCCCGGTAACGGCGCCAGAAATTCCTTTGACGTGGCTTGAGACTGCGTCGGTATTTCCCCAAAGAGGAAGGGATGATGCAGCACAGCGACGGTAAGTATTTCCCTCAGTTATGAAACCAAGGTTATCGAACCAGTAGGAGGATCACCAACACCCAAAAAGCAGCACCTGCACACAAACAACAAATACTTGCAACCCGACGCGAAAGAGTGGTTGTCAATCTCTCTACGGTAATAAGATAGATTAGGTAGTGATAGATAGGAGAGATAGATCTCTTAAGAACACAAATAAAAAGAGTAAATATGCAGCAATATATTTTTGGATTTTTTGGTTTTGTAGATCTGAAAACAAAGATTGCAAAAACGTAGATCGGAAAGCAATATGATGGAAAAGTAGACCCGGGGGCCGTAGGGTTCACTAGTGGCTTCTCTCATGAGTATAGCGCATGATGGGTGAACAAATTACTGTTGGGCAATTGATAGAAAATCAAATAGTCATGAAGATATCCAAGGCGATGATCATTATATAGGCATCACGTCCAAGATAGATAGACCGACTCCTGTCTGCATCTACCTCTATTACTCTACACATCGACCGCTATCCAGCATGCATCTAGTGTATTAAGTTCATGGGAAAACGGAGTAATGCAATAAGAACGATGACATGATGTAGACAAGATCTATTCATGTAGGAATAGACCCCATCTTGTTATCCTTAATAGCAACGATACATGCGTGTCTTGCTGCCCCTTCTGTCACTGGGAAAGAACAACCCAAGATCGAACCCATCACAAAGCACCTCTTCCCATGGCAAGAAAAATCGATCTAGTCAGCCTAACTAAACCAAAGATTCAGAGAAGAAATACGAGGCTATAAGTAATCATGCATATATCAAATTCATCGGATCCCAACAAACACACAACAAAAGTTTACATCAAATAGATCTCCAAGATAGAAGAAGCCATCTAGCTACTGCCTATGGACCCGTAGGTCTATGGTGGACTACTCACGCATCATCGGAGAGGCACCTATGAGGAAGATGAACCCATCCGTGATGGTGTTTAGATTGGATCTCACGGTTCTGGAACTTGCGGTGGCTGGAATTGTGTTTCGTCGACTCCCTGAGGGTTTTTGGAATATTTGGGAATTTATAGGCATCATAGGCGGTGCGGAAGGGGGCCGAGGAGGGCACAACCCATCAGGGCGCGCCGGGGGCCCCCTGGCGTGCCCTGGTGGTTTGTGCTCTCCACAGCCCACCTCTCCGGTAGTTGTTTGGCCCACTGGGTGTCTTCTGGTCTAGAAAAAATCTCCAAAAAGTTTCGTCGCGATTGGACTCCGTTTGGTATTGATTTTTTGCGAAGTAAAAAACAAGCAAAAACAGCAACTGGCACTTTGGCACTATGTCAATAGGTTAGTCCCAAAAAATGATGTAAAGTTGTTATAAAATGATTGTAAAACATCCAAGAATGATAATATAACAGCATGGAACAAGCAAAAATTACAGATACGTGATACGTCTCCAACGTATCTATATTTTTTGCTTGTTCCATGCTGTTATATTATCATTCTTGGATGTTTTACAATCATTATACTACAACTTTATATTATTTTTGGGACTAACCTATTAACCTAGAGCCCAGTGCCAGTTCCTGTTTTTTTCGTGTTTTTGAGTTTTACAGAAAGGGAATATCAAACGGAGCCCAAACGGAATAAAAATATACGGTGATTTTTTATGGACCAGAAGAAGCCCAGGGAGAGTTGGAGTTGGGCCAGAAGAGCCACGAGGCCACCACAAGCCTGGGGGGCACCCCCCCTAGGGCGCTCCCCCCTGGCTTGTCGTCACCTCGTGGCCCCCTTGGACTTGTTTCCGCCGCCAAAAATTCCTATAAATACAGAAACCTCCAGAAACAAACCTAGATCGGGAGTTCCGCCACCGCAAGCCTCCGTAGCCACAAAAAACCAATCGGGAGCCCGTTCCGGCACCCTGTCAGAGGGGGAAACCATCACCGGAGGCCATCTTCATCATCCCGACGGTCTCCATGACGAGGAGGGAGTAGTTCACCCTCGGGGCTGAGGGTATGTACCAGTAGCTATGTGTTTGATCTCTCTCTCTTGTGTTCTTGAGATGACACGATCTTGATGTACCGCGAGCTTTATTAATATAGATGAATCATATGGAGTTTTCCCCTCTCTATCTTCTTGTGATGCATTGAGTTTTCCCTTTGAAGTTTACTTATCGGATTGAGTCTTTAAGGATTTGAGAACACTTGATGTATGTCTTGCGATGGGATATCCGTGGTGACAATGGGATGTTCTATTGATCCACTTGATGTATGTTTTGGTGATCAACTTGCGGGTTCCGTGACCTTGGGAATCTATGCATAGGGGTTGGCACACGTTTTCGTCTTGACTCTCCGGTAGAAACTTTGGGGCACTCTTTGAAGTTCTTTGTGTTGGATTGAACATGATGAATCTGAAATTGTGTGATGCATATCGTATAATCAAGCCCATGGGTACTCGTGGTGACATTGGAGTATCTAGGTGACATTAGGGTTTTGGTTGATGTGTATCTTAAGGTGTTATTTTAGTACGAACTCTAGGGTTGTTCGTGACACTTATAGGGATAGCTCATACGATTGATCGGAAAAGATAACTTTGAGGTGGTTTCGTACCCTATAATAATTTCTTCGTTTGTTCTCCGCTATTTGTGACTTTGGAGTGAACTCTTTGTCACACGTGAGGGATTTACATATGATTCAACTATGTCAGTATTGTTGAGAGAACTTGCACTAGTGAAAGTATGAACCCTAGGCCTTGTTTCCACGCATTGCAATACCGTTTTTGCTCACTTTTATCATTAGTTACCTTGCTGTTTTTATATTTTCAGATTACAAAAACCTATATCTACCATCCATATTACACTTGTATCACCATCTCTTCGCCGAACTAGTGCACCTATACAATTTACCATTGCATTGGGTGTGTTGGGGACACAAGAGACTCTTTGTTATTTGGTTGCAGGGTTGTTTGAGAGAGACCACCTTCATCCTACGCCTCCCATGGATTGATAAACCTTAGGTCATCCACTTGAGGGAAATTTGCTACTGTCCTACAAAACTCTGCGGTTGGAGGCCCAACACGAGTCTACAATAAGAAGGTTGCATAGTAGACATCAATACGTTGGAGACGTATCAAGGATAATGATGATGTACCTGACGACAACGGAGCGTCGGATATGGAAGTGGGAACCCTTTCGATGATAAATTAGCAAGACCGCTAGAAGGAGGAAACAATAATGAACATGCGCCTGGAGGAGGAAATGATGAAACGCCACTCGAACATGAAGAGGACCATGTCACCCAGGATATGTCGTTGGCTGAAATGCTGCAGGATCCCCATGTTAAAGAACTGCTTCAGAAGAAGACGACAAATGAGAGAGCTGCTATTAAGGAGGCTCTCAAGTTGCCGCATTTGGAGTTAGACGTGAATGCTCCACTGTATGAAGGTTGCGATCCTGAGCACACCCGCTTGCACGTCACGCTCAAACTTCTTGACATCAAGGCAAGATTCAAGAGCACAGACGCAAGTCTGGACACTACATTGGAATATTTACATACAATTTTTCCCAAGGGGAATTTGTTTCCTAAGAGTGTTGATGAGGCGAAAAAGATCATGTGCCCTCTTGATTTGCCGCATGTAACATATCATGCATGCATAAATGATTGCATCTTATATCGTAACAAGCATGAGCACAAAATAGAGTGTCCAACTTGCAAGGAACCCCGATACAAGCCTGGAAAGAAGGATCCTCGAAAGGTTGTATGGTACCTTCCGTTGATTCCACGCCTGCAGCGTTATTTCGCTGACGCAGAGGAAGCAAAGAACATGATTTTGCACAAGACCATTAAATCCAATGGCATTCTGAGACATATTGTAGATGGTTGTCAGTGGAAAGCACTCGATTGCATTGAACCAGAATTCACAGCAGAACCAAGAAACCGCGGGTTGGGTGTCAGTAGCGATGGACGAAATCCATTTGGCAAGCAGAGTAGCACACATAGTACATGCCCCGTGTTTGTTTGGATGTACAAACTCCCGCATTGGCTCTGCATGAAACAAAAGTACATACACATGGTAATGCTCATTCAAGGACCGCTCCAACCAGGCAACGATATCAACACATATCTTGAGCTATTGAAGGAGGAGTTAGACATATTATGGAAGGATGAAGGGGTGGACGACAGCATTGGAAACTATTTTCCAATGAGAGCAGCATTGCTCACGACCATTCATGACTATCTAGGTTACGGATATATTTCCGGACAAGCATGTCATGGACATTGCGGATGTGTTAAATGTATGGATGACACATCTTTTCTCCAGCTATCAAAAAAGGGCAGTTGCAAAACAGTGTTCATAGGCCATCGAAGGTGGCTTGACAAAGATGATGATTGGAGAAGTCGTGGCGACCTGTTCGACAACACGGATGAGGCCCGAGGGCCACCACGTAATAGGAGTGGATAAGAAATCCAAGAGATGTTAAAGAATTGGACAGATTGCTCGAAGCCATGAAGGAACAAAAAGAAGGCTGAGAAAATGCTGCTAAAAGTATGGAAAAGCAAGTCTGTTTTCTGGGGCTTGAAGTATTGGGAACTACTTAGTTTGCCGCATTCTCTTGATATGATGCATATCACAAAAAATATCTATGAGAGAGTTTGCTTGGCACACTGTTTGACATGCCAGAAAAAAGTAAAGACGGTACGAGGACACGACAAGACTTGAAAGATATAGGTATTAGGGAAGAGATCCAACTCGCATCCCATCAAAGAACCAAGGAGACGGCCAAGGGCAAAAACATAGCCATAGCTGACGAGACAACGAAGGGCAAAACCGTGTCAAAAACCAAAGAAGATTATTGCCCCCAGCTTGCTTCATGCTCGATGAGGATGAGCTTCATCAACTTTTCAATTGCCTTGACGGCATCAAAGTTCCTTCTGGTTACTCGGGACTCATACACAAATATCTTGACTCAAAAAGCAAAGGTTTAGCAACATGACGTCCCATGATTGTCATGTGATGATGACGCAATTAATTCCGGTAGCTTAATACGTCTCCAACATATCTATAATTTTTTATTGTTCCATGCTGATATATTATCATTCTAGGATACTTTTTGGGTCTTTATTTACCAATTTATAATATTTTTGAGCACTAACCTATTGACCCAGTGCCTAGTGCCAGTTGCTGCTTTCTACATGTTTTTGGCTTTTCAGGTTTACAGTACCAAACGAAGTCCAATTGCCATGAAACTTTTTGATGATTTATTCTGGACCAAAAGAAGACCTGGAAGCTTCGGAAGGAGGTCGGGAGGCGCACGAGGGTCCCACCACACATCAGGGCGCGCCCTGGGGGCGCCTTGATATGTGGTTGCCCCCTCGTGGCTCTCCCGACGTCCCTCTCTGGCCTATAAATTCTCTAATAATGCAAAAACCCTAAAGGCAATCCCGAAACCCTTTTTCCGCCGCCACAAGTCTTTGTTCCGTCACGAGCCCATCTGGAGCTCCGTTCCGGCACCCTGCCGGAGGGGGGATCGATCACGGAGGGCCTCTACATCAACCTTGCTGCCCTCATGATGATTTGTGAGTAGTTCACCACAGACCTACAAGTCCATAGCTAGTACCTAGATGGCAATCTCTCTATCTCTTGATCTTCAATACAATGATAATCGCATCTTCGCTTTGATCTATCCAATGTAATCCTATTGTGCGGTGTGTTTGTAAGGATCCGATGAATTGTGGGTTTATTTTCAGATTATTCATGAAAAGTATTTGAGATACCTCGGATATATATTGTCTCTTAATTCCATGATCATTATAGCTTCATAATGCTCTCAGATTTATTAATGAGCTTTGGCCAAGTAGATTGATATTTCATCGGTGGGAGTTGTGCGTTATGGTAGGTTCAACCTGGCGAGTTTCTATATCCCAGTGACAAAGTAGGGGACAAGATGCGTCTTTGTGTTGTTGATACTAAGGATAACACGATGGGGTACATTCATATTGCTTGAGTTTACTTTGTCTACATCATGTCATCGTTCTCCATGCATTACTCTGTTTTACTTAATACTCTAGATGCATGATGGATAGCGGTCGATGAGTGGAGTAATAGTAATAGGTGCAGGCAGGAGTCGGCCTATTTTTTTATGCACGTGATGCCTATATGCACATGATCATTGCCGTGAAAATCGCATAACTATCCGCTTTTCTATCAATTGCCCAACAGTAATTTGTTACCCACCGTATGTTGCCTACGTGAGAGATGCCGCTAAGGAAAACTATGGCCCCTGGGTCTATTCACTTATATATTTACAAACGCTACAATTACCTTGCTGCCTTTATTTACCTTTTATTTTGTTTTTCAATTTATATTTATCAACAATTATCTACACAACTCATTTGTTTGCAAATAACGAGATCAAGGGGATTGACAACCCTCTTGCCCGCGTTGGGTGCAAGTTGTTTGTTCATTTGTGTGCAGCCGTTGAAGACGATTGAGGATTGATATTCCTATTGGTTCAATAAACCTTGGTTTCATAACTGAGGGAAATACTTACCCACTTTGTGCTGCAATTACCCGTTCCTCTTCACGGAAAACCCAACAAAGATCACAAGTATCAAGAAGGATTTCTGGCGCCGTTGCCGGGGAATATCATCATCAACTATCAAGTAACTTCACACAAATTTTCATTCACTTGTTTATCTTTTTATTTTCTGTTATATTTATCTTGTCTCATAAAAATCAAAAATACAAAAATATTTATATTTGCTTGTTACTAGTTTACTTCTTCGCTCGCTAGTTTACTTGTCTTGCTTGTTACTTTGCTTGTTCGGTTACCATGGCTCAAGATACTACTAAGTTGTGTGACTTTTCAAAAACTAATAATAATGATTTTATTAGTACACCTATACCACCCGCCACTAGTGTGGAGGCTTTTGATATTAATGCTGCATTGCTAAATCTTGTCATGAGGGATCAATTTTTGGGAAGTCCTAATGAGGATCCTGCGTCACATCTTAATACCTTTGTTGAATTATGTGACATGCAAAATAAAAAGGATATGGATAATGATATTGTGAAATTAAAATTATTTCCTTTTTCACTAATAGATAAATCTAAAGCTTGGTTTTCATCTTTACCTCGTAATAGTATTGGAACATGGGATAAGTGTACAGATGCTTTTATTGCCAAGTATTTTCCTCCTGCTAAGATCATCTCCCTTAGAAATCAAATAATGAATTTTAAACAGCAAGATCAAAAGCATGTTGCACAAGCTTTGGATAGAATGAAATTAATGATAAGAAATTGTCCAACTCATGGTTTAAATTTGTTGATGATTATCCAAAACTTATATGCCGGACTAAACTTTGTGTCTAGAAATCTTCTAGATTCTGCTGCAGGTGGTACCTTTATGGATGTGACCTTAGGAGAGGCCACAAAACTTTTGGACAACATAATGACAAATTATTTTCAATGGCACACTGAAAGGGCTCCAACCGGTAAGAAGGTAAATTCTATTGAAGAAATCGCTACTTTGAGTAAAAAAGTGGATGCTCTTATGAATATGGTTGCTAGTAAAAATGCCCATGTTTATCCCAATGATATGCCCTTGTCTACTTTGATTGAGCAAAATAATGATGCTATTGATGTGAACTTTGTCTCACAAAATAATTTCAATAACAATGCTTATAGAGGAAACTTTAATTGTAGACCGTATCTCGGTCATTCCTCTAACAACTATGGAAATTCTTCTACAAATTCTAATAGTATGCCCTCCGATCTTTAGAACACAATTAAAGAATTTATTAATTCTCAAAAGGTTTTCAACACTATGGTAGAAGAAAAATTGCATGTAGTTGACACTTTGGCTAAAAACATGGATACAATTTCTCTAGATATGGAAACTCTTAAAAATAAAGCTTTGCCACCAAAGCATGATTTTAATGATGCTATTAAATCTATCCAAATATCTATTAATGAAAGTAAGTAGAGGACCGCTAAGTTGAGAGCTAAGTGGGAATTCTTAGAAAAAGCTCTTCTACCGGGGTTTTACGGGAATCATGATGAAGATCTTAAAATGATTGGTACTTATCCTATTCAATATTTATTTACCTCTCTGAATATAAATGATAATGGGACTTGAGATGAGTCAACTCTAGTTGATAAGCATCCTGTTTGCTTGGAGGGTGATGATTTTGATGCTAAAACTGAAAAACGTGGGTTTGGAGAGGTCAAAACTTTAACTAGTCATGTGCCCACTATTTTGGATTACAAGGACTTTAATTATGATAATTTTTCTTTAGTAGAATTTATTTCCTTGCTGCAATCCATTATTATCTCACCCAATGCTTATGAACAAAACAAAGCTTTTACCGAACATATAGTAGAAACTATGATAAAAGCTTATGATGAGAAACTTGAGCTTGAAGTTTCTATTCTTAGAAAATTGCATGATGAGTGGGAACCTACTACAAATATTAAGATCAATAAATATGAATGCAATGACGTGTGTGACCTTGGTGCTAGTGTTTCAACTATTCCTAAATCTCTTTGTGATGTGCTCGGTCTCACTAATATTGAAGATTGTTCCCTTAACTTGCATCTTGCGGATTCTACCATTAAGAAACCTTTGGGTAGAATTAATGATGTGCTTATTATTGCAAATAAAAATTATGTGCCTATATATTTCATTGTGCTTGATATTGATTGCAATCCTACTTGTCCTATAATACATGGTAGACCTTTCTTACAAACTTAGGTGCAATCATTGACATGAAAGAGGGAAACATAAGATTCCAATTCCCATTAAAGAAAGGGATGGAACACTTACCTAGAAAGATAATTAAACCACCTTATGAATCAATCATGAGATCTACTTATGGGTGGAGTGTCAAATATGACAATACTTGACACTATGCATTATGCCTAGCTAGGGGCATAAAACAATAGCGCTTGTTGGGAGGCAACCTAAGAGATATCTTTAAATTTTTGCTTTAAACTTTCTGTTTATTTTTAATAACATTATTATTGCCTCTGTAAATATCATGTTTTTGTGTTTAAATTAGTGATTGTGCCAAGTAAAGCCTTTGGGATGACTCACAAGATGAGTAGAATCGATGCTGAAACAAAACAGAAACTTTTGACTCCGGTACAGGAAGTTTCATTTTTTACTGGAGAGCGATAATGATCTGAAACTTGTACACAGTGTTGGTATACAAATTTTCGAGGTTTTCCTAATTTTTCAGACTTTTTCGAGTTACAGAAGTATAGTTTCTCTACAGATTGCTACAGACTGTTCTTTTTTAGACAGATTCTGTTTTTGCTTTTATAGTTGCTTATTTTGATTATGCTATGGATTGTATCGGGGGGGTATAAGCCATGGAGAAGTTAGAATACAGTACCTATTATGCATTTATGAAATTGCAATCAATTTATAACAGTACCTAAAGTATGCAATATGTTTCTTATACAAACGGATCTCACGAAGTTTTGTTGAGTTTTGTGTGATTGAAGTTTTCAAGTTTTGGGTGTTATCATGATGGAAAAAGGAATAAGGAGTAGCAAGAGCCTAAGCTTGGGGATGCCCAAGGCACTCCAAGGTAATATTTTAAAGGAGACTCAAGCGTTTAAGCTTGGGGATGCCCCGGAAGGCATCCCCTCTTTCGTCTCAAATCCATCGGTATGTCACTTGAAGCTATATTTTTATTCGTCACATGATATGAGTTTTGCTTGGAGCGTCTTTTTATTTTGTTTGATTTTACTTTCAGTTTGCCACAATCATTGTTTGCTGGACACACCTATCTAAGAGAGACACACCTTCATCATAATTTGCTAGAATACTCTATGTGCTTCACTTATATCTTTTTGAGCAAGGTGGCGTGTAGATTTTATAGAAATGATTTCCCTCTCGTTCTTCACTTACATTTGTTTGAGACTTAATAAATAGTGATGGTAATTTGCATGTCATGAGACTAGTTCAAAGATATTAGGTATTCAATGAGTGATAATCAAAACCATCATTTAGCACATATAGAGAAATTGTGGGTCAATGATATTGATGTGGTAATATGAAATAGGTGTGAGTTCACAATTGTTAAACTGTAGAAGTGTCGATATTAAGAAAGGTTGACCCTTTTGTTCATATAAAAATTTAAGAGGCATGGTGATGATGTGTGAGCATTTCTATTCCTCGTTGAAATCATAGTGTTGTTTCGGGTCGGAAGCGCGTGATGGTTAACTCCTACCAAACTCTTCCCTCAGGGCATGCGAGTAGTACTTTGATTTATGATAAACTAATAAAACTTTGCAATAAGTATATGAGTTCTTTATGAATAATGTGAAAACATGGACATACGCAATCTCACCTTCTCATATTTGCTAGCCTCTTCGGTGTCGTGCATAGCCCATTCTCACCTTGAGGATCGGTGCAACTTTCGCCGGTGCATCCAAACCCCGTGACATGATACTCTCTATTGCACATAAGCCTTATTATATATCTTCCTCAAAACAGCCACCATACCTACCTATCATGGCATTTCCATAGCCATTCCGAGATATATTGCCATGCAAATTCCATTGTCACTTCACATGACTAGTTCGTTCATCATCATATTGCTTTGCATGATCATATAGAGCTGACATAGTATTTGTGGCAAAGCCACCGTTTGTCATATTTTTTATACATGTCACGCTAGATCATTGCACATCCTGGTACACTGCCAGAGGCATTCATACAGAGTCATATCTTTATATCAGTTCTCCATATCGAGTTGTAAGTAAATAAAAGTGTGATGATCATCATTATTAGAGCATTGTCCTAGTGAGGAAAGAATGATGGAGACGATGATTCTCCCACAAGTCAATATGAGCCTCCGGACAAAAAATAAAGATGGGGGAGGCCAAATGAGCCCACCATCCATTCAAAAAAATGAGAGAAGGGACTTTGCTACTATCTTTTACCACACTTGTGCCCCAAAGTGGCACGATGCTCTTCATGTAGAGAGTCTCATGATATATCACTTTCATATGCTAGTGGGAATTACCTATTCATTATTATGAATTTGGCTTGTATATTCCTATGATGGGCTTCCTCAAATTCCCAAGGTCTTCATGAGCAAGCAAGTTGGATGCACACCCCACTTAGCTTCATTTGAGCTTTCATACACTTATAGCTCTAGTGCATCATTTGCATGGCAATCCCTACTCCTTCCATTGACATCTATCGATGGGCATCTCCATAGCCTATTGGTATGCCTAGTTGATGTGAGATTATCTTCTCCACTTTCTACCCCTTTGATATCTACCACCATACTCTATTCCACTTAAATGCTATGTCCAATGGCTCATGCTCATGTATTGCGTGAAGAATAAAAAGTTGACGCATATTGAAAAAGTACGATCCAATTTCCTGACTTGGACACCGTGGTGCTTGACATTTGTATTAATGTGGTGAAGATGGAGCCATACCTTCCTAATATAATAAATATGAATGGGGGGTAAACATTCCTTAACGATCGTATACTTTTAAGGATTAATGCTTTTGTTTCTTACACTTTAGATATTGCTAGGTTAATATTTGTTGTTTCGTCTTTTCTCAATGAGCATACATGCATAAGATTACATAATGGATAGCATGTCACATCAAAAATTCTGTTTTTATCATTTACCTACTCGAGGATGAGCAGGAATTAAGCTTGGGGATGCTTGATACGTCTCCAATGCATCTATAATTTTTTATTGTTCCATGTTGATATATTATCATTCTAGGATACTCTTTGGGTCTTTATTTACCAATTTATAATATTTTTGAGCACTAACCTATTGACCCAGTGCCCAGTGCCAGTTGCTGTTTTCTGCATGTTTTTGGCTTTTCAGGTTTACAGTACCAAACGAAGTCCAATTGCCACGAAACTTTTTGATGATTTTTTCTCGACCAAAAGAAGACCTGGAAGCTTCGGAAGGAGGTCGGGAGGCACACGAGGGCCCCACCACACATTAGGGCGCGCCCTAGGGGGTCGCGCCCTGATATGTGGTGGCCCCCTCATGGCTCTCCCGACGTCCCTCTCTGGCCTATAAATTCTCTAATATTACAAAACCCCTGAAGGCAGTCGCGAAACCCTCTTTCTGCTGCCGCAAGTCTCTGTTCCGTCACGAGGCCATCCGGAGCTCCGTTTCGGCACCCTGCCAGAGGGGGGGATAGATCACTGAGGGCCTTTACATCAACCTTGCTGCCCTCATGATGATGTGTGAGTAGTTCACCATAGACCTATGGGTCCATAGCTAGTACCTAGATGGCAATCTCTCTATCTCTTGATCTTCAATACAATGATCATCGCATCTTCACTTTGATCTATCCGATGTAGTCCTATTGTGCGGTGTGTTTGTTGGGATCCGATGAATTGTGGGTTTATGTTCAGATTATTCATGAAAAGTATTTGAGATACCTCTGATATATATTGTCTCTTAATTGCATGATCATTATAGCTTCGTAATGCTCTCCGATTTATTGATGTGCTTTGGCCAAGTAGAATGATATTTCATCGGTGGGAGTGGTGCGTTGTGGTAGGTTCAACCTGGCGAGTTTCTATATCCCAGTGATAAAGTAGGGGACAAGATGCGCTTTGTGTTGTTGCTACTAAGGATAACACGATGGGGTTCATTCATATTGCTTGAGTTTACTTTGTCTACATCATGTCATCATTCACCATGCATTACTCTGTTTTACTTAATACTCTAGATGCATGCTGGATAGCAGTCGATGAGTGGAATAATAGTAATAGGTGCAGGCAGGAGTCGGCCTATTTGTTTATGGACGTGATGCCTATATATACGTGATCATTACCATGAAAATCGCCTAACTATCCGCTTTTCTATCAATTGCCCAACAGTAATTTGTTACCCACCGTATGCTGCCTACGTGAGAGATGCCGCTAGGGAAAACTATGGCCCCGGGTCTATTCACTTATATATTTACAAACACTATAATTACCTTGCTGCCTTTATTTACCTTTTATTTCATTTTGCAATTTATATTTATCAACAATTATCTACAGAACTCATTTTCTTGCAAATAACGAGATCAAGCGGATTGACAACCCTCTTGCCTGCGTTGGGTGCAAGTTGTTTGTTCATTTGTCTGCAGCCGCTGAAGACGGTTGAGGATTGATATTCCTATTGGTTCGATAAACCTTGGTTTCATAACTGAGGGAAATACTTACCCACTTTGTGTTGCAATTACCCGCTCCTCTTCACGGAAAACCCAACGCAGATCACAAGTAGCATAGCCCTCAGAGGGATAATAGATGATCACGTTCGCAACACACTTCTTGACATCTGCAACATTTTCGATGGTCTCTCTCGTAAGTCGATCAGTGTGCGACATCTCACTCGACTACTGATACGTCTCCAACGTATCTATAATTTTTGATTGTTCCATGCTATTATATTATCTGTTTTGGATGTTTTATATGGATTAATATGCTATTTTATATTATTTTTGGGACTAACCTATTAATCTAGAGCCTAGTGCCAGTTTCTGTTTTTTCCTTGTTTTTGAGTATTGCAGATAAGGAATATTAAACGGAGTCCAAACGGAATAAAATCTTCGGAATGATTTTTCTTGGACCAGAAGCAACCCAGAAGACTTGGAGATGAAGTCAGCAGACTTGTCGTGGCGTCACAAGCCACTAGGGCACGCCCTAGGGGGGGGGCACCCCCCTGGCTTGTGGCCCCACGGCAGCCCTCCTAACCCTATTCTTTGGCCTATAAATTCCCAAATCTTCCCCGGATACCAAAAGGAGCCACAAAAATACTTTTCCGCCGCCGGAAGCCTCTGTTCCCGTGAGATCCAATCTTGGAGCCTTTTTCGGTAATCTGCCGGAGGGGGAATCGATCACGGAGGGCATCTACATCAACTCCATTGCCCCTCCGATGATGCGTGAGTAGTTCACCACAGACCTTCGGGTCCATAGCTAGTAGCTAGATGGCTTATTCTCTCTCTTTGTTCTTCAATACCATGTTCTTCATGATCTTTATGGAGATCTATCCGATGTAATACTCTTTTGCGGTGTGTTTGTCGAGATCCGATGAATTGTGGGTTTATGTTCAGATTATCTATGAATATTATTTGAATCTTCTCTGAATTCTTATATGCATGATTTCATATCTTTGCAAGTGTCTTCGAGTTATTGGTTTGGTTTGGCCAACTAGATTGGTAATTCTTGCAATGGGAGAAGTGCTTAGTTTTGGGTTCAATCTTGCGGTGTCCTCACCCAGTGACATAGTAGGGGTAGCGAAGCACGTATTTGTATTGTTGCCATCAAGGGTAAAAATATGGGGTTTTCATCACATTGCTTGAGTTTATCCCTCTACATCATGTCATCTTACCTAATGTGTTACTCTGTTCTTCATGAACTTAATACTCTAGATGCAGGCAGGAGTCGGTCGATGTGTGGAGTAATAGTAGTAGATGCAGAATCGTCTCGGTCTACTTGACACGGACGTGATGCCTATATGCATAATCATTGCCTTGGATATCTTCATAATTATTCGCTTTTCTATCAATTGCTCGACAGTAATTTGTTCACCCACTGTATTATTTTCCTTCATGAGAGAAGCCTCTAGTGAAACCTATGGCCCCCGGGTCTATTTTCCATATTATATTTTCAGATCTAAAAACCAAAAATACCAAAAATACTTAGCTGCAATCTTTTTACCTTTGTTTTACCTTTTCGTTTTAGCAATCATATCTATCTATCTCTATCAGATCTCATCCTTGCAAGTAACCGTGAAGGGATTGACAACCCCTTTATAGCGTTGGGTGCAAGAGTTTGATTATTTGTGTAGGTACATCTATTGGGGACTTGCTTGTATCTCCTACTGGATTGATACCTTGGTTCTCAACAACTGAGGGAAATACTTATCTACTTTGCTGCATCACCCTTTCCTCTTCAAGGGAAAACCAACGCATGCTCAAGAGTAGCAAGAAGGATTTCTAGCGCCGTTGCCGGGGAGATCTACATCAAGCCTACCAAGTACCCATCACAAACATATCTCTTGCATTTACTTTATTTGCCATTTGCCTCTCGTTTTCCTCTCCCCCACTTCTAAAACGATTTTCAGAAAAACCAAAAAGATTTGCCTTTTTATTCGCCTTTTTTCCGTTCGTCTTTTCGTTTGCTTTTTGCTTGCTTGTGTGCTAGATCTATTCTTGGCCACCATGTCTGAATTGGGGAAGGTTACCATTGAAAATATTGAGGGTATTGCTAATACAAATCCTGAGAATTTTGAATCTTGCTCTCTAGATCATGAAACTGAACCTCCTCCTAATTATAAAGCTAAAACTTTCAAAGTGGGAGACGGAAATATTATTGGGAAGAGCGTTATCCAAGAATTCTTTGATTGTACGGGAGTGATGCCTATGAATAAGAGATCTATTCTTCTTAGCACAAATTGTTATGCGGATGCTATTGTCATGCTTGTTGAAAAACTGGAAAGGAAATTTGTGCACGTTCATCCCGCTTTGCAAAAGGTGTTTTATGAACTTCCCAATATTAATCATCCTAAAGCTAAAAAGATTGATACTATCATCCTTATGCGTGAATTTGATTTTATCGTACAAGAAGCTAGGGAGATTTTTGCTTTCTATAATAAAGACGTTGAACACCCTCCAATTGAAGAAATTCTCCATGATAAAGAAACCTTGCGTAGTCTGGAATCTAGAGACTATCAATCTTATAGTGAAAATCTTAGGAGGAGAGTTCCCTACGCGGAAGTCACTCAAGCCTTGTAGCTCGAGACTTATGATGAATTTGATTGGTTAACTAGGGGAATTTTTGTGGGATATAAGGATGATTTGTTGGCTAGGGAACCCGTTAGAAATAAGATACGTGTTTTATACGATGATATCTATGGTGATGATCCAGATTTCGGGTTTATGAATGTCAAAATTCCTAGTCAAAGTTCTTTTCATGAATTAAGTTCCCCTACTAGGAGGGAGATAAAGGAAAATATAGATCTATTTAGGAAAGATTTTGATGGTTTGATCAAGTATGGATTGCATACCAAAGATGACAATACCTAGATCTAATGTGTTATGCCTAGCTAGGGGCGTTAAACAATAGCGCTTGTTGGGAGGCAACCCAATTTTATTTTTATGCTTTTGTTTTCACTTCTGTTTTTTAGTGTTTTACACATTATTACCTCTGTAGTAATTGTGTTTTCTTGTTTAAATTAGTGTTTGAGCCAAGTAAGACCTTTCGGATGGTCTACGGTGTTTGTGATTTGATTTTGCTGAAAAACAGAAACTTTTGCTCTCAGTCCAGGAATTTTGTAAATTCACTGGAACGTGCTTTTGATCTGAAATTTTTAAAAAAGATTTATATGCAAATTTCCCTGATTTTCCTATTTTTTCAGAATTTTTGGAGTTACAGAAGTATTCGAAGTCTATAGATTGCTACAGACTGTTCTGTTTTAGACAGATTCTGTTTTCTTTGTGTTGTTTGCTTATTTTGATGTATCTATGGGTTGTATCGGGGGGTATGAACCATGGAGAAGTTGGAATACAGTAGATATTACACCAATATAAATAAATAATGAGTTCACAACAGTACCTAAAGTGGTGATTTATTTTTCTTATACTAACGGATCTCATGTGTTTTCTGTTGAGTTTTCTGTTGTGAAGTTTTCAAGTTTTGGGTAAAGATTTGATGGACTATGGAATAAGGAGTGGCAAGAGCCTAAGCTTGGGGATGCCCAAGGCACCCCAAGACATATTCAAGGATACCAAAAAGCCTAACCTTGGGGATGCCCCGGAAGGCATCCCCTCTTTCGTCTTCAATCCATCGGTAAATTTACTTGAGGCTATATTTTTATTCACCACATGATATGTGTTTTGCTTGGAGCGTCTTGTATGATATGAGTCTTTGCTTTTTAGTTTGACACAATAATACTTGCTTCACACATCTTTTGATGGGGACACGCATTTAATCGTGAATTTATTAGAATACTCTATGTGCTTCACTTATATTTTTTGAGCTAGGCAATGTTGCTCTAGTACTTCACTTATATCTTTTTAGAGCACGGTGGTGTTTTATTTTATAGAAATTATTGAACTCTCGTACCTCACTTATATTATTTTGAGAGTCTTTAAACAGCTTGGTAATTGGTTTAGGTTATGAATTTAGTCCTAATATAATGGGCATCCAAGAGGGATATAATAAAAACTTTCATATTAAGTGCATTGAATACTATGAGAAGTTTGATTCCTTGCATATAGTTTTGAGATATGAAGATGGTAATATGAGAGTCACGCTAGTGAGTAGTTGTGAATTGGAAGAAATACATGTGTTAAAGTTTGTGATTCCCGTAGCATGCACGTATGGTGAACCGTTATGTAACGAAGTCGGAGCATGATTTGTTTAATGATTGTCAACCTTTGTGTGAGGGTCGGGAACGCGCGATGGTTAACTCCTACCAACCTATCCCCTAGGAGCATGCGTCTAATGCTTTGCTTCGATAACTAATAGACTTTTGCAATAAGTATGTGAGTTCTTTATGACTAATGTTGAGTCCATGGATTATACGCACTCTCACCCTTCCACCTTTGCTAGCCTCTCTAGTACCGCGCAACTTTCGCCGGTGCATTAAACCCACCTTCCTCAAAACAGCCACCATATACTTTCCTCAAAACAGCCACCATACCTACCTATTATGGCATTTCCATAGCCATTCCGAGATATATTGCCATGTAACTTCCACCGTTCCGTTTTTCATGACATGCACCATCACTTTCATATTACATATAGAGTCATATTTTGTTCTAGGTATCGAGTTGTAATTTTTGAGTTGTAAGTAAATAAAAGTGTGATGATTTTCATTATTAGAGCATTTGTCCCGTGAGAGAAAAGGATGATGGAAGCTATGAATCCCTCACAAGTTGGGATGAGTCTCCGGACTTTACAAATAATAAAAGAGGCCAGCGAAGCCCAAATAAAGAAAAAAGAGGCCAAAGATGCCCACCAAAAAAATAAAAAAAATAAAAAAATGAGAGAAAGAGAGAAGGGACAATGCTACTATCTTTTTCCACACTTGTGCTTCAAATTAGCACCATGATCTTCATGATAGAGAGTCTCCTATTTTGTCACTTTCATATAACTAGTGGAATTTTCCATCTTATGCACAACCACTTAGTTTTCTTTTTGAGCTTTCATACACTTATAGCTCTAGTGCATCCGTTGCATGGCAATCACTACTCACTCACATTGATATCTATTGATGGGCATCTCCATAGCCCGTTGATACGCCTAGTTGATGTGACACTATCTTCTCCTTTTTCCTTGCAACCTCCACCATATTCTATTCCACCTATAGTGCTATATCCGTGGCTCACGCTCATGTATTGCGTGAAAGTTGAAAAGGTTTGAGAACATAAAAGGTGTGAAACAATTTCTTGGCTTTTCATCGGGGTTGTGCATGATTTAGATACTTTGTGTGGGGAAGATGGAGCATAGCCAGGCCATATGATTTTGTAGGGATAACTTTCTAAGGCCATGTTATTTCGAAAGGACACAATTGCCTTGTTGGTATGCTTGAAGTATTACTGTTTTTATGTCAATATTAGACTTTTGTTTTGAATCTTATGGATCTGAATATTCATGCCACAATAAAGAATATTACATGGATAAATATGTTAGGTAGCATTCCACATCAAAAAATTTGTTTTTATCATTTACCTACTCGAGGACGAGCAGGAATTAAGCTTGGGGATGCTTGATACGTCTCCAACGTATCTATAATTTTTGATTGTTCAATGCTATTATATTATCTGCTTTGGATGTTTTATATGCATTAATATGCTATTTTATATTATTTTTGGGACTAACCTATTAATCTAGAGCCTAGTGCCAGTTTCTGTTTTTTCCTTGTTTTTGAGTATTGCAGATAAGGAATATTAAACGGAGTCCAAACGGAATAAAATCTTCGGCATGATTTTTCTTGGACCAGAAGCAACCCAGAAGACTTGGAGATGAAGGCAGGAGACCTGCCGTGGCGTCACAAGCCACCAGGGCGCGCCCTAGGGGGGTGGCGCCCCCCTGGCTTGTGGCCCCATGGCAGCCCTGCTAACCCTATTCTTCGACCTATAAATTCCCAAATATTCCCTGGATACCAAAAAGAGCCACAAAAATACTTTTCCACCGCCGAAAGCCTCTGTTCCCGTGAGATCCAATCTTGGAGCCTTTTCCGGTAATCTGCCGGAGGGGGAATCGATCACGGAGGGCATCTACATCAACTCCATTGCCCCTCCAATGATGCGTGAGTAGTTCACCATAGACCTTCGGGTCCATAGCTAGTAGCTAGATGGCTTATTCTCTCTCTTTGTTCTTCAATACCATGTTCTTCATGATCTTCATGGAGATCTATCCGATGTAATACTCTTTTGCGGTGTGGTTGTCGAGATCCGATGAATTGTGGGTTTATGTTCAGATTATCTATGAATATTATTTGAATCTTCTCTGAATTCTTATATGCATGATTTCATATCTTTGCAAGTCTCTTCGAGTTATTGGTTTGGTTTGGCCAACTAGATTGGTAATTCTTGCAATGGGAGAAGTGCTTAGTTTTGGGTTCAATCTTGCGGTGTCCTCACCCAGTGACATAGTAGGGGTAGCGAGGCACGTATTTGTATTGTTGCCATCAAGGGTAAAAAGATGGGGTTTTCATCATATTGGTTGAGTTTATCCCTCTACATCATGTCATCTTACCTAATGCGTTACTCTGTTCTTCATGAACTTAATACTCTAGATGCAGGCAGGAGTCGGTCGATGTGTGGAGTAATAGTAGTAGATGCAGAATCGTTTCGGTCTACTTGACATGGATGTGATGCCTATATGCATAATCATTTCCTTGGATATCTTCATAATTATTCGCTTTTCTATCAATTGCTCGACAGTAATTTGTTCACCCACCGTATTATTTTCCTTCATGAGAGAAGCCTCTAGTGAAACCTATGGCCCCCGGGTCTATTTTCCATATTATATTTTCAGATCTAAAAACCAAAAATACCAAAAATACTTAGCTGCAATCTTTTTACCTTTGTTTTACCTTTTCGTTTTAGCAATCATATCTATCTATCTCTATCAGATCTCATCCTTGCTAGTAACCGTGAAGGGATTGACAACCCCTTTATAGCGTTGGGTGCAAGAGTTTGATTATTTGTGTAGGTACATCTATTGGGGACTTGCTTGTATCTCCTACTGGATTGATACCTTGGTTCTCAACAACAGAGGGAAATACTTATCTACTTTGCTACATCACCCTTTCCTCTTCAAGGGAAAACCAACGCATGCTCAAGAAGTAGCAACTACAAGAGGAGATCATCACAATACTATGTGAGCTTGAGATATATTTTCCCCTGTCATTCTTTGATGTGATGGTACATCTCCTAGTTCATGTTGTTTCTGAGGTTAAAGACCTTGGACCGACATTCTTGCATACCATGTTCCTGTTTGAAAGGATGAATGGAACTGTGAAGGGTTACGTTCGTAACAGGGCCCGTCCGGATTGAAGCATTGTCCAGGCCTATCTGACCGAAGAGTGTATATCATTCTGCCATAATTATATAAATGATGATCAACCTCTTGGTTTGCCCACGATGAAGCATGCCGATAGGCTTGATGGAGTAGGTCACTCACAGTTGAAGCGTGATTTAAATGTGCATATACAGAACCGCCGAGACGACTTCGACAGAGAGCACATATATAGTGGTGTTACAACAAGCAGATATAATCACTCCTTGGCAGCAGACTCACAAGGACACCTTAAAGAGAGAGCATGCAATAGAAGGGAGGCAGAGGACTGAAGCCCAGATCATTAGAGAGCACAACTCCAAATTTGCAGCCTGGTTAAAAGAGCGAATTCGGGAGAAACCACTGCCAATGGGTATTGCCAATGCAAATCTCATCTATGCATTAGCAGTAGGCCCCGCATGCACCATCTCCACCTACCAATCATATGATATCAATGGATACACATTCTATACTGAGGCAAAAGACAAAAACTCTGATTACCAGAACTCAGGAGTCACGATAATTGCCTCCACCGAGAATGAAACTAACAGATACTACGGAAGGATCGAAGAGATATGGGAACTTGAGTACACCGAAGATCACACGGTGCCACTATTCCGGGTCAGATGGGCGAAGAACGTGGTGTCGTTACCATGTCGCTGCCCGAAGCACAAGCTGCTGGTGCAAAGGGTGTCAAAGTAATTACCTCCAAATATGAGCCTTGGGTATTCGCTAAGGACGTGTCACAATGCTTCTACATAACTGAACTGACAAAGCCAAGTCGTGTTGTCGTCAGTAGATCCAAGAGATCCATCGTCGGGATGGATGGAGTGGCCAACGAGGATGACGATGATCAGTTTGGCATCGACCCAAAAGAAGAGGAGAACTATGGTGACGATGAAAATTACACCACCAGAAGGAGCAGAACTACCTTGCCTGAGACAGGACGTCCCTTCTTATGAAAGAGTCATAACACAGGACGAAAGTACTCAAGCAAGATTAAAAAGACCCAAACCATCGTTGAGAGGATTGTCAAACGACGTCGTACTACTTGATTAATTTGTGTGCTTCATTATTCGTGTACTACACTTTTGTGTACTTTTCATTGCGTCATACTTCGCACGATATTTGTGTACTTCATTTGTGTGTACCTCCTAATTTGCATTATTATATACTTTCATCCACATTCATGTATGCATTTTCACACGCCATTTGTCAAGTATTAGAACAGCCCTAGCTAACACAACACCAATTACTGCTGGCGTTGGCCACGTCATTGGCGCCAGCACTAATGACTAACCGGCACTTTTAGCTAGACTACTGTTGTGAGAACAACTCGGATCCCCCCTTCTTCCCCCTGCCACCGGACAATGTTCTCCGCCGTTCCCCCGCCCAGCAGCGCCCACACCCTGCGCCAGACGCCGCGCAGCCCAGCCCTTCCCCGGCCCACCCGCTCATCCAAGAGCCCCTTCCTCCGTTGTCCTGTCCGGACACTCTCTCCCTCCGCGCTCGTCCTGTCCGGCCATTATCTCCCTCCGTCGTCCTATCTGTCCACTCTCTTCCTCCGTCATCCTGTCTGGCCGCCCCGTCCGCCACGCACCACCACCCCATCGCAGTCTTCACGGGCGGCCCCACCGCGCCCTCCTGACAACCGACCCCCACTCGATCCGAACGGTAAAAAACTTTCTCTAACCATTTGATGAAATGAGAATTGATGAAATATGTTATATGTTGCATTGTGTGTTCTTGCGAATTGTCTCGCGCTATGTTTCTTTTAGCAGGGAAATGTCGAGAGAGTTGCCAATGTTTTGGCGAAACATGGATTCATTTCCGTTTCATCAAAATTTCTGGCACTCAATATGTCCATTTTTTTACCTACGTTCATGTCCATTTTTTCCATTGATTTTTATTTTATGAATGCAGCAAAAATGGAAGAATGCCCGTACTGTTCCGACAAAGGGGTATGTGCGACTATCCTCACCTTGACAACAATAAATGCTTCTCCATCATGCTACAATGCCTCAAGAGGAAAGATGGTTTCAATTCCAAATGTACAATCTATAATGAGGTAGATCACACAAATTTTGTTGCTAACAGTGCGGTTTATATGAAAATTATATTTCTCAAGATGAAAGATGATTACTACATTGCTTACTATGTTACTATTTTGTTCAAAGACAGAAGCTCCCAAGATGTGTTGTGCCTCCGGTGATGGATGACCACCAAATGGACAACTCGAAATAAAAAAATGGAGGCAACTACCGAGTGGTCGCAACTTGAAGATTGGAGATTAGTGGATCTCTATGCTCCACCATGGAGATGCAGGGGTTTTTCCTTTTCTTCAAGATTGATCCTAAAGGAGAGGAGTACCGTACTAGTAGTTATGACGATGTGATACGTCTCCAACGTATCGATAATTTATGAAGTATTCATGCCATATTCATCTATGTTTACAATACTTTTATATGGTTTTGATGCACTTTATATGATTTAGTTACAACTAACCCGGACTGACGTTGTTTTCAGCAGAACTACCGTGGTGTTGTTTTTGTGCAGAAAATGAAAGTTCTCGGAATCGCCCGAAACTTTTTGATGATTTTTTTTGGAACAAAAGAGGTACTAGACGCTTCGTGGGAGGGCCAGAAGAGCCACGAGGTGGGCACAACCCACCAGGGCACCCCCCTCCCCCGGCGCGCCCTGGTGTATCGTGCCCACCTCGTGGCCCACCTTCGCGTGAAACCAACGCCAAAAAATCCAATAAATATAGAAACTATAAGAAATAAACCTAGACGGGAAGTTCCGCCACCGCAACTCTCTGTATCAACGAAAAACCAATCTGGAGCCGTTCCAGTACCGTGCCGGAGAGGGTAGACCATCTCCGGTGGCCATCTTCATCATCCCGGCGGAGGCCATGACGAGGAGGGAGTAGTACACCCTTGGGGCTGAGGGTATGAACTAGTATCTATGTGCTCAATCTCTCTCTCTCTCGTGTTCTTGAGATGTCACGATCTTGATGTATCACGGGCTTTGTTAATATAGTCGGATCATATGATGTTATTCCCTTGCTATCTTGTTGTGATGAATTGAATCTTTCCCTTTGAGATCTCGTTATGTTGGATTGAATATTGGATTTGAGAACACTTGATATATGTCTTGCATGCGGATACCCGTAGTGGCAATGGGGTATTCTATTGATCCACTTGATATATGTTTTGGTACAAAACTTGCGGATTCCCGAGGTGACATTGGGGTAATCTATGCATAGGGGGTTGATACACATTCTTATCCTACTTTCTTCGATAGAAATCTTGGGGCACTCTTTGAGGTTCTTTGTGTTGGATTGAGTATTATGAATCTGAAATTGTTTGATGCGTATCGTATAATTAACTCATGGATACTTGTGGTGACATTGGAGTATCTAGGTGACATTAGAGTTGGTTGATGCTTATCATATGGTGTTATTTTAGTACAAACTCTAGATAGATTGATCAGAAAGGATAACTTGGTGTTATTTTAGTAAGAACTCTTGGATAGATCGATCGAAAAGGATAACTTTAAGGTGGTTTCGTACCCTACAAACAATTTCTTCTTATGTTCTCCGCTAGATAAGAACTTTGGAGTGATTCTTCGTTGCACGTTGACGGATGGTTATGTGATCCAATTATATTAGCATTGTTGAGAGATTGCACTAGCGAAAGTACGGACCCTAGGCCTTGTTTTCAAGCATCTAAATACCGTTTGTAGTCACTTTTGTTACTTGCTACCTTGATGTTTTTATATTTTCAGATTACAAAAACCTTTATCTACCATCCATATTGCACTTGTATCACCATCTCTTTGCCGAACTAGTGCACCTATACAATTTGCCATTGTATTGGGTGTGTCGCGGACACAAGAGACTTTTTATTATTTGGTTACAGGGTTGTTTGAGAGAGACCATCTTCATCCTACACCTCCCACGGATTGATAAACCTTAGGTCATCCACTTGAGGGAAAATTGCTACTGTCCTACAAAACTCTGCGCTTGGAGGCCCAACAAAGTCTACAAGAATAAAGTTGCGTAGTAGACATCAAGCTCTTTTCTGGCGCCGTTGCCGGGGAGGTGAGTGCTTGAAGGTATATCTTTAGATCTTGCAATTGAATCTTTTAGTTTCTTGTTTTATCACTAGTTTGGTTTTATAAAAGAAAACCACAAAAAATGGAGTTTAGGTTGCATCATTTGGTTCGTCTTTATAATGTCTTTCGTGAAAATAAGGATTCCGAAAATTGTGCTCAATTGGTAGAGGAAGAAATTATGAAAATACGCAATGAGAATTCCTTGAATGATGAGCATGATTGCAATGTTGTTAGTATGAATTCTATGAATATCCAAAATACTAATGATGATTGCACTACTCATGATAAAAATGTTTCTTATAAGCATGTCAATTTTTGTGGAGTGCATAAAGTTTGTGAAGACGTGCCTTATAGGGATGATATATTTTGTAAGAAGCATAAACATGATAGAACCAATTTTTTGCTCAAAGTGATAGATGAATTTTCTACAAAATTATGTTCTCTTTGTCCTATTACTTGTGAACTTTGTAATAAAGTTGGTCATCTTAATTTACAATGCAAACTTTTTCATGATCAAATCATGGCCAAATATTGTAATGACTTGATCACCCTTGAACTTTATTATGAGCTTTCTGTATTTTTGGGGAGTGAAGAATTGACACATAAAAATAGTTGGTTTGAAGTATTCATTCTCATGGACGACATTGAAACTAATCTAAAAAATATCTATATGTTTTGCATGGTAAATTGCAATGAGAATGCTTATATTGCTAACTATAGAAAGATGGGAAAACCAATAGAATATAAAAGGAATACTAATGAAAGGGTAAAGATTTCCACTTTCCCTCCTATTGTCTCTCATGATGTAATAGGTGATGAGTAGGAGTTCCCTATTCAACCAATCTCACCAATATGAAGCTCGGAAAAATTAATTAAACCCACACATGATGTGGTGAAGAAGAAGAAAAGAAGAAAGAGTAGAGGTAAAAAGGTATCTCTCCCAAATGATGTTGCTCCTATTATTGTTGTGTCTCACTAGGATGAATCAAAAATAATTGCGGAAGATGATACACTTGATGATGATTTTGTTATGCCTATTGCTTGTTGTGATGACTATGATTGGGAAGATAGTGATACTCCTTATAATCTTGAAAATCTTTTTGGCGCCAACTTGGTAAATTATGATGATAATAATTGTTATACTATTGGTTCTATTCATACTATTAATAATTAGAGTGATTATGCTTATGATATGCCAAGCCACAAGCTTGGGGATGCTATGTTTAATGAAGATGGTCTTTTCAGTTCCCCTACTTTGAATGATCAAATTTGTTATGATGATTGCATGCCTCCTATTTATGATGATTGTGATATTTATGAAAGTGGGTTTGGAAGAGTGTCAACTTTAGATAATTATTATCCCACTATCTTGGAGGGTGTTGAATTTTATTATAATGATAAAAGTGGATTTGGAGAGGTCATGACTTTATTTAGTAATGATTCCACTATTTCGGAAGAGGTTTCACTTGACTATGATGAGAACAAAGTTGCTACTTATGATGATTATTGTGATGATACTTACGTTATAAAAAGTAGTGATAATTATTTTCATGATTTTGGATATCCTTTTACTGAACATTACTCTTTTAATGTGGAAACAATTTATAGCATTCGAGTTTCATTTGATGCTCCCACTTTTATGAATGAAAAGAAAATTGCTTATGTGGAGAGTAATAAATGTTCTATCCTTGTGGATCATGAAAATAATACTTTATGTGATAGTTATATTGTGGAATTTATTCATGATGCTACTTAAAATTATTATGAGTGAGGAACATATGCTTGTAGGAATTGCAATAACATCAAGTTTCCTCTCTATGTGTTCAAAGTTTTGAAGTTGCACTTGTTTTGCCTTCCTATGCTAGTTGATTCTTGCTCCCATAAATTGTTTGCTCACAAAATCCTTATTCATAGGAAGAGGGTTATACTTAAATGTGCTTGTCATGTGATTCATGATGCTCTCTTGCATGTTTCAAATATTATTCCTATGTGAGCATCATTGAAATCATCATGCCTAGCTAAAAGGCTTTAAAGAAAAGCGCTTGTTGGGAAACAACCCAACACTTTTACTTTCTGTTTTGGTTTGTTCACACGATTAAGCTACTGTAGTAATAATGTTTTGTGCCTTTTATTTCAATAAAGTGCCAAGTAAAGCCTTTGGGATGACTCACAAGATGAGTAGAATTGATGCTGAACCAAAACAGAGACTTTTGACTCCAGTACAGGAATTTTCATTTTTTACTGGAGCGTGATAATGATCTGAAATTTTTACACAGTCTTAATATACAAATTCTTCAGGTTGTCCTAATTTTTTAGAAGTTTTAGAGACAGGGAAGTATGGCTATACTACAGATCTTCGCAGACTGTTCTGTTTCTGACAGATTCTGTTTTGCATGCATTGTTTGCTTGTTTTAGTGTTTCCATAACTTATATTCAGTGGTATAAATTATGGGAATGATATAATACAGTAGGTATCATGTGGAAACAATTACTAATCTTGTATTGACAGTACCTAAGTGAATTATTTATCTTTATTACACTAACCCTTCTCACGAAGTTCCGTTAAGTTTTGTGTGATTGAAGTTTTCATGTTTTGGGTGAGACACCGATATGAGGAGAATAAGGAGTGACAAGAAAATAAGATTGGGGATGACCAATGCACCCCCAAGGTGATATCCAAGGAATACTCAAGCGTCTAAACTTGGGGATGCCCCGGAAGGCATCCCCTCTTTCGTCTTCAACACTATCGGTATATCTTACTTGGAGCTATATTTTTATTCATCACATAATATGAGTTTTGCTTGGAGCGTCATTTTATTTTGTTGTTCTCTGTTAGGTGTTATTTATAATCTTGTTTTTCAATAAAAAGTTCCAAAAATGGTCTTAGGATGCTTGCATTGCATGTTTTGATGTGTCCTGTTTAAAAACAGAAACTTTTGCTGTAGTGTTTGAATTTTCATATTTTACTGGAACGTGGAAAGTTTGTGAAATTTTTACACAGTGTTTTCATATAAATTATTTGGCACTTCCTAAATTTTCATAATTTTTTGAGTTACAGAAGTACATTGTTTTCGTAAATTGCTACAGACTGTTCTGTTTGGACAGATTGCTGTCATAGTTTTGTTATCTACTTATCCTATAGTTTCCATAGCCTATATTGGTATATATAAATTGCGTAAATGATAGTAAACAGTATATGATGTTTGAAATTATTATGCAACTTGTCTTGGCAGTACAAGAAGTGTTGATTTGTTCTTATGTGTACTAACCTATCTCACGAGTTCTTTTTGAGTTTTGTGTGGATGAAGTTTTTGAGACCTAGGTGAAACCGGGATATGAGAGGATTGAACGAGATACAAAAGCTCAAGCTTGGGGATGCCCAAGGCAGCCCAAGTAAATATTTCAAGAAGCCTCAAGCATCTAAGCTTGGGGATGCTACGCATCCCACCTCTCTTCGTCAACT
The DNA here is from genome assembly GCA_039707655.1 of Elymus sibiricus. NCBI lineage: Eukaryota > Viridiplantae > Streptophyta > Magnoliopsida > Poales > Poaceae > Elymus > Elymus sibiricus. The sequence continues at coordinate 315,952,001 of CM077673.1, forward strand.
ATCGGTTAGACTATGTTGAGCCTAAACTTTTATTCGTTCACATGATGCATGCTATTCTTGGAGTTCTATTTTTGTTTAGTTTGCTATTTGAATAAAATACTCAGATCTGAAAATATTTATTGAGAGAGAGAGTCCTCACATAGCTACTTTATTGTTTGACTACTCATTGATCTTCACTTATAACTTTTGAAGAGTAGTTTGATGTTTACACTTGAGCTTCACTTATATCCTATGAGTAAATTGTGAATTAATGAAATATCATAAATATGAAATTATCAATGTACTTTATGCTTAGTAGTAGATTCACATCTAGTTTAGAAAGTAAAATCTATTGAAGTTTGACAATCACAATATTGGTCATACAAGCAATTCGTGAATGATTAGTATAAGGAAGAGAACTTTCACATACAATTATATTATCTTTGACATCTTCTATGATTGTGAATACCCATTAATTATTTTCAAACTTGAGAAAATTAGTTGAAGTTGGACAAGGAAGACAATGTAATGAGTTATGGTTGTGTATATTTGCATAGAAGTTATATTGTTATGGATCCTCCAACATGTGGTGTTTGCTTAGGATCTTTTGCTAGCCAAAAAATCGTACTTAGTAGAGATACTACTTGTGCATCCAAAAACCCTTAAACCTAGTTTCTTGCCATGAGAGTCCACTATATCTACCTATATGCGGTATTACCCTGCCGTTCCAAGTAAATTTGCATGTGCCACCTCTAAAATTTCAAATGAGCATCTGTTTTGTGTGCTTGGACCGCTCATGGAGCGACAGGGGGCGGTCAGTATCTTCCATGTTAAGCGGGTTATTCTCATGATGAGTATTTCTTCACGCATCCTTGCACGAGAGGGGTGGTAATAGGGATTCCCAGCCCCGAAATAAAAAAATGCAAATAATTAAACAAAACACCCCCAGGAATATTGTTGGTATGGACGGTACCCGTGGATTCGGCTAGCCGTGGAGTGTGTTTGTTGGTGGAGGGGGAGTAAACCTTTACTTCTACCACTTGGGAACCGCCGCTAATGTGTTTAGCATGGAAGTTATTGATAACTCTTGGTCGTAACGTTGACAGGAAGGGTGCAACTCCCAAAATTATATTTATCTATGATTTAAGCTTTGAGCTCTGGCACCTTTGCAAATCCCTGCTTCCCTCTGCAAAGGGACAATCTATTTACTTTCATGTTATTTACTATTCATGTTGAGTCAACTTCTTATTCCAACCTCAGTCTATTAGTTGGCAATCATCATGTGGTGGGGAAAGATCCAAACATATATATACAGTCAAATATATTTGATCATGATTTATTATTGTTGCCAATATTCTCTTTGGGAGGCAAAACATTAAGGCCCTATCTTTCTTTGTGTTCGATGGATGCCATTTGTTCTAAAAATATGCTTTGAGTACTAGCAATCATAGAAGACTATATGATGATTGAGTATGTGGAGCTCTTACTTAGAGTTTGTTGAGAATAAGTTGAATTGCAATTTTTTGGTGACTAAGAACATAGGTTGTTAAGTTTCAAGAGAATTCATTGTTTGAACCATAACATGTGAATTGTTTGCTACTTTATCATTATGACTTTTATGAGAAAAAGTTGCTGGTTATGATGCTAGAAAATTGACTGAAATTATCAATGATCAAACTTATATATTATGATAGCATTCAAACTTCATAAATTTGTTCTTTTATCATTTACCTACTCGAGGACGAGTAGGAATTAAGCTTGGGGATGCTGATATGTCTCCAACGTATCGATAATTTATGAAGTATTCATGCCATATTCATCTATGTTTACAATACTTTTATATGGTTTTGATGCACCTTATATGATTTATTTAGAACTAACCCGGACTGACGTTGTTTTCAGCAGAACTACCGTGGTGTTGTTTTTGTGTAGAAAATGAAAGTTCTCGGAATCGCCCGAAACTTTTTGACGATTTTTTTGGAACAAAAGAGGTACTAGACGCTTCGTGGGAGGGCCAGAAGAGCCACGAGGTGGGCACAACCCACCAGGGCGCGCCAGCCCCCCCCGGCGCGCCCTGGTGTATCGTGACCACCTCGTGGCCCACCTTCGCGTGAAACCAACGCCAAAAAATCCTATAAATATAGAAACCATCAGAAATAACCCTAGACGGGAAGTTCCGCCGCCGCAACTCTCTGTATCGATGAAAAACCAATCTGGAGGCGTTCCAGTACCCTGTCGGAGAGGGTAGACCATCTCCGGTGGCCATCTTCATCATCCCGGCGGAGGCCATGACGAGGAGGGAGTAGTCCACACTTGGGGCTGAGGGTATGTACCAGTAGCTATGTGTTCAATCTCTCTCTCTCGTGTTCTTGAGATGTCACGATCTTGAGTATCATGGGCTTTGTTAATATAGTCGGATCATATGATGTTATTCCCTTGCTATCTTGTTGTGATGAATTGAATCTTTCCCTTTGAGATCTCGTTATGTTGGATTGAATATCTGATTTGAGAACACTTGATATATGTCTTGCATGCGGATACCCGTAGTGACAATGGGGTATTCTATTGATCCACTTGATATATGTTTTGGTACAAAACTTGCGGATTCCCGAGGTGACATTGGGGTAATCTATGCATAGGGGTTGATACACGTTCTTGTCCTACTTTCTCCGATAGAAATCTTGGGGTACTCTTTGAGGTTCTTTGTGTTGGATTGAGTATTATGAATCTGAAATTGTTTGATGCGTATCGTATAATTAACTCATGGATACTTGTGGTGACATTGGAGTATCTAGGTGACTTTAGAGTTGGTTGATGCGTATCATATGGTGTTATTTTAGTACTAACTCTAGATAGATTGATCGGAAAGGATAACTTGGTGTTATTTTAGTACGAACTCTTGGATAGATCGATCGGAAAGGATAACTTTAAGGTGGTTTTGTACCCTACAAACAATTTCTTCTTATGTTTTCCGCTAGATAAGAACTTTGGAGTGATTCTTTGTTGCACGTTGAGGGATGGTTATGTGATCCAATTATATTAGCATTGTTGAGAGATTGCACTAGCTAAAGTACGGACCCTAGGCCTTGTTTTCAAGCATTTCAATACCGTTTGTGCTCACTTTTGTTACTTGCTACCTTGCTGTTTTTATATTTTCATATTACAAAAACCTTTATCTACCATCCATATTGCACTTGTATCACCATCTCTTCGCCGAACTAGTGCACCTATACAATTTGCCATTGTATTGGGTGTGTTTGGGACACAAGAGACTTTTTATTATTTGGTTGCAGGGTTGTTTGAGAGAGACCATCTTCATCCTACACCTCCCACGGATTGATAAACCTTAGGTCATCCACTTGAGGGAAAATTGCTACTGTCCTACAAAACTCTGCGCTTGGAGGCCCAACAAAGTCTACAAGAATAAAGTTGCGTAGTAGACATCACGATGGTTAATGTATGCATATATATAAATGATGTGTACCATAATATAAATTATGTTGTACGTGTTTTCATTTCTTATAGGAATCAACGTGGGACGCAAACGTCATTATGTATATACGATACAAAATTGCACTGCCACAGCAGCGTTTTTTGCTGCAGTGGCAGCGTTTTTTCGTTGCGTTTGGTCATTTTATATCGGCGTGCGAAACAGTCGAGACGCCCGTAATGATCTCTCCAGTGTGTGGCGTTGGGAAAGTTAGCACGCCGTAGATATGTATGATATTGCCGTCGTGGAGATAAACCCAACGCCATAGGTATATGAAATACTGCTGTCGTAGGCTCCAATGCCACCACTATTTTTTAACTATGGCGCCATATTGGTGGCGTCGGGTGTCTACGCCAGCAAGGTCATTTTTGCCACGGCATAGCTAGGCTTTTTTGCACTAGTGTCCCCAAGCTTAATTGCTACTCGTCCTCGAGTAGGTAAATGATAAAAAAATAATTTTTGATGTGACATGCTACCCAACATGTAATCTATTGCAGGTATAATCATTCAAAAATGATGAATTAACAAACATAAACATAGTAATATTCATGAACATGAGTAACATAATCATCAAGTTTAAAAATATACGATCCTTAAAGAATGTTCCCCCCCTATTCATTTTATCATATTAGCATGGCATGGCTCCGTCTTCACCACATAAATATAAATGTCAAGCACCACCGTGTTAATTTAGGCAATTGGATTGTACTTTTTAACGCGCTTCAGCTTTTTATTACTCACGAAATATATGAGCATGAACCATGGATATAGCATAAAGGTGGAATAGAATATGGTGGTAGGTTTCAAAGGGGTAAAAGTGGAGAATAAAGTCCCACATCAACTAGGCGTATCAATGGGCTATGGAGATGCCCATCAATAGATATCAATGCGAGGAGTAGGGATTGACATGCAACGGATGCACTAGAGCTATAAGTGTATGAAAGCTCAACTGAAGCTAAGTGGGTGTGCATCCAACTTGCTTGCTCATGAAGACCTCAGGCATTTGAGGAAGCCCTTCATCGGAATATACAAGCCAAGTTCTGTGTTTACAATACTTTTATATGGTTTCGATGCACTTTACAGGATTTATTTAGAACTAACCCGGACTGACGCTGTTTTCAGCAGAACTACTATGCTGTTGTTTTTTGTGCAGAAATCAAGGTTCTCCAAATGCAACAAAACTTTTTGACGATTTTTTTTGAACAAAAGAGGCACTAGAAGCTTCGTTGGAGGGCCAGAAGAGCCACGAGGAGGGCACAACTCACCAGGGCGCGCCCGGCCCCTCTGGCACGCCCTGGTGTCTTTTGGTCCACTCGTGGCCCAACTTCGCATTAAACCGACGCCCAAAAATCCTATATATTGAGAAACCTCTAGAAATAACCCTAGACGAGAAGTTCCGCCGCCGCAACTCTCCGTATCGATGAAAAACCAATCTGGAGAGAAAATAGTACCCTGCCGGAGAGGGGAAATCATCTCCGGTTGCCATCTTCATCATCCCGGCGGAGGTCATGACGAGGAGGGAGTAGTCCACCCTCGGGGCTGAGGGTATGTACCAGTAGCTATGTGTTCAATCTCTCTCTCTCTCTCATGTTCTTGAGATGTCACAATCTTGATGTATCACGGGCTTTGTTAATATAGTCGGATCATATGATGTTTCCCTTGCTATCTTGTTGTGATGAATTGAATCTTTCCCTTTGAGATCTCGTTATGTTGGATTGAATATTGGATTTGAAAACACTTGATATATATCTTGCATGCGGATACCCTTAGTGACAATGGGGTATTCTATTGATCCACTTGCTATATGTTTTGGTACTCAACTTGCGGATTCCCGGGGTGACATTGGGGTAATCTATGCATAGGGGTTGATACTCGTTCTTGTCCTACTTTCTCCGGTATAAATCTTGGGGCACTCTTTGAGGTTCTTTGTGTTGGATTGAGTATTATGAATCTGAAATTGTTTGACGCGTATGGTATAATTAACTCATGGATACTTGTGGTGACATTGGAGTATCTAGGTGACATTAGAGTTGGTTGATGTGTATCATGTGGTGTTATTTTAGTACGAACTCCAGATAGATTGATCGGAAAGGATAACTTGGTGTTATTTTAGTACGAACTCTTGTATAGATCGATCAGAAAGGATAACTTTAAGGTGGTTTTGTACCCTACAAACAATTCCTTCTTATGTTCTCCGCTAGATAAGAACTTTGGAGCGATTCTTCGTTGCACGTTTAGGGGTGGTTATGTGATCCAATTATATTAGCATTGTTGAGAGATTGCACTAGCCAAAGTACGGACCATAGGCCTTGTTTTCAAGCATTGCAATACCGTTTATCCTCACTTTTGTTACTTGCTACCTTGATGTTTTTATATTTTCAGATTACAAACCTATATCTACCATCCATATTGCACTTGTATCACCATCTCTTCGCCGAACTAGTGCACCTATACAATTTGCCATTGTATTGGATGTGTTGGGGACACAAGAGATTTCTTGTATTTGATTGCAGGGTTCTTTGAGAGAGACCATCTTCATCCTACACCTCCCATGGATTGATAAACCTTAGGTCATCCACTTGAGGGAAAATTGCTACTCTCCTACAAAACTCTGCGCTTGGAGGCCCAACACGAGTCTACAAGAATAAAGTTGTGTAGTAGACATCAAGCTCTTTTCTGGCGCCGTTGCCGGGGAGGTGAGTGCTTGAAGGTATATCTTTAGATCTTGTAATTAAATCTTTTAGTTTCTTGTTTTTCACTAGTTTTGTTTTATAAAATAAAACTACAAAAAAATGGACTTAGGTTGCATCATTTGTATCGTCTTTATAATGTATTTTGTGAAAATAAGGATTCAGAAAATTGTGCTCAATTGGTAGAGGTAGAAATTATGAAAATACTTAATGAGAATTCCTTGAATGATGAGCATGATTGCAATGTTGCTAGTATGAATTCTCTGAATATCCATGATGCTAATGATATGCAAAGCCACAAGCTTGGGGATGCTATGTTTGATGAAGATGATATTTTTAGTCCCCCAAGTTTTGATGAGCAAATTTATTATGATGATGGCATGCCTCCTATGGATGATGATTATGATGATTATATGTATGCTATAAAGAGTGGTAGTAACCATGAAACTTGTCATCATGATTTTAATATTGAATGTGGTTATGTCAATCAAGTGCCTCATGATAGTTATTTTGTTGAGTTTGCTCCCACTACTATGGATGAAAAGGAATATGCTTATGTGGAGAGTAATGAAAATTCTATGCTTGTGCATCATGAAAAGAATGCTTTATGTGATAGTTATATTGTTTAATTCCTTCATGATGCTACTGAAATTTATTATGAGGGAGGAACATATGCTTGTAGGAATTGCAATAATATCAAGTTTCCTCTCTATATGTTCAAAGTTTTGAAGTTTTGCTTGTTTTGCATTCCTATGCTAGTTAATTCTTGCTCCCATAAATTGTTTGCCCACAAAATCCCTATGCATAGGAAGTGGGTTATACTTAAATGTGCTTGCCATGAGATTCATGATGCTCTTTTGCATGTTTCAAATACTATTCCTATGTGAGCATCATTGAAATCATCATGCCTAGCAAAAAGGCTTTAAAGAAAAGCGCTTGTTGGGAGACAACCCAACACTTTTAATTTCTGTTTTTATATGTTCACATGATTAATATACTGTAGTAATCATGTTTTGTGTCTTTTATTTCAATAAAGTGCCAAGTAAAGCCTTTGGGATGACTCACAAGATGAGTAGAATTGATGCTGAAACAAAACAGAAACTTTTGACTCCAGTACAGGAATTTTAATTTTTTACTGGAGAGTGATAATGATCTGAAATTTTTACACAGTGTTTATATACAAATTCATCAGGTTTTCCTAATTTTTCATAATTTTTAGAGACAGGGAAGTAGGGCTATACTACAGATATTCACAGACTGTTCTGTTTTTGACAGATTCTGTTTTGCATGCATAGTTTGCTTGTTTTAGTGTTTCCATAGCTTATATTTAGTGGTATAAATTATGGGAATGATAGAATATATTAGGTATCATGTGGTAACAATTATTAATCTTGTCTTGACAGTACCTAAGTGAATGATCTTTATTTATTATACTAACCCATCTCACGAAGTTCCGTTAAGTTTTGTGTGATTGAAGTTTTCAAGTTTTGGGTGAGACACCGATATGAGGAGAATAAGAAGTGAAAATAACCTAAGCTTGGGGATGCCCAAGGCACTCTCAAGGTAATATCCAAGTAATACTCAAGCGGCTAAGCTTGGGGATGCCCCGGAAGGCATCCTCTCTTTCGTCTTCAACATTATCGGTATGTCTTACTTAGAGCTATATTTTTATTCGTCACATAATATGTGCTTTGCTTGGATCGTAATTATATTTTTTATTTTATGTTAGGTGTTATTTATAATCTTTTTTTTCAATAAAAAGTTCCAAGGATTGTCTTAGGATGCTTGCATTGCATGTTTTGATGTGTGCTGTGTAAAAACAGAAACTTTTGCTGTAGTGTTTGAATTTTCATATTTTACTGGAACATGGAAAGTTTCTGAAATTTTTACACAGTATTGACATATAAATTATTTAGCATTTCCTAAATTTGCATATTTTTGTGAGTTACAGAAGTACACTGGTTTAATAGATTGCTACAGACTGTTCTGTTTGGACAAATTGCTGTCATAGTTTTGTTATCTACTTATTCTATAGTTTCCATAGCCTATATTGGTAGATATAAATTGTGGAAATGATAGTATACAGTAGATAATGTTTTGAAATTATTATGCAACTTGTCTTGGCAGTACATAAAGAGTTGATTTATTATTATGTGCACTAACCTGTCTCACGAGTTCTTTTCAAGTTTTGTGTGGATGAAGTTTTTGAGAATAGGTGAAACCGGGATATGAGAGGATTGAACGAGATACAAAAGCTCAAGCTTGGGAATGCCAAAGGCACCCCAAGTAAATATTTCAAGAAGTATCAAGCATCTAAGCTTGGAGATGCTACGCATCCCACCTCTCTTCATCAAACAAATATCGGCTAGCCTATGTTGAGCCTAAATTTTTATTTGTCCACATGATATGTGCTATTCTTGGAATGAATTTTTATTTAGTTTGCTTTTTGAATAAAATACTCAGATCTTGAAATCTTTATTGAGAGAGAGTCCTCACATAGCTACTTAATTGTTTGACTACTCATTGATCTTCACTTATATATTTTGAGAGTAGTTTGATGTTTACTCTTGTGCTTCACTTATATCCTATGAGTAAATGTTGAATGAACTGAATATCATAAATCTGAAATTATTAATGTGCATTATGCTTAGTAGTAGTTTCACATCTGGTTTATAAAGTAAAATCTATTGAAGTTTGACAATCATCAAATTGGTCATACAAGCAATTCATGAATGATTAGTATAAGAAAGAGAACTTTCACATACAAATATATTATCTTGGACATCTTCTATGATTGTGAATACCCATTAATTATTTTAAAACTTGAGCAAATTAGTTGAAGTTGGACAAGGAAGACAACGTAATGAGTTATGGTTGTGTATATTTGCATAGAAGTTATATTGTTATGGATCCTCCAACACGTGGTGTTTGCTTAGGATCTTTTGCTAGCCAAAAATTCGTACTGAGTAGAGATACTACTTGTGCATCCAAAAACCCTTAAACCCAGTTTCTTGCCATGAGAGTCCACTATATCTACCTATATGTGGTATTACCCTGCCGTTCCAAGTAAATTTGCATGTGCCACCTCTAAAATTTCAAATGAGCATCTGTTTTGTGTGCCTGGACCGCTCATGGCGCGACAGGGGGCGGTCAGTATCTTCCATCTTAAGCGGGTTATTCTCATGATTAGTGTTTATTCACTCGTCCTTGCACGAGAGGGGCGGTAATAGGGATTCCCAGTCTTGAAATAAAAAAAATGCAAATAATTAAACAAAACTCCCCCAGGAATGTTGTTGGTATGGACGGTACCCGTGGATTTGGCTAGCCGTGGAGTGTGTTTGGTGGTGGAGGGGAGTAAACCTTTACTTTTACCGCTTGGGAACCGCCGCTAATGTGTTTAACATGGAAGATATTGATAACTCTTGGTCGTAACATTGACAGGAAGGGTGTACCTCCCAAAATTATATTTATCTTTGATTTAAGATTTGAGCTCTCGCACATATGCAAATCCCTACTTCCCTCTGTGAAGGGACAATCTATTTACTTTCATGTTATTTACTATTCATGTTGAGTCAACTTGTTTTTCCAACCTCAATCTATTAGTTGGCAAACATCATGTGGTGGGGAAAGATCTGAACACATATATCCAGTCAAATATATTTGATCATGATTCATTATTGTTGACAATTATCTCTATGATAAATGAGTTGGGAGGCGAAACATTAAGCTCCTATCTTTCTCTGTATTCGATGGATGCCACTTGTTCTAAAAATATGCTTTGAGTACTAGCAATCATAGACGACTATATGATGATTGAGTATGTGGAGCTCTTACTTAGACTTTGTTGAGAATAAGTTGAATTGCAATTGTTTGGTGACTAAGAACATAGGTTGTTAAGTTTCAAGAGAATTCATTTTTTTGAACCATAACATGTGAATTGGTTTCTACGTTATCATGATGAGTTTTATGAGAAAGAGTTGTTGTTATGATGCTAGGAAAAGTGGTTGAATTTATCATTGATCAAACTTCTGCACTATGCTAGCATTCACACTTCATAAATTATTTCTTTTATCATTTACCTACTCGAGGACGAGTAGGAATTAAGCTTGGGGAAGCTGATAGGTCTCCAACGCATCTATAATTTATGAAGTATTCATGCCATATTCACCTATGTTTACAATACTTTTATATGGTTTTGATGCACTTTACGTGATTCATTTAGAACTAACCCGGACTGACGCTGTTTTCAGCAGAACTACCATGGTGTTTTTTGTGTGTGCAGAAATCAAAGTTCTCCAAATGCAACGAAACTTTTTGATGATTTTTTGGAACAAAAGAGGCACTAGAAGCTTCGTTGGAGGGCCAGAAGAGCCACGAGGAGGGCACAACCCACCAGGGCGCGCCAGGCCCCTCTGGCGCGCCCTAGTGTCTTGTGGTCCACTCGTGGCCCAACTTCGCGTGAAACCGATGCCCAAAAATCCTATATATTGAGAAACCTCCAGAAATAACCCTAGACGAGAAGTTCCGCCGCCGTAACTCTCCGTAATTATGAAAAACCAATCTGGAGAGAAAATAGTACCCTGCCGGAGAGGGGAAATCATCTCCGGTGGCCATCTTCATCATCCCGGCGGAGGCCATGACGAGGAGGGAGTAGTCCACCCTCGGGGCTGAGGGTATGTACCAGTAGCTATGTGTTCAATCTCTCTCTCTCTCTCTCTCTCTCTCTCTCTCGTGTTCTTGAGATGTCACGATCTTGATGTATCACGGGCTTTGTTAATATAGTCGGATCATATGATGTTTCCCTTGCTATCTTGTTATGATGAATTGAATATTTCCCTTTGATATCTCGTTATGTTGGATTGAATATTGGATTTGAGAACACTTGATATATGTCTTGCATGCGGATACCCGTAGTGACAATGGGGTATTCTATTGATCCACTTGATATATGTTTTGGTACTCAACTTGCGGATTCCCGAGGTGACATTGGGGTAATCTATGCATAGGGGTTGATACACGTTCTTTTCCTACTTTCTCCGGTAGAAATCTTGGGGCACTCTTTGAGGTTCTTTGTGTTGGATTGAGTATTATGAATCTGAAATAGTTTGACGTGTATCGTATAATTAACTCATGGATACTTGTGGTGACACTGGAGTATCTAGGTGACATTAGAGTTGGTTGATGTGTATCATATGGTGTTATTTTAGTACGAACTCCAGATAGATTGATCGGAAAGGATAACTTGGTGTTATTTTAGTACGAACTCTTGGATAGAGCAATCGTAAAGGATAACTTTAAGGTGGTTTCGTACCCTACAAACAATTTCTTCTTATGTTCTCCGCTAGATAAGAACTTTGGAGTGATTCTTTGTTGCACGTTGAGGGATGGTTACGTGATCCAATTATATTAGCATGGCTGAGAGATTGCACTAGCGAAAGTACGGACACTAGGCCTTGTTTTCAAGCATTGCAATACTGTTTATCCTCACTTTTGTCACTTGCTACCTTGCTGTTTTTATATTTTCAGATTACAAAAACTTATATCTACCATCCAAATTGCACTTGTATCACCATCTCTTCGCCGAACTAGTGCACCTATACAATTTGCCATTGTATTGGGTGTGTTGGGGACACAAGAGATTTCTTGTATTTGATTGCAGGGTTGTTTGAGACAGACCATTTCATCCTACACCTCCCACGGATTGATAAACCTTAGGTCATCCACTTGAGGGAAAATTGCTACTGTCCTACAAAACTCTGCGCTTGGAGGCCCAACACGAGTCTACAAGAATAAAGTTGTGTAGTAGACATCTGGCATCCCCGGGCTTAGGCTTTTGCCGCTCCTTATTCCTTCATCCCTCGTGATAGCACCCAACACTTGAAAACTTCAGCACACAAAACTCAACAGAAACCTTCATGAGATCCGTTAGTATAGTAAACATATCAAATACTTTAGGTATTGTTATAAATTTATTATTATTTTATTATTGCATAAGGTACTGTATTGTAACTTCTCCATGGCTTATACCCCCCGATACAATCCATAGCATCATCAAAACAAGCAAACTATGCAAGCACAAACAGAATCTGTCTAAAACAGAACAATCTGTAATGATCTGTAGAGAACCTATACTTATTTAACTCCAAAAATTCATAAAAATTAGGAAATCTTGAAGAATTTGTATATAAATACCTAGTAAAAATACCAGATCAAAAATAAGTTCTAATAAAATCAATGAAATTCTGCACTAAACGTTAAAGTTTTTGTTTTTGCACCGTATCAATTCTACTCATCATGTAAGTCATACCAAAGGATTTACTAGGCACAAACACTAATTTAAAAATAAAAACACAATCATTAAAGAGGCAATAACCATGTTATCAAAAAACAAACAAAAAGAAAAAAGAAAAATTTAAAGATAACTATTGGGTTGCCTCCCAACTAGCGCTATTGTTTTACGCCCCACGCCCCTAGCTAGGCATAATGCATAGTTTCAAGTGTTGTCATCTTTGACACTCCACCAATAACTAGCCCTCATGATAGATTCCTAAGGTGGTTTAATTCTCTTCCTAGGGAAGTGTTACATCCCTTTCTTTAATGGAAATTGGAACCTTATGTTTCCCTCTTTCATATCAATAATTGCACCTATAGTTTGTAATAAAGGTCTTCCAAGTATTATTGGACATGTTGGATTGCATTCAATATCAAGCACAATGAAATCTACGGGCACATAATTTCTATTTTTAATAATAAGAACGCCATTTATTCTACCCAAATGTTTCTTGATGGTAGAATCCGCAAGATGCAAGTTTAGGGAACAATCTTGAATGTCGGTGAGACCAAGCACATCACAAAGAGATTTAGGTATTATTGAAACACTAGCACCAAGGTCACACAAAGAATTGCATTCATATTCTTTCAATTTTATTTTTATAGTAGGTTCCCATTCATCATGCAACTTTCTAGGAATAGAAACTTCTAGTTCAAGTTTCTCATCATAAGCTTTTATCATCGCTTCTACTATATGTTGAGTAAAAGCTTTATTTTGTTCATATGCATTGGGTGAGCTAATAATGGATTGCAACAAGGAAATACATTCTACTAAAGAGCAACTTTCATAATTAAAGTCCTTGTAATCCAAGATAGTGGGCACATCACTAGTTAAAGTTTTAACCTCTCCATATCCACTTTTTTCAATTTTATCATTAGAATCATCACCCTCCAAGCAAACAAGGCGTCTTCTAGCTGACACATCTCCAGTACCTTTATCATTTACTTTCAGATTAGTAAACAAAGATTCAATACGAGAAGTACCAATCATTTTAAGATCTTCATCGTGATTCCGGTAAAAACCGGGTGGAAGAGCTTTTTCTAAGAATTCTCGCTTAGCTTTCAATTTAGCGGTCCTCTCCTTACTTTCGTTAATAGATATTTGGATAGATTTAATAAACTCATTAATATCATGCTTGGGTGGCAAAGTTTTATTTTTAAGAGTTTCCACATCAATAGCAACCATATCCATGTTCTTAGCCAAATCATCAACTTTATGCAACTTTTCTTCTACCATAGTATTAAAAATCTTTTGAGAACTAATAAATTATTTAATGGTGTTCCCAAGATCATAGGATATCCTATTATTATTTGTATAAGAATTTCCATAAGAATTGCCATAATTATTAGAGGAATTATCGGGATACGGTCTAGCATTGAAATTTCCTCTATAAGCATTGTTGTTAAAATTGTTTCGCGAGATAAAGTTCACATCAATAGCATCATTATTTTTTCTCAATCAAGGTAGACAAAGGCATATCATTGGGATAAAAATAAGCATGTTTATTAGCAACCATATTCATAAGAGCATCCACTTTTTCATTCAGAGTAGCGATTTCCTGAACAGAATTTACCTTCTTACCAGTTGGAGCTCTTTCGGTATGCCATTGAGAGTAGTTTGTCATGATGTTATCCAGAAGTTTGGTGGCCTCTCCAAATGGCACCTCCATGTAGGTACCACCTGCAGCAGAATCTAGAAGATTTCTAGACACAAAGTTTAGTCCAGCATAGAAATTTTGGATAATCATCCACAAGTTTAAACCATGAGTAGGGCAATTTCTAATCATCAATTTCATCCTCTCCTGGGATTGTGCAACATGTTCTTGATCATGTTGTTTAAAATTCATTATTTGATTTCTAAGGGAGATGATCTTATCAGGAGGAAAATACTTGGCAATAAAAGCATATTTACACTTATCCCATGTTCCAATACTATTACGTAGTAAAGATGAAAACCAAGCCTTAGCTTTATCTCATAGTGAAAAAGTAAATAATTTCAATTTGACCACATCATTATCCATATCATTTTTCTTTTGCATATCACATAATTCAACAAAGGTATTAAGATGAGCAGCGGGATCCTCATTAGGACTTCCCGAAAATTGTTCTTTGATCACAAGATTCAGCAATGCAGCATTAATATCATGAAACTTCGCACTAGTAGCGGGTGGTATAGGAGTACTAATAAAATCGTTGTTATTAGTATTTGAGAAGTCACACAACTTAGTACTATCCTGTGACATGGTGACCGAGCAAGCAATGTAACAAGCAGAACAAGTAAACTAGCAAGCAAAGAAGTAAACTAACAACTAGCAAAGATAAATACTTTTGTATTTTTGATTTTTATGAAGCAAGAAAAATATAACAGCAAACAAAAAGTAGAAAAAGTGAACGATAATTTGTGCTAAGGTACTTGATAGTAGGTTGGTGATATTCGCCGGCAACGGCGCTAGAAATCCTTCCAGATACTTGTGATCTGCGTTGGGTTTTCCGCGAAGAGGAGCGGGTGATGCAGCACAGTATAGATAAGTATTTCCCTGAGTGAGAACCAAGGTTATCGAACCAATAGGAGTAGCACGCAACCCCTGTCTTTAGCAACAACACACAAAGAAGCAAAAATTTGCACCCAACGCGGGCAAGAGGGTTGTAAATCCCCTTGGACTCGTTATTTGCAAGCGAATGAAGTGTGTACATGATAGTTGATAATTGTAAAATGAAAAATAAATAGAAAGCAAATAAATGGCATCAACGTAATGAAAGCTTTTGTAAATATATAAGTGGATAGACCCGGTGGCCATAGTATTCCCTAGTCGCGTCTCTCATGTAGTAGGCATATGGTGGGTAAACAAATTACTGTTTGGCAATTGATAGAAAAGTACATAGTTATGCAACAGAGTAATGCTTGGAGAATGATGACATGATGTAGACAAAGAAAACTCAATCAATATGAATTAACCCCATCGTTTTGCCCTTAGTGGCAAAAATACAAAGACGTGTCTTGTCCCTTTCTGTCACTAGGATATAGAGCACCGCTAGATTAAACCCACTACAACGCACCCCTCTCACTGAAGAAATATCAATCTAGTTGGCCAAACTATTTCAATAGATCGGAGAGATTTATGAAGCTATAATAATCATGCAAATAAGAATCATCATAGAATTCAGAGAAGACTCAAATCTTTTTCATGACTGGCACTTTGGCACTATGTCAATAGGTTATTCCCAAAAAAATGATATAAAGTTGTTATAAAATGATTGTAAAACATCCAAGGATGATAATATAACAGCATGGAACAAGCAAAAATTATAGATACGTTGGAGACGTATCAGCATCCCCAAGCTTAATTCCTACTCGTCCTCGGGTAGGTAAATGATAACCACAGAATTTTTGATGTGGAATGCTGCCTAACATGTTCATCATATTCTTTTCTTTTGTATAGCATGGACATTTGGACTTGTAAATGATTCAAAGCAATAGTCTAGTTTTAACATAATGACTTCAATACTCAAGCATGCCAACAAGCAACCATGTCTTTCAAAATATCAACACTAAAGAAAGTTATCCCTAACCCATCATGCTCAATCATTGATCCATTCATGAAACACACTCAAATAATAACTATGCACAATGCTCAAGTACGATCATAGTGCCCCCTAGTTGGTGCTCTATAAGAGAAGATGGAGACTCAAAGTAAAAATAAAAATTGCATAAAGTAAATAGATAGGCCCTTCGCAGAGGGAAGTAGGGATTTGTAGAGGTGCCAGAGCTCAAAGTTTAAATTGAGAGAGAAAAAATATTTTGGGTGGCATGCTTTTCCTGTCAACGAAAACAACAAAGTAGCTCACAATACTTTCCATGCTAGATATATCATAGGCGGTTCCCAAACAGAAAATAAAGTTTATTCCTTTTTCCACCAAACTTTCACTTTCCATGGCGAGTCGTATCCACGGTTGCCTTCCATACCAACACTTTCCAAGGAATTTATTATTTGACAGCATAAAGTAAATATTTTTTTCATTTTTCATTTCGAGAATGGGCATCCCTATTACCGCCGCACTCTCGTGCAATGACAAGTGAATAAACACTCATCTTGAGAATAACACATCTAGCATGGAAAAATATTGAACACTCCCCACCGTTTCATGAGTGATACGAGCACACAAAAGAGAAAATTTATTTTTGAAAATTTAGAGATGGTGCATGCAAATTTGCTTGGAACGACATGGTAATACCGCATATAGGTAGGTATAGTGGACTCATAAGGCAAAACTTGGTTTAAGGATTTTGGATGCACAAACAGTATTTCTACTTAGTACAAATGGAGGCTAGCAAATAGGTTGAGAAGCAACCAAACCAAGAAAAGAAAATTCACATGAGCGAGCATTGAGCATAACTAACACCGAATAATGCACCATAAGTAGGATGTAACTTCATTGCATAACTATTGACTTTCGTACATGCATAGGGAATCACAAACCTTAACACCAATATTCCTACTAAAGCACAATTACTCACTAACATGACTCACATATTACTATCATCATGTTTCAAAACTATTACAAAGAATCAAGTTTAATTTGCCCAATGATCTTCATGAATTTTTTTATTATATCCTCCTTGGATATCTATCACTTTGGGACTAGTTTCATATATTGCCATTGCTTTTTGGCAAGCTCAAACAAATTTAAGTGAAGCACATGAGCATAAAGATTTCATATCTCAAAAAGGTATAAGTGAAGCATGAGAGGATTTATTAAAAATTTACTAACTCTCAAATTAATATAAGTGAAGCATGAGAGTATTTCTACAAAAAATTCCAAGCACATCGTGCTAAAAAAGATATAAGTGAAGCACTAGAGCAATCCTATAGCTCAAAAAAGTTTAAGTGAAGCACACATAGCAATTCTAACAAATCATAGCATGATTTTGGCTCTCTCAAATAGGTGTGTCCAGCAAGGATACAAGTGACAAACTAAAAAACAAAGCAAACAAAGATACAAGATGCTCCAAGTAAAACTCATGATATGTGACGAATAAAAATATAGCTCCAAGTAAAATACC
Organism: Elymus sibiricus; assembly: GCA_039707655.1. NCBI lineage: Eukaryota > Viridiplantae > Streptophyta > Magnoliopsida > Poales > Poaceae > Elymus > Elymus sibiricus. The sequence continues at coordinate 315,969,552 of CM077673.1, forward strand.
GATGGTCGTTAGAAGAAAGAGGGGATGCCACTCGAGGGCATCCCCAAGCTTAGTTGCTTGTTTATCTTTGGATATATCTTGGGGGTGCTGTAGCATCCCCAAGCTTAGGCTCTTTTCACTCCTTATTCCTTCATCCATCGTGATCTCACCCAAAACTTGAAAACTTCAATCACACAAAACTCAACAAAATCTTCGTGAGATCCGTTAGTATAATAAAGCAAATCACTACTTTAGGTGCTGTTGAAAACCCATTCATATTTTATTATTGCATTATACCTACTGTATTTTAACTTTACCATGGCTCATACCCTTCAATATAACCCATAGATTCATCAAAACAAGCACACAATGCAACGAAAACAGAATCTGTCTTAAACAGAACAGTCTGTAGTAATCTGTACTCTAAGCATACTTCTGTAACTCCAAAAATTCTGAAAAATTAGTACCACGTAAGTAATGTGTATGGAAACACTGTGTTAAAATTTCAGATCAGGATCACGTTCCAGTAAAAAATTAAAATTCATATACTGGACGCAAAGTTTCTGTTTCAGATTAAGCATCGCTTCTACTCATCTCATGAATCATCCTAAAGGCTTTACTTGGCACAAACACTGAATAAACCATAAAAACACAATCATAACAGAGGAATAATTGTGTCAATACTCAAAAACAGAAAGGGAAAAACAAAATTAAATTTATTCATTGGGTTGCCTCCCAACAAGCGCTATCGTTTTACGCCCCTAGCTAGGCATAATGATTTCAATGATGCTCACATAAAAAGTAGTAATTGAAATATGCAAAAGAGAGTCATGAATAGCATGACAAACACATTTAAGTCTAACCCACTTCCTATGCATAGGGATTTTGTGAGCAAACAATTTACGGGAACAATAATCAACCAGCATAGGAGGGCAAAACAAGCATAACTTCAAAACTTTGAACACATAGAGATGAAACTTGATATTATTGCAATTCCTACAAGCATATGTTCCTCCCTCATAATAAATTTCAGTAGCATCATGAAGGAATTCAACAATATAACTATCAAATAAATCATTCTTTTCATGATGCACAAGCATAATTTGCTCATCAAACCTTGGGGGACTAAAAATATCATCTTCATCAAACATAGCATCCCCAAGCTTGTGGCTTTGCATATAATTAGCATCATGGATATTTAGAGAATTCATACTAGCAACATTGCAATCATGCTCATCATTCAAGGTACTATCATGAATCACCTTATAAATTACTTCTTTCAACACTTCATCAAAATTTTCAGATTCATGATTTTCAAACAAAACTTCATAGAGATAATCAAGTGCACTCAACTCACTAGCAATTGGTTGATCATAATTTGGCCTTTTGAAAAGATTAGCAAGTGGATGAGGATCCATATCAATAGATTTTTAGCAAGCGAAGATGCAAGCAAACAGAAGGCACATGGCAACACAAGCAGAGATAGGAAACAAGCAAAAAGGAAAATGGAAAAAGGCGAATAAAACGGTGAATTTGGTGAAGTAGGGGAGAGGAAAACGAGAGGCAAATGGCAAATAATGTAATTGCAAGGAGATGAGATTTGTGATTAGGAGCCTGGTAGATGATGATGGTGTCTCCTTGGCGCCTACGATGGGCACGTAGAAGAGACCGCTTCCTCCCCGGCAATGGCGCCAGAAATTTCTTTGACGTGGCTTGAGACTGCGTCGGTATTTCCCCAAAGAGGAAGGGATGATGCAACACAGCGACGGTAAGTATTTCCCTCAGTTATGAAACCAAGGTTATCGAACCAGTAGGAGGATCACCACTACCCAATAAGCAGCACCTGCACACAAACAACAAATACTTGCAACCCGACGGGAAAGAGAGGTTTGAAAGCACAACATGCTCCCTTGGTGGTTTTGATAATTCATGACAACATACATTGTCTCTTGGTCTAATACCTTTATCTAGTGTATTTCAGATAATAGTCCATGGAGAAAAAGGGTTGGCAAAAGACTGTGTGGAGATACCCCAAGATGCAAGGAAATAGGTTGGCAAAGCTTCAAGCAAGAGGACCCTACATTTTACATTTGTGAGAAATCACTTTGAGTCCATAGGAAAGCCAATACTATTAAAAGGGGCAAGGTTTTGTTGGTGAACAAAATGCTCATACGTGCACAAGTAATAGTCACCAAAAACACCCACAAGCTCTCCCACCAAAGTCTGTCCAAAGCCATATATTCAAATTCGGTGCAACCAACATTTCCATTCCGGTGCCACCGATAAACCTCAGACAGACTCAGCCAAACCCTAGCCGCTTCGGTGCAACCGATTCCATACCGGTGCCACCGAGTTTAGGTTGCCAACTTTCTGTTATGCAAATTCACAATATCGGTACAACCGAGATTGTTGGATCGGCGTCACCGAGATTGTCAATCTGACCGTTGGTCACCTTATCGGTGCAACCGAGTTTCTTATATCGGTCTCACCGAGATTCAAAAGTTGCCACCTTTTGGTCACTTCGGTATCACCGAGATTAACACATCGGTGTCACCGAGTTGGTCATTTTGTGTGTAACGGTTGGAGTTTTGGGGATGCCTATATATACCCCTCCACCACCACCTACTCGAAAAGAGAAGCACTCAGAACTATTCCATACTTGCCCCATCCAGTTTTCTGAGAGAGAACCACCTATTCTTGTGTTGAGGTCAAGATCTTCCACTCCAACCATATGGATCTTGATTTCTAGCCTCCCCAAGTTGCTTTCCACCAATCCCATCTCTTCCACCAAGCCAAATCTGTGAGAGAGTGATTGTGTGTTGAGGAGTCTATCATCTTGAAGCACAAGAGCAAGGAGTTCATCGTCATTACCGAGCCTATTACCTTTTGGAGGGTGGTGCCTCCTAGATTGGTTAGGTGTCGCTTGGGAGCCTCCTACTTCGTGTTGTGGAGTGAACCAAGAAGTTTGTAAGGGCAAGGAGATCGCCTACTTTGTGAAGATCTACCCATAGTGAGGCTAGTCCTTCATGGACGGAAGCCGTTATGGAATAGTCAAGGTTGCTACTTCGTGGACCCTTATGGGTGGAGCCCTCCGTGGACTCTCGCGACCGTTACCCTCCGTGGGTTGAAGACTCCATAAACGTCGATGTATGATAGCACCACCTATCAGAACCACGGGAAAAAATCCTTGCGTCTCCAATTGCGTTTGATCTCCTTATCTCAACTCTTTACTTCATGTGCAATGTCTTCACTTTCCGCTGCCATATTTGTTGACATGAATGTGTAGGGTATATAGACTTGCTAGATTTGCTAAAACTGTTAAAATCTACCAACCAATTATCTTGGGAAAAGGTTAGGTTTTAAATTCCTGCTAGTAGTCTATTCACCCCCCTCTAGACACTCTTCTAGTGATCCCTCAATTGGTATCAGAGCTTTGGTCTCCATTACTTTGGTTTAATCACCGAGGAGGAAGATGGATGTGTCTAGTATAGGGAGTTTGAGTTGTAGAGTGCCTATCCTTGATGGAGAGTACTATAGTCAATGGAAAACATTGATGCTTGAGTTGTTTAATGAATTTCAATTGAGCAAGTATGTCAAGAGCCCCTATGTACCTCCCTTTGACCCGTTGCATCCCACACACGAAGAGGAAATCGATATGCTATGCAATCTTAGAACTGTCAATCTTATTGTTAGAGCTTTACCTAGAATTGTGCTTAATCAAATGAAGAATTTTGAATGTGCTTATACTTTGTGGAATGACTTGGAGAAATGATATCCAAGTTATTCATTGAGTAATCTTGATGAAATTCTTCATAAAACTATTGCCTTCCACAAAATGACGCCTAGTGATCCTAAGTTTGATGATTGTCTATTTGAGCTTAGAGACCTCATGCGTGCTAAAGGAGATGTCACTACTATCAACAATATCATTATAGAGGCCCTTCGCATTCATAAACTTGAACATTGTCATCCTAACGAATCTCTTGTTCTTTATGACGAGGATTTCCCACTTGATGATGACAAGGTGGAACATGGCTACTATGATGAAGATCAGTTGTTCGACATCGAGTATGAGAAGATCATGAAGAATCTAAGTCTCATGGCAAACTTCAAGGATTACATGTCTGGAGGAAAAGAATGGATTCTCGATAGCGGATGTACCGATCATATGACCGGAGATAGAGAGATGTTTGAAGAGATCACACCAAACCATGGACCGCGAAGGTACGTAACGTTTGGAGACAACTCCAAGGGTAAGGTACTTGGTCTTGGTAAGGTGGCCATATCCCATGATAGCTCTATCCAAAATGTTATGCTTGTTGAATCTCTTGGCTACAATCTTCTTTCCGTATCTATACTTGCTGACTTTGGTTTTAATGTGCTATTCACGAAAGTAGATTGCCAAGTATTTCGTCAAGATAATCATAAAATGGTCTTTACCGGTTTCCGTAGAGGTGATCTATACATTGTTGACTTCACTAAGAGATCCAAACCTCGCACTTGCTTAATTGCTAAATCTTCTAAAGGTTGGCTTTGGCATAGAAGATTAGGACATGTTGGCATGCGTAATTTAGACAAGCTTATCAAAGGTGATCACATTCTTGGTGTTAAGGGTGTTATCTTTGACAAAGATAGACTTTGTAGTGCTTGTCACGCCGGAAAGCAAGTAGGTGGAAGTCATCCCGTTAAAAATATCATGACTACTAGGAGACCACTCGAGTTACTTCATATGGATCTTTTTGGTCCCAATGCTTACAAGAGTCTCGGTGGAAATTCCTATGGTCTAGTTATATTTGATGATTTTTCCAGATTTACGTGGGTATTCTTTCTTGATGATAAGTCGCAGGTTCAAAAGATCTTCAAGAACTTCGCTCGCAAAGCGCAAAATCAGTTTGAAGTGAAGATCAAGAAGGTTCGGAGCGATAACGGATCGGAGTTCAAGAACACCCATGTGGATACCTTCCTTGACGAAGAAGGTGTCTCACATGAGTTCTCGGCTACGTACACGCCTCAACAAAATGGAGTTGTTGAGAGGAAGAACCGGACGCTTATTGAGATGGCAAGAACGATGCTTGACGAATACAAGACGCCAAGACACTTTTGGGCAGAAGCCGTGGAAACAGCATGTCATGCCACAAACCGACTTTACCTGCACAAGCTTCTCGGTAAAACGGCATACGAGCTACTCACCGGTAACAAACCCCAAGTTGGATACTTTCGGGTATTCGGCTCAAAGTGCTACATTCTTGATAAGCATCGCCGTACTAAATTTGCTCCTAAATCTCATGAAGGATTCCTGCTTGGTTACGGATCAAACTCTCACACTTACCGTGTCTACAACAACTTCACTCGAAAAGTTGAAGAGACGGTAGATGTGAAGTTTGATGAATCTAATGGTTCGCAAGTCGAACAATTGCCAAATGATGTAGGTGATAAGGACCCTTCGGAAGCTATCCAAGATTTGCCCATTGGCAAGATTCGTCCCATGGAGGTGAAGGAAAGTACTTCATCAACTCAAGTGGAAGCCCCTACATCACGTCAAGGTGAACCACGACATGACATGGAGGCATCCACAAGCGGTACACGACAAGATGATGAAGAGGAGGAAGTGCATCATGAAGATCCACCACAACCTCCTTTACCACCACCTCAAGGGAACGACACCTTCAACAACAACGAAGATGAAGGAGATGATGACGAAGAAGAAGCTCCACCATCCAACAATCGGAAGCTGACCCGAGTTCGAGCACAAGTGACCAAGAACCATCCCCTAAACCAAATCTTTGGTGATATACAAACAGGGAGAATCACTCGCTCTAAAACTCGCCTAGCTAACTTTTGTGAGCATTATTCTTTCATCTCTAGCATTGAGCCCTTGAAGGTAGAACAAGCTCTAGAAGATGCTGATTGGGTGAACGCGATGCATGAAGAGCTTCACAACTTCGAGAGAAACGAAGTGTGGACACTCATGGAGAAGCCCAAGGATGAGCAAAACATCATCGGAACCAAATGGGTGTTTCGGAACAAGCAATATGAAGACGGTCAAGTCGTGCGCAACAAGGCTCGCCTCGTAGCCCAAGGATATACGCAAGTCGAAGGTATGGACTACGGTGAGACCTATGCACCCGTCGCTAGACTTGAAGCTATTCGCATTCTTCTTGCTTATGCTAATCACCATGATATCACGCTTTATCAACTGGACATTAAAAGTGCCTTTTTAAATGGTGAGATTGAAGAAGAAGTCTATGTTAAGCAACCACCTGGTTTTGTGAATCCTAAGAAACCTAATCATGTTTACAAGCTTCGTAAAGCCCTTTATGGTCTTAAGCAAGCCCCTCGTGCTTGGTACAAATGCTTAACGAAGTTTCTCATTGAAAAAGGTTTTGAAATTGGTAAAATTGATGCAACCTTGTTCACTAAGAGAGTTAATGGTGAATTATTTGTATGCCAAATCGATGTGGATGATATTATCTTTGGATCTACTAACCCACAATTTAGTGAAAGATTTGGAAGGTTGATGTCCGAGAAGTATGAGATGTCTATGATGTGTGAGCTGAAATTCTTTCTTGGCCTGCAAATCAAGCAATCGAAAGAAGGAACTTTCATCTCTCAAACTAAGTATACCAAGGACTTGATCAAGAAGTTCAACATGCAAGAGTGCAAAGGTATGAAGACCCCAATGCCTACTAGTGGACATGTTGATCTTACTAAGGAGGATGAACCGGTTGATCAAAAAGTTTATCGATCTATGATTGGTTCATTGCTATATCTATGTGCCTCTCGTCCCGATATTATGCTTAGTGTTTGCATGTGTGCTAGATATCAAGCTGCACCTAAAGAGTGTCATCTTTTGGCCGTGAAACGTATTGTGAGATATTTTATACAAACACCAAACTTTGGCATTTGGTATCCCAAGGGATCTTCTTTTAATCTTGTTGGCTATTCCGATTCGGACTATGCCAGTGACAAGGTTGATAGAAAATCCACTTCGGGTACTTGTCAATTTTTGGGTAGATCTCTTGTGTCTTGGTCCTCCAAGAAACAAAACTCGGTATCTCTATCTACTGCCGAAGCTGAGTATATTGCTGCTGGATCTTGTTGTGCGCAATTACTATGGATGACACAAACTCTTAAGGATTATGGAATCCATGTTAGAAATGTTCCATTACTTTGTGACAATGAAAGTGCTATTAAAATTGGTTATAATCCTGTGCAGCACTCTCGAACTAAACATATTCAAGTTAGACATCATTTCATTCGTGATCATGTTGCCAAAGGAGATATTAATCTTAAGCATGTTTGCACCAACAAGCAATTGGCCGATATCTTTACCAAGCCACTTGATGAGAAGACATTTTGTTATTTGAGAAGTGAGTTGAACATCATTGATGCTTCAAATTTGAGCTAGTCTCACTCGATTGCATGCAAGGGCATGAGCTTTCTTGATACTTCCATAATACTTCTAACATGTTATCCTATGCCATGGAATTCTATGCTCCCTTGTATTGCATCTAATCTTTTGTAGGTACTTGGAAAATTTTCATTCCACAAGATTGCCATCAACTCCAATCATAAGCAATCTAGTCCTGACCAAGTATCCACAACCCCTCTTGTTGATGGAAGGAAGAAGACCCCTCAAACATATCCTTGACATATACTTGATGTGATCATTGCTAAATCTCTCTTGGTATCATGTCAAATGGATATATCTATTGCTCTTCCTTGCATGACTAACCTATGTAGGTGACAAGTGTACTCAAACGAGAAGGATTGCCCCAACTCAAGATGATCTTCATCAACCTCGAGCATCCTCAACAAGTTCACCTACAAGCCACGTCATCAAGATCACTCAAAGGTATGTACTCATATCCTTGAAAAGGCTTTACTCCAAGTCATGAGCTAAGGCAACTCAAGTGATATGATGACATCAAAATGCTTATTCGAAAAATGGTAACCCCATTTTGAGCTTAACATAGAGTATGACCTATGATCAAGTATTCTTGCTTGGCTCCTATGTCAATATACTCTAATATAGGTGACCTAGTCACCGCCCATCATCTAGTTAAGAATGTTGGATGGTTCATTTTCTATTTTGCAAAGACTTCTTGAACCCGTCAAATCTTCTCTAGTTGACATCTCTTTGTAAAATCATTTGCATTCCCTTATTTTTCTTTTGTTTCTCCGAAAATAGAAACTTGGTCCTCTATTCTGTTTCTGCATCGGTGCCACCGATACAAACATCTCGGTCCTACCGATTTTGCAGATATGCTGCACCTTAAGATTTTAGTATCACCGATTAGTTCGTCTCGAAACCACCGATTTGCATCCTGTCTCTTTTGTGTTCATATTTGCAATTCTATGTTTTCATAGTAATATTTCTTGTAATACTTCTGTTACTTCGATGATCCCGTTTAAAAAAATCGGGGGAGAATAACAAAAGATTATCTTAGGGTGAGAATTTCTTTATTCAAGGATCCCTGACTCAAAGGAAGAAGGGGGAGAATAACAAAGTCTTACAACATCTCAAAGGGAGAGAAATTTTTGTTCTTTCCTGATTCCCTCAGCTTTCATTTCTATGAACTTTACATTCAGTGACCCTTGTTCTCAAGGATCCCTTCTCAATCAATGATCCTTGTATCTATCCCTGTTTTTGATCTTTTTGGCAATTAATGCCAAAGGGGGAGAGAAACAAAGCTTCATGCTAAAGGGGAGATACATGCTTATGCAAAGGGGGAGATATGATCAAGGGGGAGAATCAACATCAATGCTTATACTTTATAAACAAGGAGAAGACAATTCTAATCATCTTGGAGACATATCAATCTTAAGAATTACTATCTTCTATATGTTCTCCATATCTTGGTACTTTTGAGTTCTATTGCTTTTGATTGGTAGAATACTCTTGTGTTTCCTAACATTGTTTTCTCAAGTGTATTTATACTACAAGAATGCTCAAGAACTCAAGGTAAGTATATGCATCATACCCTTGATCAAGATGATCTCTTGCTTCTTGCACATATTGTTTGCAAGAGTGAAGTCTTGAACAAGGATACACCTCATTCATATATATTTGATGCACATAGCCAAGATATACATGATTGCACACATTCCAAAAAGACCTCATCCATATTGTTTGCAACTATCCTTTAAAAGACTGCACACATTTAGGGGGAGCAAGTCTAAGTCATGTGTCTCTCAAAGTCTTCATTATAACCATGCATATCTTTATTTGAAGCTTTGATTGTATGTTGTCATCAATTACCAAAAAGGGGGAGATTGAAAGCACAACATGCTCCCTTGGTGGTTTTGATAATTCAAGACAACATACATTGTCTCTTGGACTAATACCTTAATCTAGTGTATTTCAGATAATAGTCCATGGAGAAAAAGGGTTGGCAAAAGACTGTGTGGAGATACCCCAAGATGCAAGGAAATAGGTTGGCAAAGCTTCAAGCAAGAGGACTCTACATTTTACATTTGTGAGAAATCACTTTGAGTCCATAGGAAAGCCAATACTATTAAAAGGGGGCAAGGTTTTGTTGGTGAACAAAATGCTCATACGTGCACAAGTGATAGTCACCAAAAACACCCACAAGCTTTCCCACCAAAGTCTGTCCAAAGCCATATATTCAAATTCGGTGCAACCAACATATCCATTCCGGTGCCACCGATTCTAAACCTCAGACAGACTCAGCCAAACCCTAGCCACTTCGGTGCAACTGATTCCATACCGGTGCCACCGAGTTTAGGTTGCCAACTTTCTGTTATGCAAATTCACAATATCGGTACAACCGAGATTGTTGGATCGGCGTCACCGAGATTGTCAATCTGACCGTTGGTCACCTTATCGGTGCAACCGAGTTTCCTATATCGGTCTCACCGAGATTCAAAAGTTGCCACCTTTTGGTCACTTCGGTACCACCGAGATTAACACATCGGTGTCACCGAGTTGGTCATTTTGTGTGTAACGGTTGGATTTTTGGGGATGCCTATATATACCCCTCCACCACCACCTACTCGAAAAGAGAAGCACTCAGAACTATTCCATACTTGCCCCATCCAGTTTTCCGAGAGAGAACCACCTATTCTTGTGTTGAGGTCAAGATCTTCCACTCCAACCATATGGATCTTGATTTCTAGCCTCCTCAAGTTGCTTTCCACCAATCCCATCTCTTCCACCAAGCCAAATCTGTGAGAGAGTGATTGTGTGTTGAGGAGTCTATCATCTTGAAGCACAAGAGCAAGGAGTTCATCGTCATTACCGAGCCTATTACCTTTTGGAGGGTGGTGCCTCCTAGATTGGTTAGGTGTCGCTTGGGAGCCTCCTACTTCGTGTTGTGGAGTGAACCAAGAAGTTTGTAAGGGCAAGGAGATCGCCTACTTCGTGAAGATCTACCCATAGTGAGGCTAGTCCTTCGTGGACGGAAGCCGTTATGGAATAGTCATGGTTGCTACTTCGTGGACCCTTATGGGTGGAGCCCTCCGTGGACTCTCGCGACCGTTACCCTCCGTGGGTTGAAGACTCCATAAACGTGGATGTATGATAGCACCACCTATCGGAACCACGGGAAAAAATCCTTGCGTCTCCAATTGCGTTTGATCTCCTTTCTCAACTCTTTACTTCATGTGCAATGTCTTTACTTTCCGCTGCCATATTTGTTGACATGCATGTGTAGGGTATATAGACTTGCTAGATTTCCTAAAACTGTTAAAATCTGCCAACCAATTATCTTGGGAAAAGGTTAGGTTTTAAATTCCTGCTAGTAGTCTATTCACCCCCCCCCTCTAGACACTCTTCAAGTGATCCCTCAATTGGTATCAGAGCTTTGGTCTCCATTACTTCGGTTTAATCACCGAGGAGGAAGATGGATGTGTCTAGTATAGGGAGTTTGAGTTGTAGAGTGCCTATCCTTGATGGAGAGTACTATAGTCAATGGAAAACCTTGATGCTTGAGTTGTTTAATGAATTTCAATTGAGCAAGTATGTCAAGAGCCCCTATGTACCTCCCTTTGACCCGTTGCATCCCACACACGAAGAGGAAATCGATATGCTATGCAATCTTAGAACTGTCAATCTTATTGTTAGAGCTTTACCTAGAATTGTGCTTAATCAAATGAAGAATTTTGAATGTGCTTATACTTTGTGGAATGACTTGGAGAAACGATATCCAAGTTATTCATTGAGTAATCTTGATGAAATTCTTCATAAAACTATTGCCTTCCACAAAATGACGCCTAGTGATCCTAAGTTTGATGATTGTGTATTTGAGCTTAGAGACCTCATGCGTGCTAAAGGAGATGTCACTACTATCAACAATATCATTATAGAGGCCCTTCGCATTCATAAACTTGAACATTGTCATCCTAACGAATCTCTTGTTCTTTATGACGAGGATTTCCCACTTGATGATGACAAGGTGGAACATGGCTACTATGATGAAGATGAGCTGTTCGACATCGAGTATGAGAAGATCATGAAGAATCTAAGTCTCATGGCAAACTTCAAGGATTACATGTCCAGAGGAAAAGAATGGATTCTCGATAGCGGATGTACCGATCATATGACCGGAGATAGAGAGATGTTTGAAGAGATCACACCAAACCATGGACCGCGAAGGCACGTAACGTTTGGAGACAACTCCAAGGGTAAGGTACTTGGTCTTGGTAAGGTGGCCATATCACATGATATCTCTATCCAAAATGTTATGCTTGTTGAATCTCTTGGCTACAATCTTCTTTCCGTATCCAGACTTGCCGACTTTCCGTATCCCACACACGAAGAAGAAATACGAGGCTATAAGTAATCATGCATATAAGAGATCAAAGAAGACTCAAATAATATTCATGGATAGAAACTGATCATGAACTCAAAATTCATCGGATCCCAACAAACACACCGCAAAAGTTTACATCAAATAGATCTCCAAGAGACCATTGTATTGAGAATCATAAGAGAGAGAGAGAGAGGAATCCATCTAGCTACTACCTACGGACCCGTAGGTCTATGGTGGACTACTCACGCATCATCGGAGAGGCACCTATGAGGAAGATGAACCCCTCCGTGATGGTGTTTAGATTGGATCTCGAGGTTCTGGAACTTGCGGCAGCTGGAATTGTGTTTCGTCGACTCCCCTAGGGTTTTTGGAATATTTGGGAATTTATAGGCATTAGAGGCGGTGGAGAGGGGCCCCGAGGAGGGCACAACCCATCAGGGCGCGCCGGGGCCCCCTGGTCTGCCCTGGTGGGTTGTGGTCTCCTCGGCCCACTCCCCCGGCACTTCTTTGGCCCACTGGGTGTCTTCTAGTCCAGAAAAAATCTCCAAAAAGTTTCGTCGCGATTAGACTCCATTTGGTATTTATTTTCTGCGAAGTAAAAAACAAGCAAAAACAGCAACTGGCTCTTTGGCACTATGTCAATAGGTTAGTCCCAAAAAATGATATAAAGTTGTTATAAAATTATTGTAAAACATCCAAGAATGATAACAGCATGGAACAAGCAAAAATTATAGATACGTTGGAGACGTGTCAGGGCCCCCTGGCGCGCCCTGGTGGGTTGTGGTCTCCACGGCCCACCTCTCCGGCAGTTCTTTGGCCCACTAGGTGTCTTCTGGTCCAGAAAAAATCTCCAAAAAGTTTCATCGCGTTTGGACTCCGTTTGGTATTGATTTTCTGCGAAGTAAAAAACAAGCAAAAACATCAACTAGCACTTTGGCACTATGTCAATAGGTTAGTCCCAAAAAATGATATAAAGTTGTTATAAAATGATTGTAAAACATCCAAGAATGATAATATAACAGCATGGAACAAGCAAAAATTATAGATACGTTGGAGACGTATCTGACGCCCATGTCTCCAACCGTGACACAGCGCGGAAGACCGAGACCGACGACATGCCCAGGCGTCCATGGTGGCTGCCGATGATGCGATGCCACCATCTCGGGTGTGCAGCCCAGCCTTGGCGCTCCACCCGGAGGCTGCGCCCTCTAGCGTTTGTCCTTGGCCATCGGCCCGGTTAGAGCCGGCGCGCTCGGTGCAGTCATACCCTTCGACACGCCCGCGAGCATCTCTCAGCGCGGTCCTCGGTTTTCGAGGTGGGTCCCATGTCTCCTCTCCACAAGATCGGCGGCAACAGCCGACACGGACCGACAGCGCACATCGTTGTGAGGTGCTTGTCTCTACGTACCAGCCAGCGTGTAGTGTAGAAGGGATAGAGAGGGATTGGTGCGGAATATGATGGATGTTGTATTGAACCTCATGGGCGAGTATATATAGGAGTACAGACTTGGAGGGCAAGAAGCCTCTCCTAGAGATACGGTAGGAGACGGATTACAAATCCTAGACTAGCAAATACATTGACTCCAAATATATCTCTAACATCCCCCCACAGTCGTAGCGGTAGCGTTGCGAACAATAGGAGCGTCACGGACGGTCAGACTGGAGAGAATAACAGTCGACGGGCTGACATCCCCCCACAGTCGCAGCGGGAGCGTCGGGGACGATGTCACGTCGCGGATGCGTGGACTGTAGAGGAAGCCGATGAGGTGCTCAAGCGAGGTGATAGCCCTTGATAACCCACAAGTATAGGGGATCGCAATAGTCTTCGCGGGTAGTAGTTCACCCTGATTTATTGATTCAACACAAGGGGAGCCAAAGAATATTTATGGCCTTAGCAGTTGAGTTGTTAATTCAACCACACATGGGATATCTCTCTGCAGCAAAGATTTAGTAGCATGGTAAATAATAGTAGTAATAGTAACAGTGACGGTGATAGTAGCAATTTTGTAGCAGTTGTAACAATAGCAGCGACAGTAGTAACTTAGCAAGATTCAATATATGAAAAGCATAGGCACGTGGATCGGTGATGGACAATGATTTAGATGACATCAATCATGTAATAGTTACACGCTAGGGCGACACAGAACTAGCTCCAATTCATCAATATAATGTGGGCATGTATTCCGTATATAGTCATACGTGCTTGCGATAAGAACTTGCATGACATCTTTTGTCCTACCCTCCCGTGGCAGCGGGGTCCAATTGGAAACTAAGGGATATTAAGGCCTCCTTTTAATAGAGAACCAGAACAAAGCATTAACACATGGTGAATACATGAACTCCTCAAACTACGGCAATCACCGGAAAGAATCCCAATTATTGTCACCTTGGGGTATGCGGATCATGACACGTAATAGGTGACCACAACTTGCAAGATAGTATCTAAATCACTCTTATATTCATGAAAACATAATAGGTTCAGATCTGAAATCATGGCACTCGGGCCCTAGTGACAAGCATTAAGCATAGCAAAGGCATAGCAACATCAATCTCAGAACATAGTGGATACTAGGGATCAAGCCTTATCAAACTTTACTCGATTACATGATCAATCTCATCCAATCCCACCACCGTCTAGTAAGACTACCAAGGAATTACTCACTCCCGCAGGTGAGCATCATGGCGGTGTTGATGAAGAAGGGTTGGTGATGACAACGACGACGAATCCCCCTCTTCGGAGCCCCAAACGGAGTCCAGATCAGCCCTCCCGAGGAAGAACAGGAGGTGGCGGCGGCTCCGTCTCGTAAAATGCGATGAAATCTTCTCCCCTATTTTTTCTCCGAAGATGTCATTTTATAGGACTGGAATTAGGGGCGGAGGAGCTGCGTGGGACCCACCACACAACAGGGCGCGGCCAGGGGCTGGGCCACACCCTGTTGCCTTGTGGCCCCTGGTAGCCTGACGTGGCTTGAGTCTGCGTCGATATTTCCCCAAAGAGGAAGAGATGATGCAGCACATCAACGGTAAGTATTTCCCTCAGTTATGAAACCACGGTTATCGAACCAGTAGGAGGATCACCACCACCCAATAAGCAGCACCTGCACACAACCAACAAATACTTGCAACCCGACGTGAAATAGAGGTTGTCAATCTCTCTATGGTAATAAGATAGATTAGGTAGTGATAGATAGGAGAGATAGATCTCTCAAGAACATAAAATAAAAAGAGCAAATATGCAGAAATATGTTTTTGGGTTTTTGGTTTTGTAGATCTGAAAACAAAGATTGCAAAAAGATAGATCGGAAAGCAATATGTTGGAAAAGTAGACCTAGGGGCCGTAGGATTCACTAGTGGCTTCTCTCATGAGTATAGCGCACGGTGGGTGAACAAATTACTGTTGGGCAATTGATAGAAAATCGAATAGTCATGACGATATCCAAGGCGATGATCATTATATAGGCATCACGTCCAAGATAAGTAGACCGACTCCTGCCTGCATCTACCACTATTACTCCACACATCGACCGCTATCCAGCATGCATCTAGTGCATTAAGTTCATGGAAAAATGGAGTAATGCAATAAGAACGATGACATGATGTAGTAAGATCTATTCATGTAGGAATAGAACCCATCTTGTTCTCCCTAATAGCAACGATACATGCGTGTCTTGCTGCCCCTTCTGTCACTGGGAAAGAACACCGCAAGATCGAACCCATCACAAAGCACCTCTTCCCATGGCAAGAAAAATCGATCTAGTCGGCCCAACTAAACCAAAGATTCGGAGAAGAAATACGAGGCTATAAGTTATCATGCATATAAGAGATCAAAGAAGACTCAAATAATATTCATGGATAGAAACTGATCATGAACTCAAAATTCATCGGATCCCAACAAACACACCGCAAAAGTTTACATCAAATAGATCTCCAAGAGACCATTGTATTGAGAATCATAAGAGAGAGAGAGGAAGCCATCTAGCTACTGCCTACGGACCCGTAGGTCTATGGTGGACTACTCACGCATCATCGGAGAGGCACCTATGAGGAAGATGAACCCCTCTATGATGGTGTTTAGATTGGATCTCGAGGTTCTGGAACTTGCGGCGGCTGGAATTGTGTTTCGTCGACTCCCCTAGGGTTTTTGGAATATTTGGGAATTTATAGGCATCAGAGGCGGTGGAGAGGGGCCCCGAGGAGGGCATAACCCATCAGGGCGCGCTGGGCCCCCCTGGCGCGCCCTGGTGGGTTGTGGTCTCCTCGGCCGACTCCCCCGGCACTTCTTTGGCCCACTGGGTGTCTTCTGGTCCAGAAAAAATCTCCAAAAAGTTTCGTCGCGATTGGACTCCGTTTGGTATTGATTTTGTGCGAAGTAAAAAACAAGCAAAAACAGCAACTGGCACTTTGGCACTATGTCAACAGGTTAGTCCCAAAAAACGATATAAAGTTGTTATAAAATGATTGTAAAACATCCAAGAATGATAATATAACAGCATGGAACAAGCAAAAATTATAGATACGTTGGAGATGTATCAGCATCCCCAAGCTTAATTCCTACTCGTCCTCGAGTACGTAAATGATAAAAACAGAATTTGTGATGTGGAATGCTGCGTAACATGTTCATCACATTCTTTTCTTTTGTATAGCATGGACATTTGGACTTGTAAATGATTCAAAGCAATAGTCTATTTTTAACATAATGACTTCAATACTCAAGCATGTCAACAAGCAACCATGTCTTTCAAAATATCAACACTAAAGAAAGTTATCCCTACCCCATCATGCTCAATCATTGATCCATTCATGAAACACACTCAAATATTAGCTATGCCCAATGCTCAAGTACGATCATAGTGCCCCCTAGTTGGTGCTTTATAAGAGAAGATGGAGACTCAAAGTAAAAAATCAAATTGCATAAAGTAAAAGATAGGCCTTTCACAGAGGGAAGTAGGGATTTGTAGAGGTGCCAGAGCTCAAGGTTTAAATTGAGAGAGAAAAATATTTTGGGTGGCATGCTTTTCCTGTCAACGAAAATGACAAAGTAGCTCACAATACTTTCCATGCTAGATATATCATAGGCGGTTCCCAAACAGAAAATAAAGTTTATTCCTTTTTCCACCAAACTTTCACTTTCCATGGCGGGCCCTATCCACGGTTGCCTTCCATACCAACACGTTCCAAGGAATTTATTATTTGACAACATAAAGTAAATATTTTTTTTGTTTTTCATTTCGGGAATGGGCATACGTATTACCGCCGCACTCTCGTGCAATGACAAGTGAATAAACACTCATCTTGAGAATAACACATCTAGCATGAAAAAATATTGGACAATCCCCACCATTTCATGAGCGGTACGGGCACACAAAAGAGAAAATTTATTTTGAAAATTTAGAGATGGCACATACAAATTTGCTTGGGACGACATGGAAATACCGCATATAGGTAGGTATGGTGGACTCATAAGGCAAAACTTGGTTCAAGGATTTTGGATGCACAAGTAGTATTTCTACTTAGTACAAATGAAGGTTAGCAAATAGATTGGGAAGCAACCAAACCAAGAAACGAAAATTCACATAAGCGTGCATTGAGCATAACTAACACCGAATAATGCACCACAAGTAGGATGTAACTTCATCGCATAACTATTGACTTCCGTGCATGCATAGGGAATCACAAACCTTAACACCAATATTCCTACTAAGCATAATTACTCACTAACATGACTCACACATTACTATCATCATGTTTCAAAACTATTACAAGGAATCAAGTTTAATTTGTCCAATGATCTTCATGAAAGTTTTTATTATATCCTCCTTGGATATCTATCACTTTGGGACTAGTTTTATATATTGCCATTGCTTTTTGGCAAGCTCAAACAAATTTAAGTGAAGCACATGAGCATAAAGATTTCATCTCTCAAAAAGGTATAAGTGAAGCATGAGAGGATTTCTTCAAAATTTACCTACTCTCAAATTAATCTAAGTGAAGCATGAGAGTATTTCTACGAAAATTTCCAAGCACACCGTGCTCAAAAAGATATAAGTGAAGCACTAGAGCAATTCTATAGCTCAAAAAGTTTAAGTGAAGCACATAGAGCAATTCTAACAAATCATAGCATGATTTTGGCTTTCTCAAATAGGTTTGTCCAGCAAGGGTACAAGGGAAAAACTAACAAACAAAGCAAGAAAAGATACAAGACGCTCCAAGCAAAACTCATGATATGTGACGAATAAAAATATAGCTCCAAGTAAAATACCGATGGTCGTTAGAAGAAAGAGAGGATGCCACTCGGGGGCATCCCCAAGCTTAGTTGCTTGTTACTCTTTGGATATATCTTTGGGGTGCGGTAGCATCCCCAAGCTTAGGCTTTTATCACTCCTTATTCCTTCATCCATCGTGATCTCACCCAAAACTTGAAAACTTCAATCACACAAAACTCAACAAAATCTTCGTGAGATCCGTTAGTATAATCAAGCAAATCACTACTTTAGGTACTGTTGAAAACCCATTTATATTTTATTATTGCATTATACCTACTGTATTTTAACTTTACCATGGCTCATACCCTTCAATATAACCCATAGAGTCATCAAAACAAGCACACAATGCAACGAAAACAGAATCTGTCTTAAACAGAACAGTCTGTAGTAATCTGTACTATACCCGTACTTCTGTAACTCTAAAAATTCTGAAAAATTAGGACAACGTAAGGAATTTGTATATAAACACTGTGTTAAAATTTCAGCTCAAGATCATGTTCCAGAAAAAATTGAAAATTCATATACTGGACGCAAAGTTTCTGTTTCAGATTCAGCATCGCTTCTACTCATCCTATGAATCATCCTAAAGGCTTTACTTGGCACAAACACTAAATAAATGTAGCGACCCGACCCGAAATGGTCAAGCCTCTGTGTATCTGTGCTATCCCTGGATCATGCTAGCACACATAGTACATCAATGTATATAACAAAGTTCAATCACACATGCTTTATTAATCGAAATCTCATATAGAGTCATTATTACAAAAAGTAACTTGGCTAAAAGCCAACTCATGAGATAGCGCTATCAAAATCGTACGGAAGCCTGAAGGTAGCTGAGTCCATCTGACTCCAAAGGGCAACACTGGGCATAGGACGTAGACCTCACACTTCGTCGGAGAGAACCTCTGCAACATGAGACGTTGCAGCCGTGTAGGTCAGCATATGGAATATGCTGGCAAATCACAGAAAAAAAACAAAAAAAATGATAAAAATAATAATGCTATCACCACTATATGCATCTGGCTGATGGTGGCAAAGGTCTGAGTTTTGCATAAAAGCAAGTTTTTCCCTACAACAAAGGGGCATCATGAAATTACTACAAAATGTCGGTTGTTTAATGAGATGGTTCCGCCAACCAAATCTCATAACCCAATTATTATCTTGTACCCTCATCAATTATCATCAAGTGTGGTGTTGAGAGTTCCTGATAGTATCATTTCCAGAGGCTCAATTGTCTGTAACCGGGGACACGGCTAATCGATTAGGTTTAACACTCTGCAGAGGTTTGCGCACTTTTCCCGCAAGATTTGATCCCTCCGTTTATGTCCTCGTACTTCAGGGTGTTTGAGAACCGAATGACCAAAACATGGTCTTTCAAAGAGTTTCCCTAACCCCCGATTAAGAGTTCAGGTTAGAGTTACTACTAGGATCAACCAAGCCAGAGCCCATAATGACTTGCGGTTGCACAGGTAAGCTTCCGGTCGTGAAGTATCCATCCGTCTGTTTGAGTCTGGGTGGAGTTGTCCGCTGGTATCTCTCCAACATGGTTAGGTTCACTCCTCTGAGGTATTCCAGGGGCGCCTATCAATGGTTGAAAAACACTAGGTATTCCAGCGGCCTATCATGGTGCACACCCACTGGTTACTCCAGGGAGCCTATTTCCAAATCCACTCAGTAGGTGTATTAAAGTTTTTCTTGAATCATGAATTCTTCATCTCCTCGAAGTAGCCTTGATCATCATGAAGTGGTAATCATCATCTTGAATTGGTCCTCATCCAAGACACTCACAACTCCCATGTAACACTCAACCAAAACCCCGTCTACTTAAGCGTAGCATAAAAAATCGTCCCGGGGCCAGGTTAACAGGGGATTTGTGGGGTATCCTACCTCATGATACGACTAAACAATTTTAATACTCCTACTGCATGCATGGTGGAAAATATCATCTAATGCAAATAAAAACTTGGAAAACATGATCAAATGACTTGCCTTGATGACAGTCTTGAAATTCTAAAGCTTCGTAATAACAAGCTTCGCACTCCGGATAATCTAACGAAACAAACAATTCACACAATAAGCGAACATATTCACAAACAATAAATAACAGCGAGTAAAACTAATAATAAAACAATCAAGGAAAACAATAATGAAATCAAAGGAAACCAAAATAAAATTCGAACGAAAACTTTAAAGAAAACTAGAGAGAAACCAATTCACACAAATTCTATCATAGCAACACTAAATTATTCTAAACACTCAAATAACAGAAAAGAACTAATTAACCAACTATTTAACAACAATCAATTTAATAAACAATTAACTTGAAGAAGGAAATACTTTAATAGCTAAAATTACTATCTAGTTATCACCAAAACAACTATAATAACAATAAAAACACTAAAACCATACTAAATTATTATAAAAACTAATATATTTCTAATTAACAGAAACAACAATAAAATAACTTGAAGTGGCAAAAAGAATTTCTTTTGTGACAATAAAACTATTCTATTTACTCTAGTTAAATAACTAAACAACCATACAACAAAACAGTAGCTAAAAATAATAATAATTAATTATAAAAATTTATCTACTGTAGTCTAACTAAAGCATATAACTACATGTAAAAATCTACAAAAATAACTAACTAAACATAATTAAAACAATAATTAAATGACTAGAACAACTATATAAACAAAACAGTACTGTTTTAACTAAAAACCTAATTTAAATAAAACTAAAAATAAATAACTCAATGCTACTGGATAGGCCAATCAATAATAAAACAGTGGCAAAAATAATCAATCAAAAAGCTGTTTTTAAATAAGAGTTATTAGCAATCTAGTGTTTGAACAAATCTGTTTGAATTTAAAATTTGAAAATTTTAATTTTTTTTTTGTTGGGTCCACGTGATAGATGGGATTTTTGTGAACCGGTAGCAAAAAGAATCACTGGATTTGAAGTTGTAGACTAATAGATATGAATTTTCTAAGATTGCACTGTTTTCTGAAAAAAGGAATTATGAGAATTTTTTGGATCTCACCGGAGTTGGGGAAGACGACGGGAAGGAGCTCTGGTCCGGTGATGTAGTGACTCCCTGAGGAAGATAAGCACGGGACGGGGATGGGATAGCCGCAACAACCTCGGGGGAGGCCGGGGAAGGGCCAACTGAGCCTAGGGCCACTACAGGAATCAGGCACTTTGCCATCTGCCATGGCAGATGGCAAAGGCATGGTCGGCGGATGGCAAAGGCTTTGCCATCTGCCAGCAGACGGCAAACAGTTTGGCTGAAACCCAGCCGGGAAAGGCTACTTTGCCGTCTGCTGGCAGATGGCAAAGAGCCTGCAGCCTTTGCCATCAGCTGGCAGATGGCAAAGCCTCTGAACGGGTTAGCCACGTTAGAAGGCTAACGGCGTGCTTTGCCGTCTGCCAGCAGATGGCAAAGGCTGCAGGCTCTTTGCCATCTGCTGGCAGACGGCAAAGGCTGCAGGCTCTTTGCCATCTGCCAGCAGATGGCAAAGATTCTGCAGCCTTTGCCATCTGCTGGCAGATGGCAAAGAGACCAAATAGGCCCTTCCCAGGTTGCACAGGTAGCTGACACGTGGCCTCTTTGCCATCTGCCAGCAGATGGCAAAGTGCCTATATTGCCCCATTTAATTTTGTTTTTTCTTATATCAATTCATCTTCACAGAAAATCAAACACATATATATATATAACCAATATAGCATATTCAACACATATTACCAATAGTCATGAACAAATATATATGCAACACATCCATGAACACATATCCAACACATGTTACCAATAGTAGCAAGTTTCATCCATACATATACATAGTTTCATCAATATTACACAGTTTCATCCATAGGTAGCAAGTTTCACAAAGTCAAAACAAAAACTAAAGACAAGCACTCCATCAACCCAAGCTTCCGTGATCTAGAGCAAATCTGCAAAATGGGAAAGAAGAAAGTTAGAAGAAAAAGACTAGAAGAAGAAGATTATTATGATGCAACTAAAATGTGAAGACTATTATGATGCAACTTATATCTGTAAAATATGTCATTTTGGAGCTAAGTATGATTATTATGTCATTTTTGAGCTAGCTAAGCATACTAAGTCATTTTGGTGTAAAAATGCTAAGTAAGGTCATTTTGGAGCTAAGTAAGGTTATTATGTCATTTTGGAGCTAGCTAAGCATATGAAGTCATTTAGGAGCTAAAATATGTCATTTCTTAAGCATATTATGTCATTTTACGAGCTCCCGGCCATCTTTCACACGCAATGAAAGCAGAAGGACATCTCAGTATCTCACAAACACACCAGGGCACAAAACGTGGCATTAAGTATAACTACAGAACTGTATTTCAGAAAATATGTATGCTACCAGATTCAAAATCAATTGACACAATGTCATCTTGCCACATTTCTGAACAAACCAAGAACAACAGACCCACAAAAGCCCATGTTATGTGACTTCTATTGGCTCCCTGTATATGCAGAACTGTAAACAAAATATATGAACAACTAGAATGATTATTTGTTCTAAGGTAACAACGCTAGAATCAAAAGGGCGTTTCACTGCAGAAATTCTAAACAGCACATATGAATTTGATTGATTAAGCTATATTTGCAGTCGAGATTTGCTTTTAACAAGAGGGAAAGAGAGACTAAAACATAATATATTTAGTACACTTATCATGCAGTAAAACTCTCGACAATAAACTTTTTGAATTACTGGTAACATTCATATAATTCAAAGCACATGACATTTTCTAATTAACTGTAACAATCCTGTCCAGAACCCACATGTGCTATGGTTAGACCAAGATTGCTATAATGAAACCAAGTTTGCCATACATTCTCAAAAGATTCAAGGTCTCGAAAGCTGAGGACCAAGAGGCAAAGCTAGTACAGGGAAAGACAAAAGCTAGAAACAAGGACGCCTGGCAGAGGGTCAAACATGCCTAATCATATTGTCTAATGTTGAAATATTTTTCTCCGTGCAAATGATTTTACTGTAATTAATTATAGCAACATCTCTGTCTATATGAGTTCAACCAAATTGTGCCCCTGGCACCTTAATTAAGATGGATTTAGTGTACAGAAAACAGCCAGTTCAAGATAGATATCTGAGTTATGAGCCACATCTAGGAAAATAGGGCATAAGTAGGTGCATACATTACATATAGTACAACAGTACCATGTAGGCAATGAGGTAAGCTAAGAAATCAGGCTAAAAAAAGAGCATGCATGTCTCAAAGCAAGTTATCCATTTTTTTGGAGAAAATGCAAAGGACTTGCGTTTCATTTCATTGAAAAGAGAGAGTTTGCGGTTACACTCCTCCTAGGAGGCGGTTTTACAATCATGTATCTAGCACTAGTGCACATCCCATGAGGCGGGCAGCACGACACGGAGCCCGTCGGCGCCAGCGGCAGCCCACTTCCTGGCTTCGTCTTTGATCCTGGTCACAACGGCGTGGATGGACGGTTGCGCACGGTCAAATATGCAGTCGTTCCTAGCATGCTCATGTTGTCTAGAACTAAATTGACACATAACTAATGGGATGTACGACTAAGAGATGATGGACTAACCTTTCAAATCCCTTTCAAATCATGTTGACGAACATCATCTCGTCCCTTTCAAATCCGACTTCGGAATCAGATGTGGCCTATATTTATCAAACACAAAAGATACATTACTCATTACTTAATAGTTCTGTTGCTGCAAGCCTACCATTGAGATGTGTTAAACTTACCAAGTCAGGTAATATAAGCAATAGTAGAAAATGCTTTACGCGGAGTAATGGTCGAGTACAATATGTTCATGTATTTTCTCGAGTAATATAGTTTTGCCAGTCCCATTGAGCAGACTTTCTATTGTTTCTGTGAGGCAATATCCTTTGAACGCAACTGAACTATCTCTTCTGCCTGGCTAGGTATGTTCTTCATTTTTTAACTGACATATGCTCTGCTCTATTTGTGATGATGCTCGCTACCATTAAATGTTGGTAGTACTAAGTGCTAATGAGTGCTTGTTTACTGTTAATGCTCACAGTTCTTACGCCTAGCAATGCTTACTGATTGTCTTTGTGAAGCTTAGTAATGTACAATAAATTTATTTGCTTTTTAATTGGCTTTGTCTGTACAATGCAACACAGCTGAAGATCATAAGGAAGATCTAACAGAGTTGATGCACATTCACAAAGCTACAGATGAAATTAAAGCTGCTCAGAAGAAAATAGGGGACTTTCTAGGATTTTTTTTAGTGACATTTGAACAAAAGAAAAATAACAGGAACAGGATTGGATATTCTTTATGTACTACTATTCACGACGCCATGTAAACAAATCCATCTACATATGAGCAAACCTCTATGTTTAGAGGAAGAACTCGTACGAATTTACATTTACTTATTGAGGCAAAAATAGCAGACCAGGCGAATAGAATACATGATATAATGCAATGCAAGAAGGAGATGGTTAGATATTTCGTTACCAGATTTTTCTATTTCTTACTTTCCTTAAGTCTTAGAGAGAAAATCAACAGAGAGGCTTGATACCACAAGAAGAATGCTACCTATGCAAAAGTTCCCTTACTATAGGATTCACATTTGAAATAGAACTATTACAGTAGGTTTCAACTCATGTGCCTACATGTCAAGGATACTTTTTGCTGTTGAATCCTAGATACTCTTATACTAAGAATTAATAATCAAGTACACTGGAAGTACAGAAATTTATCTACAACTCTCGCATTGTCACTATAAATCAACTTTGAAAGTATCTCGTCCAGAAACAGATAAATGTAATACTGCAACAAGTAAATACTGCATGACTGCAGTATAGCTTTGATTAGAACATCTAATTTTTTATCAGAATTGAACAAACAAGATACTCTCCAGTCTGCAGATGAAAAGAGAAGGAACAAAATACCTTCAGCAGCGACGGGAGGTCATTGTGATTGGAAAATGTCATCAGGCGAAGGGGGTATCATTGTGTGGCAGGTTCAGTGCTCCACTCTTCCTCGCCCAGCATACAACTGGCTCAGTAGACCACTAGATTCTGGGCGCTTGATTCATGTGCCTAAGCTCAAAAGCTTTATATTGCTGCACTTCAGATAGGCCCAACTGACACCTGCATGATAGCATAGTGCATATAAGAATAACAAGTAAGAACCCTGCTCTACATCTTTGAGAAAGAACACACGGCTGCATCAGCCTTAGGCACCTGAGTTAAATGTTACAGAACTACAAAATACTGAGAAGAAAAGCAAAAGCGAGATTGTAAAACTTAGAATCACTACTGGATGAAAAATAACCAGGAATGTACGTACTACATGATGAAGGGCATCTTCAATGTTAATTGGTTTGCTTGGCAGAGACTGCTAGTTAAGCTATACAGTATGAAGTGTCTCATCCTCATTACACACCCTGACAAAGTGTCTCTGCTCTTATATACTAGTGCCAACTGCTGCAACTAGCTAGCCTTGACCAAACAACATGCATCAACACAAGCTAGCTAGCTAACCTCACCGGCGCTAAATGCCCATTTGCTAGTTAATAAAACTTTTTTTCAACACATAGGCTTGATTTTACTTTCCAAACTAATAGGCTTGGCTTTGTTTTTCAACAACCATACAAAGAAATAGACCTAAACAGACATGCAAACAACCATGGCCTCGATGTAGAACCTGAATCTCACCACAACAGTAGCCCGCCATGGCACATCTCCTCCATCTCCCCCCTCCCCCGTAGTCAACTTGAACCACAGGAGCAAATCCTGCAACCCAAGCACCAGAAAACAAGCCTGCCATACATTACAACAGCACACATACGCCACATATATGACCTGCTCCACGAATTGTGCACAGGAAGAGGCGACCAGACCTGGTACAGGCGGGCGAAGGCGGGAGTGGGCGTGGTCTACTCGGCGACGGCGACCTCCACGCGTGGATGCAGGACACGGCGGCATTGGCATGTTTACGACCACCACCGGCTGGTGGTGTCCTAAGACAAGGAGGCATGCAGGTGGGCGTTGGAGGCCGGATGCGAGGCCGGGGTGGCCGGATCCGAGGCTGGGGTGGCCGGATCTGACTCAAGAAGGAGGAGGAGGGCACGTGGCTCGTCGGAGAGGAGTGGTCGTCGCCGGCTGGAGAGGATAAGAGGCGTCGCCGGCTGGGGTGGCGGGGTTGGGGTGGTGGGGCGGGTGCCGGGGCTAGGGTGGCGGGGCTGCGGTGGAGGGGCGGGCCCCGGGGCTGGCGGCGGTGCTGGGCGGCGTCGGGGAACAGCGGGGCTGGGGTGGTGGGTGGGTGAGGTGGGGGGAGAGAGAGAGGGGTGGGGCCGGACTGGGAGAGATAGGGGAGAGAGAGAGGGGTGGGGCCGGGCTGGAAGAGGGAGGGGAGATAGCCCCACCTCTTTGCCATCTGCTGGTTGATGGCAAAGAGGTGGGCTAGTGCGCCGTTACAACGCCGTCGTTCGTTGGACCCCACCAACCTCTTTGCCGTCTGCCAGCAGACGACAAAGATTCTTTGCCATCTGCTGGCAGATGGCAAAGAGGTGGGTGGGGTCCACCCACCTCTTTGCCGTCTGCCAGCGGACGGCAAAGATTCTTTGCCATCTGCTGGCAGATGGCAAAGAATTGGCTGATGGCAACCAGGTTCTTTGCCGTATGTCAATTCTTTGCCGTCTGTTTTTTGTAAGCAGATGGCAAAGACGTTTTTGCCATCCGCTGGCAGATGGCAAAGAGCTGACTGATGCCATCCGCGCGGCGGTAGATGGGGAGGGTGATTCGGGCTCCCAAGGCTAAAAATAGGTCGAGGGGAATGAGAGGGACCTCGGGGTGTCTTTATATAGGGGCGGGGAGGACCGAGGGCGTGGCAGCAAGCCGAGGAAAATCCGGCCATTACCGGATTTCCGGTGAGCAAGGATCTCGGCCTTGATGGCCATAAAGAGGTAGGGAGGTGGGGAAGGAAGGTGCGTGGCGGTGGGAAGCTTCCAGGGAGTGAGGGGATGAAGGAAAGGGGCCCCAAGGCGCGGGGATCGCGGCCATGGCGATCTGGAACTCCCGATCTGGAGTTGTCGTGAGGTTGGGGACGACCTCGTCTTGGGCTGGGCCTTGACAAAGTTTTTTTTTTAGAAATACAAAGAAAGAAAAAGAAAGAGACGAATAAAGAAAAGTTTTATATAGACATATTATATATCAAAATTTTCAGAAAAATAAACTCTACAATATAAACATATTTTCATGAATTTTTGAAATAATTTTAAAAACAATTATTTTTCAAAATTCAAAAATGGTTTTGATTCCAACATGAAATATTTTCCAAATATTTTTCTGAGTATTATAAATTCAAATATAATTCAAATTTGCCCCTGGTTTGAAGGGTCATGTTGCTCCACTCATTATTTTTGAATATTGACCAGGGCATTTGAATTCATCCAAATTTAAAATGGATCAAATTTGCAAATGGAAACACTCCAAATCCCATTTCAAATTCTTTATTTGAAGAAGTCATGTCATCTTCTCTCTATGATTTTAAATTTGAATTGGATTTGAATTCAAAAGCAAAGAAGAAAGTTTTGGGAAAGTCATTTTATTCCCTCTCCTTTATTTCCCAAATGTTTTCAAATTCACTCAATTTCACACAATCATTCACACAATCAATCAATATAGTTAATTTAATATAACATTCTAAAACTTAGAGTTTTGGGATGTTACAAACTACCACACTTAAAATGAATCTCGTCCTCGAGATTCGAAGAGGCTAGAAGTAGGTTGGGGTTGGGGGTATTGTTGCAAATCCATTGATCATTATGTCCGGGGTGCTACCTCACTTAGAAACAAAGTTACGGTTCCAACAAACACTCAGGTACTCCATCCTTAGAGTTGACGGTGTCGGTATTCTCTTGTTCTCTGGAATAACTCTTCCACTGGGGCTCTTCCGGTGAGGGCATAACCTTTTCCTCAAATCTTGAGTCCTTTCATCCTGGTAAGGTTCTTCCAAGACTGGGTCTTCTGACAGGTGTGTCTCCAATACTAAATACTTATCGAAATCTCATGGTGGTCAATCAATTAATGGTTTCTCCTGCAAGAAATGGGTCTGGGTTAAATCTCACTGTATAATCTCTACGATTGGCAACAACTGCCACGTACAAGGGTTCATCATCATACCATTCTAAGGCTTAAACAAAAGCTTCAAAGAACGTCATCTCTTTACTATGGGTAAGTCACTCAGATTTACCATTCCGAATAGCAAGAGAAATGATAAGAGTAAGTCATCATGGTGGCCAAGCCATGTCGCACCCAAATCATTACCTTGTATAAGGTTTGGCGAATCTCGTATTCTAACACTTGGGCTTCCTCACAAGCGTTGCAGAAATTTCTCTTATCCACGAACTGAGTTCGGGTAAATCCATGGATTCTGCAAGCCAAACAAATCAACTATCGTTTCTTCCCAACTCTCGAGTTTTACGTATCGTCCTATGAAATAATTACGACTTCGTCGGTAGATGTTCCATAGATTATTCTAGATCTCTTCCTTCAACAAGATTGCGTGTACCTTGGTCAAAATCCTGGGTCGATGGGGAAACTGGTCTAAAGTGGTTTGCCACAGGTCCGAGTGGGTAAACCATACTTCTTCAAAACTACCCTTGATATGAATGAGTGCAATGCACTAGAATCAAAGGTACCAATACGGTTGGTGTGTTTAACAAGAACTTACCGATAACTGTATCCGGCTGTCCATTGACTCCCTTCACAGTAATGTGATTCACCTGAGCTCGAGGAAAATGGTGGGACTCCTTATTAGGTCCTTCATTGCCATAGCCGGGCTTTTTCTCCGGACAGTCAGTGGAATAGTGGCCATTCTACCTGCAGTTGTAGCATGTGATGTGCTTCAGATTCTTTTGGGCCGGAGCAGAATGGTGCTGATTGTCATTCCCTCCATTATCATTCTTATGGCTACTGTAGTTGTTTCCTCCATGGTGAACATGTCCTCCATGGTTATGGTGGTTATGACCACCGAACTTCCCGGATGTTGAATATGGTGCTGCACGGGGCTTATGATTACCTACAGAATAAAGCTTGTCATACTTCCTCTTACGGTTCTCTATCTGTTGCTGCTTTCCCTCCAGAACAAGTGCCTTGTCTACCAGCTCCTGGTAGTTGTTGAAGGTAGCCACAGTCAACTGAATGCTCAATTCCTCATTGAGTCCCTCCATGAACTTCTCCTGCTTGGCTGCATCATCAGCCACATCTCCAGGAACATATTTGGCCAGCATGCTGAATTCATCCACATACTGAGCCACAGAACGGTTACCCTGGCGTAAGTTGCGAAACTCCCGCTTCTTCAAGCTCATGGCTCCAGCTGAGACATGTGCAGTGCGGAAGGCCTGCTTGAACTGATCCCAAGTCACACCAACAATGGGATACGTGGTGGTGTAGTTCTCCCACCAAGAAGCTGCTGGTCCTTCCAGTTGGTGTGCGGCAAAACACACCTTCTCTGCTTCCGTGCAACCAGCGGTAATCAACTCCCTTTCCATCTTGCGGAGCCAATCATCGGCCACAATGGGCTCAGTGCTGCTGGAAAAGGTGGGTGGATTCAGTCTCAAGAAACGGGTGAGGTTGTCGGCCTAGGGTGGAGGGTTGTTGTTGTTGTTGGCTTGGTTCTGGATCAACAATTGCATCAGTGCATTCTGCTGCTGAATCAGCTGAGTGAGCTCCGGTGGAAAGTTGGTTCTCGGGTCACGTCTCGAAGGCATCTGATGTTTTAGAGTGGAAGAGAATTAGAATAGAACAAGGGTCTAATAACACTACCCATATGCATGCAACAATCATTAACACACCAATTACTTCAATCAAGTTTCACGCATCGATCGAACTAATCGAGAATCCAATCGACTAACGAATTTCTATAGGTTACATGGTGGTCTGAATCTAGTTCTCATCTGTGATAGACTTCATCAGATAAACGTCGGCTCCAGCTTCTTCTTCGTCAGTGTCGTCTTCATAGGGCATGGTCTCGTCGGGTTGAGCAGACTCGGTGATGGGGTCAACAACTATTTCAATGAATTAGAGAAGGGATAGAAATGGATAGAGAAGAGCATGGACCAATAGATAAATAGGAAAATTTCAAAATTGAGTTTTTTTTCCTATGGCTTTTCCAGTCGTAGTGGTTACGTCCTACGGTCAGCGTGTGCTCTGATACCATATCTGTAGCGACCCGACCCGAAATGGTCAAGCCTCTGTGTATCTGTGCTATCCCTGAATCATGCTAGCACACACAGTACATCAATGTATATAACAGAGTTCAATCACACATGCTTTATTAATCGAAATCTCATATAGAGTCATTATTACAAAAAGTAACTTGGCTAAAAGCCAACTCATGAGATAGCGATATCAAAATCCTACGGAAGCCTGAAGGTAGCTGAGTCCATCTGACTCCAAAGGGCAACACCGAGCATAGGACGTAGACCTCACACTTCGTCGGAGAGAACCTCTGCAACATGAGACGTTGCAGCCGTGTAGGTCAGCATATGGAATATGCTGGCAAATCACAGAAAAAAACAAAAAAATGATAAAAATAATAATGCTATCACAACTATAGGCACCTGGCTGATGGTGGCAAAGGTCTGAGTTTTGCATAAAAGCAAGTTTTTCCCTACAACAAAGGGGCGTCATGAAATTACTACAAAATGTCGGTTGTTTAATGAGATGGTTCCGCCAACCAAATCTCATAACCCAATTATTATCTTGTACCCTCATCAATTATCATCAAGTGTGGTGTTGAGAGTTCCTGATAGTATCATTTCCATAGGCTCAATTGTCTGTAACCCGGGACACGGCTAATCGATTAGGTTTAACACTCTGCAGAGGTTTGCGCACTTTTCCCGCAAGATTTGATCCCTCCGTTTATGTCCTCGTACTTCAGGGTGTTTGAGAACCGGATGACCAAAACATGGCCTTTCAAAGAGTTTCCCTAACCCCCGATTAAGAGTTCAGGTTAGAGTTACCACTAGGATCAACCAAGCCAGAGCCCATAATGACTTGCGGTCGCACAGGTAAGCTTCCGGTCGTGAAGTATCCATCCGTCTCTTTGAGTCTGGGTGGATTTGTCCGCTGGTATCTCTCCAACATGGTTAGGTTCACTCCTCTGAGGTATTCCAGGGGGCGCCTATCAATGGTTCACAAACACTGGGTATTCCAGCGGCCTATCAAGGTGCACACCCACTGGTTACTCCAGGGAGCCTATTTCCAAATCCACTCAGTAGGTGTATTAAAGTTTTTCTTGAATCATGAATTCTTCATCTCCTCGATGTAGCCTTGATCATCATGAAGTTGTAATCATCATCTTGAATTGGTCCTCATCCAAGACACTCAAAACTCCCATGTAACACTCAACCAAAACCCCGTCTACTTAAGCGTAGCATAAAAAAATCGTCCCGGGGCCAGGTTAACAGGGGATTTGTGGGGTATCCTACCTCATGATACTACTAAACAATTTTAATACTCCTACTACATGCATGGTGGAAAATATCATCTAATGCAAATAAAAACTTGGAAAACATGATCAAATGACTTGCCTTGATGACAGTCTTGAAATTCTAAAGCTTCGTAATAACAAGCTTCGCACTCCGGATAATCTAACGAAACAAACAATTCACACAATAAGCAAACATATTCACAAACAATAAATAACAGCGAGTAAAACTAATAATAAAACAATCAAGGAAAACAATAATGAAATCAAAGGAAACCAAAATAAAATTCGAACGAAAACTTTAAAGAAAACTAGAGAGAAACCAATTCACACAAATTCTATCATAGCAACACTAAATTATTCTAAACACTCAAATAACAAAAAAGAACTAATTAACCAACTATATAACAACAATCAATTTAATAAACAATTAACTAGAAAAAGGAAATACTTTAATAGCTAAAATTACTATCTAGTTATCACCAAAACAACTATAATAACAATAAAAACACTAAAACCATACTAAATTATTATAAAAACTAATATATTTCTAATTAACAGAAACAACAATAAAATAACTTGAAGTGGCAAAAAGAATTTCTTTTGTGACAATAAAACTATTCTATTTACTCTAGTTAAATAACTAAACAACCATACAACAAAACAGTAGCTAAAAATAATAATAATTAATTATAAAAATGTATCTACTGTAGTCTAACTGAAGCATATAACTACATGTAAAATTCTACAAAAATAACTAACTAAAAATAATTAAAACAATAATTAAATGACTAGAACAACTATATAAACAAAATAGTATTGTCTTAGCTAAAAACCTAATTTAAATAAAACTAAAAATAAATAAATCAATGCTACTGGATAGGCCAATCAATAACAAAACAGTGGCAAAAAGAATCAATCAAAAAGCTATTTTTAAATAAGAGTTATTAGCAATCTAGTGTTTGAACAAATCTGTTTGAATTTAAAATTTAAAAATTTAAAAATATTTTTTTGTTGGGTCCACGTGATAGATGGGATTTTTTTGAACCGGTAGCAAAACAAATCACTGGATTTGGAGTTGTAGACTAATAGATATGAATTTTCTAAGATTGCACTTTTTTCTGAAAAAAGGAATTACGGGAATTTTTTGGATCTCACCGTAGTTGGTCACCGGAGTTGGGGAAGACGACGGGAAGGAGCTCGGGTCCGGTGATGTAGTGACTCCCTGAGGAAGATAAGCACGGGACGGGGATGGGATAGTCGCAACAACCTCGAGGGAGGCCGGGGAAGGGCCAACTGAGCCTAGGGCGGCGGTAGATGGGGAGGGTGATTTGGGCTCCCAAGGCTAAAAATCGGTCGAGGAGAATGAGAGGGACCTCGGGGTGTCTTTATATAGGGGCGGGGAGGACCGAGGGCGTGGCAGCAAGCCGAGGAAAATCCGGCCATTACCGGATTTCCGGTGAGCAAGGATCTCAGCCTTGATGGCCATAAAGAGGTAGGGAGGTGGGGAAGGAAGGTGCGGGGCGGTGGGAAGCTTCCAGGGAGCGAGGGGATGACGGAAAGGGGCCCCAAGGCGCGGGGATCGCGGCCATGATGATCTGGAACTCCCGATCTGGAGTTGTCGTGAGGTTGGGGACGACCTCGTCTTGGGCTGGGCCTTGACAACGTTTTTCTTTTTTTTTAGAAATACAAAGAAAGAAAAAGAAAGAGACGAATAAAGAAAAGTTTTATATAGACATATTATGTATCAAAATTTTCAGAAAAATAAACTCTACAATATGAACATATTTTCACGAATTTTTGAAATAATTTTAAAAACAATTATTTTTCAAAATTCAAAAATGGTTTTGATTCCAACATGAAATATTTTCAAAATATTTTTCTGAGTATTATAAATTCAAATATAATTCAAATTTGCCCCTGGTTTGAAGGGTCATGTTGCTCCACTCATTATTTTTGAATATTGACCAGGGCATTTGAATTCATCTAAATTTGCAAATGGAAACACTCCAAATCCCATTTCAAATTCTTTATTTGAAGAAGTCATGTCATCTTCTCTCTATGATTTTAAATTTGAATTGGATTTGAATTCAAAAGCAAAGAAGAAAGTTTTGGGAAAGTCATTTTATTCCCTCTCCTTTATTTCCCAAATGTTTTCAAATTCACTCAATTTCACACAATCAGTCAATATAGTTAATTTAATATAACATTCCAAAACTTAGAGTTTTGGGATGTTACAATAAACCATAAAAACACAATCATAACAGATGCATAATTGTGTCAACACTCAAAAATAGAAAGGAAAAAGAAAATTTTATTTATTCATTGGGTTGCCTCCCAACAAGTTCTATCGTTTTACGCCCCTAGCTAGGCATGATGATTTCAATGATGCTCACATAAAAAGTAGTAATTGAAATATGCAAAAGAGCATCATGAATCTCATTACAAACACATTTAAGTCTAACCTACTTCCTATGCATAGGGATTTTGTGAGCAAACAATTTATGGGAACAAGAATCAACTAGCATACGAAGGCAAAACAAGCATAACTTCAAAACTTTGAACATATAGAGAGGAAACTTGATATTATTGCAATTCCTACAAGCATATGCTCCTCCCTCATAATAAATTTCAGTAGCATCATGAAGGAATTCAACAATATAACTATCACATAAATCATTCTTTTCATGATGCACAAGCATAGAATTCTCATTACTCTCCACATAAGCAAATTCCATTTCATCCATGGTAGTGGGAGCAAACTCAACAAAATAACTATCATGAGACACTTGATTGACATAACCACATTGCAAATTAAAACCATGATGATAAGTTTCATGGTTATCATTACTCATTATAGCATACGTGTCATCACCATCATCATGAATAGGAGGCATACAATCATCATAATAAATTTGCTCATCAAAACTTGGGGGACTAAGAATATCATCTTCATTAAACATAGCATCGCCAAGCTTGTGGCTTTGCATATCATTAGCATAATTGACATTAATAGAATTTATAGTAACATCATTGAAATCATGCTTTTCAATCGAGGAGCTATCATGAATCACCTTATAAATTTCTTCTTTCAACACTTCATCAAAATTTTCAGATTCATGATTTTCAAGCAAAACTTCATAGAGATAATCAGGTGCACTCAACTCACTAGCAATTGGTTCATCATAATTTGGTCTTTTGAAAAGATTAACAAGTGGATGAGGATCCATATCAATAGATTTTTAGCACGCGAAGATGCAAGCAAATAGAAGGCACATGGCAACACAAGCAAAGATAGCAAACAAGCAAAAAGGCAAACGGAAAAGAGGGTGAATAAAACGGCAAATTTGTGAAGAGGGGGAGAGGAAAACGAGAGGCAAATGGCAAATAATATAATTGCAAATAGATGATATTTGTGATTAGGAACCTGGTAGATGATGATGGAGTCCCCTCGGCGCCTACGATAGGCACGTAGAAGAGACCGCTTCCTCCCCAGCAACGGCGCCAGAAATTCCTTTGACGTGGCTTGAGACTGCATCGGTATTTCCCCAAAGAGGAAGGGATGATGCAGCACAGCGACGGTAAGTATTTCCCTCAGTTATGAAACCAAGGTTATCGAACCAGTAGGAGGATCACCACCACCCAATAAGCAGCACCTGCACACAAACAATAAATACTTGCAACCTGACGCGAAAGAGAGGTTGTCAATCTCTCTACGGTAATAAGATAGATTAGGTAGTGATAGATAGGAGAGATAGATCTCTCAAGAACACAAAATAAAAAGAGCAAATATGCAGCAATATGTTTTTGGGTTTTTGGTTTTGTAGATCTAAAAACAAAGATTGCAAAAAGATAGATCGGAAAGCAATATGTTGGAAAAGTAGACCCAGGGCCGTAGGATTCACTAGTGGCTTCTCTCATGAGTATAGCGCACGGTGGGTGAACAAATTACTGTTGGGCAATTGATAGAAAATCGAATAGTCATGACGATATCCAAGGCAATGATCATTATATAGGCATCACGTCCAAGATAAGTAGACCGACTCCTGCCTGCATCTACCACTATTACACCACACATCGACCGCTATCCAGCATGCATCTAGTGTATTAAGTTCATGAAAAAACGGAGTAATGCAATAAGAACGATGACATGATGTAGACAAGATCTATTCATGTAGGAATAGACCCCATCTTGTTATCCTTAATAGCAACGATACATGCGTGTCTTGCTGCCCCTTCTGTCACTGGGAAAGAACACCGCAAGATCGAACCCATCACAAAGCACCTCTTCCCATTGCAAGAAAAATCGATCTAGTCGGCCTAACTAAACCAAAGATTCGGAGAAGAAATACAAGGCTATAAGAAATCATGCATATAAGAGATCAAAGAAGGCTCAAATAATATTCATGGATAGAAACTGATCATGAACTCAAAATTCATCGGATCCCAACAAACACACCGCAAAAGTTTACATCAAATAGATCTCCAAGAGACCATTGTATTGAGAATCATAAGAGAGAGAGAGAGGAAGCCATCTAGCTACTGCCTACGGACCTGTAGGTCTATGTTGGACTACTCACGCATCATTGGAGAGGCACCTATGAGGAAGATGAACCCCTCCGTGATGGTGTTTAGATTGGATCTCAAGGTTCTGGAACTTGCGGCGGCTGGAATTGTGTTTCCTCGACTCCCCTAGGGTTTTTGGAATATTTGGAAATTTATAGGCATCAGAGGCGGTGGAGAGGGGCCCCGAGGAGGGCAAAACCCATCAGGGCGCGCCCTCGTGGGTTGTGGTTTCCTCGGCCCACTCCCCCGGCACTTCTTTCGCCCACTAGGTGTCGTCTGGTCCAGAAAAAATCTCCAAAAAGTTTCGTCGCAATTGGACTCAGTTTGGTATTGATTTTCTGCGAAGTAAAAAACAAGCAAAAACAGCAACTAGCACTTTGGCACTATGTCAATAGGTTAGTCCCAAAAAATGATATAAAGTTGTTATAAAATGATTGTAAAACA
Organism: Elymus sibiricus; assembly: GCA_039707655.1. Taxonomy (NCBI): domain Eukaryota; kingdom Viridiplantae; phylum Streptophyta; class Magnoliopsida; order Poales; family Poaceae; genus Elymus; species Elymus sibiricus. The sequence continues at coordinate 316,006,061 of CM077673.1, forward strand.
TCCAAGAATGATAATATAACAGCATGGAACAAGCAAAAATTATAGATACGTTGGAGACGTATCATAGCCCTCCTCTGGTGCTTCTTTGCTCCATAATTCATTATATATTCTAGAAAAAATTCACAAAAACTTTCGTCCAATTTTGAGAACTTCTATTTCTGCAGAAAAATAACACCAAGGTAGTTCTGCTGAAAACAGTGTCAGTCCGGGTTAGTTTCATTTAAATCATGCAAATTAGAGTCCAAAACCAGAGCAAAAGTGTTTGGAAAAGTAGATACGTTGGAGACGTATCAACTCCCCCAATCTTAACTCATTGCTTGTCTTCAAGCAATTCAGTTGATAAACTGAAAGTGATAAACAAAAAATTTACAAACTCTTTTATTCTCGTTGTTATACACATGCTTAGCTAGTGTTCAAGTTTTCAGCATAAATCGTAAATAACCGTATCCATGATAACAATTAAACGTCATATTCACTCATGGCAATACATACCCAACTAGCAAGCAATAATAAAATTTGTCAAAACAATCATGATATAATATGACAACATGGTATCTCGCTAGCCCTTTCTGAGACCGCAAAACATAAATGCAGAGCACCTCTGAAGTTCAAGGAGCGACTAAACATTATAATTTAGGGCAGAAAAGATCCAGTCATGCTCACATCCATACTTAACTAGACTCAATGCATAAGAAGGACAATAATGCTCTCCGGTCTGGTGCTTTTAGTAAGAGGGTGATGACTCAACATAAAAGTAAATAGATAGTCCCTTCGCAGAGGGAAGCATTGATTTGCAGAGGTGCGAGAGCTCAAGGTTTAAAACAGGATTGAAATTATAGTTTTTGGGTGGTGCACTTTTCCTGTCAACATCACAACAAAGGATTTCAATATCTTCCATTCTAAACACATTATTGGCGGTTCCCAAGCGGAATTGTAAAGTTTTACTCCCATCCACCATACATACACAAGCCATGGATGACCGAATCCACGGATGCCCTCCAACATTTCAACTGTCCCGGGAGTTTTGTTTAATTAATTTTTGTTTTGCAGGACTGGGCATCCTTTTTACCAACCTCTCTCATGCAATGACAGGCGAATAAATGCCCATCTTGAGAATAAACCACTTTCCATGGAAGATATTGACTGCCCCGTTGCTCCATGAGCGGTATGAGTGCACAAAACAGAAGTTTAATTTGAATATTAGAGGTGGCACAAGCAAATTTACTTGGAACGGCATGGTAATATTGTATAAAGGTAGGTATGGTGGACTCATCTGGAATAACTTGGTTTAAGGATTTTGGATGCACAAGCAGTATTCCCGCTTAGTACAGGTGAAGGCTGATACGTCTCCAACGTATCTATAATTTATAAAGTATTCATGCCATATTCACCTATGTTTACAATACTTTTATATGGCTTTGATGCACTTTTTATGATTTATTTAGAACTAACCCGGACTGACGTTGTTTTCAACAGAATTATCGTGGTGTTGTTTTTGTGCAGAAAATGAAAGTTCTCGGAATCGCCCGAAACATTTTTATAATTTTTTCTCGAGGAACTAAGCAATATTGGAGTGAAGAACCAATGGAGGGGAGCCACCTGTGGGCCACAAGCCATCAGGGTGCCCCCCAGGCCGCGCCGCGTTGGCTTGTGGGGCCCACGTGGCTCCGTTGCGCGTGATTCCAACGCTGAAAATCCTATAAATCCTAGAAACCCCAGAAATAAAGAGAGACTCTCCGCTTCACCGCTGCAACTCTCTATATCGATGAAAAATCCATCTGGAACCTTTCCAGTACCCTGCCAGAGAGGGAAATCATCATCCAGTGGCCATCTTCATCATCCCGGCGGAGGCCATGACAAGGAGGGAGTAGTTCACCCTCGGGGCTGAGGGTATGTACCAGTAGCTATCTGTTCAATCTCTCTCTCTCTCTCTCTCTCTCTCGTGTTCTTGAGATGGCACGATCTTGATGTATCACGCGCTTTGTTAATATAGTTGGATCATATGGTGTGTTTCCCTTGCTATCTTGTTGTGATGAATTGAATCTTTCCCTTTGAGATCACGTTATGTCAGATTGAATATTGGATTTGAGAACACTTGATATATGTCTTGCATGTGGATACCCGTGGTGACAATGGGGTGTTCTATTGATTCACTTGATGTATGTTTTGGTACTCAACTTGCGGATTCCCGAGGTGACATTGGGGTAATCTATGCATAGGGGTTGATACACGTTCTTGTCCTACGTTCTCCGATAGAAATCTTGGGATGCTCCTTGAAGTTCTTTTTGTTGGATTGAATATGATAGATCTGAGATTGTTTGATGCATGTCATATAATTTACCCACGGATACTTGAGGTGACATTGGAGTATCTAGGTGACATTAGGGTGGATTGATATGTATCATTGGTGTTATTTTAGTACGAACTCTAGGGTTTTTTGTGACACTTATAGGAATAGCTCAAAAGATTGATCGGAAAGAATAACTTTGAGGTGCTTCTACTACCTACACCAATTTCATCTTATGTTCTCCGCTAGATAGGAACTTTGGAGTGATTCTTTGTTGCACGTTGAGGGATAATTATATGATTCAACTATGTTAGCATTGTTGAGAGATTGCACTAGTGAAAGTATGAACCTCAGGCCTTGTTTCCAAGCATTAATACACCGTTTTGCTCGTTGCTTACTACTTGTTACCTTGCTGTTTTAATATTTTTAGATTACAAAAACCTATTTCTACCATCCATATTGCACTTGTATCACCATCTCTTCGCCGAACTAGTGCACCTATACAATTTTCCATTGTATTGGGTGTGTTGGGGACACAAGAGATTTCTTGTATTTGATTGCAGGGTTGTTTGAGAGAGACCATCTTCATCCTACACCTCCCACTGATTGATAAACCTTAGGTCATCCACTTGAGGGAAAATTGCTACTGTCCTACAAAACTCTGTGCTTGGAGGCCCAACAAAGTCTACAAGAATAAAGTTGCGTAGTAGACATCAAGCCATTTTCTGGCGCCGTTGCTGGGCAGGTGAGTGCTTGAAGGTAGATCTTTATATCTTGCAATTAAATCTTTTGGTTTCTTGTTTTTCACTAGTTTGGTTTTATTAAAGAAAACTACAAAAAATGGAATTTATGTTGCCTCAATTGTTTCGTCTTTTTAATGTCTTTCGTGAAAATGATGGTTCGGAAAATTCTACTCAATTGGTAGAGGAAGAGTTTATGAAAATACTTAATGAGAATTCCTTGAATGATGAGCATGATAGTAATATTGTTAGTATGAATTCTCTGAACATCCATGATGCTAATGATATGCAAAACCACAAGCTTGGGGATGCTATGTTTGATGAAGATGATATTTTTTGTCCCCTACTTGTGATGATGATACTTACTATGATGATTGCATGCCTCCTATCTATGATCATTATGATGATGACACTTATTATATAAAGGATAATGATAACCATGAAACTTGTCATCGTGATTTTAATTTTCAATTTGGTTATGTCAATCAAGTATCTCATGATTGTTATTTTGTTGAGTTTGCTCCCACTATTATGAATGAGAAGAAATATGCTTTTGTGGCGAGTAATAAATTTTCTCTTCTTGTGGAACATGAAGATAATACTTTATGTGATAGTTATATTGTGTAATTCCTTCATGATGCTACTGAAAATTATTATGAGGGAGGAACTTATGCTTGTAGGTATTGCAATAATATCAAGTTTCCCATCTATGTGTTCAAAATCTTGAAGATATGCTTGTTTTGCCTTCCTATGCTAGTTGATTCTTGCTCCCATAAATTGTTTGCTCACAAAATCCATATTCATAGGAAGTGGGTTAGACTTAAATGTGCTTTTCATGAGATTCATGATGCTCTCTTGCATGTTTCAATTACTACATTTTATGTGAGCATCATTGAAATCATCATGCCTAGCTATTAGGCTTTAAAGAAAAGAGCTTGTTGGGAGACAACCCAACACTTTTACTTTATGTTTTTGTGTGTTCACATGATTAAGCTACTATATTAATCATATTTTGTGTCTTTTCCATCAATAATGTGCCAAGTAAAGCCTTTGGGATAGTGTGGATACTTGTTGATTTGATTCTGTGCAAAAACAGAAACTTTTGCCTCCAGTAAATAATTTCTCTGATTTTACTGGAGCATCAAAAAATTCTGAAATTTTTACAAAGTATTTATATTCAAATTCTATGCGTTGTACTATGTTTTCAGAATTTGTAGAGACAGGGAAGTATGGTTATACTACAGATCTTCACAGACTGTTCTGCTTTTGACAGATTATGTTTTGCATGCCTAGTTTGCTTGTTTTAGTGTTCCCATAGCTTATATTCAGTAATCAAAATTATGTGAATGGTATAATACAGTAGGTATTATGTGATAACAATTATGAATATTTCCTTGACAGTACCTAAGTGAATGATCTTTATTTATTATACCAATCCATCTCACGAAGTTCCGTTAAGTTCTGTGTGATTGAAGTTTTCAAGTTTTGGGTGAGACACCGATTTCAGGAGAATAAAGAGTGGCAAGAACCTAAGATTGGGGATTACCAAGGCACCTCCAAGGTAATATCCAAGGAAGACTCAAGCGCCTAAGCTTGGGGATGCCCCGGAAGGAAACCCCTCTTTCGTCTTCAACACTATCGGTATATCTTACTTAGAGCTATATTTTTATTCGTCACATAATATGTGTTTTGCTTGGAGCATCATTTTATTTTTTTATTATATGTTATATGTTATTTATAATCTTGCTTTTAAATAAAAATTTCCAAGAATTGCCTTTTAGGATACTTGAATTGCATGTCTGATGTGTGATGTGTAAAAACAGAAACTTTTGTTGTAGTGTTTGAATTTTCATATTTTACTGGAATGTGGAAAGTTTCTGAAATTTTGACACAGTATTTTCACGTAATTTTTTTATCATGTCATAAATTTTCACAAAATGTGGAGTTACGAAAGTACACTGTTTTGATAGATTACTACAGACTGTTCTGTTTGGATAGATTGCTGTCATAGTTTTGTTATCTACTTATCCTAGAGTTTTCATGGATTATATTGGTAGATATAAATTGTGGAAATGATAGTATACAGTACCTAATGTTTGGAAATTATTATGCAAATTGTCTTGGCAGTACATGAAATGTTGATTTATTCTTATGTGTACTAACCTATCTCACGAGTTCTTTCCAAGTTTTGTGTGGATGAAGTTTTTGAGACCTAGGTGAAACCGGGATATGAGAGGATTGAACGAGATACAAAAGCTCAATCTTGGGGATGCCCAAGTCTCCCCAAGTAAATATTTCAAGAAGTCTCAAGCATCTAAGCTGGGGGATGCTACGCATCCCACCTCTCTTCGTCAACTATCGGTTAGCCTATGTTGAGCCTAAATTTTTATTCGTTCACATGTATGTGCTATTCTTGGACTACTATTTTTATTTTGCTTGTTGTTTGAATAAAATACTCAGATATGAAAATCTTTATTGAGAGAGAGAGAGTCCCCACATAGCTACTTTATTGTTTGACTACTCATTGATCTTCACTTATATGTTTTGAGAGTAGTTCGAAATTTACTCTTGTGCTTCACTTATATCTTGAGAGTAAACGTTGAATGAATTGAATGTCATAAATGTGAAATTATATATGCTTCATATTCTTGTCCCATGGGGAGTTGTGACTTCACATACTAGGAGTATAAGCGGTAAAATTTATTGGAAGTTAGCAAACATAGCATTGGTCATTTAAACAATTCATGAAAGAATATTGAAGGAAGAGAGGTTTCACATATAAATACACTATCTTGGACATCTTCTATGATTGTGAACCCCCATTAATTATTTTCAAACTTGATCAAGTAGTTGACGTTGGACAAGGAAGACAACGTAATGGTTATGTTTGTTTATATTCACGTAGCAGTTATATTGTCATGGATCCTCTAACATGTGATGCTTGTTTAGAACTTTTTGCTAGCCAAAACTTCGTACTAAGTAGAAATACTACTTGTGCATCCAAATCCTTGAGCCAAGTTTCTTCCATGAGAGTCCACCATACCTACCTATATATGGTATTTCACTGCCATTCCAAGTAAATTTGCATGTGCCACGTCTAAACATTCAAATAAACATCAGTTTTGTGTGCTCGTACCGCTCATGGAGCGATGGGGCGGTCATTATCTTCCATGCTAAGAGGGTTATTCTCAAGATAAGTGTTTATTCACTTGTCATTGCACGAGAGAGGCTGGAAAAAAGGATGCCCAGTCCTGCATAATACAAAAATAAATAAACAAGAACTCCCCCTAGAAAATTGATTGGTTGGATGGTACCCGTGGATACGGCTAGCCATGGAATGTGTTTGAATTGTGGAGGGGGGGGTAAAATTTCAATTCTGTTTGGGAACCGCCAATAATGTGATTAGCATGGAAGATATTGAAAACTATGTTGTGACATTGACAGGAAAAGTATACCCCTCAAAATTACATATTCAGCTCTGTTTTAAAACAATGAGCTCTGGCACCTCTGCAAATCCCTGCTTCCCTCTGCGAAGGGCCTATCTTTTACTTTTCATGTTGAGTCAACTTCTTATTCCAATCTATTAATTCTTTAGTTGGCAAGCATCATGTGGTGGGGAAAGATCCAGACACATATATCTAGTTGAATATAGGTGATCACGATTCATTATTTGTTGACATTATCCCCGAGATAAATAAGTTGGGAGGCGAAACATTAAGCCCCTATCTTCCTATGTGTTTGACCGAAACTATTTGTTCTAAAAATATGCTTTGAGTGTCAGCAATGATGGAAGACTAAATGATAGTTGAGTATGTGGGATTTGCTAAACCAAAGCTCTTACATAGACCCTTCCTGAAAATAAGATGAATTGTAATTGTTTGATGACTGAAAACATAGTTTGCTAGTTTTCAAGAAAGTTTATGGTCTATACTTTAACATGTGAATAACTTGCTACTTGATTATGAGAAGTTCTATGAGAAATACTTGCTGGTTTTGATGCTAGAAAAGTGGCTGAAATTATCCTTGATCAATATTATACATTATGCTAGCATTCACACTTCATAAATTATTTCTTTTATCATTTACCTACTCGAGGACGAGTAGGAATTAAGCTTGGGGATGCTGATTCGTCTCCAACATATCTATAATTTATGAAGTATTCATGCCATATTCACCAATGTTTACAATACTTTTATATGGCTTTCAAGCACTTTTTATGATTTACTTAGAACTAACCCGGACAGATGCTGTTTTCAGCAGAATTACCGTGGTGTTGTTTTTGTGCAGAAAATGAAAATTCTCGGAATCGCCCAAAACTTTTTTATAATTTTTTCTGGAGGAAATAAGCAATATTGGAGCGAAGAACCATCGGAGGGGAGCCACCTGTGGGCCACAAGCCATCAGGGCGCCCCCACCCCCCAGGCCACGCCGTGTTGGCTTGTGGGGCCCACGTGGCTCCGTTGCGCGTGATTCCAACGCTGAAAAATCTTATAAATCCCAGAAATCCCAGAAATAAAGAGAGACTCTCAGCTTCACCGCCGCAACTCTCTATATCGATGAAAAATCCATCTGGAATCTTTCTAGTACCCTGCCGGAGAGGGAAATCATCATCCGGTGGTCATCTTCATCATCCCGCGTGGAGGCCATGACGAGGAGGGAGTAGTTCACCCTCAGGGCTGAGGGTATGTACCAATAGCTATGTGTTCAATCTCTCTCTCTCTCTCTCTCTCGTGTTCTTGAGATGGAATGATCTTGATGTATCACGGGCTTTGTTAATATAGTTGGATCATATGGTGTGTTTCCCTTGCTATCTTGTTATGATGAATTGAATCTTTCCCTTTGAGATCTCGTTATGTAGGATTGAATATTGGATTTGAGAACACTTGATATATGTCTTGCATGTGGATACCCATGGTGACAATGGGGTGTTCTATTGATTCACTTGATGTATGTTTTGGTACTCAACTTGCGGATTCCCGAGGTGACATTGGGGTAATCTATGCATAGGGGTTGATACACGTTCTTGTCCTACGTTCTCCGATAGAAATCGTGGTGTGCTCCTTGAAGTTCTTTGTGTTGGATTGAATATGATAGATCTGAGATTGTTTGATGCATGTCATATAATTTACCCACGGATACTTGAGGTGACATTGGAGTACCTAGGTGACATTAGGGTGGGATGATATGTATCATTGGTGTTATTTTAGTACGAAATCTAGGGCTGTTTGTGACACTTATAGGAATAGCTCAAAAGATTGATCGGAAAGAAAAACTTTGAGGTGGTTCTACTACCTACACCAATTTCATCTTATGTTCTCCGCTAGATAGGAACTTTGGAGTGATTCTTTGTTGCACATTGAGGGATAATTATATGATTCAACTATGTTAGCATTGTAGAGAGATTGCACTAGTGAAAGTATGAACCCTAGGCCATGTTTCCAAGAATTAATATACCGTTTTGCTCACTGTTTACTGACACGTCTCCAACGTATCTATAATTTTTTATTGTTCCATGCTATTATATTATCTGTTTTGGATGTTTTATATGCATTAATATGCTATTTTATATTATTTTTGGGACTAACCTATTAATCTAGAGCCTAGTGCCAGTTTCTGTTTTTTCCTTGTTTTTGAGTGTTGTAGATAAGGAATATTAAACGGAGTCCAAACGGAATAAAATCTTCGCGATGATTTTTCTTGGACCAGAAGAAACCTACCAGACTTGGAGATGAAGGCAGGAGACCTGCCGGGAGGCGACAAGCCACCAGGGCGCGCCCAAGGGGGGGGCCTGGCTTGTGGCCCCCCAGCAGGCCTCCTAACCCTATTCTTCGGCCTATAAATTCCCAAATATTCCCCCAATACCAAAAATAGCCACGAAAATACTTTTCCGCCGCCGGAAGCCTCTGTTCCCGTGAGATCCCATCTTGGAGCCTTTTCCGGTAATCTGCCGGAGGGGGATTCGATCACGGAGGGCATCTACATCAACTCCATTGCCCCTCCGATGATGCGTGAATAGTTCACCACAGACCTTTGGGTCCATAGCTAGTAGCTAGATGGCTTCTTCTCTCTCTTTGTTCTTCAATACCATGCTCTTCATGATCTTAATGGAGATCTATCCGATGTAATACTCTTTTGCGGTGTGTTTGTCGAGATCCGATGAATTGTGGGTTTATGATCAGATTATCTATGAATATTATTTGAATCTTCTCTGAATTCTTATATGCATGATTTCATATCTTTGCAAGTCTCTTCGAGTTATTGGTTTGGTTTGGCCAACTATATTGGTAATTCTTGCAATGGGAGAAGTGCTTAGTTTTGGGTTCAATCTTGCGGTGTCCTCACCCAGTGACAAAGTAGGGGTAGCGAGGCACGTATTTGTATTGTTGCCATCGAGGATAAAAAGATGGGGTTTTCATCATATTGCTTGAGTTTATCCCTCTACATCATGTCATCTTACCTAATGCGTTACTCTGTTCTTCATGAACTTAATACTCTAGATGCAGGCAGGAGTCGGTCGATGTGTGGAGTAATAGTAGTAGATTTAGAATCGTTTCGGTCTACTTGCCACGGACGTGATGCCTATATGCATAATCATTGCCTTGGATATCGTCATAACTATGCGCTTTTCTATCAATTGCTCGACAGTAATTTGTTCACCCACCGTATTATTTTCCTTCTTGAGAGAAGCCTCTAGTGAAACCTATGGCCCCCGGGTCTATTTTCCATATTATATTTTCAGATCTATAAACCAAAAATACCAAAAAAAATACTTTGTTACATTCTTTTTACTTTTGTTTTACTTTTCATTTTAGCAATCTTTTATCTCTATCTCTATCAGATCTCATCCTTGCAAATAACCGTGAAGGGATTGACAACCCCTTTATAGCGTTGGGTGCAAGAGTTTGATTGTTTGTGTAGGTGCGAAGATTGGGGACTTGCTTGTATCTCCTACTGGATTGATACCTTGGTTCTCAACAACTGAGGGAAATACTTATCTACTTTGCTGCATCACCCTTTCCTCTTCAAGGGAAAACCAACGCAAGCTCAAGAAGTAGCAAGAAGGATTTCTGGCGCCGTTGCCGGGGAGATCTACATCAAGCCTACCAATTACCCATCACAAACTCATCTCTTGCATTTACATTATTTGCCATTTGCCTCTCGTTTTCCTCTCCCCCACTTCTAAAACGATTTTCAGAAAAAACCAAAAAGATTTGCCTTTTTATTCGCCCTTCTTCCGTTCGTCTTTTCGTTTGCTTTTTGTTTGCTTGTGTGCTAGATTGCTTGCTTTGTCACGATGACTCAAGAGAATACCAAGTTGTGTGACTTCTCCAATACCAATAATAATGATTTTATTAGTACTCCGATTGCTCCCGCCACTAGTGCGGAATCTTATGAAATTAATGCAGCTTTGCTTAATCTTGTTATGAAAGAACAATTTTCCGACCTTCCTAGTGAAGATGCCGCATCCCATCTAAATACTTTCATTGAGTTGTGTGATATGCAAAAGAAGAAAGATGTCGATAATGATATTGTTAAATTGAAGCTATTTCCGTTCTCACTACAAGATCGTGCTAAAACTTGGTTTTCATCTTTGCCTAAAAATAGTATTGATTCATGGAATAAGTGTAAAGATGCTTTTATTTCCAAGTACTTTCCGCCCGCTAAGATCATCTCCCTTAGGAACGATATAATCAATTTTAAGCACCTTGATCATGACCATGTTGCACAATCTTGGGAGAGGATGAAACTAATGATTGGAAATTGCCCCGCGCATGGTTTGAGTTTATGGATGATTATACAAAAAATTTATGCGGGATTGAATTTTGCTTCTAGGAATCTCTTAGATTCCGCCGCGGGTCGTACTTTTATGGAAATCACATTAGGAGAAGCTACTAAACTCCTAGATAATATTATGGCAAATTACTCTCAATGGCATACCGAAAGATCTCCTACTAGTAAAAAAGTGCATGCTATTGAAGAAATAAATACTTTGAGTGAAAAGATGGATGAATTAATGAAATTCTTTGCTAGTAAGAGTGCTCCTATTGATCCTAATGATATGCCTTTGTCTTCTTTCATTGGAAATAATAATGAATCTATGGATGTGAATTTTGTTGGTAGGAACAATTTTGGCAATAACGCGTATAGAGGTAATTTCAATCCTAGGCCGTTTCCTAGTAATTCCTCTAATAATTATGGTAATTCCTACAACAACTCTTATGGAAATTATAATAAGATGCCCTCTGATCTTGAGAGTAATATTGAAGAATTTATTAGTTCGCAAAAGGGTTTCAATGCTATGATTGAAGAAAAATTGCTCAAGATTGATGATTTGGCTAGGAACGTTGATAGAATTTCGCTTGAGATTGATTCTTTGAAAATTAGATATACTCCACCCAAGCGTGATATTAATGAGTCTTTAAAAGCTATGAGAATTTCTATTGATGAGTGTAAGGAAAAAACAGCTAGAATGCGTGCTAAGCGTGAATGGCTTGAAAAAGTGTGTTCTCGTGATAATATTGATGAAGATCTTAAAGTGATTGATGTGACTCCTATTGAATCTTTGTTTTCTAATATAAATCGTGATAAATATGGGACTAGAGATAAGTCAACTTTAGTTAAAAGGCGTCCCAATGATTCGGAGTCTATAGATCTTAATGCTAAGATTGATAAAAGTGGGATTGAAGAGGTCAAAACTTTAAATAGCAATGAACCCACTCTTTTGGATTTCAAGGACTTTAATTATGATAGTTGTTCTTTGATTGATTGTATTTCCTTGTTGCAATCCATGTTGAATTCTCTGCATGCTTATAATCAAAATAAAGCTTTTACTAAACATATCGTGGATGCTATGATGAAATCTTTTGAATAAAAACTTGAGTTGGAAGTTTCTATACCTAGAAAGCTTTATGATGAGTGTGAACCTACTATTAAGATTAAAATTAAAGATTATGAGTGCCATGCTTTGTGTGATTTGGGTGCTAGCGTTTCCACGATTCCAAAAACTTTATGTGATGTGCTAGGTTTCCATGAATTTGATGATTGCTCTTTAAATTTGCATCTAGCGGATTCCACCATTAAGAAACCTATGGGAAGGATTAATGATGTTCTTATTGTTGCAAATAGGAATTATGTGCCCGTAGATTTCATTGTTCTTGATATAGATTGCAATCCTACATGTCCTATTATTCTTGGTAGACCTTTCCTTAGAACAATCGGTGCAATTATTGATATGAAAGAAGGAAACATTAGATTCCAATTTCCATTAAGGAAAGGCATGGAACACTTTCCTAGAAATAAAATAAAATTACCTCATGAATCTATTATGAGAGCCACTTATGGATTGCATACCAAAGATGACAATACCTAGATCTACTGCGTTATGCCTAGCTAGGGGCGTTAAACAATAGCGCTTGTTGGGAGGCAACCCAATTTTATTTCTTTTGCTTTTGTTTTTGCTTATGTTTTTGAGTGCTTTACACATTATTACCTCTGTAGTAATTTTGTTTTCTTGTTTTAATTAGTGTTTGAGCCAAGTAAGACCTTTGGGATGGTCTACGGTGTTTGTGATTTGATTTTGCTGAAAAACAGAAACTTTTGCGCTCAGTCCAGGAATTTTATAAATTCACCAGAGCGTCGAATGAGTCTGAAATTTTTACAAAAGATTGATATACAAATTTCCCTGATTTTCCTAATTTTACAGAATTTTTGGAGTTACATAAGTATTCGTAGTCTATATATTTCTACAGATTGTTCTGTTTTAGACAGATTCTGTTTTCTTTGTGTTGTTTGCTTATTTTGATGTATCTATGGGTTGTATCGGGGGGTATGAACCATGGAGAAATTGGAATACGGTAGATATTACACCAATATAAATAAAGAATGAGTTCACAACAGTACCTAAAGTGGTGATTTATTTTTCTTATACTAACGGATCTCACGAGTTTTCTGTTGAGTTTTGTGTTGTGAAGTTTTCAAGTTTTGGGTAAAGATTTGATGGACTATGGAATAAGGAGTGGCAAGAGCCTAAGCTTGGGGATGCCCAAGGCACCCCAAGCCATATTCAAGGATACAAAAGAGCCTAAGCTTGGGGATTCCCCGGAAGGCATCCCCTCTTTCGTCTTCAATCCATCGGTAAATTTACTTGAGGCTATATTTTTATTCACCACATGATATGTGTTTTGCTTGGAGCGTCTTGTATGATATGAGTCTTTGCTTTTTAGTTTGCCACAATCATCCTTGATGCACACATATTTTGAGGGGGACACGCATTAATCGTGAATTTATTAGAATACTCTATGTGCTTCACTTATATCTTTTGAGCTAGGCAATGTTGCTCTGGTGCTTCACTTATATCTTTTTAGAGCACGGTGGTGTTTTATTTTATAGAAATAATTGAACTCTCATACCTCACTTATATTATTTTGAGAGTCTTTAAACAGCATGGTAATTGGTTTAGGTTATGAATTTAGTCCTAATATAATGGGCATACAAGAGGGATATAATAAAAACTTTCATATTAAGTGCATTGAATACTATGAGAAGTTTAATTCCTTGCATATAGTTTTAGACATAAAGATGGTGATATGAGAGTCATGCTAGTGAGTAATTGTGGATTGGTAGAAATACTTGTGTTAAAGTTTGTGATTCCCGTAGCATGCACGTATGGTGAACCGTTATGTAATGAAGTCGGAGCATGATTTGTTTAATGATTGTCATCCTTTGTGTGAGGGTCGGGAGCGCGCGATGGTTAACTCCTACCAACCTCTCCCCTAGGAGCATGCGTCTAATACTTTGCTTCAATAACTAATAGACTTTTGCAATAAGTATGTGAGTTCTTTATGACTAATGTTGAGTCCATGGATTATATGCACTCTCACCCTTCCACCTTTGCTAGCCTCTCTAGTACCGCGCAACTTTCGCCGATGCATTAAACCCACCTTCCTCAAAACAGCCGCCATATACCCTTCCTCAAAACAACCACCATATACCCTTCCTCAAAACAGCCACCATACCTACCTATTATGGCATTTCCATAGCCATTTCGAGATATATTGCCATGCAACTCCCGCCGTTCCGTTTTTCATGACACGCACCATCATTTTCATATTGCTTTGCATGATCGTAAGATAGCTAGCATGATGTTTTCATGGCTTGTCCGTTTTTTGATGTCATTTGCTAGGCTAGATCGTTGCACATCCCGGTGCATCACCGGAAGCATTCATATAGAGTCATATTTTGTTCTAGGTATCGAGTTGTAATTCTTGATTTGTAAGTAAATAAAAGTGTGATGATCTTCATTATTAGAGCAATGTCCCATGAGAGAAAAGGATGATGGAAGCTATGATTCCCTCACAAGTTGGGATGAGTCTCCGGACTTTACAAATAATAAAAGAGGCCAATGAAGCCCAAATAAAAAAAAGAGGCCAAAGATGCCCACCAAAAAAATGAGAGAAAGAGAGAAGGGACAATGCTACTATCTTTTTCCACACTTGTGCTTCAAAGTAGCACCATGATCTTCATGATAGAGAGTCTCCTATTTTGTCACTTTCATATAACTAGTGGAATTTTTCATCATTATGAACAACCACTTAGTTTCTTTTTGAGCTTTCATACACTTATAGCTCTAGTGCATCCGTTGCATGGCAATCCCTACTCACTCACATTGATATCTATTGATGGGCATCTCCATAGCCCGTTGATACGCCTAGTTGATGTGAGACTCTCTTCTCCTTTTTCCTCACCACCTCCGCCATATTCTATTCCACCTATAGTGCTATATCCATGGCTCACGCTCATGTATTGTGTAAGAGTTGAAAAGGTTTGAGAACATAAAAGGTGTGAAACAATTGCTTGACTTGTCATCGGGGTTGTGCATGATTTAAATACTTTGTGTGGGGAAGATGGAGCATAGCCAGACCATATGATTTTGTAGGGATAGCTTTCTGATACCATGTTATTTCGAAAGGACACAATTGCCTTGTTAGTATGCTTGAAGTATTACTGTTTTTATGTCAATATTAAACTTTTGTTTTGAATCTTGCGGATCTGAATATTCATGCCACAATAAAGAATATTACATGGATAAATATGTTAGGTAGCATTCCACATCAAAAATTCTGTTTTTATCATTTACCTACTCGAGGACGAGCAGGAATTAAGCTTGGGGATGCTTGATATGTCTCCAACGTATCTATAATTTTTGATTGTTCCATGCTATTATATTATCTGTTTTGGATGCTTTATAAGCATTAATATGCTATTTTATATTATTTTTGGGACTAACCTATTAATCTAGAGCCTAGTGCCAGTTTCTGTTTTTTCCTTGTTTTTGAGTATTGCAGATAAGGAATATTAAACGGACTCCAAACGGAATAAAATCTTCGCGATGATTTTTCTTGGACCAGAAGAAACCTACCAGACTTGGAGATGAAGGTAGGAGACCTGCCGGGAGGCGACAAGCCACCAGGGCGCGCCCTAGGGGGGGCTGGCTTGTGGCCCCCCAGCAGGCCTCCTAACCCTATTCTTCAGCCTATAAATTCCCAAATATTCACCCAATACCAAAAATAGCCACGAAAATACTTTTCCACCACCGGAAGCCTCTGTTCCCGTGAGATCCCATCTTGGAGCCTTTTCCGGTAATATGCCGGAGGGGGATTCGATCCCGGAGGGCATCTACATCAACTCCATTGCCCCTCCGATGATGCGTGAGTAGTTCACCACAGACCTTCGGGTCCATGGCTAGTATCTAGATGGCTTCTTCTCTCTCTTTGTTCTTCAATACCATGTTCTTCATGATCTTCATGGAGATCTATCCGATGTAATACTCTTTTGCGGTGTGTTTGTCGAGATCCGATGAATTGTGGGTTTATGATCAGATTATCTATGAATATTATTTGAATCTTCTCTGAATTCTTATATGCATGATTTCATATCTTTGCAAGTCTCTTCGAGTTATTGGTTTGGTTTGGCCAACTATATTGGTAATTCTTGCAATGGGAGAAGTGCTTAGTTTTGGGTTCAATCTTGCGGTGTCCTCACCTAGTGACAAAGTAGGGGTAGCGAGGCATGTATTTGTATTGTTGCCATCGAGGATAAAAAGATGGGGTTTTCATCATATTGCTTGAGTTTATCCCTCTACATCATGTCATCTTACCTAATGCGTTACTTTGTTCTTCATGAACTTAATACTCTAGATGCAGGCAGGAGTCGGTCGATGTGTGGAGTAATAGTAGTAGATGCAGAATCATTTTGGTCTACTTGACACGGACGTGATGCCTATATGCATAATCTTTGCCTTGGATATCGTCATAACTATGCGCTTTTCTATCAATTGCTCGACAGTAATTTGTTCACCCACCGTATTATTTTCCTTCATGAGAGAAGCCTCTAGTGAAACCTATGGCCCCTGGGTCTATTTTCCATATTATATTTTCATATCTATAAACCAAAATACCAAAAATACTTCGTTGCATTCTTTTTACTTTTGTTTTACTTTTCGTTTTAGCAATCTTTTATCTCTATCTCTATCAGATCTCATCCTTGCAAATAACCGTGAAGGGATTGACAACCCCTTTATAGCGTTGGGTGCAAGAGTTTGATTGTTTGTGTAGGTGCGAAGATTGGGGACTTGCTTGTATCTCCTACTGGATTGATACCTTGGTTCTCAACAACTGAGGGAAATACTTATCTACTTTGCTGCATCACCCTTTCCTCTTCAAGGGAAAACCAACGCAAGCTCAAGAAGTAGCATTTACTACTTGTTACCTTGCTGTTTTTATATTTTTAGATTACAAAAACCTATTTCTACCATCCATATTGGACTTGTATCACCATCTCTTCGCTGAAGTAGTGCAACTATACAATTTGCCATTGTATTGGGTGTGTTGGGGACATAAGAGATTTCTTGTATTTGATTGCAGGGTTGTTTGAGAGAGACCATCTTCATCCTACACCTCCCACGGATTGATAAACCTTGGGTCATCCACTTGAGGGAAAATTGCCACTATCCTACAAAACTCTGCGCTTGGAGGCCCAACAAAGTCTACAAGAATAAAGTTGCACAGTAGACATCAAAGGCTAGCAATAGATTGAGAAGCGACCAGCTAGAGAGCGAAAACGGTCATAATCATGCATTGCGAATAATTAACATTGAACATAGCATGAGTAGGGTATGAACACTCTGAATTTAAATATCATGAAGGCTACATTGATTTTGAATCAACTACATGTTTGCACATGGGCCAAGTCAAGCCGCTCGGATTACTCAGAGGGAAAGACCATGCTACCATACCACATCATAACCATTTTAATGCATGTTGACACATAAGATAAATCATTATCCACTCATATCTATTTAAGCATGGCATGAGAAACTATAATCTCTAATTGTCATCATAAACATGTTCACTCATGATATACTGAATCAAGATCAAACGAGCTAAACATATTTACAAAAATGGAGAACAAGAAGAGTTCATACCAACTTCCTTTGCCATGATCGCTTCATCAAATATCGTCATTATTGCCTTTCACTTGCACGACGGAATGATGTGGTAATAATAATAGTGCAAGTGTGCTGTGGACTAAGCTGGGATCTGCGAAACAATTTAGATAAAGGAGAAGACAAGGTAATGGTGGCTCTTTTTGTTAGATCAACGTTTATGCATATAAGAGATACTCAACATTTTCATCGTGGTCTTCTCCGTTCAATGGCTCAAAGAAAAGAAAAGAAGTTCAGAGAAACACACTGAGATGTTTTTGCAGTTTTTGATTTTTCTCGAAGAAAACAGACAAAGGAAAAACAAACACGATAAAAACTATTTACACAGGAAAGCTCCCAACAAGTAAAGGAAATCTTTTTGGGTTTCTTTTAATACTACAACTAATTAGACAGGAAAGAAAAAACGAGAAGAAGTGATAATACTTCTGGATTTTCAAAGTTTTTCAAACACACAAGAAGAAAGCGGAAAAATAAAACTAACAAGGATATACAATGAAAGAGGATGAACACCAACAATTTTTATGAAGTGTGTGAACATGAATGTAATGTCGGTGAGAAATACGTACTCCCCCAAGCTTAGGCTTTTAGCCTAGCTTGGTGATCACCATGGCTGGTTTGGATAATAGTTGGAGTGATAGCTCGTGGAGGTGTTTTGCGTCGCCTCCTCAGCCAAGCGAATAGCCTCCACTGCATCTTTGTGCTCTTGCACCTCGTTCTCTAGAACGTAATATCTCTGTTTGTTCTTAAAATCAAAGAGAGCAGGCGTAGGCAATGTAACAGAAACATGTCTATATTTATCGAATATCAAGTTGTACTCATAACCCCTGGCACTACTCATAAGGAAGTCATGTCGACGCATGGCTTCGAAATCTAAATATCTATCAAGAAACATGGGGTCATTAGGTTGATGCGAGACTCTTAATTTTGCAGCTACGCGAGAGGCATAAATCCCTCCATACAAGTCACCAGTACAGGAGTTATTGTGCACCCTCCAGGCAACAATTGCACCGAGGTTATAACGTCTCTCACATGTTACCGCGGTATGAATAAGGCTCAAGTCAGGAGTGCATAGTGCACTATAGTCCTGCTTCCCTACTACGCATTTACCATTGAAAGTGCAAAGTAACGGATAGAGGGAAAATGAATGCTTTTTATCCTGGATTGTAAAACTCCTCTATCCTCTCCAACGCACAGGCTCTCAAGAAACATATTATACTCAGTTTTTTGCGGTTTGTCTAGTGAGCCCCATAGTGGGAGTTTGCATGCCACACAAAATTCTTCTAAGAGATATACTATAGGACTTATCATAAAGGTTGAACATCACTCTAAAAGTATGAGGGTGATATTGAAATACATGCGTGAATGTACGAGTAAGATTATAGCGTTGGACACACTTATCTGCAAGGAAATCGGTGAGGTCGGTATTGTAGATGTATTTATCGAACTACTCCTTAATGCCTGCACCTCTCATGAATTCTTTGCATGGCCAACGGCACGACTTAGCGTCAGCCATGACTATCAAACTTGTCCGAGGTTCGGCATAAGCTTGCCGCATCGAGCCCTCGCTCGATGATTCTCCCGAAGAGTGCCTTCATGAAGAACTCCTCCTAAAGAAACTCATCTTCCTATGAACAAATTTCTGAAAAAATATTTTGAACCACAAAATTATGTCAATAAAACTTTGCAAGATTGGTAGCAACTACTCATATCGATACCTAGAGGCCATATGAAGCACTCCCACTACTTGGAGCTCAAAGAATTCAACATGCAAGCTCATTTTCAGTGGCACCAAGTGTAGCAAAATATGCAAAATATAAACTACTAAAGCAAGAACTAATTGGAGGAATGGGAGAGTCACATACCAAGGAGCAATTCCTTAAAACAGTTTCGAAAACGGAGTTCCGAGCAAAGAGATTGAAAATTTCAGTTTCGGGAGCAAGAACACGAGAGAGTGTGTGAATGAATTTTTGCTGGAGGTAGGAGATGACATGGGCTAAAGAGATAAGGCAGGAGGCCCTATGGGACCCACCACACAACAGGACGCGGCAAGGGGCTGGGCCGCACCCTGTTGCCTTATGGCCCACACGTGCCCCTTCCTGATGTGTTTTTAGCACCAAAAATTCTTAAATGATCCAAAAAAATCATGTTAAAATTTTGTGGCAATCTGAGACTTTTTATTTTTGGGTCATTTTTTTAATGCACGGGAAACTCAGAAAACAAGAAAAACACGGTATTTTATTTTATTTAGCTAAGAATAACAGGGAGTAAACTAATGGTACATGTAGTTGTGCGTACTAAATTCATCAACAACATGTCTTTCAAAAAGGGTCCATTAATAAGGTTGATCAAGTCTTATTAATAACCGTTTCCGATTGACATGAAATCGAAGAATTTTCGTATCACACTAAGTTACCTCAATGGGTATTTGCATCTCCCCAACAATAAGATTATAATATTTCTTCTTGGCAGTCGGTAGAGGGATTTGAAAACCTCCAATGATAATTGTGGCACTTGGCTCAATGACATTAATATTATTAACCAAAGTTTGCTTCTTCGGAAAATGCACGGTATGTTGTTTGCCATTGACGTGAAAGGTTACCTTGCTTTTGTTGCAACCAATAACAACCCCTGCAATGTTTAAAAATGGTCTACTGAGGATGATCGACATGTTGTCGTCCTCAGGCATATCGAGAATAACAAAGTCTGTTAAGATGGTAAAATTTGCAACCACAACAGGAACATCCTCGCAAATTCCAATGGTAAAGTAGTGGATTTATCAGCCATTTGCAAAGATATCTCAGTAGGTGTAAGCTTATTCAAATCAAGTCTTTTATATAGAGAGAAAGGCATAACACTAACACCAGCTCCTAGATCACATAAGGCAGTTTTAACATAGTTTCGTTTAATGGAGCAAGGTATTGTGGGTATACCAGGATCTCCCAACTTCTTAGGCACTCCTCCATCAAAAGAATAATTAGCAAGCATAGTAGCAATTCCAGTTTTAGGTATTTTTTCTTTTGTTGGTAATAATATCCTTCATATACTTAGCATACAGAGGCATTTTCAAAATATCAGGCAAGCGAGTGCACAAAAAGATATGTATAATCATTTCAGTAAAGCGTTTAAAATCTTCCTCGTCCTTACTCTTGCAAGGCTTACGAGGGAATGGCATGGGTTTTTGAACCCATGGTTCTCTTTCCTTACCCTGTTTCCTAGGAACAAAGTCTTTCTTTTCATAACGCTTATTTTAGGGATGTGGGTTATCAAGATCTTCAGCAGGCTCTGTTTCCACATCATTATCTTGCTATGTATTATTTGGCTAAGCATCTACGTGAGTCTCATCATTAGTATTATCATCATTTTCATTATCACTAGGTGCATGTTCACTACCAGATTGTGTCTCAGCATCAGAAATAGAAACATCATTATGTTTTTCAGCAAGTTTTTCTACAACAGGTTCACTAGAAGCACATAAAGTCCTATCCTTTTTCTTCTTCTTTTCCTTATTAGATGGACTAGGTGCATCATCATTAATTCTCTGAGAATCTTGTTCTATTCTTTTAGGATGACCCTCAGGAAAAAGAGGTTTCTGAGTCATTCGACCTCCTCTAGTCATTACTCTAACAGCATGATCATTCATGTTATCATTTATTTCAGCAAGCAAATCATTTTGTGACTTAGCAACTTGGTCTAGTTGGGTGTGAACCATATAAGCATGTTTACCTAGACTCTTAACATCATAAGCAATTCTAAACATCAAGTCACTTAAGCGATCTATCATCATGGCATTACATATTAGTTGATCCTTGACATAATTATTGAAATGCTCTTGCTTAACAATGTAATTATCAAATTCATCCATGCATTGACTAGGAGTCTTAGTATAAGGTATATCAGTTTCATTAAAGGTACGGAGAGAATTTACCTCTACTACCCGTGTCGGGGTGTCAAGTCCATGTATTTCTTCGATAGGTGAAAATTTCTTGACATCTTCAGTTTTAATACCTTTCTCTTTCATATATCTTTTTGCTTCTTGCATATATTCAGGACTGAGGAATAGAATACCTCTCTTCTTTTGAATAGGTTTCGGCGGTAATTCAGGAAGTGTCCAATCATCAGCATTTTGCAATATATTATTCAATAGTTCTTCAGCTTGTCCAACAGTTCTTTCCTCAAAACACAACCAGCACAACTATCTAGGAAATCCCTAGAAGCATCGGTTAGTCCATTATAAAAGATATCAAGTATTTCATTTTTCTTGAGAGGATGATCGGGCAAAGCTCTAAGTAACTGGAGAAGCCTCCCCCAAGCTAGAGGGAGATTATCTTCTTTAGTTTGCACAAAATTAAATATTTCCTGTAACACAACTTGTTTCTTATGAGCAGGAAAATATTTTTTAGAGAAGTAATAAAGCATATCCTGCGGACTACGCACACAACCAGGAGCAAGAGAAAGGAACCATTCTTTAGCCTCGCCTTTTAGTGAGAAGGGAAAAAAGCTTAAGGATAAAGTAGTAGCGCATCTTTTCCTCATGAGTAAACAAAGTAGCAATATCATTCGGTTTGGTGAGATGTCCGAAAATAGTTTCAGTTTCATAACCATGGAAAGGATCGGATTCAATTATAGGGATTAACTCAGGGTCTATACAGAATTCATAATCCTTATCTGTAACAAATATAGGAGAAGTAGCAAATTTATGATCACGTTTCATTTTCTCCATCATAGATTTTTCTTTCAGTTTGCATAGTAATTTCTTCAAGTCATCCCTATTCTCACAAGCAAGAAAGTCCCTAGCTACTTCCCCATCCATAACATAACCTTCAGGTACATAAGGCAATTCATATTTTTTGGGAGAGCGAGGTGTAGTAGGTGATTCAAAATCTTCATCAGTTTTAGCATTTTCAAGTTCTCTAGCTTTAGCAATATGAGCATCAAGTAATTCATTCAGTGGCACAGTTTTAGTTTCATCACGTGTAGTAGTAGTATCATCATTAATTTCAGAAGTAGCATCATCAAGTTCATGTGACGTATCAGAACGAGCAACAGGTGGTGGTGTTATAAGCTGATTCAGAACAGTAGGTGAATCAAAAGTAGAGCTAGATGGCAGTTCCTTACCTGCTCTCGTACAAGAGGGGGCAATCTTAGTTTGAGTATCTTTCAGATTCTTCATAGTAGCAATTGGATATCCTCAACTTAACACAATAAATATAGCTATGCTCCTCGGCAACGGCGCCAGAGAAAGGTATTGATAACCCACAAGTATAGGGGATCGCAACAGTCTTCGTGGCTAGTATTTCACCTTGTTTATTGATTCGACACAAGGGGAGCCAAAGAATATTTATTGGCCTTAGCAGTTGAGTTGTCAATTCAACCACACCTGGGATATCTCTCTGCAGCAAAGATTTAGTAGCACGACAAATAATAGTAGTAATAGTAAAAGTGACAGTGATAGCGGCAATTTTGTAGCAGTTGTAACAATAGCAGCGATAGTAGTAACTTAGCAAGATTCAATATGTGAAAAGCGTAGACATGTGGATCAGTGATGGATAATGATTTAGATGACATCAATCATGTAACAGTTACACACTAGGGTGATACAGAACTAGCTCCAATTCATCAATATAATGCAGGCATGTATTCCGTATATAGTCATACGTGCTTGCGATAAGAATTTGCATGACATCTTTTGTCCTACCCTCCTGTGGAGGCGGGGTCCAATTGGAAAGTAAGGGATATTAAGGCCTCCTTTTAATAGAGAATGAGAACAAAGCATTAGCACATGGTGAATACATGAACTCCTCAAACTACGGCAATCACCGAAAAGAATCCCAATTATTGTCACCTTGGGGTATGCGGATCATAACACATAATAGGTGACCACAACTTGCAAGATAGTATCCAAATCACTCTTATATTCATGAAAACATAATAGGTTCAGATCTGAAATCATGGCACTCGGGCCCTAATGACAAGCATTAAGCATAGCAAAGGCATAGCAACATCAATCTCAGATCATAGTGGATACTAGGGATCAAGCCCTATCAAACTTAACTCGATTACATGATCAATCTCATCCAATCCCACCACCGTCCATCAAGCCTACAAAGGAATTACTCACTCCCGGTGGTGAGCATCATGGTGGTGTTGATGAAGAAGGGTTGGTGATGATGACGGCGATGAATCCCCCTCTCCGGAGCTCCAAACGGACTCCAGATCAGCCCTCCCGAGGAAGAACAGGATGTGGCGGCCGCTCCGTCTCGTAAAACACGATGAAATATCCTCTCGTATTTTTTTCTCTGAAGATGTGATTTTATAGGACTGGATTTAGGGTCGGAGGAGCTGCGTGGGACCCACCACACAATAGGGCGCGGCCATGGGCTTGCCCGCACCCTGTTGCCTTGTGGCCCCGTGGCAGCCCTCCTCTAGTGGTTCTTTGCTCCATACTTCATTATATATTCCAGAAAAAATTCAAAAAAAGTTTCGTCTAATTCTGAGAACCTTTATTTCTGCACAAAAATAACACCAAGGTAGTTCTGCTGAAAACAGCGTTAGTCCGGGTTAGTTTCATTCAAATCATGCAAATTAGAGTCCAAAACCAGAGCAAAAGTGTTTGGAAAAGTAGATACGTTGGATACGTATCAATCCTTTATGCCGATGTCGACGTACCCGAGAACATAGGGTGATGTAGCCGTGGTCAAGGTAGTCGTGCAAAGAACATTGTGGTCGATGTCGAGTGGGGGAGGCCGGTGTCTAGGAAGTCACCGTGGATCCGCGGGCGAAAAGAGGCATCGAGTTAGTCATGGGCGCAGTGGTGTCTAAGTAGTGGTGCACCAGAAAGAAGACGTAGTTGACAGCGCGTCGCGCCGGGTTTGCCAAGCCCGAGGACACTTCATGGATGAAGGCATGCATCGGTGTTGCTAGCACCGGGCATGCGTAGACGGATGAAGTCGATGTTGACGATGCGCTACTCCAGCCTTGCCAGGCCTGGGAACACATCGGGGACGAAGGCACGCGTCGGTGTTGCCAGCACTAGGCATGCATAGACAGGGACCTGCACATAACTTGTACGCCATGTCGAGAAGTCTGAGAGGCCAGCAGAGAAGGAGACACGATGACTGTTGTGGAACCAATCGACGTGGGGCCGATGTCACCAACGGTGGTCAGGGTAGACGAAGTGGTCGGGGAAGATGACGGCGACGCTGACGACGGGCTGGAGCTGGACGAAGATGAAGAGGGTGGACGGGCGGCACAGCTCGGGTGAGCGAGCTACAGCGACACCGAAGAAGAGCGACGGTCGTGGCCTGATGCCGGCTGGTTAGGAGAGTGGCGGCGAGGCTCGTAAGAGGGGAGGAAGAACCCGACAGCATGACAAAGACCAACGCGGACGGTGGTGTTCCCATGCCAAGGGAGGCGGCGCGGCACATACCACGTAGAGTCGATGCGCGGAGACGGCAGAGTGGACCGCGGGTCGCGGCGCTATGGCCCAAAGGGGCGATGCAGCGGTAGCAGGCGGTCGAGGCGACGGCGGGAAGACCTCGGGGCGGCTGCGTGGACAGCGTGCCGCGACGCGACGGCCCTACTGGGCGGCGTAGCGGTGGTGCGCGGGTTGGTGCATCCACGGGGACGGTCTCGAGCGGCGGCGGGGACCGCGTGTCACGGCACTACAACCCGAAGGGGCGCCCCGGGGGCAGCACGCGGTGAGAAAGCGGTGCGCGGTGGCTAGGTCTAGGAACTTGTACCAGATACCATGTAGAGGGATTGGTGCGGAATATGATGGATGTTGTATTGAGCCTCATGGGCGAGTATATATAGGAGTACAGACTTGGAGGGAAAGAAGTCTCTCCTAGAGATAAGGTAGGAGACGGATTACAAATCCTAGACTACCAAATACATGGACTCCAAATATATCTCTAACATGCAGGAAGACAACCAACGCGGCTTCCCACGCTTCCCGGGCGGCTGTCTATGCCCGCACTGAACTAGACTTGACTCTAGCATCATCCGTGCCACCTGGCTTCTCATCCGTGACATCGCCCTCGCCGAGTTCATTTGCTCATCGCCGGCTGGTCGTCTACGTCTTTATGCAGTTGAGCAGCCGCGTCTGCGGCACCGGGTTGTGCCGCCCAGTGGTTCTCGGCCACCAATGTCGTCATTCCGAGGAGAGCCTCGTCCGAGTAAGAAGACAGAGGCTCCAGCGCCTCTGTGCGCCATTGAAGGCAACGTCCCGCTGTGGCGGCGACCGCCTGGATGGTCGTGACGAAGCCAGTGGGGAATTTTCATCCTTAACTGCTCTCCCCAAGTACAACCTTATCTATCTGGTGGTTGGGCCACCAACGGGCTGGCTCATTACAATATTTAAACTATGTTTTAGACTTGTTAATTACAGTATTTTAACTTCAATATTGTATTTCTGTTGAGTACTCCTTCGTATTCCAGAATAAAGTGTGGTGCAATATATTTCATGTACTTTCTACATTTTGAGATTAATTGCATCTACTATTTGCAATTGAGATTCCGATTTCTTGCAAACAAGCTAAAAATCAATTCATCCTAATTGAGCCTTTGGGCTTGATATGATAAAGAATTGATATGCAAAATCCTAAGTGATATTTTTTTCAAATTGGGATCACAGGATAGTCATATAGATATACTGCGTACACAGATTATCGATGACTACGGTTAATGCCTACATTTTGTCATTTTGACATTATAATTGCTTTACAGAGTGCTCTTCCACACATTTTACTAAGTCATGACATAAGGCAACAAGTGAGTATCTACTGATTCAGCGGATTGTACTTCCTAGTGCCGCGAGATCTACTCTATTTTGGAGATTATCTTCAAGGTGTCATATTTAGCAATTTGAGATTCACACTAATAGTTTCAAGATAACTTCTTGGAATACCAATTGATTTTGCTAAGTTCATTACAGCATCAACCATGATGGTCTTACTGACTGTAAAGTAATTATCTCAGATGGCAATAGAATTTGAGGCATTCGCCCTCAATGGCCACCACTGCCCTATATGGGCCATGGACATCATGATTGCTCTTGTGTCTCGTGGGATAATGTGTGCAATCCAAGACCGCAGGATTCACCTCTGGTCAGGATCACACCGCTAACAGAAAAAAGTTGTCTTATACATCATAAGGCATTAGATTCAGATCTTCAGCATCTGGTTATTCTTTATCAGCAATTCCTGGGATACAATGAACCTCAAGGGCAAAGGTTTGAACCTCCCTTCAAACTTCAACCCGACATCACCAGCGGTGACGGGATCCTATGGGCACAGAGAATATGATGGTTGAATATGACTCAACTAACATGTTTGAAGACTTCGTCTAGTCCCTCAATCTCCTGAATGGTCAACATAATTTATGTCCATTTACGATGTTCTAATAAGAACATGAGTATTATTGTCATCATGTATTGTATATCACAATATATCATATCGGCAATTTGGTACAATACATTTGTATGTATTCGACATATATCTGACAGTAATTTTCATATTGAGAATCTTCAAGTATATATATAGATTTTTATGGGGTTCAGTCTGATGAAAGATGATATGTGCCTTGTGGACATATGCACCACAAACTCTATACTTATGGAAGTAAAATGTTTACACTCTCATTGGGAGAAAGGGAGATATTTGAAATTTGCAAGATGCAATGAGGTAATTGTTGGCTCAACTCTGGTCATATTTACTATCCCTATGGGTACTCGAGTACCATCAAGGATGCTTAATTGTGTCTTGGTTCAATTCGTATCCTGCTAAACTATAGAGATATCCGTCAAGATAGTTTCCTGGTGAAACTTATGATGACAACAAAGAGGAATATCTTCTCTTTACCATCTGCAACGGATATGGCTAGCACATTCTCTATGTATCATCAGAATTGTACGACACATACTACAAAACCCGTAGCACATGTTGCATACAAGATATTTTTCCAAAATATCTTTTGCATGACAAACTTGATATAGTCGCCTTGGTCATCATGAAATTGGGTTGAAACTGAAACTATCATCAATTCCAATGGTTTATGATTATTATTATGCTAAATTCTAATAATATTTGGATTTTATGTGCACTACATGTGACACAGGGAAGCTAATTTTAAGGCTCGCGCACCTTAAAGTCTACACTGAACCACTCAGAATCCTTCAATGCATCAAGTCGAGGTAAGTGGATCTTCCCAACCATTGAGTAGACTATTCAGGTATTCCATGGTTCTAAAAGACATATCTACACGATGGTCTTAAGTGTGTGCTTTATTCACTTGAAACCATTGGCTCATTATCCTGACATCGATTTCAAGCAAATCGAATGGATAACATTGCAAAATTCTCCTTGAGTGCCTTCTCTATGGCCGTCGAATTGAAGTTTAGCAATTTGTCCTAATGTCTAGACTCAAAATGGTTTGGTTGAATCCTTTTTTATCCAAAGAATTAAGCTCATTGCATGATCTTTACCTCACAATTTCAACTTACCAACTTTACGTTGGAGTCATGCAGTTTTACACGCTCATGACCAAAATGCATAATATTATTCCCCTACATCTTTGATACATGCAAATCTACCAAGTATTTCCCATCTGTTGTAATTCGGTTACATACCGATATCACCACCCCGATATACATCATTGGCCCCTCAACATATAGTTGGGATCTATGTGAGGAATGATTGTATTACCGTCAATACCTCAAGCCCCTCTCATGTGGAGTTATTCAAGGCTAGTATGTTGATTCAATGAGGAACATTTCTAGGAATTAGGGGGAGATTTCATGTACCATAAAGAATGCTAGGAAATTAGTGGTTTTCTTCTTCAAATCCACGTACTCAAAGATCTAAACCATGCGTTCCGAAGATTTGCAACACATTGCAAATAACCTGCCAGATTCATTTACTGACTATAAAGTTGTCACAAAACCCTACAATCCTGCAAAAAAATGCCTGAAAGAGTGAACGTACCAACAAAAACCACTCCACTCCCCGTTCGAAGCAACATGGGGAGATGTATGGCAAAATTACATCAAGAGTCAGCTTCTCGCAAACAAAGATATCAAGACCTTTGAATCAGTAAATCCAAGTCAACTTCACGTTGACAGACACCTAATGGGTAGTATACACCCAGTGGATGGGAAACCTCCACCAACCCAGGTCATAGTGCACACAATGACCGGGACATCGAAATACCCGACTCAATCGCATTGGGAAATCGCGAGCAGTCACCATGGGTAACGATATTTCCATCAACTATATATTGATATATAGATTCTGGAGAAACATATAAGAAGAAGTCTACAATTGTTGAAATATATTTCTCAACTAGATTTCAAAAACCTTTCACGTGACTCAGGTCCAAAAACCATGGCCATGGCAAAGTGTAAACAACACTCGGACTGAACTCCTGCAAAGGGTATAATCTAGGTAGAAATAATCTTGCTCAATAAAGAGAAGGTATTCAGATAAGCAATACCTACACCAGTTTTCTTCTGGAAACAGAATTGAGAACAACGAGGTGGTGAAGCATAGAGCAAGTATTGTAGCACAAGGGTTCACGCAGATACCCAACTATTCTCTAGAGGTGGAATCTCATTCTGGTAACTTATATCATTGGCAATACAAAATCATCTATCTCTGCAATTGATAGATGTAGTGATTGCATATCCATGTGGATCACTAGATTCAGATATAGATGGTTCCCGATGAAATCTCACTTTTGAATCGAAATGCAAAACACAACATACATTGTGTAATATCAATAAGTCACCATATGGCTTATTATTGTCGCTACATTTGGTACAACCGACGTAGTTAGTTCCTTACACACAAGGATTACTCCTACACTGATGATTACCCATACATGTTAAGCATGTGATCATCTAAATGACGGAATTTGAGATGCAGGATTTTAGTAAAACCTCGAGCACCTTCACACATGCATTATGGCACGCCATGTTGTCTATATCCAGAATATTGGACAAATTGATTGTGGACAAGTCTTATCCATCCATAATTTCCATGGTTGTTCGTTCTCTAAATGTAGAGAAAGATTCATTTAGACCATGAGGAGATGGAAATGAGATGTTAGGACCTGAGGTTCCATATCACCGTGCATGCATTGGATCCACCAAACACAATTGGTTGAGACTCAAGAATATCTTTCGATATCTCCAATGCATCAAACATTTTGTCCTAATCTTTCAGTTTCAAAGAAATCTAGACACCAATATCATTGGATACATCGATCAGATCCCTGCTATGTGAGATCGTAGACAAGGTTTGTGTTCCTACTAGGTGTGGTAGCCATCTCATGAGAGTCTTCGAAATAGATCTCGTGGTTATATCCACCAACCATTATCTCAATGATAATGTTGCTTGTGTTGCCCGGATGCAAACATGTTACGTAATAAGCAATATTGTTATATTGCATATCTTGCAAGTCAAATCATGCGACTGATTTATTCACCAAGTCTCTACCAACTTCTACATTGCAGAAATAGTTCATGGAATTGGTATGTGATGGCTTTGGAATTTGCAAGAATCAGGGGGAGTACCTTCATGAATTGTTCCTGTTTAAAGCATCATATTATACTCTTTTTCCCTTCATGAGTTTACTTTACAGGTTCTCATAAAAGTTTTTAACGAGGTAATATCGACATAAGATCAAATGTCATACTTTCTGTTTTCCCCACCGGGGTTTTTTGGAAAGTACATACGACATATTTATTGTTCTCCAAACTCTATGGTTCTCACATATTGAGTTTAATGAGACGGTAACTATTGTATGTTGCAGAATTTTCTCCTTATTCTTCCCACTAGGTTTGCAGGAGTTTTGGCAACATATCAAATATAATACTCCTCGCATTTTCCCATAGGGTTTTTGGAGCAGCTTTTAAGATGATAATGTCTACAGGGATAGCGTAGATTAGGGGGGTATTGAGTTTAATTAACCCATGTGTTAATTATGGAGAATCTCCACTATCCCTAACCGTCATGCATGAGGGACGCGACTGTTCGTTCGTGTCTCTCCGGACTATCGCGACTGTTGGATGCATCCCCTCGGGGCTATATATACTTGTAATCAATCATCAATAAAGATTGTTCACTTTTACATCTCTGTCTCTGTCTCTCCACTTTTACCTTCGAACAGGACGGGCCTCATGGCTCGATACATTTTTTCTATGTTCCAATCCAAATTCCTTTTGGGGGGAAACCTCATTTTTCCTTATCTTTTTATTCAGTTGGGAATTGAAAGATTTTATGTTTTTTTTGAAGCACCATTGTCGGAGTTAAATCTGGTAGATTACTCGGTATGGTATTCGAGTTAGACTACTTAGTATGATGTTTAGAGGGGCAAGGTTTTCATCCAGGATCGGACTCCCACGGAGAAGATAATACACTATGTCCTGCTATTTGTTTATTGCATTGACTATGTACAAAATACAAAGTAACAACGAATTCTAAACTTTCTAATGTTATCCTTCGATGAGCCCGGCCCCGGTTTATACCGGGGACTTAAGATTACAAGAGTCATGGTCGGCTACGTCTAAGAAAGGGAGTCCTGCACGGATACGAGGTCCTTGTATTAAACGTCAAGGCTTCTTGAATCTTCTTCATAGAGTGTCATGGGTTCTCCAAAATGGTACGGATCATGGACGTTCGAGAATAAAACAACAAGTGATGTTTTATGGCGTACTCGACTTGACCGTGCATTAGTGAGCTCACCCTGGGTTTTCTCTCTCGAACAGCAACCATTTTCCACGAGACATGTGCTACCTTAGACCATTGTCCCATCCGTTTGCACCTAGAAACCGAGTTCAAAAATTGTTCAAATACGAGATGTTCTGGGAGTGGCATGACGAGTTTCAAGGATCTCTAGAGCATCGATGGCACAATCTCGATTAAGGTCACGACAGGAACTTTTGGGACGGAAAATGCCTTGACCATTGTCTTGGTTAGGGGATCTCCAACAGTCATATGATCATTATTGGTAAATTTGCCATGTAAACTGTTTTGATGAGGTGGCGTAAAATAAAAGAAGAGAGAGAATGAAATCGTATGATACCGAACCAATGCTTTCGGAACAAACTCCAACATAATTACATTCATTTTTGTGGGTCCCGCATGGACCTGGTGCGAGCTGCAGCAGCTGACTCACAAGTTCGTTCTCTCGGGCATTGATCATAAGCTTTCTTTATTAATCTAATGTGCACGATCCCCATCAAACTAACATATGCTTCCACTGGAGAACTTGTATGATATGTTGTTGGGTGCTGACGTGGACACTTCTACCAACAAACTATCATACAAGCCATTGCATATGCTCTTAAGGTCACGACAGACATGAATGCAATTCTCGTTGCATGTTTTTCAGCACATAGGGTTAAAACAACTTTTTTCTATATGTTTTCCACTAAGGCTAGTCATAGTAGGAGTAACTTAGCTAGTAACATAACACATCCCAAGATAAGTTTGTATATGTGGCATGTAGTTAATGAGAAGAGAAGTGTTTAGAGTAACATAATATGTTACTGTAACATAACGCAACCCAAAGCAAAATGAGTTTTCAAGCTAATAAATAAAACCACCTATGACACTACCTCTATGTTACTCCCCACTATAAATGTAGTAACATAGACTAGTGTCATATGCATGACACTAGTCTAAATTACTCACCGCTATGACTAGCCTAATGCCCCATGTCCAGATGGATTACTCCTCGCTATGACTAGCCTAATGCCCCATGTCCATATGGATATTCAGCTCATTTCTTGCAGGGCACTGAAATATTTGCATAACGCAAGTAACCGGCCTAATTCTTTGTATTTTGTTTGGAGAGGATAGCCCAAAGGTAATCAACGAGACCATTCTCGTACCGATTCCAAAGGTAAAAGATCCATGTGACATAGGCACTCCTGATTTCACCTATATACAAAACAAATTGTCTTTAAAGAAGGTGCATGTGTTATATCTAAAAAATATGAAAGTATTTTGTAGTGTTTTTCCGCTACTAAGTGTAGTCATCTTTATGATGGATGATGCATGGACCAGGTACCAGGAGTAGATTTTGGAGGAGGCCATTACATCCAAATTTACGAGATTATAGTTTTATTGTTTTAAACATCCCCTTGTGTTTGCGCACTACAATGACATATGCTCCGTGCGGTGGCCGAGCTAATCGCCATAGGATTGACCACTTTCGGACGTGTTGTGATCAAGTGGACTTGCAGCCACTATCGACGAGGGGGGGAAAGATAATAGGCAACAGAGGTGCAGCGTCGTGTTGAAATATATGACGTCACGTGTGGAAGTCTTGACTCTTGAGCCATGGTTATTGAGTTAAGGGTGTGGGATATTTTTTTCTCCCGTTGCAACACATGTGCATATGTACTAGTATGTTTAAGTTAAAGTTGGTTAAACCCTCGCATTCCCGTGCATCCAAGGGGCCGGGCGAT
This sequence comes from Elymus sibiricus, assembly GCA_039707655.1. Taxonomy (NCBI): domain Eukaryota; kingdom Viridiplantae; phylum Streptophyta; class Magnoliopsida; order Poales; family Poaceae; genus Elymus; species Elymus sibiricus. The sequence goes on from CM077673.1 coordinate 316,039,060, forward strand.
CGCTCTTTCTCGAGCAGCGTGTGTCCCTCATTTTTCATCCGGTTCACTCTCGGTTTTGGTTCTGATTTTCTACTCTGGGCTGGTCTGATTGGTTCACCGCTTGACAGGTTAGATCAATAGGTATTTCCTTTCCTTCTCGATGTATCTCGTGCTCTCTAGAAAACTCCCCGTATCTCCCCTCACCTCTAGAAAACTCACGCCTTCCTCATCTCTCCTAGTTTACCCCCTTCCTTCTCCCATCTACCCCTCACACAGCAGCAACCCAAAAACGGGCAGCGGCAGTAGCGCTGTCACGATCAGGGCCAAAGTAGCATCGACTCACCTGTTAGGGCCTCTCCACCATGACTCTTGCAAAGACGTTCATGGGAGGTGGCGGCCCACTGGCCTCGAATCATGACCTGCATCTAGAGGTCGATGAGGTTGTTGTTGTGTTGCACGACGCCTCTCTCCCTCAATCTTCTTATCTCTCTTGATTTCTCCGTCGGTGTCCATGGCTTCGTCGTCTTCATCGGGTATGGACATGGCAAGAAGCGGCAACAGGGCGCTCGAGTGTGACAAGGAATATGATTTGCGCGCATCTCCCGCGAGGTTATGTAGCCTCTGAGTCATGTGCCCACACAGCATGGGCGAGAAAAGTTGTGCCAGTAAGAGTTCTTCCTAGTCAGCCGTACATTGCAACCACTTCTCTCTCTCTCTCTCTCTCACTCTCAATTCCTCTCGCTCACTCCGATTAAATTTCACCTTTTTGATGTGCTACTTTGGTTCGTCCTGATGCCTTGCTCTCATGTGCTACTCTGATTCAAATTCCCCTTTTGAAGTGTGACCGTACAAAATTAAACCTCCCCTTTCCACTACACATTAATCGGTTGTGTCATGGTTTTTTCACGACAGATGTCCTCGCGTAAGGACTTAGGTGTGAGGCCATCGCCGCTAGGTGGTGACTCAAAGGGATTAAACGGGAACAGGAGACAAGTTTACCTAGGTTCGGCCCATCCGATGGAGGTAACATCCTACGTCCTGCTTTGTGTCTATATTGATGGTGATCTCGATTACAAGGGTGCGGAATCACTAACCTAGCTTTCGAGGGTGTGTAACTTAAGTCTTTCGGCTTTAGGGGCTCGCCTTTATATATAGGTCGAGACCCTAGGTTTTACAACAGAGTCCGAGTCACATTACAACTCATAACCTATTATGTCTCTAACACACCTTGCCTCTCAAGCAAGGAATCTTCTGGCGTCTCCTGCCTTGTGGGCCTTGAGTTGCCGTGTCCACGCGCTTGGGCCGCCCGGCGGTTTACTTAGTAACTGCCTCACTTGCCTTGTCTTCAATGGTACAACCCAACTCCAGAGCCGCCATTACACTGACCCGGCCCAATAGGGCGGGTTATACCGTGGGGTTATATCCTCGACATTAGGCCCCAGATTGATTTGAATTCATTCATGTCAATTTCCTTTACTTTCTCTTGGCAGATTATCATCTTCCTGCATCTATGCTCTTCATGAATCTCGAAACGCCGGCTTGCAACATTTCTACACTTGTTATTTTCCTTGTGCCGTCCATTTAGTGACGTCATTCGCCAGAAATCCAGGAAACCAATGATGACATCACATCGAATCTGAGTGTATCTATATATCCTGAAAATCGAGGCGTCTTTGTTTCCCAAAATTTACTGTGTTCCCTTGATTTTCGCGACTGCCGGTTGCCCCTTCGGGCTCCTCCCTGTTAAATACTCACTGAAGAGTCCCTTCTTTCACTTTTACCTCGCCCCTCTCACTTCTTCTTCCTCGCGCCTGAAAGCCTCGCCGCACCAGTTCCGCTGCTCATCTTGTCGCCGGTGGCCATCTTTGGGACTCCAGCGACGCCGTGTCTTCATCAAGTCCAGTTGATAACCTCTGTTGTCCTCGGCCTCCCTTAGGTAAATCGTTCTCCCCCAGATCCATAATAGTTTGTCACAGTTCTTGAGTGCTCCGGTAGTTCTGCTTTCGTTCATCGCCATTGCTCGTTCATATGTAGATTACATGAGTCTTACTATAGAAATAGAGCGGCTTTGATCGGCAAATTCATTTCTCGCATAACGCCTGCAAATCTTCTTTAAGAATTTGTGCATTATACCGCCGCTGCTTCCATACCTTGCTGCTAGGTCTAGCAAAATAGTTTCCCTTTCCAAACCATTTGTAGATCTGTAATCGTAGCCAGTTTGGTAGAAACCTGTTTGTCCCACACTTAGCAAAAATTAGAGGTATTTGATTTAGCATAAGTTGCCCTTATTTTTGTCGGCTCAATAATTGTAACCCGCCATGTGATAAGATGTTGTACTAAGACACCGGCTTTTCATAAAGCAGCTTATCTATTGTAAATAATTAGACCATCTTATTTTGAACCATATGCTTAAGCTACCCCCCTTTTACTTTATCCAGGCAACTTATTATGGCCAAATCCAACGTCTGCAACTGGGCGCCTACCCAAGTTTCCGAATCTATACTTAAAGATTATCAAGATCAAGGTATTCTGCCATCTAAGGAAGTAATCGGCTGGCGGGTTACTCTCGGAGAAGGAATTCCAAAACCTGGCGAAGGAGAAATGGTAGTGTTCTTAAATCATCTTCTTAGAGGCTTCTCTCCCCCAGGGTCAAATTTCTTTCGAGACGTTTTACACTTTTTCCATCTTCATCCTCAAGACCTCGGCCCCAACTCTATATCCAATCTTTGTCAATTCCAAGTGCTCTGTGAGGCGTATCTGCAGATAGAACCCTCTGTTTCCCTCTTTAGGGAGTTCTTCTATTTGAATCGCCAAACTGAATGCGCCGATGGCCCTAGCCTAGAACTTGGTGGGGTTTCAATCCAGAGGCGGAGAGACGTTGCCTTTCCTGCTGCCATTCTACCAAGCCATCCTAAAGGGTGGAATAAAACTTGGTTCTATTGCCGGAACACGGCCCCGGCTGACGAGAATCCCTTGCCGGGTTATAGACCAGATCGCCTCCCCATGGACCTCGAACTTCCTGGCTTGGCTCCTCCAGAAGAACGTGCTCAACATGCCCCTATATATCCAAAATTGAGGGCCTTAACAGCCAATGGGTTAACTGGGGTTGATTTGACCCAGTGTTGGGTATCCTGGAGTATTTTGCCGCTAAGCCACCATGACAGTCTAATGTGTGCTTATTCCAGCGACTTAAACGACGCCCAAAGATATAACAATATAACTTTGGATGCTGATGAAATAAATCGGGTTGTGAAGAAGCTATTGGGTGAAAGTCTAGCCGCTTGAAGCAAAGATGGACTGAAGCCCTTTTATGCTCTTAACCCGGCTCCTCCGGTAAGAATCTTTGGTGACTCTATGTCTGACTTTTATAAACGGTTTCTTCTTTTAAATTCCGAATCCTTACATGTTAGTTTTGATAGTCAATTTTGCAGGCTAAGTCTTCATTTTGGGGCAACAAGCGAGTAAAAACTGCAGCCAAGAAGCCTAAGGTCCTTCCAAGTTCAAAGAAAGATAAGGCGGTCGTAGAAGAGCCGTCACTTATGGGCGAATCAGCAGCAGCCGATGTTCAGTCGGAGGTAGAAATCAATTTCCTTTAACCGTATTTTATTGAATCCAGCTGATGCCTCCTTTTCTTAGGGCAATGTGAGACAAACCGGGTTGAAGATGTTGAGGTAATTTCCATTTCCTCCGGCTCAGAATCCTTGCTTCCAACAAGAACAAGGTAGGTCATTCGGAAAGTAAGCTTCTCTCATCTAGATGCTTATTTGGATCCTGAAGAAAACTAAGCATAAATCGAGGCGCCAAACTCGGAGCGGTAATGGTGATCTTACAGACGGATTACCCAATAAACCGGTTGCCCATAAGCGACCAACTGAGGTACCTTTCAGTCCAACTCCTTCTCTTCCGAAGCTGGTTTAAATTAGCAACCTTTTAATTATTCTGATTTTGTTTATCAAGAGTCACCACCTTCATCAGGCGACTCAACTGCCTCCAAGCTGCCACCCTTTGTCGTCAACCCTGGGTAAGTTTCTTTTTGTATATATTTTCCTATGTGAACCTTCAAACTTGCACACTCTTTATTCTGTCTTCTTGTTTTGTAGGGCTAAGGCCAAGAAGAGAAAAGTTGGAGAGCCATCCACTGATCCTGAGGCCTCTGAGCCGGGAAACCCGAATTTGATGGCTCCTGAAGTCCATACTGATCAACCTGAAGATCATTAGGAGACCTAAAATGACTTACCCCTTCAACTTGAGCCATCAAGCACTGATTTTATGGACGCTGAAGCTGACCCGGCTGCCAATCTTGACCCGCCCAGTCCTCTGAAAATAACTAAAGATGCTCCTTGCGATGAGAATGAGGAGGTCACTATTACTGGGTTGGATTACACCGCTTCTGAAGTCTCCAGAGCGCTGACAAAACTTGTTGCTAAAGATGAAGCAGTGCCGCCTGAAAAGGGGAAGGCCAAGTTGGAGCTTCCAAGTTATGAGAACATGAGTGCTGAGGAATTACATGCTGGTTATTTGGACCGCCTTGCTAAAGACGGGAGATGGAAGTCGGCCTTGTCAGCATGATGAAAAACAAATATGAGGTATGTTCCTCTTTGCTATATACTCCACATATCCCTTTATAGCCCCAAGGGTCGGCTAATCTTCTTGAGATGAGTCGGGTCTTGTTAATAACATGAAGAATTCTACCTGTTTCCCCCAAGGGCCGGCTCATCTTCTTGAGATGAGTCGGGTCTTGTTAATAATATGAAGAATTCGACCTATAGCCCCCAAGGGCCGACTCATCTTCCTGAGATGAGTCGGGTCTTGTTAATAATATGAAGGATTCGACCTGTAGCCCCCCAAGGGCCGGCTCATCTTCCTGATATGAGTCGGGTCTTCTTCATATCTTTGTTTTGGAAGAACTGACATGCATTAGCCCCCAAGTGTCGAGTATATTGCTTGCAATCTGCTGGAGACTTGTGATAATTTGTCTGTCATATTATACTGCATCTCGCTATTGATTTATGACCATGGAAAATGATGACTCCTTTTGTGCAGGAATCTCCAAAAGCAGTCGAGTCAAAAGTGGCCGGCTTGGAGAAAAATCTTGAAGTAGGGCAAAACGCTCGAGCAGCTGTTGAGGAAAAGCTTCGACTTGCCTTGGAGGAGTTGGAGAAAGCCAAGGCACATTTTGAAAAAACAAAATAAATCCTTTGAGACTGAGAAAGCCGCCTTGTTGGAGCGTGCAGAGAATGCCGAAGGCCTATTAAAGCCCATCACAGAAGAGCTATCCGGGCTAAAGCGGCACATTGCCCATATGACTCAGGCTATCTTTGGTAAGTATCTTGTAGGAATTCTTGCTATCCCGCAAAAATACCTATGTTCATAGATAAATCTCCTGGCGACTTACACGCTTAAATTGTTTTGTAGGCCCACGAACATGCAACCTTCAAGATAACAACTTGCTTATGCTGAAGGCTGTATATACACTGACTGAGCAACTCTATGCTAGAAGCTATCTCGCTATCAAGGCGGTTATGCGGAACGAAGAGCCGGTGAATCTCATCAAGGACGCACTGAGGTTTCTCTCAACGATCCCGAAACAAGTTGATGAGTTGAAAAGATCAGCCGCCCGAGCCGGTGCAACATCTTCTTTGATCCGGGCATTTGCCTATTCAGAGGAGCTTGATCCAGCAAAAATGGCCAAAGGATTTCCTGAGCTCAAAGATGACGGCTCGGCTTTCGGTGATGCTGACTATCTTAAATGTGTCAAGACATCACGAGTGTTGGCCACACAACTTGTCGCTGAAATAGAGCTGAAGAGTTATCAGGCGGCTTATGATGCTATCAACTCACGAGTTCGGCCGCCATCCTTTGTGTCGGTGAACCTGACTCCTCATCGTCGTAAGCACATTTTTCCCCTGACGTTGACCCGTCCCTCATCCTGAATGGAGAAGCTGTATTCCACGCTTTAACCCATTGCAACTGGGATGCGGACAACCTTCAGATCAAAGAACCCAAAGACCCGGTGGAGGATGACCCGGAGGCGGCTCAGGCTAGAGGTCAGCCTGAGGTTAACCCGGACGGCACAGAAGGTGGATCACAGAAGTGACATGTTAACATTTTGAATCGCTTAGTGAGGGCAGAATATGAATATTTTGTGGCTCCTGAGATGAGCCTGTAATAGGAGTAGTTGGAAAACTTCTTAAAAAAGCTCTGCCATGCCTTCGTGCATGTTTGCATTTGGGAAGGTACTTTAAGAAAGTTTGATCCTTTTGATCTTGTTTTGATAATTGCTGATTATGTCGTTCTTTTGCTTGTCTTTGAATACCTTCGCGATGCTCGATGAGTCCTTTGGTTAAAACAGAGAGGACGGGTCAAAGAATGAGCTGGCAAAGAAACTTGGCTGTCGAAACTCAAGTCTTGTGTAAACAATATTAGAGAAGATAATGATTGAACCGGTCATAATATGACGACGGTTGATAACCCAGACGGTCATGTGTGAGCCGGCAATAAAATAATATCCTACCTACAAAATTTAAGAAGGTAGCAATAACAATATCAAGTACTGTTAATAAGCCGGCCTGGCGAGACTCGGCAATAAAGATACTGGCTTTTGAGGCTCAGTAAGATTGACCAGCTCTTCTGAGCTGGTTGTGGAGATTTTGATCATTTAATCCTAGTTATAATAAACCATGATGAAGATCGGGTAAAAAAATTATTTTTCTGCAGAAGTTTACGATGTAACCCGGTTTCGAAGATCGGCTCTTTATAGAATATATAAATATGCATGTATAATGCATGATGCAATGATGCTATGTAAAATGATGTATGTATATGATAACAAAGTATAAAAATGGCGGCTTTCCAGGCTCGACATAAAGACCGGCTTTTGAGGCTCGAGTCTTGCTTCCATGAAGCAGGTATGATAACACATGGTTTATCCTAGCTCTCTGTGTGTCGGCTCTCACGTGACTCAAGCCGGTGTTTTAACTTTGAGAAGTTCAGGGTCCAAAAAAGGATTGACTTGTCAAGAGTACACGGGGTCACCTGATCAGAGTCACATCAAGCATACAGGCAGGTTTAACCATATGTGGCGTTTTTTGCCGGGTCAAGAGGGTGAGAAAGCTGAACTCGATGAGTTGGAAGCCCCCAAATGCCCAATGAATTGTGGAGTTTTTTGCCGGGTCAAGAGGGTGAGAAAGTTGAACTCAGTGAGTTGGAAGCCCCCAAATGCCCAATGAATTGTCTCAGAAAATAAAGACGCATGCTCGGTGTGTAGGCTGAAACGACAGAAACTCCGAGTTTCGGGTCTGTCGGCTTTATTTATATTTGAAACATAAAGAAGTATGTACAGAATTTGCAGGGGGGATTATAAAAATCAAAGGAGCCGATGGCTCTAAGTATAATGACCGTAAGTGACCAATGCTCCAAGGCCGGGTTTTTTTCTCCTCGGAGGTATATGATCCTTCTTGTAAATTTCTCCAGACAATATGAATTATTATTTGAGAAATCAGGTACTAATGGTACAGACCGCTATTCAACTGCTTGGGATTGCTCTGGAAACCACCTTGGTTATTATGTTGGTTACCCTGGCCAGAATGTTGTCCATTGCCATTATTTGCCTGATGCTGAAAACCAGCACCTGAGCCACCCTATGAGCCGCAAGGACCGTGCTGACCCGGGTGTCCTCCACCGTTGCCTCCTTGATGATTATGGAAGTCTTGGTTACGAAATTACTGCATGATGTAACAATTTTCCCATGAGTGGGTAGCCGGCTTATCCTGGGTACTATGTTTAGGACACGGTGCCTTGAGCACCTCTTCGTAATTACGAGGCTTATTCCCATTATAAGTCCCTCCAGGGCGACCATTGCGGTGTTGGTTTTTGAAACTAACATTGGTGTTGGCAACGAAGTCTGATCCACCATCTGGCTGCTTCCGTTTGCCATTGTTATTCTGCCCCCTTGGTTACCACCGTGATTATGCTGGCCTTTACCACCTTCGCCTTTCTTGCCTTTGCTAGTCTTGTCCTCATCTGAGCCGGGATCCTTCGTGCTATCTGAATCAGCATATCTGGTGAGGACATCCATCAAGTCGCCCATATCCTGCACCTTTCGCTTGAGCCGCCCGAGCTTCTGGACCAACGGCTGAAAGTGGCAGTTCCTTTCTAGGATCAGGACGGCTTGAGCCGCCGTGATGCTGTCTGATGAGTGTATGATTTCCGCAACCCGATGAGTCCAATGATGAGCCGACTCGTCTACACGCTGGACACAATGCTGAAGGTCCACTATCGTCATTGGCTTCTTGCACGTTCCCTGAAAATTCTTGATGAAACACTCCTTAAGCTCTGACCAAGTGTTGATGGAATTGGGCGGCAGATTCTTCAGCCATGTTCGAGCCGGTTCTTCCAGCATCATGGTCAAATACTTGGCGCATACAGCATCACTGACATCCAACATATCCATTGCCAACTCGTAGATTTCTATCCAAGCAGTCGGCTCAAGGTCGACCGTGTAATTCGTCTCCTTGTGAGGTCCCTTGAAGTCCTTGGGCATACGCTCGGCACGAAGGGCCAAGGATAAGCAAGTTATCCCAACCGTCCTACTGTTTGTTCCAGCCCCCACATCCACCGATTGAGGATGAAGCTATTGAATCGCCCGTGCTGTCGCTTCCGCCTCTGCCTGTCGCGCGCCCCTGGCTGCATCGACAACCGCCTGTGCATCTGATAGCACAGGCCGGGTCGGGGAAACCTGAGGCTGTTGCATGCGTCCACTGCTAGAAACAGCCGGAGACTCCACATGGCGACATTTGCTGCGGCTGGCATATGGGGTAGAGTGCATCTGGTCGCGGCTATAACTATAAGAATACTGTGCTTGCTGCACTACCGCTGTTTATAGCATCTCTATGGCGTTCCTGACCTCAATATCCACAGGGGTATTTCCAAGAATAGGTAGTGCTTCCAGGTTCTGGGTCGCCGCCAGCACGTTGTCAACAGGGTTGAAAAAATGACTTCGTGGCGTCTGGAAACGTCGAGGCGGCGAGAGAGTTGGTGGTGGCGGAGCCGGATCATTCTGCTGCTGATGATTTCCAAGAGGCTGCCCAGCTCCCGGAGTCTGCTGTGGGGTATTAAAAAGGTGTTGCGGCTCGAGGTTTGGTGGCAGCCGGCTCCGATGTCTCCTCTGATAAACTGCCTCAGATGCATCTCTCTGAAGTCCTAACTGCCAGGCCTCGGCCTTAAGGTGTTCTGACTCATTATGTATACGAGCCTGTAATTCTGCCATCCGGGCGTTCTCAGCATCAATTTCCCTCTATACTTCGGTCATCTGGTCACGTAGTTTGGCTAACTCCGTGTTGCGCTCTTCCTGATTTTCTACGGTAACAGGGGTCTCCACGAGCTTCGCCATCTCAGCCATTAAATCCGCCATGGCCTAAGTCGGCGTCTTGCCAGACCCGCTAAGACCGCCCGTCGCTCCAGCTGCGGACGGATTTTGAGCCGCCGCGGTTCCTGCCATGTAAACAGCAACTTGGCGAGGCGACTCATGGAATTCCTGGGGGGCTTCAATCTCAAATGAACCCCCGAGTCTGCCATCATAGAGAGGACAGATCGACTCAGCCTCTCCCATGGAAGACTCACCATCTGAGTTGATGAGGGTGTCCCTACTGCCCGCCGGCTCATCCGAGAGACAAACTCCCTGGGTGAAGCCGACGAAAACGTGACGCCGGCCAGCCTGATCCCAGCCGGGTCAGGCTCACCGAGCCGGTTCGTCGATGTTGATGTAGATGTCCGACTCGGAAACCGTAGCACCGATCTCGCCACAGGGGACCTGGCGCTGGTGCACGATTGAGTCGTCCTCGGTTTCCCAGACTGGATCGTCGATGTAGATCTTGTCGCGGCGGCTCTTGCTCATCTGACCAACCGCGAATTTCCCGAACTCTGGACAGGTTCCCTTCAAGAACTCAACTCCACCGGGCGAGAGCCCCACGGTGGGCGCCAACTGTCGTGGTTTTGTAACGACAGATGTCCTCACGTAAGGACTTAGGTGTGAGGCCATCGCCGCTAGGTGGCGACTCAAAGGGGTTAAACGGGAACAAGAGACAAGTTTACCCAGGTTCGGCCCCTCCGATGGAGGTAACAGCCTACGTCCTGCTTTGTGTCTATATTGATGGTGATCTCGATTACAAGGGTGCGGAATCACTAACCAAGCTTTCGAGGGTGTGTAACTTAAGTCTTTCTGCTCTAGGGGATCACCTTTATATACAGGTCGAGACCCTAGGTTTTACAACAAAGTCCGAGTAACATTACAACTCGTAACCTATTATGTCTCTAACACGCCTTGCCTCTCAAGAAGGAATCTTCTGGCGTCTCCTGCCTTGTGGGCCTTGAGTCGCCGTCTCCACGCGCTTGGGCCGCCCGGCGGTTTACTTAGTAACTGCCTCGCTTGCCTTGTCTTCGATGTCACGGCCCAACTCCAGAGCCGCCATTACACTGACCCGGCCCAATAGGGAGGGTTATACCGTGAGGTTATATCCCCGGCAGGTTGTGTTAATTCGTGGGTGAAGAAATCAAATTGAGTATGCTTTCATTGTGTGGATTTCTTTCCATGCATGGTTGTTCTTCCTATATATAATACTATGATTTTGCCTCGGTCCTAATTTCTAAATGGCTATTGGAAATATCATGATGGCTAACAATAAGCTGATTTTATAAGGTTCTCTTATGCTGTTCATACACACAAAATATGATTTCGATCACATATGTAGTTGACACTTCACACATGTGCAGTTTTTTTCCAGCTACCCAATTTTCACAGGCTTGCACTAGAAAGGAAAAAGTGGCTAGCAAGCATAGCTATGATAGGATCATATTGCCTCGACTATTGAAAATATCTTGATGGCCAGTAATAATCTGAGTATTTAAGGTTTCCTTATGCTATTCATTATCACATAGGATGATATGGATCACATATATAGTTGACACTTGACGCTACCTAGTTTTCACAACCTCAAACTAGAAAGGAAAAAAACTATGGCCGACAAGCGTAGCTAGGACATATGACACACACCGTAATTTCATTCTTCTTTTTTCCTTGACTTCATTGTATTTGAAAAGCATTGATGTTCCCTTTTTAGCCACACAATTACCATAAAAAGGAAGTAAAACCCACCGCTCTAGTAGATGATGCCACAACATTTGTAATATCATGTATATACTATAAATGAGAAGTACTTGTGTGACTTGCAAGGTTGAGAATTCAGAAGTCAAGACACTAGAGTTACTAGCTACTTCCATGGTATCATGTTTGAGCGTGACTTCCTTGTGGTAGATCGATAGGCCAGTGCCATGCTAGGTTACTAGCTACTTCCATGGTATCATCACATTCATCCATTATTTACTATTTGTTCATGTATACCATTAGTAGCAAGAAGAGGCGCAATGGAGGGGTTTGTGCAAGTGGCCTCAATTGTTTAGGTTTAGAGTTGTAGACAACAGCTAGCTACAAGAGGGCCTGGTACTTCCTTGATCCAACTACCGCCTACTTTTCCTATTGCATGCTCCCTTTTAGACTAGGCGATAATTCACAATCCATTCATGACATGAATCAGATCAATTATTTATGCCTTGCTTTCCTTATGTTGTTTTTCTAAAAGAAATCATGCCCATTGGAAGAATTGAGATCCTACAATATAAACATTTGATCTATATACAAAAATAATGTTTCCATGTCCTAATGGATGTGTGCAGAGTTCCGCCTTTCCATGGTTGCACTTACATTCAGCTATTATGTTTTTTGTGTAATATTACTCCCACAATAACTAAGCTTCGGAGCATACAATTAGTAGACTAGTTGATAAAATAGGGCACAATTATAGTTTTTTTACATTATAGCATGTCCAGGTTAAGTTGAGATCATCTGCGTCTGAAGGGTATATCTAGATTCTAGGCAATCCTATACATGTGAAATTATGATGCGATTTGCAAGGATATGGGATTCAGAAACTCAGATGTCGATGAAATCTACGAACTTGTTTTTGTCGTGATAGATTGCCAAGTTAGTACAACATGAACACATGCATTTTTAGTGTTAGCATTACTGTTATCATATACTCTACCTTTTTATCATGCCAGAGGAGACAAAAAATAATAAAAATTCATCTATGTAAACTGGATGTCCAGTGCATTATCGTATTTAGGATGGGCCCTGATATGTCTCGAACATATCTTCATGCTCTTGTATTATCAATATTGCATGCTTTATATGCCATTTTATTTTGTTTTTATGGATTAACCTATTTAACTCAGTTCTTAGTGTCAGTTCATGTTTTTTGCATGTTTTTGTTTTTTCTAGGAAATACATACCAAACGAAGTCCAAACGTGACAAAACTTTCTGACGGTATTTTTCTGGACAAAAATAGACATAGAAGATTCGGGAGGAGACCAGACAATGCACGAAGGAGTGACAAAGCACGGGGCGCACTAGGGGGTAGGGCGCGCCCAGGTGCCTTATGCCCCTGGCCCCGTCTGATCTAATTTCAGAGCTATAAATTCCCATCTATCCAAAAACCCTTAGAGGAGATCTCGAACAATTTTATCGCCGCCACAAGTCTCTATTCTTCCGTGATCCCATATGGAGGCCTTTTTTGGTACTCTGCCGGAGAGGAAATCCATCATGAAGGCCGTATTCATCAACCTTGCTGCCTCCATGATGATGTGTGAGTAGCTAGATGGCTTTCCCTCTCTCTTTCTTTTATGATCTTCAATACAAGGATCTCTTCAGAGACCTATTCGATGTAATTTTTGGGGTGTGTTTGGTGGGATCCAATGATTGTGGGTTTATGATAATATCATTGAAATTAATCGAGTCTTTCCAGATATATTATGTGTGATTTTATAGGTATGTATGCTTTCCGACCTCTGAGTTTTGTTTGGACAAGTTAACAAGTAGGTCGTTAGATGGGAATGGTGCATAGTAGTAGGTTCAATCTTGTGGTGTCCTTACTCTGTGAGAGGAGTAGTTGCAAAAAACGTACTTGTATTGTTGCTACTAAGGGTAAAATGACGGGGTTCGAACATATTGGCTGGTTTTACTTTGTCTACATTATAGCATCATGCTTCAAATATCACTCTATTTGTTTTTAACTTAATACCTTATGATGCATGTTGGATATCGGACAATGGGTGAAGTAATAGCAGTAAATGCAGATTGATGTCGGTCTACTTGTAACGGACGTAATGTCTATATATTGATCATGCCATGAAGAATTATCATAACCATGCGATATTCTATTAGTTGCCCAAGAGTAATTTGTTTACCCACTGTTCTATGCTTATGAGATATATGCCTCTAGTGAACGCTATGGCCCTGATACGTCTCCATCGTATCTACTTTTCCAAACTCTTTTGCCCTTGTTTTGGACTCTAATTTGCATGATTTGAATGGAACTAACCCGGACTGACGCTGTTTTCAGCAGAATTGCCTTGGTGTTATTTTTGTGCGGAAATAAAAGTTCTCGGATTGACTTGAAAATTTATGGAGAATATTTTTGGAATTAATAAAAAATACTGGCAAAAGAATCAACCGGAGGGGGTCCACCACCTGGCCACAGGCCAGGGGGCGCGCCCCCCCTAGGGCGCGTCCCCCTGTCTTGTGGGCCCCCTGGAGCTCCTCCGACCTCAATTCCAACTCTATATATTCCTATTCGGGGAGAAAAAAAAATCAAGGAGAAGAGTTCATCGCGTTTCACGATACGGAGCCGCCGCCACCTCCTGTTCTTCCTCGGGAGGGCAGATCTGGGGTCCATTTTGGGCTCCGGAGAGGGCAAATCGACGCCGTCGTCATCACCAACCATCCTTCATCGCCAATTCCATGATGCTCTTCGCCATTCGTGAGTAATCCCATCGTAGGCTTGCTGGACGGTGATGGGTTGGATGAGATTTACCATGTAATCGAGTTAGTTTTGTTAGGGTTTGATCCCTAGTATCCACTATGGTCTGAGATTGATGTTGCTATGACTTTGCTATGCTTAATGCTTGTCACTAGGGCCCGAGTGCCATGATTTCAGATCTGAACTATTATGTTTTCATGAATATATATGTGTTCTTGATCCTATCTTGCAAGTTGTAGACACCTATTACGAGTTATGATCCGCATCCCCCAGGGTGACAATAACTGGGATTCTTTCCGGTGATTACCGTAGTTTGAGGAGTTCATGTATTCATTAAGTGCTAATGTTTTGGTCCGGTTCTCTATTAAAAGGAGGCCTTAATATCCCTTAGTTTCCATTAGGACTCCGCTGCCACGGGAGGGTAGGACAAAAGATGTCATGCAAGTTCTTTTCCGTAAGCACGTATGACTATATATGGAATACATGCCTACATTACATTGATGAATTGGAGCTAGTTCTGTGTCACCCTATGTTATAACCGTTGCATGATGAATGCCATCCGACATAATTATCCATCACTGATCCATTGCCTACGAGCTTTTCACATATTGATCTTTGCTAAGTTACTTTTCCGTTGCTGCTGTTACAATCACTACACAACTGCTACTGTCACGTTTGCCATCGTTACCACTACTTCCATACTACTTTGCTACTAAATACTTTGTTGCAGATATTAAGTCTTTCAGGTGTGGTTGAATTGACAACTCAGCTGCTAATACTCGAGAATATTCTTTGGCTCCCCTTGTGTCGAATCAATAAATTTGGGTTTAATACTCTACCCTCGAAAACTGTTGCGATCCCCTATACTTGTGGGTTATCAAGACCTTTTTCTGGCGCCGTTGCCAGGGAGCATAGCTCTATTCTCTAAGTCACTTGGGATTTATATCGGTTGATCACTATGAAGAATCTGAAAGACCCAAAAACCAAGATCTATCCCTCTACTACGAGGGCAGGTAAGGAATTGCCATCTAGCTCTGCACTTGATTCACCTTCTCTTATGAGTAAATTTGTGACACCACCACCTGCTATTGATTCTGATATGTCGCAAGTAATTAATGATGCCACTTCTGCTATGCATGATGCTTATGATGATACTTTGCTTGATAATACTGTGCCACTGGGTGAATTTCTTGATGAACAAATTGCTAGAGTCAATGCTGAAACCGATGATATTTCTGAAACTGATGAAATTATTGAAACTGAACACTATGAGACACCTGCTAGACCTAGCTCTCCTAGATATGAATTGCCTAATATACCTAAGGGTTATGTTATGGAGGGAGAGGTAGCTAGGGACTTTCTTGCTTGTAAGGATAGAGATGATCTTAAGAAATTGCTATGCAAGTGGAAGGAAAAATCTTTGAATGCTAGAATGCAATATGATCCTAAGTTTGCTACTTCACCTATCCTCGTCACTGATAAGGATTATGAATTCTCTGTCGATCCTGAGTTAATTACTTTGGTTGAATCTGATCCTTTCCATGGTTATGAATCTGAAACTGTTGCGGCACATCTTACTAAATTGAATGATATAGCCACCCTATTTACTCATGAGGAAAAAATTCGTTATTACTATATTCTTAAGTTGTTTCCTTTCTCATTAAAGGGTGATGCTAAGATATGGTTTAATTCTCTTGCTCCTAGTTGTGTGCGTAGTCCCCAGGATATGATATATTACATCTCTGAAAAATATTTTCCTGCCCATAAGAAACAAGCTGCCTTGCAGGAAATATTTAACTTTGTGCAAATTGAAGAAGAGAGTCTCCCACAAGCTTAGGGAGGCTTCTCCAATTACTTAATGCTTTGCCTGATCATCCTCTCAAGAAAAACGAAATACTTGATATCTTTTATAATGGACTAACCGATGATTCTAGGGACCACCTAGATAGTTGTGCTGGTTGTGTTTTCAGGGAACAAACTGTTGAACAAGCTGAACTACTATTGAATAATATATTGAGCAATGATAATGATTGGACTATTCCCGAACCACCTCCAAAGCCAATTCCGAAGAAAAGAGGTATTCTATTTCTCAGTCCTGAAGATATGCAAGAGGCAAAGAAATCTATGAAAGAAAAAGGTATTAAAGCTGAAGATGTTAAGAATCTACCACCTATTGAAGAGATACATGGTCTTGATACCCCGACACAGGTAGTAGAGGTAAATTCCCTCCGTAGATTTGATGAAGGTGATATTCCCTATAATAAGTCTGCTAGCCAATGCTTGGATGAGTTTGATAACTTTATTGTCAAGCAAGAGAATTTCAATGCTTATGTTAGTAGACAATTGAAACATAATGCTTACATGCTTGATCGCTTAGGTGATTATATGAGTAGAACTATCAATGATCTTAAGCTTATTAGTAAACATGCTTCCATGGTAACTACTCAAGTAGAATAAGTACTTAAGGAACAAAATGATTTGCTTAATGAGATGAATGGTAAGAACAACGATCATTCTGTTAGAGTTGTGACTAGAGGTGGTAAAATGACTCAGGAACCTTTGTATCCTGAGGGCCATCCTAAGAGAATCGAGCAAGATTCTCAGAGAATTAATACTGATGCACCTAGTCGTCCCAATAATAAAAGGAAAAAAGAATGACGATAGGACTTTGCATGCTGCTAGTGAACCTGTTATAGATACTCAAGAAAACCCAAATGATATTTCTATTTCTGATGCTGAGACACAATCTGGTAATGAACATGAGCCTAGTGATAATATTAATGATGATGTTCCTGTTGATGCTCAACCTAGTAATGATAATGAAGTGGAGATTGAACCTGCCGTTGATCTTGATAACCCACAACCTAAGAATAAAAGATATGATAAAAGAGACTTCGTTGCTAGGAAGCATGGTAGAGAAAGAGAACCTTGGGTTCAGAAACCCATGCCCTTTCCTCCTAAGCCATCCAAGAAAAAGGATGATGAGGACTTAGAGCGTTTTGTTGAAATGCTTAGACCTGTCTTTTTGCGTATGCGCTTGACTGATATTCTGAAAATGTCTCCTTATGCTAAGTATATGAAAGATATTGTGACAAATAAAAGAAAGATACCGGAAGCTGAGATTTCCACCATGCTTGCTAATTATACTTTTAAGGGTGGAATACCAAAGAAACTAGGAGATCCCGGAGTACCTACTATACCATGCTCTATTAAAAGAAACTATGTTAAAACTGCTTTATGTGACCTTGGAGCTGGTGTTAGTGTTATGCCTTTCTCTTTGTATCGTAGACTTGATTTGAATAAGTTGACACCTACTGAAATCTCTTTGCAAATGGCTGATAAATCAACTGCTTTACCCATCGGTATTTGTGAGGATGTGCCTGTCGTAGTTGCAAATGTTACTATCCTAACGGACTTTGTTATTCTTGATATTCCCGAGGACGACAGTATGTTGATTATCCTTGGTAGACCTTTTTTGAATACTGCAGGGGTTGTTATTGATTGCAACAAAGGCAATGTCACTTTCCATGTTAATGGTAATGAGCATACGGTACACTTTCCGAAGAAACAACCTCAAGTTCATAGTATCAACTCCATTGGAAAAATTTCAACGATTATTATTGGAGATTTTGAATTCCCTCTTCCTACTGCCAAAAAGAAATATGATATACTTATTGTTGGGGACATGCATATCCCCATTGAGGTAACCTAGTGTTATTCGAAAATTCTCCGGTTCCGTGTCATTCGAAAAAAGTTTGTCAATAAGACTTGATCAACCTTATTGATGGATTCTTTTTGATGAGCATGAGATGGATGAATTTAGGAGGCACAACCTTCTGTACCCAACGTTTACTTTCTGTTATTTAGATTTAATAAATCAAAAATGCTATTATTCTTCTGTTTTCTGATTTATCCGTGCAATAGAAAAATGACCTGAAAATAAAAGTTCTCCAAATGCCCTGAAAATGTAGTATGATTTTTTCTGGAATATTTAAGAATTTTTGGCACTGAGAACACATCAGGGGGCTGCACCAGTGGGCCACAAGCCTGCAGGGCGCGCCCACCCCCTGGACGCGCCCCCCTGGCTTGTGGGTCCCACGTAGGCCCCCCTCACTTATTCCAGCACCCATCCACTTCGTCTTCCTCTAGAAAAAATCCCACCATTGCTCAAACCCGTGTTCTAGCTCATTTTGCTGCCATTTTTGATCTCCTTATGCAAAGCTCCATTTGCAAAACTGTGTTTGAGGGACTGATCTTCGGTATGTGACTCCTCCAATGGTCCAATTAGTTTTTGCCTTAGTGCTTTATATATTGCAAATTTTTGCTGTTGTGGTGACCTGGTTCTTGAGCTTGCATGTCAAATTTGTATGGTCCCAAGTAGTTTTGATGCATGATATAGCCTCTAGGCACTTGTGGGAGTAGTTGCTATAAGTTTTGTTGAGTTTTGTTCACTTTTATTTTGAGTCACTAAAAATTTCAGAAATTTTTCAGAGAAAGAAAGATGTTGAGGAGAATATACCAAGGTGGTTCCTCGAGCAAGAAGACCCCGAGACTCACGATACGTGAGCCCGACTTTGAACCACCGAGGGAAGCTCAAGTGCGGCCTTGTGAATGGCCGTCGGATCAATTCATGGTTCATGCCGGTTGCAAGGAAGAATTTTACGCGTACATACGAAATGCTGGCCTTGAAGATTTCGTTTCAGACCAATGCAAGCAATATTATCGACTCACTGATTCCTTCGTGCGGAGGTTTGAATTTTCATCCAGGCGTAATACGCATTCTGTTCTATTAAATCTTTATGATGAATCCTATACTATGGACCTAGAAGATTTTAACCGTGCATGCAAAATTCCACAATGGGGCAGCTATAGCGATCCTCACAAAACTGAATATAGTGATTTTCTTGCTAGCATCACTGTGGGAGAAACTAGAAACATTACACAGGCTACCTTGGGGAGCATTCACTTTCCTGCTATACATTATTTTGCTCTCTTCATAGGTAGATGTATTAACGGTAAACATGATCATAGCCACCTTTGCGTACCTAATCTCAGTATTCTTAAGAGCGCGGTCATGGGTGATAGACGATATAACTTGGGGTCTATTATTGCTAGGAGGCTACATAAAAATGCTAAGGATGGAGATTTCTTTGGCGGGATTATTGCCACCCGTGTAGCTAATTATCTTGGGGTACCCATAAGGGGGGGACGATATTGAGTTACCACTTGCTTTTCTTGATTATGAGGCTATGGTGCGCTACCAGTTTCTTGAGAGGAACGAACAGTCCTTCCTGTACCGACTAATTTTTGATAGACAGCGTGCTGTCCATATTACCCTTCCTGCTCCTGCCTTCTTTAACTTTCAAGAAAAACGGAGACACTTTATAACCAGAGAGGAGGCAAACGAGTACGAGAGAGAGGCGGAAGCCGCTCGCCTCCGCGCTACAGCCGTTCAGGCAGTAGCTGCCGCAGCCCAGTACAACCCCAACTATGACTTTGGATATTATCCGGGTCAGCCATGGCACTAGACCAACTTAGGCCAAAAGCCTAAGCTTGGGGGAGTACGTATTTCTCACCGACATTACATTCATGTTCACACACTCATCTTAGTTGTCGGTGTTCATACTTTTTCATTGTATCATCCATGGCATTTTATTTCTTCTTTCCGCTTTCTTCTTGTGTGTTTAATTAACCTTGAGAAAAATCCAAAAAAAATTATTTCTAGCTTTACCTTTTAGTTTGTCTAGTTGTAGTATTAAAAGAAAACCCAAAAAGATTTCTCGTTCTTCTTTTGCTTGTTGGGAGCTTTCCCGTGTAAATAGTCTTTCTCGCTCTTGTTTTGAAATTTCTTTTCTTTGGGTCGAGAGGAGAAGACCACAATGAAAATATTGAGTGGCTCTCATATGCATTATTGTTTATCTGACAGAGAGACCATATTACCTTGCCTTCTTCTTTGAGTTATTGTTTGCAGATTCCAGCTTAGTCCAATGCACGTGCACTCTTATTATTATTCACACCGTTCGGTCGTGCAAGTGAAAGGCAATAATGACGATATATGATGAAGTGATTGAGATGGAGAAAAGCTGGTATGAACTCGACCTATTTTGTTTTTGTAAATATGATTAGCTCATTGTTCTGGATTCAGCTCATTATGGATGAAACATGTTTGCAATGACAATTAGAGATTATAGTTACTCATGCCATGCTTAATTAGCTAAGAGTGTATAATAGTTTGTCTTGAGTGCCAACATGCATTTTAAAATGGTTGTGATGTAGTATGATAGGATGGTATCCTCCTCTGAATGATTCAAGTGGCTTGACTTGGCACATGTTCACGCATGTAGTTGAAACAAAATCAACATAGCCTCCACGATATTTATGTTCATGATGATTTATATCCTACTAATGCTTGCATTCAATGTTGGTTAATCTCAATGCATGTTTATGACTGTTGTCGCTCTCTAGTTGGTCGCTTCCCAGTCTCTTGCTATCCTTCACCTGTACTAAGCGGGAATACTGCTTGTGCATCCATTTCCATAAACCCAAAGTTGTTCCATATGAGTCCACCATACCTACCTATATGCGGTATTTACCTGCCGTTCCAAGTAAATTTGCACTTGCCAAACTCTAAACCTTCAAATAATATTCTGTTTTGTATGCCCGAATCGCTCATGTAGTGACTAGGGGCTGTCAGTATCTTCCATGCTAGGTGGGTTATTCTCACGATAGGTGTTGATTCACTATCATTCACGAGAAAGTGGCTGGTATTCGGGATGCCCAGTTCCATGCTCAAAAATCAAATCAAAATTTAATGAAACAAAACTCCCCCAGGATTGTTGTTTGTATGGACGGTACCCGTGGATTCGGCTCGCCGTGGAGTGTGATTGATTGGTAGAGGGGGAGTAAAAACTTTACTATTCTGTTTGGAAACCGCCTATAATGTATCTAGCATGGAAGATACCGAGATCTCTTGGTTGTTATGTTGACAATGAAAGCATACCGCTCAAAATTATTATTCATCCCTGTTTTAAAAGCTCGAGCTCTGGCACCTCTGCAAGTCAATGCTTCCCTCTGCGAAGGGTTTATCTATTTTATTTTACTGTTGAGTCATCCTCCTCTTATAAAAAGCACCAGTTAGAGAGCACCACCGTCATTTATATGCTTTATTATTAATTGATATTGAGTATGACTATGACTGGATCTCTTTTACCATGAATTACAATGTCTAGTCAGTCCTTGTTCTTCAGAGGTACTCTGCATTTATGTTTTGCGGTCTCAGAAAGGGCTAGCGAGATACCATTATATCATATTGTATCATGATTGTTTTGATAAAATTGTTGTCATCCGAGACTTATTATTATTGCTCGCTAGTTGATTATGCCATTAATATGAGTAAATGTGAGACCTAAATGTTATTGTGAATGTGGTTAGTCTATAATCTTTGCTGAAAATCTGAACATCAGTTAGACATATTTACAACAACAAGATCAAACAGAGTTTGTAAAAGTTTTTCTTTGTCACTTTCAGTTTGTCAACTGAATTGCTTGAGGACAAGCAATGGGTTAAGCTTGGGGGAGTTGATACGTCTCCATCGTATCTACTTTTCCAAACTCTTTTGCCCTTGTTTTGGACTCTAATTTGCATAATTTGAATGGAACTAACCCGGACTGACGCTGTTTTCAACAGAATTGCCTTGGTGTTATTTTTGTGCAGAAATAAAAGTTCTCGGATTGACCTGAAAATTTATGGAGAATATTTTTGGAATTAATAAAAAATACTGGCGAAAGAATCAACCGGAGGGGGTCCACCACCTGGCCACAAGCCAGGGGGCGCCCCCCCCCTAGGGCGCGCCCCCCTGTCTTGTGGGCCCCCTGGAGCTCCTCCGACCTCAATTCCAACTCTATATATTCCTATTCGGGGAGAAAAAAATCAAGGAGAAGAGTTCATCGCGTTTCACGATACGGAGCTGCCGCCACCTCCTGTTCTTCCTCGGGAGGGCAGATCTGGGGTCCATTTTGGGCTCCGGAGAGGGGAAATCGACGCCGTCGTCATCACCAACCATCCTTCATCGCCAATTCCATGATGCTCTCCGCCGTTCGTGAGTAATCCCATCGTAGGCTTGCTGGACGGTGATGGGTTGGATGAGATTTACCATGTAATCGAGTTAGTTTTGTTAGGGTTTGATCCCTAGTATCCACTATGTTCTGAGATTGATGTTGCTATGACTTTGCTATGCTTAATGCTTGTCACTAGGGCCCGAGTGCCATGATTTCAGATCTGAACCTATTATGTTTTCATGAATATATATGTGTTCTTGATCCTATCTTGCAAGTTGTAGACACCTATTACGAGTTATGATCCGCATCCCCCAGGGTGACAATAACTGGGATTCTTTCCGGTGATTACCGTAGTTTGAGGAGTTCATGTATTCATTAAGTGCTAATGCTTTGGTCCGGTTCTCTATTAAAAGGAGGCCTTAATATCCCTTAGTTTCCATTAGGGCCCCGCTGCCACGGGAGGGTAGGACAAAAGATGTCATGCAAGTTCTTTTCCGTAAGCACGTATGACTATATATGGAATACATGCCTACATTACATTGATGAATTGGAGCTAGTTCTGTGTCACCCTATGTTATAACCGTTGCACGATGAATGCCATCCGACATAATTATCCATCACTGATCCATTGCCTACGAGCTTTTCACATATTGATCTTTGCTAAGTTACTTTTCCATTGCTGCTGTTACAATCACTACACAACTGCTACTGTCACGTTTGCCATCGTTACCGCTACTTCCATACTACTTTGCTACTAAATACTTTGCTGCAGATATTAAGTCTTTCAGGTGTGGTTGAATTGACAACTCAGCTGCTAATACTCGAGAATATTCTTTGGCTCCCCTTGTGTCGAATCAATAAATTTGGGTTGAATACTCTACCCTCGAAAACTATTGCGATCCCCTATACTTGTGGGTTATCAGGCCCCCGAGTCCATTCATTTTATATTTACCAAAACCCTGCAAATACTTGCTGTAATTTATTTACCTTTTTATTTTTATTTTTATTTATCTATCTACTACTATTGAAGGGGAGCCTTGGCACAGTGGTAAACTTGTTGCCTTATGACCATGAGGTCACGGGTTCGAGTCCTGAAAACAACCTCTTGCAGAAATGTAGGGAAAGGCTACATGTTGTAGACCCAAAGTGGTTGGACCCTTCTCCGGACCCTGCGCAAGCGGGAGCTACGTGCATCAAGCTGTCCTTTATCTACTACTATCAGATTTAGTCCTTACAATTGGCGAGTACAAGGGAATTGACAATCCTCTTGCCTTTACTGGGTGCAAGCATTTGCTCTCTCTGTGTGTGCAAATATTGCTTATATTGTTTGTGTGGTGTCTCCTATTGGTTTGATAAACCTTGGTTCTTAACTGAGGAAAATATTATCTACTACTATACCACATCACCCTTTCTCTTTAAGGAAAATACCAACGACTATCACAAGAAGCAGCCTCTACTTTCTCTTACAATTCAATTGATATATAAAGTATTGGTTGCCTGATGATGCTCCCCCCCCCCCAATGGTTTGAAGTGTTGCAAGCGATACGCATAGAATGGAGAATAATGGAGAATCGGCTATCTAATCTATGCACTCACACCCAATATAAAAATATAAGCATGTACAGTTGGACCAGAAATGTTTTCACTAACTGAAAACCACACTCAAAGGTTGAGTGTGTTTAAACTAGAGATAAACCAGAAGAATGGTACTTAGAAATGGAGTTTATATGACGGGCACAATTACCATTTATTTGGCCGTTGTGCCAAACACTGCTTTATGCACGATAAATGGTTAGCGATGACTGCTACTTTTGCTTGACAGACGATTGATCACGTTGCACTAAAGCAGTATAGTTGCTTAAAAATGGTTTACGGGGTCTTCTCATTTATCAATCTCTTAGTATTTCTCTGCCTTTATTTTGAAATGTTATACTTTCTCTTTTAGAGGTACATGTCCTGGATGGCAAAACTAAAGCATTCAAACATAGTTCTGCAGCCGACTAATTAGGTTGCGAGGTAGCTATGCTCCTTTAGCTTTTTTGGCCTTACTTATTTGGTAGAGATGAGATACACACTCATTTATAACTGAATGTTCTACATTTCTAAGGGGATATCCACTCTCCAACAATATATGTTATCTTCCATCTTGAAAGATATTCATTTAAGTAGATGGCATTCTCCGCGGTACTTCTTTTCTTATGATGATCATGTTGCAGATTTACTAGGCCAATAGTAAGATACTTCGATTCTAATCTTGCAACAATTATAGAGTTAACTTCCCGCGGAGAGATATGGGTTGAATTTCTGTTAATGATGCATCAGAGTTTGATAGCTAGACAAAAGTTGGAAGTGTCAAATAATAAATAAGTGATTTCAGCATTAGATCTTCCGAGCTTCTAGACTTAGGGCCTCTTTGATTCACGGGATTGCAAAAACGTTGGAATAGGAAAAACGTAGGTTTAAAATGGCATGTCCATTGCATTCCTATAGGATTTGAGTTTGTTTGATTGAAATTAAATCACAGAAAAAACAAAGGATTTGTTCCAAGAGGTTGGAGTGGATGCTAGAATTCCTATAAAATGTAGTACAAACGAATCCATAGGAAAAATTCCTATGGGATTCAATCCTACGAATCAAACGACCAATACAAATCCTTTGAATCAAAGCGGTCCTTAGTTCTAGTTGTTAATTTTGCAACAAATTAAAAAAACTTACAACTGGCAATTCAAATTGTAAACATGCTCCAATTCAACAACATTTTTTTGTATTAAAAAAGCGCAAGGGCCTAGGCTAGCCCAACTGATTCATCGATTCCTCCAAGCAAAAAAAAAAGATTCATCAATTCTTAAGGATTTTAATCCTTCAAAAATTCTATGAGAATCCTTTGAATCAAAGAGGCTCTTAGTTCTATTTGTTAACAGCTCCCAAAACCGCAAAACCAGGAAACCCACGCACCCGTCCCCCGCCCCAGCCGCGCCGCTTCCTCAAGCTCGCCATCCGCCCTCGGCGCCGCAAGCCCGCAATACATATGGCCTGCACCGCGGGCTCCGCGCGGAAGGCATCGGCCGTGCTGTACCACTACCCGTGCCCGGACGGCGCATTCGCCGCGCTCGCCGCCCACCTCTACTTCTCCGCCGCCGCCCTCCCCGTCCGCTTCTTCCCCAACACCGTCTACGACCCCATCAGGTAGTCTTTCCGGACTTCAGACCTGACCTACCATAAGATCAATGCACGATATCAAATATGTGCGAATCACGCGCTTTTCAGGTGCTCACTTTGACAGTGTTCCTCACTTTGACAGTGTTCGTAGTAAGATTTGATAGGGCGTTGCCTTTGCAGTGTTCAGGTGTAGTTTCAGTTTGACAAATCCTGGCGTCGTTAGTTCGTTTAAGCTAAATTCATGCCAATTTTTTGTGCAATCTGCATTCCGTCCAAAAAAATCATCTCAAGTTAGAAATTATGTTTCACATAAAAAGGACCCATGCTCAGGAGGCAAAGTTGGGCATAGTCTGAACTGGATGGAGTATCTTCCTTTGGATTTCAATACATCATTAGTCGTGGCTGGTTGGAATGGATCGAAAATATCACCCAGAACTCATCACTAGTGTTTTTGTTGTCATGCTATACAAGCCTTGGCAGAGCAGACCCAAAACAACGATCTTGTACCTTAGAAAAACGACAATCGTGTGTTTCTCCTGTTATAACCTTGATCTTATAGCTATGGGTTCCTTCTTGCAGGAGCGATGGTCTTCCGTTTGATGAAATCGAAGATGTTTACCTTCTTGACTTCGTAGGGCCTCCTGGTTTTGTTGCTGATATAGCCCCGAAGGTTCAGAGGTCTGTAAACATTCAATGTTGCATTATTTACATTCCTGTTTGATGCGAACCGTGTGGTTAATCTTAGATTCATTCGGATGTGATTCTTCCTAATTTTATGCACTGCAGCAGGGCATTCTCAATGTTTGTAACACACTGTGGCCTTCAATCATTTTGAATATTGTGGAACTGTGAAGCTGTGCACTAGAATATTTTCTTGGCAATACTAGGATACTTATAGTTGTTTATCTTTTCCACTGTAACAATCTTGGACCATCATAAGGCTGCTTCCGACAGTTGTGTGAGAATGTCACGTTTTTTCTTTTCAAAAAGGAGGCATGCCCCCGGCCTCTTCATCGATTGATGCGCACAACCTTGATTTATTACCATGTTTTCAGTTGGGAGAATGGCACTTGGGGACACTTATATCGTTTTACCCTTTTCAGTGTAACAATCTTAGACCATCATAAGACTGCCATGGAAAGTCTGTGTGGGAGTGCGACACTTGGAGAAAACGTGAATAAGGTGATTGACATGCAACGCAGTGGAGCAACAATTGCATTCGACTACTTTAGGAACAAGTTATTAACAGAAGGTAGTACTTCACGGAATCATGGAAGTGGTAATTCTGTAACTGAAATGAAATATCTACCTGAAAACAAGCTTGAAATGGTACACAAGCTTTTCAAGTTTATTGAGGACGGAGATCTTTGGAGATGGACTCTTCCAAATAGCAAGGCCTTCAGCAGTGGCCTCAAAGATCTGAACATTGAATTTAATGTCAATTCAAATGGGAAGTTGTTTGATCAGGTGACGATTTACTTGTTAGCATTAGTATGGTTTTCTGCAGTAGCACTTGCTCCTTTCACTTGAACATGGATGTTCACCATCTTTTATCACTTTATATTGCATTTAGTATTGGTCTTTGTTGTTTTAGACTTTTAGTTATATGATAACCACTTCAGGTTACTGTTTAGTGAAATAATTGCTTGAACACTCATCAACTTAGCATCATACCTTGATCAAACTTAGAAATAGTGTTGTTTCCTGATAATTTAACTTTTAGTGCTTGAGGATTGTTGGACGAATAGACACAATGCAGCCCAACTATTGAACCGGGCGACATGGATGGAGCGCACCGATCGCCCATGCCAGCGCGCTCACGTCACACCATGCTCAGCATCCATGTAGCACACACACCTCCTTTTGTTGAAATCCTCCAGGTTGGATACTCATGTGTAATACCTTGTTAGCGATGAATATAGGTACACGGTGAGTACACTTCTTGGTATTAGAGCTTACAACCTCTTCCACTCTTTCGTCATGTCCAAAGTCCAATGATTGATAGCAACCTCAGTGACTTTTCGCCGACACTAAGGTCACAATTGCCGAAGTTCCTCCAATCACTGCTTCCCCCGCTGCTCCCATGGTGAACCTGCCGGCCTCTCTCGGTGACGCCTTCACATCGGGCATGACGGCGTCCCTTCCTCTTGCCAAGACAGTCACCAGCTCAGACCTGCGCGTCGGCCCTAGCACGCCTCCACCGTCCATGCACCACATCAACATCACCTACTACATCAACTCCAAGCTTGATCCGGCGGTGAACATCTACTCCAAGTACCTTCAAGTCATGTACCCCAGATACAATGTGCAGAATGACGTTCAGGTGGACACGGATGGAGAGCGTTCAGTGGTGCGTGCCATGACGACATCACCATTGTTCTCTGGTTCTATGCCACCATCTCTCACGAGCTATTCGACGTCGTCATGTGTCCGCACAACACGACGTACCACATGTGGAATCAACTTCACCCTTTCTTCCACGACAACCAGCCAGGGCGTGTTATCCATCCAAACACGGAGTTTTGCGCCACCGTCCAGGGCGACCTCTAATCGCCCCCTATCGTCGCCGACTAAAGTCCTTTGCCGATGTTGACGAACCCGTGTTGGACAAACCCTCACGCTGCAGATGATCTAAGGACGCAACCAACGTTTCCCGGGATGGCCACGGTGCTCCTTATGCAGAGCCCTTTTCGAACCTTTGTGCAGGCGAGACTCGCGTCTGTGCTTGAAGAGATTGACATCATTCTCACTGAGCGTGAGCACGGCGAGAGCTCCTCCATGATAAAGGTGAAGGAGCTCTCGCCGCGTTCACACTAAATGAGTGTGATCTCTTGAAGCAAAAGACACGAGAGAACCCGCACGAAGGTCGGGAAAAGAATTTGCATAGGGAGCATAGTGTCCATCACCTGGAAACGTTGGTTGAGCCCATGGATCATCTGTAGCATGAGGGTTTTGTCCAATGCGGGTTTGTCTACGTCGGCGAGGCACTTCAGCCGACGACAATAGGTGACGATGGGGAGGGATGGTGGTGCGGAACTCCGTGTTGAGATGGATAGCACGTCCCGGCTGGTTGTCGCGGAAGAAGGTGTAAAGCTGATTCCACACGTGATACCCCATGCTGTGCGGAGACATGATGACGTCAAAGAGCTCGTCGGAGATGGTGATGTAGAACCAGAGGACAATGGTGATATCGTCATGGCGCTCACTTGCTGTGGATCCCTCTCCACTTGGACGTGGTTCTACACATTGTATTTGGAGAGGATGAAGTACATGAGTCGACACCACTTGGAGTAGTCGCTGATAGATTGAGCTTGAAGTCGATGTAGCAGGTGATGTTGATGTGGTGCATGGATGGCTTGCTATGGCTGACACACATGTCGGAGCTGGTGACAGATGCCGCAAGAGGAAGCGCCGCTGTCATGCTCGATGTGAAGGCGTCACCGAGAGAGGCTGACATATTCACCATGGGAGCAGCAGGGAAAGCCCATGACTGGAGGAACTTTGGCAGCTGCGGCCGAGGTTGCGAGCATCGGGGTCGCTGGACATGGCGGATGAGTGGAAGAGGTTGTCGGATAGCAAGATTAATAGTGTGAATCATCGTGTATATATTCATCACTGACAAGGTATTTATACATGAGTATACAATGGGAGGACTACAACAGAAGGAAGCAGGCTTGCGCGGTGTGAGTGCATTGGCGATGGGCGAGCGACTCACTCCATCCATGTAACCCGGTTCGGGTAGTTGGGCTGCACTGTGTCGACCCAACATAGTGTGATCAAGCTTAGAGAATGGCGTTGTTCGCTGATAGTCCAAAATTCAATCGGTCCGGTCCGGTCCGGTCTGACCCTGTTATTATACCGCTGAACCTATCAGGATAATTTAGGTTAAAAGTTCGGCCCGCACCTCGTCTCTCAGGGTAACGGGGCACCTTGAGGTTCGTAGGTCTGCCCCTAGCTAGTACACGCTGCTGTTGTTTGCTCGGCTATGGCTGCAGTTCAACTTGTTGTCTGGTTCTATACACCAGGAGAAAAAAATGAGAGAGAAACAGGTAGGAGGGTGAATTGATGCTGGAGATGGGGACTGCCTAATCTACTCTGAGGAGGCACTCCCCAGCTGTGAGCAACCCCACGCGTTGCGGAGTTCCGGCGGCTGACGGCTAACCTGCTCTGGCAGTGGGGAGCTTGGAGACCGACCGGGAAAAGAAGAGGCAGATGGTGGAGAAGACGACAGTTGGCAGGGGTTTATTCTGGTGGCCAGCGACGTGCCTTGCTCCATGCTCCACCCGTCATGCGGCGGAAGTATTCTGGTGAGCTAGGTGCGGTTTGATCCTAGGTTCGAAGGGGTTTGCCCCTGTTGGACCCTGAAGGTTTTCAGGGCCGCCCGGTTACCCTGATGGTAACAAAAGCAAGGTGCGGTTAACCGGTCCAATGGGCTGAACCGGACCAGTTAAATCTTGACTGATAATTTAACTTCTAGCGCTTGATGATTACATCCTGTATTGTAGATGTTGGAAAGCATTGACATCAGCTGACATACCTTAGATACCGATATTCCTTTTGCACTTCTAGAGCTTATTACCAATTACCTTTCTGTAAAATTGTGCTGGTCTGATTGCAGTTGCTGGAGTTGGATCCCGAGCAAGTCATTTCTCAGGGACAAGTAACATTATCGCAGAAGCAAACACTAATTGATGATTGTTTGGAGAAATCCTTTGAAATTTCACTAGGATGCGGTCAGTTTGGGAATTGTCTGGTAAAATAAATACCCCTATCCTCTGTTTGTTTCTTGATTATTCTCTGTGAACTTCTGTTCAATGTGCGACAAGTTTCCTCCATGTTATGTCAACATCCCATGGTGATGGATGTGAAAGATTGGAAGTGCGACTACATAAAGATGCGCTGGAATTTTCGTTGCGTAATCACACTGTCATAACATTAACTTCCATTATCTGTTAGTAATTATTTTTCTCGGGTAAAATCTATTTTTCTACCTGATTGATGTGGTCAGTTTGATTTATAGTAGAATATCAACATTCTCCTTTATGATGGGCGGTGTGTTTCGTCCAAATGATATGTTTCCTGTGTTGTTAGAGATGTCTATTTGGCTTACGATTGTACTGTTGAGCACGTCTTACCCTTGTGCTGAAGATAAATGGTGCTACTCAATCTGCCAAAGCTTTGGGTTGTGAAAGGGCACTTGGTAGGAAGGGTTCTGCAGATAATCCCTTCATATTCTGGCCCTTTAAGATTTATTTTTTGTATCAAGCCATAAATTTAAACAGGAATCCTTCAGTGTCTATTTTGTTTGTTCACACACTTTCTAATGTCTGGTCCTCTTAACTTAGGATAAGCTTTTTACTGTCTTTGTTTTTTCATTATCATCAATAATACTGGCTCTGTTGTCCCTTAGGCTGTCAATGCTGATGCTATTTCGATGCTGAGAAGCGAACTCGGAAATCAGCTCGCTAACAAGAGTCGGAATTCGAATCTGAGGCAAGTTTCACATTCCCCAATTTGTCTATTGCATCCATAGTCTTCCTTCTGCATTATTTCTTATTCATTTCCTAAGGTATAATTTCGACTTTGCTGGACCATGTTGTCTCAGTTTATAACGCCAGTTGTGCTCTGTTTTTCTCAGGGCCATTGGCGCTGTAGTATATAAAGTCCCTGAGTTGAATAACGACGAGATGCTAAAAATCAGTCTGAGAAGTTTGGAACAAGAAGACACGACTTCTATCTCTCAGGTACCTTTTCCGCTTATCGATCTCCAGTGTTGAACTACCTTAGATCGTGAATGGGGCTACGTCAAGACTGCTGTATCTTTATAGAAGTATCGTGTTTGATTCTGTTTCCAGGAATATGGCGGCGGGGGACACCGAAACGCAAGCTCATTTCTGTTGAGTGTTGCGGAATTTGAGAGGTGGAAGATTGGAGCTGAACCTTCGACTGCCTAGCCGGCCCGGCTTTCTCTCTTACTCCCATCGATCAAGGAAGTGCCAAGGTTCAGAAGGAAGAAGACACAAAAAGATGCAAAAGGATGCGAGCGAGTTGAATTTTAGGTTTGGGGGCGCAGCCCATCATCACGCGAAGGAGCACATTGCAGACATGGGTGGAGACTTATTCGGTGTTGTGCTATCACGCCAGCCGTATTGTTTGACGCTCGTGAATATGTTGTGGAGCAAAGGGTTTGCTTTACCAACTTTGCTGAAACTGTTGGCTTCCGTGTCTACAGTACATTGCATGTGTACTTTTTCTGTAGGCTAATCCCCTAAAACGGTGCTGTGAAGTTTCTGACTTATGGGGCCCCGCTTGTAATGCCCTATTCCTCTTGCTCACGTCAGGAATTCGGCGTAGCGTAATGCACAGTCTCTACGGATTTTTCTGCACCCTACAAGGCCAAGGTCCCCCCCCCAAAGCTAAGCTGCTTCGAAGTCGAAGCGAGTTGGCGCGACGACAAAGCCACAAAAGCAATGTCCTGGAAAGTGCTGTTCTAATCCCGAGCTCATGTGAGCCCGGGTGAACAGTAAAATCAAAATAAAATGAAAAATAATTCAAAAAATTTCGAATTTTTTTTGTGTGAAACTTTAACAAATGTTTTGATAGCTCGCAAAATTTCAGTGCCAGAGGACATTCGTGTAAAATGTGGCTAAAAAAACAAAATTGATGCTCCAAAATGCATTTGAAAATAACATTTTTGGAGCATCTGTTTTGTTTTTTTTGCCACATTTTACACGAATGTCATATGGTGATAAAATTTTGCAAGCTATCAAAACATTTGTCAAAGTTTCATACAAAAAAAATTCAGATTTTTTTAAATTTGATTTGATATTTTTTCGATTTTACTGTTCACCCGAGCTCACATGAGCTCGGGATCATAACAGCCGCGTCCGCAATGGCATGTCTACACTGCTTGCGGTGTCGTATCAAAAGGCGTCCTGGACGGTGGACAAGCATATGCATGGCCCTTCTCCTTTCGCACCCTCTTTACCCTTCTTCCCCGATCTGTTTGGGCCCGGACATTGGCCACGCAGGCTGCTGTTCTTTCTCGGCAAGCCATGCCTGGCTGCTGTTCTATTTGAGCCTTTAGGGGACATCTGCAATCATGCGTGTCTCTCTTGTCGCCGTAATTTAGCCGCCGCTTTCCAAGATGACCAACATGGTAAAAACATCTACAGCCGAACGTCTTAAATCAGTCCCACACGTCCGGTCCGGACGGATGGTTCGGCCATTGATCGGTCAAAAACACTTGTGACGCCACTCCGGCTCACCTCCCGAGGGCCAATGTTTGGGGGGATACTAGTCTGTGTGCCATCGACAGGCGGGTCAAGGGCGGACAAGGGAAGGACAACACGGACGTGTCCGCGCAAACACAAACCCAACCCAAATTTGGGTTGGAAATGGGTCAATGCGGATAGTAAAATTGACATCAACCCGTATTTTTCGTTGTGTTGGACCATGGTTTTCGTCTGCACAGACTAAAGCGGACACGGGCGGACGATATGCATCGATCCGTTGGAGTTGCCCTCATGCCTGTTGAGGGAGTCCAGGATTAAGGGGTTTCGGGCGGCCGGCCTATTTCTCAAGGGCCGGACTCATGGGCCACACGCTGAGGATGGAGTCGATCGAAGGCTCCGTCAACAGAGGAGAGATCACAGGAGCGGTGACGTGTTTGTCAAGTTGAAGATGGTAGATTAAGCTTGTTTTTTCCCTCCGGTGGGCAACCGACCATGTGTAACCCTAATGACCCCTGGTGTCTATATAAACCGGAGGGTTTTAGGTTGTAGGGCAGAGAAACTCATCTAGGGTTTTAGCTAGTCGATCTCGAGGTAGATCAACTCTGTAACCTTCATACTTTCAATATAATCGAGCAGGACGTAGGGTTTTACCTCCATAGGAGGGCCCGAACCTGGGTAAACATCGTCTCCTTCGTCCCCTTGTTACCATCGATCCTAGTCTCACAGCTCAGGACCCCCTACCCGAGATCCGCCGGTTTTGACACCGACATTGGTGCTTTCATTGAGAGTTCCGCTGTGATCACCGAAAGAATCGATGGCTCGTCTTCTCATCAGCCGTGGGGTCTATGCCTAGGATACCCCTGTCCCTGGACAGACCCCCGCAGGCGGCGGCGCTCTGTCGCGTGCCGATCCGACTGACCATCTCGGCCAGATCGGAAGTTTCTTCCCTGGTCAAGAAATCAGATTCGGGAACCTAGAGTTCGCCACTGATTCACGGGGAGAACTCGTTTAGATAAGGCCCTCAACTCCCAAGGAGAAGCCCGTAGAATCCGACGCCTTGACGTCGGAGGCATCGGGCGTCGCTTCCAAGGTGGCCTCTCCCCTCGGGCCGTCTAGCACGCCCAGCCCCGTTGATACGCACGGCTCCGTCGTGACCGAACATAACCCGGATTCGCCTTCGAACGATCCTGGGACCACGGCACCGCAGACCGGCCCCGTGCGCTTCGACAACGCATACCCAGCCGACATCTTGTCCTTGAACGAGCTACTGGATCGGATTCGAACCTTCGGTCTGGTCGACCACCACCAGACCCCGGTCTATGACCGGATCGGGCTTAAAACCGATGACACGGAGATTCGCTCTCCCTCGGTCACTCACTTAGTCACCACCGTCGAGTGCCCGGCCGGAGGCTCATCCCCCCCCAACAACCAAAGCTAAAAACAGTTTATATCCCGGCCTTCGATCATCAAGATCCCTCGGATAACCCAGACTCGGGAGTTCGCTCCAAAAGTAGTTCGGGATCGACTCCCGATCTTGCGCGCAACCCGAGCCCTACGCCGAACCCCGATGTTCCGGACTCACACCATGGTGCGGAGTCAAAAAAATTCCCACCCGCCACCCAATTCGAGCACTCATGCATCGCAGGAGAGTCCAAGTCTTCGGACTTACGGGACGTCAAACAATTACCAGGGGAGTCAGTTCACCACTTTTGGGCCAGACTCCTCCTCGTCAGAAACAGAGTATCAGGCTCTAGTGACCAGGAGATAATGGCAACTTTCAGTCGCAATTGCCATGATGAAGGGATCCTCAATGCCCTATCCCGGTGACACGTTCGCAGCTTCACCGAGTTATCGGACCTGGTACAAAAATACTGTGCCATGGAAAGCACCTGGCAAGCTGAACAACTACTCGCGAAACCAGACTTTACCGAACACTCTATAGGAGATCGGAAAAAGAGGATACCCCCGAAGCGGCTAGCCGAACACGAACCCGCTGAAAAGAGAAATAGACCCCCTACGGGGGCCAGAACTGTCCTTGATGGACTGTTGGACAAACCATGCCCTATACATTCTGTATTGCTGAACACAAACCTGACTCACAGCCTTAGAGCTTGCTGGGTCGTCAGGCAGGTCGCAAAAAGTGGAGAAGTCATTCTCCAGGACAAACCGTTGAACAGGCGCCACACAATGCCACGGGAATACAATGCGGAAGTCCTGACGATCTACGAAACATTCCCCTCTAGGAATAGGAGGAAAAGAGCTCTTAGAGAACTCGAACAGGTCTACTATGTGGCAGCAGCAAGTCCATGGGCAGACACACCAATCACCTTCGGAACCACTGACCAGCCAACCATCCGTCCCGGTCGAATACCGGCCGCACTGGTCCTAAACCCCATAGTCGACGGTTTTAGGCTACAGAAGGTGCTAATGGATGGTGGCAGTGGTTTGAACCTCATCTACGAAGACACCATGGAAAAAATGCAGTTCGACCGATCTCGCATCGAGCATAGCAACACAACCTTCTGGGGGATCATCCCTGGGAAAGAGGCGCGTTGTTCAGGACGTGTTACCCTTGACGTAGTGTTCGGCACGGCCGGCAACTACCGATCCGAAGAACTTCTCTTCCATATCGTGCCCTTCCCTAGTGGCTACCACGCTCTGTTGGGGCGTGAAGCCTTCACAAAATTCCAGGCTATACCCCATTACGGGTATATGAAGCTCAAGATGCCAGGCCCAAACGGGGTAATCACAATTGCCAGTGATCCGAGTACAGCCCTTCGAGCCGAAAACAAAACATCAGCGCTCGCCCTCGAGGCACTAGCTGAGACCTTTGCTGCAGAGGAATTGACCGCACTCCGGTCAACAGTGGATAAGGGCGATGTAATCCTTAGTAAAAGGCCCAAACCCACGTCCTTTAAACCTGCAAAAGAAATTGTTAAATTTCAAGTACACCCAACGGACCCTAGTAAAACAGCGTCCATCGGAGCTCAGCTGGACCCCACGGTGGACGAAGCGCTGCGAGCATTCTTAAAAGATAATTGGGACATCTTCGCCTGGCATCCTTCCGATATGCCAGGAATCCCACGGCGGCTGGCAGAACATAGTCTGAATATAATCCCAGGCTTTAAGCCCGTCAAACAGACTCTGCGCCGCTTTTCCGAACCCAAACGACAAGCTATGGGTGAAGAACTAGCCAAACTGCTAGAGGCCGGATTCATACGGGAGATCAAACACCCCGAATGGTTGGCGAATCTGGTGATGGTACCAAAGAAAGATAATTCCGGGCGGTTGTGCGTCGACTTCAAAGAC
Source organism: Elymus sibiricus (assembly GCA_039707655.1). Lineage (NCBI taxonomy): Eukaryota > Viridiplantae > Streptophyta > Magnoliopsida > Poales > Poaceae > Elymus > Elymus sibiricus. The sequence goes on from CM077673.1 coordinate 316,074,671, forward strand.
CTTAACAAGGCCTGCCCCAAGGACCCTTTTGTTGGGGAACGGAGCATGAATTTCAAAAAAATTCCTACGCTCACGCAAGATCTATCCATGGAGATGCATCGCTACGAGAGGGGAGAGTGTGTCTACGTACCCTCGTAGACCGTTTAGCGGAAGCGTCTCACAACGCGGTTGATGTAGTCAAACAATCCTTTGAGCTCCACCGATCGAGTACCGAACGCACGGCACCTCCGAGTTCTACACACGTGCAGCTCGGTGACGTTCCTCGCCTTCTTGATCCAGCAAGACGTCGAGGTAGTAGATGAGTTCCGTCAGCACGACAGCGTGGCGACGGTGACGGTGAAGTGATTCCGGCAGGGCTTCGCCTAAGCTCTCCGAAAATATGACCGAGGTGGAAAACGGAGATCGGGGCACCGCACACGGCTATGGGACAATTGTGTACTTTGGGGTGCCCCCTTGCCCCCGTATATAAAGGATGAGAGGGAGGAGGCCGGCCCCCTAGGGGTGCGCCAAGTGTGGGGAGTCTTACTAGGACTCCTTAGTCCTAGTAGGATTCCACCTCCCATATGGAGTAGGAAAGGGGGAAGGGAGAGGGAAAGGAAAGAGGGGGCTGCGCCCCCTCCCCTAGTCCAATTCGGTTTGGGCAAGGGGGGGCGCGCGCCTCCTCACGTGCCCTGCCTCTCCTTTTCCCGTATGGCCCAATAGGCCCATTACTTCTCCCGGTGAATTCCCGTAACTCCCCGGTACTCCGAAAAATACCCGAATCACTCGGAACCTTTCCGACGTCCGAATATAGCCTTCCAATATATGAATCTTTACCTCTCGACCATTTCGAGACTCCTCGTCATGTCCGTGATCTCATCCGGGACTCCGAACAAACTTCGGCCACCAATCACATAACTCATATAATACTAAATCGTCATCGAACCTTAAGTGTGCGGACCCTACGGTTCGGGAATGATGTAGACATGACCGAGACGACTCTCCGGTCAATAACCAACAGCGGAACCTGGATGCTCATATTGGTTCCTACATATTCCACGAAGATCTTTATCGGTGAACCTCATATGTCAACATACGTTGTTCCCTTTGTCTGGCGGTATGTTACTTGCCCGAGATTCGATCGTCGGTATCCAATACCTAGTTCAATCTCGTTACCAGCAAGTCTCTTTACTCGTTCCGTAATACATCATCTTGCAACTAACTCTTTAGTCACGGTGCTTGCAAGGCTTCTGTGATGCTGTATTACCGAGAGGGTCCAGAGATACCTCTCCGATAGTCGGAGTGACAAATCCCAATCTCGATCCATGCAAACTCAACAAACACTTTCGGAGATACCTGTAGTGCACCTTTATAATCACCCAGTTACGTTGTGATGTTTGATACACTCAAAGTATTCCTACGGTATCCGGGAGTTGCATGATCTCATGGTCAGAGGAACGTGTATTTGACATAGCGAAAGCAATAGCAATAAACTGAACGATCATTTGCTATGCTAACGGTTGGGTCATCTCCATCACATCATTCTCCTAATGATGTGATCCCGTTATCAAATGACAACTCATGTCCATGGTCAGGAAATCTTGACCATCTTTTGATCAACGAGCTAGTCTAGTAGAGGCTTACTAGGGACTCAGTATTTGTCTATTATCCACACATGTATTAAGTTTCCTGTCAATACAATTCTAGCATGAATAATAAACCATTATCATGAACGGAGAAATATGATAATAATAAACACTTTATTAATTGCCTCTAGGGCATATTTCCAACAGTCTCCCACTTGCACTAGAGTCAATAATCTAGTTTACATCTCCATGTAATTAACATCCAATCAGTTCTAGGGCTGATCATGTTTTGCTTGTGAGAGAGGTTTTAGTCAACGGGTCTGCAATATTCAGATCCGTGTGTTCTTGGCAAATCTCTATGTCATATGTAGATGCTGCTACCACACTCTGCTTGGAGCTACTCCAAAAACCTACTGTCCCACTTTACGTATCCGGTCTGAGACTCATAGTCTTCCGGATCGGTGTTTAAAGCTTGCATCGACGTAACCCTTTACGACGAACTCTTTATCAACTTTATTCCCGAGAAATTCTTCCTTAGTCCTTTTCAGGTACTTCAGGATATTCTTGACCGCTGTCCAGTGATCTACTCCTGGATCACTTTGGTACCTTCCCACCAAGCTAATAGCGAGGCATACATCAGGTCTAGTACACAGCATGGCATACAAAATAGAACCTACGGCCGAGGCATAGGGGATAACTTTCATCCATTCTATTTATTTTGCCGTGGTCGAGATTTGAGTCTTACTCAACTTCACACCTTTCACCACAGTCAAGAACTCCTTCTTTGACTGGTCCATTTTGAACTTCTTCAAAATCTTGTCAAGGTATATGTTTTGTGAAAGTCATATGAGGCGTCTCAATCTATCTCTATAGATTTTGATGCCTAACATGTAAACAACCTTTACCTAGATCTTCAAGTGTTACTCCACTTCACACCAGCCAAGAACTTATTTCTTTTGACTTGATCCATTTTGAACTTCTTCAAAATCTCATCAAGGTGTGTGAAAATCTTTTATCAGGTGTCTTGATCTATCTCTATAGATCTCGATGCCCAAACCGTGGATAACTCAAAAACAGGTTTTTATTGAAAAACTCCTTTCAATTAATTCTTTATGCTTTCCAGAAATTCTACATCATTTCCAATCACATATACTTATTAGAAATGTTATAGAGCTCCCACTCACTTTGTTGTAAATACAAGTTTCTCCATAAACTTGCATAAACCCAAACGCTTTGATCACTTCATCAAAGCGAGTATTCCAGCTCCGAGATGCTTGCACCAGTCCATAGATGGATCGCTGGAGCTTGCATACTTTGTTAGCACCGTTAGGATCGACAAAACCTTCCGGTTGCATCATATACAATTCTTCCTTAAGGAATCCATTAAGGAATGCCGTTTTGACGTCCATTTGCCAGATTTCATAATCATAAAATGCGGCAATTGCTAACATAATTCTGACAGACTTTAGCATCGCTACGGGTGAGAAAGTCTCATCGTAGTCAACTCCTTGAACTTGTCGATAACCTTTAGCAACAAGTCGTGCTTTATAGACAGTGACATTACCATCAGCGTCCGTCTTCTTCTTAAAGATCCATTTATTTTTAATAGCTCGCCGTTCATCAGGCAAGTCTACCAAAGTCCACACTTTGTTCTCATACATGGATCTAATCTCGGATTTCATGGCCTCAAGCCATTTCTCGGAATCCGGGCTCGCCATAGCTTCTTCATAATTCGAAGGTTCACCGTTGTCTAACAACATAACCTCCAAGACTGGATTTCCGTACCACTCTGGTGCGGAACGTGTCCTGGTTGACCTTCGAGGTTCAGTAGCAACTTGCTCCGAAGTTTCATGATCATCATCATTATCTTCTTATCTGGTTTGTGTTGGTGTCACAGAAATTTCTTTCTGTGGCGTACTACTATCCAGAGGAGGTACAATTACCTCATCAAGTTCTACTTTCCTCCCACTCACTTCTTTCGAGAGAAACTCCTTCTCTAGAAAGGATCCATTCTTAGCAACGAAAACTTTGCCTTCGGATCTGTGGTAGAAGGTGTACCCAACAGTTTCTTTTGGGTATCCTATGAAGACGAACTTATCCGCTTTGGGTTCAAGCTTATCAGGCTGAAGCCTTTTGACATAAGCATCGCAGCCCCAAACTTTCAGAAACGACAGCTTAGGTTTCTTTCCAAACCACAGTTCATACGGTGTCGTCTCAACGGATTTAGACGGTGCCCTATTTAAAGTGAATGCAGCTGTCTCTAATGCATAACCCCAAAACGATAGTGGCAAATCGGTAAGAGACATCATAGAACGTACCATATCCAATAGAGTACGATTACGACGTTCGGACACACCATTACGCTGTGGTGTTCCAGGTGGCGTTAACTGTGAAACAATTCCACATTGTCTTAAGTGAGTGCCAAACTCGTAACGCAAATATTCTCCTCCACGATCAGATCGTAAGAACTTTATTTTCTTGTTACGATGGTTCTCTACTTCACTCTGAAATTCTTTGAACTTTTCAAACGTTTCAGACTTATGTTTCATTAAGTAGACATAACCATATCTACTCAAATCATCTGTGAACGTGAGAACATAACGATATCCACCGCGCGCCTCAATACTCATTGGACCGCATACATCGGTATGTATTATTTCCAACAAGTCTGTTGCTCGCTCCATTGTTCCGGAGAACGGAGTTTTAGTCATCTTGCCCATAAGGCACGGTTCGCACGTCTCAAATGATTCATAGTCAAGTGATTCCAAAAGTCCATCAGCATGGAGTTTTTTCATGCGTTTAACACCGATATGACCTAAGCGGCAGTTCCACAAATATGTGGTACTATCATTATCAATTTTGCGTCTTTTGGCATCAATATTATGGATGTGAGTATCACCACGATCGAGATTCAACAAGAATAAACCATTCACAAGTGCTGCATGACCATAAAAGATATTATTCATCAAAATAGAACAACCTTTATTCTCTGATTTAAATGAATAACCGTCTCGCAATAAACAAGATCCAGATATAATGTTCATGCTCAACGCAGGCACCAAATAACAATTATTTAGGTTCATAACTAATCCCGAAGGTAGATGTAGAGGTAGCGTGCCGACGGCGATAACTTCAACTCTTGAACCGTTCCTGACGCGCATCGTCACCTCGTCCTTAGCCAATCTTCGTTTATTCCGTAGCTCCTGTTTCGAGTTACAAATATGAGCAACCGAACCAGTATCAAATACCCAGGTGCTACTACGAGCATTGGTGAGGTACACATCAATAACATGTATATCAAATATACCTTTGTTGACGTTGCCAGCCTTCTTATCTGCCAAATACTTGGGGCAGTTCCGCTTCGAGTGACCAGTCCCCTTGCAGTAGAAACACTCAGTCTTGGGTTTGGGTCCAGACTTGGGTTTCTTCGTGGGAGCAGCAACTGATTTGCCATTCTTCTTGAAGTTCCCCTTCTTTCCCTTGCCCTTCTTGAAACTAGTGCTCTTCTTTACCATCAACACTTGATGCTCCTTCTTGACTTCTACCTCCGCAACTTTGAGCATAGCGAAGAGCTCGGAAATAGACTTTTCCATTCCTTGCATATTATAGTTCATCACAAAGCCCTTATAGCTTGGTGGCAGTGATTGGAGAATTCTGTCAATAACCGAATCATCTGGAAGATTAACTCCCAACTGAGTCAAGCGGTTATGCAACCCAAACATTTTGAGTATATGCTCACTGACAGAACTATTCTCCTCCATCTTACAGCTAAAGAACTTATCGGAGACATCATATCTCTCGATCCGGGCATTGGCTTGAAAAACAAGTTTCAGCTCTTGGAACATCTCATATGCTCCGTGGTGCTCAAAACGTCTTTGGAGCCCCGGTTCTAAGCCGTAAAGTATGGCACACTGAACTATCGAGTAGTCATCTTTCTTCGACTGCCAGATGTTCATAACATCTGCTGTCGAGCCTGCAGGGGGCGTGGCACCCAGTGGTGCATCAAGGACATAAGCCTTCTGTGCAGCAATGAGGATGATCCTCAGATTACGGACCCAGTCCGCATAGTTGCTTCCATCATCTTTCAACTTAGCTTTCTCTAGGAACGCATTAAAATTCAGTGGAACTACAGCGTGGGCCATTGATCTACAACATACAATTGCAAAGATTATTTAGACTATGTTCATGATAATTGAAGTTCAATTAATCAAATTACTTAAGAACTCCCACTTAGATTAACATCCCTCAAGTTGTCTAAGTGTAACATGATCCACATCAACTAAACCACGTCTGATCATCACGTGAGGTGGATTAGTTATCAATGGTGAACATCTTTCGTGTTGATCATATCTACTATATGACTCATGTTCGACCTTTCAGTCTCTTGTGTTCCGAGGCCATATCTGTATATGCTAGGCTCGTCAAGTTTAACCCAAGTATTCTGCGTGTGTAAAACTGGCTTACACCCGTTGTATGTGAACGAAAGAATCCATCACACCCGATCATCACGTGGTGCTTAGAAGCGTCGAACCTTCGCAACGGTGCATACTAGGGGAGAACACTTATCTTGAAATTTAGTGAAGGGATCATCTTATAATGCTACCGTCGTCCTAAGCAAAATAAGATGCATAAAAGGATTAACATCACATGCAATTCAATATGTATGTGACATGATATGGCCATCATCGTCTTGTGCTTTTGATCTCCATCAGCAAAGCATCGTCGTGATCTCCATCGTTACCGGGTTGACACCTTGATCACCATCGTTGCGTCGTGACACCTTGATCTCCATCGTAGCGTCATGACACCTTGATCTCCATCATAGCGTCGTGGTCGTCTCGCCGATTATTGCTATTACTACTACTACTGCTAACTCATAGCGGTAAAGTAAAGCAATTACATAGCGTTGGCATTGCATACAATAAAGAGACAACCATAAGGCTCCTGCCGGTTGCCTGATAATTTACAAAACATGATCATCTCATACAACAACTTATATCACATCATGTCTTGACCATATCACATCACCAGCATACCCTGCAAAAACAAGTTAGACGTCCTCTACTTTGTTGTTGCAAGTTTTACGTGGCTGCTACAGGTTTGCAAGAACCGTTCTTACCTATGCAAAACCACAACGTGGTGTAGTGATTGCTTTTTGATCTTCTAAAAGAACCCTCTTCATTGAAACCGATTCAACTAAAGTGAGAGAGACAGACACCCGCCAGTCACCTTTATGCAACGAGTGCACGTAGCGGTGAAACCTGTCTCGCGTAAGCGTACGCGTAATGTCGGTCCGGGCCGCTTCATCTCACAATACCGCCGAATCAAGTATCAACTAGTAACGGCAAGCAATATGTATACACCCACGCCCACAACTCACTTGTGTTCTACTCGTGCAAATCACATCTACGCATAGACCTGGCTCGGATGCCACTGTTGGGGAACGGAGCATGAATTTCAAAAAAATTCCTACGCTCACGGAAGATCTATCCATGGAGATGCATCACTACGAGAGGGGAGAGTGTGTCTACGTACCCTCGTAGACCGTTTAGCGGAAGCGTCTCACAACGCGGTTGATGTAGTCGAACAATTCTTCGAGCTCCACCGATCGAGTACCGAACGTACGGCACCTCCGAGTTCTACACACGTGCAGCTCGGTGACGTTCCTCGCCTTCTTGATCCAGCAAGACGTCGAGGTAGTAGATGAGTTCCGTCAGCATGACGGCGTGGCGACGGTGACGGTGAAGTGATTCCGGCAGGGCTTCGCCTAAGCTCTCCGAAAATATGACCGAGGTGGAAAACGGAGATCGGGGCACCGCACACGGCTATGGGACAATTGTGTACTTTGGGGTGCCCCCTTGCCCCCGTATATAAAGGATGAGAGGGAGGAGGCCGCCCCCCTAGGGGTGCGCCAAGTGTGGGGAGTCCTACTAGGACTCCTTAGTCCTAGTAGGATTCCACCTCCCATATGGAGTAGGAAAGGGGGAAGGGAGAGGGAAAGGAAAGAGGGGGCTGCGCCCCCTCCCCTAGTCCAATTCGGTTTGGGCAAGGGGGGGCGCGCGCCTCCTCACGTGCCCTGCCTCTCCTTTTCCCGTATGGCCCAATAAGGCCCATTACTTCTCCCGGTGAATTCCCGTAACTCCCCGGTACTTCGAAAAATACCCGAATCACTCGGAACCTTTCCGACGTCCGAATATAGCCTTTCAATATATGAATCTTTACCTCTCGACCATTTCGAGACTCCTCGTCATGTCCGTGATCTCATCCGGGACTCCGAACAAACTTCGGCCCCCAATCACATAACTCATATAATACTAAATCGTCATCGAACCTTAAGTGTGCGGACCCTACAGGTTCGGGAATGATGTAGACATGACCGAGACGACTCTCCGGTCAATAACCAACAGCGGAACCTGGATGCTCATATTGGTTCCTACATATTCCACGAAGATCTTTATCGGTGAACCTCATATGTCAACATACGTTGTTCCCTTTGTCTGGCGGTATGTTACTTGCCCGAGATTCGATCGTCGGTATCCAATACCTAGTTCAATCTCGTTACTGGCAAGTCTCTTTACTCGTTCCGTAATACATCATCTTGCAACTAACTCTTTAGTCACGGTGCTTGCAAGGCTTCTGTGATGCTGTATTACCAAGAGGGCCCAGAGATACCTCTCCGATAGTCGGAGTGACAAATCCCAATCTCGATCCATGCCAACTCAACAAACACTTTCGGAGATACCTGTAGTGCACCTTTATAATCACCCAGTTATGTTGTGATGTTTGATACACCCAAAGTATTCCTACGGTATCCGGGAGTTGCATGATCTCATGGTCAGAGGAACGTGTATTTGACATAGCGAAAGCAATAGCAATAAACTGAACGATCATTTGCTATGCTAACGGTTGGGTCATCTCCATCACATCATTCTCCTAATGATGTGATCCCGTTATCAAATGACAACTCATGTCCATGGTCAGGAAATCTTGACCATCTTTTGATCAACGAGCTAGTCTAGTAGAGGCTTACTAGGGACTCAGTATTTGTCTATTATCCACACATGTATTAAGTTTCCGGTCAATACAATTCTAGCATGAATAATAAACCATTATCATGAACGGAGAAATATGATAATAATAAACACTTTATTAATTGCCTCTAGGGCATATTTCCAACACCTTTCCCCTACCACGCATAGACCAGATCATTGACGCCACAGCCGGTCACGATTCACTGTGTTTCCTCGACGCTTACTCCGGATACCATCAGATCAAAATGAAGGAATCTGATCAAGCCGCAACCGCATTCATCACCCCATACGGGCCATTCTGCTTCAACACAATGCCTTTCGGGCTAAAAACGCTGGGGCTACATACCAGCGCATGATCCAGACCTGTCTCGAAAAACAGGTTGGTAAAACAGTCGAGGTATACGTGGACGATGTGGTCATTAAAACCAAACATGTCAGCCAGTTGATCGACGACCTAAGGCAAACCTTTGCCAGCTTACGCGAGTACGATATACGACTCAATCCAGAGAAATGTGTCTTCGGAGTCCCTGCTGGTAAACTGCTCGGATTCATCGTTTCCCATAGAGGAATAGAAGCAAATCCGGCTAAGATCCGCGCCCTATCGGAACTTGCAATTCCCACAGAGCTCAAGCATGTCCAAAAACTGGCGGGTTGCGTGGCGGCGTTAAGCCGCTTTATCTCCCGCCTCGGTGAAAAGGCTTTACCGCTCTACAGGCTGCTGAAACGGACCAACAATTTCGTATGGACCGACGAAGTAGCTCCCACGTTAGAGGAAATTAAAACACTGCTGGCAAGCAACCCCATACTCACAGCACCAGGCGCCGGCGAACCAATGTTATTATACATATCGGCCACCAACCAGGTGGTTAGCACAGTGCTCGTCGTCGAACGAGAGGAGGACGGTCACAAAATCCGGATACAAAAGCCGGTCTACTATGTGTCAGAAGTACTAACGCAATGCAAGTCCAGATACCCGCATTACCAGAAGATAGCCTATACAGTATTTATGGCATCGCAAAAACTAAGACACTATTTTCAAGAGTGTTCGGTCACGGTGGCCTCCGAAGTACCCCTGAATGATATAATCAATAACAGGGACGCCACCAGCCGCATAGCCAAATGGGCCATTGAACTCCTCCCTTTCGAAATCGCCTACAAGCCACGACGAGCTATTAAATCTCAGGTTCTGGCAGATTTCCTCGCCGAATGGACGGAGGCCGAGCTCCCCAGGGAATATAGCACATACTCCCATTGGACGATGTACTTCGACGGATCCAAAACACTGGCCGGACTGGGGGCTGGAGTTATTCTCACATCCCCCACAGGCGACAACATTCGATGTGTGTTACAAATCATGTATGCCGATTCCAACAATGCGGCTGAGTACGAAGCACTTTTGCATGGTCTTCGGATGGCAGCTTCAATGGGTATACAACGGCTGGAGGTACGGGGAGACTCCAACTTGGCCATCTATCAAATCAACGGCGAATTCGATGCCAAAAACCCGAAGATGGCGGCTTATAGAAACGCCGCTCTTAAAATATCCGCACGGTTCGAGGGGCTGGAATTCCACCATGTCGCTAGAGACAACAACCAGGCCGCTGACGTACTGGCCCGTATGGGGGCCAAACGCGACCCCGTCCCAAAAAACACCTTCCTTGAACGGCTCTTCAAGCCGTCGGTGGTTTGGCAGGACGACAATAAGGGCGCCGGATCCATCAGCGCGGAAGAGGTTGTTCACCCTATAAACGAACCAGACGATCAAATCATCGGTGGCTCCGTAATGGACAAAACGCCTTCGGCTCATGAGGTCATGGCAATAATTGCACCATGGACCGAGCCCTTCCTTGCCTACCTTCTTCGCCAAGAACTCCCCGATGACCAGATAGAGGCGAGACGCATAATTCGTCGATCCAAGGCCTATAAAGTCCACGAGGGTGAGTTATACAAGAAAAGCACCACCGGAGTACTCCAACGGTGCATATCTGAGGAAGAAGGAAGGCAACTTTTGGCCGAAATCCACGCAGGAATGGGCGGCCATCATGCCGCGGCAAGGGCCTTAGTAAGCAAGGCCTTCCGGGCTGGTTTCTTCTGGCCCAGCGCTCGAGCGGACGCCCAGTCGCTGGTCCAACACTGCGTGGGATGCCAAATTTTTGCAAATCAAAGTCACATGCCCCCAACGGCTCTTCGGACTATTCCGATTACTTGGCCTTTTGCGGTCTGGGGGCTGGACATGGTCGGACCACTTAAAGGGGGGACCAAGAAGAATAAATACCTACTGGTCATGGTGGATAAGTTCACCAAATGGATCGAAGCAAAACCTGTCAAGTCAGCCAAGTCCGGACCAGTAATCGACTTTATATCCGGCGTGGTACACCGTTACGGCGTCCCCCACAGTATAATAACGGACAATGGATCCAACTTCACCGCCCAAGAGGTGAAAGACTGGTGCACAAAGATGGGCATCAAGCTCGACTACGCGTCAGTATATCACCCACAGACCAATGGACAAGTCGAACGGGCCAACGGCCTCATCATGAGTGGTATTAAACCCCGTCTAGTCCGATCTCTCCATGAGTCCGACTGCCATTGGGTGGAGGAGCTCGATTCCGTCCTATGGGGCCTGCGTACTACCCCGAACTGATCAACGGGATACACACCGTTCTTCATGGTCTACGGGGCAGAAGTAGTCCTTCCCTGTGATATAATTCACGATGCACCAAGGGTGCGCATGTACGAAGAAAAGGAGGCCGAGTTAGATCGGCAGGACGACTTGGACGCCTTAGAAGGAGAGCGCGACATAGCTCGGGCTCGCTATGCTTTTTATCAACAGCAAGCCCGGCGTTACCAGCAGGGAGGTCAGGGCAAAAGCGTATAATGTGGGTGAACTCGTCTTACGGCTCCCCAAGAAGCAGAAGCACAAGCTCAATCCCAAATGGGAGGGCCCCTTCATAATCGACGAAGTACTCGCAGGAGGGGCTTATCGTCTTAGAAGCCCGGCAGATAACCGCCTCGAACCACACCCATGGAACGCAACTCGTCTTCGGCGTTTTTACGGCTAGACCGGTGTCGTCATACTTTTTTACCCTCCTTTTTCTGTTTTTCTTTTCCTTTTTCATTTTCCTCCCCTTCCAACTTGATTTTTGGCAGGTTCGGACTTTCTCTCTCCCCAAAGTCTATGTTCGGCTAAACCGAGCTCGTGTTAAGTTTTCCGGCATACATTCTTAAATGTTAGACCCGAACAAAACACCTGGGGGCTTCTTCCCGAAGCTGATGACTATACATTTTGAGCATCTATTCACATTTCCTGTGTATGCATGTTTCCCTTGTCAATTTTTAAGCCATTATATGCATCAATTCGAACTAAGATCTTTGCCAAGCTGGGTTGCCTCGCTCCTGTGTTTACCCTCTATGTTCCCGATTGTTCGGCTAGAGGGTAAAGGGAGCACCTCTGCGATTGCTACGACCGGGTTATCCGGATACGTACCTCAGACGGGTGAAGCCAAAAGCTAGCTATCTTTAGTAGAAAATTGGTCGGCTACGACGGAAGCAATGAATATACGATGGTTGTTATCACCATTACACTGGCCTTTTCTCTTAAAATGGCCATTAGCCGCATACTAACAATATACGGCCTTACTATTCACGATTTACGTGACAACCTAAAGAAAGGTATCGATAGAGGTACTATTTTCTTTGGAAGATGTTTCTTACGCTCAGCAGTAATATAACATATCTCCCTGTGCATCTACTGTCTGTTCGCACCAAATGGCCGGATTGCCTGGTTCCTCGAAAGAATTCCCTTTATCAAGGGATATTTTATAAGGAACACTCCCGCGCTCTTAGCGCAAGAGGTCGAAGCCGATGGCCGGTTAAGACAAGGTTCACCGCACAGACGGAGCAATTTTTTTGATTTAAAGTACATAGTTACATTGAATCACACATCGGGCTGCCGGTCAAGATTGTCTATCAAGGCATCCAGAGCGCAATCTTCTTGTGAGAGACGAGCGGCAGGCATCACTTGGTCATACACCAAGTGAAGCGACACTTCCTGCCCATCAGGCCCCGCTGGCCCAACCCGAGCCATATGCTCGGGGTTAAGACCGGTGTATCGAGTCTTAATCATCGCCCATGCCTCTCGAGCTCCCTCCCGGCAAGCCGATGTCTTCCATAGCTCGAACCGACTCCGGGCTCCCTTGAACCGATCAGCTAGTTCGGTCATCCCTTCTGGAGGCTTCTCGGCAGGCCATAGAGCTTTTATCATGCTCTTCATAGCCTTTCGAGCCCGCTCATGAACTGCGGACAGTTCCTTCAGAAGGCTCCCCCGGTAGGATCCGATCTCTTCTTCAGGACGCCCGGTTAGGAGACCTACACATACAACAAGGCATGTACATTAAACTTTATGACGGAAAAACACCCTTTCGACGTCACAGTCACACTTACCAAACATGCCCCTTTGTAATTTTTGGTTCTCTTCTTGGGTTTGGGCCAATTGAGTCTTTAAACGCTCAATTTCGTCGGCCTGCTGCTTGTTTTCCACCTGGAGGCGTTTCTTCTCCTCTAGGTTTCGTTGCAACGAAAGGCAGCCGACCTCATGCTGGGACTCGGCGTACCTCTGAGATTCTCGGGCTGCATCTAAATCTTTTTGCAATTGCCCTATAGATTCAGCTGCTAAAAAATACCCTCGCGTCAGCAGGGAATCATGTACTAAGATCAGCAGAATGGATATACTCACCATGCGCCTCCCGGGTAAATTTCTTCACTTGTTCAAGTTCGGCCTCCACGGCTTCCACCCGTGTTTGGCTCGCCTCTAATTCATTGGCCAGCTGCTCGTTCTGCTGCCTTGAGGCCTGCATCATCCACGAAACAATATGAGGACCCTTAACTCGGTCGTCCCGACCAATTCAAGGCTCGGGGGCTACTGGGTTCACATAAATGTTCGGATTCTCAAAATCAATTACTTACCTTCAGACTGGATGATATCAGTTTCACGGTTTCTCCAAGCCTAGTTCGGACAGCTCCGATGTGCGCGTCCACCGAGCATAGAGCATTGAACTCTTGTTTGGAAAACGCCGGGTCGCGCAGGGCTTCTCGTCGCCGCCGGTGGTTCATTGCACTTTCAACTTCGGATTTAGTGACTGAAACCGCGTCTTCGGAATCTTCAGGGGCCGGATTGCCCACAGGAGCCTCCGTTGCAGGTTCGGCATGAGCAGAGGATCTTGACTCATGAGTATTGTCACGCCATTCGGCAGCGTCCTCGGCAGAAGATGGTTGCACTTGTTTCCTGAGTATGTCAACATGAGATCTTTTGGTAGATCCTGTCGATTGTAATAACGACAGATTAAGTGGCCGGGCAAAGTACCTTTGGGATGGACGAGTGGTCGGTGCCGTCTCCATGGCTGGCTCACATAAAGGGGTCCTATCAATGACCGGTTCAGGCGTCGTTGCTGCAGCTGACGTTTGTTGCGAGGACCTACGACTCTTGGGAGCAGAGGCCGGCGCATTCGGGTCAGCGGAAGGCGTTCTCCTTTTACGAGAAGGATTTTTCTTTTTGCCTGTGGTGGAGGAAGGGAGTGATCCGGGGTGATTGGCTATGATAGCCACCTTGGAGCGATCAAGGCCCTCTTGGTAAAAGACCCCGTCTTCATACTCAATGGACAACTCTGGATCGTCATGGAACCCTGGGTCGTCGTCACGAGAATAGCTCTCCGGTTGGGGGGCCGGACACTTGATTGTCTCGGCAAAGCTCCTCCATTCCTGTTTGTGCGGATCAAAGGCTTTGATCAAAAAGGGCAAATAAAAAACCGAACATAGGACGCAAGATCGAAAGGCTTACCCATTCGATGGGGTTGTAGCTCGAGTAGCCCTCCTTGACTGGCGGCCGAACAAAGTCTTCTTTTTCTCCTTTGAATAAATCGGCAAGTGCGGCTGCTAATGCCGCTTGATCCGCAGGACCCAGCCGTCGGGAGCGAGTGGTGTCGCTTGTTCCGTTGTAGCACCACAAAGGATGTATCCTTTGTTGAAGAGGTTGAACGCACCTGGTGATGGCGGCGGCCATCACGTCAATCATGGTCAGCTTGTGGTGAGCCAGTATCCTAACGCGGGCAGCCAAACGTTGTACTTCAGCATCGTCCTCTTGGGATGAGCTCTTCAGACGCCAGTTGAACCTTTTCTTTAAAGGGGCGTCGGAATATTCGGGCAAACCCCTTCGAGCTGGATCGAATAGGGGGACGTCCTCAATGTAAAACCATTCCGAAGACCACTCTTCGGACTCTTTCTTCGGCGTCCCCGCAGGATATCCCGTCCCGGCTATGCGACATACTTCGGCTCCCCCAACCTCCCGAATTGTCTCACCACGGGTGCGGGGAACGAGGCAAAAATACTTCCTCCATAGTCCAAAGTGAGCCTCGCAGCCCAGGAACATCTCGCAAAGGGCGACGAAGCCCGAGATGTGCAGGATAGACCCAGGGGTGAGATGATGGAGCTGGATCCCGTAGAACACCAATAACCCCCTCAGGAAAGGATGGATGGGGAACCCTAGGCCCCGCAGGAGGAAAGGCACGAGGCATACCCGCTCTCCCATGTGAGGATTTGGGAAGTTCTCCGTGAAGGCTTCGTGGTTGTAAGAAGTCAGACCAGCGCGAGTAGCCGCCAGATCCGAGGAAGGAATATATCCTTGGGTCTCGAGGTCGCGCAGCCGAAGGAGGGATACGGAATAGCTTGCCCAGTCCCCGGGGAGGGTGCCGTAAGGGCACGAGGAAGAACTGGGGGCGCTCGCCATGTTTTTTTGGTGGTCTCTCGCTTGAAGTTTTCTCCGAGGGGGAAGAAGGGGAAAGTGTGGCCTAGACCGCGATTCCGTTTGTTTAAATGAAAAGTACCTCCTTTGTGAGGAGGGCAATCTTGTAAAAAGCCGCCGGACCGCTCGCCTCCCCTTGGTTCACGAGGGTCGAGGAGCACTGGGAGTTATTACGGTGGGTCCCGCAAGTTCTTGACGTTTGAAGATTTACCGATAACAGAGTGGTTGACGAACAAGAAGGGATAGAGGGACTCGCCTCGCAAGCCGAAGACTTCGACGCACAGGACTGTCCGGATAATATACCTCGGCATTGGAGGATAGTCCGGGGGCTACTGAGGGAGTCCAGGATTAAGGGGTCCTCGGGCGGCCGGCCTATTTCTCATGGGCCGGACTCATGGGCCACACGCTGAGGATGGAGTCGATCGAAGGCTCCGTCAACAAAGGAGAGATCACATGAGCGGTGGCGTGTTTGTCAAGTTGAAGATGGAAGATTAAGCTTGTTTTTTCCCTCCGGTGGGCAACCGACCATGTGTAACCCTAATGAACCCTGGTGTCTATATAAACCGGAGGGTTTTAGGTTGTAGGGCAGAGAAACTCATCTAGGGTTTTAGCTAGTCGATCTCGAGGTAGATCCACTCTGTAACCTTCATACTTTCAATATAATCGAGCAGGACGTAGGGTTTTACCTCCATAGGAGGGCCCGAACCTGGGTAAACATCGTCTCCTTCGTCCCCTTGTTACCATTGATCCTAGTCTCACAGCTCGGGACCCCTACCCGAGATCCGCTGGTTTTGACACCGACACCTATGCCTCTAATGCTACACTAGGATTCATTTTTAAGAGTACAAGATGGACGCATATTACTCCTATAAAGGATGCTCGAGTACCCGCCTCCCTGGGCTCCTCGGGGGGCGAGACTGCTCTCCTGGCCGCCAGTTCCCGGCTGGCTTGCCGCAGGAACCTCTCGGGGGCAATGCGAGCCGTCTGATCTGCCTGGATGGCCCGCGCCCGGGCGACCCGGCTAGAGGGTGTCCTGGACAGTGGACAAGCGTATGCATGGCCCTTATCCTTTAGCACTCTCTTTACCCTTCTTCCCCGATCTGGTTGGGCCCGGACATTCGCTATGTAGGCTACTGTTCTTTCTCGGCAAGCCATGCCTGACTGCTGTTCTATTTGAGCCTTTAGGGGACAGCTGCAATCATGCGTGTCTCTCTTGTCGCAGTAGTTTAGCCCCCGCTTTCCAAGATGACCAACACGATAAAAACATCTGCAACCAAACGTCTTATTTTTTTATTTTATTTTACAAATACAACCAAACGTCTTAAATCAGTCTCACATACCCGGATGGATAGTCCGGCCACTCATCGGTCAAAAACACTTTTGGCGCCACTCCAACATGATAAAACCAAAAGGAAACACTTTTGCTTTTCCTTTTGCATGCTCTGTATGGATTCAAGTTTGAAATATGAGGTATTCGGATGCAGAGAAGGAAATTTGAGGGCTGCCCCGGTCACTGCGCGCGGACGTGCCCGGGCACGTCCGCGGGCGTTTGAGGGCTGAATTTGGTGTCCATGGTTGTAGATGCTCTAAGCGACGAGTATTTTATGCCTAGTCTGTATTTCCATGGCACTGATAGATAGTAGTATTCCCTTCATTTCTTTTTTACTTTGTATATAAGATTTGTTGAAAGTTAGACTATGCAAAGTCAAATTATATTAAAATTATCATCATCTATAATACTAAAGTTATATAGCGTGAAAACCTAATTTCGTGGTCAATCTGATAATATTGATTTCATTTTTGGATGTTTTACAATCACTTTATAGCAACTTTATATCATTTTTTGGGACTAACCTATTGACATAGTGCCAAAGTGCCAGTTGCTGTTTTTGCTTGTTTTTTACTTCGTAGAATATCAGTACCAAACGGAGTCCAATCGCGAAGAAACTTTTGAAGATTTTTTTTGGACCAGAAGACACCCAGTGGGCCAAAGAAGTGCCAGAAAGGTGGGCTGTGGAGAACACAACCCACCAGGGCGCACCAGGGGCCCCCCGACGCGCCCTGATGGGTTGTGCCCACCACGGGGCCCCTCTCCACGGCCTCTGATGCCTATAAATACCCAAATATTTAGAAAACCCTAGGGGAGTCGACGAAAAACACATCCAGCCGCAGTTCCAGAACCTCGAGATCCCATGTAAACACCATCACGGAGGGGTTCATTATCCTCATTGGTGCCTCTCCGATGATGCGTGAGTAGTCCACCATAGACCTACGAGTCCGTAGGCAGTAGCTACATGGCTTCCTCTCTCTCTTTTGATTCTCAATACAATGGTCTCTTGGAGATCTATTTGATGTAAACTTTTGCGGTGTGTTTGTTGGGATCCGATGAATTTTGAGTTCATGATCAGTTTCTATCCATGAATATTATTTGAGTCTTCTTTGATCCCTTATATGCATGATTACTTATAGCATCGTATTTCTTCTTCGAATCTTTGGTTTAGTTAGGCCAACTAGATCAATTTTTCTTGCCATGGGAAGAGGTGCTTTGTGATGGGTTCGATCTTGCGGTGTCCTTTCCCAATGACAGATGGGGCAGCAAGGCACGCATGTATCGTTGCCATTAAGGATAACAAGATGGGTTCTATTCCTACATGAATAGAACTTGTCTACATCATGTCATCGTTCTTATTGCATTACTCCATTTTTCCATGAACTTAATACACTAGATGCATGCTGGATAGCGGTCGATGTGTGGAGTAATAGTGGTAGATGCAGGCAGGAGTCGGTCTACTTATCTTGCACGTGATGCCTATATAATGATCATCGCCTTGTATATCGTCATGATTATTTGATCTTCTATCAATTGCCCAACAGTAATTTGTTCACCCACCGTGTGCTATACTCATGAGAGAAGCCACTACTGAAACCTACGGCCCCTGGGTATACTTTTCCATAATATTGCTTTCCGATCTATCTTTTTGCCTCTTCTGTTTTCAGATCTATTATATCAAAAAAAAACCTTGCTGCACTTTTTATTTGCTCTTTTATTTTGTGTTCTTGAGAGATCTATCTCTCCAATCTATTACTACCTAATCTATCTTTTTACCGTAGAGAGATTGACAACCTCTCTTTTGCGTCGGGTTGCAAGTATTTGTTATTTGTGTGCAGGTGTTGCTTATTAGGTGGTGGTGATCCTCCTACTGGTTCAATACCTTGGTTTCATAACAGAGGGGAATACTTACCGTCGCTGTGCTGCATCATCCCTTCCTCTTTGGGGAAATACCGCATAGCTCGGACCTAGGCGACCCGGTCGGACAAGTCATGACGGGTGGTTGCGTGCCCACCTGAGGCCACAGTCATTGGGCGGTTTTGGGCGCGCCCGCGAACGACTCCTGGTTGGTGCCAGTGACCATGGAAAGATTCCCTATGGGTCGATGACGAGTGGACCGCAGGGCAGCAGGGGTCACCATCATGTGGTGGGTTCGCGAGCCAGGCCCGCCTGTAGGCGTCCTTTCATCCTGGGCTGGTTGTCTTACTCTCGTCATTCGGGCCCATGCACCCTGTTGGCTGGGAAGGTGTGTGGTCGTCTGGTTCGAGAGTGCCAGCCGGCTGTATCGATAGGGCGACCCGACTAGAGGGTCCATGACGGGTGGACCGCTGGGTGAGCCCGGGGCCAAAGTCATTGGGCGGCGTAGGCCACCCCCGGGCAACCCTCGGTTGGCGCTCGACCCAGGCGTGTTTCCTTGTGGGTCAACAAGGGGTGGATCGCGGGTGCGACCAGGGTCCTGAGGCTCGTCGAGGGTTAAGAGTGCCTTCGAATCGTCCGTCCCGCGGTGGCTTGCCGAGAGGGGTCTCTTGGGGGCGCTCCGAGCTGTATGAACTGACCAGACAGCGACCATGGCAAGTTTCCCTGTGGGTCGATGACGAGTGGACCGCGGGGCGGCAGGGGTCACTATCTTGTGGTGGGTTCATGAGCCGGGCCCGCCTGTCGACGTCCTTTCATCATGGGCTGGTTGTTTCGCTCGCGTCACTCGGGCCCGTACACCCTGTTGGCTAGGAAGGTGTGTGGTCGTCTCGTTCGAGAGGGCCAACCGGTTGTATCGATAGGGCCAGCCAGCCATGTAGAGAGGGGCCAACTGACCGGATCGAGAGTGCCAGCCTGGCAGACATGGCCATCGAAGCAGAGATGCCCAACTGGCTGGATCGAGAGGCAAGACGGCGGATACACAACGGCAAGGGGCCAGGTGGGCAGTGATGTCCCTGGTTGGAGGGCCCGGCCGGGTGGGACATCGGTGTGTGCATGTCGGTTTGTTCGTATATAATGGGGGGAGGGGGAGGGGGGCTTCTTTTCCCTTCCCTGCGCGTTACAGTGTTTTTTGGTTGTCGCTAGGGCTTCTTCCGGTTTTCTTTGTGCTCTTGCTTTGCTCGTTGTGGGCGGCATCCGGGGATCCATTCCTTTTCCCGCTTCTATTGACTTCACTAATATTCGATGCCGGTGGCGTCTTCGCTTTGTTTCGGCCTTCTTTCTGGGTGCTTGTTGCATTTGGTTTGCTTTGCATGTCTCCTCCTCGCTTGTCGTCCTTTTCCCCCTCATCTCGGTTGTAGCTTTTCTTCGTTGTATGTTTGTCTGTTTTTATGTTCTAGTGGTGTTGTGGGAGGTTGGCCATTTTTCTGCTCTGTTGTTCCTGTTGTCTTCTTTCTTCTCATTTTCTCATGCCTTTATTTCAAGCCTAACACATTTTCTTATGCCTTTATTTCAAGCCTAACTCGCGCCACCTCATCAATCTGCAGCACGGCATGGCCTTCCATCTAGACATGGGCCACGCAGCTGCACCCTATACAGATCCTGTTCTCTCCACCATGCTGTCATCTCTATATATAGAAGGAGTAGCCATTCATCCGCGTGCGGGGTGCACGTGCTACTTGGACTTGGGGCTTGGGCGACGGGGACGACGACAACGAGGCGGTGCTTTCCCTGTGGGTGAGGAGGTTCTGGTTCAACAGAAGTAAAGAGATGGGATCAAGGGTGGTTCTTTTCTTGGGGCGTTTCCGTGTATGTGGGCTGGTTCTTCTCTGTTGGAACTTACAGCATAGAGGAATGGGAAAGGATCATGGGCGGTTTGAGTTTAGTCCGGACTTGGATCTGGCTGCACTTTTACATCCCTTTGGAACAGATTTGTTGCAGAGAGGTTCATCCCCAACGTCCGTCTGACCGAGCCACCAGCTGGTTGCCAATCAAAGTAATTTCTTTTCTCCCCTTTTATTCAAACTTGATTCTGCGTAATCAGCAACAGTTGTAGGTTTTATCTTTCTGGGTCTCCCCCTTGGTTTTTCGGATTTGGTTATGTGTAATCATTATAGCTTTCTCTTCTAGAGGTACATGTCCTGGATGGCAAAGCTGAAGCATTCAAACATAGTTATGCGATTGTGTCTTGTTGAATCATGGCCCGACCTCGCTCACGCTCCCGCGACCCCGCGGGTGGCCACCACCAGCCCATATTGACGGCGGCCATTCCGGCGCCATCGACCACCCACCCCCTGAGCCAGCTACCCCACACCCCGTCCTTGGCCCCGGACGCCGCTCCCTCCCTGTTGTGGGGCTTCCCTTCAGCCCGGATGGCGCATCGCGTCCCTGATGTGGCTACTGATCTGGATCGGGAGTGGGAGACCCCCCCTCCTCCGCCGCCGGGGCGACCAACCCAGGTCCCTAGCGAGGTGGACCTCGTGCTGGAAACTCCCCCCGGGCTGCTGGATGCGGGCCTCCGCAACGACGCCGCGGCTCGCGCGCCCGCCTTCAATGCGGTGCAGGTGGATGCCGGCCGCATTAACTCGGTTGCGAGGGATGGTGGGTGGCTGGCCTGCTTCAATGCAGCGCGGACGCCGGCTGACGACGCGGCTTTGCAGAAGCATTCATCGCGTGAGGGGCTCGAGGATGATGCGACCGCGCCGTGGGAGCTCATCGGGTCTCGTTGCCCGCACCGCCCGGCTTTGCCAGAGCCAGCCTTCAAGCCGAGATCCCCCGTGCCAGACTGGATTCGTGACCTGTGCTTCCACTGCCTCAAGCCGCGGCATAAGGCCAGGTCCTGCCGCAACGAGGTCACCTGCAGATGTTGTTTCCTCTCGGGCCATCGAGCGAGAGACTGCACCAACAAGCCGGCGCCTCACCGTCGCCCCGGAGCCCGGCCTCCATTGCAGCCAAGCCTACAACGCCAGGCGCTGTAGCCCTCTGCTGCTGCTCATCTGCTTCGACCTGCGGCTCGGCCGGAGCCCGCAGCCGCTCCGCCTCCGCCCCTGCAAGCAACGCCGCCAACCGGCAACATGTCGTGGAATGGCGACCACAACACGAGGCCCGCAGAGGTCTTCACTGTCGTGCACGCAACGCCGGCGATGCTACTGGAGGACTCTGTCCTGGGCTCCAACGCGGTGGTGGCGTGGTTTGACCGCGACGTGCGAGCCAACAAGGAAGATGTCTCCGCCATCCTTTGCAAGGCCACCGAGGCGCTGCCCGCCGATGTCACCGTCACCGACCACCACCCCGAAGCATTCCTGGTGCAGTTCATACACCAGCACCATTGTTCCATGGCGGCCACGCAGCAGGAGTTTCCTTTCGGCATGGCGCGGCTGCAAGTGCGAATCTGGCGCCTCGAGGCACATGGGGAGAACATCGACCTCAACCATCATGTCCGGCTCTGCTTGGAAGGGCTGCCTCTTCATGCCTGGGACGAGCAGGCCGTCGTGAAGGCCATCGGCCCAGGCTGCGCGCTGGACTACATCGAGCCGGCCTCCAGGCTCAAGACCGAGACCAAAGTCCTCGGCCTCTGGGCATGGACGACGTGCCCAAGCAGGGTCCCGAGGGTGAACTGGATCACCCTTCCAGCGCGGGACGGTGGCGCACCTGTCTATGGCCGCCGTGGGCTGGAGCACCGGGTGTTGCTCCACTTGGCAATCCATGAAGACCCAACCAGCGGCAACATCGTCTCCACTCCGTACGACTGGTGCTTCCACATCGTCGACGGCGAAACTCGGGCGCGCGACCGTCGGGAACGCATCTCCAGGCCCGTGCAACAGCACCGTCGTGACCACGACGACGACAACGACCGCCGTCGTGGTGGCCGGGATGGCGACCGGGGCCGCGACCAGTCAAGGCCAGGTGGAAGCGGATGGGGTGACCGTATCCGGCGCAGCCTCTCCAGGGCGCCGCCCAATGAAAGGCAGGAACGGCAGGACCGTGATCGCGGCCGTGATCAGCGCGGCGACCGCGACGGTGGGAGGCGTCGTGATGGCCCCGGTGCGGAGCAGCGGCTGCTTGCCGGTTCCGGCTCCGGCAGTGCGACGGCTGTGCAGCTGGTGGAGAATGCTCGTGTCTCGCCGGCTGCGCACGGTCGCAACCTCTTCAGGCAGCCCTACCTTGCAACGGCGAGGCAGCTCTCGAGGGATGCCCTGACTCCTCCTGTCTCCCCACCTCTGTCGCCGACAACGGTTCTGCCGATGCCCCCACGGTCCAAGCGTGGGGGAGGCGGCGGACGCTGCCCAGCTCCGAACCCCGACAAGCCCGGCGCTCATCAGCCTTTTCTCCCCTACAGCGCTGCTGCGGCCTCTCATCGATTTGTCGCCGATGCGCCCACCATGGTTTGAGGCGTCACCCACACCGCCGCTCCATTGCAACGGGCCTCTGCGTTGCATGCCGTCTGAAGCCTGCAGCGATGAGGAGCTGGCTGCCCAGCCAGTTGTTCCAGGAGGGCTGGAGGTGCTGTTCTTACCTAGGCGTGAGGCACTACTGCCAACCCCTGCTGCTTCCCCGCCGGCGGCTCCCACGATGCGCCGGAAGACTCTAGCTGGTGTTGCCATCAGCACTAGTGGTGGGGTCTCGCTTAGGCGCACCAGTGCAAGCATCAAGGCCGGCGGACGCACTAAGAAGGCACAAGTGGCAAAGCAAGCTGAGATCCTAGTTTGCAGCAGCCTGGGTATTGTCAAGAATGGCAAGGATGTCACCGTGGCTGTACTGGAGGCTCTAGAAGAGCGTTTCAAAGATCAACTTCCTGCGGATGTGCTTGAAGCGATGAGATCCTTGTTCAAGCTTGATGATGCTCTATTCAACAACATGGAGGAGGCACTGATCAACCGTGCAGGGGATGCTGGGCTGGACCATGTAGAGGGAGGAGCCCCAGTGGACGCCTGAGGGGTGAACCATGTTGGTTCTGTAGCTAGTCTTAGTGTCCAATGTTACAAAAAATTCCAAGGGCTGCTGTTGCTCATGTGCACATCATGGTGTCTTCTATGTATCTGTTCCTTTCCAGTACTAGATCAAGGGATTGGTCCAGAACGTTGTGTTCTGGGGTTGGCTGTAGGCCATGCCCATGTAATGGCACACCGGGTCTTTGTATCTTTTCCTGTTCAAGGGCTATATTGTTTCCTTATGATTGAACAACCTATCAATGTGCTGAGTTGGAACGTAAGGGGCCTCAACTGCCCATATTGTCGTGCCGCCGTCCACGAGACCGTCACGGCTTCATCTTGTCAAATAGTGTGTTTGCAAGAAACAAAACTCGAGAATGTTGATATGTTCACAGCAAGTTTTCTTGGTGGACACAGGCTACGCAATTTTGCTCAAAGACCCTCAATTGGTACCCGTGGAGGGATCCTAATGCTTTGGGACGATGATACTATGGATGTCACTAATGTTGTGACCACCACCTACTGTCTCTCGGCGACGATACACATTAAGCACTCCGACATCAGCTACCATATCACCACTGTGTACGGGCCAACATCCTCCTGTTGGAAATATGCCCTAGAGGCAATAATAAATTGGTTATTATTATATTTCCTTGTTCATGATAATCGTTTATTATCCATGCTATAATTGTATTGATTGGAAACTCAAATACATGTGTGGGTACATAGACAACACTGTGTCCCTAGTAAGCCTCTAGTTGACTAGCTCGTTGATCAAAGATGGTTAAGGTTTCCTAGCCATTGACATGAGATGTCATTTGATAACGGGATCACATCATTAGGAGAATGATGTGATGGACAAGACCCAAACTAAGAACGTAGCATTTGATCGTGTCAGTTTATTGCTATTGTTTTCTGCATGTCAAGTATCTGTTCCTATGACCATGAGATCATGCAACTCCCTGACATCGGAGGAGTACCTTGTGTGTATCAAACGTCGCAACGTAACTGGGTGACTATAAAGGTGCTCTACAGGTATCTCCGAGGGTGTCTGTTGGGTTGGCATGGATCAAGACTGGGATTTGTTACTCTGTGTGACGGAGAGGTATCTCAGGGCCCACTCGGTAATACAACATCACAATGAGCCTTGCAAGCAATGTGACTAAAGTGTTAGCCACGAGATCTTGTATTACGGAACGAGTAAAGAGACTTGCTGGTAACGAGATTGAACTAGGTATAGAGATACCGACGATCGAATCTCGGGCAAGTAACATACCGAAGAACAAAGGGAACAGCATACGGGATTAACTGAATCCTTGACATAGAGGTTCGACCGATAAAAGATCTTCGTAGAATATGTAGGAGCCAATATGGGCATCCAGGTCCCGCTATTGGTTATTGGCCGTAGAGGTGTCTCGGTCATGTCTACATAGTTCTCGAACCCGCAGGGTCTACACACTTAAACGTTTGGTGACGATTAGTATAGTTGAGTTATTATGTTGGTGACCGAAGGTTGTTCGGAGTCCCGGATAAGATCCCGGACATGACGAGGATCTCCGGAATAGTCCGGAGGTAAAGATTGATATATGTGATAATAGTGTTTTGATCTCCGGAAGAGTTCCGGAGTTCACCGGAATGGGTTCCGGATGTTTACCGAAGTGTTCGGGTGCAGCAACACTTTATATGGGCCAAAGGGATAAAGCCCACGAGGTATTGGAAAGTGCAAAAAGTAGTTTTGCTGCCGCGTAAGCGGTACTACCGTTTTGTGAAGCGGTACTACCGCCCAAGCGGTACTACCGCTTGTGTGAAGCGGTACTACCGCCCAAGCGGTACTACCGCTTGTGTAAAGCGGTACTACCGCTTGTGCGCGGTACTGCAGGGATCCGAGTTGGACTCTTTCCCTGCGGGCCAAACCGACCTTGTGCGGGCAAAACCGACCTGGAGGAGGCTTTTACTCCAAGTTTAGACCCCAAGGCTCAACATATAAATAGAGGGGCAGGGCTAGCACACGGGATACATCAAGATTTCCCCAAGCCGTGTGCGGCAACCCTAACCCTCTAGTCCCTCCGTCATAATCTCCGTAGCGCTTGGCGAAGCCCTGCAGAGATTGTTCCTCACCACCATCACCACGCCGTCGTGCTGCTGGAACTCAACCACTACTTCACCATCGCTCGCTGGATCGAGGAGGTGAAGGCGTCATCAAGCCGTACGTGTGTTGAACGCGGAGGTGCCGTCCGTTCGGCGCTAGTTCGTGATCGGATCGAGGGACGACTTGCGATTTGGATCGCGGAGACGTTCGACTACATCAACCGCGTTTCTTAAACACTTCCGCTTAGCGATCTACAAGGGTATGTAGATTTACTCTCCCTCTCGTAGATGCTCATCACCATGGATAGATCTTGTGTGTGCGTAGGAAAATTTTTGTTTCCCATGCAACGTTCCCCAACAGTGGCATCCGAGCTAGGTCTATGCGTAGATGAGATCTCGAGTAGAACACAAACGAGTTGTGGGCGTGGGTGTATACATATTGCTTGCCGTTACTAGTTGATACTTGATTCGGCGGTATTGTGAGATGAATCGGCCCGGACCGACATTACGCGTACACTTACGCGAGACAGGTTCCTTCAACTGACATGTAATTTTGTTGCATAAAGATGGCTAGCGGGTGTCTGTCTCTCTCACTTTAGTTGAATCGATTTCAATGAAGAGGGTTCTTTTAGAAGATCAAAAAGCAATCACTACACCACGTTGTGGTTTTGCGTAGGTAAGAACGGTTCTTGCAAACCCGTAGCAGCCATGTAAAATTTGCAACAACAATTAGAGGACGTCTAACTTGTTTTTGCAGGGTATGTTGTGATGTGATATGGCCAATTACATGATGAGATATATGTGATGTATGAGATGATCATGTGTTGTATAGAATATCACGACTTGCATGTCGATGAGTACGGCAACTGGCAGGAGCCATAGAGTTGTCTTTAATTATTGTATGACCTGCGTGTCAATCATTAAGCACTATGTAATGCTTTACTTTATCGCTAAACGTTAGCAATAGTCGTGGAAGCAACAGTCGGCGCGACAACCTTATGGCAACACGTTGATGGAGATCAAGATGATGGAGATCATGGTGTCATGCCGGTGACGATGGAGATCATGCCGGTGCTTTGGAGATGGAGATCAAAAGCACAAGTTCATGGCCATATCATGTCACTTATGATTTGCATGTGATGTTAATCCTTTTATGCATCTTATTTTGCTTAGGACGACGGTAGCATTATAAGGTGATCCCTCACTTAAATTTCAAGATAAATTGTGTTCTCCCCGAGTGTGCACCGTTGCGAAAGTTCGTCGTTTCGAGACACGCCGTGATGATCGGGTGTGATAGACTCCACGTTCACATACAACGGGTGCAAGCCATGTTGCACACGCGGAACACTCGGGTTAAACTTGACAAGCCTAGCATGTACAGACATGGCCTCGGAACACAAGAGACCGAAAGGTCGAACATGAGTCATATAGTAGATATGATCAACATGAAGATGTTCACCATTGAAACCACCTCGACTCACGTGATGATCGGACTTGAGTTGGTGGATTTGGATCATGTTACACTCGAATGACCGGAGGGATGTCAATTTGAGTGGGAGTTTTTAAGTAATATGATTAATTAAACTCATTATCTTGAACAATAGTCTAAGTTGTCTTTGCTATATTTATGTTGTAGATCATGGCTCGCGCAGTAGCACCCCTGAATTTTAATGCGTTCCTAGAGAAAGCTAAGTTGAAAGATGATGGAAGTAACTTTGTGGACTGGGCCCGTAATCTAAGGATTATCCTTACGGCTTCCCAGAAGGCTTATGTCCTTAATGCACCGCTTGGTGATCCACCCGCTCCAGTTGAGTCTCTAGACGTTGTGAACGCCTGGCAGGCTCGTTCTGATGATTACTCAATAGTTCAATGTGCATTATTGTATGGCTTAGAACCGGGACTTCAAAGACGTTTTGAACGTCATGGAGCATATGAGATGTTCCAAGAGTTGAAGTTTATCTTTCAGAAGAATGCCCGGATCGAGAGATATGAGATCTCCGATAAGTTCTATGCTTGCAAGATGGAGGAGAACGGGTCTATCAGTGATCACGTGCTCAGAATGTCCAGGTACTCCACCCGTCTGGCTGAATTGGGGATGCCCCTTCCGCCAGAGGCTATCACTGACAGAGTTCTTCAATCATTGCCACCTAGCTACAAAAGCTTCGTGTTGAACTATAACATGCACGGGATGAACAAGTCAGTCGCCGAGCTGTTTGCGATGCTGAAAGCCGCTGAGTCTGAAATTCAGAAGGAGCATCAAGTGTTGATGGTCAATAAAACCACTAGTTTCAAGAAAAATGGCAAGGGTAAGAAGGGTAAATCCAAGAAGGGTGGCAAAGCAGTTGCTACTCCCATGAAGAAACCCAAGGCTGGACCCAAACCAGAAACTGAGTGCTTTCATTGCAAGGGAACTGGACACTGGAAGCGGAACTGCCCCAAGTATTTGGCTGACAAGAAGGCGGCCAACAACAAACAAGGTATATATGATATACATGTTATTGATATGTTCCTTACCAACCCTCGTTGTAGTGCCTGGGTATTTGATACCGGTGCGGTTGCTCATATTTGCAACTCTAAACAGGAACTGCGGAATAGACGGAGTCTGGCAAAGGACGAAGTGACGATGCGCGTGGGAAATGGTTCCAAGGTTGATGTGATCGCCGTCGGCGCGCTCGCTCTTCGATTACCGTCGGGATTAGTGATGAACCTAAATAAGTGTTATTTGGTGCCTGCGTTAAGCATGAACATTATATCTGGATCTTGTTTATTGCGAGACGGTTACTCATTTAAATCAGAGAATAATGGTTGTTCTATTTATATGAGTAATATCTTTTATGGTCATGCACCCAATGTGAGGGGTTTATTCTTATTGAATCTCGATAGTAATGATACACATGTTCATAACATTGATGCCAAAAGATGTAGAATTGATAATGATAATACCACTTTCTTGTGGCACTGCCGTTTAGGTCATATTGGCGTAAAACGCATGAGGAAGCTCCATGCTGATGGACTTTTGGAGTCACTTGATTTTGAATCACTTGACACATGTGAGCCATGCCTCATGGGCAAGATGACTAAAACTCCGTTCTCTGGTACAATGGAACGGGCAAGTGACTTATTGGAAATCATACATACTGATGTGTGCGGTCCAATGAGTATTGAGGCGCGCGGTGGTTATCGTTACTTTCTCACCTTCACTGACGACTTAAGTAGATATGGGTATATTTACTTAATGAAACACAAGTCTGAAACATTTGAAAAGTTCAAACAATTTCAGAGTGAAGTTGAGAATCATCGTAACAAGAAGATTAAATTCCTACGATCTGATCGAGGAGGAGAGTATCTGAGTTATGAGTTTGGCAGTCACTTAAGACAGTGTGGAATTGTTTCACAATTGACACCGCCTGGAACACCACAGCGTAAAGGTGTGTCCGAACGTCGTAATCGAACCTTATTGGATATGGTGCGATCTATGATGTCTCTTGCCGATTTGCCACTATCGTTTTGGGGTTATGCATTAGAGACAGCTGCATTCACTTTAAATAGGGCACCATCGAAATCCGTTGAGACGACGCCATATGAACTTTGGTTTGGCAAGAAGCCAAAGCTGTCGTTTCTTAAAGTTTGGGGATGTGATGCTTATGTCAAAAAGCTTCAGCCTGAAAAGCTGGAACCCAAAGCGGAGAAATGCGTCTTCATAGGATACCCAAAAGAGACAGTTGGGTATACCTTCTACCTCAGATCCGAAGGCAAAGTGTTTGTCGCTAAAAACGGATCATTTCTTGAGAAAGAGTTTCTCTCGAAAGAATTGAGTGGGAGGAAGATAGAACTTGATGAGGTTGTTGAACCTTTACTTCAACCTGAGAGTAGCGCAGCGCAGAAAGATGTTTCTGTGGAGCCTACATTAGCTGAAGAGGAAGTTAATGATGATGATCATGAAGCTTTGGATCAAGTTGCTATCGAACCTCGTAGGTCGACAAGGACGCGTACTGCTCCCGAGTGGTACGGCAACCCTGTCTTAGAAGTCATGTTGTTAGACAACGATGAACCTACGAGCTATGGAGAAGCGATGATGGGCCCGGATTCCGAGAAGTGGTTAGAGGCCATGAAATCCGAGATGGGATCCATGTATGAAAACAAAGTCTGGACTTTGGAAGTATTACCTGAAGGGCGTAAGGCCATTCAGAACAAATGGATCTTTAAGAGGAAGACGGACGCGGACGGTAATGTCACCGTCTATAAAGCTCGACTTGTGGCAAAGGGTTTTTCACAAGCTCAAGGAGTTGACTACGATGAGACCTTCTCACCCGTAGCGATGCTTAAGTCCGTCAGAATCATGTTAGCAATAGCTGCCTTTTTCGATTATGAAATTTGGCAGATGGATGTCAAAACAGCGTTCCTTAACGGTTACCTTAAGGAAGAGTTGTATATGATGCAACCAGAAGGTTTTGTCGATCCAGAGAATGCTGACAAAGTTTGCAAACTCCAGCGAATCATTTATGGACTGGTGCAAGCATCTCGGAGTTGGAATCTTCGTTTTGATGAGGTGATCAAAGCGTTCGAGTTTATACAAGTTTACGGAGAAGCTTGTATTTACAAGAAAGTGAGTGGGAGCTCTATAGCGTTTCTAATATTATATGTGGATGACATATTACTGATTGGAAACAATATAGAAATGCTGGAAAGCATAAAGGAATATTTGAACAAGAGTTTTTCAATGAAGGACCTAGGAGAAGCTGCTTTCATATTAGGCATCAAGATCTATAGAGATAGATCGAGACGTTTGATAGGACTTTCACAAAGCACATACCTTGACAAAGTTTTGAAGAAGTTCAAAATGGATCAGTCCAAGAAGGGGTTCTTGCCTGTATTGCAAGGTGTGAAGTTGAGTAAGACTCAATGCCCAGTGACTGCAGAAGATAGAGAAAAGATGAGTGTCATCCCCTATGCTTCGGCCATAGGCTCTATCATGTATGCAATGCTGTGCACAAGACCCGATGTCAGCCTTGCCATAAGTATGGTCGGAAGGTTTCAAAGTGATCCAGGAATGGAACACTGGACGGCGGTCAAGAATATCCTGAAGTACCTGAAAAGGACTAAGGACATGTTTCTCGTTTATGGAGGTGATCAAGAGCTCGTCGTAAAGGGTTACGTCGATGCAAGCTTTGACACTGATCCGGATGACTCTAAGTCGCAAACCGGATACGTATTTATTCTTAATGGGGGTGCGGTTAGCTGGTGCAGTTCCAAGCAAAGCGTGGTAGCAGATTCTACATGCGAAGCGGAGTACATCGCTGCCTCGGAGGCGGCGAAGGAAGGTGTCTGGATGAAGGAGTTCATGACAGATCTTGGAGTAGTGCCTAGTGCGCTTAACCCAATGACTCTGTTTTGTGATAATACTGGTGCCATTGCTCTAGCCAAGGAACCAAGATTTCACAAGAGGACCAGACACATAAAGTGACGTTTCAATTCCATCCGCGATTACATCAAGGAGGACGACATAAATATTTGCAAAGTACACACGGATCTAAATGTTGCAGATCCGATGACTAAACCTCTTCCAAGGGCTAAACATGAACAACACCAGAACTGCATGGGTGTTCGATTCATTACAATGTAAATCACATAGTGATGTGAACTAGATTATTGACTCTAGTGCAAGTGGGAGACTGTTGGAAATATGCCCTAGAGGCAATAATAAATTGGTTATTATTATATTTCCTTGTTCATGATAATCGTTTATTATCCATGCTATAATTGTATTGATTGGAAACTCAAATACATGTGTGGGTACATAGACAACACTGTGTCCCTAGTAAGCCTCTAGTTGACTAGCTCGTTGATCAAAGATGGTTAAGGTTTCCTAGCCATTGACATGAGATGTCATTTGATAACGGGATCACATCATTAGGAGAATGATGTGATGGACAAGACCCAAACTAAGAACGTAGCATTTGATCGTGTCAGTTTATTGCTATTGTTTTCTGCATGTCAAGTATCTGTTCCTATGACCATGAGATCATGCAACTCCCTGACATCGGAGGAGTACCTTGTGTGTATCAAACGTCGCAACGTAACTGGGTGACTATAAAGGTGCTCTACAGGTATCTCCGAGGGTGTCTGTTGGGTTGGCATGGATCAAGACTGGGATTTGTTACTCTGTGTGACGGAGAGGTATCTCAGGGCCCACTCGGTAATACAACATCACAATGAGCCTTGCAAGCAATGTGACTAAAGTGTTAGCCACGAGATCTTGTATTACGGAACGAGTAAAGAGACTTGCCGGTAACGAGATTGAACTAGGTATAGAGATACCGACGATCGAATCTCGGGCAAGTAACATACCGAAGAACAAAGGGAACAGCATACGGGATTAACTGAATCCTTGACATAGAGGTTCGACCGATAAAAGATCTTCGTAGAATATGTAGGAGCCAATATGGGCATCCAGGTCCCGCTATTGGTTATTGGCCGTAGAGGTGTCTCGGTCATGTCTACATAGTTCTCGAACCCGCAGGGTCTACACACTTAAACGTTTGGTGACGATTAGTATAGTTGAGTTATTATGTTGGTGACTGAAGGTTGTTCGGAGTCCCGGATAAGATCCCGGACATGACGAGGATCTCCGGAATAGTCCGGAGGTAAATATTGATATATGTGATAATAGTGTTTTGATCTCCGGAAGAGTTCCGGAGTTCACCGGAATGGGTTCCGGATGTTTACCGAAGTGTTCGGGTGCAGCAACACTTTATATGGGCCAAAGGGATAAAGCCCACGAGGTATTGGAAAGTGCAAAAAGTAGTTTTGCTGCCGCGTAAGCGGTACTACCGTTTTGTGAAGCGGTACTACCGCCCAAGCGGTACTACCGCTTGTGTGAAGCGGTACTACCGCCCAAGCGGTACTACCGCTTGTGTAAAGCGGTACTACCGCTTGTGCGCGGTACTGCAGGGATCCGAGTTGGACTCTTTCCCTGCGGGCCAAACCGACCTTGTGCGGGCAAAACCGACCTGGAGGAGGCTTTTACTCCAAGTTTAGACCCCAAGGCTCAACATATAAATAGAGGGGCAGGGCTAGCACACGGGATACATCAAGATTTCCCCAAGCCGTGTGCGGCAACCCTAACCCTCTAGTCCCTCCGTCATAATCTCCGTAGCGCTTGGCGAAGCCCTGCAGAGATTGTTCCTCACCACCATCACCACGCCGTCGTGCTGCTGGAACTCAACCACTACTTCACCATCGCTCGCAGGATCGAGGAGGTGAAGGCGTCTTCAAGCCGTACGTGTGTTGAACGCGGAGGTGCCGTCCGTTCGGCGCTAGTTCGTGATCGGATCGAGGGACGACTTGCGATTTGGATCGCGGAGACGTTCGACTACATCAACCGCGTTTCTTAAACGCTTCCGCTTAGCGATCTACAAGGGTATGTAGATTTACTCTCCCTCTCGTAGATGCTCATCACCATGGATAGATCTTGTGTGTGCGTAGGAAAATTTTTGTTTCCCATGCAACGTTCCCCAACACCTCCTCCCTCAAGGAGGGTTTCTTCGCGGAATTGACTAGTCATAAGCCGCCGTGCGGGGAGCTGTGGCTAGCTCTGGGCGATTTTAATCAAATATACCGCGCGAGGGACAAAAATAAAAGGAATGTCAACAGAAGACGGATCACTAGATTTCGGGCGGCGCTTCAAAGTTGTGACCTTAAAGAGATCCACCTTCAAAACAGACGCTTCACATGGTCAAATGAGCGGTCAAACCCGACGTTGTGCAAGCTTGACTCTTTCTTTTGTAATGCGGAGTGGGACATCCAGTTCAGCACGCATATTCTTCATGCGTTGTCCTCATCACTATCTGACCACTGCCCGCTATTGCTTGCCGATGACAGAGGGCCGCGGAGGCCACGTACCTTCAAGTTCGAAATTTTTTGGGTCGCCCTTCCGGGATTCCAGGATGTCGTCTCGGAAGCTTGGGCTAAGTAGACTGTGCATACTGAACCCTTCCATGTATTGCACCACAAACTGAAGATAACCGGTGACCGCCTGTCTGCCTGGAGTAAGGGCTTGTTCTCAAGAGCAAAGTTGCTCCACCATGCGGCTCTTCTCGTCATCCTACGCCTGGATAATGCTCATGACTCCAGGCAGCTCTCTAGCTCGGAAGAGGACCTTCGATCTAGGTTGAAAAGGAGGGTCGTTGGGTTAGCTGTACTGGAGCGCGCCCGCAAGAAACAGTGTGCCCGGTTATGCAATCTCAGAGAAGGGGATGCGAACACCAAATTTTTTCATCGACGGGTTAACGCCAGAAGGAGAAAAAATCACATCCATCGGCTCAAACACAACCACGGTTGGGTTACAGATCATGAACAAAAGGAACAACTAGTCCACGCACACTTCTCAAGTGTGATGGAAAAGGGGGAGGCAAGATCCATAGATTTTAACTGGGAGGAGCTCGATCTCGAGACCCACAATTTGGCTTGCCTCGGGAATGCCATAACTGAGGACGTGGGGCGCGACGCAATTAACCATATGCCTGGAGACAAGGCCCCCGGGCCGGATGGTTTTACAGGCCTCTTTTAAAAAAATGTTGGAGCACCATCAAGGTGGACGTCATGAAGGTGGTCTCCTCCTTTGCCAACCAGCGCACTATTGGCCTCCATTGGCTCAACACCGCCAATGTTGTGCTTCTCCCGAAGAAGGAGGGGGCTGAGGATATTTCTGACTATCGCCCGATTAGTCTCATTCACGCCATTGCAAAGATTATTGCGAAGATACTGGCCACCCGCCTTTCTCCTCATATGCATAAGCTCATCTCAAATGCCCACAGTGCCTTCATAAAGACGAGAAGTATCCATGATAACTTCATGTATGTTCGCAATCTTGCGCGACGCCTACACTTGCGGAAAACGCCGTCCCTCTTATTCAAGCTCGACATTCGGAAGGCTTTCGACTCAGTCAAATGGGAGTACATCTTGGACCTTCTTCAGAGGCTTGGGTTCCCACCTAGGTTCCGTAACTGGATCGCCGCCCTCCTGAGCTCCTCATCCTCGCGCATTGTGCTCAATGGTGTGCCTGGCAAGCCCATCCCGCACGGTCAGGGCCTCCGTCAAGGGGATCCGCTCTCCCCCTTGCTATTTGTCATAGCCATTGACCCGCTTCACAAGTTCTCGAGCTGGCAACAAGAAAAGGACTCTTCCACAAGATCCGTGGGCGTGGCGCAGTTTTAAGGACCTCCACATACGCGGATGACGCAGCGGTCTTCATGGCGCCAATCAGGAAAGACATTGACAACCTAGCCACCATCTTGCATCTATTCGGCAATGTCACCGGCCTAGCTATCGGTGTCAAAACCGGCGGATCTCGGGTAGGGGGTCCCGAGCTGTGAGACAAGAATCGAGGGTAACATGAGACGAAGGGGACAGTGTTTTACCCAGGTCTGGGCCCTCCTATGGAGGTAATACCCTACGTCCTGCTTGATTATATTGATGGTATAAGGGTTACCGAGTTGATCTACCACGAGATCGTATGACTAAAACCCTAGATAAGTTCTCTTGGCCTACAACCTAAAACCCTCTGGCTTATATAGACGCCGAGGGTACCTAGGGTTTACACATAGGCGGTTGCACATTAAAGGGAAAAACATGCCTATCTACTGTCGACAACTTGGGGGACACGCCATGGCTCCTTGAAACTTCCACCTTGGCGACGGGGCCCCTGATCACCCAAGGCTCATCCAGTGGCTCACATAGTCCGGCCCATGAGAAATAGGTCGGCTATCCGAGGACCCCTTAAACCAGGACTCCCTCAGTAGCCCCCGGACTAGCTTCCAACGCCGAAGTATATCCGGATAATCTCGTACATCGAAGTCTTCGGCTTGCGAGGCGAGTCCCTCCATCCCTTCTCGTCCGGCAACCGTCCTGTCATCGACGAAATCCCAAACGTCATGGGATTTGCTGGGTCCATAGTAATAGCGTTTCTTGATCCTCGCGCGTCATGGGGAGACGAGCGGTTCGGCAGCTTTTTTACAAAACTACCCCTCCCGCAAAAGAGGCACCACCCATTTAAACAAACTGAATTGAGGTCCAAGCCACATCTTCTTCTTCCCCATCGGAAAAAACTTCCAGCGAAAGGTCTCCACCAAAAATGACGAGCGCCCCCAGTTCCTCCTCGCATCCTTACGGATCCCGTCCCGGGGACTGGACAAGCTGTTCCGTGTTCCTCCTTCGACTACGAGACCTCGAGACCCAAGGGTACCTTCCCTCCTCGGATCTGACAGCTGTCCGCGCCGGTTTGTCTTCATTCAACGGCGAGGCCCTCGCGGAGAACTTCCCCCGTCCACAAAAGGGGGAGCGCTTATGTTTTGTGCCCTTCCTCCTGCGAGGTCTCGGATTTCCTATCCATCCGTTCCTGAGAGGGTTACTGGTGTTTTATGGACTCTAGCTCCACCACCTCACCCCAGGGTCTATTCTGCACATCTCGGGTTTCGTCGCCCTTTGCGAGATGTTCCTGGGCTACGAGGCACACTTCGAACTGTGGAGAAAATACTTCTGCCTCGTTCCTCGCACTCGAGATAAGACAATTTTTGAGGTCGGTGGAGCCGAAGTATGCCGCATAGCGGGGACGGGATATCCCGTGGGGACGCCGAAGGAGTCTGAAGTATGGACTTCGGAATGGTTTTATATCGAGGACGTCCCTCTATTCGATCCAGCTCGAAGGGGTCTGCCCGAATACTCCGACGCCCCTTTGAAGAAAAGGTACAACTAGCGCCCGAAGAGCCTGTCCCAAGAGGACAACGTCGAGGTGCAGCGCTTAGCAGCCCGCGTGAGGGTACTAGCCCATCATAAGCTGACCATGATTGAAGTCATGGCCGCCGCCATCACCCGGTGCGTCCAACCTCTTCAACAGAGGATACACCCCTTGTGGTGTTACAACGGGACAAGCGATACTACTCGCTCCCGAAGACTGGGCCCTGCCGATCAAACAGCATTAGCTGCCGCACTTGCCGACCTATACAAAGGAGAGCAAGAAGATTTTGTTCGGCGGTCGACAAAGGAGGGATACTCAAGCCACAATCCCATCGAATGGGTAAGCCTTTCTACCCTGTGACCACAGTTCGGTTTCTCAAATTTTCCCTTTTTTGACCGAAGCCTTCAACCTTATGTGAACAGGAATGGAGGAGCTTTATCGAGACAGTTAACTATCTGGCTCCTCAGCCCGAGGACTATTCCCATGACGATGATCCGGGCTTTCATGAGGATCCGGAGTTGTCGATCGAGCTCGAAGACGGGGTTTTCTACCAGGAGGGCCTTGGCGGTTCCAAGGTGGCTATCATAGCTGATTATCCCGGATCCTTCCCTTCCCCTGAGATAAGCAAGAAGAAGAAAAGTTCATCCCGCAAGAGGCAAGTATCCTCCAATGACCCGAACGCGGCGGCTCCTACTCCCAAGTGCCGTAGATCCGCACGACATACATCGGCAACGGCGGCAGTGCCCGGGCCGGAAAACAACAAGAATCCGACAAGTGAACCGGTCGCGGGGTCGAGCCCGCCTACAGGTTCATCCCAAAGGTATTTTGCTCGATCGTTTGATTTATTAGCATAATTGACAAAACCTCACAAGAGACCTCATGTCAAAATATTTAGGCAAAGAGTTCGGCCGTCTCCCGCCAAGGACATCACCAGGATGTCCGACGATGTTCAAGATTCCAGGCCTTCCACTCATGCTGAACCTACTACGGGGGTCCCCACCGTCAATCCAGCCCCAGCTGATTCTGGTGACGCCATATCCGTCACCAAATCCGAGGTTGGGAGCGCTATGCATCATCGGCGGCGACGAGAAGCCCTGCGTCATCCAGCCTTCTCCGAACAAGAGTTCGGTGCTCTGCGTACGGCGGACGCGCACCTCGGAGCTGCCCGATCAGGGTTCGGGGAGGCCATGAAGTTAATATCATCCAGCCTGCAGGTGAGTAGTCGGTTATTAAAGTCCGAACACTCGTGTAAACCCAGTAGCCCCCGAGCCTTAAATTGGTCGGCACGACTGAATTAAGGATCCCTATATTATTTTACTGCTAATGCAAGCCTCGAAGCAACAGAGCGAGCAACTGGCCAAGGAACTGGAAGCTAGCCGAGCACAGGTCGAATCTGTAAAGGCCGAACTGGAACAAGTGAAGAGCTTTACTCGGGAGGCACATGGTGAGTATATCTGTTCTGCTGATCTTAGTATATTCCCATGCTTACGCGAGGGTACTATGTAGCAGCTGAATCAATAGGGCAATTACAAAGAGATTTGGATGTAGCCCGAGAATCTCAGCGATATGCCAAGTCCCAGCAGGATGATGGCTGTCGTGTTTTGCAACGACACCTTGAAGAGAAGAACCGCCTGAAGGAGGAGAACAAACAGCAGGCCGAAGAAATTGAGAGCTTAAAGACTCAATTGGCCCAGGCCCAAGGAGAGAACCAGAAATTACAGAGGGGCATGTTCGGTAAGAGTGATTCTAACATCAGAAGGTATTTTTTATGAATGAAACATAATACGTATGCCGTGACTCATGTACAGGTCTCCTGACTGGGCGACCCGAAGAAGAGATCAGATCCAACCAGGGAAGCCTTTTAAAAGAGCTGTCCGCCCTTCAAGAGCGGGCTCGAAAGACGATGAAGAGCATGGTGAAAGCATTGTGGCCCGCCGAGCAGCCTCCGGAGGGGATGATCGAACTAGTCGATCGCTTCAAGGGAGCCTGAAGTAGGTTCGAGCTGTGGAAGACATCGGCTTGTCGAGAGGGAGCACGAGAGGCGTGGGCGATGATCAAGACCCGCTATACCGGACTTAACCCCGAGCGTATGGCTCAGGTTGGGCCAGTAGGGTCAGATGGACAAGAAGTGCCGCTCCACCTGGTATACGATCAGGTGATGCCTGCCGCCCGTCTCTCGCAAGAAGATTGCTCCCTGGACACCATAATCGACAATCTCGATCGGCAGCCAGATGTATGATTATACGTAACTATGTACTAATAATCGAGGAACTGCTCCGTCTGTGTTGTAAACTTTGTCTTAACCGGCCATCGGCTTCGGCCTCCTGCGCTAATAGCTTGGGAGTGTTCCTTGTAAATTATCACCCTAGGGGAGTGAATTATGTTCGGGGAACCAGGCAATCCGGCCATGTGGTGCAAACAGACAGAAAGCACACAGGGAGATATGTTATATTACTGCTTAGCGTAAGAAACATCTTCCGAAGAAAATAGTACCTCTATCGATACCTTTCTTCAGGTTACTACCTAAATCGTAGGTAGAAGGCCGTATACTGTTAGTATGCGACTAAGGGGTTTTGTAAGAAAAGAGGCCCGAGTAATGGTCATGACGACCATAGTGTTATTAGTTGATTCCGTCGCAGCCGATCAATTGTCTGCTGAAGATAGCTAGCTTTTGGCTTCACCCGTCTGAGGTACGTATCCGGATGACCCGGTCGTAACAATCGCAGAGGTGCTCCCTTTACCCTCTAGCCGAACAATCGGGAACATAGAAGGTAACCACAGGAGCGAGGCAACCCAGCTTGGCAAAGTCTTAGTTCGAATTGATGCATATGATGGCTTAAAAACGACAAGGGAAACATGCACACACAATGGATGTGAATAAGTGCTTATAATATAAAAACATTGGCTTCGGAAAAGAAGCCCCCAGGTACTGTGTTCGGATTTAACACTTAAGGGTGTAGGCCGAAAATCTTTAGTACAGGATCGGTTCAGCCGAACATAGAGTTGGGAAGAAAAAGAATTCAAACCTGCCAAAAATCAAGGTGGGAGGGAGAAGAAATAACAAAGAAAAAGAAAGAAAAGAGAAAGGTAAGGAGTATGACGACACCGATCTAGCCGTAGAAGCGCCGGAGACGAGCTGCGTTCCATGGGTGTGGTTCAAGGCGGTTGTCCGGCGGGTTCCGAAGACGGTAAGCCCCTCCTGCGAGTACCTCGTCAATTATGAAGGGTCCTTCCCATTTGGGCTTGAGTTTATGCTTCTGCTTCTCCGGGAGCCGTAGGACGAGTTCGCCCATGTTCTATGCTTGTGCCCTGACCTCCCTGCTCTGGTAACGTCGGGCCTGCTGTTGATAAAAGGTAGAACGGGCCCGAGCTATGTCGCGCTCCTCCTCCAAGGCGTCCAAGTCGTCTTGCCGATCTAACTCGGCCTCCTTTGCTTCGTACATGCGCACCCTTGGTGCGTCGTGAATAATATCACAAGGAAGGACCGCTTCTGCCCCATAGACCATGAAAAACTGTGTGTACCCCGTTGATCTATTCGGGGTGGTGCGCAGGCCCCATAGAACGGAGTCGAGCTCATCAACCCAATGACAATCGGACTCTTGAAGAGACCGGACCAAACGTGGCTTAATGCCGCTCATAATGAGGCCGTTTGCTCGTTCGACTTGTCCATTAGTCTGCGGGTGATAAACCGATGCGTAATCGAGCTTGATGCCCAACTTTGCGCACCAGTCTTTGACCTCTTGGGCTGTGAAATTGGATCCGTTGTCAGTTATTATACTGTGTGGAACACCGTAACGGTGTACCACGCTGGATATAAAGTCGATTACTGGTCCGGACTTGGCTGATTTAACAAGTTTTGCCTCTATCCATTTGGTGAACTTGTCCACCATGACCAGTAAGTATTTATTCTTCTTGGTCCCCCCTTTAAGTGGTCCGACCATATCCAGCCCCCAGACCGCGAAGGGCCAGGTGATCAGAATAGTCCGAAGAGATGTTGGGGGCATGTGACTCTGATTTGCAAAAAGTTGACACCCCACGCAATATTTGACAAGTGACTGGGCGTCCGCCCGAGCTGTGGGCCAGAAAAACCCAGCCCGGAAGGCCTTGCTTACTAAGGCTCTTGCTGCGGCGTGATGACCGCCCATCCCTGCGTGGACTTCGGCTAAGAGCTGCCGCCCTTCTTCCTCAGATATGCACCGATGTAGTATTCCGGTGGTGCTTTTCTTGTATAACTCACCTTCGTGTACCTTGTAGGCTTTGGAGTGCCGAACTATGCGCCGCGCCTCCGTCTGATCGTCGGGGAGTTCTTTGCGAAGGAGGTAGGCGAGGAAGGGTTCGGTCCATGGCGCGATTACTGCCATGACTTCGTGAGCCGAGGGCGTTTCGTCCATTACGGAGCCGCCGATGATTTGATCGTCTGGTTCGTTTACAGGGGGAACAACCTCGTCTGCACTGGTTAGATCGGCGCCCTTTTGATCGTCCTGCCAAACCACGGATGGCTTAAAGAGCCGTTCCAGGAAAGTGTTTGGTGGGACAGGGTCGCGTTTGTCTCCCATACGAGCCAGTATGTCGGCAGCTTGGTTGTCGTCTCTAGTGACGTGGTGAAATTCCAGCCCCTCGAACCGTGCGGATATCTTGAGGACAGCATTTCTGTATGCCGCCATCTTTGGATTCTTGGCATCGAACTCGCCGTTGATTTGAGAGATGGCCAGGTTGGAGTCTCCCCGTACCTCCAGCCGATGTATGCCTATTGAAGCTGCCATCCGAAGACCGTGCAAGAGGGCTTCGTATTCGGCTGCGTTGTTGGAGTCGGCATACATGATTTGCAACACGTATCGAACGTTGTCGCCTGTGGGGGATGTGAGAACAACTCCAGCCCCCAGTCCGGCCAAGGTTTTGAATCCATCGAAGTATGTACTATATTCCCTGGGGAGCTCGGCTTCTGTCCATTCGGCGAGGAAATCTGCCAACACCTGAGATTTAATAGCTCGTCGTGGTTTGTAAGTAATTTCAAAAGGAAGGAGCTCAATGGCCCATTTGGCTATGCGGCCGGTGGCGTCCCTGTTATTGATTATATCATTCAAGGGTACTTCGGATGCCACCGTGACCGAACACTCTTGGAAGTAGTGTCTTAGTTTCCGTGATGCCATAAATATTGTATAGGCTATCTTCTGGTAGTGCGGGTATCTGGACTTGCATTGCGTTAGTACTTCTGACACGTAATAGACCGGCTTCTGTATCTGGAATTTGTGTCCCTCCTCCTCTCGTTCGACGACGAGCACCGCGCTAATGACTTGGTTGGTGGCCGATATGTATAATAACATGGGCTCCCCCGCGCCTGGTGCTGTGAGTATGGGGTTGCTTGCCAGGAGTGTCTTGATTTCTTCTAACGCAGCCTTTGCTTCATCGGTCCATTCGAAATTCTTGGTCCGTTTCAGCAATTTATAGAGCGGCAAAGCCTTTTCACCGAGGCGGGAGATAAAGCGACTTAACGCCGCCACGCACCCCGCCAACATTCAGACATGCTTTAGCTCTGTGGGCACTGCAAGTTCTGATAAGGCACGGATCTTGGTCGGATTCGCTTCTATTCCTCTATGGGAAACGATGAATCTGAGCAGTTTACCTGCGGGAACCCTGAATACACACTTCTCCGGATTGAGTCGTATATCGTATTCGCGCAGGCTGGCAAAGGTTTGCCTTAGATCGTCGATCAAATGGCTGACGTGTTTGGTTTTAATGACCACATCGTCAACGTATGCCTCGACTGTTTTGCCAACCTATTTTTCGAGACAGGTCTGGATCATGCGCTGGTATGTAGCCCCAGCGTTCTTTAGCCCGAAAGGCATTGTGTTGAAGCAGAATGG
This sequence comes from Elymus sibiricus, assembly GCA_039707655.1. Taxonomy (NCBI): domain Eukaryota; kingdom Viridiplantae; phylum Streptophyta; class Magnoliopsida; order Poales; family Poaceae; genus Elymus; species Elymus sibiricus. Next base: position 316,116,925 of record CM077673.1, read on the forward strand.
CCCGTATGGGGTGATGAATGCGGTTGCAGCTTGGTCGGATTCCTTCATTTTGATCTGATGGTATCCGGAGTAAGCGTCGAGGAAGCACAGTGAATCGTGTCCGGCTATGGCGTTGATGATGTGGTCTATCCGTGGTAGGGGGAAAGGGTCCTTGGGGCAGGCCTTGTTAAGGTCTTTGAAGTCGACGCACAACCGCCAGGATTTGTCTTTCTTTGGTACCATCACCAGATTTGCCAACCATTCGGGATGCTTAATATCCCGAATGAATCCGGCCTCTAGCAATTTGGCTAATTCTTCACCCATAGCTTGTCGTTTGGGCTCGGAAAAGCGGCGCAGAGTCTGCTTGACGGGCTTGAAGCCTTCGATGATATTCAGACTGTGTTCTGCTAGCCGCCGCGGGATTCCGGGCATATCAGAAGGGAGCTAGGCAAAGATATCCCAATTTTCTCGTAAGAATGTCCGTAGCGCTTCGTCCATTACGGGATCGAGCTGAACTCCGATGGACGCTGTCTTGTTGGGGTCCGTCGGGTGCACCTGGAATTTAACGATTTCCTTTGCCAGTTTAAAGGACGTGGGTTTGGGTCTTGTTGGGGTCCGTCGGGTGCACCTGGAATTTTGTGAAGGCGTCATGTCCCAACAGGGCGTGGTAGCTGATACGTATCCAACGTATCTATAATTTATGAAGTATTCATGCCATGTTTACAATAATTCTATATGATTTTGGTATGATTTTATTAGAACTAACCCGGACTGACGCTGTTTTCAGCAGAGCTACCGTGGTGTTGTTTTTGTGCAGAAATAAAAGTTCTCGGAATGGGCTGAAAATTTATGGAGAATATTTTTGGAAAATATAAAAAATACTGGAGCAAAAAGCTGGGCCAGGAAGTGACCGAGGAGGCCACAAGCCTGGGGGGCGCCCTCCCTAGGGCGTGCCCCCCTGGCTTGTGGACTCCTCGGGCACCGCCTTGACGTGAGACCGACACCAAAAATTCCTATAAGTACTAAAACCCCCAGAAACAAACCTAGATCGGGAGTTCCGCCGCCGCAAGCCTCCAGAGCCACGAAAAACCAATCGGGAGCCCGTTCCGGCACCCTGCCGGAGGGGGAAACCATCACCGGAGGCCATCTTCATCATCCCGGCGGTCTCCATGACGAGGAGGGAGTAGTTCATCCTCGGGGCTAAGGGTATGTACCAGTAGCTATGTGTTTGATCTCTCTCTCTCTCTCTCTCTCTCTCTCTCGTGTTCTTGAGATGACACGATCTTGATGTACCGCGAGCTTTATTAATATAGATGAATCATATGGAATTTTCCCCTCTCTATCTTCTTGTGATGAATTGAGTTTTCCCTTTGAAGTTTACTTATCGGATTGAGTCTTTAAGGATTTGAGAACACTTGATGTATGTCTTGCGATGGGATATCCGTGGTGACAATGGGATGTTCTATTGATCCAATTGATGTATGTTTTGGTGATCAACTTGCGGGTTCCGTGACCTTGGGAATCTATGCATAGGGGTTGGCACACGTTTTCGTCTTGACTCTCCGGTAGAAACTTTGGGGCACTCTTTGAAGTTCTTTGTGTTGGATTGAACTTGATGAATCTGAAATTGTGTGATGCATATCGTATAATCAAGCCCATGGGTACTCGTGGTGACATAGGGTCCGGGTTGCCGACGAGGTCTTGATGATCGGAGACTGGGATATAAACTGTTTTTAATTCCGGTCGCTGGGGGGACGAGCCCCCGGCCGGGCACTCGACGGTGGCGACAAGGTGGGTGACCGTGGGGATGTGAATTTCCCTATCGTCGGGTTTAAGCCCGAGCCGATCATAGACCGGGGTCTGGTCATTGGCCATACGCATGGTCTCCATCCGATCAAATAACTCGTTGAGAAACGAGGCGATGGTAGGATGCGTGTCGCTGTAGCGAGTGGGGTCGGTAGGTGGCGTCACAATTCCAGAGTCGCGCGAGAGCGGCCCCGGATTCTGTTCAACCATGGTAGATCCGGTCACAACGACCGAATTGGGTTTCACGTCATCATCGGAGGCAGGGCCCGATGTCTCCGGCGTCGAGGCGTCGGGATCTGCGGGCTCCTCCGTGGGAGTCGCGGGTTCCACCAAGACGAGTTCTCCCCGTGAATCAGTGACGAACTCTAGGGTTCCAAACCTGATTCCTTGATCGGGAGAAGAGTTTCCAATCTGGCATGGATGGCCGATCGGGTGAGCGTGCGACGAGATGTCGCCGCTCGCGAGGATCTGATCCAGGGCGAGAGCCCCCTGGGTGCAGATCTCGCTGCTTGTGACAAGGCGAGCCATTGATTCCTTCTGGCGATCACAGCGGAACTCTCAATGAAAGCACCAATGTCGGTGTCAAAACCGGCGGATCTCGGGTAGGGGGTCCCGAGCTATGAGACTAGAATCGAGGGTAAGAGGAGACGAAGGGGACAGTGTTTTATCCAGGTTCGGGCCCTCCTATGGAGGTAATACCCTACGTCCTGCTTGATTATATTGATGGTATAAGGGTTACAGAGTTGATCTACCACGAGATCGTATGACTAAAACCCTAGATGAGTTCTCTTGGCCTACAACCTAAAACCCTCCGGCTTATATAGACGCCGAGGGTACCTAGGGTTTACACATAGTCGGTTGCACATTAAAGGGAAAAACATGCCTATCTACTGTCGACAACTTGGAGGACACGCCATGGCTCCTTGAAACTTCCACCTTGGCGACGGGGCCCCTGATCACCCAATGCTCATCCAGTGGCCCACATAGTCCGGCCCATGAGAAATAGGTCGGCTATCCGAGGACCCCTTAAACCAGGACTCCCTCACTAGCCACAAACTTTCAAAAGAGCTCGGTGGTTCCCATCCGTTGCAGACAGCTTAACTTGACAAGCATCCTCCAGGCCCTACCTGCGACGCGGGCTTTTTTCCCCTTGAGGTACTTGGGGCTTCCTCTCTCGGTGTGGCAGCTGAGAAAAGTTGACTTCCAGTACCTCGAGGATAAGGCGGCCGCAAAGTTGACCATTTGGGATGGTCAGAATATCACTACTATTGGGCGTTGCGCCCTTGTGAAGTCGGTGTTGTCCTCGCAACTCATTTTCTCCATCACACCGCTCATTGTGCCACCGTCCACATTGCACAACATTAACAAGCTTGAAAGAGCCTTTCTTTGGGAGGGCACGGACAAAACCACTGGTGCAAAATGCAAGGTAAATTGGGAAGCGGTGTGTCGACCGAAGGACCTTGGCGGCCTTGGCATACTTAACACGGAGAAATTTGCTCACGCTCTACGCCTGCGTTGGTTGTGGTTCGAATGGAAAGACCCAACCAAGCTTTGGGTGGGCATGGGAAACCCCTGCAACAAGATGGACTATGCCTTGTTCTATGCCTCTACGTCCATCTTCGTTGGAAATGGAGCAAGGACGCATTTTTGGGAGGCGCCATGGGTGAATGACCAAAAGCCAAGGGACATTGCACCTCTGATTTACGAGGCGTCCAAGAGGAAAAACTGGAATGTGCGCGAAGCCCTCAACAATGATGCTTGGATCTCGAAAATTCATATCTCGACCTCCTTTTCGCTGAATCACTTGCGTCAGTTTGTCACCCTATGGACAACAATTCGTGGCTTCCACCTTGAAGCAGACGCCGAGGACGATATTGCGTGGAAGCACACTGCAAGCGGCCATTACACGGCCGAGTCGGCATACAAAGCGCAATTCCTTGGCACAATTAAATCCCCTATGGAACACACTGTGTGGAAGGCTTGGGCTCCCCCCAAAGTCAAGTTCTTCGCTTGGTTGACTATTCAAAGCAGAGTTTGGACGGCGGATAGATTGGAGAAGCGCGGATGGCCAAACTGTGGTCTTTGTACGTTGTGCAAGCGGGAGCAAGAGTCCGTGGACCACCTTTTCTACAAATGCCGCTTCTCTATTCGCCTTTGGGGATTAGTCAAGGACTGGCTACAGCTAGTGTGCATTGACACTTCCTCATGGCACCTCTCAGAAAACATCAAAGATTGGTGGGTGGGACTCTCCGACACATCTATCCCCAATAGGAATGCGATGGCCTCGCTCACCATGCTCGTCGCCTGGACCATTTGGAACGAGAGAAACGCGCGAGTGTTCCGTCAGAAGAGTGCTCCGCCGACGGTCCTCCTCGCCAACATCAAGAATGAGGCTCGGCTTTGGGTAACTGCGGGTGCTAGAAAGTTGGAATATATAATGCCGCGAGAGTAGTTGATCACTTTTATTTGGGCTGTTGCGGCGCCGTCTCTGCTGTAACATAAATGTTAACTCTATTCCTCTTATTTAATCAATGAGGCAAATCTTTTGCCTCTTTTCTAAAAAAACATAGTTCTGCAGTCGACTAATTAGGTTGTGAGGTAGCTATGCTCCTTTAGCTTTTTTGGACTTACTTACTTGGTAGAGATGAGATACACACTAATTTATAACTCAATGTTCACACACTTTTCTAATGTCTAGTCCTCTTAACTTTGGATAAGCTTTTTACTGTCTTTGTTTTTTCATTATCATCAATAATACTAGCTCTGCTGTCCCTTAGGCTGTCAATGCTGATGCTATTTCAATGCTGAGAAGCGAACTCGGAAATCAGTCAGCTAACAAGAGTCGGAATTCGAATCTGAGGCAAGTTTCACATTCCCCAATTTGTCTATTGAATCCATAGTCTTCCTTCTGCATTATTTCTTATATTTCCTAAGGTATATTTTTGACATCGCTGGACCATGTTGTCTCAATTTATAACGCCAATTGTGCTCTGCTTTTCTCAGAGCCATTGGCGCTGTAGTATATAAAGTCCCTGAGTTGAATAACGACGACATGCTAAAATTAGCCTGAGAAGTTTGGAACAAGAAGACACGACTTCTATCTCTCAGGTACCCTTTCCGCTTATCGATCTCCAGTGTTGAACTACCTTAGCTTGTGACTGGGTCTACGTCAAGACTGCTGTATCTTATAGAAGTATCGTGTTTGATTCAACAAAAACTATTTTTTTATGTCAAAGTTCATCATAGAAATAAATACAAATCAAATAGTTCAACGAAGCAAGCTCTAATTCGAACATAAATTAAAACAAATCGAACTAGGCGTTGCCCTTGAGCCTCCATAGGTGGTCCACCAGATCGTCCTGCAGTTGTTGATGCACCTGTGGGTCTCGGATATCCTGGCGCATATTGAGGAAGGCAGCCCATGTTGCCGGTACCTGGTGATCAACAACTACAAGAGGACCCTGCCTGAAATATGGTTCAGTGTCAAATACTGGCTCTTCCTGCTCGCTCTTACAAGAGTACAAGATGGACGCATATTACTCCTAGAAAGGATGGTCGAGTACCCGCCTCCCTGGGCTCCTCGGGAGCGAGACTGCCCTCCCGGCAGCCAGTTCCCGACTGGTTTGCCGCAGGAAACTCTCGGGGGCAATGTGAGCCGTCTGATCTTCCCGGATGGCACGTGCCCGGGCAAGCCGGCTAGAGGGTCCATGACAGGTGGACCGCTGGCGAGCCCAGGGCCAAAGTCATTGGGCAGCGTAGGGCGCCCCTGGGCGACCCCCGGCTGGCGCTCGACCCAGGCGTGTTTCCTTGTGGGTCAACAATGGGTGGATCGTGGGTGCGGCCGTGGTCCTGAGGCTCGTCAAGGGTTAAGAGCGCCTTTGAATTGTCCGTCCCGCAGTGGCTTGCCGTGGGGGGTCTCTCGGGGGCACTCTGAGCCGTATGAACTGACCACACAGCTCGGACCTAGGCGACCCGGTCGAACGAGTCATGACGGGTGGCTGCGTGCCCACCTGAGGCCACAATCATTGGGCGGTTTGGGCGCGCCCGCGAGCGACTCCTGGCTGGTGCCAGTGACCATGGCAAGATTCCCTATGGGTCGATGACGAGTGGACCGCAGGGCGGCAGGGGTCACTATCATGTGGTGGGTTCGCGAGCCGGGCCCGCCTGTCGGCGTCCTTTCGTCCTGGGCTGGTTGTCTCGCTCTCGTCTGTTGGGCCCGTACACCCTGTTGGCTGGGGAGGTGTGTGGTCGTCTGGTTCGAGAGGGCCAGCCGGCTGTATCGATAGGGTGACCCGGCTAGAGGGTCTATGACGGGTGCATCGCTGGGTGAGCCCGGGGCCAAAGTCATTGGGCGGCGTAGGGCGCCCTCGGGCGACCCTCGGCTGGCGCTCGACCCAGGCGTGTTTCCTTGTGGGTCAACAAGGGGTGGATTGTGGGTGCGGCCGGGGTCCTGAGGCTCGTCGAGGGTTAAGAGCACCTTCGAATCGTCCGTCCCGCGGTGGCTTGCCGTGAGGGGTCGCTCGGGGGCACTCCGAGCTGTATGAACTGACCAGACAGCTCGGACCTGGGCGACCCGGTCGGACGATTCATGACGGGTGGTTGCGTGCCCACCCAAGGCCACAGTCATTGGGCGGTTTTGGGCGCGCCCGCAAGCGACACCAGGCTGGTGCCAGCGACCATGGCAAGTTTCCCTGTGAGTCGATGACGAGTGGACCGCGGGGCGGCAGGGGTCACTATCATGTGGTGGGTTCGTGAGCCGGGCCCGCCTGTCGACGTCCTTTCGTCCTGGGCTGGCGCGTGACTCGGGCCCGTACACCCTGATGGCTAGGAAGGTGTGTGGTCGTCTGGTTCAAGAGGGCCAACCGGTTGTATCGATAGGGCCAGCCAGCCGTGTAGAGAGGGGCCAACCGACCGGATCGAGAATGCCAGCCTGGCAGACATGGCCAGCGAAGCAGAGATGCCCAACTGGCTGGATCGAGAGGCGAGACGGCGGATACACAACGGCAAGGGGCCAGGTGGGCAGTGATGTTCCTGGTTGAAGGGCCCGGCCGGGTGGGACATCGGTGTGTATGTCGGTTTGTTCGTATATAATGGGGGGAGGGGGAGGGGGGGGCTTCTTTTCCCTTCCCTGCGCGTTACAGTGTTTTTTGGTTGTCGCTAGGGCTTCTTCCGGTTTTCTTTGTGCTCTTGCTTTGCTCGTCGTGGGCGGCGTCCGGGGGTCCGTTCCTTTTCCCGCTTCTATTGACTTCTCTAATATTCGACGCCGGTGGCATCTTCGATTTGTTTCGGCCTTCTTTTTGGGTGCTTGTTGCATTTGGTTTGCTTTGCATGTCTCCTCCTCGCTCGTCGTCCTTTTTTCCCCCTCATCTCGGTTGTAGCTTTTCTGGATGGTTCTTCGTTGTATGTCTGTCTATTTTTAGGTTCTACTGGTGTTGTGGGAGGTTGGCCATTTTTCTGCTCTGTTGTTCCTGTTGTCTTCTTTCTTCTCCCCTGGTGTTTTCTTTGTTTGCGTTTTCCGAGCTGGTTCTCCTCACGGGCTTTCGATTTCTTGCGTCCTTGTCGTTGGTTTTAGTTTCATGTGTCATTTCAGGGTTGATCGGTCTCGTGCTTCCTCATCCTCAAGGGCACCTCAAGAATACTCACTATACGTGTACAACTGATTCAAACAAATCAGACAAAATTTAAATAAAATCGCTCCATGCATGGATGAAATCGATGAGGACAATTGATTTAACCAAGTCTCAATATATATATAAAAATCAAAAAGATTTTTTTTTGCACAGATCTTCATGCAAGATCAAAGAAATGTAGCATCGACTGAGACGTAAGCAAGTCTAGACTTAGCAAAACTGTTGATTTAATGACGCGCATGCATATGAATATGAATATATGATCACAACCTAGCATGTACGATGCTGGTTTGAACTCGGCATACGGCAAGCGCTCGCTCGAACTTGGTGAGAGTCTCCGCCTCCAAGGAGATTAGTACGCGCGCGCTGCCATCGTCGCAGCCAGCCATGACGTACACCCAGCCGCCTCGCACAGTCTCCGCCCGCATCATCACCCGCGGCTTCCCCCACCCGAAGTTGGCGTCATATATGGGCAGATGGAACCAACTGTTCATCCGCAGTTCCGTCTCCGGTAGGTTTCCCCGGCCGCCCGCCCTTGGCCGCCTCCATCTCGAAGTAGTCCACGGCCGACCTCAGCAGCTCGTCGTCGAGCTGCTCCGTCGTGGCCTTCACCCTGCTCGCGACGGAGGCCAGCGTCTCCGACACGACGTCCTTCACAGGGGCGGCGGCGAACACGTTCACGACCCCGTTGCCGAAGTAACGGCCCGGGAGCCGCGGCTTAAGGCGATGCCTGATGTCCACCGGGAAGTTCATGCGCGTGGTGGCATCCGGGTCCAGCTGGCGGGCGATGCATAGGCACTGCCACACGAGGGCGCTCACGGCGCAGAATGTGCTAGCGCTGCCGCAGTGGCGCTTGAGGGCGTATAGCCTATACAGGGACGAAGCTAGAAAAAATGGTCACTGGGGTCAACCAATGTCCAATGCCCGCTATAGCGCAGGCTATGGCGTGCTCACGCCAAGCAATATAAAGAGGAAAAACCAAAAATATGCCCACTACAACACAATAGAAATAACATCCAAGGGCAACATGAAGACCGAAAATATGCAACTAGCCAATGATACAATCAGTATCATAATAAAAAGATTGTCATACCAAGTACTGGTTCCGCGAAGTCATAAAATCATTTGTTTACATATTCAAGGAAAAATGAGTGGAAAAGACTTCTGACAATTTCATTTGTAACTTCCTGAAATGGATCAAGAAAATAAATCTGTCCATATCCTTCTAGTCCTAGCCTCCTAGATGTAGCAAAAAACTTAAACCCAATTACCCAAACTTAGTAATTAACCATCTCGAGAGAATGAGTTGTTAATGCGTGAGACAAAGAGAAATTGAGAAAGAGATTGGAGTACCTGCCTGCGAACTGCCGACGAGGAGGGCAAGTGCCAGGTGGGCAACCGACAGTCGGAGATTAAAGATTATGCGGCAGCGGCGGCCGGCCGGCATCACCGTTGAAGATTAGGGACAGGGACGAAGCTGTAGTATGGTCGCTGGGGTCAATTGACCCCAATGCCTTCGAGTATTTGAAGGTAACTACGTCTAGCAAAACCGGGTCTGACCCCAGCCAAAAAAATTATTTGACCCCAGCCCAGGCCCAGCACGTCTAATGTCCAATTATTCATAGTCTCAGGCTCTCAGCCCATAACATACGTAAATTCGTAAAGATAAAAAAACTATGGTGGTGTGCAGCTTTTACAAAGCACCAACACACAAGGCCCTTGGCCTATAAGACGTGGCTTAGGCTTACACAGGTACATGTTGACGTTTGGTCTCCAATTTCTGTAGATGTATACTCGATAACTTCGTCTCTTCGCCATCGTCAGGTCGCCTCTCCGTCTTGTCTCAAAAAAAAAAAAAAAGGAAAGGTCGCCTCTCCGTCTCGTCGCCTTCGCCTATTGCCCTATTCTTTTCCCCATCCCTAATCCCTGACAGCGGCGATCCCTAATCAGGGACGAAGCTAGAAAAAATGGTCACTGGGGTCAACCAATGTCCAATGCCCGCTATAGCGCAGGCTATGGCGTGCTCACGCCAAGCAATATAAAGAGGAAAAACCAAAAATATGCCCACTACAACACAATAGAAATAACATCCAAGGGCAACATGAAGACCGAAAATATGCAACTAGCCAATGATACAATCAGTATCATAATAAAAAGATTGTCATACCAAGTACTGGTTCCGCGAAGTCATAAAATCATTTGTTTACATATTCAAGGAAAAATGAGCGGAAAAGACTTCTGACAATTTCATTTGTAACTTCCTGAAAAGGATCAAGAAAATAAATCTGTCCATATCCTTCTAGTCCTAGCCTCCTAGATGTAGCAAAAAACTTAAACCCAATTACCCAAACTTAGTAATTAACCATCTCGAGAGAATGAGTTGTTAATGCGTGAGACAAAGAGAAATTGAGAAATAGATTGGAGTACCTGCCTGAGAACTGCCGACGAGGAGGGCAAGTGCCAGGTGGGCAACCGACAGTCGGAGATTAAAGATTATGCGGCGGCGGCGGCCGGCCGGCATCACCGTTGAAGATTAGGGATCGCCGCTGTCAGGGATTAGGGATGGGGAAAAGAATAGGGCAATAGGCGAAGGCGACGAGACGGAGAGGCCACCTTTCCTTTTTTTTTTTTTTTTTTTTTGAGACAAGACGGAGAGGCGACCTGACGATGGCGAAGAGACGAAGTTATCGAGTATACATCTACAGAAATTGGAGACCAAACGTCAACATGTACCTGTGTAAGCCTAAGCCACGTCTTATGGGCCAAGGGCCTTGTGTGTTGGTGCTTTGTAAAAGCTGCACACCACCATAGTTTTCTTATCTTTACGAATTTACGTATGTTATGGGCTGAGAGCCTGAGACTATGAATAATTGGACATTAGACGTGCTGGGCCTGGGCTGGGGTCAAATAATTTTTTTGGCTGGGGTCAGACCCGGTTTTGCTAGACGTAGTTACCTTCAAATACTCGAAGGCATTGGGGTCAATTGACCCCAGCGACCATACTACAGCTTCGTCCCTGCGTATAGCTGGTCACCGGAGATGGTGAAGACCTTGGTCGCGAGGACGGACGACTCGTGCTCGTGCATGGTTAGCTTGCTGCAGAACATGGATACGGTTTCGGGGTGGACGGCGGGCGGGGAGCGCGCGCGGAGGAGGGCGCGGTCGTGGCACGGGGGCTCTATCACGGCGCTCTCGCCGTCCCTGCAGTACCTTGCCCACGTCCCGATGAAATGAAACGCGCTGGCGCCGTCCACGGCGGCGTGGTGCACCGCTGTCCCTAAGACCACACCGCCGCATTTCAAGAAGGTGACCTGTGCGGCCAGCATGATGGACGACGGCTGAACGCGAGGACAGAACAGCTTCGTCAACTCCGACGACGGCGTGGGGCCGCTGAAGTCCTCGACGGTGCGATCCGAGCGGGCTACCACGATGAGCGCGCCCTCCCCGTTGCAGTCGATCTCGATGCGGCCGTCACGATCCGCGCCGAGGCGGCCGGCGAGAGGGTAGAAGGGGACCAGCGCCTTCGCCATGGACGTCTTGAGCTTGGCCACGTTGAAGAAGCCGTCGACGGGGGCGACGTCGCTGGCGCTGTAGACGTGGACGAGAGGGGTGTGGCCTCTGTTGGCCAGCACCAGGTCCAGCGCGGAGAGCCAGAGCCCTTCCCGCGGCGTCTCATTGCTCGGCGTTACGAGGCAAGACTCTACCACCTGTAGCGCTGACCCCGAGTACATTGTCTCGCTCTGTGCGGGTGGTGATAATTTGCTACAGGATGTTGGTGCACTTGATCCGCCAAAGCGTATCTCTAAATAAATACAGCCCGCCACGGCCGCCAGTTTGACAGGGACATCGCGGGATGGAGAGGCACAAACGATTTTCGTAACTTCTCAAGGTTCAGTTTCTAGAATGGATGTTACCCGGTCATGTGCCGATGCCGTTAGACCGAACGGGTTGTCGGGAGTACATTGTAGAGAAGCATGTCAAAGACGTTGATGTTGATGCACATGTGTCTACCTACCAAGCTATCATATCTGTCAAACATGAAGAGAAAGATATGTTCCCTAAGTGTTTGTCTTTGAATTTGACACCGTTTTTGGGTTGACAGAGATGGGGTGGAACGTCACGCCTGACGCCGCCCCCGGGCACACACTTCGGTCATCATGCGAGGGAGCTTGCAAGAGTTCTGGATGTAAGCATGTGAAAAAAGGTTATTTATGAAGAAACACCTGGGTGGGTCCCTTTGATTCACAAAAATAGGAATAGGAAAATCACAAGATTTCCTCGTTATAAAAAAAAGGAAAAACACAAAATTGAAATGTCATGCTCTTTTGAATCCTACATGATTTGAGTCTGTTTGATTGTATCAACGCACTCATTCATTATCTTTACGAGCACCTCCAAGAGACTGAGCCGGCGGATCATGAGATTGATGAAGTAGCCAGAGACGACGTACCATTGAAAGAATAGCACTTAAGAACACATGTGTCAAGTTGGTGCCAAGTCTAGATATGAACCCTATTGGACCGGTTACACCATAAGAAACCTGATTAACGATCTAAGCTAAGTTTAGTTTGCATTTTCTATGAATTATAGTACAACTAATTCCTTCGAAAAAAATCCATAGGATTAAATCCTATGAACCAAATGACAAATGTAGGAAAAATTCTTAAGAATTATAATTCTCCAAAAATCCTGAAAAGTCCTTTGAATCAAAGAGGACCAAAAGATACTAAGTTGGTCCCCTTTTCTCAAAAAAAAATGGTAGAGGGGGAGATGGACAAAAAACCTTGCTCCATCATAAACATGTGTAAGCGAGGCTATGCAAACTCAGCCGCTGACTTTGACTGTACCACCTTTCCTCAAAAAAAAATGGTGATTGCCAAAAAAAAAAAACACTCCAACTTCCTTTTATAGAGGGGGTGGGGGATGCAAGTCCCCCAGTAATTCTCAAATTTGTGGCAGGAGCCAACGATGGAAATTTCAAGTCTCCTCCCACGCCCTCCTCAGTCGCCTGCTTCGGACATCGCACTGACATGCTTACGGGGAACACGCCGCCATCGTCCCTGCCATCACCGAACTTTTCACCCAACCGCCATCTCCGCCACCGCTTGGCAGCCCTCCCCTCCATCGCCCCGCCTATCCCTGCCCGACCACACCCTCCCATCGGCGCTCGATCGACGTCGTTCTCCTGCTCTCCCTTGGGCCACCTGCACGTTGACGTCGACCATGGAATCACCCAACCGTCACCACCCCTGCTCCACCTAGACGCCACCCATGGAGCTCGCCACCACCACCCTACCACAGAGAAATTGGGGAGAAGAGAGAGAAAGAGATGAAGGAAAAGAAATAAAAAGATTACCCAATGACATGTCGGATACACATGTTTAATGCATATTGGAGGTGATTTTATTGGGGAGCTGCAAAAGCAGCACACATAAAAACTCCAATAAATTTATCGGGAAAGTCCGACTGACCACTCCTAGGGGTATTTTTTCCTATGATCTATTGCAGATGCTCTAAGCTCCAAAGAAAAGGAACGGTGTCCTTGCTCCAACATTGAAAAGGTCAATGGGTCAACTTAGTCATCTCGCGTTTTAAGTTTCCTTTTCTTCCTAAGCCCATTTAACATTTTCGTGTGCCGCTAATTTCACCCAACCTTGGATACGTGGCTTCACTCATGCGTTGTGCTTTGTACATCCACAACCCAAACGTCGTTCCTCTCTATTGAGCAACGAACATTCATTGGTTTCACCTCAATGTGAATAGCTATTCACTATTGGAGCAATCAATTAAAACCTTGATTGCAAACCATTAATTCAAATTTCATGTAACCTTTTGCACTTCTATTCTTTTGAGAAATCGGGGGGGGGGGGGGGGGGGGGGAGGGGCAGTTCCCCGACCTACTCAAGCCGTAACCAAGAGTAAACTTGATTACATGGCGAAATTACATAGGCACGCTCACACGTGAGGAGAGGAATAACCGACATAGGAAAGCAGACTCCTTATCTCTAGATCTACTTAATTTATAAGACCAAATATCTACATATTCCATAATGAGTCTAAGAGTTGTAGGGATGTGGATGTCATGTGTTGTGATGGTTGAATGTCGAGGCGCTGCCAAATCATGCACGAGAGGGGACAAAGTAGGAAGATGTGGTTGGTGTCTTTTGGGGCAGTGATTGCCTATGGGATAGGTTGAATTGCTCGTGATGTGCTTGTGCTCCAGGTTGAGGCGAGCATGGAAGAGAAGCCAAGCGAAGACCCTCACCTTATTGGAAATTGTTCAACTCCAAATAAGATCAGCGTTGGGGTCATCAATCGGTTGGCGCATTAGGATAGCATGCACTTCCTTGGTTGAAAAGGCTTTGCCCCGAGAAGGAAACAGTCGTCTGAGTTTGGTGTTTGCATGAACTCCTGCATCAAAAAAGTGGAATCCAACTGGATGGAACCAAACCGGGAAAGGCGGTACAAAAAGTTAGGACATAAAGCGAATTGCAGTAGATTAGCCACTCTCGCATGATGGTTTATGGAGTGGGAATAAAGTTTAGGGAAAGTAATAGCAAGTGAGGTGGGCCAAATCAAGTGTCTAGCCAAAAGTAGGTGTAGCAATGGTGAGAAAAAATATATTTGGTATCTATTGGATTATAGTTTAGCAGAGCAAGGAACTGTGGGAGCCGGGTTTAAGAAGGCATTCGGGTATTGTAAGTCGACTGAGTCAAGCCAAGGGGTGGAGAGTGGTAGTAGTTATTTAGCAGCAAATTTCATAAGTAGACAATTATTTTGTACATGTAAGTTTTAATGCCAAGATCATCAAAGCACTTCGGTTTGCAAACATAATTCCATGCTATTAGAGATTGAGCACCTGAACAAGACTATATAAGAAGGCCCGGTAAAATGCATCAAGAGATTTGATGATTTTGTAGAGTTTAGAATACTAACATGAGGTAAACAATGATGGAGTCGATGACTACAGACATCAATATTAGCATGTCGCCTTTGGAACGCAATTCCACACGCCAACTTGAGAGAAATTTTTGACATCTCTCTAGGACGGGGGAGAAGGCATTTGCGGGGAGCCTTGTGGGGGGTGAGGGAGTCCTGGTTTAAGGGGTCCTCGGATAGCCGACCTATTTCTCATGGTCCGGACTATGTGGGCCACTGGATGAGCATTGGGTGATCAGGGGCCCCGTCGCCAAGGTGGAAGTTTCAAGGAGCCATGGCGTGTCCTCCAAGTTGTCGACAGTAGATAGGCATGTTTTTCCCTTTAATGTGCAACCGACTATGTGTAAACCCTAGGTACCCTCGGCGTCTATATAAGCCGGAGGGTTTTAGGTTGTAGGCCAAGAGACCCCATCTAGGGTTTTAGTCATACGATCTCGTGGTAGATCAACTCTGTAACCCTTATACCATCAATATAATCAAGCAAGACGTAGGGTATTACCTCCATAGGAGGGCCCGAACCTGGGTAAAACACTGTCCCCTTCGTCTCCTGTTACCCTCGATTCTAGTCTCACAGCTCGGGACCCCCTACCCGAGATCCGCCGGTTTTGACACCGACATTGGTGCTTTCATTGAGAGTTCCGCTGTGATCGCCAGAAGGAATCGATGGCTCGCCTTGTCACAAGCAGCGAGATCTGCACCCAGGGGGCTCTCGCCCCGGATCAGATCCTCGCGAGCGGCGACATCTCGTCGCACGCTCACCCGATCGGCCACCCATGGCAGATCAGAAACTCTTCTCCCGATCAAGGAATCAAGTTTGGAACCCTAGAGTTCGTCACTGATTCACGGGGAGAACTCTTCTTGGTGGAACCCGTGACTCCCACGGAGGAGCCCGCAGATCCCGACGCCTCGACGCCAGAGACATCGGGCCCTGCCTCCGATGATGACGTGAAACCCAATTCGGTCGTTGTGACCGGATCTACCATGGTTGAACAGAATCCGGGGCCGCTCTCGCGCGACTCCGGAATTGTGACGCCACCTACCGACCCCACTCGCTTTAGCGACACGCATCCTACCATCGCCTCGTTTCTCAACGAGTTATTTGATCGGATGGGGACCATGCGTATGGCCGATGACCAGATCCCGGTCTATGATCGGCTCGGGCTTAAACCCGACGATAGGGAAATTCACATCCCCACGGTCACCCACCTTGTCGCCACCGTCGAGTGCCCGACCGGGGGCTCGTCCCCCCAGCGACCGGAATTAAAAACAGTTTATATCCCAGTCTCCGATCATCAAGACCTCGCCGGCAACCCGGACCCTGGCGTTCACTCCGGAAACAGTCCGACATTGGCCCATAACCGTGCATTGGTCCCTGATCCATCACACAGTTCGGAGTCTGTGATTCCGAACCCCCACCATGGCGTGGAATCAAATCTTTTCCCACCCACCTCCCAAGCCGATCACTCAAGCATAGCAGCAGAGCCCAAGTCTTCGGACTTACCGGACATTATACATTTATCAGGAGAGTCGGTTCATCATTACTGGGCCAGACTCTTCCTCGCTCGAAACAAAGCACGGGGCCTCAGTGATCAAGAGATAGTGGCAACCTTCATTCACAACTGCCATGACAAAGGGATTCTCAATGCCCTGGCGCGGCGGCACATTCGTGGCTTCACCGAGCTGTCAGTTTTAGTACAGAAGTACTGTGCCATGGAAAGCGCTTTTCAAGCCGAACGGCTGTTTACGGAACCAACCTTTACCGAATATCCTAGAGGAGATCGGAAAAAGAGGATACCTCCAAAGCGGCCAGCCAGACCTGAACCCGCCGAAAAGAGAAACAGGCCCCTTCCAGGGGTAAGTACCGTCCTTGATGGACTACTGGATAAACCTTGCCCCATACACTCTGTATTGCTGAACACAGCTCCGACTCACATCCTTAGAGCTTGCTGGGTCGTCAGGCAGGTCGCAAAAAGCGGTGAAGCCATTCTTGAGGCTGTTGGAAATATGCCCTAGAGGCAATAATAAATTAGTTATTATTATATTTCCTTGTTCATGATAATCGTTTATTATCCATGCTATAATTGTATTGATTGGAAACTCAAATACATGTGTGGGTACATAGACAACACTGTGTCCCTAGTAAGCCTCTAGTTGACTAGCTCGTTGGTCAAAAGATGATGAAGGTTTCCTAGCCATGGACATAAGATGTCATTTGATAACGGGATCACATCATTAGGAGAATGATGTGATGGACAAGACCCAAACTATAAACATAGCATATGATCGTGTCAGTTTATTGCTATTGTTTTCTGCATGTCAAGTATCTGCTCCTATGACCATGAGATCATGCAACTCCCTGACATCGGAGGAGTACCTTGTGTGTATCAAACGTCGCAACGTAACTGGGTGACTATAAAGATGCTCTACATGTATCTCCGAGGGTGTCTGTTGGGTTGGCATGGATCAAGACTGGGATTTGTTACTCCGTGTGACGGAGAGGTATCTCAGGGCCCACTCGGTAATACAACATCACAATGAGCCTTGCAAGCAATGTGACTAAAGTGTCAGCCACAAGATCTTGTATTACGGAACGAGTAAAGAGACTTGCCGGTAACGAGATTGAACTAGGTATAGAGATACCGACGATCAAATCTCGGGCAAGTAACATACCGAAGAACAAAGGGAACCGCATACGGGATTAACTGAATCCTTGACATAGAGGTTCGACCGATAAAGATCTTCGTAGAATATGTAGGAGCCAATATGGGCATCCAGGTCCCGCTATTGGTTATTGATCGCAGAGGTGTCTCGGTCATGTCTACATAGTTCTCGAACCCGCAGGGTCTACACACTTAACGTTTGGTGACGATTAGTATAGTTGAGTTATTTTGTTGGTGACCGAAGGTTGTTCGGAGTCCCGGATAAGATCCCGGACATGACGAGGATCTCCGGAAGAGTCCGGAGGTAAAGATTGATATATGTGATAATAGTGTTTTGATCTCCGGAAGGGTTCCGGAATTCACCGGAAGGGGTTCCGGATGTTTACCGAAGTGTTCGGGTGCAGCAACACTTTATATGAGCCAAAGGGGTAAAGCCCACGAGGTATTGGAAAGTGCAAAAGGAAGTTTTGCTGCTGCCTTAAGCGGTACTACCGCTGGTAAGGCAGTACTACCGCTTGTGTGAAGCGGTACTACCGCTCGTGAGCGGTACTACCGCTTGTACGCGGTACTGCTGGAATCCGAGTTTGACTCTTTCCGTGCGGGCCAAACCGACCTTGTGCGGGCAAAACCGACCTTGTGGAGGCTTTCTCTCCAAGTTTAGACCCCAGGGCTCAACATATAAATAGAGGGGCAGGGCTAGCACACGGGACACATCAAGATTTCCCAAGCCGTGTGCCGGCAACCCTAACCCTCTAGTTTCTCCCGTCATAATCTCCGTAGTGCTTGGCGAAGCCCTGCAGAGATTGTTCCTCACCACCATCACCACGCCGTCGTGCTGCCAGAACTCATCCACTACTTCATCATCGCTCGCTGGATCGAGGAGGTGAAGGCGTCATCAAGCCATACGTGTGTTGAACGCGGAGGTGCCGTCCGTTCGGCACTAGTTCGTGATCGGATCGAGGGACGACTTGCGATTTGGATCGCGGAGACGTTCGACTACATCAACCGCGTTTCTTAACGCTTCCGCTTAGCGATCTACAAGGGTATGTAGATTCACTCTCCCTCTCGTAGATGCTCATCACCATGGATAGATCTTGTGTGTGCGTAGGAAAATTTTTGTTTCCCATGCAACGTTCCCCAACAGTGGTATCAGAGCTAGGTCTATGCGTAGATGAGATCTCGAGTAGAACACAAACGAGTTGTGGGCGTGGGTGTATACATATTGCTTGCCGTTACTAGTTGATACTTGATTCGGCGGTATTGTGAGATGAAGCGGCCCGGACCGACATTACGCGTACGCTTACGCGAGACAGGTTTCACCGCTACGTGCACTCGTTGCATAAAGGTGACTGGCGGGTGTCTTTCTCTCTCACTTTAGTTGAATCGATTTCAATGAAGAGGGTTCTTTTAGAAGATCAAAAAGCAATCACTACACCACGTTGTGGTTTTGCGTAGGTAAGAACGGTTCTTGCAAACCCGTAGTAGCCACGTAAAACTTGCAACAACAATTAGAGGACGTCTAACTTGTTTTTGCAGGGTATGTTGTGATGTGATATGGCCAATTACATGATGAGATATATGTGATGTATGAGATGATCATGTGTTGTATAGAATATCACGACTTGCATGTCGATGAGTACGGCAACTGGCAGGAGCCATAGAGTTGTCTTTAATTATTTTCGCCGTTTTGCTTTACTTTATCGCTATGAGTTAGCAATAGTCGTGGAAGCAACAGTCGGCGCGACAACCTCATGGCGACACGTTGATGGAGATCAAGATGATGGAGATCATGGTGTCATGCCGGTGACGATGGAGATCATGCCGGTGCTTTGGAGATGGAGATCAAAAGCACAAGTTCATGGCCATATCATGTCACTTATGATTTGCATGTGATGTTAATCCTTTTATGCATCTTGTTTTGACGGTAGCATTATAAGGTGATCCCTCACTTAAATTTCAAGATAAATTGTGTTCTCCCCGAGTGTGCACCGTTGCGAAAGTTCGTCGTTTCGAGACACCACGTGATGATCGGGTGTGATAGACTCTACGTTCACATACAACGGGTGCAAGCCAGTGTTGCACATGCGGAACACTCGGGTTAAACTTGACGAGTCTAGCATGTACAGACATGGCCTCGGAACACAAGAGACCGAAAGGTCGAACATGAGTCATATAGTAGATATGATCAACATGAAGATGTTCACCATTGAAACCACCTCAACTCACGTGATGATCGGACTTGAGTTGGTGGATTTGGATCATGTTACACTCGAATGACCGGAGGGATGTCAATTTGAGTGGGAGTTTTTTAAGTAATATGATTAACTAAACTCATTATCTTGAACAATAGTCTTAGTTGTCTTTGCTATATTTATGTTGTAGATCATGGCTCGCGCAGTAGCACCCCTGAATTTTAATGCGTTCCTAGAGAAAGCTAAGTTGAAAGATGATGGAAGTAACTTTGTGGACTGGGCCCGTAATCTAAGGATTATCCTTACGGCTTCCCAGAAGGCTTATGTCCTTGATGCACCGCTTGGTGATCCACCCGCTCCAGTTGAGTCTCTAGACGTTGTGAACGCCTGGCAGGCTCGTTCTGAAGATTACTCAATAGTTCAATGTGCAATATTGTATGGCTTAGAACCGGGACTTCAAAGACGTTTTGAACGTCATGGAGCATATGAGATGTTCCAGGAGTTGAAGTTTATCTTTTAGAAGAATGCCCGGATCGAGAGGTATGACATCTTCGATAAGTTCTATGCTTGCAAGATGGAGGAGAACGGGTCTATCAGTGATCACATACTCAGAATGTCTGGGTACTCCACCCATCTGGCTGAATTGGGGATGCCCTTTCGGCCAGAGGCTATCACTGACAGAGTTCTTCATTTATTGCCACCTAGCTACAAGAGCTTCGTGTTGAACTATAACATGCACGGGATGAACAAGTCAGTCGCCGAGCTGTTTGCGATGCTGAAAGCCGCTGAGTCTGAAATTCAGAAGGAGCATCAAGTGTTGATGGTCAATAAAACCACTAGTTTCAAGAAAAATGGCAAGGGTAAGAAGGGTAACTCCAAGAAGAGTGGCAAAGCAGTTGCTCCTCCCGTGAAGAAACCCAAGGCTAGACCCAAACCAGAAACTGTGTGCTTTCATTGCAAGGGAACTGGACACTGGAAGCGGAACTGCCCCAAGTATTTGGCTGACAAGAAGGCGGCCAAC
This sequence comes from Elymus sibiricus, assembly GCA_039707655.1. Taxonomy (NCBI): domain Eukaryota; kingdom Viridiplantae; phylum Streptophyta; class Magnoliopsida; order Poales; family Poaceae; genus Elymus; species Elymus sibiricus. The sequence continues at coordinate 316,137,152 of CM077673.1, forward strand.
AACAAACAAGGTATATATGATATACATGTTATTGATGTGTACCTTACCAACTCTCGTTGTAGTGCCTGGGTATTTGATACCGGTGCGGTTGCTTATATTTTCAACTCTAAACAGGAACTACAGAATAGACGGAGGCTGGCAAAGGATGAAGTGACGATGCGCGTGAGAAATGGTTCCAAGGTTGATGTGATCGCCGTCGACACGCTCGCTCTTCGATTACCATCGGGATTAGTGATAAACCTGAATAAATGTTATTTGGTGCATGCGTTAAGCATGAACATTATATCTGGATCTTGTTTGTTGCGAGACGGTTACTCATTTAAATCAGAGAATAATGGTTGTTCTATTTATATGAGTAATATCTTTTATGGTCATGCACCCGAAGTGAGGGGTTTATTCTTATTGAATCTCGATAGTAATGATACACATGTTCATAACATTGATGCCAAAAGATGTAGAATTGATAATGATAATATCACTTTCTTGTGGCACTGCCGTTTAGGTCATATTGGCGTAAAACGCATGAGGAAGCTCCATGCTGATGGACTTTTGGAGTCACTTGATTTTGAATCACTTGACACATGTGAGCCATGCCTCATGGGCAAGATGACTAAAACGCCGTTCTCTGGAACAATGGAATGGGCAAGTGACTTATTGGAAATCATACATGCTGATGTGTGCGGTCCGATGAGCATTGAGGCGCGCGGTGGTTATCGTTACTTTCTCACCTTCACTGATGACTTAAGTAGATATGGGTATATTTACTTAATAAAACACAAGTCTGATACATTTGAAAAGTTCAAACAATTTCAGAGTGAAGATGAGAATCATCGTAACAAGAAGATTAAATTCCTACGATCTGATCGAGGAGGAGAATATCTGAGTTATGAGTTTGGCAGTCACTTAAGACAATGTGGAATTGTTTCACAACTGACACCGCCTGAAACACCACAGTGTAATGGTGTGTCCGAACATCGTAATCAAACCTTATTGGATATGGTGCGATCTATGATGTCTCTTGCCGATTTGCCACTATCGTTTTGGGGTTATGCATTAGAGACAGCTGCATTCACTTTAAATAGGGCACCATCGAAATCCGTTGAGACAACGCCATATGTACTTTGGTTTGGCAAGAAGCCAAAGCTGTCGTTTCTTAAAGTTTGGGGATGTGATGCTTATGTCAGAAAGCTTCAGCCTGAAAAGCTGGAACCCAAAGCGGAGAAATGCGTCTTCATAGGATACCCAAAAGAGACAGTTGGGTATACCTTCTACCTCAGATCCGAAGGCAAAGTGTTTTCGCTAAAAACGGAACGTTTCTTGAGAAAGAGTTTCTCTCGAAAGAATTGAGTGGGAGGAAGATACAACTTGATGAGGTTGTTGAACCTTTACTTCAACCTGAAAGTAGCGCAGCACAGAAAGATGTTTCTGTAGAGCCTACATCAGCTGAAGAGGAAATTAATGATGATGATCATGAAGCTTTGGATCAAGTTGCTATCGAACCTCGTAGGTCGACAAGGATGCGTACTGCTCCTGAGTGGTACGGCAACCCTGTCTTAGAGGTCATGTTGTTGGACAACGATGAACCTACGAGCTATCGAGAAGCGATGATGGGCCCGGATTCCGAGAAGTGGTTAGAGGCCATGAAATCCGAGATGGGATCCATGTATGAAAACAAAGTGTGGACTTTGGAAGTATTACCTGAAGGGCGTAAGGCCATTCAGAACAAATGGATCTTTAAGAGGAAGACGGACGCGGACGGTAATGTCACCGTCTATAAAGCTCGACTTGTGGCAAAAGGTTTTTCACAAGTTCAAGGAGTTGACTACGATGTGACCTTCTCACCCGTAGCGATGCTTAAGTCCGTCAGAATCATGTTAGCAATAGCTGCCTTTTTCGATTATGAAATTTGGCAGATGGATGTCAAAACAGCGTTCCTTAATGGTTTCCTTAAGGAAGAGTTGTATATGATACAACCAGAAGGTTTTGTCGATCCAGAGAATGCTGACAAAGTTTGCAAACTCCAGCGATCCATTTATGGACTGATGCAAGCATCTCGGAGTTGGAATCTTCGCTTTGATGAGGTGATCGAAGCGTTCGAGTTTATACAAGTTTACGGAGAAGCTTGTATTTACAAGAAAGTGAGTGGGAGCTCTATAGCATTTCTAATATTATATGTAGATGACATATTACTGATTGGAAACAATATAGAAATGTTGGAAAGCGTGAAGGAATATTTGAACAAGAGTTTTTCAATGAAGGACCTAGGAGAAGCTGTTTTCATATTAGGCATCAAGATCTATAGAGATAGATCAAGACGCTTAATAGGACTTTCACAAAGCACATACCTTGACAAAGTTTTGAAGAAGTTCAAAATGGATCAGTCCAAGAAGGGGTTCTTGCCTGTATTGCAAGGTGTGAAGTTGAGTAAGACTCAATGCCCAGTGACTGCAGAAGATAGAGAAAAGATGAGTGTCGTCCCCTATGCGTCAGCCATAGGCTCTATCATGTATGCAATGCTGTGCACAAGACCCGATGTCAGCCTTGCCATAAGTATGGCCGGAAGGTTTCAAAGTGATCCAGGAGTGGAACACTGGACGGCGGTCAAGAATATCCTGAAGTACCTGAAAAGGACTAAGGACATGTTTCTCGTTTATGGAGGTGATCAAGAGCTCGTCGTAAAGGGTTACGTCGATGCAAGCTTTGACACTGATCCGGATGACTCTAAGTCGCAAACCGGATACGTATTTATTCTTATTGGGGGTGCGGTTAGCTGGTGCAGTTCCAAGCAAAGCGTGGTAGCTGATTCTACATGCGAAGCGGAGTACATCGCTGCCTCGGAGGCGGCGAAGGAAGGTGTCTGGATGAAGGAGTTCATGACAGATCTTGGAGTAGTGCCTAGTGCGCTTAACCCAATGACTCTGTTTTGTGATAATACTGGTGCCAATGCTCTAGCCAAGGAACCAAGATTTCACAAGAGGACCAGACACATAAAGCGACGTTTCAATTCCATCCGCGATTACATCAAGGAGGACGACATAAATATTTGCAAAGTACACACGGATCTGAATGTTGCAGATCCGATGACTAAACCTCTTCCAAGGGCTAAACATGAACAACACCAGAACTGCATGGGTGTTCGATTCATTACAATGTAAATCACATAGTGATGTGAACTAGATTATTGACTCTAGTGCAAGTGAGAGACTGTTGGAAATATGCCCTAGAGGGAATAATAAATTAGTTATTATTATATTTCCTTGTTCATGATAATCGTTTATTATCCATGCTATAATTGTATTGATTGGAAACTCAAATACATGTGTGGGTACATAGACAACACTGTGTCCCTAGTAAGCCTCTAGTTGACTAGCTCGTTGATCAAAAGATGATGAAGGTTTCCTAGCCATGGACATAAGATGTCATTTGATAACGGGATCACATCATTAGGAGAATGATGTGATGGACAAGACCCAAACTATAAACATAGCATATGATCATGTCAGTTTATTGCTATTGTTTTCTGCATGTCAAGTATCTGCTCCTATGACCATGAGATCATGCAACTCCCTGACATCGGAGGAGTACCTTGTGTGTATCAAACGTCGCAACGAAATTGGGTGACTATAAAGATGCTCTACAGGTATCTCCGAGGGTGTCTGTTGGGTTGGCATGGATCAAGACTGGGATTTGTTACTCCGTGTGACGGAGAGGTATCTCAGGGCCCACTCGGTAATACAACATCACAATGAGCCTTGCAAGCAATGTGACTAAAGTGTTAGCCACGAGATCTTGTATTACGGAACGAGTAAAGAGACTTGCCGGTAACGAGATTGAACTAGGTATAGAGATACCGACGATCAAATCTCGGGCAAGTAACATACCGAAGAACAAAGGGAACAACATACGGGATTAACTGAATCCTTGACATAGAGGTTCGACCGATAACGATCTTCGTAGAATATGTAAGAGCCAATATGGGCATCCAGGTCCCGCTATTGGTTATTGATCGTAGAGGTGTGTCGGTCATGTCTACATAGTTCTCGAACCCGCAGGGTCTACACACTTAACATTTGGTGACGATTAGTATAGTTGAGTTATTTTGTTGGTGACCGAAGGTTGTTCGGAGTCCCGGATAAGATCCCGGACATGACGAGAATCTCCGGAAGAGTCCGGAGGTAAAGATTGATATATGTGATAATAGTGTTTTGATCTCCGAAAGGGTTCCGGAATTCACCGGAAGGGGTTCCGGATGTTTACCGAAGTGTTCGGGTGCAGCAACACTTTATATGAGCCAAAGGGGTAAAGCCCACGAGGTATTGGAAAGTGCAAAAGGAAGTTTTGCTGCTGCCTTAAGCGGTACTACCGCTGGTAAGGCAGTACTACCGCGTAAGCGGTACTACCGCTTGTGTGAAGCGGTACTACCGCTCAAGCGGTACTACCGCTTGTGAGCGGTACTACCGCTTGTACGCGGTACTGCTGGAATCCGAGTTTGACTCTTTCCGTGCGGGCCAAACCGACCTTGTGCGGGCAAAACCGACTTTGTGGAGGCTTTCTCTCCAAGTTTAGACCCCAGGGCTCAACATATAAATAGAGGGGCAGGGCTAGCACACGGGACACATCAAGATTTCCCAAGCCGTGTGCCGGCAACCCTAAGCCTCTAGTTTCTCCCGTCATAATCTCCATAGTGCTTGGCGAAGCCCTGCAGAGATTGTTCCTCACCACCATCACCACGCCGTCGTGCTGCCGGAACTCATCCACTACTTCATCATCGCTCGCTGGATCAAGGAGGTGAAGGCGTCATCAAGCCGTACGTGTGTTGAACGTGGAGGTGCCGTCCGTTCGGCACTAGTTCGTGATCGGATCGAGGGACGACTTGCGATTTGGATCGCGGAGACGTTCGACTACATCAACCGCGTTTCTTAACGCTTCCGCTTAGCGATCTACAAGGGTATGTAGATTCACTCTCCCTCTCGTAGATGCCCATCACCATGGATAGATCTTGTGTGTGCGTAGGAAATTTTTTGTTTCCCATGCAACGTTCCCCAATAGAGGCAGCACCGCCAAACAGGCGCACCACATCACCACTTGAATATGCCGCTAAAGTCCTGACGATCTATGAAACGTTCCCCTCAAGGAATAGGAAGAAAAGAGCTCTTAAAGAACTCGAACAGATATATCATGTGGCAGCAACAAGTGCATGGGCAGACATGGCCATTACCTTCGCAGATACTGACCGACCAGCCATTCTTCCCGGTCATTCACTGCCCGCCTTAGTCCTGAACCCCATCATCGATGGCTTCAGGTTACACAAGGTTCTAATGGACGGCGGCAGTGGCTTAAACCTGATATACGAAGATACCCTAGAAAAAATGCAGTTCGACCGATCTCGCATCGAGCATAGCAACACAACTTTCCGGGGAATCATCCCGGGGAAAGAGGCGCGCTGTTCAGGACGTATCGTCCTGGACGTAGTGTTCGGCACACCCGAAAACTACCAATCCGAAGAACTCCTCTTCCATATCGTGCCCTTCCCCAATGGCTACTGATGTCTACTACGCAACCTTCTTCTTGTAGACTCGTGTTGGGCCTCCAAGCGCAGAGTTTTGTAGGACAGTAGCAAATTTCCCTCAAGTGGATGACCTAAGGTTTATCAATCCGTGGGAGGCGTAGGATGAAGATGGTCTCTCTCAAATAACCCTGTAACCAAATAACAAAGAGTCTCTTGTGTCCCCAACACACCCAATACAATGGTAAATTGTATAGTTGCACTAGTTCGGCGAAGAGATGGTGATACAAGTGTAATATGGATGGTAGATATAGGTTTTTGTAATCTGAAAATATAAAAACAGCAAGGTAGCAAGTAACAAAAGTGAGCAAAAACGGTATTTCAATGCTTGAAAACAAGGCCTAGGGTTCATACTTTCACTAGTGCAAGTTCTCTCAACAATACTGACATAGTTGAATCATATGTAAATCCCTCACGTGCGACAAAGAGTTCACTCCAAAGTCACAAACAGCGGAGAACAAACGAAGAAATTATTGTAGGGTACGAAACCACCTCAAAGTTATCTTTTCCAATCAATCGTATGAGCTATCCCTATAAGTGTCACGAACAGCCCTAGAGTTCGTACTAAAATAACACCTTAAGATACACATCAACCAAAACCCTAATGTCACGTAGATACTCCAATGTCACCACGAGTACCCATGGGCTTGATTATACGATATGCATCACACAATTTCAGATTCATCATGTTCAATCCAACACAAAGAACTTCAAAGAGTGCCCCAAAGTTTCTACCGGAGAGTCAAGACGAAAACGTGTGCCAACCCCTATGCATAGATTCCCAAGGTCACGGAACCCGCAAGTTGATCACCAAAACATACATCAAGTGGATCAATAGAACATCCCATTGTCACCACGGATATCCCATCGCAAGACATACATCAAGTGTTCTCAAATCCTTAAAGACTCAATCCGATAAGTAAACTTCAAAGGGAAAACTCAATTCATCACAAGAAGATAGAGAGGGGAAAATTCCATATGATTCATCTATATTAATAAAGCTCGCGGTACATCAAGATCGTGTCATCTCAAGAACACGAGAGAGAGAGAGATCAAACACATAGCTACTGGTACATACCCTCAACCCCGAGGGTGAACTACTCCCTCCTCGTCATGGAGACCGCCGGGATGATGAAGATGGCCTCCGGTGATGGTTTCCCCCTCCGGCAGGGTGCCGGAACGGGCTCCCGGTTGGTTTTTCGTGGCTCTGGAGGCTTGCGGCGGCAGAACTCCCGATCTAGGTTTGTTTCTGGGGGTTTTAGTATTTATAGGAATTTTTGGCATCGGTCTCACGTCAAGGCGGTGCCCGAGGAGTCCACAAGCCAGGGGAGCGCGCCCTAGGGGGGGGCGCCCCCCAGGCTTGTGGCCTCCTCGGTCACTTCCTGGCCCAGCTTTTTGCTCCAGTATTTTTGATATATTTTCAAAAATATTCTCCGTAAATTTTCAGCCCATTTCGAGAACTTTTATTTCTGCACAAAAACAACACCACGGTAGCTCTGCTGAAAACAGCGTCAGTCCGGGTTAGTTCTAATAAAATCATACCAAAATCATATAGAATTATTGTAAACATGGCATGAATACTTCATAAATTATAGATACGTTGGAGACGTATCAGCATCCCCAAGCTTAATTCCTGCTCGTCCTCGAGTAGGTAAATGATAAAAGAAATAATTTATGAAGTGTGAATGCTACCTAACATGTTCATCATATTCTTTTCTTCTTTGTATAGCATGGACACTTGGACTTGTAAATGATTCAAAGCAATAGTCTAGTTTTAACATAATGACTTCAATACTCAAGCATGTGAACAAGCAACCATGTCTTTCAAAATATCAACACTAAAGAAAGTTATCCCTAGCCCATTATGCTCAATCATTGATCCATTCATGAAACACACTCAAATATTAGCTATGCCCAATGCTCAAGTACGATCATAGTGCCCCCTAGTTGGTGCTTATAAGAGAAGATGGAGACTCAAAGCAAAAATAAAAATTGCATAAAGTAAATAGATAGGCCCTTCGCAGAGGGAAGTAGGGATTTGTAGAGGTGCCAGAGCTCAAGGTTTAAATTGAGAGAGAAAAATATTTTGAGTGGCATGCTTTTCCTGTCAACGAAAATGACAAAGTAGCTCACAATACTTTCCATGCTAGATACATTATAGGTGGTTCCCAAATAGAATGGTAAAGTTTTTACTCCCCCTCCACCAATCAATCACACTCCACGGCGAGCCGAATCCACGGGTACCGTCCATACAAACAACAATCCTAGGGGAGTTTTGTTTCATTATATTTTGATTTGAATTTTGAGCATGGAACTGGGCATCCCGAATACCAGCCACTTTCTCGTGAATGATAGTGAATCAACACATATCATGAGAATAACACACCTAGCATGGAAAAATATTGGATACTACCCACCGTTTCATGAGCGGTACGGGCACACAAAAGAGAAAATTTATTTTGAAAATTTAGAGATGGCACATACAAATTTGCTTGGAACGACATTGAAATACCGCATATAGGTAGGTATGGTGGACTCATAAGGCAAAACTTGGTTTAAGGATTTTGGATGCACAAGTAGTATTTCTACTTAGTACAAATGAAGGCTAGCAAATAGATGGGGAAGCAACCAAACCAAGAAACGAAAAATCACATAAGTGAGCATTGAACATAACTAACACTGAATAATGAACCACAAGTAGGATGTAACTTCATTGCATAACTATTGACTTTCGTACTTGCATAGGGAATCACAAACCTTAACACCAATATTCCTACTAAAGCATAATTACTCACTAACATGACTCACATATTACTATCATCATGTTTCAAAACTATTACAAAGAATCAAGTTTAATTTGTCCCATGATCCTCATGAAAGTTTTTATAATATCCTCCTTGGATATCTATCACTTTGGGACTAGTTTCATATATTGCTATTGCTTTTTCGACAAGCTCAAACAAATTTAAATGAAGCACATGAGCATAAAGATTTCATCCCTCAAAAAGGTATATGTGAAGCATAAGAGGAAATGACAAGCTACTCTCAAAAGATATAAGTGAAGATCAATGAGTAGTCAAACAATTAAGTAGCTATGTGAGGACTCTCTCTCTCTCTCTCTCTCAATAAATATTTTCAGATCTGAGTATTTTATTCAAACAGCAAACTAAACAAAAATAGAACTCCAAGAATAGCATGCATCATGTGAACGAATAAAAATTTAGGCTCAACATAGGCTAACCGATAATTGTTGATGAAGAGGGGTGGGATGCGTAGCATCCCCAAGCTTATATGCTTGAAACTTCTTGAAATATTTACTTGGGGTGCCTTGGGCATCCCCAAGCTTGAGCTTTTGTATCTCGTTCAATCCTCTCATATCATGGTTTCACCTATTCTCAAAAACTTCATCCACACAAAACTCGAAAAGAACTCGTGAGATAGGTTAGTACACATAATAATAAATCAACTCTTTATGTACTGCCAAGACAAGTTGCATAATAATTTTCAAACATTAGGTACTTTATACTATCATTTCCACAATTTATATCTACCAATATAGGCTATGGAAATTAGGATAAGCAGATAACAAAACTATGACAGCAATCTGTCCAAACAGAATAGTCTGTAGCAATTTATGAAAACAGTGTACTTCCGTAACTCAAAAAATTATGAAAATTTAGGACATGCTAAATAATTTATATGAACATACTGTGTAAAAATTTCAGAAACTTTCCACGTTCCAGTAAAATATGAAAATTCAAACACTACAGAAAAACTTTCTGTTTATACACAGCACACATCAAACATACAATTCAAGCATCCTAAGGCAATTCTTGGAAATTTTTATTGAAAAACAAGATTATAAATAACACCTAACAGAGAACAACAAAATAAAATGATGCTCCAAGCAAAACTCATATTATGTGACGAATAAAAATATAGCTCCAAGTAAGATATACCGATAGTGTTGAAGACGAAAGAGGGGATGCCTTCCGGGGCATCCCCAAGCTTAGGCGCTTGAGTCTTCCTTGGATATTACCTTGGGAGTGCCTTGGGAATCCCCAAGATTAGGTTCTTTTCACTCCTTATTCTCCTCATATCGGTGTCTCACCCAAAACTTGAAAACTTCAATCACACAAAACTTAACGGAACTTCGTGAGATGGGTTAGTATAATAAACAAAGATCATTCACTTAGGTACTGTCAAGACAAGATTCATAATTGTTTCCACATGATACCTACTGTATTCTATCATTCCCATAATTTATATCACTGAATATAAGCTATGAGAACACTAAAACAAGCAAACTATGCATTCAAAACAGAATCTGTCAAAAACAGAACAGTCTGTGAAGATCTGTAGTGTAGCCATACTTCCCTGTCTCTAAAAATTCTGAAAAATTAGGACAACCTGAAGAATTTGAATATCAAGACTTTGTAAAAAATTCAGATCATTATTACGGTCCAGTAAAAAACTAAAATTCCTGTACTGGAGTCAAAAGTTTCTGTTTTGGTTCAGCATCAATTCTATTCATCTTGTGAGTCATCCCTAAGGCTTTACTTGGCACTTTATTGAAATAAAAGGCACAAAACATGATTACTACAGTAGCTTAATCATGTGAACACACAAAAACAGAAATTAAAAGTGTTGGGTTGTCTCCCAACAAGCGCTTTTCTTTAAAGCCTTTTAGCTAGGCATGATGATTTCAATGATGCTCACATAGGAATAATAATTATAACATGCAAAAGAGCATCATGAATCTCATGACAATCACATTTAAGTCTAAACCACTTCCTATGCATAGGGATTTTGTGAGCAAACAATTTATGGGAGCAAGAATCAACTAGCATAGGAAGGCAAAACAAGCATAACTTCAAAACTTTGAACACATAGGGAGGAAACTTGATATTATTGCAATTCCTACAAGCATATGTTCCTCCCTCATAATAATTTTCAGTAGCATCATGAAGGAATTTCACAACATAACTATCACATAAAGCATTATCTTCATGATCCACAAGCATAGAAAATTTGTCACTCTCCACATAAGCAATTTTCTTCGCATCAATAGTAGTGGGAGCAAACTCAACAAAATAACTATCATGTGAAGCATAATCCAATTGAAAATTAAAATCATGATGACAAGTTTCATGGTTAGCATTATTCTTTATAGCATACATGTCATCACAATAATCATCATAGATAGGAGGCATGCTTTCATCATAATAAATTTGCTCATCAAAACTTGGGGGACTAAACATATCATCTTCATCAAACATAGCACCCCCAAGCTTGTAGCTTTGCATATCATTAGCATCATGAATATTCAAGGTATTCATACTAACAACATTGCAATCATGCTCATCACTCAAAGATTTAGTGCCAAACATTTTAACAACTTCTTCTTCTAACACTCGAGCACAATTTTCTTTTCCATCATTTTCACGAAAGACATTAAAAAGATGAAGCATATGAGGCAACCTCAATTCCATTTTTTTTTGTAGTTTTATTTTATAAAACCAAACTAGTGATAAAACAAGAAACTAAAAGATTCAATTGCAAGATCTAAAGATATACCTTCAAGCACTCACCTCCCCGGCAATGGCGCCAGAAAAGAGCTTGATGTCTACTACGCAACCTTCTTCTTGTAGACTCGTGTTGGGCCTCCAAGCGCAGAGTTTTGTAGGAAAGTAGCAAATTTCCCTCAAGTGGATGACCTAAGGTTTATCAATCCGTGGGAGGCGTAGGATGAAGATGGTCTCTCTCAAACAACCCTGTAACCAAATAACAAAGAGTCTCTTGTGTCCCCAACACACCCAATACAATGGTAAATTGTATAGGTGCACTAGTTCGGCGAAGAGATGGTGATACAAGTGTAATATGGATGGTAGATATAGGTTTTTGTAATCTGAAAATATAAAAATAGTAAGGTAGCAAGTAACAAAAGTGAGCAGAAACGGTATTTCAATGCTTGAAAACAAGGCCTAGGGTTCATACTTTCACTAGTGCAAGTTCTCTCAACAATACTGACATAGTTGAATCATATGTAAATCCCTCACGTGCGACAAAGAGTTCACTCCAAAGTCACAAATGGCGGAGAACAAACGAAGAAATTATTGTAGGGTACGAAACCACCTCAAAGTTATCTTTTCCGATCAATCGTATGAGCTATCCCTATAAGTGTCACGAACAGCCCTAGAGTTCGTACTAAAATAACACCTTAAGATACACATCAACCAAAACCCTAATGTCACCTAGATACTCCAATGTCACCACGAGTACCCATGGGCTTGATTATACAATATGCATCACACAATTTCTGATTCATCATGTTCAATCCAACACAAAGAACTTCAAAGAGTGCCCCAAAGTTTCTACCGGAGAGTCAAGACGAAAACGTGTGCCAACCCCTATGCATAGATTCCGAAGGTCACGGAACCCGCAAGTTGATCACCAAAACATACATCAAGTGGATCAATAGAACATCCCATTGTCACCACGGATATCCCATCGCAAGACATACATCAAGTGTTCTCAAATCCTTAAAGACTCAATCCGATAAGTAAACTTCAAAGGGAAAACTCAATTCATCACACGAAGATAGAGAGGGGAAAATTCCATATGATTCATCTATATTAATAAAGCTCGCGGTACATCAAGATCGTGTCATCTCAAGAACACGAGAGAGAGAGAGATCAAACACATAGCTACTGGTACATACCCTCAGCCCCGAGGATGAACTACTCCCTCCTCGTCATGGAGACCGCCGGGATGATGAAGATGGCCTCCGGTGATGGTTTCCCCCTCCGGTAGGGTGCCAGAACGGGCTCCCGATTGGTTTTTCGTGGCTCTGGAGGCTTGCGGCGGCGGAACTCCCGATCTAGGTTTGTTTCTGGGGGTTTTAGTATTTATAGGAATTTTTGGCGTCGGTCTCACGTCAAGGCGGTGCCCGAGGAGTCCACAAGCCAGGGGGGCGCGCCCTAGGGGGGGCTCCCCCCAGGCTTGTGGCCTCCTCGGTCACTTCCTGGCCCAGCTTTTTGCTCCAGTATGTTTTATATTTTTCAAAAATATTCTCCGTAAATTTTCAGCCCATTCCGAGAACTTTTATTTCTGCACAAAAACAACACCACGGTAGCTCTGCTGAAAACAGCGTCAGTCCGGGTTATTTCTAATAAAATCATACCAAAATCATATAGAATTATTGTAAACATGGCATGAATACTTCATAAATTATAGATACGTTGGAGACGTATCAATTACCACGCCCTGTTGGGACGTGACGCCTTCACAAAATTCCAGGCTATACCACATTACGGGTATATGAAACTTAAGATGCCAGGACCAAACGGGGTGATCACAACCTCCAGTGATCTGAATATAGCCCTTCGGGCCGAAAACAAAACAGCAGCACTTGCCCTCGAGGCTCTAGCTGAGACCTTTGCTGCAGAAGAACTGACCGCACTTCGGTCAACGGTAAACAAGGACGATGTGATCCACAGCAAAAGGCCCAAACCCACGTCCTTTAAACCGGCAAAGGAAATCGTTAAATTTCAGGTGCACCCGACGGACCCCAACAAGACAGCGTCCATCGGAGCTCAGCTAGATCCCGTAATTGACGAAGCGCCGCGGACATTCTTACGAGAAAATTGGGATATCTTCGCCTGGCACCCTTCTTATATGCCCGGAATCCCGCGGCGGCTAGCAGAACACAGTCTGAATATCATCGAAGGCTTCAAGCCCGTCAAGCAGACTCTGCGCCGCTTTTCTGAGCCCAAACGACAAGCTATGGGTGAAGAATTAGCCAAATTGCTAGTGGCCGGATTCATTCGGGATATTAAGCATCCCGAATGGTTGGAAAATCTGGTGATGGTACCAAAGAAAGACAAATCCTGGGGGCTGTGCGTCGACTTCAAAGACCTTAACAAGGCCTGCCCCATGGACCCTTTCCCCCTACCACGGACAGACCAGATCATCGACGCCATAGCCGGACACGATTCACTGTGCTTCCTCGACGCTTACTCCGGATGCCATCAGATCAAAATGAAGGAATCTGACCAAGCTGCAACCGCATTCATCACCCCATACGGGCCATTCTGCTTCAACACAATGCCTTTCGGGCTAAAGAACGCTGGGGCTACATACCAGCGCATGATCCAGACCTGTCTCGAAAAACAGGTTGGCAAAACAGTCGAGGCATACGTTGACGATGTGGTCATTAAAACCAAACACGTCAGCCATTTGATCGACAATCTAAGGCAAACCTTTGCCAGCCTGCGCGAATACGATATACGACTCAATCCGGAGAAGTGTGTATTCGGGGTTCCCGCGGGTAAACTGCTCGGATTCATCGTTTCCCATAGAGGAATAGAAGCGAATCCGGCCAAGATCCGTGCCTTATCAGAACTTGCGGTGCCCACAGGGCTAAAGCATGTCCAAAGGTTGGCGGGGTGCGTGGCGGCGTTAAGTCGCTTTATCTCCCGCGTCGGTGAAAAGGCTTTGCCGCTCTATAAATTGCTGAAACGGACCAAGAATTTCGAATGGACCGATGAAGCAAAGGCTGCGTTAGAAGAAATCAAGACACTCCTGGCAAGCAACCCCATACTCATAGCACCAGGTGCGGGGTAGCCCATGTTATTATACATATCGGCCACCAACCAAGTCGTTAGCGCGGTGCTCGTCGTCGAACGAGAGGAGGAGGGACACAAATTCCAGATACAGAAGCCGGTCTATTACGTGTCAGAAGTACTAACGCAATGCAAGCCCAGATACCCGCACTACCAGAAGATAACCTATACAGTATTTATGGCATCACGGAAACTAAGACACTACTTCCAAGAGTGTTCGGTCACGGTGGCATCCGAAGTACCCCTGAATGATATAATCAATAACAGGGACGCCACCGGCCGCATAGCCAAATGGGCCATTGAGCTCCTTCCTTTTGAAATTACCTACAAACCACGACAAGCTATTAAATCTCAGGTGTTGGCAGATTTCCTCGCCGAATGGACAGAAGCCGAGCTCCCCAGGGAATATAGTACATACTCCCATTGGACGATGTACTTTGATGGATCCAAAACCTTGGCCGGACTGGGGGCTGGAGTTGTTCTCACATCCCCCACAGGCGACAACGTTCGATACGTGTTGCAAATCATGTATGCCGACTCCAACAACACAGCCGAATACGAAGCCCTCTTGCACGGTCTTCGGATGGCAGCTTCAATGGGCATACATCGGCTGGAGGTATGGGGAGACTCCAACCTGGCCATCTCTCAAATCAACGGCGAGTTCGATGCCAAGAATCCAAAGATGGCGGCATACAGAAACGCTGTCCTCAAGATATCCGCACGGTTCGAGGGGCTGGAATTTCACCACGTCGTTAGAGACGACAACCAAGCTACCGACATACTGGCTCGCATGGGAGCCAAACGCGACCCTGTCCCACCAAACACTTTCTTGGAACGGCTCTTTAAGCCATCCGTGGTTTGGCAGGATGATCAAAAGGGCACCGATCTAACCAGTGCAGACGAGGTTGTTCCCCCTATAAATGAACCAGACGATCAAATCATCGGCGGCTCCGTAATGGACGAAACGCCCTCGGCTCACGAAGTCATGGCAGTAATCGCGCCATGGACCGAACCCTTCCTTGCCTACCTCCTTCGCAAAGAACTCCCCGACGATCAGACGGAGGCGCGGCGCATAGTTCAGCGCTCCAAAGCCTACAAGGTACACGAAGGTGAGTTATACAAGAAAAGCACCACCGGAATACTACAGCGGTGCATATCTGAGGAAGAAGGGTGGCAACTCTTAGCCGAAGTCCACACAGGGATGGGCGGTCATCACGCCGCAGCAAGAGCCTTAGTAAGCAAGGCCTTCCGGGCTGGGTTTTTCTGGCCCACAGCTCGGGCGGACGCCCAGTCACTTGTCAAATATTGCGTGGGGTGTCAACTTTTTGCAAATCAGAGTCACATGACCCCAACAGCTCTTCGGACTATTCCGATCACCTGGCCCTTCGCGGTCTGGGGGCTGGATATGGTCGGACCACTTAAAGGGGGGACCAAGAAGAATAAATACTTACTGGTCATGGTGGACAAGTTCACCAAATGGATAGAGGCAAAACCTGTTAAATCAGCCAAGTCCGGACCAGTAATCGACTTTATATCCGGCGTGGTACACCGTTACGGTGTTCCACATAGTATAATAACTGACAACGGATCCAATTTCACGGCCCAAGAGGTCAAAGACTGGTGCGCAAAGTTGGGCATCAAGCTCGATTACGCATCGGTTTATCACCCGCAGACTAATGGACAAGTCGAACGAGCAAACAGCCTCATTATGAGCGGCATTAAGCCACGTTTGGTCCGGTCTCTTCAAGAGTCCGACTGTCATTGGGTTGAGGAGCTCGACTCCGTTCTATGGGGCCTGCCCACCACCCCGAATAGATCAACGGGGTACACACCGTTTTTCATGGTTTATGGGGCAGAAGCGGTCCTTCCTTGTGATATTATTCACGACGCACCAAGGGTGCGCATGTACGAAGCAAAGGAGGCCGAGTTAGATCGGCAAGACGACTTGGACGCCTTGGAGGAGGAGCGCGACATAGCTCGGGCCCGTTCTACCTTTTATCAATAGCAGGCCCGACGTTACCAGAGCAGGGAGGTCAGGGCACAAGCATACAACGTGGGCGAACTCGTCCTATGGCTCCCGGAGAAGCAGAAGCATAAACTCAAGCCCAAATGGGAAGGACCCTTCATAATTGACGAGGTACTCGCAGGAGGGGCTTACCGTCTTCGGAACCCGCCGGACAACCGCCTTGAACCACACCCATGGAACGCAGCTCATCTCCGGCGCTTCTACGGCTAGATCGGTGTCGTCATACTCCTTACCTTTCTCTTTTCTTTCTTTTTCTTTGTTATTTCTTCTCCCTCCCACCTTGATTTTTGGCAGGTTTGAATTCTTTTTCTTCCCAACTCTATGTTCGGCTGAACCAATCCTGTACTAAAGATTTTTAGCCTACACCCATAAGTGTTAAATCCGAACACAGTACCTGGGGGCTTCTTTTCCGAAGCCAATGTTTTTATATTATAAGCACTTATTCACATCCATTGTGTGTGCATGTTTCCCTTGTCGTTTTTAAGACATCATATGCATCAATTCGAACTAAGACTTTGCCAAGCTGGGTTGCCTCGCTCCTGTGGTTACCTTCTACGTTCCCGATTGTTCGGCTAGAGGGTAAAGGGAGCACCTCTGCGATTGTTACGACCGGGTCATCCGGATACGTACCTCAGACGGGTGAAGCCAAAAGCTAGCTATCTTCAGCAGACAATTGATCGGCTACGATGGAATCAACTAATAACACTATGGTCATCATGACCATTACTCGGGCCTCTTTTCTTACAAACGCCCTTAGTCGCATACTAACAGTATACGGCCTTCTACCTACGATTTAGGTAGTAACCTGAAGAAAGGTATCGATAGAGGTACTATTTTCTTCGGAAGATGTTTCTTATGCTAAGCAGTAATATAACATATCTCCCTGTGTGCTTTTTGTCTGTTTGCACCATATGGCCGGATTGCCTGGTTCCCCAACATAATTCACTCCCCTAGGGTGATAATTTACAAGGAACACTCCCAAGCTATTAGCGCAGGAGGCCGAAGCCGATGGCCGGTTAAGACAAAGTTTACAATACAGACGGAGCAGTTCCTTGATTATTAGTACATAGTTACGTATAATCATACATCTGGTTGCCGATCGAGATTGTCGATTATGGTGTCCAGGGAGCAATCCTCTTGCGAGAGACGGGCGGCAGGCATCACCTGATTGTATACCAGGTGGAGCGGCACTTCTTGTCCATCTGACCCTACTGGCCCAACCTGAGCCATACGCTCGAGGTTAAGTCCGGTATAGCGGGTCTTGATCATTGCCCACGCCTCTCGTGCTCCCTCTCGACAAGCCGATGTCTTCCACAGCTCGAACCTACTTCGGGCTCCCTTGAAGCGATCGACTAGTTCGGTCATCCCCTCCGGAGGCTGCTCGGCGGGCCACAATGCTTTCACCATGCTCTTCATGGCCTTCTGAGCCCACTCTTGAAGGGCGGACAACTCTTTTAAAAGGCTTCCCTGGTAGGATCCGATCTCTTCTTCGGGTCGCCCAGTCAGGAGACCTGTACATGAGTCACGGCATACGTATTATGTTTCATTCATAAAAAATACCTTCTGATGTTAGAATCACACGTACCGAACATGCCCCTCTGTAATTTCTGGTTCTCTCCTTGGGCCTGGGCCAATTGAGTCTTTAAGCTCTCAATTTCTTCGGCCTGCTGTTTGTTCTCCTCCTTCAGGCGGTTCTTCTCTTCAAGGTGTCGTTGCAAACACGACAGCCAGCCTCCTGCTGGGACTCGACATATCGCTGAGATTCTCGGGCTACATCCAAATCTCTTTGTAATTGCCCTATTGATTCAGCTGCTACATAGTACCCTCACGTAAGCATGGGAATATACTAAGATCAGCAGAACAGATATACTCACCATGTGCCTCCCGAGTAAAGCTCTTCAGTTGTTCCAGTTCGGCCTTTACAGATTCGACCTGTGCTCGGCTAGCTTCCAGTTCCTTGGCCAGTTGCTCGCTTTGTTGCTTCGAGGCCTGCATTAGCAGTAAAATAATATAGGGATCCTTAATTCGGTCGTGCCGACCAATTTAAGGATCGGGGGCTACTGGGTTTACACGAGTGTTCGGACTTTAATAACCGACTACTTACCTGCAGGCTGGACGATATTAACTTCATGGCCTCCCCGAACCCTGATCGGGCAGCTCCGAGGTGCGCGTCCGCCGTACGCAGAGCACCGAACTCTTGTTCGGAGAAGGCTGGATGACGCAGGGCTTCTCGTCGCCGCCGATGATGCATAGCGCTCCCAACCTCGGATTTGGTGACGGATATGGCGTCACCAGAATCAGCTGGGGCTGGATTGACGGTGGGGACCCCCGTAGCAGGTTCAGCATGAGTGGAAGGCCTGGAATCTTGAACATCGCCGGACATCCTAGTGACGTCCTCGGCAGGAGACGGCCGAACTCTTTTCCTAAATATTTTTACATGAGGTCTCTTGTGAGGTTTTTTCAATTATGGAAATAAATCATACGATCGAGCAAAATACCTTTGGGATGAACCTGTAGGCAGGCTCGACCCCGCGACCGGTTCACTTGTCGGATCCTTGTTGTTTTCTGGCCTGGGCACTGCCGCCGTTGCCGATGTATGTCGCGCGGATCTACGACGCTTGGGAGTAGGAGCCGCCGCGTTCGGGTCATTGGAGGATACTTGCCTCTTGCGGGATGAACTTTTCTTCTTCTTGCTTATCTCAGGGGAAGGGAAGGATCCGGGATAATCGGTTATGATAGCCACCTTGGAACCGTCAAGGCCCTCCTTGTAGAAAACCCCATCTTCGAGCTCGATCGACAGGTCCGGATCCTCATGAAAGCCCGGATCATCGTCACGGGAATAGTCCTCGGGCTGAGGAGCCGGACAGTTAACTGTCTCGATAAAGCTCCTCCATTCCTGTTCGCATAAGGTTGAAGGCTTCGGTCAAAAAAGGGACAAATTGAGAAACCGAACTGTGGTCACAGGGTAGAAAGGCTTACCCATTCGATGGGATTGTGGCTTGAGTATCCCTCCTTTGTCGACCGTCAAACAAAATCTTCTTGCTCTCCTTTGTATAGGTCGGCAAGTGCGGCGGCTAATGTTGTTTGATCGGCAGGGCCCAGTCTTCGGGAGCGAGTAGTATTGCTTGTCCCGTTGTAACACCACAAGGGGTGTATCCTCTGTTGAAGAGGTTGGACGCACCGGGTGATGGCGGCGGCCATGACGTCAATCATGGTCAGCTTATGATGGGCTAGTACCCTCACGCGGGCTGCTAAGCGCTGCACCTCGACGCTGTCCTCTTGGGACAGGCTCTTCGGGCGCCAGTTGTACCTTTTCTTCAAAGGGGCGTCGGAGTATTTGGGCAGACCCCTTCGAGCTGGATCGAATAGAGGGACGTCCTCGATATAAAACCATTCCGAAGTCTTTCGGACTCCTTCGGCGTCCCCACGGGATATCCCGTCCCCGCTATGCGGCATACTTCGGCTCCACCGACCTAAAAAATTGTCTTATCTCGAGTGCGAGGAACGAGGCAGAAGTATTTTCTCCACAGTTCGAAGTGTGCCTCGCAGCCCAAGAACATCTCGCAAAGGGCGACGAAACCCGAGATGTGCAGAATAGACCCTGGGGTGAGGTGGTGGAGCTGGATTCCATAAAACACCAGTAACCCTCTCAGGAACGGATGAATAGGAAATCCGAGACCTCGCAGGAGGAAGGGCACAAAACATACGCGCTCCCCCTTTTGTGGATGGGGGAAGTTCTCCGCGAGGGCCTCGCCGTTGAATGAAGACAAACCGGCGCGGACAGCTGTCAGATCCGAGGAGGGAAGGTACCCTTGGGTCTCGAGGTCTCGTAGTCGAAGGAGGGACACGGAACAGCTTGTCCAGTCCCCGGGACGGGATCCGTAAGGATGCGAGGAGGAACTGGGGGTGCTCGTCATTTTTTGTGGAGACATTTCGCTGGAAGTTTTTTCCGATGGGGAAGAAGAAGATGTGGCTTGGACCTCAATTCAGTTTGTTTAAATGGGTGGTGCCTCTTTTGCGGGAGGGGTAGTTTTGTAAAAAAGCTGCCGAACCGCTCGTCTCCCCATGACGCGCGAGGATCGAGAAACGCTATTACTATGGACCCAGCAAATCCTGTGACGTTTGGGATTTCGCCGATGACAGGACGGTTGCCGGACAAGAAGGGATGGAGGGACTCGCCTCGCAAGCCGAAGACTTCGATGTACGAGATTATCCAGATATACTTAGGCATTGGAAGCTAGTCCGGGGGCTACTGAGGGAGTCCTAGTTTAAGGGGTCCTCGGATAGCCGACCTATTTCTCATGGGCTGGACTATGTGGGCCACTGGATGACTATTGGGTGATCAGGGGCCCCGTCACCAAGGTGGAAGTTTCAAGGAGCCATGGCGTGTCCTCCAAGTTGTCGACAGTAGATAGGCATGTTTTTCCCTTTAATGTGCAACCGACTATGTGTAAACCCTAGGTACCCTCGGCGTCTATATAAGCCGGAGGGTTTTAGGTTGTAGGCCAAGAGAACTCATCTAGGGTTTTAGTCATACGATCTCGTGGTAGATCAACTCTGTAACCCTTATACCATCAATATAATCAAGCAGGACGTAGGGTATTACCTCCATAGGAGGGCCCGAACCTGGGTAAAACACTGTCCCCTTCGTCTCCTGTTACTCTCGATTCTAGTCTCACAGCTCGGGACCCCCTACCCGAGATCCGCCAGTTTTGACACCGAAAGGGGGACAACGAGAGACCAAGGCAATGGAAAATGGGGGTGAGCAACTAAGAATACGTGCGATAGAGTTTTCCAGATCTAGGGCAATATGCATTGGACTAATGTTGTTTTTTCAAAACTCATGATTGGAACTCTGTCGGCGGCAAAATCATCGAGGATGGACTTAAGCCAACAGAAAACATGTTTTGAAGTGTTTACGATGATGAAAGTATCATCAGAGTATTGTAGGGTTGTTGTTGGTAGGTTCGTGAAGAACTGAAGATGGGGTGCTGCGGATTTAGAGTGTCTTAGTTTTGACAGATGAGTTGTTAGAGTAAGTCTACAAAATGATGAAAAGACGGATAAGTTGCTGAAGTAAGTCTACGACAATGATGAAAAGATAGGGGTATAGGTGTCGGTTTCTAAGAACCTACATATGAGTTGTGAGCAACAACTCTTTGAGAAATCGGCTAGGGACTGAACACGTCGAACTATCCTAAGTAATGAATGAAGTGTGGTAGATGAACTGCAGATGAACACAGACAACCATCCAGGTTCGGGCCACCTTCTTGATGTAATACCCTACACCTGCTTTGTTGTATTGCAATGGTAGAGAGATACAATGTGTCTGTTACAATGGTGAAAAGATCGACCTCCTCTGAGGCCTCGGTCTCCCCTATTTATAGTGCCGAGGGAGGCCTTGCCGTAGGCTCCGATTGATTGAATATACACTTGAGTAGGCTAGTATAGTCTGTACCACGGTGACATGGTTGTCTATGGCATGCTTGTACGAGTGATGATGTCCTTCTAGAGTAGTGTGTTACTCCCCTGATACTTACCTACCGCCTCTGGTATTCGTCGGTCGACGGCGAGGTCCTGCCACTGTAGCAATGCAAGCGATAGGTGAATCTTACTGCAGACGCCGTGGATGTCTTGGGTCGCACGGGTCCTGCCAAAGCCCATGCGTAAGGGCTAGTCCTTCGGCTTTTGTCCCTACCTGACGTAGGCAGAAGTGTTTCCCGACAAAGGCCATCATACGACCTCTAGAGTCAAAGCTCACTCCTCCCGAAGGGGCAAATAGTGTAGTGTCGCGGCCTCCTGGGAAGGCCCCGTGAAGAGCTTCCTAGAGGTGGACTGGTCTTACCCCTTGAAAAGCTTCCTGATGAGCCATATAATAGTCCACCGGGCGCATCTGGGTCTTTAAAAGGTACTCCCCAGATGGAGAAATATTTATGCCTTCATCGTCGAGGCTCTTCTTACCGGGTTAATAATACCCTGGTTTTACTGACACCGACAGTAGCCCGCGGACCTGTTATACTTCTTGGCGATGGCCCGACCCGAGACGGGGAATGGAGCCATGTCGCCTCAGAGCCTTGACGCGTGGCGGCCGACAACTTATGACGGGACCGGACGCCAAAGACTTTTGCTATGTTGCATTGAAGGATGGCTTTGTGGGTTGTTTTATCAGACCTCGGGAGTGATACGTCTCCAACATATCTACTTTTTCCAAACACTTTTGCTCTGGTTTTGACCTCTAATTTGCATGATTTGAATAGAACTAACCCGGACTAACATTGTTTTCAGCAGAACTACCTTGGTGTTATTTTTGTGCAAAAATAAAACTTCTCGGAATTGGATGAAACTTTTTCTGAATTATTTTTGAGAATTATAATGAATTATGGAGCGAGGACCTGCCGGAGGGGGTGTGCCAGGGGGCCACCACACATCAGGGCGCGACCCGCCTAGGCCGCGCCCTGATGGCTTGTGGGGCCCTTGTGGCTCCTCCGACCCTAATTCCAGTCCTATAAAATCACATCTTTGGAGAAAAAAAATTAGAGAGAGGTTTTCATCGCGTAAAAGAGACGGAGCCGCCGCCACCTCCTGTTCTTCCTCGGGAGGGCTGATCTGGAGTCCGTTTGGGGCTCCGGAGAGGGGAAATCGTCGCCGTTGTCATCACCAACCCTTCTCCATCAACACAGCCATGATGCTCACCACTGGGAGTGAGTAATTCCTTCGTAGGCTTGCTGGACGGTGGTGGGATTGGATAAGATTGATCAGGTAATCGAGTTAAGTTTGATAGGGCTTGATCCCTAGTGTCCACTATGTTCTGAGATTGATGTTGCTATGACTTTGCTATGCTTAATGCTTGTCACTAGGGCCCGAGTGCCATGATTTTCAGATCTGAACACATTATGTTTTCACGAATATAAGATTGATTTGGATCCTATATTGCAAGTTGTATGCACCTATTACGTGTCATGATCCGGATACCCCAAGGTGACAATAATTGGGATTCTTTCCGGTGATTGCCGTAGTTTGAGGAGTTCATGTATTCACCATGTGTTAATCCTTTGTTCCGGTTCTCTATTAAAAGGATGCCTTAATATCCCTTAGTTTCCAATAGGACCCCGCTGCCACGGGAGGGTAGGACAAAATATGTCATGCAAGTTCTTATCGCAAGCACGTATGACTATATACGGAATACATGCCTACATTATATTGATGAATTGGAGCTAGTTCTGTGTCGCCCTAGTGTGTAACTGTTATATGATCAATGTCATCTAAATCATTATCCATCACTGATCCACGTGCCTATGCTTTACATTTACTGAATCTTGCTAAGTTACTATTGCTACTGCTACTGTCACAACTGCTACAAAATTGCTGCTGTCACTACTATTGTTAGTTTTGGTACTACTATTTGCTGTGCTACTAAACCTTTGCTGCGGAGAGATATCCCTGGTGCGGTTGAATTGACAACTCAACTGTCAAGGCCAATAAATATTCTTTGGCTCCCCTTGTGTCGAATCTATAAATTAGGGTGAAATACTACCCGTGAAGACTATCGCGATCCCCTATACTTGTGGGTTATCAAGACCTTTTTCTGGCGCCGTTGCCGTGGAGCATAGCTCTATTTATTGTGTTAACTTGAGGATATCTAGTTGCCACTATGAAGAATCTGAAATATAATCGAACTAAGATCGTCCCCTCTCGCACGAGAGGAGGTAAGGAACTGCCATCTA
Source organism: Elymus sibiricus (assembly GCA_039707655.1). NCBI lineage: Eukaryota > Viridiplantae > Streptophyta > Magnoliopsida > Poales > Poaceae > Elymus > Elymus sibiricus. The sequence goes on from CM077673.1 coordinate 316,161,092, forward strand.
GCTCTGCTTTTGATTCACCTACTGTTCTGAATCAGCTTGTTACACCCCCACCTGTTGATCGTCCTGATATGTCACATGAACTTGATGATGCCACTTCTGAAATTAATGATGATACTACTGCTACACATGTTGAAAATGAAACTTTGCCACTAAATGAATTACTTGATGCTCATCTTGCTAAATCTAGAGAACTTGAAAATGCTGAAACTGATGAGGACTTTGAATCACCTGTTACACCTCGCTCTCCTAATAGATATGAATTGCCTCATGTACCTGAAGGCTATGTCATGGATAAGGAAATAGCTAGTGATTTCTTTGCTTGTGAAAACAAAGATGATTTGAAAAAACTACTATGCAAACTGAAAGAAAAATCTATGATGGAGAAAATGAAATACGATCCTAAATTTTCTACTTCTCCTATATTTGTTATTGATAAGGATTATGAATTATCTGTTGACCCTGAGTTAATTCCTATAGTAGAATCTGATCCTTTCCATGGTTATGAAAATGAAACTGTTGTCGAGCACCTTATGAAACTGAATGATATTGCTGCTCTATTTACCAATGATGAAAAGATACGCTACTATTATATCCTTAAGTTTTTCCTTTCTTGCTAAAAGGCGAGGCTAAGGAATGGTTTCTTTCTCTTGCTCCTGGTTGTATGCGTAGTCCCCAGGATATGCTCCATTATTTTTCTGCAAAATATTTTTCTACTCATAAGAAACAAGTTGCCTTACAGGAAATATTTAACTTTGTGCAAATTGAAGAAGAGAATCTCCCTCAAGCTTGGGGGAGGCTTCTCCGGTTACTTAGAGCTTTGCCTGATTGTCCTCATAAGAAGAATGAAATTCTCGATATCTTTTATAATGGACTAACCGATGCTTCTAGGGACTTCCTAGATAGTTGTGCTAGTTGTGTTTTCACGGAAAGAACTGTTGGTCAAGCTGAAGAATTATTGAATAACATATTGCAAAATGCCGATGATCGGACACTTGCTGAACCACCTCCGGAGCCTATTCCAAAGAAGAGAGGTATTCTATTACTCAACCCTGAAGATATGCAAGAAGCAAAAAGATCTATGAAGGATAAAGGTATTAAAATTGAGGATATCAAGAAATTACCACCTATTGAAAAAATACATGGACCTGATAACCCGACACAGGTAGTAGAGGTAAACTCTCTCCGTTCCTTTAGTGAAAATGATATACCTTACAATAAGACTCCTGAACAATGCATGGATGAATATGATAATTATATTGTTAAGCAAGAACACTTCAACAACTATGTTAAGGATCAATTGAGATGTAATGCCATGATGATATACCGCTTAAGTGACTTGATGTTTAGAATTGCTAATGATGTAAAAAGTCTAGATAAAAATGCTTCTATGGTTCACACCCAACTAGACCAAGTTGCTAAGTCACAAAATAATTTGCTTGCTGAAATAAATAATAATATGAATGATCATGTTGTTAGAGTAATGACTAGGGGAGGTCGTATGACCCAAGAACCTCTCTATCCGGAAGGTCATCCTAAAAGAATAGAACAGGATTCCCAGAGAATTAATGTTGATGTACCTAGTTCCTCTAAGAAAAAGAAAAAGAAAAATGATAGGAACTTGCATGCTTCTAGTGAGCCTGTTATAGAAACACCTACTGAGAAACATAAAGATGTTTCTATTTCTGATGCTGAGACACAATCTGGTAGTGAACATGCACCTAGTGATAATGAAAAGGATGATGATGATAATAATGTGCAAGTAGATGCTCCACCAGATAGTAATAAAGAACATGATAATGATGTAGAAATAGAACCTGCTAAGGATCTTGATAACCCACCTCCTAAAAATAAACGTTATGATAAGAGAGACTTTGTTTCTAGAAAACATGGAAGGGAAAGAGAGCCATGGGTGCAAAAACCCATGCCATTCCCTCGTAAGCCTTCTAAGAATAAGGATGATGAAGATTTTGAACGCTTTGCTGAAATGATTAGACCCGTCTTTTTGCGTACTCGTTTGACCGATATATCGAAAATGCCTCCTTATGCTAAGCATATGAAGGATATTATTACCAACAAAAGAAAAATACTTGAAACTGAAATTGCTACTATGCTTGCTAATTACTCTTTTGATGGAGGAATACCCAAGAAGCTAGGGATCCTGGAATACCCACAATACCTTGCTCTATTGAAAGAAACTATGTTAAAACTGCTTTATGTGATTTAGGAGCCGGTGTTAGTGTTATGCCTTTCTCCCTTTATAAAAGACTTGATTTGAGTAAGCTTACACCTACTGAGATATCTTTGCAAATGGCTGATAAGTCCACCGCTTTACCTATTAGAATTTGCGAGGATGTTCCTGTTGTGGTTGCAAATGTTACTATCTTGACAGACTTTGTTATTTTTGATATGCCCGAGGACGACAATATGTTGATCATCCTTGGTAGAACATTCTTAAATACTGCAGGGGCTGTTATAGATTGCAATTAAAGCAAGGTCACCTTTCATGTCAATGGCAAGCAACATACCGTGCATTTTCCGAAGAAGCAAACTTTGATTAATAATATTAATGTCATTGAGCCTACTCCCACGGTTATCATTGGAAGCTTCGCAATTCCTCTACCTACTGTCAAGAAGAGATATTATAATCTTATTGTTGGGGAGATGCAAATCCCCATTGAGGTAACCTAGTGACATACGAAAATTCTACGGTTTCATGTTAACCGGAAGCGGTTGTTAATAAGACTTGATCAACCTTATTAATGGATCCTTTTCGGAAAGGCATGTGATTGATGAATTTAGTACTCACAACTCTTTGTACCAAAAGTTTATCCTTTGTTATTTTCAGTTTATATAAAATAAATTAGCATGATTTTCCGTTTTTCTGCTTTTCCGTGCGTAGAAAAATGTCAGAAAATAAAAAGTCTCAGATTGCCACCAAATTTTAACATGATTTTTCTGGAATAAATAAAAAACTTTGGCATAAAAATAACAGCAGGGGACTGCACCTGTGTGGCACCACACATCAGGGCGCCCCCTAGGCCGCGCCCTGATGGCTTGTGGGGCCCATAGGGGGTCCCTACCTTATCCCTTCGTCCCACACTCTCTCCTACCTCCAGCAAAAAAATTCTAGCCATCTCTCTCCCGTGTTCTTCACACAGAAAGTGAAATTTTCGATCTCTTTTCTCGGAACTCCGTTTCCAAAACTGTTTTGAGGAATTGTTCCTTGGTATGTGACAACTCCATTCCTCCAATTAGTTTTTGTTTTAGTGGTTTATATTTTGCATAATGTGTTGCACTTGGTGCTACAGAAGATGAGCTTGCATGTTGAATTCTTTGAGTTCCAAGTAGTATGAATGCTTGATATGGCCTCTAGGCATCCATATGAGTAGTTGCTATCAATCTTGTGAAGTTTTGTTGACATAAATTTGTGGCTCAAAATTTTCAGAAATTTGTGCTTAGGAAGATGAGTTTCTTTAGGAGGAGCTCTTCAAGAAGACTCACTTCGGGTGAGTCATCTAGTGGGAACTCAGTGCGGCAAGCTTACATCGAGCCTCGAGATAACCAGATAGTCATGGCCGACGCCAAATCGTGTCGATGGCCAAGTGAAGATTTCATGATAGGTGCAGGCATCAAGGATGAATTTGACCAATTCATTTATAATACCGGCCTCACCGATTTCTTAGCAGATAAGTGTGTACAACACTATGACTTTACCCGTACATTTACGCAAGGATTTCGTTATCAATCACATGCTTCTAGAGTGTTATTTAAACTTTATGATAAATCCTTTAGCATGACTCTAGAAGATTTCTCTATTGCTTGCAAACTTCCGCTTTGGGGCTCGACCGGGAAACCTTCAAAACTGATTATGATATGTTTCTCGAGAGTCTATGCGTTGGAGAATATAGGGGTAACACATGCAAGAATTAAAAGCATACAGTTTCCCTCTATTCACTTTGCACTGTTTAATGGGAAATGCGTAGTAGGGAAACAAGATTGTAGTGCTCTATGTGCCCCTGATTTAAGCCTTATTCACACTGCTGTAACTGGTGAACAACACTATAACCTTGGTGCAATTGTTTCCCGAAGGTTGAACTCTAACTCTAGCAATGGTGATTGTATGGATGTATTTATGCCTCCCGCGTAGCTACGAAACTGGGAGTATCACCTCAACCTAATGATCCTATCCTTCTTGAAAGATACTTAGACTTTGATGCTATGCGTTATCATGAGTTTATTGTAAACCGTGCTAGGGGTTATGAGTATAACTTAATATTTGGAAAATATACACCTATGCATGTCACTTTGCCTGCACCTGCCCTCTTCGATTTTCAGGCTCGACAGCGTTACTATGTTCTTGAGGAAGAGGTGCGAGAATACAAGGTTGCAGTGGAGGCTACTCGTCTAGCGGAGGAGGCGGCTAGGAACGCCGCGGGAAGCTACCACTTTAACCATTTTCCAGATTATCAGTGGTGATCACCAAGCTAGGTGAACGCCTAAGCTTGGGGGAGTACGTATTTCTCACCGACATTACATTCATGTCCACACACTTCATATAAATTGTCGGTGTTCATCCTCTTGCATTGTATATCCATATTAGTTTTATTTTTTCTGCTTTCTTCTTATGTGTTTGAAAAACTTTAGAAAACCCAAAAATATTTCTTGCTTCTTTTTAGTTTTCTTCTCCTGTTTTAATTTTCTTAGTACTAAAACTTCAGAAAACCCAAAAAGATTTCCTTTGCATGTTGGGAGCTTTCCCGTGTAAATATTTTTTCTCGTTCTTGTTTTCCCTTAGTTTATTTGCTTGCTCAAGAAAAAACAAAAACTCCAGAAATATTTCAGTGTGTTTCTCTGAATTTATTTTCTTTTTGATTGAGTCCTTGAAAGGAGAAGACCACAATGACAATGTTGAGTGGCTCCTATATGCTTTATTGTCGATCTAACAGAGAGCCAATATTACCTTGTCTTCTCCTTTGTTCAAAACTGCCCTGCAGATTCCAGCTTAGTCCATAGTATTCTTGCACTATTATTATTATCACATCATTCAGTGATGCAAGTGAAAGGCAATAATGACAATATTTGATGAAGTGATCGTGGCAAGGGAAGCTAGTATGAACTCTTCTTGTTTTCCGTTTTTGTAAATATGTTTAGCTCATTCGATCTCGATTCAGTATATTATGAGTGAACATGTTCATGATGACAATTAGAGATTATAGCTTTTCATGCCATGCTTAAACAACTAGTAGTGAATAATGATTTATCTTATAGATCAACATGCATTAAAATGGTTATGATGTAGTATGGTAGTATGGTATTTCCCTCTGAGAAATTCAAGCGGCTTGACTTGGCCCATGTGCAAACATGTAGTTGATTCAAAATCAATGTAGCCTTCGTGATGTTTAAATTCAGAGTGTTCATATCCTACTCATGCTATGTCCAATATTAATTATTCGCAATGCATGCCTATGACCGTTGTCGCTCTCTAGCTGGTCGCTTCCCAACCTATTGCTAGCCTTCACCTGTACTAAGCGGAAATGCTGCTTGCGCATCCAAAACCTTTAAACCAAGTTATTCCGCATGAGTCCACCATACCTACCTATATGCGGTATTACCCTGCCGTTCCAAGTAGATTTGCATGTTCCATCTCTAAACATTCAAATAAACATCTATTTTGTGCACGCATCTCGCTCATGGAGCGACAAGGCGGTGAGTATTTTCCATGCTAAATGAGTTATTCTCAGGACGGTCGTTTATTCGTCGTCATTGCACGAGAGAGGCTGGTAAGAAGGATGCCCAGTCCTGTTTAATCAAAACTAATTAAACAAAACTCCTTGGGACAGTTGATATGTTGGCAGGCATCCGTGGATTCGGTCAGCCATGTTTTGTGTATGGATGGCGGATAGGAGTAAACTTTACTATTCTATTTGGGAACCGCCAATAATGAGTTTTGCATGGAAGATATTGAAAACCTTTGTCGTAACGTTGACATGAAAAGTGCACCACTCAAAACTATATTCCGATTCTGTTTTAAAACTTGAGTTGTGGCACCTCTGCAAATCAATGCTTCCCTTTGTGAAGGGCCTATCTATTTATTTTTATGTTGAGTCATCATCCTCTTACTAAAAGCACCAGACCTGAGAGCACTATTGTCATCTCTATGCATTGAGTCTAGTTAATGTTGGATACGAGCATGGCTGGATCTTTCCTATTCTGAATTATAATGTTTAGTCGCTGCTTGAACCTCAGAGGTGCTCTGCATTTATGTTTTGCGGTCTCAGAAAGGGCTAGCGAAATACCACGTCACCATATTATATCATGATCATTTTGATAAGTTGTTGGCATGTGATATATCTTATTATTTGCTTGCTAGTTGGTTATGTATTGCCATGAGTTGATATGATGCCTAATTGCTATCATGGATGTGGTCATTTATAATTTATGCTGAAAACTTAAACACTATCTAAGCATGTGTATAACGACGAGAACAAAAGAGTTTGTAAAAGTTTTCTATATCACTTTCAGTTTGTTAACTGAATTGCTTCAGGACAAGCAATGAGTTAAGCTTGGGGGAGTTGATACGTCTCCAACGTATCTACTTTTCCAAACACTTTTGCTCTGGTTTTGACCTCTAATTTGCATCATTTGAATGCAACTAACCCGGACTGGCGCTGTTTTCAGCAGAACTACCTTGGTGTTATTTTTGTGCAGAAATAAAAGTTCTCGGAATTGGATGAAATTTTTTGAGAATTATAATGAATTATGGAGCGAATACGTGCCGGAGGGGGTGTGCCAGGGGACCACCACACATCAGGGCGCCCCCCTAGGTCGCGCCCTGATGGCTTGTGGGGCCCTCGTGGCTCCTCCGACCCTAATTCCAATCCTATAAAATCACATCTTCGGAGAAAAAAATTAGAGAGAAGTTTTCATCGTATTTCACGAGACGGAGTCGCCGCCACCTCCTGTTCTTCCTCGGGAGGGCTGATCTGGAGTCCGTTTGGGGCTCCGAAGAGGGGAAATCGTCACCGTCGTCATCACCGACCCTTCTCCATCAACAGCGCCATGATGCTCACCACCGGGAGTGAGTAATTTCTTTGTAGGCTTGCTAGACGGTGGTGGGATTGGATGAGATTGATCATGTAATCGAGTTAAGTTTGATAGGGCTTGATCCCTAGTGTCCACCATGTTCTGAGATTGATGTTGCTATGATTTTCCTATGCTTAATGCTTGTCACTAGGGCCCGAGTGCCATGATTTCAGATCTGAACACATTATGTTTTCATGAATATAAGATTGATTTGGATCCTATCTTGAAAGTTGTATGCACCTATTACGTGTCATGATCCGCATACCCCAAGGTGACAATAATTGGGATTCTTTTCGGTGATTGCCATAGTTTGAGGAGTTCATGTATTCACCATGTGTTAATGCTTTGTTCCGGTTCGCTATTAAAAGAAGGCCTTAATATCCCTTAGTTTCCAATAGGACCCCGCTGCCACGGGAGGGTAGGACAAAAGATGCCATGCAAGTTCTTATCGCAAGCACGTATGACTATATACGGAATACATGCCTACATTATATTGATGAATTGGAGCTAGTTCTATGTCGCCCTAGTGTGTAACGGTTATATGATCAATTTCATCTAAATCTTTATCCATCACCGATCCACGTGCCTACGCTTTACATATACTGAATCTTGCTAAGTTACTATTGCTACTGCTACAGTCACAACTGCTACAAAATTGTTGCTGTCACTACTATTTTTACTTTTGCTACTACTATTTGCTATGCTACTAAACCTTTGCTACAGAGAGATATCCTAGGTGCAGTTGAATTGACAACTCAACTATCAAGGCCAATAAATATTCTTTGGCTCCCCTTGTGTCGAATCAATAAATTAGGGTGAAACACTACCCGTGAAGACTGTCGTGATCCCCTATACTTGTGAGTTATTAGGGCGCGCCTCAACTCCCACCCACACTCGCGGCGCATTTTTGGGAAGCACAAACTGTGGGTAGTTTTCGCCGAGAGGATAAGGGGAAGAAAGGGAAGGAGTTGCCGAGCCGCTGCTGTTGGAGCCGGCCCTGCATGAGTCAGATTTTATGGATGTCGACAGTGTGAAGATGCTTCGCTTCTTCGACGCTGGTCAGGGGCATGAGTCAGGGCACACGAAGATGCTGCCGGCGGGCAGCCAAGGAGTAGATACGGACGTGGTCCCCATCTTTGTCAACTTGCTCACCGCCGGCCTAGTGCCTCCTTTCTCTGACTTATTCTTGGCGGTGCTGGAGCACTACGGGCTCCATATGTTGCACCAGCACCCGAACGCGGCGACATCCTTGGCCATCTTCACCCATCTCTACAAGGGCTTTGTCGGAGTGTGGCCGTCGGTGGAACTTTTCCAACGTTTCTACTCCCCACGCCTGAACACCATCGATAGGCAGATCTCAGGGTGGTTAACCTGCCGTCTTGCGGTAACGAAGGCGGGCATGAGTTACATCCCGGTGGATTTGTACTCCCATGTGAAGGATTGGCGCCAGAACTGGTTGCTAGTGAAGACCATGCGGGGCTCCCCTCTGCTTCAGGTACCAGAGGCTCCCCCGCCAGCGGTGACTAGCCCAAGATGGAAAAGGCACATGGAGGCAAGGCCTTCGGGCCAGTCCTTCGGGCGCATCAATTTGTTTGCAGAGTGGGGGTTGAACGGCCGTATGGTGGTGTGTCGCTTCGCCCGCCTCCGGATTGCCCCTCTCCAGTCCCGGAAGGATCCGACTTTGACGCTCGCCGGTGAGGAAGATAGCCAACGCCTGCACCGGGATGCCCTCTCAGAGGAACAACTGTTATGGGTAATGGAGACCCCGTATAACTCTAACTTGGCCCCTGGCTTGCCGGCCTCGATTGGGATGCTTCACAACTGCCAGTCTCACGGCGCCATGACACGTCTCCGACGTATCTATAATTTTTTATTGTTTCATGCTATTACATTATCAATCTTGAATACTTTATATGCAATTTTACGCTATTTTATATCATTTTTGGGAGTAACTTATTAACTCAGTGCCAAGTGCCAGTTTCGGTTTTTTGCTTATTTTTAGACTTTTCAGAAAACCAATGATAAACAAACTCCAAATAGGATAAAAAATTATGGGAGTTATTTGTGGACCAGAAGAGACCCAGGAAGCATCGGGAGGTGGCCAGAAGACCCACGAGATGGCCACGAGCTAGGCCGGTGCGCCCTGGGGGGTAGGGCGCGCCCCCTAACTCGTCCCCCTCCCCCACCCCCCCCCCCCACCCCCCCCCCCCCCCCCCCCCCCCCCGTGGCACCTCCTGACCTAATTCTACTTCTATGTATTCCTAGTTACCCCCAAAACATCCGAGAGCCACGCGAAATGATTTTTTTTCCGCCGCAAGTCTCTGTTCTTCCGTGATCCCATCTGGAGACCTTTTCTGGCACTCTACCAGAGGGGGAATCCAGCACGGAGGCCATCTACATCAACCTTGATGCCTCCATGATGATGTGTGAGTATTTCACCATAGACCTACGAGTCCATAGCTAGTATCTAGATGGCTTCTTATATCTCTTTGATCTTCAATACAAAGTTCTTCGCGATTCTCGCGATGATCTATCCGATGTAATCTTCCTTTACGGTGTGTTTGTTGGGATCCAATGAATTGTGGGTTTATGATCAGATTATTATTCATGAAAAGTAATTGAGTCTTCTCTAAATTCTATTATGCATGATTGTTATAGCTTTGCAAGTCTCTCTGATCTATCAGTTTGGTTTGGCCAACTATATTGATTTATCTTTAGCGGGAGGAGTGCAGTGTAGTCGGTTCAATCTTATGGTACTCTATATTCTAGTGACATAAGGGGACAAGACACATATTTTATTGTTGCTACTAAGGATAAAACGACGGGGTTTGAAAATATTGCTTGTACTTACTTTGTCTACATCATGTCATGTTATTTAAAGCATTACTCTTTTTTTCATGAACTTAATACCATAGATGCATGCTGGATAGTGGTCGATTGGTGGAGTAATAGGAGTAGATGCAAAATTGTTTCGGTCTACTTGACACAGACGTGATGCCTATATACATGATCATTGCCATGAATACATAATCATAACTATGCTCTTTTCTATCAATTTCCCAACAGTAATTTGTTTACCAATCGTATGCTTTGCGTTCGAGAGAGAAGCCTCTAGTGAACACTATGGCCTCTGGGTCTACTTAATCATATTTGCAAAAAATCTAAAAATACCTTGCTACAAATTATTTACTTTATTTTTATTTTACTTTTATATTCATTTATCTAACACTATCAAAAGTAATCCTTGCAAGTAACGATTTCAAGGGGCTTGACAACCCTATTGCTCGCGTTGGGTGCAAGTGTTTGGTTTTGTGTGTGTAGGTACTGTTGAAGATAAGTTGTCATGGTTCTCCTACTGCTTCGATAACCTTGGTTCTCACTGAGGGAAATACTTATCGCTACTATATTGCTTCACCCTTCCTCTTCGGTAAAAACCCAACGCAGCTCACAAGTAGCAGGCAATCCTGAAGCAGATGCTGAAGTGTGACCGGTGGGGTCTTATCCCCGCGAGACCGATAAACCCCGATAGGCCGAACCCTTTCTTGCCGTAAGAGGCCACATAGGAGGTAGCAGAGGAAAGCGCGGCGGAGAAGGAGGAGGATGAAAACGACTCTGAAAGCTCCTCCGGCACTCCGGCCAGGGGGGACGCACCTCCACCGCCCGGTCGAAAACGTGCCTTATCTTTCGCCGGCCCTGGCCCTACTACCCAAGCCCAACAACAATGCCAGGCCGCTGGCGCTAGGTAAATGTTGAGTTTGTTCTTTTGATTACCAGCGCAGCCTTGCTCACTGTTGGCCTTTGTCTTCAGCTCATCGACCGCGGATGGTGACACGGCGGGGGCGATCCCTCCTTTGACCATCAGCGCATCCTCAGGGTATGAAGTGGAGATTCCGGCCACCCCAAGCCTAAACAGGCTAGCGCTTCGTAGGGGCCTGCCGGTGGTCCTATTAGAGGGTCGGGCCCGAACATCAACTTCTGCTTGGATCGACTCAAGAGGTCGTGGACTGCCAAGGACGAGTAAGTAAACCACATCTTGGGAGCGCAGGTTGTTCAGCCTTAAGACTGCTTTTAACTGTTGCTTTTCTATGTATGAAGTCCATCTCGCCCAGTCGCCCTCCGAAGACATTGAAGCAGTTGAAGATGAAACCTAGGACTGGCAAGGACCCAGGCAATGGTGCGGCCGAAGGGGCCGACGATGGCAACCGAGAGACAGGCTGTCAGGCCGAGGACGCGGAGGCATCCCGGGTGGATGCCCGCGATTCCCGAAGTGAGGTGGATTCTACCAGAGGCACCTTGGCCCCGGAGGCCTCCGTTATTGGGTATACGGAGGGCTCCAGGACCCTGCAGGACAATGCCCCGGGAAGTGCCGTTCATCCGATCATCCCGTCCCCGGAGGCCCCCGTTATTGGGTCTATAGGGGGGTCGGGGTTCTGCCGGGCGACGCCCCGGGAAGTGTCATTGCCCGAATACCCCGGCCTCGGAGGCCTCCGTTATTGGTTTTACGGAGGGCCCCGGGAATCCGTTCGGCGACGTCTTTGGTAGCGGCATCCTCACCCCTTCGGCACCGACAAGAGGTCCACCGACGGGTGCCTCCAGCCAGGTGGAGCATGATGGCCCGTCGGGCAGTGCCGTCCGCAATGTAGGAGATGCGGCCGCCCTGAGGTGGAGGAGATCGCCCGGGAACTGCCTCCCCTCGGCAGCTCCAACTGGGGCATGGGATCACTTCTTCAACCGGCAGGTGTTGTTGGTGCCGGCATGTCCACCGAAAAGTTTCTTCATTCGATGCATCGGGTGTTTGATCGCCTTGAAGCCAACCTGGAGGGCGAGAAGGAGGCCCTGGCCCGGAGCTGGCAGGCCCTTGCCGGAGCGTGCGACGTTTTCTTCGCTCAATCCACTCGCGCCAAGCAAGAGAGCTAGGAGATCCGGAAGTAGGTGTCCCGAGCCTTGGCGGAGGCCAAGACGATCGTGGACCGCGCCACCGACAAATCTCCCGGGAAGGTGGCCACCGAGTTGGCAGGGGAGCACCAGGTGCAGGAGGCGGAGAACGCGAAGGCCCCGGAGGAGTCCCTTCAGAAGCAGTGGAACGAGGCCTGCGCTGAATACCAACGGCAGCTGGACCTCCAGACGTCGTGCTCCTCGGATGAGAAAAAATCCCTTCGAGCCCAACGTGCATCACTAGAGGAGGATCTCAAAGTGGTGAGGGGCTCCCTTGAAGAGGCTCGGTCCCTCACGACAGAGAGCGACAGGGCGCGATCCATGGTCAAGGAGAGACTCGGGAAACTGCAGGAGGAGTTGATGCGTCTTGGAGAGCTGAATGCCCAGTAGGTGGAGTCCAACACTCAGCGCGAGGAGGAGATCCTCATGCTCGGAGGGCAGTGAATGGTGCAGTGCAGGATCTTCAAGAAGGCCTACAATCGCATCCTTGGAGCTGTCGGGTCGTTGGGCATGACCCTCGTGGCCCCCGCCAACTTCCAGGATGATGATGCGGGGAGTTACGCTGTGTTTTTCGAGAAGTTTGCCGACAAGTTGGTCGAAACGATGAGTGTATTCGAGAAGACCATCGAGGAGTTGTGCCGTGAGCTGGGGACGAGTATCAACGAGCGTGTTCTCGCCAACCTTCATCTTGCCAATGCCGAGTTCCCGATTTCCGATGTGTTAAGGCCGCTGGAGGACTCTTCGCGGGCGCAGGCTTCTCGGGCTGCTGCGTCAGGCTTCGTGGAGGAGCTTGTCGGTCAGTACATCTGCGGCGAAGAGGAAGAGGAGGCCCCGAAAGACCCTACACCTCTCGGGGGACCTTCTGACAAGGACGTAGATCCGTAGGTTACCGGCTTAAAGCCCCCGGGCCTTGTATTTGTAATATGTATTTTGTACTCCTTTTCACATGCATGTGATGCTTCATACGTCTCCAACGTATCTATAATTTTTTTGATTGTTCCATGCTAGTATATTATCATTCTAGGATACTTTTTGAGTAATAATTTACCAATTTATATTATTTTTGAGCAATAACCTATTGACCCAGTGCCCAGTGTCAGTTGTTGTTTTCTACGTGTTTTTTACTTTTCAGGTTTACAGTACCAAACGAAGTCCAATTGCCCCGAAACTTTTTTATGATTTTTTCTGGACCAAAAGAAGACATGGAAGCTTCGGGAGAAGACCATAGGCCGCACGAGGGAGGCACAAGCCTACAGGGCGCGCCTAGGGGGGTCGGCGTGCCCTGATGGCTTGTCCCTCCCTGGTGTCCCTCCTACCCCCGTTCTCTGGTCTATAAATTCACATATATTCCAAAAACCCTAGGGGGCATCCCGAAACACTTTTTCCTCCGTCGCAAATCTCTGTTCCGCCGCGATCCCATGTGCAGCTCCGTGCAGGCACCCTGCCGGGGGGGATCGATCACGGAGGGCCTCTTCATCAATCTTGCTGCCCTCATGATGATGTGTGAGTAGTTCACCACAGACCTACGGGTCTGTAGTTAGTACCTAGATTGCCTTCTCTCTCTTTTGATCTTCAATACAATGATCATCGCATCTTCACTTTGATATATCCGATACAGTAATTCTTTTGTACGGTGCGTTTGTCGGGATCTGATGAATTGTGGGTTTATGTTTCAGATTATTCATATAAATTATTTGAGTCACCTCTGAATATTATGATTCTTATTTGCATGATCATTATAGCTTCGTAAATCTCGTCGATCTATTGAAATAGTTTGGCCAACTAGATTGATATTTCTTCAGTGAGAGGGGTGCGTTGTAGTGGGTTCAATCTGGCGGTGTTCTATATCCCAGTGACAGAAGGGGACAAGACACATATTTGTATTGTTGCCACTAAGGATAAAACGGTGGGGTTAGTTCATATTAATTGAATTCTGTTTGTCTACATCATGTCAATGTTCTCCAAGCATTACTCTGTTTTACTTAATACTCTAGATGCATGCTGGATAGCGGTCGATGGGTGGAGTAATAGTAATACATGCAAGCAGGAGCCAGCCTATTGGCTTATGGACGCGATGCCTATATATACATGATCATTGCTGTGAATATCACATAACTATGCGCTTTTCTATCAATTGACCAACAGTAATTTGCATACCCACCGTATGTTGCCTACATGAGAGATGCCGCTAGGGAAAACTATGGCCCCCGGGGCTATTCACTTATATCTTTACAAAACTTATCATTACCTTGCTTCCATTATTTACCTTTTTATTTTATTTTGCAATTTACAATTATCTATACACTTCACTTGCTTGCAAATAACGAGATCAAGGGGATTGACAACCCTCTTGCCGTGTTGGGTGCAAGTTGTTTGCTCTTTTGTGTGCAGCCATTGAAGACGGTTGTGGATTGATATTCCTATTGGTTCGATAAACCTTGGTTTCTTAACTGAGGAAAATACTTATCCATATTGTGTTGCAATTACCCGTTCCTCTTCACGGAAAACCCAACACAGATCACAAGTATCAGGAAGGATTTCTGGCGCCGTTGCCGGGGAATATCATCACCAACTATCAAGTAACTTCACACAAATTATCATTCACTTGTTCTTATTTTTATTTGCTGTTATATTTAGTTTGCTTCATAAAAATCAAAAAATCAAAAATATTAATCTTTGCTTGTTGCTTGTTACTATGTCTAGTTCTTCTTGCGTTCTCGTTGCTCCCGATAACGAGGTACTAAATTTCAAACAAAGGGGAGGAGAAATTTTGAAATATTCATGGTATAGGATTTGCAATGCTCAAAATAAATCAACTCATAGGCAATCCACTATTACCTTGCTTCGTAATTTTTATGTGGGTGTGGCAACTTGGTATAGGTTTATTCTTGACACCATTACCGGTGGCAATTTCTTAATGTGTCACACTTTGGATGCTTATAATTCTATTGAAAATCTTGTGGGAGCACCACCTATTATCATTAATGAAACTATTTTGACCTTGGAACATGTTATGCAAAGGCCTGATGCTATTGAAAAGAAAATGATTACTAGTGAACAAATTGAGGAGTTAGATAAAAAAAACTTCATAATCATATCACTCAATTTGGGTCACGGGTAGGAATGACTTTGAAAACTTTAAAGGAGAAGGACACAATTATTGCTGAAAGGGTAGAACAAAGTTTGAATAGGATTGATAAAATGGAGGAAGTCATTGATAAAGTAGGCTCCGCTTTCACACCCTCGAAAGCAAATGCTAGTACTTCTCGAAATAAAAGCCCCAAGTTCATCTATATTCCCAAGAGCATTCGTACTCCTCCTAGCAAAAGAAATGAAGATCTCAAAATGATTACTGTGCACCCCAACTTTATAAACCTGATAAAAGACCCTATTTTCAAGCCTCGTATTGTTCCTAATAATCATTGTGTTAAGGAGCTTGATGTCAAAGATGACAATACTTGAAACTATGCATTATCCTAGCTAGGGGCATAAAACAATAGCTATTGTTGGGAGGCAACCCAATAGTTATCTTTATTTTTGCTTTTTACTTTCTGTTTGTGTGTGATAACATGATTATTGCCTTTGTAATGATTGTGTTTTTATGTTTTAATTAGTGTTTGTGCAAGTAAAGCCTTTGGGATGACTCACAAGATGAGTAGAATAGATACGGTGCAAAAACAGAAATTTTAGCGTTCAGTGCAGAATTTCTCTGATTTTACTCGACGTCTTTTTGATTTGAATTTTTTACACAGTATGTCTATACAAATTCTTCAAGTTGTCCTAATTTTTCAGAATTTTTAGAGTTACAAAAGTATAGGTTCTTTTGTATGGTGCGTTTGTTGAGATCCGATAAATTGTGGGTTTATATTTCAGATTATTCATGAAAAGTATTTGAGTCACCTCTGAATATTATGATTCTTATTTGCATGATCATTATAGCTTCGTAAATCTCTCTGATCTATTGAAATAGTTTGGCCAACTAGATTGATATTTCTTCAGTGAGAGGGGTGCGTTGTAGTGGGTTCAATCTGGCGATGCTTTATATCCCAGTGACAGAAGGGGACAAGACACGTCTTTGTAATGTTGCCACTAAGGATAAAACAATGGGGTTAGTTCATACTAATTGAATTCTCTTTGTCTACATCATGTCAATGTTCTCCAAGCATTACTCTGTTTTATTTAATACTCTAGATGCATGCTGGATAGCGGTCGATGGGTGGAGTAATAGTAATACATGTAGGCAGGAGTCGGCCTATTTGCTTATGGACGTGATGCCTATATATACATGATCATTGCCGTGAATATCACATAACTATGCGCTTTTCTATGAATTGCCCAACAGTAATTTGTTTACCCACCGTATGTTGCGTACATGAGAGATGTCGCTAGGGAAAACTATGACCCCGGGGTCTATTCACTTATATCTTTACAAAACTTATCATTACCTTGCTGCCATTATTTACCTTTTATTTTATTTTGCAATTTACAATTATCTACTATTCTCTACACACTTCAATTGCTTGCAAATAACGAGATCAAGGGGATTGGCAACCCTCTTGCCGCGTTGGGTGCAAGTTGTTTGCTCTTTTGTGTGTAGCCGCTAAAGACGGTTGTGGATTGATATTCCTATTGGTTCGATAAACCTTGGTTTCTTAACAGAGGAAAATGCTTATCCGTATTGTGCTGCCATTACCCGTTCCTCTTCATGGAAAACCCAACACAGATCACAAGTATCAATGTTCGCCCTTGAATCCTTGCGTGAGACATTTTCTTTATATTTTTGTTACGCTTGTAAGGTGTCGCTTGTTGGGAAGCGATGATTTTTGTTCAAATGATGGGCCGCCTTGTCCTTGGGCCTATGGACATCCCGTGTAGCCCCCGGTTCCAGGCCCTTCGAGCGACGAGCGGGGAGTCGTTGCAGGGAATGGGGCCTAGAGTCCACAAAGGCTAAACACGCAACATCTTCTGCCCTTTGTTGGGGAAGTGCAACCCTACAGCACGGTCATTTTGCCGCCCGGTCGCGTCGAATTTACTACCGTAATGAATCATCGTAAAAAGCAGGCGACTCCTTGGTTCACGCGCCATGACGCTTGGAGAAGTGGGCGGGTGGGGGCCGTGCAGTAAGCCATGGTCGTTCTCCTCTCTCTCCACTTATATAGGACGTGGGAAAGGAACTTCCACGACGTAGCACCTCATTCTTCTCCATCTTCTTCTTCCTTTGTATCTCTTTGCCCAGCACCCCCAGTCCACTCGACCAGCTCGAAGCTTGGTAGCCATGTCATCCCCCCCATTTTCTCACTCGCGAGGTGGCATGGCTACACCGTGAGCTGTCCGCTAAGGAGGATGAAGTGCTGGCGAAGGACGAGGCGTTGGAGGAGAAGGATGCCATTCCGGCCGCCGTCCATTCTCGTGCTCTCGACGCGCTAATGCGGCATGAGCAGGAGAATGAGGAACTCTGCACGTGACTCCACAAGACCACGGTGGAGCTCCGGGAGGTGAGGGACAAACTCACCCAGGAGACGCTCCAGATGGCCTGCCTGGCAGCGCGGGAGAACCGGAAGCGGGAGGAGGTCCAAGTGCGTCTCGGCGGCATGCTGATGGAGATAGGCAAGCTACACTGTAAGTGCATCTAGTCCCACCCTTGTTTGGTTTAGGAGTATTGAAGATAAACGTGGTTGAGGGACTAATGTGTTTGTGAGAGTTCATAGGTTAACACAGATAGAAGTCCCTGAAGATTCGGTTTAACCGTCGAAGTCGACCCCTAAAAATGTCCGAAGACATTGACAATGGCCGAAGCCATTGGTGGTGCGCGAAGATAATCGCATGAAGATAATGAAACACGAAGACGAAGTCTTTTGGTAGTTTTGTTTCTTCTTTCCTGAGTCATAGGAACCACCATACTGTTAAGTGGGGTCGATGTGATCGAAGTCAGACGTTGACGTGATGCTCGACCCATACCTATGTCTTCGAGTGAAGACAATGAGAGGAAATCTCTTCCAGAGTTGGTTGAGTCAGCTTTACTTGTAGCCTAAGTAAAGTTGTCGCGTTTGTTTGAAATCCGACCGTTGTGACACATGTCGGTTGGCCATTGACCAAGGATCATTTCGGTCATATCAGGTCGGGTTGCCTATTGGCTATAAATAGCTCCCCCCTTCCACCATAAGAAGGTGGCTGCTCATAGAGAGATACAACTGTTGTCGTTTTGGAGCAACCCACCTCGAAGACATTGAGAGAGAGAACTATCCTACGAGGATAAACCTAAACACCTAGAGCTAGAGTGTTTGAGCATCACCGAAGTCGTTATGTTCTGAGTGAACTGAAGACTTATTACACTTGAAGATTGTGATCTTCCAGACGGTTAGGTGTCTGGGTCTAGAGCATCCAAGAGTCATTGTGGATTGCCGGGTGACCAAGTTTGTATGGGTTTCGGAAGTCTCCCCTGAAGACTTGCCTGAGTGATTGGGTGCTGTCTAAGTGACTTCGGCTCAAGGGGAACAAGGTGAAGACGAGGTCTTCTGAGTTCAATCTCAGCCTCCCCAACCAGACGTACAGTTGTCACAGCAACTGGAACTGGTCCAATAAATCATGTGTCTTCATCAAGCTGATGGTTCTATCCTTCACTCTCTTACATTCTGCTCTGTACTGTGAAGTCATTGCCTGAACATTACTGCTTGAAGACATTCCTCGAAGACATTCATATCTGTTGTTTATCTTCATACTGTCTAAGTTTGTCTTTGACTCTTCTTAGTGTGTGTGAGGATAATGCTCAACTTGCTTATATGTCTTCGTTATATTGCATGCCTTGCCTAGATCCTTGATACTTATCCCTACTTGATCCTGTTCCGCTTCCGCATATTTCGAATACATTCACTGTTTCGAAGCCTTTCATAAAAATCGCCTATTCAACCCCCTCTAGTTGATAACTAGCACTTTCAATTGGTATCAGAGCAAGGTACTCCCTTGTTCTGTGTTTCGGTTTAACCACCTGGAGTTTTAGCTATGATGACTGCAGGGATTATCAAGGTCTCCGCTGCGTGCCCTGTCTTCGATGGCACCGACTACCCCTACTGGAAGAATAAGATGCGCATGCATCTCGAAGACATTGACAACGACCTATGGTATGTCGTCATGGCGGGCATTCCCGAAGTTGGCAAAGGTGTTACTGCTGCTGATGTGGAGAGATTCGCACTACTGGACTCCCCTGTCAAGAACATTATCTGTGGTCACCTGACCAAAGGACAGTATGGCCGTGTGAGTGCACTGAACACTGCAAAGCAAATCTGGGAATGGTTGTCCAAAGTAAATGAAGGTATCTCAGAGAGACTCACGTGTTGATGTGCTTCGCAATCCATTCAACCGCTTCAAGAGACTTGACAACAAAAATGTCCAACTCACGTTCGATCGATTCACTGACATCTCAAATGAGCTGAATGCACTTGGCGCCACTGATATCACCAAACATGAAGTCGTGAAGAAGCTACTCATATCACTTGACAGTTCCTTTGACACTCTCGCACTTATGATCCAAGAACGCCCTGACGTCAAGAGTTTCGATCCCGCTGATATCCTCGAGAGGTTGAACACACATGAATTCCAACAAGCTGAGAAGAGGGATATCTACAGTCCTAGTTACAGTCTCTCTCATGCCTTGAAGGCCAAGGCTGTATCCTCATCTGAAGACGGCTCTGAATGCAGTTCTGATGGTGCTGAAGACTTTGGAAAAGAACTTGCTTTGCTTGTCAGGAAATTCCGGAAGTTTGCCAAATCAAAACACTATGCAAAGTCTTCAAAGCGTGATTCCAAGAGATCTGGTGAAATGTCTTCTCGGGACAGCAAGAAGCAAACCTGTCACAAGTGCAAGAAAGTTGGCCACTTCATTGCTGATTGTCCTTGATGGGAAAATGAATCCAAAAAGAAGAGCAAGGACTATGACTCAGATGATAAGAAGAAGAAGAAGAAGAAGAATAAGTATGACAAGTCTTCATCACACAAGAAGAGTTCATCTGGCAAAGCACATGCTTTTATCGGAAAGGAGATGGATTCACAGTCTGAATCTAGTTCTGAGGTAGAGGAAGAATCTAAGAAGGAATCTGACGCTGAAGTTGCTGGTCTAGCTATGGCTTCGGCATTCGTATCCACATCTGTCTTCGCACCCGAAGACAATGGCTCCTTCTTCAACACCGAAGCCAGTGATGATGATGCTACTCTAGCCTACTGCTTCATGGCGAAAGCCTCCAAGGTATCCTCAAAATCCTAACATCGCGACTCTGAATCTGAAGCTGAATCCGATGATGACATGAAACCTAGCTATGCTAAACTTGTAAAAATTGTCAAGCAACAAAGTGCCATGGAGAAAATGCAAACTACTCTAGAGAAAAGCGATGACCTGTTGCGCGAAGAGACGAGTCTAAACGAGACTATGGCTGAAGATATGCGAAGTCTTCATTCAAGGTTTGAGGATCTCCAAAGTCGTCATGATGCCCTCTCAACTGAACATGAGAAGCTTTCTCTTGAATATATTCAAAGAAAGGTTGATCTAGAGAAATTGAGAGAAGCTCATGATGATCTGCGGAAGGAAAACGACTCACTCCTAGCTGAACAGATCAGTACCACTGAGGATGAATTTAATGCTCCATGCTTAAAATGTCTTGCTCGTGAAGCTAATGATTCAACTGCTGACTGTTCAAATACTTCTGATAAGGCATTATCTTCAACTATATATGTGGTGACTAACCCCTCATCTGAGGAAACCACTGCTATTACTGATGACAATGACAGGTTGAATACATTGCTTGAAACAGACATGTATAAGAGTTGAAGGGACATCAGATTCTTTGTGATGTCCTGAAGAAGACTATCCTGAACAAAAACCCTAGGAAAGAGGGTGTAGGTTTCAAAAGAAACATCAATGTTGATGGATCCTACTGGACGCCTGAGCAGTATCCCAAAACCACATGGGTTGCTACAAAAGGCCCTTCTGTTGACCCATCCACATTATCTGGCTTTAACTATGCTAACCCTATCATCATTTATGAGTCATTTCACTCCAACTACAAGTTGTTCAAATTTATGAATGGTGAAGTGTTTGCCAGGTACATTGGAACTAACTGCAGGAATGGTTCACCTATGAAGAGGATCTGGGTTCCCAAATGTCTTCTTGAGAAGCTTCCAGTCAATGTCATGACACCACCAAGGAAGAAGACAAACCCCAGACCAAAGTCTTCATATGGACCAACATCTTCATATGATCATTCTAACACCTATGTTTCGCAGGGAAGAGCTGAAAAGGCTCATGAATATGTGCACTATGGCATGAACCGATATGTTCATCCTACTAAGAACTTCTCTGCATATTCATTTGAGTACTCTAACCCTCCTGTGAAATGTACTATGAGGGCATCTTTACCTAAATTCTCTGATGTTGCCTTACGCCTCATTGCTTCGAAGCCACCCCTGCGCATGTGGGTGGTTAAGAAGAACTAATATCTATTTGCAGCATCGGGTCTCCAGATGGGACAGAGCCTATCTTGAAGATTATCTCTAGAGACCCGAAAATAGTCTTGTCTGGATGCAAGATAATTAATGCAAATGGTGTTACCATTTATATCGTCCAAAAGTTACTTACAATTGTGTACTGCAATATCTTCATCAATGCATGTTACAGTTGCATGCCTTGGTGAACTAGACTAATTCTCAGTGCAGGAAGACAAATCCAATGCCACTGAATGGATTATGGACAGTGGATGCACCAGTCATATGACTGGTGATCGAAGCCTATTGATGGAGCAAACTATTCAACCTCCAACAAAGGACCACATCGTCTTTGCTGACAAGAGCAGCAGCAAAGTACTGGGACTAGGTAGAGTTGCTATCTCAAGGGACCGGCACATGGAAAACGTCATGCTTGTCGAATCCCTTGGTTACAACTTAATGTCCATCTCAATGCTCTGTGACTTAGATATGCTTGTCATATTTGGCAAATTTTGATGTGTTGTGTTAATGGCCTCTGACAAAACCAAAGTCTTCAAAGGTTTTCGAAGAGGTGATTTGTATATGGTAGACTTCTCTACAGGACCAAAGGTTGCCTCATGTCTTCTGGCGAAGGCTTCGGAATGTTGGTTATGGCATAGAAGGCTAGGACATGATGGGATGAGGAACTTGCACACACTCACCAAGAAGAAGCTCATCATTGGCGTCAAGGGTGTCAAGTTCAAGAAGGACCACCTTTGTGGTGCCTGTGAAGCCTGGAAGATAACTAGGGCCAAACATCCCTCGAAAACAATTATGACGACCACTCGTCCCTTCGAGCTGCTACATATGGACTTATTCGTCCCTACTCATTATTCCACCTTCTCTACCACTGCAAATCTATATGGCTTCGTAATTGTTGATGATTATTCTTGATTCACCTGGGTGCATATTATACTCTATAAAACT
This sequence comes from Elymus sibiricus, assembly GCA_039707655.1. NCBI lineage: Eukaryota > Viridiplantae > Streptophyta > Magnoliopsida > Poales > Poaceae > Elymus > Elymus sibiricus. The sequence goes on from CM077673.1 coordinate 316,183,547, forward strand.
GAAGTGTAGGATGTCTTCAGGCGCTTTGCCAATAGGTGTATGAACAACTACAACATCAAGATCAAGCACATTTGGAGTGACAATGGCACTGAATTCAAGAACACGGGATTGGACACCTATCTTGATACGATTGGTATCACTCATGAGTTCTCTGCTGCATACACACCTCAGCAGAATGGCGTCGTGGAGCGCAAGAACCGTACTCTCATTGAGATGGCTCGCACTATGCTTGATGAATACAAGACACCATGGAAGCTATGGCCTGAAGCCATTGACACTGCATGCCACATCATCAACAGAGTATATCTTCACAAGCTCTTCAATAAAAAATCATATGAGCTACTCACTGGTAAGAAACCCAATGTAAGTTATTTCAAAGTCTTCGGTGCAAGATGTTGGATAAGGGATCCACACCACACTTCTAAATTTGCACTGAAAGCACATGAGGGTTTCATCCTTGGTTATGGAAAGGATTCGCACACCTACAGAGTCTTCAACACTTTCCACAATAAAGTTGTTGAAACTGTAGATGTGTGATTCGATGAAACTAATGGCTCACAAAGAGAGCACCTACCTCCTGTGCTAGATGAACTTCCACCTGATGAAGCCATCAGATTGATGGGCACTGGAGAAATCATGCCTGAAGAACCAGAAGTAGAGGAAGTCATCATTCCACCATCCACTCAGCGTGAAGACAATGCTGCCGACAAAGACAATGCTCAGCAACCGGAACAAAGTCTTCGCCATGCACATCCACGCATGGCTAATGAAGTCCAAATTGAGAAGATGCTTGATAGCATAAATGCACCAGGTCCACTCACTCGCTCAAGAGCTACTCAATTGGCTAACTTTTGTGGGCACTTTGCCTTTGTGTCTATCTCAGAGCCCACCAAAGTAGATGAAGCCTTCAAGGAATCAGAATGGATTCAAGCCATGCAAGAAGAGCTTCACCAGTTCAAGCTCAACAATGTGTGGGAACTCGTGAAGCGTCCTGATCCGAGGAAGCACAACATCATTGGCACGAAGTGGATCTTTCGCAACAAGCAAGATGAGTCTGTCCAAGTAGTCAGAAACAAGGCTCGACTTGTGGCTCACGGCTAGACACAGGTTGAGGGTATTGACTTCGGTGAAACATTTGCACCTGTTGCTAGGCTCGAAGCTATACGTATACTGCTTGCTTATGCTAACCATCATGACATATGCTTATATCAAATGGATGTCAAAAGTGCATTCCTCAATGGTAAGATTGAGGAAGAAGTATATGTTGCTCAACCACCAGGGTTTGAAGACCCAAAGCATCCTGACAAAGTCTACAAGCTCAACAAGGCGTTGTATGGCCTCAAGCAAGCACCAAGAGCTTGGTATGACACACTCAAGGAGTTTCCCAAGAAGAAAGGCTTCAAACCTGGTTCACTCGATCCCACTCTCTTTACTAAATCCTATGATGGTGAAATATTTGTATGCCAAATCTATGTGGATGACATTATCTTTGGTTGCACTAACAATCGATACAGTGATGTGTTTGCTTTCAAGATGCAAGAGAAATATCAAATGTCGATGATGGGAGAACTGAAATTCTTCCTAGGGCTTCATATTCGACAACAACCCAATGTCATCTTTATATCTCAGGAGAAGTAACTTAAGGACTGCCTCAAGAAATTTGGCATGAACAAAGCCAAAGGCTACAAGACGCCAATGCCTACCAATGGTCACCTATGCACTGACGAAACTGGTAAAGATTTCGATCAAAAGGTATATCGTTCCATGATTGGCTCTTTATTGTACCTATGTGCATCTAGGCCAAATATAATGCTTAGCGTTTGCATGTGCGCCTGATTTCAAGCGGCACCAAAGGAGTCGCATCACCTAATCCGGTCTAAGTGCAACACAAAGAACTACCCAAATTAATTCGTGGAACGGAAGCTACCAAGTAAAGATTTGCTAGGATGTGTCATGCGACATTAATGTGATTAGACGACATATGGTAATGTTAATTCATTTAATTTTGATGACATATGGAAATATTAATTAAAATGATTGAGAAACTTATGGTAAGGTTAATTAATTTAGATTTGATCTTTAAAGATTCATTAAAGATATATCGTGATTGATTCTTTCACATAAAGACATTACTAAATAACTTATCACCGCATGGAAATTTCGGATTCATTCAGATTTGTTTTCCATTGTGTGGGAGGTAAAGCAAAAAAATCAGAGGAATAAGGTGGTGGAAGGTGATGCGAAAAAACCCAGACGAAATAGATGACGGTGGAAAGAGGGACGAAAAAAACCAGACAGAGGTGGGAGGAGAGACAAAAATAATAATGGAACGCTAGCTACCAAGTCCCCAATTAGGAGTAGAGATTTGTTTGTCATGATTTAGATGTTAATTTCTTTAAAATCCATTATTTATTTCCTGAAAATCTGTTATTTGTTTCCTAAAACAAATTGCAGTACTGAGAGGGATCGGTTGGTTTGGATAAGTTAGAAAAGTTAGATTAAAATATAGTATTTGTTTCCTGAAAAATCGTTATTTGTTTCCTAAAACAAATTACACTAATAAGAGGGATCGATTGATTTGGATAACTTAAGAAAGTTAGATCCGTGATTTGTTATATGTTAGGAAAGTCTTGGTTTGCAATAAAGAGTGGAAAGAAAAATAAACCGATGGACCAGGGTGGGAGGGGATGGTGGGAGGAGAGACGAACAAAACTATGCGAAAGTGGGGGACGAAAAAAACCGTGGATGCAATTCTACCAACTGGCCATTTAGGAGTAGAGATTAGGAATTCTGAAAATGCTATTGGGCTGGCCCATATATAGATCAAATTTCAGCAATCCCCCACCAGATCCCAGAGGCACACAAAATTTGCCTTTGGTTCCAAAACACTGTTTATATACAGGTACTGCAGTGGAGACTGCTAAGTTGAACTTCCACCTAGAACTCTATGCTACACTAGTAAGCAACTTGAACAGTGGACTAGGCCTTGAACTGCAAGTTTTGTGCGAATCTAGCTTCACACAATGCCTTGATCGATACTGGGCTACCGTGGGACTTCCCCGCGGATGGAGCTTATGCGTCATACTCCGAGGCCTTTCATGAGTTTACTAGAGAGCACCCTACTCTCATAGATTGTGACGTTTAACAATCAGACTCATATAGGTGTGTTCGTCAAAGGATGTTCTATAGGACAACATCTCTGCTTAAATAAGCCACTTAGAACACATCAAGATATATATCAACCTGTCATACTGATTAGGAGAGTATTGCATCTTCATGGAGTGGTATTATTAATAGTAAGGATACTCTCATGTCAATTGACCAACAACTTGTCTTCCACATCTAATTCACGGGATCTCCGGTCACATAGAGTAGGTTACCACTGTGAACAACTCATATTGTGGGTCTCATACCCATCTCCTTCGATGCATTATCTATCACATTACGTGATAGGCCCTTAGTAAAAGGATCTGCCACGTTTGGATATAATCCAACGGAATCACTCCGGAGTTTCTCATTTTCCTGACAGACTTTAACCTTCTCTAAACATGTCTTGATGGCTTCATGTTATCCTTTGAGCCACTTACTTTCGTGATCACAGTTTGATTGTCGCGGTTCATAAGGATACCCGATACAGGTTTCTCAACAACCGGCAAGTCATTCAAGAGCCGACGAAGCCAATCTGCTTCACCCGTAACTGTATCTAGTGATGTGAGTTCTGCTTCCATTCTTGACCCCGTTAAGATGGTCTGTTTGCAAGACTTCCAAGAAACAACGCCACCTCCATAAGTGAATACATATCCGCTCATGGCCTTTATCTCATCAGCATCAGAGATCCAGTTTGAGTCACTATACCCTTCAAGCACCTATGGGTACCCAGTGTAGTGAATTCCATAACTCGTAGTGCCCTTCAAATAGCGCATAACTCTTTCTAGAGCTTTTCAATGATCATCTCCTAGTTTTGAGACAAACCGGGTCAGTTTGCTAACAGCAAAAGAGATGTCAGGTCTCGTAGCGCTGGCTAAATATAGCAAGCCAATAATCTGAGAGTATTTCAATTGATCTCTAGCAATTCTTCGATTCTTTCAAAGCAACACACTAGCATCATATGGTGTTGGAGAGGGCTTGTTGTCACTATAACCAAAGCAACTCAATATTTTTTTCTACATGGTCAGATTGAAGCAATGTAATCCCACCATATCATCCCTCAACAGCTTGATGTTTGGAATAACATCAGCTACTCCTAAATCCTTCATCTCAAAGCAACAAGATAGGAAATCCTTGACCTCTTTAATAACATTCAGATTTGTTCCGAAAATCAATATGTCATCAACATACACGCAAAGGATAACTCCCTCGGCCCCACCATGGCGACAGTACACACATTTGTCAACTTCGTTTACAACAGAGTTTGTAGCTGTTAAAGTTCTTTCAAACTTCTCATGCCACTACTTAGGTGCTTGCTTAAGTACATACAAAGACTTCAACAATTTGCACACCTTTCCTTCCTGACCGTCCACTATAAACCCATCTGGTTGTTCCATGTAAATTTCCTCGTCGAACTCTCCATTTAGGAAAGCAGTCTTAACATCCATTTGATGAACGAGAAGACCATGTGAGGCAGCTAGTGAAAGTAGCACTCGAATAGTGGTCAGTCGAGCCACGGGTGAGTAAGTATCAAAGAAGTCTTCACCTACATTTTGGGTATAACCCTTTGCAACGTGTCATGCCTTGTACTTCTCAATAGTACCATTAGGCCTAAGCTTCTTCTTGAATACCCATTTGCATCCTATAGGTTTGCACCCATAAGGACGATCGGTTATTTCCCAAGTTTCATTTGCCAAGATGGAATCCATCTCACTACGGACAACTTCCTTCCAGTAGTCAGCATCTTCAAATGCATAGGCCTCTTGAAATAGAAATAGGAGTTTCATCTATGAGATACACAAGGAAATCATCACCAAAGGACTTTGCAGTCCTCTGTCTCTTGCTCCTTGTAGGAGTTTCATTCTTTTCCTACACAAGATTTTCCGGGTGTTCTGTCGGAACTGTAGGTTCAGAAATTGTAACTAATTCCTGACTCGATGCACTAGGCATCTCCTCATTTGATGGCCTAGATATATCCTTCATGGGAAAGATATCTTCAAAGAAAGTCGCATCATTTGACTCAATGATTGTACCAACATGCATGTCGGATACCTCAGATTTTACAATCAAGAATCTATAACCAATGCTATGAAAAGCATAGCCCAGAAAAACACAACCCACAGTTTTTGGTCCAAGCTTGCGCTTCTTTGGAATTGGCACATTGACTTTCGTCAAGCAACCCCAGGTTCGTAGATAAGAGAGTTTTAACCTTTTCTTCTCCCATTCCTCAAATGGAGTTATCTCTTTGTTCTTTGTGGGAACTCAGTTTAGGACATGACATGCAATCAATATCGCCTCCCCCCGCCATGCCTTGGAGAGACCCGATGTATCCCACATGGCATTACCCAAATCAGTTAGAGTACGGTTCTTTCTTTCGGCTAACCCATTTGACTGTGGTGAATAGGGAGGCATCCTCTCATGGATTATACCATGTTCCGCACAAGAGGAATCAAATTTAATGGAAAAAATACTCTCTACCACGATCGTACCTAAGCCTCTTGATCTTTCGATCAAGTTGGTTTTCCGCTTCAGTTTTATAGATCTTGAAAAAGTTCAATGCCTCATCTTTTGATTTCAGAAGATACACATGGCAATATCTTGTGGAGTCATTAATTAACGTCATGAAATATTTCATTCCACCTTTTGTCAAAACACCATTCATTTCACAAAGATCTGAATGTATGAGCTCTAGTGGTGCCAAATTTCGCGTTTCCGCAGCTGTATGAGATTTACGAGGTTGCTTAGCTTGCACACAAACTTGACACTTAAATCCCTTGACGACGGTGAAATTAGGGATTAAGCTCAACTTGTATAACCGCATCATGCAACCAAAGTTAATATGACAGAGATGGGAATGCCAGACATTTGATTCACTATTGTTGCAAACATGATTAACAACTTTATTACAAACATCTGACAAGGATAGTCTGAACAAGCCTCCTGACTCATAACCTTTACCAACAAAAGTTCCATACTTGGACACTACAAATTTATTGGACTCAAAGACAAGCTTGTAGCCATCTCTACATAGAAGAGATCCACTAACAAGATTCTTATTGACGGAGGGGACATATTCCCGTTCTTCAGCCACACGATCTTCCCCGAAGCAAACTTCAGATCGACCGTGCCAACACCACGAACAGAAGCACTTGAACCGTTGCCCATCAGCACGGAAGTAGTCCCTGCGGCCTGATAAGTATAAAACATAGAAATATCACTGCATACATATACATTAGCACCCATGTCAATCAACCAATCAGGAGAACGACATACTGAGAGAATAGTGGGAAGTATACCTTACCCAACATCCTTCATCTCAGTGTCACCAATGTCAACATTGGCAATCTTGTCGCCTTTCCCATGTTGACGCTTGTCATAACGGTTAGGGCAACTAGGAGCCCAATGATCATGATCTCCTCAGACATGACAAACACCTTTCTTCTTGTAAGTTTTCTTCTTCAAGTTGGTGTGCTGCGAAGCCTTATTCTTTCCATCAAACTTTCCTTTACCATCAAACTTGCCCTTGTTCTTGAACTTGTGGGGCTGGAAGTTTTTCTTCTGTACCATATTGGCACTAGAACCCCCCTCAATACTGCGAGCACGTATGTCTTTTGCTCTCGCCTTTTCTTCCACATCAAGAGTACCAATGAGATTCGGAACAGAAAACTCCTGCCTCTTATGCTTCAGAGAGGTAGCAAAGTTCCTCCACGAGGGAGGAAGCTTAGTAATGATACCTCTGGCAACAAACTTGTCTAGTAACATACAGTTGAAGTGCTCAAGTTCTCTAGCAAATGACTGTATCTCGTGAGCTTGCTCACTCACGGAGCGCTCATCAGTCATCCTGTAGTCATAGAATTGTTCCATGATGTACAACTCAGTGTTGGCATCCGAGACCCCAAACTTGGCCTCGAGTGCGTCACACATGTCTTTGCCATTATCAATTGACGCATACGCATCAACTATGTTCTCACCAAGAACACTCAAGAGAGCAGCCTTAAACAAGGTATCGGTTTTCTAAAAAGCTTGTTCCTGTTGAGGATCAAGAACTCTTTCAGGTTTGCCAAGAGTGGCGTCATAGCAGCTCATGGTTTGAAACCATAGAACGGCCCTCACACGCCACCTCTTATAGTGCACACCCTCAAACATAGAATTGCCTATAATAAGGTTTTTCGATTGTTGAAAATATGAGCAATTTACCGAATGATATAATAGAAATAAACACTAGATAAAACATGATCATTGTAACAAAGACAAGACTAGTCATGCAAACTTGAGGAAAGTAGGGCACCATAACAGATGCAAGACTAGGTAGGCAAACTATAGGAGAGTAGGCAAATATCATCTGAACATGTGCGCTAGAACAGAATAAGTCTAGAACAGATAGTAGCCCAAGAAAGTTTAGTAGGATACTGAACAGAAAAGAGACGAACACATACTAAGCAGTGGCAGTAGCATTAGCGTTGGCATTGTTGTCACCTATGTCGTCGAAGAGGTTGTCGACGTCGGGGAAGAAGTCGTCGGTGTTCGTGGCGTCCGTGGTGAAGAGGTCAGTAGTCGCGCAGAGCACTCCCCAACAACCGTGTCACCCTTCTCCCATACAAGACTCAAAGAGGTGGGGTTTCGGAGGCCTACTGTCCCGAATTGCAGTGCACGCCCGCAAGCCGGGATGGGGAAGAGCCTAGCAGTAGCTTAGAGCTTTGGAATTGGATGGCGTGCGGAAAGTGTTGGTCTGTTGTCTCTCTGGAGAGGAGCGACCTCTCTTTTATAGGCATAGAAGAAGGAGGTGAATAGGCTGTGAGAGAGGACAAAACAAAAAGATGGGAGAAGAAGCGAACAACCAGCAGCCAAATGATGCATCGTTCGTATTCAATCCCCACTACAGCAAAACGTTTCAGCTCCCATGCAACCTTTCACATACCAGTCCAGTCATGCATGGCAAAAATTTAGACAACGGCTCAGCTCATTCCCACAACCCGCGACACGTCATGACAAGGCGTGGCGTGACGAGGCGGGCAGCGGAGGAGGAGCGCACGTGTATGTCTCTCTTGTTCTCATGCTCATAAATGTGGGGAAACAACCTTCCTTTTAAAGAGGTCCAACTCCTATTAAGTGAGCGGTATGGGACTAAACTATTGTCCCACCTCTGGCCTTGCATGAATGGGCTGAGTGGGCCTCTAGGATTTATTAGGAATTCTGAAAATGCATAGATCAAATTCCAGCAGGAGGCATGCTATCATCATAATAAATTTTCTCATCAAAAGTAGGGGGACCAAAAAGATCATCGTCGTCAAACATAGCGTCCCCAACCTTATGGCTTTGCATATCATTAGCATCATGGATATTTGGAGAATTCATACTAACAACATTGCAATCATGTCATCATTCAGGAACTCACATTAAACATTTTTGTTAAATTCTTCCTCTAACAATTGAGCACAATTTTTCGATCCATCATTTTCACGAAAGACATTATAAAGACAAAGCATATGAGACAACCTAAATTCATTTTTTTGTAGTTTTCATTTATAACCCAAACTAGTGATAAAACAATAAACTAAAAGATTCAATTGCAAGATCTAAAGATATACCTTCAAGCACTCACCTCCCCGGCAACGACGCCAGAAAAGAGCTTGATGTCTACTACACAACTTTATTCTTGTATACTCGTGTTGGGCCTCCAAGCGCAGAATTTTGTAGGACAGTAGCAATTTTCCCTCAAGTAGATGACCTAAGGTTTATCAATCCGTGGAAGGTGTAGGATGTAGATGGTCTCTCTCAAACAACCCTGCAATCAAATACAAGAAATCTCTTGTGTCCCCAACACACCCAATACAATGGCAAATTGTATAGGTGCACTAGTTCGGCGAAGAGATGGTGATACAAGTGCAATATGGATAGTAGAAATAGGTTTTTGTAATGTGAAAATATAAAAACAACAAGGTAGCAAGTAGTAAACAACGAGCAAAACGTTATATCAATGCTTGGAAACAAGGCCTAGGGTTCATACTTTCACTAGTGCAATCTGTCAACAATGCTAACATAATTGAATCATATAACCATCCCTCAACGTGCGACAACGAATCACTCCAAAGTTCTATCTAGCGGAGAACATAATATGAAATTGTTGTAGGTAGCAGAACCACCTCAAAGTTATCATTTCTGATCAATCTTTTGAGACATCCCTATAAGTGTCACAAACATCCCTAGAGTTCATACTAAAATAGCACCTATGATACACATCAACCAACCCTAATGTCACCTAGATACTTCAATGTCACCTCAAGTATCCGTGGGTTAATTATTCAACATGCATCAAACAATTTCAGATTCATCATATTCAATCCAACACAAAGAACTTCAAAGAATACCCCCAAGATTTCTATCAGAGAAAGTAGGACAAGAACGTGTATCAACCCATATGCACAGATTACCCCAATGTCACCTCCGGAATCCACAAGTTTACCAAAACATATATCAAGTGAATCAATAGAACACCACATTGTCACCACGGGTATCCACATGCAAGACATATATCAAGTGTTCTCAAATCCAAAGTATTCAATCCAACATAGCGAGATCTCAAAGGGAAAGACTCAATTCATCACAGCAAGATAGTAAGGGAAGAACACCATATGATCCAACTATATTAACAAAGCCCGTGATACATCAAGATCGTGCCATCTCAAAAACACGAGAGAGATTAAACACATAGCTACTGGTACATACCCTCAGCCCCGAGGGTGAACTACTCTCTCTTCGTCATGGAGACCACCGGGATGATGAAGATGGCCTCCGGTGATGATTTCCCCCTCCGGCAGGGTACCAGAAAGGACTTCGGATGAGATTTCTTCAATACAAAGAGTTGCGGCGGCGGAGCGGAAGTTCTAGGTTAACTTTCGGAGGTTTCTGAATATATAGGATTTTTTGGCGTTCGAATCACGCGAAGAGGTGCCACAGGGGGGCCACAAGGTAGGTCGGCGCGGCCACCACCCCTGGGCGCGCCAACCTGCCTTGTGGGCCCCCCGTGGGTCTTTTGGTACTCCCTCGAAGCTTCCCGGGTCCCTTTCCTTTGAGAAAAAATCGTCAAAAAGATTTGTTCAATTATGAGAACTTCCATTTTTTGCAAAAAAAACAACACCACGGTAATTCTACTAAAAACAGCGACGGCCCGGGTTAGTTCCAATTAAATCATATAAAGTGCATCAAAACCATATAAAAATATTGTAAACATAGGTGAATAATGCATGAATACTTCATAAATTATTGATACGTTGGAGACGTATCAAGCTTCGCACGGGCCCCAAGGGTGTTGACATTCTCAAAGAACGTTGTAACGACGGCCGCCTCCAGAATGCCTCGGGTCAGTGCATACAGCTGGTAGAAACGAGCAACATAGCTCCTGACCTGCTCCCCACCAATCTGCCGGAGATGCAGGAGGGAAATCAGCATGGCCCTTGATGGCCCGTGGTTCCTTGGGCGTGGGACTCCCTCCATAGCGCCCCTACGACCGCACGCCACCCAGGTGGGAAGCGCATGGACGCGGCACAGCGGGAAGAGACACTGCCCAGGCTGATGCACCTGGGCGAGTGTCGTAGGATGGGGGATCCTGCCCTGCACTATCTTCAGCGTAGCGCTTTCCGGATCAGGTTCTTGGGGGAACGAGGGAAGTGGACCAAGATAGCTGGAAACGTCTCAGTCCCCTACTTTGCACATCAAATGTTGGTTTCTAAGAACCTACATATGAGTTGTGAGCAACAACTCTTTGAGAGTTCGGCAGGGACTGAACAGTCCAACTATCCTAAGTCATGAATGAAGTGTGATGGATGAACTGCATGTGACACCCTGGTTTTAAGCTACAGTGATCATTATAATTAAGCACAATGATGACCATGAACAATGCCGAATCATTTTGCTAAGTGGGGCTTGATCAAGTTTGGATTCAAATTCCAGTTCAAATTTCAATTCAAATGCCCTAGGATTTTATGTGATAAATTTAAAACCTCAAACAGCAAGGGAAAAATGTTGCACAATTGTGGAATAATCCAAAACAAATGTTGTTGAGGAAATCAACATCACCACTAAGCCAAAATGAGCTGTGGCATTTAAAACAGTGCCAAAAGAAGCATTTTAAATGCCTTTTCAATTATGGAAAATTCCAAATAGAGTCAAATAAACCCCAAACTTACTGTGGTAGTGCACCACTAACCCCAGTATTTGTTTTCAGCCAGTGTCACATTTTTGCTATAAAGGAAATTGGCTAAAGGAATTAAAACAGAAAGATTTAAAAAGAAAACAGAAAAGAAATAAAAGAAAAAGGCCAGAGGCCACTTACCTGGACATACCTGACGCTGGGCCGAGTCGGCCCAACAGGCCCATGTCACTGTTCGTCTACCTGCTCCCCCTCCGTGTCGCTTCGCCCGCGGCTAAGAGCGCCCGCGCCGGCCACCGCTCGCCACGGCGACGGGAGCAGGTGGCTGGGGATAAGCTCGCCCCCGAGCCGTTCCCCCCGGTCGCCCCCCCCCATTCGCCTCGCTCTCTCTCGCGCAAGTGCTCGCTCACTCTCTCTTCTTCCCCCTCTGCCCGAGAGCATCGTCGCCGCCCGCCGTCGTCACCGCGGCCACCGGCGGCCCCGTGGCCGCTGGACCTGTCCGTCCGCTCCGCCGCGGTCGACCCCTTCACCTGGTGGCCTCCGTTTAGGCCGGGGAGCCGTGCAGCCGCCGTTCGTCTCCATCCCCATCTCCGGCCACCGTCGCCGCCGTTGTCGAACCGGCCTCTCCTGCTGCTACAAAACCTCCATGGGCCACCGTGAGCCGCTACGGTGAGCTCCACTCTCTCCTCCCTACTCTGCCTGCTCTCCTTCAGGCCATGCGCGACCGCCACCGCAACCGTGCTCCGGCCGCCGCCATGGCCGCCGTTGTCGTGCTCCCGAGCCGCTACAAGCTCGCCCGACCGCTCAGGCGTGTTCCCCGTGAACCGTGGACCCCGCGTAGCTAGCTAGGTTGGCCGCCCGCGCGCTCGAACGCCGTTTCCGTTGAGCACCCGTACGCGTCGCCGCCGGCGAGCTCGTCGCCGTCGTTGTAGCCTTTGCCACGCTCGCCCGAGCTCACCATCGAGCTCCTGGTGCTTCCAGGAGCGCGACGCACCCACGCACGCGCACCGCCGTGCCCCGCAGCCCCCGGTACGCCTCGCACCCGAACCGGCCGCCGCCTGCCGTCATCGCCGGCACCGTTTTCGGCCAGTTCCGGCGATGCCACTGCCACCAATCGACGCGCGGTCGAGCGCCCGTTCGAATGAACCAAGCCGCGCGCGAAATGGCCCTCCGTAGACGAAATCCGACGTCGGCCCGAGCCCTCCGCCGCGTTTTGGGGTCGCCGGCGTTGAGCCGCCGGCCACCGCCGACGTGGCTGACTCGGGGCCACTGCCAGGGTCACTGGCAGCTGGGCCCCGCAGGTCGCCGTTGACCCGTTGACCAGTCAACTGGCTGACTGGGCTCAGCCCAGTCACTGACAGTGGGGCCCAGCACCCCCTGTGCCAATGACAGGTGGGCCACCCCCCTGTCAGCTGCTTAATTAGTAAATAGGTTAATTAAAATAATTAATTTAGCACTAATGACTCTATGACAGGTAGGCCCCACTCACTAATTAATCCTAATTAGTTTAATTAAAACCTAATTTGGCTACTGTGAGGCTGACCAGTGGGACCCACTGGTCAGATTTGACCCTGGTCAGCCAGAGTTGACCTGCTGACGTCATGGTGATGTCATGATGACGTCATCATTCACTATTCTGGATAATTCGGATTTAAATAATTAAATAATTTCAGAAAATTAATAAAACTTTAAAAATTAATAGAAAATAAACCGTAGCTCAGATCGAAAAACTTTGTACATGAAAGTTGATCAGAAAAATCCCACGATTCTAACCGTGCTACCTGTTTCCATGTCGGGACCCTCTACGTAGGTGAAACCGCAACTTTTCGCCTGTTTCCGTCAGATGAATAGTGTATAACTACCGACTATTAATTCCAACTCTAATCCTAAAATAGCTAAAATGGTTTAGACATTATTTTAGGCAACCCTGCACTGCATCCTAGCTGTCACATGCCTCTAACACCGCAAACCTGGAACATTCCCCCCCCCCCCCCCCCCGTCCGGTCATCTGTCCGACAGTTGTCCGGAACCGGGAAAACTTTCCCGGATGGGTTCCCCCTTTCTCGGTATCGTGTAACACTGCGTTAGGACACACCCAGCACTGCGTATCGCCATGTCATACTTTGTGTTACGATTGCCTGCTTTGTATTTATTGTTTCTTCCCCCTCTTCTCTCCGGTAGCCTCCGAGACTGACGCTGCTGCCGAGTACGACTACGCCCCTGACGTTTAGCCCTTTGCCGCAGAGCAGCAAGGCAAGCAAAACCCCCTTGAGCATTCCGATATCGCCTATTCTTCTTCTTCTTATGCTTGCATTAGATTTTGCTACTGTATTAGTTAGCTCCTATTCTGATGCATAGCCTGTTTTTGATGAACTGCTACTACACCTGTTAGCATATCAACTGCCTAGAATAGGTTGATCATTGAACCCCTGAGACCCCCCCTTAGTCCCAGTTGCCCCTGCGTCCATCGACGACACCGAGGACTTGAAGACAGAAGACTCAGTCGTCATGACTGACAAGCCAGGCCCCTCACATCACCGCACTCCCCTTAGTTGTACGACTCTGCAGCGCTACTATCGAGTACCGAGGGTGACACCTCATGAAGTACTCATGATGCTAGTTGTGTAGTGTAGCTAGTCGGTCATGGTTATCGAGGGTGATTCCTCCTTCACCACTCCCAACGATGACTCTGTCGTGCAACCCCTCAAGTGTGGGACTCTCGAGGGTGATTCCTCTAAGTCCTCCTTGACGGTTTCAACGAGCGGGACCCCATGAGGGTGATTCCTCAGGTTCCGTCTCGATGTTTTATACACACAGTTACTATGACCGGGTTACTGAAACATGTGGAAGACGGGTCGGCCCCAAGGGTACCCGCGAGAGTGATATTGGTGGGGTGCGCCGGTAAGGCACCCGAGTGTTATTGGCGGGGCGAGGGACTGCATTTCATGGTTCGCGCTTGCCCCGCACTAATAAATCGCTAACGGGTTGAGTATTTAATCTGAGTTGGTCGATACGACCTTTAACGCACTAAACCTTCACGTGGGGAAGTTATGGGCACTCAGCGTCGTTGTATCAGCCGAAGCTCTTCGGATGTCAGCAATGGAGCGGCGCGCGCCGGATTGGGCTGGAACGTACAGCTCTTGGACTAGAGTGTACTAGGTCTATTTTCGGCCGCGTTCGCATCGTGCAGGAGTGCAAGGGAAAGTGGGCCCACGAACCTGCGCACTTAGGAGTAGACCGGCGGGCTGGCCTCTTTCTTGAGTCTAGGTGGGGCGACGACGTGCTGTATCCCGAGGCCGGGCATTACCCCGGAAAGTGTGTCTGGCCGGAGGTGACCAGGCGTGTTGGAAATGAGGTGCACCCCTGCAGGGAAGAACAAACTATTCGAATAGCCGTGTCCACGGTAACAGGACGACTTGGAGTTGTACTTTCGCCTACTACAACTATAATCATAAACTAATTAAAAATGAATTGTGGCTCCAAGATTGCTTCCTCGCAGGGAGTCGAGGAAGGATCTCTGGGCGTGCTTACTTAATAAAATTGCTACAACAATATGACTATATATATGAGCTGCAGGTCTACTCTCTTCTAATGCTGCAAGATGCTGAAGATGCTAGTCTTCGATAGGACTAGGCCTTCTTTCTAGTCTGGCTGTCTACAGTCAGCTCAGATATAACCCCCCCCCCCTTCGTTGATAATGATGCATACTTAGCATAGATCTGATGTCAGTCTTGCGAGTACTTTGGATGAGTACTCACCGCTGCTTTGCCTTCCTTTTTCCCCTTCGATACGTTGCCGCGTTCAGACGATGGAGCCCAGGAGATGGAGTACGTTGGAGACGAGTACTACACCACCGCTGGAGCCTACTGCTACGTGGAGGCTGCCCCCGACGCTCAGGAGTAGTTAGGAGGTTCCCAGGCAAGAGGCCTCGCCTCTTTCGATCCGTTGCTTATGTTTGTGCTAGCCTTCTTAAGGCAAAACTTGTCTAACTTATGTCTGTACTCAGATATATTTGCTTCCGCTGACTCGTGTTTTTGTCGAGCTTTGTATTCGAGCCCTCGAGGCCCCTGGCTTGTAATATGGAGTTGTATGACTTTATATTTGTGTCTTTTGTTGTGTTGTGATATCAATCAGTGAGTCCCTAATCTTGGTCGTACGCATTGTGTGCATGATTAGCGTACGGACGTGAATGGGGGCGTCACAAGTTGGTATCAGAGCCAACTGCCTGTAGGTAGCCCCCTTTCCACATCCTTGGCCAAAGTTGAGTCTAGTACTTGAAATACTTTTACTAACATTGTTGTGTGGCTTACGGGCCCACATCTCAATCGGGTGGTATTAGGATCTTTTATTCCTCGTCTATACTCTGGGTTCTGATCTCTCTCCTCTTTCGGGTTAAAGATTTTACTAACTCTGACTCTAGGTTCTCGTAACAACTTCTCCCAGAGAGCCCTCATACCAGAAGATCACCTGCTCCGTCAGAAGATTCTGAAGATACCCTTTTGATGTTTTCCGAGACTTTGTGCTCATCGGCCTTGCAATTCCCTACCACCGATAAGTCCCTATGGATGACTAATTGCACTTGTCATTCATACAATTTTTTTCTCGTTGCTTTTGTTATTACAAGATGCCCCGAAATACTCTCCATTTCCCCGATGACCCTTTGAGTTTACTGCCTTGCAGTTCTTTCCGCATGAAAAACATTACGGTTAATTCCTCACATTTATAGAGGATCCATTTAATCCAATTGTTCATGTGTTTCACAAAATTCTTTGAAATACTTATCGATCTTCCGAAAATCCTCTGCAGCTTGTTGCTCTTGAAATTCTTGCCTGCTCGCATTATGGGTAATTCCACATTGTCTAGTAGTCTTCGTTGACATCCCTTGTCTTTGCCATTTTGAGCCTATTGATTCAATGTGTGCATATGCACACAGTCATCAGGTGATCCGTTTAAAATTATCTTTCCGGCTCAGACGTCCTTCCGGACATGAGTTGGTTCTTGGAAATTCAAACCTTTATTGATTATCCGACTAAGTCTTTTCAACTTATCCATCCTTGATCAGAGCGTCTGCTTCTGATCCTTCAATTTGGAAGTCATAACTCCTTGTATTTAAGCATCAGGCTATTCAGGTGTTTCTTGAATCCGATGCCTCTGCATTCTTTCTTCCTCTGATTGAGTACCAATACTCACATCAACTTCTTTGTGAATCGCCCGATCCATTGTTGGGTTATTATCCGACAGTGTCGTTCATATTCAATCACCTTGTGAGTTCTTCCCCTGATACATAATGCCTTTGGTAAATTGTATCCTCTGTTTGGCCAACCGTGCTCTACCCTCGAGCTTGTGTTAAATACTCTTGAAGCTTGTGGTATATGTTCCTAAAATACCCCGATGGGTTGAACCTATGCCCTCCCTAATCCATGAGAACCCGAAAGTTTTCACGGGTCATACTCTTATGGAGTCTTGCCAGATAAATTTTCGACACTACAACATCGTCCAAAGCAAGAAATGAATGAAATGTTATACATTGTTGAAGTGGGAGTTGACATTGAGCTTATGTTCATGCCCATGGAAATGATGTAGACCGTCTCGGAAGCTCCTTGCAAAATAGTTATTCCTCCGTATGATTCTTTCGGTATCCTCAATTTGATCGATTGCAGTTATGGTTCCGACCATGCTGTCCTTATTAATTTATCCGAAGGTAATTCATTCCGGTGCCTCGTCAATTTTCGACAAGGTTGAAGTATCTGCTGTCGCAGGTCAATGACCCAGTTCTACTTCTTTCATATTATACCTTCGAGTTTTACCTCTGGTATCTCGAGGATATTACGCCTTTGCACTACATCTTATTAACTTTAATGAGGTAATGATTTTCCTTGTCTTAATCACTCCACGGGTTCTGGGGTTGTTGTCAACCGAGAACACCGATTGGAAAACTTGTTCCACACTGCAATTCAATACCCCTTGTAATTGTTACTGGGAATATCAAAGTCAATCTGGTCATTCCTAGACTATCGGCTACATCCTTGTCTTGCTATCTTCGACTGTGCAACCTCGTCCTTCTCTGGTACGCAAATCCTTCAGAGTGTGAGCATTGCTTACTTTGAGCTTTCAACATCATGTTGTTTATCTTGAAAAGCAACCCCGATATTGAGCTTGCATCTTATCTGTTGTTCCTATAACCTTACACGGTGTCATTCCCCTACTTGACGCCACCGCTGTTCGGTTGCATTCTCTTGAAAACTCTCGACAAAAGGTGTCGTGATCATCGTCCACAATTTGACTTCTTCTGAGACGTCAACTGAGTTCTTGAGGAGAAATACCTTCCTTGCCCACGATGATTTTTGTTATCATCGATAACCTCCTTGACTTCCTTTCATCGCAAATTTGTCCATGATATGGATGCAACTTGCTATCCAGCTTGTGTTATGTTCTACCCTGAAGCATTACTGTCTTTTGTGTCGAGAATGTTGTGAGGATTGCTCCACCTCTTAGAAATTCTTGGCATAGTAATACTTCTCACCATCAAACGATGCTGCTTTGATTCTAACTTCTAGCAACCCTATTGCTTTGAAGTTAACGATCGTCAGTTCGTCCTTAGGCTGTTGGTTATTGAATCGTCGCTCTAACATTGATCTTGTTGCCTAAGGACATATTTCGGACGCACTTTTCAATCAATGGTTAATGATGTATGTTTTCCTCGATCATACAACCTTATATCATTTGAGCTGACAAATGTCATCTCCTTGTTCACATAATTGTGGAAATCCATCTGTTTGGAATCTCGACGAATTGTTGCTGAGCCCATCAGCCACATCCTATTCTCCCTCGTGGTTCATGATGAACATGGAAGCTAGTTTTGGAAACCTTGAAAGCATTATCTTTGTGCTTAGCTCATGAAGAATATGTTTGTTAAAAGAAGTGTTTTTCTCTAAGTTCACGTGCATCTTGCCGTTATGATTATGAGAAAGTTTTGCTTCGCTTCCTCTGGAATCGTTCCAATTCATTCTTGCACGTGCGAAGTATTCTATGGTTTGATAGATTTGCTACCTTCACCCCATATGTATTTCCTAGCGCGCCAAGTCACTGATTGTTTTGATCTGGAAAAAGAAGTTCCTCGTAAGAGCTAATCCAGGCTTACACATGGAACTTTGATACCCTCTATAATGGTCCCCAGTCAGGAATTGATTGTATTCCATTCTAGAAACTTCCATGTGGGCACAAATGTCTTGACCTTGTGTTCATTGTCTTGCAGTCTGGCTAATGATTCAAGGCTTGCTTTTGTTGATCATTCCCCGAGAATCTTGCCGCATCGTCTCGTAGACGTGTGTTTCATCCTTTTTTTTTCCTTCTCAGGCCTGCTGAGCCTGAGATATCCTGACACCAACCAGATCTGAATCTCGGACAGATGTGATGGTTGGAACATTATCAAGAATTATAACTTTGGTCTTTATTACTCGGTAAGGTGATGTTGTAGCCAGCACACCTGGCCAGATGACCTATTGTTATAATGCTTTGTTCAGCAAGGATTGCCATTCTTCCATGGAGAAATTGTAAGACTTATTTTATAAGTTGTTCCTACTGGATCCTTTGCCTATCCAAACTCCATCCTTTCCTCGAAACACCATATCATTGCTATCCCGAAGCATGGATGTGGTATATCGATCATCGAAAGGAATAATGTAAGCTCAATGCTAATTGTTTCTTGATCAATTATTCAAACCCCATTGTATGGGCACGTCATGTATTTTCTTCGCCCCTTTTACCTAACTGGTTATCTACTTACTATACTGTCATGTATATCATGCTCTGTTTTTCCTTGGGGAAGATATACTCCTAACACTTGAGTATAAACACATTTTCCTTTCCATTGGTCTGGTTGATCTAATAATCACATTTTCCTTTCCATTGGTCTGTTTAACCTTTCTTGAGATTATATGATCTAAGCAGTAATAATTCTCTGCTTAGGTAAACACCTCGGTGATCAATTCTGTCAGTAAGGCCATGTTGCTATTGTTGATAACATTCCGGTAACCGCCGGTGGACGAGAACTTTGCCTATTGGTCCGCCTCGTCTCGACGAGCAGGAAGATGGTTCTCTTCGTTCCCCGCCCTTGGTACCGATGCTGTTGCCAACATAAATGACAGGTTATCCTCTGACATGTCTTGCTAGCAAGACCGTGCAAGATGTCACCGCTCTTTCCACTCTTAATCCACATGATGGACCCATAACCCCTAGTTCCACAGGATCGAAACCTGACTCTCCTGTACCACTTTGATTCCAAGGTATCTTTTGCACTTGGCTTCATATGTGATTCCCCGACCCACCGTTCAAGGGATGATCTATTCTAGTATCAGACGCAATATTTCTTTGTTGCTCTGAACCCCTTTTCACCTTCTGAAATTAGGCATCGAATGATTGCCTACCCGTTTGAAACTTTTGAACCATCGCTTATTGCTCCCGATGAATTACCTGAATTACAACTCGAGAGACAATTCATGTCTTCTCCCCTCAGTTCACCGTCAGGTGCCCAACTTTGTGGAGATACGATCTTTCAGAGTTTTCCCTCCTATCGCACTCATAGGACGTTGAAGATCCTAAAGAAAGGATGACGACTTCATCACGATGACCTGAAATAGAGAAATGAAGACATCAACGAAAGGACTCAACCTCTTCGATGAGGGCAACCAAGACCGAGAAGATCCGTTAGAACTTCGTAACCAGAACTTTTTCCCTTACCCTACCTCTTAATTCTCGGGACGAGAATTCTTGTTAGTAGGGGAGAATTGTGACACCCTGGTTTTAAGCTACAGTGATCATTATAATTAAGCACAGTGATGACCATGAACAATGCCGAATCATTTTGCTAAGTGGGGCTTGATCAAGTTTGGATTCAAATTCCAGTTCAAATTTCAATTCAAATGCCCTAGGATTTTATGTGATAAATTTAAAACCTCAAATAGCAAGGGAAAAATGTTGCACAATTGTGGAATAATCCAAAACAAATGTTGTTGAGGAAATCAACATCACCTCTAAGCCAAGATGAGCTGTGGCATTTAAAACAGTGCCAAAAGAAGCATTTTAAATGCCTTTTCAATTATGGAAAATTCCAAATAGAGTCAAATAAACCCCAAACTTACTGTGGTAGTGCACCACTGACCCCAGTATTTGTTTTCAGCCAGTGTCACATTTTTGCTATAAAGGAAATTGGCTAAAGTAATTAAAACAGAAAGATTTAAAAAGAAAACAGAAAAGAAATAAAAGAAAAAGGCCAGAGGCCACTTACCTGGACATACCTGACGCTGGGCCGAGTTGGCCCAACCGGCCCATGCCACTGTTCGTCTACCTGCTCCCCCTCCGTGTCGCTTCGCCCGCGGCTGAGAGCGCCCGCGCCGGCCACCGCTCGCCACGGCGACGGGAGCAGGTGGCTGGGGATAAGCTCGCCCCCGAGCCGTTCCCCCTGGTCGTCCCCCCCCCATTCGCCTCGCTCTCTCTCGCGCAAGTGCTCGCTCAATCTCTCTTCTTCCCCCTCTGCCCGAGAGCATCGTCGCCGCCCGCCGTCGTCACCGCGGCCACCGGCGGCCCCGTGGCCGCTGGACCTGTCCGTCCGCTCCGCCGCGGTCGACCCCTTCACCTGGTGGCCTCCGTTTAGGCCGGGGAGCCGTGCAGCCGCCGTTCGTCTCCATCCCCATCTCCGGCCACCGTCGCCGCCGTTGTAGAACCGGCCTCTCCTGCTGCTACAAAACCTCCACGGGCCACCGTGAGCCGCTACGGTGAGCTCCACTCTCTCCTCCCTACTCTGCCTGCTCTCCTTCAGGCCATGCGCGACCGCCACCGCAACCGTGCTCCGGCCGCCGCCATGGCCGCCGTTGTCGTGCTGCCGAGCTGCTAAAAGCTCGCCCGACCGCTCAGGCGTGTTCCCCGTGAACCGTAGACCCCGCGTAGCTAGCTAGGTTGGCCGCCCGCGCGCTCGAACGCCGTTTCCGTTGAGCACCCGTACGCGTCGCCACCGGCGAGCTCGTCGCCGTCGTTGTAGCCTTTGCCACGCTCGCCCGAGCTCACCATCGAGCTCCTGGTGCTTCCAGGAGCGCGACGCACCCACGCACGCGCACCGCCGTGCCCCGCAGCCCCCGGTACGCCTCGCACCCGAACCGGCCACCGCCTGCCGTCATCGCCGGCGCCGTGTCCGGCCAGTTCCGGCGATGCCACCGCCACCAATCGACGCGCGGTCGAGCGCCCGTTCGAATGAACCAAGCCGCGCGCGAAATGGCCCTCCGTAGACGAAATCCGACGTTGGCCCGAGCCCTCCGCCGCGTTTTGGGGTCGCCGGCGTTGAGCCACCGGCCACCGCCGACGTGGCTGACTCGGGGCCACTGCCAGGGTCACTGGCAGCTGGGCCCCGCAGGTCGCCGTTGACCCGTTGACCTGTCAACTGGCTGACTGGGTCAGCCCAGTCACTGACAGTGGGGCCCAGCACCCCCTGTGCCAATGACAGGTGGGCCACCCCCCTGTCAGCTGCTTAATTAGTAAATAGGTTAATTAAAATAATTAATTTAGCACTAATGACTCTATGACAGGTAGGCCCCACCCACTAATTAATCCTAATTAGTTTAATTAATACCTAATTTGGCTACTGTGAGGCTGACCAGTGGGACCCACTGGTCAGATTTGACCCTGGTCAGCCAGAGTTGACCTGCTGACGTCATGGTGATGTCATGATGACGTCATCATTCACTATTCTGGATAATTCGGATTTAAATAATTAAATAATTTCAGAAAATTAATAAAACTTTAAAAATTAATAGAAAATAAACCGTAGCTCAGATCGAAAAACTTTGTACATGAAAGTTGATCAGAAAAATCCCACGAATCTAACTGTGCTACCTGTTTCCATGTCGGGACCCTCTACGTAGGTGAAACCACAACTTTTCGCCTGTTTCCGTCAGATGAATAGTGTATAACTACCGACTATTAATTCCAACTCTAATCCTAAAATAGCTAAAATGGTTTAGACATTATTTTAGGCAACCCTGCACTGCATCCTAGCTGTCACAGGCCTCTAACACCGCAAACCTGGAACATTCCCCCCCCCCTCCGGTCATCTGTCCGACAGTTGTCCGGAACCGGGAAAACTTTCCCGGATGGGTTCCCCCTTTCTCGGTATCGTGTAACACTGCGTTAGGACACACCCAGCACTACGTATCGCCATGTCATACTTTGTGTTACGATTGTCTGCTTTGTATTTATTGTTTCTTCCCCCTCTTCTCTCCGGTAGCCTCCGAGACTGACGCTGCTGCCGAGTACGACTACGCCCCTGACGTTCAGCCCTTTGCCGCAGAGCAGCAAGGCAAGCAAAACCCCCTTGAGCATTCCGATATCGCCTATTCTTCTCCTTCTTATGCTTGCATTAGATTTTGCTACTGTATTAGTTAGCTCCTATTCTGATGCATAGCCTGTTTTTGATGAACTGCTACTACACCTGTTAGCATATCAACTGCCTAGAATAGGTTGATCATTGAACCCCTGAGACCCCCCTTAGTCCCAGTTGCCCCTGCGTCCATCGACGACACCGAGGACTTGAAGACAGAAGACTCAGTCGTCATGACTGACAAGCCAGGCCCCTCACATCACCGCACTCCCCTTAGTTGTACGACTCTGTAGCGCTACTATCGAGTACCGAGGGTGACACCTCGTGAAGTACTCATGATGCTAGTTCTGTAGTGTAGCTAGTCGGTCGTGGTTATCGAGGGTGATTCCTCCTACATCACTCCCGACGATGACTCTGTCGTGCAACCCCTCAAGTGTGGGACTCTCGAGGGTGATTCCTCTAAGTCCTCCTTGACGGTTTCATCGAGCGGGACCCCATGAGGGTGATTCCTCAGGTTCCGTCTCGATGTTTTATACACACAGTTACTATGACCGGGTTACTGAAACATGTGGAAGACGGGTCGGCCCCAAGGGTACCCGCGAGAGTGATATTGGTGGGGTGCGCCGGTAAGGCACCCGAGTGTTATTGGCGGGGCGAGGGACTGCATTTCATGGTTCGCGCTTGCCCCGCACTAATAAATCGCTAATGGGTTGAGTATTTAATCTGAGTTGGTCGATACGACCTTTAACGCACTAAACCTTCACGTGGGGAAGTTATGGGCACTCAGCGTCGTTGTATCAGCCGAAGCTCTTCGGACGTCAGCAATGGAGCGGCGCGCGCCGGATTGGGCTGGAACGTACAGCTCTTGGACTAGAGTGTACTAGGTCTGTTTTCGGCCGCGTTCGCATCGTGCAGGAGTGCAAGGGCAAGTGGGCCCACGAACCTGCGCACTTAGGAGTAGACCGGCGGGCTGGCCTCTTCGTTGAGTCTAGGTGGGGCGACGACGTGCTGTATCCCGAGGCCGGGCATTACCCCGGAAAGTGTGTGCGGCCGGAGGTGACCAGGCGTGTTGGAAATGAGGTGCACCCCTGCAGGGAAGAACAAACTATTCGAATAGCCGTGTCCACGGTAACAGGACGACTTGGAGTTGTACTTTGGCCTACTACAACTATAATCATAAACTAATTAAAAATGAATTGTGGCTCCGAGATTGCTTCCTCGCAGGGAGTCGAGGAAGGATCTCTGGGCGTGGTTACTTAATAAAATTGCTACAACAATATGACTATATATATGAGCTGCGGGTCTACTCTCTTCTAATGCTGCAAGATGCTGAAGATGCTAGTCTTCGATAGGACTAGGCCTTCTTTCTAGTCTGGCTGTCTGCAGTCAGCCCAGATATAACCCCCCCTTTGTTGATAATGATGCATACTTAGCATAGATCTGATGTCAGTCTTGCGAGTACTTTGGATGAGTACTCACCGCTGCTTTGCCTTCCTTTTTCCCCTTCGATACGTTGCCCCGTTCAGACGATGGAGCCCAGGAGATGGAGTACGCTGGAGACGACTACTACACCACCGCTGGAGCCTACTACTACGTGGAGGCTGCCCCCGACGCTCAGGAGTAGTTAGGAGGTTCCCAGGCAGGAGGCCTCGCCTCTTTCGATCCGTTGCTTATGTTTGTGCTAGCCTTCTTAAGGCAAAACTTGTCTAACTTATGTCTGTACTCAGATATATTTGCTTCCGCTGACTCGTGTTTTTGTCGAGCTTTGTATTCGAGCCCTCGAGGCCCCTGGCTTGTAATATGGAGCTGTATGACTTTATATTTGTGTCTTTTGTTGTGTTGTGATATCAATCAGTGAGTCCCTAATCTTGGTCGTACGCATTGTGTGCATGATTAGCGTACGGACGAAAATGGGGGCGTCACACTGCAGATGAACACAAAGAACTACCCTTGGTGTAATACCCTACTCCTACTTTGTTGCATTGCAATGGTACAGAGCTACAATGTGTCTGTCACAATGGTGAAAAGATCGACCTCCTCTGAGGCCTCGGTCTCCCTTATTTATAGTGTCGAGGGAGGCCTTGCCGAAGGCTTTGATTGGTTGAATATACACTTGAGTAGGTTAGTATAACATGTACCACGGCGGCATGGATGCCCGTGGCATGCTTGTACGAGTGATGATGATGACGTCCTTCCGGGGCAGTAAAAAAATGTTACTCCCCAGATACATACATGCCGCCTATGTTATTCGTTGGTCAGTGGCGAGGTACCGCCACTGTAGCCGTGCAAGTGGTAGGTGAATCTTACTGTAGACGTCGTGGATGTCTTGGGCCGCACGCGTAAGGGCTAGTCATTCAACCTTCGTTCCTACATGATGCATGCAGCAGTGTTCCCCGACACAGGCCATCATACGACCTCTAGATTCGAAGCTCACTCCTCCTGAAGGGGTAGGTAGTGTATTGCCGCGGCCTCCCGGGAAGGCCCCACGAAGAACTTTCCGGAGGCGGACTGCTCTTACCCCTTGAAAAGCTTCCCGATGATCCATGTCATAGTCCGTCGGGCGCATCAGGGTCTTTAAAAGGTACTCCTCTAATGGAGAAATATATATGCCTTCATCATCAAGGCTCTTCTTACCAGGTTAGTAATACACTGGTTTTACTGACACCGACAAAAGGACCCCTTACCTGAGACTATTCTTGCAAGTAATCTAGTTTCCGGGATGTTGTTCGATAGGATTGCGGTTTTCTCGGATTGTAGTGTGTATTTAAGCTTAGTGTGAATCCCCTTTCAGGCCTTCTTTCGTTATTAGGATAGGAATATTGTAGGAATAGGAAACTTAGAGAAAATGATGTGACATGTATCACAATTCCTTAGAAAAAGACATGTCTTTTGGTTCATAGTATAGCAAAAATTTCATTGGGTCTTCGCTATTTTATTTTATTTTGAAATATGTAGGAATCAATCCTGCATATGAATAGGAATTCATTACTACAAACCAATGACTCGAAAGAAAAAAAATCCTATAGAATTCTTAGAAAACTGTTGTAAACCAGAGGAGACCTTAGAGCATCTACAACCGGACCTCTCAAACCCGTCTCAAACGCCCGGGCAGGCCGCCCGGTCACTGCCCGGTCACAAAAAAGCGACCCAACCAAGCTCCTCAAACGGGCCTCAAAGGCCCGGGCTGACACCGGCACCCCTCATATCCAGCCTAAATATGGGGCGGATATGGGGGGCGCCTGGGTATGTCGGACTGACGCTGGGGTCCCACATGGAATCATCGGGAAACCCGGCGGTGCAACGCTCGTCTCCTCTGGTGTGGGGGTGAATGTCGCGTGGTGCCGCTTCGGCTCCCCGCCCGAGGACAAATCCGTCTATTTAAGCCGGCTCGCGTCCCCCAACCCCAGCCATCCTCCTCCTCCCTCTCCGCGCCGCCAGCCCGAGCCCATCCACTTCCTCTCTCCCGCTCCGCCGCTCTTTCCCGCTCTCCGACAGCGCCATGGTCTGTTGAAAGATAACGACCCATGTGATGCTCACGCCGGAGCGCCGGTACCGGATAGAGCAGGAAATCCGAGCGAGCCCGCCCCCCGCATCGCTGTTGGGCTGCCTCCATACTCGCCAGAGCCGGAGGAGGAGGAGGAGGAGGAGCACCCGAAGGAGGAGGAGGGAGCGGAGCAGCAGCCCGCTCCGATGGAGGAGGAGCAAGCGGACGGGGACGAGGAGGCGGAGCATCCGGAGCAGGAGATGGCGTCGGCTTCGGGTTTCACCATGGACCAGGCGGAGGTGGAGTTCACCGCCGCTAAGGCGGACGAGATGACGGAGCAGCAGGACATCATGGAGTCCATCCAGGATGATGCCTCATCCGGCAGGAGCGGGCGACGACCGCTGCCCTTTTCGCCAAACTCGCCGCGGAGATGGATTCGTAGGCCGACGCGGAGGAGCAGGCGGACGAGCAGCCAGAGCCAGGCACGAGGATAGTCAACATCTCCGACGAGGAGTGGGGCAGATGATCTACGTAGTACGTATATTTTTTTTCTTTCCATGATTTTGCATGGATATAAGTTTTTATTATGAGGTATCTGGATGTGGATAAGCAGATTTAATGATTGGCCGGTCAGTATCCGCGGACGCGTCGTCCGGATTTACAGACGCTCTTGGAACTTTGAAATTTCCAACTCAATTTATTATTTGGAATTTTCTGGTGTTTTTGTCTTAAAAGTCCACCGTAGAAAATCCTGGAGATGCACACGGGCAAGAAGCCAAGAAGCACCGGCTGCGTCTCTGTATAGTCCGCACTGCAAAATAATAAATTCTCAATAAAGAGGAATGTCGTGCATAAAGCACCACTACTCCAGTAGTGTACGCACAGTATCCTGTCTACGTACTCAGTTATTAGGGATACACGCACGCACGGGGACAGAGCCCAGAGGTAACAAGGTAAGAATGGGGCAGTCAATCCATGACGTAGACAGAGGAGGCAGTGCTCGGCTCTACTGTTGGCTCGTTGCAGCAACACCGTTCGTCCCTCCCATCTCCTCCTCCTCCCGAACCCGGGCCATCAGTCGCTGTGCCGGTATGCCCTCGTGGGTTTGTACATGTCCAGAGCCACGCCCATGGTAACAGCATCTCCAGCCGTTTGGCTCACCAGGGACGTTTTCCGGGAGGAAATAGCGCCTTTCGGGGCATTCCCGACGTAATTTTCGATGTGGGGGCGAGCCGATTCCCGGCCACGAACGCAACACGTCGAAATTTGGACGTCCGAACTCGACGAAATTCATTCAATTTGGACGAAATATAGGCGGTTTCATTGATATTTGGCGAATTAAAAAAAACATAGATAAAAAAACTACAAAAACTACACCTAGTTCATGCCGAGGAGGTTGTAGAAGACGGTGTCATCGTCGTCGTCGTCGCTCGGCGGCCCGTCCGTCGGGGCGTCCTTGCTGCAGCCCTGTCCTGAATCGCCGTTGCGGTTGCTCGGCGCGGCGACCTCCTCGTCGATGTCGGAGAGGAGGATGACGCCGCCCTCGTCACGTCCGCGGCGCCGCTCGACGATTTCTTCCAGAGCACGACGTTGGCGCCCATCTCCTGCTTGACGTAGTCGGCGCGCGACCAGGCGAGGTCGGCGGCCATCTCCGCGCGCTCCTGCTTCACCACGGTCACCGGCTCCTTCCTCGGCTTGACCAGGCAGATGTGGCCGTGGGGAGGGGAAGGGGCGCGGTGGCCCTCGTCTATGACGAGGTTGCCGCCGCGGCTGCGCCGGCGGAGCGACGTCTCCCGTGGATCGGGCTTGATGGCGACGACGAGTGGCGTCGCCGTACCGGAGGAGCGGGAGCCAGAGGACGATGGGTCCATGCGCCTCGGTATCCACGAGCTCCCGCTGCGGGGAGAGAAGGCGCCGGGTACTCCAGCGGCGACGAGTGGCGTCGCCGTACCGGAGGAGCGGGAGCCAGAGGACGACGGGTCCATGCGCCTCGGTATCGACGAGCTCCCGCTGCGGCGAGAGAAGGAAGGTGCCGGGTACTCCAGCGGCGGCTCGTTGCCGCCCTCGATGTGCGCGAGGACGGCATGGAGAGTGCGTCCGGGGGCGCCCCACCATTGTCGACGGCCGTTGGAGTTGTGGCGCCCCCTCAGCGCCGGGGCGCCATTGGTCGACGCGGGCTGGTCGGCATGGCGGCGCTGGAAGTACGCCGTCCAGACCGCGTGGTTGTCGGGCGCGTAGCGTGGCTGCTCGCACGCGTACTCCGGCAAGGAGGCCCGAATCCTCGCGATCTCGTCGGGGCGTTCCGCGTCGGAGGGCGGCGGAGGCACGGGGACACCGCCGGCGCTCAGCCGCAATGCGCCCGGTACGCGCATGTCGGGCGGCGTCGGGTAGTTCGCCTCCTGCAGCAGGCGCGCCTCCCACTCGTGCAGCAACAAGCGGCCGAAGCCGTTGGCCGCCGCTCCGTCGCCGGGAAACCTTTCCGCCGTGGCCTCGGGTGAGTTTTTGGGTGAGTTTTTGGGCGTCGGCGTCGGCGCTGGAGGCGAGAGAGAAGAAGATGGCGAGTGTGCGGCGAGTAGCGGTGAAGGCCGACTTTTATAGCGGTGAGAGGGCGGGAGCGGTGTGTACGCGTGGCGGGAAAGGGCGGGACGCGCGGCAGCTCGCCATCACTGCGTGGCCAGACCTTCATCAATGGAAACCCGCCGCATTCAACCGGCGCGGCGGCGCGGGAGCCGAGGCGAGGCAATGAGGACGGCGAAGGCTCGGCGAAGCGCAGTCGCTGACTCGGCGGACCCACAGGGGTGGGATCTGGCGCGGGTTGTTTTCGCGCCTATTTTCTTTCCCCCGGCGCCTCCGGTCGCCCCCCAGCAAGCTGGGTTCGGCCTGGGTCCACCGACGCCAATTTCGATCCAAACCGACGAAACTTGAACACCTGGGGCGCGACTTGGCGTTTTTTTTTACGCCGGCGATTAAAAAAGCGCCTAGGGGGCCTGTTGGGGGGGGGGGGGGGGGGGGCTGGAGACGCTCTAAGCAATTTCCGCAGCACATGTGATGTGCAGGGGCACGAGGGTTGCAGGGCGGCGTCCCGCCAAGTCCCGCGAAGGTGCTATGTTAGCACAAATTGAACTAGCACAGTCCAATCCAGCTAAAACTAAGTTTTTCTCTTTTGTATACGAAGCGGGACGGGTACGGGCGCCGCTCTACACCCCTAGGCACGCCCGATCATCCACCGTAGGCCTGGTGATGCCTTGGCGTTCGCGGGGATGCCGAAGAGGGTGATCAGAAATCAGGTGCCAGATTTTGTGCTAACCTATGGGCCATGGCATGGCAGCAGTGCACTGTCAGATGCCACGGGAACGGGCGGCACGGGCCGGGCTTTTGGGCGCCTTGTAGTAGGCAATCGTGACAGATCCTGAGATTTGACAGGAAATGATCCCAAGATTATGAGAGTAGCAGTGAAGATGTGCCTCGCGCAAGCAAAAGGAGAAAACAGCAACATATGTACGTACTACAGAAACAACCACTGCCTCGCTCTCTCCTCGCACGCCAACAAGATGGATAGAGAAAGCCAAAGGCCAGCCCTGCCCATACGGCCGCATGGTAAACGGAGTACTATTTTTTTTGATGGGGGGAAAAAAAAATTTACGTGCCAAACAGATTGGACATGTAATAAGTAGGCAGCAGGGCGTGCTGGAATCAATCAAAAGAGAGAAACGAATGAATAAGATTTACCTCTGCAACCGTGCTGCGGCACGCACCAGGAAAAGCCTTTCCCTGTCTGCGTGTGTCGAGCAAAGCACACCGGGCAGGCAGGCAGGCAGGCAGGCAGGCTCGGGTCTCCTCCCCGTCATCATCTTTAAACACACGCGGTAACAATCGCCACTGTTCTCTTCCTTTTTCCGGGTCCCGGAGCTCGCCTCCTTCCTTCCTTGGCTTCCTCCCTCCCTCCTCAACCTCTGCTCCCTCTTCTTTCCTGCTTGCTTTCTGTCGCTCCACCGCCATCTTTCGCTTTCTCCCGCTGTTGACCAAAGGAGGCTCGAGCCCAGCCCCAGGGTGTCTGCCGAGGTTCCTTTTGCTTGCGGCAATGGCGGGGGTGCTCGAGGGGAGGAGCTCCGGAACCAGAGGAGCCGCCGAGCAGGTACGTTGCAGCAAGCAACAAGCTAGTGTTCTCATCTCGCATCCTC
The DNA here is from genome assembly GCA_039707655.1 of Elymus sibiricus. Taxonomy (NCBI): domain Eukaryota; kingdom Viridiplantae; phylum Streptophyta; class Magnoliopsida; order Poales; family Poaceae; genus Elymus; species Elymus sibiricus. The sequence continues at coordinate 316,213,876 of CM077673.1, forward strand.
TTCTCAAGCATCGCGGTGTCTTGAGATTTACTTGCAAGTCCCAGACGTTCTCGAGCGATTCTCCTGTCCTTTGGCCACTCTAATTCACCGCATCCCTCTCAGCGTAGACGGATCTGTTCTTCTTCCTGGCTGTTTTTGGCGAGCCAGTAGGCACTCTGCATTTCCAGTCTCGTAATATTTTGAAGCTTGAAACAGCTTGGGTTGTTCATTTCACTGTTTTCTTGCCTGGATCTTTTTGTGTTCACTTGCACATACAAGAAATAGCAATGCTGCAAAAGACACATGCAACGAGTTTCCGGTTACATGGTTTAATCGCTCAAGTTCTTTTCTTCAGGCCATTGCTGCTCTCAAGAAAGGCGCCCATCTACTCAAGTGTGGGAAGAGAGGGAAGCCCAAGTTCTGCCCTTTCAGGCTATCATATGTGAGTAGGCTCTTCGGCACAACAGAATACTACTACTACAAGATTAAAAATTTAAACGTTCTTTTCCTACCTCCGTGCAATCACAAGTAGAAACATGTATAACTTCTCAAAATAAAAATAATAGAGATTTGTAGTGAGTAGTAACACTGAGCTCCAGCGCTCCAGATTTCTGATGGCTAGGCGTATGGGAAATTTTGTCAATCATGTTAAACTACAACGGTGCAAAACTTTTTTACACAAAGCGCTAGAGAGCAGGTTTATTTACTTTTGAACTTTCTCCGCAACCTGAAAATACTCGCAAAATTTATTTAATTAATAATCTAAACACTGAATTAAAGTCCAGGTGAAACTCATATACCAAGGTAAATTACCGACAGTCCAGATGTTGCTTTCGACTTTAAGTTCTTCACCACAGCATCCTACCGCAGCAACGATCAAACATCATTTAGTGAATTCTTGTGGTTTATCCACCTGTCTCCATCAGTCCATGTGGTCCCCGTCTTCTTATTATGCTCCTGCATGCCCTGTTACTGTTGACAAATAACAACAACAACAACAAAGCCTTTAGTCCCAAACAAGTTGGGGTAGGCTAGAGGTGAAACCCATAAGATCTCGCGACCAACTCATGGTTCTGGCACATGGATAGCAAGCTTCCACGCACCCCTGTCCATGGCTAGTTATTTGGTGATGCTCCAATCCTTCAGATCTCTCTTTACGGACTCTTCCCATGTCAAGTTCGGTCTACCCTGGCCTCTTTTGATATGTAAATATCTTACACAATATATTTATAACCGTGCTATGTTAATAGATAACTCCAAATCTAGCTTTCAGGATTGGTCATGCATTCTCTGTTTTCATACCAAGAATGCATTTCATAATTGTACTGAAACTTGTAACCGTAAAAAAGTTCAGGTATAGAAAAAATAAAAGGCACTTCACACTAGCCCAACATAACTTCTCTTTCCTGCTTGCAGGATGAAAACCTGCTAATATGGTACTCCAAAGAGAGGGAAAAAAGTCTGAGCTTAAGTTCGGTGTCGAGTGTGGTTCTCGGACAGAAAACGGTGTGTGGTTTTCTTCCCCCAAACACTTACTATACTTTGAAGTACACGAAGACATACATATTCTGAGAATGTATGTATTTGCAGACAAACCTGTTGCGTTTGCATTGGCCAGAAAAGGAACCTCACTCCTTCTCAGTCATATACAAGAATGGTGAATGCTCACTAGACTTGGTATTTTCCTTACTAGGCCTGGAATTCTTGAGTTTAGAATCTCTTTGTTCCTCGTATCACTGCCTTTTTCTCACATCTATTTACAATCATGTCTTCCCAGATCTGCAAAGACAAGGACCAAGCTGACTGCTGGTATCTAGGCCTAACAGCCTTGGTATCTGCTCTATATAGTCCTCTTCTTTTGGTTGATTCAACAAGCAGCCGTAGGGTAAACAGTTGCACAAACAGCCCTCCTCGCTATATTCAGCAAAGGAGTAGGCTATTTTCAGTGCATGACACAAGAAAGTTCACCCAGGTTAGATTTGGAACCCATGCATGTCGTGATTTCTATGTGAGGACATGATTACTTTGTTCAAGTATGAGTTTACCAAAAAGGGTTACACTAAGTAGAACTTTTGGTGATCTGTTAATCAGCGGCCACCCACTGTTATGCCCAGAAAATTCCGAAATTAATAACCTACATGTTAAGCAGTGTTACAATTCTGGACATTTTGATAAATTATTCTTTTCTAAATATAAATAATAATAATATGATCATTAGGTAACACCCAAATTAATGTAACGCCATACTAAATAAGGTGATACATCGCTGTCTTCTGGAATACCTGGAAAAGACGCAATGCTAAAGTGTTTAGCAACGAGACATGGGGCATCCACTGCATTGCTAAAGCTGCGGCTGATGATCTAAAGCTATGGGCTAATAGGTGTAGAAACCCCAACAAGCAATCTCTACTAAGAGACTGGGGGACAATGTTGTTTCACCTTGCCGCGAGATTATAGCCCTAAGATTTTCTCTAAATTCCCTTAGTCTAACCCCCCCCCCCCCCCCCCCCCTGTAACCCTCTGATACTCCTTGTAATCGTTATGTTTCGGTAATATATGGTTCAGGCCGGCGTAAGCCCGCCGTTGAGGCGTAAAAAAAAAAAAAGGTGATACATCTGGTAACTTATGTAAGACTGTAAATTGCCATGTCTTAGCCACTGGTATTTTAAAATTGTTAAATTCAACTGATAACTTATGGAAGTACCTAACTAATTTGTTTATGAAGGTACACTCACTGTATGGCAGTCCTAGGTTGATACAGAACAAAGTATCGAAGAGCAGTCTGGATTGCTCAGAAGCATTCGCCTCTCCAAGGCAGAGAACATGGTCAGGCCTAGATTTCTACTTGGAAAGGATTACTCCTGAAATGGTAAACAGAGTTAAAAACAGTTTCATGGATAAACCAGTGGCTGAAAAAATTCAGGAGGGAATTATCCAAATGCCTAAACTGAAACCTTCTGAAGGATCACACGTGGCATGTGGAACAGATTCTCTGAAGGACATCTTTGTCTGGGGAGAAGTTCCTGGCAGTGTCTTGGAGAATGGAGATGCACCAAAAGATAATGTTTCACTTCCAAGATTATTGAAGCCAACCCAGATTCTTGACGTGCAGAACGTCGCCTGTGGAGAGAAACATGCAGCAATAGTTACTAAGCAAGGGGAGGTCTTCTCCTGGGGAAAGGAGAGTGGTGGGATATTTGTACACAAAATGGGTGCCAGTGTCTCTGAACCTAAGATTATCGAGTCTCTTGCCTCTACCCCTATGAAAGCTATTGCATTTGGGGCAAAGCACACCTGTGCACTTGCAATGTCAGGAGAACTTTATGAGTGGGGTGAAGGGACTCACAGCTTGTGTCTGTGGGATGACCTGTGTCAAAGAAGCCAATGGTTCCCACACAAACTGTTTGATCCTTTGGATGGCATATCAGTTCTGAAGATCGCATGTGGTCAATGGCACACAGCTATCATATCCTCCTCTGGTCAACTGTTCACATATGGCGATGGAACATTTGGTGTTCTTGGACATGGCGACACAATGAGCGTGGCTCGGCCCAAAGAAGTAGAGTCTCTGAAAGGGTTAAGAGCCAAGGCTGTTGCATGTGGGCCGTGGCACACAGCTGCCATTGTGGAAATATTAGGCACTGTCAAGAGCAATGCTCCTAGTGGGAAGCTGTTCACTTGGGGTGATGCAGATAGAGGAAAGCTGGGTCATGCTGACAAAAAATCGAAGCTTGTACCAACCTGTGTCAAGCCACTCACTGATTCTGATTTTGCTCAGGTATCCTGTACTAAGGCACTGACAGTCGCGCTTACAATAAAAGGTGTTGTTTTCACCATTGGAAGCACGGAACATGGACAATTAGGCAACCGCCAATTGAGTGACTCATCTATTTGTTCAGTTGAAGGGCCTCTTAAGAGTTAAGACTGAGTTTGTGAGAGAGATATCGTCAGGCTCTTCCCATGTCGCAGTTTTGACAATGAATGGAAAGGTATATACCTGGGGCAAAGGCACAGAAGGTCAACTTGGTTTAGGTGACTATACTGACAGGATCTCCCCAACTCTAGTGGAGTCCTTGGAAGATAAGCAAGTGGACAGCATAGCTTGCGGTTCCAATTTCACTGTTGCGCTTTGTTTACATAGGTCTATCTCAGGCAAGGATCAATCTGTTTGCAGCAGTTGTCAGTTGTCTTTTACCTTTACAAGGAAGAAGCACAACTGCTACAACTGCGGTTCCATGTTCTGCAATTCCTGCAGCAGTAACAAGGTTTCAAGGGCAGCTCTTGGGCCAGATAAAAGCAAAAGGTACCGTGTTTGCGATGTGTGTTTCACTCAACTGCAGAAGATTGAAGGGCATGGCACACTAAGTTCACAGTTGGCGATCCAAAAGGAGGAGGCATTTCCAATAGAAATAAGAGCATATACACCAAAGTTGTCACGCATACTCAAGGAAGCAAATTCTATCATGGAAAAAATGACAACGGCACAGGGTTCTAACCAAAGAAATCCTGACTTGGCTGCACCGGTTCAACTGAAAACACAGAGATGGGGGCAAGTAGAGTGCCCCAGTCAATTTAAGTGTGCACGAAACAACATTCCATGTTGTTCCCTGTCAAATAAACAGACAGTCGGCGCTTCTCTTACACAGAGAATGCCTGGACCGGTGCCCCCAAAAGGTACCAGCTCTATGGCAGAAGCAGCTACTAATTTGATAGCGGAATTAGATTCGACGGAGAATATATTACTAGGAGAAGTTAAACAGCTTCAAGCACAGGTAATTAATATTACATTGTTTGCAATGTCAGATTTTTGTTGTCCTCCTACATTATATTTTCACTAACCACTACTCCCTCCGTTTCTAAATATAAGTCTTTTTAGAGATTCCAATACGGACTACATACGGATGTATATAGGCATATTTTAGAGTGTAGATTCATCCATTTTGCTCCGTATGTAGTCTATATTATTTTTATTTTAAGATGGCGAGCATTGATCTTAATAATTATGTTGTTCTCATCTAAGCAGGTGACCACCCTAGCAGAACAATGCCGGCATAGGAGCCTGAAGGTTCAGTTGTACAAACGAAAAGTCGAGGAAACCTGGCTGATTATCATGAATGAAGCAGCAAAGTGCAAAGCTGCAAAAGAAATTATAAAGGTTTTAACCAATCAGGTATAACTTTGACCTATGTCAATTCCCAACCTATTCAGAAATTGCGTCACTACTTTTGTAAAATAAGGTTTATGGGGCAAATTGTGCAGAGGAATACTTTATCAAAGAAGATTTTAGCTGGTGAGCAACCATACAACTCCACAACAATACCAAGCTGCACCACCGACGGACAACCCGTAAAAGCAGAACTATCAGACCCACCAGACAAAAACCCTGTCACCGGCAAAATTCAACAGCTGATCAGCATCAGGGATCACCACCATCAGCAAGTGGACAGGGAACGTATACAGTCTTCAAGCACAGCTGTGGCGAGTGGCTCGAACACGCACCGAAATGGCAGAAGAGCACCCAGTAACAGCAATATGTATGCCGGGGAAAGCGATGCCACCGTTCCTCCTATTGATCCCAACGGTGCGATCGAGCAAATCGAGCGTGGGGTGTATGTGACTGTCGTCACATCCCCCAGTGGAAACAAAGGCGTCAAGCGCATCCGGTTCAGGTAACTCCCGAAACTGCTTTGATACACACACCTTCCCTAGGTAATTTACTTGTGTGATAATAAGCTCTTTCGAACAATCCTACAGTCGGAAGCATTTTGGCGAGAAGGAGGCGCAAAAATGGTGGGAAGCGAACGAGAGCAAGGTGTTTGCAAAGTACAGCAGCACGGGACAGACGAGAGAGTAACCAGCTGTGACAGCCGACTTACACTGTAAATAGTAATGGATTCCAAATAGTAAAACACCTGAAAGATGGTACTGTTCAGTAATGACATAGTAGGAGTACAATAGACGGTGTGATGGAAGCAAAGGAATGGAAACACCATCATTTGCTCCCTGAGAAGCAGTTTGCAGAACCAAATTGCCAACATTACCACTTGCTTTGTACTAGTGGTAAGTAGGAGGTTAACCCCTATGCGATGTACAGAGGGTGGGTTTGAGCTGAGTTGGATTAGGGTTACTTATGCCTCCCCCCGAGTGATCCAATCATTCAAAACTCGGATGTAAGTTTTGCAGTGTGGATTCATTGGCGTTGCTTTCCTGATCTGACTCAAATAGTGCGAGAGCAAAGACATACCGGGACGGCTGGTTTTGAATCTCCCCGTGTCTGTTAGGGCAGGAACAATGGCGACTTGGAGCGGCAAGGGTTAAGCTGCCGGGAGCTCCCCCTTGACCTGGACCTCGCTCAGTTGTCCTTCCCCTCCCTGCTTCGGCAACACACCGCGGTGACGCCTCTCCCCTCCCTCCTCGTTGCGTACCACACCTGAGCCGCCGCTGTCGCCGCCCTAGCCCCTGTCGCCACACCTGAGCGGAGCCACATCCGATATGTACGTACGTTTCTTTCTTTCAAGGATACACCATCATAGAAGAAAAGCCAAGCGTTTGACAGGACGCCTTTCGCAAACAATTCATATCGGATACAACGTCAAAAGATCAAATACCACGTCTCGACTAAGAGCATCTACAACCCAACCCTCGTACCCCCCTCAAACGCCTGGGCAGGTCGTCCGGTCACTGACCGGTAGACCTGGGCATAGCCCCGGGCCGGGCCGGGTTTCGGGCCGGGCTTTAAAAAGCCCGAACGGGAAAACTCAGGCCCGAGCCCGGCCCGGCCCGGCCGTCGGGCCTAACAAATCGGGCCCGAACCCGGCCCGAACCTACAAAGCCTGGTAAAGCCTGGCCGGCCCGGCCCGATCTAGGCTTAAAAACTGCGTTTCGCAAGCCCGAGCCCGGCCCGGACTGCTCTTCGGGCTCACTTTCCAGGCCCGAGCCCGGCCCGATGGCACGATCAGGCCCGGCCCGGCCCGGGATTTTCGGGCCGGGTTGGGTCGGGCCGGACGGGCCGGGCTGCCCATGCCCAGGCGTACTGACCGGTCACGAAATTTTGACCTAGACGAGCCTCTCAAACTGGCCTCAAACGCCCGGTCTGACCGGCACCCCTCATATCCAGCCAAAATATGGGTGGATATGGGGGCGCCCAGGCGCGCCCGGGCATGCCCGCCACGTCGACCAGACGATAGGGTCCCACGCGGCCTTGCTCGGAAACCCGACGGTCCGAAGCTCGTCTCCTCCGCCGGATCGATGTAGCCGTGTGGCGCCGCTCCGACAGTACGCTTACTCCCTAACCCGGCTATTTAAGCCGACCGCCGGCACCGAAAACCTACCCATCCACCATTTCCTCCTTCCGTCCGCCGCCGCCGTCACTTTCCACTCCCCCTCCGCCGCCCTCATCCCTAGCCTGACTATTTAGCCATGCCCCCCCCCCCCCGCCGCCGCCACTTTCTAACGCCGAGGCACCGGCTGCAGCTCCTTGAGCAGGTCCGGTCAAGGCATGAAGCCCGATCGCCGCGGGGCTACCTTCGGATGTAGTGAATCCGGAGGAGGAGTTGGAGGAGGAGGAGGAGGAAGAGGAGGTCGAGGAGGAGGACGGGGAGGTTGAGGAGGAGGAGGAGGATGTAGGGGACGCCGGGGACGTGGATCTGCAGGCAGAGCAGCAGGCCATCCTCGACTCCATTCGTTCGGAGTCGGATGCGGAGGCCAGACAGCGTCGTCGGCAGGAGATGGAGGCGAAGCAGGCCGCGGAGGAGGCGGAGATGCTCGCATACCCGAATGAGCTCGAGGAGGAGGACGAGGAGCCGGAGCCCTCCAACGCGCCCGTCTACCCGCCGCCCTACACCGACGTCGTGGACATCTCTTATGACGAAAACTAGGGTAGTACGTAGGAGTTTCTTTTGCATCCTTTGTATGGATCTAGGGGGTCAAATATGAGATACTCGGATGTGGAGGAGAAAGATTTGAGGACTGACCGGTCAGTGCCCACAGACGCGTCCGGTCGCATCCGCGGGCGTTTGAGGGCCCAGATTAGCAAATCGTGGCCGTAGATGCTCTAACACCGGATACCTAAAAGTACAACCCCGACCACATCTCAAGCTGGGAGAACACACTCTTCACCCTTCACGCCTAGGAGTCGGCAAGTGAACAGCAAGAACCTACCCGAATTGAAGAAGGCGTCGTCCAAGAGTAGCCGGCGACGGCGTACATTGCGCCCTGAGAGCTCATGCCCACAACAGAAACCAACACTGAGCCGCACATTACTACAATCCTAGCTGAAGAGCCGACACGGTCACCACCTTCGACAACAACTTCGGTAGCCTCCATGACCACCTAGGCAGCACCTCCAAGGAAGGGACGACTGTAGGATCCAAAGTATGTCTAGAGGGGGGGTGATTAGACTACTTGACCAAATAAAAATCTATCCTTTTCCCAATTTTAGTTGTGGGCAGATTTTAACAATTTGCACAAGTCAAGTTCACCCTACACATGCATGTCTAAGAGTACAACAGCGAAAAGTAAAGACAAACACATGTAAGTAAAGGAGCGAGAGCAGATCAAACGCAATTTGGAGACACGAAGATTTTTCCCATGGTTCCGATAGGTGGTGCTATCGTACATCCACGTTTATGGAGTCTTCAACCCACGGATGGTAGCGGTCGCGAGAGTCCACGGAGGGCTCAACCCATAAAGGGTCCACGAAGTAGCAACCTCGACAATTCCATAACGGCTTCCGTCCACGAAGGACTAGCCTCACTATGGGTAGATCTTCACGAAGTAGGCGATCTCCTTGCCCGTACAAACTTCTTGGTTCAACTCCACAACACGAAGTAGGAGTCTCCCAAGCGACACCTAACCAATCTAGGAGGCACCACCCTCCAAAAGGTAATATGCTCGATAGTAATGATGAACTCCTTGCTCTTGTGTTTCAAATGATAGTCTCCTCAACACTCAATCACTCTCTCACAGATTTGGCTTGGGTAGAAGAGATTGATTGGATAGAAAGCAACTTGGGGAGGCTAGAAATCAAGATCCATATGGTTGGAGTGGATGATCTTGACCTCAACACAAGGGTAAGTGGTTCTCTCTCAGAAAATTGGATATGGCAAGTGGGTGTGTGTTCTGAGTGCTTCTCTTGCGAGTAGGATGTGGTGGAGGGGTATATATAGGCATCTCCAAAAATCCATCCGTTACAACATTATTGCCCAACTCGGTGGAACCGAAGTAAAACTCGGTGGCACCGACTTGTTCAAAATGTGACAACTTTAGGCTTTTCGGTGAAACCGATATGGAATACTCGGTGATACCGATATGGGTGACCTAGGCAGTTACCAAATCTCGGTGAGACCGATTTCTCAAACTCAGTGGGACCGATTTGGAGAAATGGGTTAACAGAGAGTTGACCCAACTTCTCAGTGAAACCGATTTGCAAAACTCGGTGGGACCGAATCATGAAAATGGCTAACCAGGAAGTTGGTCACTGTTTTCGGTGGCACCGAAGGGAATGTTGGTAGTACCGAGTTGTGGGTCTTGGCTAGGGTTTCTGTCTGGGCTTATGACTCGGTGTAGCCGATGTGGAAATGTTGGTGACACCGATTTTGAGTGGTAGGCTCTATGACAGAATATTTGTGGGAGAGCTTGTGGGTGTTTTTGGTGACTAACACTTGATCACTTTGAGAATTTCATTCACCATTATTACCTCACCCCCTTTTGATAGTATTGGCTTTCCTATGGACTCAAGGTGATTTCTCACAAAGTAAAATGTAGAGTCTTCATGCTTGTAGCTTAGCCAATCATATCCCTTGCATCTTGGGGTATCCTCACAATCCTTTGTCAATCAAACATTGAACTTTTTCCTGAAACATACTTAGTGGAAACATTAGTCCAATGAAATGTATGTTGTTATTAATTACCTGTAACAACCCGGAACCGACGCTCCAGAAGATTCCCCTTTTATTCCATTGTTATCGTGTGATTCGAGTGGTTGTTGCATTCATCATCGCATCATTCGCATCATCTGCATAGCATCGTCACTCGTTTTTGAAAACTTGCATTCGTTCGTAGTTGTCGGTTCTTTCCGTTCTCGTCGACGATCGTTTCGAGACCAACCACACACGCACGCGCCCGCGGCATCGATAAAATATTGTTTTTAAAAGCGCGCATAAAACTTTCTCGGATTGGGTCAGAAGTTGGCATGCGGTCTTGTTTTATTGTAGGTAGACCGCCTGCCAAGTTTCGTCGCAATCAGAGTTCGTTTGATACCCGAACGGTCGACCGTAGCGGCACCGTCATCGGTTAATTGTCGGACGTTTCAGTGTTTTAAAAACCCTGTCACGGGCTGCCACATTCTCTCTCATCCCCACCTAGCCCAACTACACAGCCCACCGCAGCCCAGCTAACCCCCTCCGCTTCCGGACCGTCCGATCGAGATCGCACGGTACGAAAACGGGCAAAATCCCCTAACCCTAGCATCCCCTGCTATAAATAGACTTGCCCCCTACCCAAAATGGCCTCCCCTAGCCCACTGCATCGTTTTCCGCGCCGGCCGACCCAGCCGCCGCCACTTGGCGCCGCCAGCTCCACCTAGCGCTGCCGCTGCAGCCACCCGAAGCCAATAGGGGCGTGCCACGTGGCCTCCCCAGCCTCCCTCCGCCGCAAGCCCGCTCGGGCCCATCTCCGGCCCGCCCGGGCCCGAAACGGGCCGCGCCGCCGCCAACAGGAGGCAGCCGCCCGAGCTCAAGCCCCCCCGCGCTCGAGGGCCTCCTCGTCGCCGTGCCTCGCCGGCCACCGGAGCGCCGCAGATGGACCTCGCCGCTCCTCGCCGGTCGCTGCCTCGCCGGGTCGACCCCCGCCGCTGTGCCCCGCTTCCTTCTTCTCCCCCGTCGTTCTCTCTCTCTCTCATATCCCTCTCTCTCTCCCGTGCAGGAACCCATGTCCCACCCCGGATCTCCCTTCCGGCGTCGTCCCAGGCCCTCTCGTCGCCGGGAACGGAGCCCCCTGGCCCGGATCCGTCTGTTCCCCTTGCCTCCTCGTCGTTCCGGTCGCCGGAGCCCCTCCATGCCGCCGCCGGCTCCTTGCGCCGCCGCTGCCGCCTCGCTGGGGGCCTTCCCTGCCTCTCGTTCGGGAGGAGGAGGACGCCTCCAGCCGTGCCTCCCGCGTGGGCCCGGTCCGGCTCGCCCGGCCAGCCGCTGCTGCGCCTCGGCCTGCTCCGCCCAGCTCCACCGACCGGCCTGCTAGGCCCTCTGGTGAGCCAGCCCATGTCCCGCCCTGTGCACTGCTTAGTATCCAGCGCCACATGCGCGTTTTAGATATGTTGCGTCCAGTGCTTTGCGCAGATTCGGCCCGTATCATATTTCTTTCAGATCTGTGAATTTCTCTATTGTCCAGTGAATTACAGATTTCAGAAAAAACCCTCATTTTGCATTGATCATAATTAAATAAACCGTGCACCGCATGCAAATACTTTATATATGAAAAATGATTAGAATTTAGTGTAGATTCACAATATCCCACTTTCACAAATGTTTAAAATGTTTAACATGCCATTTTCTGTTAATTCGCATCATTGTCATGATTTGCATTGTGCATATATTACTTAAGCGTGCATCCGAATTCAAACAAACGCTATACATAAAATGTGTACATTATTTATATCGCATTTTCATGCATGATAAAAATGTTTAATGTGATGGTTGCATTTAATTTGCATACATAACTTGCTAAAACGGTTTATGTCCTAATCTCGCATAATTGTGGTGTCATTTTTTAATATAAAAACCCACATGTTATATATGTATTCGGGGTAGAAAAATCCATGGAATTTATCTGTGCATTTAGTTTTGTCATTTGAACAACTTTGTGTGCATGTCATTTTGGCTATGATGCTCTTTTGTCTATTTTGTGTGATTTAATCCATTCATATTTTGAAATAGTTTCAAACATGAGATATGCCCTTGGACATGTGTGCTAGGCCCTGATATTTTTGGTTGCTATAGAAATGCATGTTTAGGTGTTATTTTCTTGTTGCCAACATGCTATAAAATACTGCTGTTTTGAGGGTCCAAAATATTTCTAAGTCTAAAAAACTATTATTTTGTTGCCATGTTGCCATGTGATTTGCTATTGATCTAGGAGTCTTTTGTCGTTGCTCCCAAGGAGTCTTTTGTTAAGCATGTTGTTGCCTATCATGTTGTGCCATTAGTTTGCATGAATAGGTTTAACATCATAATTAATGCTGTTGTCCAATATGTCAATCTGTTAAAAACTGCTGCACATGTCTACTCTAAATTTCACTAAGTCTGAGAATCTGTTTTCTTCAAAATGACATGTTGTGTTGATGCTAGCCATGATTCTATGCATAATTAGACCTTGCCACCATGGAATGATTTGTAGTGCATCATGTCTACTACCATGCTATTAATTTTCATGCCATAATATGCCCTGTAGCATATAGTTTTGCTGCTGCCAATATGCCTTCGTGAAAAACTGCTATGCTAAAAACTGTTATTTTCACTAAGTCATAATCTGCTATATTCTATTGCCATGTTGTGAGCTTTCTACCATGTGATCCATGACTCTTTTGAGTATGATATGTGAAGATGAAATGAAGTGTGTGTTATATGCTACTGCCCCATGCTTAGTTTGTGCATTTTAGAATCTTGTAGCTTGTTGTTTTCATGTGTGCAATATGCTATGTGGCTGTTTTGGGCAGATTTGAACTAAAAACTTGTGTTGCTTGCTATTGTTGAACCGTAGCTCCATTTTGAACATGTTCCATATGAAACTTGACTAGAATTTCATATAGTTTCATAATATCTTGTTGTATACATGATTTAACATGTTTGTGGTGGTTTTTTGCATGCATTTTGCATTCATGACATATGCATCTTGTGTTGATCATATCTTTTAGGCCGTAGCTCCGTTTTATATGATCTATATATGTAAATCGACTAGAATGACGAGTAGAATCTCATTGTGCATCTTATTTCCCTGTTTAATAAATATAAAACATGATTAGTTCAGATCTGGACCAATTTCGAAATTAACATATGGGGTCGTTTCGGAAATGATATATGTTGTTTCCGGACTCATTTAAACTTGCCTAGATGTGTAGTTTACTTATGCTTCACCTCTTGCCATGTTTAACAACATTTAATATTGTCGTGTACCTAAACGAGAGTGAACTAAATATTCGAATGTGGAGTTTCGTCAATATACAACTCGTTGCATATTGAGCTTCACTTAATGTGTAGAAGTTGATTGTTGTGCTTGCCATGTCATGCATAACATGCATCATATTTGAAGTGCATCATGTCATGCATATGTTGTGGTGTTCTCGTGTGTTGATTGTTTGTTCCGGATTGTTTCTTCTCGATAGAGTTCCGAACGCGTTCGGAGTGTAAGGATTCGTTCGACTACGTCCCGTTCGTCTACTTCACGGATCGCCTTCTTCATGGACTCGTTCTTCTTCCAAGCAGGATCTCAGGCAAGATGACCATTTCCCTGGATACCATTACTATCATTGCCATGCTAGATGTCTCGTTTCTATCGCTTGTCTCACTACCTACCACTTGTATGTCAAGCCTCCCAAATTGCCATGAAAAGCCTCTAACCCCTCCACATCCCAGCAAAACATTGTTTGGCTATGTTACCGCTTGCTCAGCCCTTCTTATAGCGTTGCTAGTTGCAGGTGCAATTGTTTCCATGTGCCAACATGGATATCCTTTTGTTATATCACAATATTATTGCTATTTAATTTAATGCACATATATACTTGGTAAAGGGTGGAAGGCTTGGCCTTTTGCTCGGTGTTTTGTTCCACTCTTGCCGCCCTAGTTACTTGTGTACCGGTGTTATGTTCCATAATTGAGCGCTCCTAACATGCTCGGGGTTGTTATGGGGACCCCCTTGATTTTTGTTTTAGGATAAAACTCGTCTGGCAAGGCCCAACATTGGTACTACATTTGCCTAATAACAACTAAAATTGCATAGGGACCCGCCGGCACCCGCGGATCTTTAATCAACAACCCGGGCCAGTGCTCCTCATGAGTGTTGGTCCAAACTAGAGCCGTGTGCGGGGCCAACCCGGGGCAACTCGGGAGATGTCTATCAGGCCACTGTACGCTGTGCTTATCCACCGTGTCCTGAGAACGAGGTACGCGGCTCCTATCGGGATCGTCGACACGTCGGGAGGTCTTGCTGGACTTGTTTTACCTTGCTCGAACATCTTGTGCGCGGGATTTCGACGACACTTCGGGCTATCTCGAAGTTGAGATTTTCCATCGGGATTCCGCAAATACTACGGGTGATTCCGCGGTTGCGGAATTCCAACGCGGCGTGTGGTTAGTTTGTGATGGATGAGTTGGAGCACCCCTACAGGGTTAAATCTTTCGGAAAGCCGTGCCCGCGGTTACGTGGCAACTTGGAAACTTTGTTTAACACCCGGTCATAGCAAACTTAAAGTAAACTCCAATAAAATACACCAACCGTGTGCATAACCGTGAATGTCTCTCTCGTGAGCCCTTTTCCGGGAGAGAACATGGTGGGGTTATGTTTGACGTAAGTAGGTGTTCAGGATCTCTTAGAGATCATTACTAGATCACGTCCGCTGATACGACAAACACCCCCCTTTATTCTTGTACTCGTAAGTTAACCACTCAAATAAATGCTTAGTGCTTGCTGCAGCCTCACCACTTAACCATACCTCACCCATTAAGCTTTAATAGTCTTGATACCCTTGGAAATGAGATTGGTGAGTCCCCTGTGGCTCACATATTACTACAACAACACTTGCAGGTATAGGTAATGCGATGCTTTGACGTGAGCGCGTTGCTTGTTTGATTTGAAGTCCTTCTTCTTCTTCATCGATCTAGGATGGGTTCCAGGCGGCAGCCTGGGATAGCAAGGATGGATGTCATTTTATCGTTTGTTTTCGTCTGTAGTCGGACCCTGCTCTTCTGTATGATGTTTTGATATGTTGTTGTATTGATGTGATATTGATGTAGCTTGTGGCGAGTGTAAGCCAATTCCATATACTCATCTCTTCTTTACATGTACTTGTAATGATATCCATTCTTGCGAAACGACGAGATGTGCTTCTATCCCTGTCGAGGCCCTCGTGCCAAAAATAAGGATAGGATCGCATCTTGGGCGTTACATTACCAAAACCACCTAGGGAGAAGTTGTGCTTTCAATCTCCCCCTTTTTGGTAATTGATGACAACATATAGATCAAAGCTTTGATGAGAGATTTAATCAATGAATAGCATCGTCGCTTTGAGAAGTATGTGATAAGCAAGAGCTCCCCCTAAATTTGTGCATTATTTTAAATTTGTGTTTGAATGCAAATGCACAATCGATTAGGATCATGGGTCACTCTTCTATGTCACATACAACTTGGTGGTGCGCCAAAATTAATAAGAGTGAATTAAATGAGCACATCACACTAAACAAGTGAATGATCATCATATGAACATTTCAAAGATAAGCAATAGTAGCATCACACAAGAGTGTATGATCAAACACCAACAAAAGTTTGTAACACCAAACGATAAACCAAATGTTTTTTTTTGAAAAGCAACACTCTCTCTCTCTCGAAGCCCTATGATCTATGACCTCCCCCCCTTTGGCAACAAGTTACCAAAAAGTTCAAAGCCATAGAGCTACTTGTTGCTCTGGGCATGGTCTCCGGTGGCTGTCGATGGAGTCGAGAGAAGAGCATCCGCGAAGTCTTCAGCTAAAGCCCTCTAAGGTGGTCGAGTAGACACTGGAGCTGATGGAACTGATGGAGCTAAGGCAGGTGCTGAAGATGATGGCCTCAACTCTGGAGCAAACACTGTAGGAGTTCTGGCTTGAGTCTTGAACTGAGTGCTGGTCTTGAGAGGTGGACTGTCATCATCATCAAAATCTGAGGAGTGGGGAATGGGAGCTTCATCATCTTCCTTCTTGAGTTCATCTACAGTCTTAGTCAGTCCATCCACTTTGTTGTTTAGCGTGGAAAACTTATCTTCCACAATCCTCACAAGACTATCCTGATTGAGCTGAATGGTCTTGATGTCCTTCTGCATGCTCTGAATGGTGCTAATGAGAAGATCCATTTTCTCATTCCTTGTTCTAGGAGCCTGAGCACTAGTGTCTCTAGCTGCCTCAGCCTCTGCCTGTGCAGTAGATGAAGTGGGATGACTAGGGTCCATCACCACGACATTATCCTCTAACTCTGTCTGGAGTGGCAAATGGGGACGATCAAGTGCATACACATTCTTCTCTAACTTAAAGTTAATGAGCATCTGAATGTATGGTGCATATCCACAAGATCTCTTCTAGTCTGCAGCTGTCCTCTTCACTGTCTCTACTATCAAATCCATCACTCTTATCCTGGTGTGGGAGTCTATGTGACGCATCATGTTGATGGAGTACCCCCTTATCATCTCCAGATTTGGGCATCAAGGTATGCCTCAAAATGGTGTTAGTGGTGGGTAATCCTACTTGCAGGAAAAGAGACAGACCCAAACATATGTGAATGCACATGTGAAGCAGGTATTTCCTTGTACATATTTGCCATGGAGTTGTGACTCATCTTGGATTCAGCATATACATCCAAGTCACCTTCTTGTACCTATTGGGCTCCTAAGATGGTGGCCCACTCATCAACAGTTGATTGGTACTTCACTCCTTCAGTCATCCAAACAATCCTACCATCCGGATAAAAGTGTGCAATGGAATAGAACTGCATGATCATCTCATCATTCCAAGATGAAAACTCTCTGCCAACAAAGTTTGCAAGATCAATGCATTGGAAGTTGTCTCTGACACTGGGAAAGAAGTCTTCATTGTCCTTGATGTAGTCCCAGTCGACATATCTCATGTCACTAACAGCTGGGCTCTTGTCCAATAGGATAGTCTCATAAAATTCCCGTTGTTCCTTGGTGTGAAAGCTGGCATCCACAGCAGTCCTTCTCCTGGAGGCATAAGGATCAACACCTCTCCACTTCCTCAGCCCTGAGTCTTTCCTCTTCTTCATATCTTCAGCTATAGGATGAGCATCATCATGAATAGGCAAGTGGGGCCTCAGCTTTCTCCAAACAGATATGTCCTCCTCTTCTTCTATCATAGTGGGCTTCTTGTTCTTAGCAGCACTTGGAATGTCTCTGGTAGACTTCTTTGACATGGAGGCTGCAGCAGTCTTCTTGGGGGCAGACTTGGTGCTCTTAGCTGGAGCATCCTTGGGCATAGCATCTGCCATCAATTTCTTCTTCTTAGTTGGAAGGGCTTTGGCAGCTGGTTCTTCCTCTTCATCTTCTTCATCAAAGTACTCTGGAGTGGAGGGGAGAACTGTAGCTTTGACATATCTTGCCCTTTCCCACTTTTTCTCTCCTGCCTTCTTAGGCAATGATTTCCTTGGAGGCTCAATAGAAATAGATGTGTTAGCCTTGGCACTTTCAGGAGCTCTTCTAGCATCAGTGCTAGCATATTCCTTTCTGACAGCTTTCTTTGTAGAAGTAGCCTCTGTAGTTGTGCTCTTGGCAACTTTTTCTTTCTGCTTCTTGGCTAAAACTTCTTCTCGCACAAAATCATCATCTTCCTCATCTGAGTTCAACTTCTTCCTTTCCCTAGTGGCAGCCATGGGCAGATCAGGAGAACTAGGCACATCATCATAGGAAGATGAACTAGCTTCAGGGCTAGTGCCTGCACTTATGTCCACATCTCTCTCTTTGAAGTTGTTCTGACTGTCATCTGATCCTGACATGGTGACCCTGTGAATGGAGTATAGAAGAGCAGATAGGTTGAGCATCACAAAATATAGAAGATTTTCTCAAATTTGAACTCAAATTCTTAGTTTTGAATTTCTGCTAAGTGGGTTTCGGTACCATCGAGTTAGAAAATTCGGAGCCACCGAGACTGACACTCTCATGTAACAGAAACTTGGCAACCCTTTTCAGTGGGACCGAAAAGAGGTACTCGGTTTCACCGAGAGTGTTCTTGGTTGCCCTAAACCAAATATCGGTACGACCGATATTTCCAACTTGGTGTCACCGAGACACACTTGGCGGAAACTCAACCCTAAAAAAATTCATTCTCCTATTCTAATGGAGGTTTTTCGAGGACGGATCAATCTCAAACAGTGGCATATAGATGGAACGACCCTAATGTGCAAGAATTAGATGGTGGAGCGCAAGAGGGGATCGGAATCTCAACCTAACTCGGTGAGGAATCCGCTACGGCGACGACGGCGATGAAGATTCCGTCAACGGCGAAGATCCCAACGGCGAGGGCGCACGGGGAGTCAAGGGCGACGACCAGGGGTCCACGAGCGACAACTAGGGTTTGGAGGAATCAGACGTTTGAAAGTTTGATTTCAAAGGTGGGGTCCTCCAGAATATATACCCTTCACTGTCGGTGACACCGGTTCAAAATTATCGGTGCCACCGAGTTCCTCAACTGTCAGTTGACAGGGAAACTCGGTGAAGCCGAGAATATGGATCGGTGTTACTGAGATGGGAAAATCAGATCAACCCTAGGCATCGGAGAGACCGAGTTTTTTGTGTTGGTTCCACCAAGTTGCACTTGGGAGGTTTTGGTGGTCAGCTCTTGACGAAACGAAACTCCGAGTTCTCCTCACACAGAGGGTTCGAGAAGTGCTTGTTCAAATTTTGTGATGTAGCATGAATAGAATTTGAGACGAGAAAGCATAGATAGCTAGAGAGGGGTCCTAGGCATTCTTGTATATCCAATTGGCCAAATAAAAATGAAACCCATATAACAACAATTGGATATCCTCGAATGAGTAAAGACATGCATACCAACATGCTCACGCAATAAGATGTCAAATGAAATATGGCAAACATGCAAAACCACTCTAGTATCTACCAAGCACTTGGACGATGACGGAGTCATCTATATATGAGTATATTGACTTAGGAGCCAAGTAAGAATACTTGATCATAGGTCATACTCATCGTTTAAGCACAAGTGGGGTTACCACTTTTACATAAAGCATTTAATGTGTTCACATCTTTAAGAGATGCTTTAACTCAAGTCTTAGAGTAAAGATCCCCCTTGATGTGACATCCCCCCTAAGAGGGATAAACTAACCTTGGGTTTGTCGTAGAAGACTTCATGTGGGTGATGTAATGGTGGATGCTCATAGTTGAAGAAGATCCTCTTGAGTTGGGAGCAATCCTCGTTGTTTTCTTACTCTTCTCACCTACATGGGTTAGTCCCAAACAAGAGACACATACAAGGATATCTATGGACATGGAGTGCAATGTATACATGATGATGTCCATGGATTCTTTCATTACCTTGTCTCTTGCTTACCTTTGAGGGAATGTGTGACTCCTTGAAGTATTGCATGAGGTTGAAGTTGATTGCAAATAGTCTTTGCCAATAATGAATATGAGTGAATTTTGTTGGCGGAGTCACCCCTCAAGAACTTCTCTAGTTCTTCTTCTTTGGGATCCACATCAACTTGATGGGAATCCTTGGAGTTGAAGTAGAACTTGTAGAAGTTGAGCTTGTGGTAGCCTTGGGAACCCACTTGACGAACGCTTGGGATTCATCTTCATATGAGTCAATCTCCTCTTGAAGCTTGTCCTTGCCCTTGAGCTTGTGGTCTTGTGGTGGAAGGTCATCTTGAGCTTTTGTTCCCTTGGGGAGAGTATGTTCATACTTCTCCCTTTGAGGAACAAACCTGGGCTTGGGGTATTGACCTTCTTCCCATTCAACTCCATTGGCGTTGAAGTAGCCAATGCCATGGTTCTTCCGGTATCCTCCATGCTTGCATACAATTTCCTCAAATTGCTTACATCCGACAAGACTTTTGTAGACACCTTTTTCTATAATCCCTTTCAATAGATCATTTTCTTGCTCAAGTGTAACTTGGCTAAGAGAATCGTTAGTGGAATCAATAGAACTATTAGAAGCAATATCATTAGATTTGTCATTTTTATTGCTACTAGTTGAAGAACCTTTATTGCCTTTGTTACTAGATTGCTTAGTCTTAACTTGTGGAATAAATGTAGAGAAGAGTAGTCGTTTGGCTGGATAAGAAGAAGTCTTCTTTCGGAGATCGTCATTGATTGCTTTAAGAAACTCATGTTCTTGCTCCAAATTGAGCATCTCGAAGCGTAGCTTCTCATGAGTTCTTACAAGCTCTCTATGATCTTCTAAAGTAGATTCATGGGCTAACTTAAGAGTGTTTAATTCTTTAGTTAGTCGTTCTATTTCCTTCTTATCATCATCACACGACTTATCTTGACTAGCATGATCATTATCTAGCTCATTTTGACTAATATCACTAGTTTTATCAAATAGCAAGTCATCATCTCCAAGTAAGTCATCCTCATCACTATTGAAGTCAATGTATTCGGGGTGTGATACCTTGGGGCCTTTAGCCATGAAGCAACTTCCACTCCCTTCATTTGGTGAATCAAATATGTCATAGGAGTTGGAGGTTAAGAGTGCAAGTCCGGAAACACCTTCATCTTGACTATAGTCGGAGTTGGAGTGATAGCTTCTCTCGGATTGGTTGTCGGATTCGGAGCCGGAAACCCATTCACCAACATGAGCTTGATGTCTTCTTCTTGTGTAGCTCTTGGTGCACTTGTCCTTCTTCTCCGAGTCCCTACTTCTCCTTGAGGGTCTTCGTTCATAACGATCATCTCTACTCCTTCTCTCTCTTCAAGGTGACTCATCTCTTGAGCTTCGTCTTCTAGGTGATTTCTTTTCTTCTCTTGTGCGGGGCCGTGCACTCATTGGAGTAGTGTCCAGGCCTTCCACAATTGTAGCAATTTTGGTCACGACTAGATGAACGCTTCTCTTCATATCTTGAAGTGGAGATTCTCTCTTTGCCTCTACTCTTTTAGAACTTGTTGAATTTCTTGACCATGAGGCTTATCTCTTCATTGGTTACGAGGTTGTCACTTGATGTAGCGGGAGTGTCGCTTGTAGCTTTGTAAGCACCGCTTGATTTGGTGTGAAGTTCTTGTTGGAAATATGACCTAGAGGCAATAATAAATTAGTTATTATTATATTTCCTTGTTCATGATAATCGTTTATTATCCATGCTATAATTGTATTGATTGGAAACTCAAATACATGTGTGGGTACATAGACAACACTGTGTCCCTAGTAAGCCTCTAGTTAACTAGCTCGTTGATCAAAGATGGTTAAGGTTTCCTAGCCATAGACATGAGATGTCATTTGATAACGGGATCACATCATTAGGAGAATGATGTGATGGACAAGTCCCAAACTATAAACGTAGCATATGATCGTGTCAGTTTATTGCTATTGTTTTCTGCATGTCAAGTATCTGTTCCTATGACCATGAGATCATGCAACTCCCTGACATCGGAGGAATACCTTGTGTGTATCAAACGTCGCAACGTAACTGGGTGACTATAAAGGTGCTCTACAGGTATCTCCGAGGATGTCTGTTGGGTTGGCATGGATCAAGACTGGGATTTGTTACTCCGTGTGACGGAGAGGTATCTCAGGGCCCACTCGGTAATACAACATCACAATGAGCCTTGCAAGCAATGTGACTAAAGTGTTAGCCACGAGATCTTGTATTACGGAACGAGTAAAGAGACTTGCCGGTAACGAGATTGAACTAGGTATAGAGATACCGACGATCGAATCTTGGGCAAGTAACATACCGAAGAACAAAGGGAACAGTATACGGGATTAACTGAATCCTTGACATAGAGGTTCGACCGATAAAGATCTTCGTAGAATATGTAGGAGCCAATATGCGCATACAGGTCCCGCTATTGGTTATTGATCGTAGAGGTGTCTCGGTCATGTCTACATAGTTCTCGAACCCGCAGGGTCTACACACTTAACGTTTGGTGACGATTAGTATAGTTGAGTTATTTTGTTGGTGACCGAAGGTTGTTCGGAGTCCCGGATAAGATCCCGGACATGACGAGGATCTCCGGAAGAGTCCGGAGGTAAAGATTGATATATGTGATAATAGTGTTTTGATCTCCGGAAGGGTTCCGGAATTCACCGGAAGGGGTTCCGGATGTTTACCGAAGTGTTCGGGTGCAGCAACACTTTATATGAGCCAAAGGGGTAAAGCCCACGAGGTATTGGGAAGTGCAAAAGGAAGTTTTGCTGCTGCCTTAAGCGGTACTACCGCTGGTAAGGCAGTACTACCGCGTAAGCGGTACTACCGCTTGTGTGAAGCGGTACTACCGCTCAAGCGGTACTCCCGCTTGTGCGCGGTACTGCAGGGATCCGAGTTGGACTCTTTCCCTGCGGGCCAAACCGACCTTGTGCGGGCAAAACCGACCTGGAGGAGGCTTTTACTCCAAGTTTAGACCCCAAGGCTCAACATATAAATAGAGGGGCAGGGCTAGCACACGGGATACATCAAGATTTCCCAAGCCGTGTGTCGGCAACCCTAACCGTCTAGTTCTCCCGTCATAATCTCCGTAGTGCTTGGCGAAGCCCTGCAGAGATTGTTCCTCACCATCATCACCACGCCGTCGTGCTGCCGGAACTCATCTACTACTTCACCATCGCTCGCTGGATCGAGGAGGTGAAGGCGTCATCAAGCCGTACGTGTGTTGAACGCGGAGGTGCCGTCCGTTTGGCACTAGTTCGTGATCGGATCGAGGGACGACTTGCGATTTGTATCGCGGAGATGTTCGACTACATCAACCGCGTTTCTTAACGCTTCCGCTTAGCGATCTACAAGGGTATGTAGATTCACTCTCCCTCTCGTAGATGCTCATCACCATGGATAGATCTTGTGTGTGCGTAGGAAATTTTTTGTTTCCCATGCAACGTTCCCCAACAGTGGCATCTGAGCTAGGTCTATGCGTAGATGAGATCTCGAGTAGAACACAAACGTGTTGTGGGCGTGGGTGTATACATATTGCTTGCCGTTACTAGTTGATACTTGATTCGGCGGTATTGTGAGATGAAGCGGCCCAGACCGACATTACGCGTACGCTTACGCGAGACAGGTTCCTTCAACTGACATGTAACTTTGTTGCATAAAGATGGCTAGCAGGTGTCTGTCTCTCTCACTTTAGTTGAATCGATTTCAATGAAGATTGTTCTTTTAGAAGATCAAAAAGCAATCACTACACCACGTTGTGGTTTTGCGTAGGTAAGAACGGTTCTTGCAAACCCGTAGCAGCCACGTAAAATTTGCAACAACAATTAGAGGACGTCTAACTTGTTTTTGTAGGGTATGTTGTGATGTGATATGGCCAATTACATGATGAGATATATGTGATGTATGAGATGATCATGTGTTGTATAGAATATCACGACTTGCATGTCGATGAGTACGGCAACTGGCAGGAGCCATAGAGTTGTCTTTAATTATTTTTCGCCGTTTTGCTTTACTTTATCGCTATGAGTTAGCAATAGTCGTGGAAGCAACAGTCGGCGCGACAACCTCATGCGACACGTTGATGGAGATCAAGATGATGGAGATCATGGTGTCATGCCGGTGACGATGGAGATCATGCCGGTGCTTTGGAGATGGAGATCAAAAGCACAAGTTCATGGCCATATCATGTCACTTATGATTTGCATGTGATGTTAATCCTTTTATGCATCTTATTTTGCTTAGGACGACAGTAGCATTATAAGGTGATCCCTCACTTAAATTTCAAGATAAAATTGTGTTCTCCCCGAGTGTGCACCGTTGCGAAAGTTCGTCGTTTCGAGACACGCCGTGATGATCGGGTGTGATAGACTCTACGTTCACATACAACGGGTGTAAGCCATGTTGCACGTGCGGAACACTCGGGTTAAACTTGACGAGCCTAGCATGTACAGACATGGCCTCGGAACACAAGAGACCGAAAGGTCGAACATGAGTCATATAGTAGATATGATCAACATAAAGATGTTCACCATTGAAACCACCTCAACTCACGTGATGATCGGACTTGAGTTGGTGGATTTGGATCATGTGACACTTGAATGACCGGAGGGATGTCTATTTGAGTGGGAGTTTTTAAGTAATATGATTAACTAAACTCATTATCTAGAACAATAGTCTAAGTTGTCTTTGCTATATTTATGTTGTAGATCATGGCTCGCGCAGTAGCACCCCTGAATTTTAATGCGTTCCTAGAGAAAGCTAAGTTGAAAGATGATGGAAGTAACTTTGTGGACTGGGCCCGTAATCTAAGGATTATCCTTACGGCTTCCCAGAAGGCTTATGTCCTTGATGCACCGCTTGGTGATCCACCCGCTCCAGTTGAGTCTCTAGACGTTGTGAACGCCTGGCAGGCTCGTTCTGAAGATTACTCAATAGTTCAATGTGCAATATTGTATGGCTTAGAACCGGGACTTCAAAGACGTTTTGAACGTCATGGAGCATATGAGATGTTCCAGGAGTTGAAGTTTATCTTTCAGAAGAATGCCCGGATCGAGAGATATGAGATCTCCGATAAGTTCTATGCTTGCAAGATGGAGGAGAACGGGTCTATCAGTGATCACGTGCTCAGAATGTCTGGGTACTCCACCCGTCTGGCTGAATTGGGGATGCCCCTTCCGCCAGAGGCTATCACTGACAGAGTTCTTCAATCATTGCCACCTAGCTACAAGAGCTTCGTGTTGAACTATAACATGCACGGGATGAACAAGTCAGTCGCCGAGCTGTTTGCGATGCTGAAAGCCGCTGTGTCTGAAATTCAGAAGGAGCATCAAGTGTTGATGGTCAATAAAACCACTAGTTTCAAGAAAAATGGCAAGGGTAAGAAGGGTAACTCCAAGAAGAGTGGCAAAGCAGTTGCTCCTCTCGTGAAGAAACCCAAGGCTGGACCCAAACCAGAAACTGTGTGTTTTCATTGCAAGGGAACTGGACACTGGAAGCGGAACTGCCCCAAGTATTTGGCTGACAAGAAGGCGGCCAACAACAAACAAGGTATATATGATATACATGTTATTGATGTGTACCTTACCAACTCTCGTTGTAGTGCCTGGGTATTTGATACCGGTGCGGTTGCTCATATTTGCAACTCAAAACAGGAACTGCGGAATAGACGGAGGCTGGCAAAGGACGAAGTGACGATGCGCGTGGGAAATGGTTCCAAGGTTGATGTGATCGCCGTCGGCACGCTCGCTCTTCGATTACCATCGGGATTAGTGATGAACCTGAATAAATGTTATTTGGTGCCTTCGTTAAGCATGAACATTATATCTGGATCTTGTTTATTGCGAGACGGTTACTCATTTAAATCAGAGAATAATAGTTGTTCTATTTATATGAGTAATATCTTTTATGGTCATGCACCCAATGTGAGGGGTTTATTCTTATTGAATCTCGATAGTAATGATACACATGTTCATAACATTGATGCCAAAAGATGTAGAATTGATAATGATAATATCACTTTCTTGTGGCACTGCCGTTTAGGTCATATTGGCGTAAAACGCATGAGGAAGCTCCATGCTGATGGACTTTTGGAGTCACTTGATTTTGAATCACTTGACACATGTGAGCCATGCCTCATGGGCAAGATGACTAAAACGCCGTTCTCTGGTACAATGGAACGGGCAAGTAACTTATTGGAAATCATACATACTGATGTGTGTGGTCCGATGAGTATTGAGGCGCGCGGTGGTTATCGTTACTTTCTCACCTTCACTGATGACTTAAGTAGATATGGGTATATTTACTTAATGAAACACAAGTTTGAAACATTTGAAAAGTTCAAACAATTTCAGAGTGAAGTTGAGAATCATCGTAACAAGAAGATTAAATTCCTACGATCTGATCGAGGAGGAGAATATCTGAGTTATGAGTTTGGCAGTTACTTAAGACAATGTGGAATTGTTTCACAACTGACACCGCCTGGAACACCACAGCGTAATGGTGTGTCCGAACGTCGTAATTGAACCTTATTGGATATGGTGCGATCTATGATGTCTCTTGCTGATTTGCCACTATCGTTTTGGGGTTATGCATTAGAGACAGCTGCATTCACTTTAAATAGGGCACCATCGAAATCCGTTGAGACGACGCCATATGAACTTTGGTTTGGCAAGAAGCCAAAGCTGTCGTTTCTTAAAGTTTGGGGATGTGATGCTTATGTCAAAAAGCTTCAGCCTGAAAAGCTGGAACCCAAAGCGGAGAAATGCGTCTTCATAGGATACCCAAAAGAGACAGTTGGGTATACCTTCTACCTCAGATCCGAAGGCAAAGTGTTTGTCGCTAAAAACGGAACATTTCTTGAGAAAGAGTTTCTCTCGAAAGAATTGAGTGGGAGGAAGATAGAACTTGATGAGGTTGTTGAACCTTTACTTCAACCTGAAAGTAGCGCAGTGCAGAAAGATGTTTCTGTAGAGCCTACATCAGCTGAAGAGGAAGTTAATGATGATGATCATGAAGCTTTGGATCAAGTTGCTATCGAACCTCGTAGGTCGACAAGGACGTGTACTGCTCCTGAGTGGTACGGCAACCCTGTCTTAGAGGTCATGTTGTTGGACAACGATGAACCTACGAGCTATGGAGAAGCGATGATGGGCCCGGATTCCGAGAAATGGTTAGAGGCCATGAAATCCGAGATGGGATCCATGTATGAAAACAAAGTATGGACTTTGGAAGTATTACCTGAAGGGCGTAAGGCCATTCAGAACAAATGGATCTTTAAGAGGAAGACGGACGCAGACGGTAATGTCACCGTCTATAAAGCTTGACTTGTGGCAAAGGGTTTTTCACAAGTTCAAGGAGTTGACTACGATGAGACCTTCTCACCCATAGCGATGCTTAAGTCCGTCAGAATCATGTTAGCAATAGCTGCCTTTTTCAATTATGAAATTTGGCAGATGGATGTCAAAACAGCGTTCCTTAACGGTTTCCTTAAGGAAGAGTTGTATATGATGCAACCAGAAGGTTTTGTCGATCCAGAGAATGCTGACAAAGTTTGCAAACTCCAGCGATCCATTTATGGACTGGTGCAAGCATCTCGGAGTTGGAATCTTCGCTTTGATGAGGTGATCAAAGCGTTCGAGTTTATACAAGTTTACGGAGAAGCTTGTATTTACAAGAAAGTGAGTGGGAGCTCTATAGCATTTCTAATATTATATGTGGATGACATATTGCTGATTGGAAACAATATAGAAATGTTGGAAGGCGTGAAGGAATATTTGAACAAGAGTTTTTCAATGAAGGACCTGGGAGAAGCTGCTTTCATATTAGGCATCAAGATCTATAGAGATAGATCGAGACGCTTAATAGGACTTTCACAAAGCACAAACCTTGACAAAGTTTTGAAGAAGTTCAAAATGGATCAGTCCAAGAAGGGGTTCTTGCCTATATTGCAAGGTGTGAAGTTGAGTAAGACTCAATGCCCAGTGACTGCAGAAGATAGAGAAAAGATGAGTGTCATCCCCTATGCTTCAGCCATAGGCTCTATCATGTATGCAATGCTGTGCACAAGACCCGATTTCAGCCTTGCCATAAGTATGGTCGGAAGGTTTCAAAGTGATCCAGGAATGGAACACTGGACGGCGGTCAAGAATATCCTGAAGTACCTGAAAAGGACTAAGGACATGTTTCTCGTTTATGGAGGTGATCAAGAGCTCGTCGTAAAGGGTTACGTCGATGCAAGCTTTGACACTGATCCGGATGACTCTAAGTCACAAACCGGATACGTATTTATTCTTAATGGGGGTGCGGTTAGCTGGTGCAGTTCCAAGCAAAGCGTGGTTGCTGATTCTACATGCGAAGCGGAGTACATCGCTGCCTCGGAGGCGGCGAAGGAAGGTGTCTGGATGAAGGAGTTCATGACAGATCTTGGAGTAGTGCCTAGTGCGCTTAACCCAATGACTCTGTTTTGTGATAATACCGGTGCCATTGCTCTAGCCAAGGAACCAAGATTTCACAAGAGGACCAGACACATAAAGCGACGTTTCAATTCCATCCGCGATTACATCAAGGAGGACGACATAAATATTTGCAAAGTACACACGGATCTAAATGTTGCAGATCCGATGACTAAACCTCTTCCAAGGGCTAAACATGAACAACACCAGAACTGCATGGGTGTTCGATTCATTACAATGTAAATCACATAGTGATGTTAACTAGATTATTGACTCTAGTGCAAGTGGGAGACTGTTGGAAATATGCCCTAGAGGCAATAATAAATCAGTTATTATTATATTTCCTTGTTCATGATAATCGTTTATTATCCATGCTATAATTGTATTGATTGGAAACTCAAATACATGTGTGGGTACATAGACAACACTGTGTCCCTAGTAAGCCTCTAGTTAACTAGCTCGTTGATCAAAGATGGTTAAGGTTTCCTAGCCATAGACATGAGATGTCATTTGATAACGGGATCACATCATTAGGAGAATGATGTGATGGACAAGACCCAAACTATAAACGTAGCATATGATCGTGTCAGTTTATTGCTATTGTTTTCTGCATGTCAAGTATCTGTTCCTATGACCATGAGATCATGCAACTCCCTGACATCGGAGGAATACCTTGTGTGTATCAAACGTCCCAACATAACTGGGTGACCATAAAGGTGCTCTATAGGTATCTCCGAGGATATCTGTTGGGTTGGCATGGATCAAGACTGAGATTTGTTACTCCGTGTGACGGAGAGGTATCTCAGGGCCCACTCGGTAATACAACATCACAATGAGCCTTGCAAGCAATGTGACTAAAGTGTTAGCCACGAGATCTTGTATTACGGAATGAGTAAAGAGACTTGCCAGTAACGAGATTGAACTAGGTATAGAGATACCGACGATCGAATCTTGGGCAAGTAACATACCGAAGAACAAAGGGAACAGTATACGGGATTAACTGAATCCTTGACATAGAGGTTCGACCGATAAAGATCTTCGTAGAATATGTAGGAGCCAATATGGGCATCCAGGTCCCGCTATTGGTTATTGATCGTAGAGGTGTCTCGGTCATGTCTACATAGTTCTCGAACCCGCAGGGTCTACACACTTAACGTTTGGTGACGATTAGTATAGTTGAGTTATTTTGTTGGTGACCGAAGGTTGTTCGGAGTCCCGGATAAGATCCCGGACATGACGAGGATCTCCGGAAGAGTCCGGAGGTAAAGATTGATATATGTGATAATAGTGTTTTGATCTCCGGAAGGGTTCCAGAATTCACCGGAAGGGGTTCCGGATGTTTACCGAAGTGTTCGGGTGCAGCAACACTTTATATGAGCCAAAGGGGTAAAGCCCACGAGGTATTGGGAAGTGCAAAAGGAAGTTTTGCTGCTGCCTTAAGCGGTACTACCGCTGGTAAGGCAGTACTACCGCGTAAGCGGTACTACCGCTTGTGTGAAGCGGTACTACCGCTTAAGCGGTACTACCACTTGTGCGCGGTACTGCAGGGATCCGAGTTGGACTCTTTCCCTGCGGGCCAAACCGACCTTGTGCGGGCAAAACCGACCTGGAGGAGGCTTTTACTCCAAGTTTAGACCCCAAGGCTCAACATATAAATAGAGGGGCAGGGCTAGCACACGGGATACATCAAGATTTCCCAAGCCGTGTGTCGGCAACCCTAACCCTCTAGTTCTCCCGGCATAATCTCCGTAGTGCTTGGCGAAGCCCTGCAGAGATTGTTCCTCACCATCATCACCACGCCGTCATGCTGCCGGAACTCATCTACTACTTCACCATCGCTCGCTGGATCGAGGAGGTGAAGGCGTCATCAAGCCGTACGTGTGTTGAACGCGGAGGTGCCGTCCGTTCGGCACTAGTTCGTGATCGGATCGAGGGACGACTTGCGATTTGGATCGCGGAGACGTTCGACTACATCAACCGCGTTTCTTAACGCTTCCGCTTAGCGATCTACAAGGGTATGTAGATTCACTCTCCCTCTCGTAGATGCTCATCACCATGGATAGATCTTGTGTGTGCGTAGGAAAATTTTTGTTTCCCATGCAACGTTCCCCAACAGTTCTTCCTTGTCTTTGAGTGACATCTCATGAGCAACAATCCTTCCAATGACTTCCGTAGGCTTGAGATCTTTATAGTTTGGCATCATTTGGATCAATGTGCACACGGTGTCATACTTTCCATCCAAGGCTCTAAGGATCTTCTTGATGATGAATTTATCGGTCATTTCTTCGCTTCCTAAGCCGGCAATCTCATTGGTGATGAGAGCAATCCTAGAGTACATTTCCGCAACTCCTTCACCATCCTTCACCTTGAACTTGTCAAGTTGACATTGAAGCACATCCAACTTAGATTCCCTGACGGATTCAGTACCTTAATGCATATCAACCAAAGAAACCCAAATTTCCTTTGCATTCTCAAGACGGATGATTTTGTTGAATTTTTCGGGGCATAGGCAGTTGAATAGAATGTCACATGCTTGAGCATTGTATTGCAACATCTTCAATTCTTCCGCGGTCGCTTGACGATCCGATTCCTTTCCATCACCAAAGAACTCACCTTGCAAGCCAACACGAACAACAGCCCATACGGTGGTGTTATGACCAAGAATATGCATTTTCATCTTATGATTCCAACTAGCAAAGGTTGTACCATCAAAATATGGACCTCTACGTTGATAGTTTCCCTCACTGGACGCCATACTCTCCTAGGTTGTGAGACCAATGCAATGGAGACCAAAGCTCTGATACCACTTGTAGGATCCAAAGTATGTCTAGAGGGGGGAGGGGTGATTAGACTACTTGACCAAATAAAAATCTATCCTTTTCCCAATTTTAGTTGTGGGCAGATTTTAGCAATTTGCACAAGTCAAGTTCACCCTACACATGCATGTCTAAGAGTATAGCAACGGAAAGTAAAGATAAACACATGTAAGTAAAGGAGGGAGAGGAGATCAAACGCAATTTGGAGACACGAAGATTTTTCCCGTGGTTCCGATAGGTGGTGCTATCGTACGTCCACGTTTACGGAGTCTTCAACCAACAGAGGGTAGCGGCCGCGAGAGTCCACGGAGGGCTCCACCCACAAAGGGTCCACGAAGTAGCAACCTCGACTATTCCATAACGGCTTCCGTCCACGAAGGACTAGCCTCACTATGGGTAGATCTTCACGAAGTAGGCGATCTCCTTGCCCGTACAAACTTCTTGGTTCAACTCCATAACACGAAGTAGGAGGCTCCCAAGCGACATCTAATCAATCTAGGAGGCACCACCCTCCAAAAGGTAATAGGCTCGATAGTAATGATGAACTCCTTGCTCTTGTGTTTCAAATGATAGTCTCCTCAACACTCAATCACTCTCTCACAGATTTGGCTTGGGTAGAGGAGATTGATTGGATGGAAAGAAACTTGGGGAGGCTAGAAATCAAGATCCATATGGTTGGAGTGGATGATCTTGACCTTAACACAAGGGTAGGTGGTTCTCTCTCAGAAAATTGGATATGGCAAGTGGGTGGGTGTTCTGAGTGCTTCTCTTGTGAGTGGGATGTGGTGGAGGGGTATATATAGGCATCTCCAAAAATCCAACTGTTACAACATTATTGCCCAACTCGGTGGAACCGAAGTAAAACTCGGTGGCACCGACTTGTTCAAAATATGGCAACTTTAGGCTTTTCGGTGAAACCGATATGGAATACTCGATGGTACCGATATGGGTGACCTAGGCAGTTACCAAATTTCGGTCAGACCGATTTCTCAAACTCACTGGGACCGATTTGGAGAAATGGGTTAACAAAGAGTTGGCCCAACTTCTCGGTGAAACCGATTTGCAAAACTCGGTGGGACCGAATCATGAAAATGGCTAACCAGGAAGTTGGTCACTGTTTTCGGTGGCACCGAAGGGAATGTTGGTAGTACCGAGTTGTGGGTCTTGGCTAGGGTTTCTGTCTGGGCTTATGACTCGGTTGACTTGGTGTAGCAGATGTGGAAATGTTGGTGACACCGATTTTGAGTGGTAGGCTCTATGAAAGAATATTTGTGGGAGAGCTTGTGGGTGTTTTTGGTGACTAACATTTGATCACTTTGAGCATTTCATTCACCATTATTACCTCACCGCCTTTTGATAGTATTGACTTTCCTATGGACTCAAGGTGATTTCTCACAAAGTAAAATGTAGAGTCTTCATGCTTGTTGCTTAGAGAATCATATCCCTTGCATCTTGGGGTCTCCTCACAATCCTTTTCCAATCAAACATTTAACTTTTTCCCGAAACATACTTAGTGGAAACATTAGTCCTATGAAATATATGTTGTTATTAATTATCAAAACCACCTAGGGAGAAGTTGTGCTTTCAACGACACCGCGGTGCCACTACTGCCTGGCCAGCAAGCTGGCCCAAGATCTTCCCTGGTGCTTGAGCAGGGCCTAGACATTGCCAAGACGATGCCTCCAAGTAGGAGACGGCACCCACCCAGTCTACAACGGCAGCTGTCGCATAGGGATTTCTCCCAGCCCAGTCTGCACCCCTAGAAGACCGCCAGATCAGCGTCACACAGAGGGGTAGGAAGCAAGCCGTCGGCTTGGAACGCTGCGAGGAGTAGAGCGGCATCCTGTTGCCAGCAGGGAGGGAGCCGCTGGTGCCCGTGGCTGCGGCCGTCGCTGCACCAGCTCGCACCTCTACCACCAGGCCTAGCCACTGGTGTAGCGAGGCCACCGTGCCGCTGCCCTCTCACCACACCATCGTAGCCGACCCGCGCCCCTGCCACACCAGGTCTGCAGCCCACCCGGAGCACCGCCGCACCTGAGCACCACCGCAAGGCAGACACCATGCCAGCCGCCAAGGCCCACCACGTAACACGGAAGGTCACCTCCGCGCCGGCCAGGCCGGTGCCTCGAAGCCGTCTGTGCTCCGCTCCCGAACGGACGGAGCCACCACTCCTTGAACAACAATGAAGGGTGATACGTCTCAAACGTATCTACTTTTCCAAACACTTTTGCTCTGGTTTTGTCCTCTAATTTGCATGATTTGAATAAAACTAACCCGGACTAATGCTGTTTTCAGCAGAACTACCTTGGTGTTATTTTTGTGTAGAAATAAAAGTTCTCGGAATTGGACGAAACTTTTTGTGGATTTTTTCTGGAATATATAAGGAATTTTGGAGCGAAGAACTGCCGGAGGGGGTGGACGAGAAGGCCACCATGCAACCGGCCGCGCCCCCTAGGGGCGAGGCCAGATGGCTTGTGGGGCCCTCGTGGCCCCTCCGACCCTAATTCCAACTCCATAAATTCACATCCGCGGAGAAAACAATCAGAGAGAAGATTTCATCGTGTTTCATGAGACGGAGCCGCCGCCACCTCCAGTTCTTCCTCCGGAGGGCTGATCTGGAGCCTGTTTTGGGCTCCGGAGAGGGAAAATCGTCGCCGTCGTCATCACCAACCCTTCTCCATCAACACCGCCATGATGCTCACCATCGGGAGTGAGTAATTCCTTTGTAGGCTTGCTGGACGGTGGTGGGATTGGATGGATTTGATCATGTAACCGAGTTAAGTTTGATAGGGCTTGATCCCTAGTATCCACTATGTTCTGAGATTGATGTTACTATGACTTTGCTATGCTTAATGCTTGTCACTAGGGACCAAGTGCCATGATTTCAGATCTGAACCTATTATGTTTTCATGAATATAAGAGTGATTTGGATCCTATATTGCAAGTTATACGTACCTATTATGTGTCATGATCCGCATACCCCAAGGTGACAATAATTGGGATTCTTTCCGGCGATTGTCGTAGTTTGAGGAGTTCATGTATTCACCATGTGTTAATGCTTTGTTCCGGTTCTCTATTAAAAGGAGGCCTTAATATCCCTTAGTTTCCATTAGGATCCCGCTGCCACGGGAGGGTAGGACAAAAGATGTCATGCAAGTTCTTATCGCAAGCACGTATGACTATATATGGAATACATGCCTACATTACATTGATGAATTGGAGCTAGTTCTGTGTCGCCCTAGTGTGTAACTGTTATATGATCAATGTCATCTAAATCGTTACCCATCACCGATCCACATGCCTACACGTTACATATACTGAATCTTGCCAAGTTACTATTGCTATTGTTACTCTCACACTTGCTACAAAACTGCTACTATCACTATTACTGTTACTTCTGCTACTACTATTTGCCGTGCTACTAAATCTTTGCTGCAGAGAGATATCCTCGGTGCGGTTGAATTGACAACTCAACTGTCTAGGCCAATAAATATTCTTTGGCTCCCCTTTTGTCGAATAAATAGATTAGGGTGAAATACTACCCGTGAAGACTGTTGCGATCCCCTACACTTGTGGGTTATCAAGACCTTTTTCTGGCGCCGTTGCCAGGGAGCATAGGTCTATTTATTGTGTTAACTAAGGGATATCCAATTGCTACTATGATCAATATGAATGACAACCGAACTAAGATCGTCCCCTCTCGCACGAGAGGAGGTAAGGAACTGCCATCTAGCTCTGCTTTTGATTCACCTTCTGTTTTGAATCAGCTTGTTACACCACCACCTGTTGATCGTCCTGATATGTCACATGAACTTGATGATGCTACTTCTGAAATTAATGATGAAACTATTGCTACACATGTTGAAACTGAACCTGTGCCACTGAATGAATTACTTGATGCTCATATTGCTAAAGCTAGAGAACTTGAGAAAGCTGAAATTGAGGAAGACTTTGAATCACCTATTACCCCTCGCTCACCTAATAGATATTAATTGCCTTTTGTACCTGAAGGTTATGTTATGTATGATGAGGTAGCTAGGGACATTCTTGCTTGTGAAAATAGAGATGATGTGAAGAAACTATTATGCAAACTAAAAGAAAAATCTATAATGGAGAAAATGAAACGTGATCCTAAATTTGCTACTTCTCCTATATTTTTTACTGATAGGGATTATGAGTTCTCTGTAGACCCTGAGTTAATTCCTATAGTAGAGTCTGATCCTTTCCATGGTTATGAAAATGAATATGTTGTCGAACATCTTATGAAACTGAATGATATTGCTGCTCTGTTTACCAATGAAGAAAAGATTCGCTACTATTATATCCTTAAGCTTTTTCCTTTCTCGCTAAAAGGCGAGGCCAAGGAATGGTTCTTATCACTTACCCCTGGTTGCATACGTAGTCCCCAGGATATGCTTCAACACTTTTCTGCAAAATATTTTCCTGCTCGTAAGAAACAAGCTGCCTTACAAGAAATATTTAACTTTGCTCAAATTGAAGAAGAGAATCTCCCTCAAGCTTGGGGGAGGTTTCTCCGGTTACTACTTGCTTTGCCTGATTGTCCACTTGAGAGGAATATACTTGATATTTGTTATAATGGACTAACTGATGCTTCTAGGGATTTGCTAGATAGTTCTGCTGGTTGTGTTTTCAGGGTAAGAACTGTTGGACAAGCTGAAGAATTTTTGAACAACATAATGCAAAATGCTGATGATTGGACACTCGCTGAACCACCTTCAGAACCTATTCAAAAGAAGAGAGGTATTCTATTTCTCCGCCCCGAAGATATGCAAGAAGCAAAAAGATTTATGAAAGAAAAAGGTATTAAAACTGAGGATGTCAAGAAATTACCACCTATTGAAGAAATACATGGACTTGATAGCCCGCCACGGGTAGTAAAGGTAAACTCTATCCGTTCCTTTAATAAAAGTGATATACCTTATACTAGGACTCCTGAACAATGCTTGGATGAATTTGATAATTACGTTGTTAAGCAAGAACATTTCAACAAATATGTTAAGAATCAATTGCAACGTAATGCTATGATGATAGATCGCTTAAGTGACTTGATGTTTAGAATTACAAATGACGTGAAAGGTTTAGGCAAACATGCTTCTATGGTTCACACTCAACTAGACCAAGTCGCTAAATCACAAAATGATTTTCTTGTTGAAATGAATAATATAAATGATCATGCTATTAGAGTAGTGACTAGAGGAGGTAGAATGACCCAAGAACCTCTTTATCCTGAAGGTCACCCTAAAAGAATTGAACAAGATTCTCAAAAAATTAATGAAGATACACCTAGTTCATCTAAGAAGAAGAAGAAAAAGAAAAATGATAGGAACTTGCATGCCTCTAGTGAACCTGTTATAGAAAAACCTGTTGAGAAAAACAATGAAGTTTTTGTTTCTGATGCTGAGACCCAGTCTGGTAGTGAGCATATACCTAGTGATAATGAAAATGATAATAATGATGATGATGCTCATATAGATGCTCAACCAGATAATAACAAAGAAAATGATAATGATCTAGAAATTGAACCTGCTAAGGATCTTGATAACCCACCTTCTAAAAATAAACGTTATGATAAGAGAGACTTTGTTGCTCGGAAATATTGAAGGGAAAGAGAGCCATGGGTACAAAAACCTATGCCATTCCCTCGTAAAGCCACTAAAAGTAAAGATGAGGAAGATTTTGAGCGCTTTGCTGAAATGATTAGACCTGTCCATTTACGCACTCGCTTGACTGATATATTGAAAATGCCTCCATATGCTAAGTATATGAAAGATATTATCACTAATAAAAGAAAGATACGTGAAACTGAAATTGCCACCATGCTTGCTAATTATTCTTTTGATGGTGGAGTACCTAAGAAGTTGGGGGATCTGTGTATACCAACAATACCTTGCTATATTAAAAGGAATTATGTTAAAACTGCTTTATGTGATTTAGGGGCCGGTGTTAGTGTTATGCCTTTCTCCCTTTATAAAAGACTTGAATTGAGTAAACTCACACTTACTGAGATATCTTTGCAAATGGCCGATAAATCCACTGCTTTACCTATTGAAATTTGCGAGGACGTTCCCGTCATGGTTGCAAATATTACTATCTTAACAAACTTTGTTATTCTTGATATGCCGGAGGACGACAATATGTCGATCATCCTTGGTCGACCTTTTCTACATACTGCAGGGGTTGTTATAGATTGCAATAAAAGCAAGGTCACCTTTCATATCAATGGCAAACAACATACCGTGCATTTTCCGAGGAAGCAAACTTTGGTTAATAATATTAATGTCATTGATCCTTTTCCCACAATTATCATTGGAGATATTAGAATTCCTCTCCCTACCGCCAAGAAGAAGAAATATTATAATCTTACTGTTGGGGAGATACAAATCCCAATTGAGGTAACCTAGTGACATATGAAGATTCTTCGGTTTCATCTTAATCGGAAACGTTTATTAATAAGACTTGATCAACCTTATTAATGAATTCTTTTCGAAAGACATGAGATTGATGAATTTAATATTCACAACTCTCTGTATCACAAGTTTATATTCTGTTTTCTTAGTAAAAATAAAAATAAAATTCCATGAAATTCATGTTTTCTGTTTTCCCCGTGCATGAAAAATACCTCAAAAATAAAAAGTCTCAGATTTCCACAAAATTTTAACATGATTTTTTCTGGAATAAATAAAAAAATTTGGTGTAAAAATTACTGCAGGGGGGCATGCCAGTGGGCCACCACACAACAGGCCGTGCCCCCTAGGGGCGCGACCGGTTGGCTTGTGGGGCCCACAGGGGCCTCCTGCCTTATCTCTTTCTCCCATTCCTCTAATTAGTTTTTGATTTAGTGGTTTATATTTTGCATAAGTTGCTGCACTTGGTGCTATAGAAAATAAGCTTGCATGTTGAATTCATTGGGTTCCAAGTAATATGAATGCTTGATATGGCCCCTAGGCATCACTATGAGTAGTTGCTACCATTCCTATAGAGTTTTGTTGACATTAACTTGTGACTCAAAAATTTCAGAAATTTTTGTTCGGGAAAGATGAGTTTCTTTAGGAGGAGTGCTTCAAGGAGGCGTTCTTCAGGAGAGTCGTCGAGCGAAAGCTCGGTTCGACAGGGCTACATAGAGCCCAAAGCTAATCAAATAGCCATGGCCGATGCAAAATCCTGTCGGTGTCCAAGCGATGAGTTCATGATAAATGCGGGAATCAAAGAGGAATTTGATCATTTCATTGAAAATACCAGCCTCACCGACTTCCTTGCAGATAAGTGTGCCCAACATTAAAACCTTACACGTACTTTCATAGATGCATTTCGCTTTCAAGAGAGTAACTCTAGGGTGTTATTTAAATTATATGATGAATCTTTTAGCATGGACCTAGAAGAGTTCTCGATTGCTTGCAAACTTCCACTTTGGGGTTCAATTGAGAAACCATCAAAAATTGCTTATAATACGTTTCTCAAAAGTCTTTGTGTGGGGGGAGACAGGGAAGTATCGCAGGCTAGAATGAAGAGTATACAATTTCCCACTATCCGTTACTTTGCATTGTTCAATGGGAAATGCGTAGTAGGAAAACAGGAGTGCAGTGCACTGTGTGCCCATGATCTAAGCCTTATACATACTGCTGTGACGGGTGAGCGACATTTTAACCTCGGTGCAATTGTTGCCCGAAGGTTGCATTCCAACTCTAGTAATGGAGAACTATATGGAGGCATTTATGCATCCCGCGTAGCTACGCATTTGAGAGTGGCACCCCAACCTAATGATCCCATTTTTCCAGAACGATATTTAGATTATGAAGCTATGCGTTCTCACGATTTTCTTGTGAAACGTCCTAGAGGCTATGAGTACAACTTAATATTTAGAAAATACACGCCCATGCCTGTCTTTTTGCCTGCACCTGCCATTTTTGACTTTCAGGCTCGACAAAGATATTACGTTCTTGAGGACGAGGTGCGAGAGCACAATGCTACGGTGGAGGTTGCTCGCTTGGCAGCGGAGGCTGCTCGTCTGGCAGAGGAGGAGGCCAGGAATGCCTCCACGAGTTAGCACTTCAACTATTACGCAGATCGCCAGTGGTGATTACCAAGCTAGGCAAAAGCCTAAGCTTGGGGGAGTACGTATTTCTCACCGACATTACATTCATGTTTTCACACTTCATACAAATTGTCGGTGTTCATCCTCATTCTTTGTATATCCATGTTAGCTTTATTTTCCGCTTTCTCCTTGTGAGTTTGAAAAACTTTGAAAATCCAAAAACATTTCTCGCTTCTTTTTGGTTCTTTTCTTTTCCTCGTTTCTTTAGTTGTAGTACTAAAAAGAAAACCCAAAAAGATTTCCTTTGCTTGTTGGGAGCTTTCCCGTGTAAATAATTTTTTCCATTCTTGTTTTTCCCTTAGTTCCTTTGCTTGCTTAGGAAAAAACAAAAACTCCAAAAATATTTCAGTGTGTTTCTCTGAATTTCTTTTCTTTTGTTGAGTTGTCGAAAGGAGAAGACCACGATGAAAATGTTGAGTTGCTCTCATATGCTTTATTGATGATCTAACAGAGAGCCAATTTTACCTTGTCTTATCCTTTGTCTTAAACTGCCCTGCAGATTCCAGCTTAGTCCACGACATTCTTGCACTATTATTATTATCACACCGTTTGATCATGCAAGTGACAGGCAATAATGACGATATTTGATGAAGTGACTGTGGCAAAGGAAGCTGGTATGAACTCTTCTTGTTTTCTGTTTTTGTAAATATGTTTAGCCAGTTTGATCCTGATTCAGTATATCATGAGTAAACATGTTCGTGATGACAATTAGAGATTATAGCTTCTCATGTCATGCCTAAATAGCTAGGAGTTAATATTGATTTATCTTGTGTGTCAACATGCATTAAAATGGTTATAATTTGGTATGGTAGTATGGTATCTCCCTCTGAGAAATTCAAGCGGTTTGACTTGGCCCATGTGCAAACATGTAATTGAATCAAAACCAATATAGCCTTCATGATGTTTAAATTCAGAGTGTTCATATCCTACTTGATGACCCACAAGTATAGGGGATCAATCGTAGTCCTTTCAATAGGTAAGAGTGTCGAACCCAACGAGGAGCAGAAGGAAATGACAAGCGGTTTTCAGCAAGGTAATTTCTGCAAGCACTGAAATTGTAGGTAACAGATAGTTTGATAGCAAGATAATTGGTAACGAGCAAGTAACAGTAATGGTAAATAAAGTGCAGCAAGGTAGCCCAATCCTTTTGTGGCAAAGGACAGGCCAGAACAGTTTCTAGTAATAGGCAAAGTGTTCTTGAGGGTACACGGGAATTTCATCTAGTCACTTTTATCATATTGGTTT
This sequence comes from Elymus sibiricus, assembly GCA_039707655.1. Classification (NCBI taxonomy): domain Eukaryota; kingdom Viridiplantae; phylum Streptophyta; class Magnoliopsida; order Poales; family Poaceae; genus Elymus; species Elymus sibiricus. The sequence goes on from CM077673.1 coordinate 316,253,826, forward strand.
GATTCGTGTTCGCTACTTTGATAATTTGATATGTGGGTGGACCGGTGCTTGGGTGCTGTTCTTACTTGAACAACCTCCCACTTATGATTAACCCCCTCGCAAGCATCCACAACTACGAGAAAAGTATTATGATAAAATCTAACCATAGCATTAAACGTTTGGATCCAAATCAGCCCCTTACGAAGTAGCGCATAAACTAGGGTTTAAGCTTCTGTCACTCTAGCAACCCATCATCTAATAACTACTCCACAATGCTTTCCCTTAGGCCCAAGGATGGTGAAGTGTCATGTAGTCGACGTTCACATGACACCACTAAGGGAATCACAACATACATATCATCAAAATATCGAACACATATAGAATTCACATGATTACTTGCAACATGACTTCTCCCGTGACCTCAAGAACAAAGGTAACTACTCAAAAATAATATGCATGCTCAAGATCAGAGGGGTATTGAATAGCATAATGGATCTGAACATATAATCTTCCACCAAATAAACCATATAGCACTCAACTACAAGATGTAATCAACACTACTAGTCACCCACAGGTACCAATCTGAGGTTCCGGTACAAAGATTGAACACAAGAGATGAACTAGGGTTTGAGAGGAGATGGTGCTGTTGAAGATGTTGATGAATATTGGCCTCCCAAAGATGAGAGGGGTGTTGGTGATGATGATGGCTTCGATTTCCCCCTCCGAGAGGGAAGTTCCCCCGGCGGAATCGCTCCGCCGGAGGGCAAAAGTGCTCCTGCCCAAGTTCCACCTCGAGACGGCGGCGTTCCATCCCAAAAGTCCTCTCTCTATTTTTTCTAGGTGAAAAGATCTTATATACCAAAAGATGGCCATCGGAGGTGGGCCGAGGAGGGCACAACCCACCAGGGCGCGCCCGGGGGGCCTGGCGCGCCCTGGTGTCTTGTGCCCACCAGGGTGGCCCCCTCCGATAGTTATTTGCTCCAGTATTTCTAATATAATCCTAAAATATTCTCCGTAAAGTTTCAGCTTGTTTGGAGAAGTGCAGAATAGGTATCTCTGATGTGCTTTTTCAGGTCCAGAATTCCAACTGCCGGTATTCTCCCTCTTTGTATAAACCTTGCATATTATGAGAGAAAAGGCATTAGAATCACTCCCTAAAAGCATTATTATTTAACAAAACATTATAAATAACAGTAGGAAATCATGATGCAAAATGGACGTATCAACTCCCCCAAGCTTAGACCTCGCTTGTCCTCAAGCGAAAGCCAATATTGAAAAGCATGTCCACATGGTTTGAGAGAGAGGTGTTGATAAAAACAAAATACGGACATAGTAGCATCATGCTTATTATCATAACAACAATAAACTCTATCATAAAACTTATTCATATACTTTCATCATATAACTTCTCGTGAACAAGTAACAATTCATCACAACAAAGAAGTATAAAGCATAAACCTTATTGGAAACCAACAAACTATGTTCTCAGTCAACTTTGCAACTACAATTCATCATATTTTCAGGAATGGTCTCTTGTCGAAGCCTTTTGGCAAGTTCACATACTCAACCATCATTTAGTCTTCTATGATTGCTAACACTCACAACATACCCATGAGCAAAAAGTTTCAACCAGACACATAGAAAGATAGGGGCTCATAGTTTTGCCTCCCAATGTTTTCACCTCAAGGGTGATGTCAACAATATTAACTCATGCTCACTCACATCCAACTGGATATATGTGCCTAGATCTTTCCTCACCACATGATGCTTGCAAAAGAAAAAGTAAAAAGGAATAGGGAAGAATACTTTTACTCTTGCATAAAAGTAAATACATAAAAGTAAAGGATAGGCCCTTCGTAGAGGGAAGCATAGGTTGTCATGCGCTTTTTGGTTTGTATGCCCAATCCCTTAATGTAAAAGAACGTGACGCTATATTGCACCCTATGATAGCAACCTTTATTATGCAGTCCGTCGCTTTTATTACTTTGCCATCATAAGTTCGTATAGCGCTCAATTTTCTCTTACACAAATTGATCAAAACACATTTAGAAGCAATTTTTATTGCCTTATTGTACCGATGGCAACTTACTTGAAGGATCTTACTCGATCCGTAGGTAGGTATGGTGGACTCTCAAAGCATGAATTTGGGTTTTGGGTTTTTGGATGCACAAGTAGTATCTCTACTTAGTGCGGAATTTTTGGCTAGCAAAGATATTGAGCAAGCACCACATGTTGAAGGATCTATGACAATATAACTTCTATGTGAATATGAACAAGTATAAATCATTACGTTGTATTCCTTGGCCAACATCAACAATTTGGCATATAATATTTAATGGGGGCTCACAATCATAAAAGATATCCACGATAGTGTATTTGCATGTGAATCTTCTCTTCCCTTATTAATTCTTTCATGAATTGCATCATTGACCAATGCTATGTTTGTCAATCTCCAATAAATTTTACCACTTATACTTTTCCTTATGTGATGTCATTACTTACCATAAGATTAGCATATGATTCTTTTCATTTATTTCTCTTTCCCTTTATTTGATTGCAACAAGAAAATAAAGAAGCAAAAGCCCATACTAAATGATACGTCTCCATCGTATCTACTTTTCCAAACTCTTTTGCCCTTGTTTTGGACTCTAATTTGCATGATTTGAATGGAACTAACCCGGACCGACGCTGTTTTCAGCAGAATTGCCTTGGTGTTATTTTTGTGCAGAAATAAAAGTTCTCGGATTGACCTGAAAATTTACGGAGAATATTTTTGGAATTAATAAAAAATATTGGCGAAAGAATCAACAGGAGAGGGGCCACCACCTGGTCACAAGCCAGGGGGGCGCCCCCCCCTAGGGCGCGCCCCCCTGTCTTGTGGGGCCCCTGAAGCTCCTCCGACCTCGTTTCCACTTCTATATATTCCTATTCGGGGAGAAAAAAAATCAGAGAGAAGAGTTCATCGCGTTTTACGATACGGAGCCGCTGCCACCTCCTGTTCTTCCTCGGGAGGGCAGATCTGGGGTCCGTTTTGGGCTCCAGAGAGGGGAAATCGACGCTGTCGTCATCACCAACCATCCTTCATCACCAATTTCATGATGCTCTCCGCCGTTCGTGAGTAATTCGATCATAGGCTTGCTAGACGGTGATGGGTTGGATGAGATTTACCATGTAATCGAGTTAATTTTGTTAGGGTTTGATCCCTAGTATCCACTATGTTCTGAGATTGATGTTGCTATGACTTTGCTATGCTTAATGCTTGTCACTAGGGCCCAAGTGCCATGATTTCAGATCTGAACCTATTATGTTTTCATGAATATATATGTGTTCTTGATCCTATCTTGCAAGTTGTAGACACCTATTACGAGTTATGATCCGCATCCCCCAGGGTGACAATAACTGGGATTCTTTCCGGTGATTACCGTAGTTTGAGGAGTTCATGTATTCACTAAGTGCTAATGCTTTGGTCTGATTCTCTATTAAAAGGAGGCCTTAATATCCCTTAGTTTCCACTAGGACCCCGCTACCACGGGAGGGTAGGACAAAAGATGTCATGCAAGTTCTTTTCCATAAGCACGTATGACTATATATGGAATACATGCCTACATTACATTGATGAATTGGAGCTAGTTCTGTGTCACCCTATGTTATAACCGTTGCATGATGAGTGCCATCCGACACAATTATCCATCACTGATCCATTGCCTACGAGCTTTTCACATATTGATCTTTGCTAAGTTACTTTTCCGTTGCTACTGTTACAATCACTACAACACTGCTACTGTCACTTTGCCATTGTTACCGTTACTTCCATACTACTTTGCTACTGAATACTTTGCTGCAGATACTAAGTCTTTCAGGTATGGTTGAATTGACAACTTAGCTGCTAATACTCGAGAATATTCTTTGGCTCCCCTTGTGTTGAATCAATAAATTTGGGTTGAATACTATACCCTCGAAAACTGTTGCGATCCCCTATACTTGTGCGTTATCAAGACCTTTTTCTGGCGCCATTGCCGGGGAGCATAGCTCTATTCTCTGAATCACTTGGAATTTATATCTGTTGATCACTATGAAGAATTTGAAAGATGCTAAAAGCAAGATCTACCCCTCAACTACGAGGAGAGGTAAGGAACTGCCATCTAGCTCTGCACTTGATTCACCTTCTGTTATGAGTAAACTTGCGACACCACCACCTGCTATTGAATCCGATACGTCGCAAGTAATTGATGATGTCACTTCTGCTATGCATGATGCTTATGATGATACTTTGCTTGATACTGCTGTGCCACTTGGTGAATTTCTTGATGAACAAATTGCTAGAGTCAATGCTGAAACTGATGATACTATTGAAACTGAACACTATGAGACACCTGCTAGACCTAGCTCTCCTAGATATGAATTGCCTGATATACCTGAGGGTTATGTTATGGAAGGAGAAGTAGCTAGGGACTTTCTTGCTTGTAAAGATAGAGATGACCTTAAAAAATTGCTATGCAAGTGGAAAGAAAAATCTTTGAATGCTAGAATGCAATATGATCCTAAGTTTGCTACTTCACCTATCTTTGTTACTGATAAGGATTATGAATTCTCTGTCGATCCTGAGTTAATTACTTTGGTTGAATCTGATCCTTTCCATGGTTATGAATCTGAAACTGTTGTGGCACATCTCACTAAATTGAATGATATAGCCACCCTATTTACTCATGAGGAAAAAATTCGCTATTACTATATTCTTAAGTTGTTTCCTTTCTCATTAAAGGGTGATGCTAAGATATGGTTTAATTCTCTTGCTCCTGGTTGTGTGCGTAGTCCCCAAGATATGATTTATTACTTCTCTGAAAAATATTTTCCTGCCCATAAGAAACAAGCTGCCTTGCAGGAAATATTTAACTTTGTGCAAATTGAAGAAGAGAGTCTCCCACAAGCTTGGGGAAGGCTTCTCCAGTTACTTAATGCTTTGCCTGATCATCCTCTCAAGAAAAACGAAATACTTGATATCTTTTATAATGGACTAACCGATGCTTCTAGGGACCACCTAGATAGTTGTGCTGGTTGTGTTTTCAGGGAACGAACTGTTGAACAAGCTGAACTACTATTGAATAATATATTGAGCAATGATAATGATTGGACTATTCCCGAACCACCTCCAAAGCCAACTTCGAAGAAAAGAGGTATTCTATTTCTCAGTCCTGAAGATATGCAAGAGGCAAAGAAATCTATGAAAGAAAAAGGTATTAAAGCTGAAGATGTTAAGAATCTACCACCTATTGAAGAAATACACGGTCTTGATAACCCGACACAGGTAGTAGAGGTAAATTCTCTCCGTAGATTTGATGAAGGTGATATTCCTTATAATAAGTCTGCTAGCCAATGCTTGGATGAGTTTGATAACTTTATTGTTAAGCAAGAAAATTTCAATGCTTATGTTAGTAGACAATTGAAACATAATGCTTACATGCTTGATCGCTTAGGTGATTATATGAGTAGAACTGTTAATGATCTTAAGCTTATTAGTAAACATGCTTCCATGGTAACTACTCAAGTAGAACAAGTACTTAAGGCATAGAATGATTTGCTTAATGAGATGATTAGTAAGAACAATGATCATTCTGTTAGAGTTGTGACCAGGGGTGGCAGAATGACTCAGGAACCTTTGTATCCTGAGGGCCATCCTAAGAGAATTGAGCAAGATTCTCAGAGAGTTAATACTGATGCACCTAGTCGTCTCAGTAATAGTAGGAAAAAGAATGACGATAGGACTTCACATGCTGCTAGTAAACCTGTTATAGATTCACCTGAAAACCCAAATGATATTTCTATTTCTGATGCTGAGACACAATCTGGTGATGAACATGAGCCTAGTGATAATATTAATGATGATGTTCATGATGATGACCAACCTAGTAATGATAATGATGTGGAGATTGAACCTGCTATTGATTTTGATAACCCACAACCTAAGAATAAAAGATATGATAAAAGATACTTTGTTGCTTGGAACCATGGTAGAGAAAGAGAACCATGGGTTTAGAAACCCATGCCCTTTCCTCCTAAACCATCCAAGAAAAAGGATGATGAGGACTTTGAGCGCTTTGTTGAAATGCTTAGACCTGTATTTTTGCGTATGCGCTTGACTGATATTCTGAAAATGTCTCCTTATGCCAAGTTTATGAAAGATATTGTGACAGATAAAAGAAAGATACCGGAAGCTGAGATTTCCACCAAGCTTGCTAATTATACCTTTAAGGGCGGAATACCAAAGAAACTAGGAGATCCTGGAGTACCTACTATACCATGCTCTATTAAAGGAAATTATGTTAAAACTGCTTTATGTGACCTTGGAGCTGGTGTTAGTGTTATGCCTTTCTCTTTGTATCGTAGACTTGATTTGAATAAATTGACACCTACTGAAATCTCTTTGCAAATGGCTGATAAATCAACTGCTTTACCCATCGGTATTTGTGAGGATGTGCCTGTTGTGGTTGCAAACGTTACTATCTTAACAGGCTTTGTTATTCTTGATATTCCCGAGGACGACAGTATGTCGATCATCCTTGGTAGACCCTTTTTGAACACTGCAGGGACTGTTATTGATTGCAACAAGGGCAATGTCACTTTTCATGTTAATGGTAATGAGCATACGATACACTTTCCGAAGAAACAATCTCAAGTTCATAGTATCAACTCCATTGAAAAATTTTCAATGATTATTATTGGAGACTTTGAATTCCCTCTCCCCACTGCCAAAAAGAAATATGACATACTTATTGTTTGGGACATGCATATCCCCATTGAGGTAACCTAGTGCTATTCAAAAATTCTCCGGTTCCGTGTCATTCGAAAAAAGTTTGTCAATAAGACTTGATCAACCTTATTGATGGATTGTTTTTGATGAACATGAGATGGATGAATTTAGAAAGCACAACCTTCTGTACCCAACATTTATTTTCTGTTCTTTAGATTTAACTTAGTAAAAATGCTTCTATTTCTCTGTTTTCTAATTTATCCGTGCAATAGAAAAATGACCTGGAAATAAAAGTTCTCAGAATGCCCTGAAAATTTAATATGATTTTTTCTGGAATATTTAAGAATTTTTGGAACTGAGAACACATCAGGGGGCTGCGCCCACCCCCCCTGGGCATGCCCCCCTGGCTTGTGGGTCCCACGTGGGGCCCCCTCACTTATTCCAGCACCCATCCACTTCGTCTTCCTCCAGAAAAAATCCCACCATTGCTCAAACCCGTGTTCTAGCTCATCTTGCTGCCATTTTCGATCTCCTTGCTCAAAGCTCCATTTGCAAAACTGTTTTAGGGGATTGTTTATCGGTATGTGACTCCTCCAATGGTCCAATTAGTTTTTGTTCTAGTGCTTTATATATTGCAAATTTTTGCTGCTGTGGTGACCTTGTTCTTGAGCTTGCATGTCAAATTTGTATGGTCCCAAGTAGTGTTGATGCATGATATAGCCTCTAGGCACTTGTGGGAGTAGTTGCTATAAGTTTTGTTGAGCTTTGTTCACTTTTATTGTGAGTCACTAAAAATTTCAGAATTATTTTTCAGAGAAAGAAAAATGTTAAGGAGAATATACCAAGGTGGCTCCTCGAGCAGGAAGACCCCGAGACTCGCGATACGCGAGCCCGACTTTGAACCACCGAGGGAAGCTCAAGTGCGGCCCTGTGAATGGCCGTCAAATCAATTTATGGTTCAAGCCGGTTTCAAGGAAGAGTTTTACGCGTACATATGAAATGCTGGCCTTGAAGATTTCATTTCAGACCAATGCAAGCAATATTATCAACTCACTGATTCCTTCGTGCGGAGGTTTGAATTTTCATCCAGGCGTAATAATCATTCTGTTCTATTTAACCTTTATGATGAATCATATACCATGGACCTGGAAGATTTTAATGATGCTTGCAAAATTCCACAATGGGGCAGCCATAGTGATCCTCAAAAAACTGAATATAATGATTTTCTTGCTAGTATCACTGTGGGAGAAACTAGAAACATTACACAAGCTACCTTGGGGAGCATTCACTTTCCTGCTATACATTATTTTGCTCTCTTCATAGGTAGATGTATTAACGGTAAACATGATCATAGCCACCTTTGTGTACCTGATCTTAGTATTCTTAAGAGTGCGGTAATGGGTGATAGACGATATAACTTGGGGGCTATTATTGCTAGGAGGCTACATAAAAATGCCAAAAATGGAGATTTCTTTGGTGGAATTTATGCCACCCGTGTAGCTAATTATCTTAGGGTACCCATAAGGGAGAATGATATTGAGTTACCACCTGCTTTTCTTGATTATGAGTCTATGGTGCGCTACCAATTTCTTGAGAGAAACGAACAACCCCTCCTGTACCGATTAATTTTCGACAGACAGTGTGCTGTCCCTATTACCCTTCCTGCTCCTGCCTTCTTTAACTTTCAAGAAAAATGGAGACACTTTATAACTAGAGAGGAGGCAAATGAGTACGAGAGAGAGGCGGAAGCCGCTCGTCTCCGGGCTGCAGCCGCTCAGGCAGTAGCCGCCGTAGCCCAGTACAACCCCAACTATGATTTTGGATATTATCCGGGCCAGCCGTGGCCCTAGACCAACTTAGGCCAGAAGCCTAAGCTTGGGGGAGTACGTATTTCTCACCGACATTACATTCATGTTCACACACTCATTCCAGTTGTCGGTGTTCATACTTTTTCATTGTACCATCCATGGTAGTTTATTTCTTCTTTTTTGCTTTCTTCTTGTGTGTTTAATTATTCTAGAGAAAATTCAAAAACCCCAAAAAATTAGTTCTAGCTTTACCTTCTAGTTTGGTTAGTTGTAGTATTAAAAGAAAACCCAAAAAGATTTCTCGTTCTTCTTTTGCTTGTTGGGAGCTTTCCCGTGTAAATAGTTTTCTTTTCTTCTTTGGGTCATAAGGAGAAGACCACGATGACATGTTGAGTGGCTCTCATATGCATTATTGTTTACCTATCAGAGATCCCATATTACCTTACCTTCTCCTTCGAGTTATTGCTTGCAGATTCCAGCTTAGTCCAATGCACGTGCACTCTTATTATTTATTACATCGTTCGGTCGTGCAAGTGAAAGGCAATAATGACGATATATGATGAAGTGACTGAGATGGAGAAAAGCTGGTATGAACTCGACCTATTTTGTTTTTGTAAATATGATTAGCTCATCGTTCTGGATTCAGCTCGTTATGGATTGAACATGTTTGCAATGACAATTAGAGATTATAGTTACTCATGCCATGCTTAATTAGCTAAGAGTGTATAATGGTTTGTCTTGAGTGCCAACATGCATTTTAAAATGGTTGTGATGTAGTATGATAGGATGGTATCCTCCTCTGAATGATTCAAGTGGCTTGACTTGGCACATGTTCACGCATGTAGTTGAAACAAAACCAACATAGCCTCCACGATGTTTATGTTCATGGTGATTTATATCCTACTCATGCTTGCATTCAATGTTGGTTAATCTCAAAGCATGTTTATGACTGTTGTCGCTCTCTAGTTGGTTGCTTCCCAGTCTTTTGCTAGCCTTCACTTGTAGGAAGCGGGAATACTGCTTGTGCATCCATTTCCATAAACCCAAAAGTTGTCCCATATGAGTCCACCATACCTACCTACATGCGGTATTTACCTGCCGTTCCAAGTAAATTTGCATGTGCCAAACTCTAAACCTTCAAATAATACCCTATTTTGTATGCCCGAATCGCTCATGCAGTGACTAGGGGCTGTCAGTATCTTCCATGCTAGGTGGGTTATTCTCACGATATTTGTTGATTCACTATCATTCACGAGAAAGTGGCTGGTATTCGGGATGCCCAATTCCATGCTCAAAAGTCAAATCAAAGTATAATGAAACAAAACTCCCCCAGGATTGTAATTTGTATGGACGGTACCCGTGGATTCGGCCCGCCGTGGAGTGTGATCGATTGGTGGAGGGGGAGTAAAAACTTTACTATTCTGTTTGGGAACCGCCTATAATGTATCTAGCATGGAAGATATCGAGATCTCTTGGTTGTTATGTTGACAATGAAAGCATACCTCCCAAAATTATGATTCATCCCTGTTTTAAAAGCTTGAGCTCTGGCACCTCTGTAAATCAATGCTTCCCTCTGTGAAGGGCCTATCTATTTTATTTTCTGTTGAGTCATCCTCCTCTTATAAAGAGCACCAGTTAGAGAGCACCTCCGTCATTTGTATGCTTTGTTATTAATTGATATTGAGTATGAGTGTGACTGGATCTCTTTTACCATGAATTACAATGTCTAGTCAGTCCTTGTTCTTCAGAGGTGCTCTGCATTTATGTTTTGCGGTCTCAGAAAGGGCTAGCGAGATACCATTATATCATATTGCATCATGATTGTTTTGATAAAATTGTTGTCATCCGAGACTTATTATTATTGCTCGCTAGTTGATTATGCCATTGATATGAGTAATTGTGAGACTTAAATGTTATTGTGAATGTGGTTAGTCTATAATCTTTGCTGAAAATCTGAACATCAGTTAGACATATTCACAACAGCAAGATCAAACAGAGTTTGTAAAAGTTTTTCTTTATCACTTTCAGTTTGTCAACTGAATTGCTTGAGGACAAGCAATGGGTTAAGCTTGGGGGAGTTGATACGTCTCCATCGTATCTACTTTTCCACACTCTTTTGTCCTTGTTTTGGACTCTAATTTGCATGATTTGAATGGAACTAACCCAGACTGACGCTGTTTTCAGTAGAATTGCCATGGTGTTATTATTGTGCAGAAATAAAAGTTCTCGGATTGACTTGAAAATTTACGGAGAATATTTTTGGAATTAATAAAAAATATTGGCGAAAGAATCAACCGGAGAGGAGCCACCACCTGGTCACAAGCCAGGGGGGCGCCCCCCCTAGGGTGCGCCCCCCTGTCTTGTGGGGCCCCTGAAGCTCCTCCGACCTCGTTTCCACTTCTATATATTCCTATTCGGGGAGAAAAAAAATTAGAGAGAAGATTTCATCGCGTTTTACGATACGGAGCCGCCACCACCTCCCGTTCTTCCTCGGGAGGACAGATCTGGGGTCCGTTTTGGGCTCCGGAGAGGGGAAATCGACGCCGTCGTCATCACCAACCATCCTTCATCACCAATTTCATGATGCTCTCCGCCGTTCGTGAGTAATTCCATCGTAGGCTTGCTGGACGGTGATGGGTTGGATGACATTTACCATGTAATCGAGTTAGTTTTGTTAGGGTTTGATCCCTAGTATCCACTATGTTCTGAGATTGATGTTGCTATGACTTTGCTATGCTTAGTGCTTGTCACTAGGGCCCGAGTGCCATGATTTCAGATCTGAACCTATTTTGTTTTCATGAATATATATGTGTTCTTGATCCTATCTTGCAAGTTGTAGACACCTATTACGAGTTATGATCCGCATCCCCCAGGGTGACAATAACTGGGATTCTTTCCGGTGATTACCGTAGTTTGAGGAGTTCATGTATTCACTAAGTGCTAATGCTTTGGTCCGGTTCTCTATTAAAAGGAGGCCTTAATATCCCTTAGTTTCCATTAGGACCCCGCTGCCACGGGAGGGTAGGACAAAAGATGTCATGCAAGTTCTTTTCCATAAGCACGTATGACTATATATGGAATACATGCCTACATTACATTGATGAATTGTAGCTAGTTCTGTGTCACCCTATGTTATAACCGTTGCATGATGAATGCCATCCGACACAATTATCCATCACTGATCCATTGCCTACAAGCTTTTCACATATTGATCTTTGCTAAGTTACTTTTTCGTTGCTACTGTTACAATTACTACAACACTGCTACTGTCACTTTGCCAATGTTACCGTTACTTCCATACTACTTTGCTACTGAATACTTTGCTGCAGATACTAGGTCTTTCAGGTGTGGTTGAATTGACAACTCAGCTGCTAATACTCGAGAATATTCTTTGGCTCCCCTTGTGTCGAATCAATAAATTTGGGTTGAATACTATACCCTCGAAAACTGTTGCGATCCCCTATACTTGTGGGTTATCACTAAACTTTATTATATAACTCTCACTCGATTACATAGATAGATAGACCATGAAACTAACACACGAAAATAGATCATGCTAAACTTTTATTCAACTAGATCAAAAGGAAACTAAAGATCGAACTAAAATAGGTAAAGGCGAATAAAAGTGATGGTGATACGATACCGGGGAACCTCCCCCAAGCTTGGCTCAATCCAAGGGGAGTGCCCATACTCGTGTGCTCAAGTCTCCTTTGGTGGTGGTGATGAAGAAGATGGTGGTGATGAAGAAGGTGGTGGCGATGAAGAAGGTGGTGGCGATGATGTGGCATTCTTCTTCAGCTTATATCTGAGCATAAAATTTTCCTCCCTTAGATCATCATTCTCCAACTCAAGCTTTAATATCTTTTTGCATAACGCCGCCTTGCTCTCCTGCAGAAAACGAGATGGAATAAATTGAACCTCTGGTTTGTATCCTCTAGGGAGGCTTGACTTCTTGAATTCCACATGCATGTCTCCGGGTTGAGGTAGCGGGTCATCCTCCTCCTCAGAGCTATCATCCTTTGTTTCCTTCATGGCACTGTCTTCCTCCTCGTCTGAGGTCCATCGATAATGCTCCACTTCTCCATAGATCTTGGGGTTTGCAATATAGTCAGCAACATAGCTCTCCCCCTCTGAATCTTGAGACGACATATTTTCAGATCTGCCAGGAAAACAGCATGAAACAAGAACAGAGGATTTTTCTGTGATGCGTTGGTCAAAATAGTCGGGGGTATATATAGAGAATTTTTATTCTTGGAGAGCAAGCATATGGAAGGAAAACGGAGTCGGGAAGGTGTCCTATGTGGGCACAACCCACCAGGGCGTGCTTTGCAGGGCTGGCGCGCCCTGGTGTATCGTGCTCACCTCGGTTGCCTTCCGGTTTATTTCTTATTTTCCTAATTTTTCTAATATTCCAAAACTGACAGAAAATATTTTTGCGGATTTTTCGGAGTCCGTTTACTTACCGTATCACGTACCTCCTATTTTTCAGAGTTCTGGAGTGTTCCGGAAGGTTTCTTTTATGTGTTCCTCCGGTGTCATGGTTTGGATAACATTGCTTTCAACATTAATAGGCGTACCTAAGATATAATGTTTAATTCTTTGTCCATTGACCACCTTCGGGTTAGTACCTTCGGCATTATTAATCTTGATAGCTCCAGAACGATAAACCTCTTCGATAATATATGGTCCTTCCCATTTGGAGAGAAGCTTGCCTGCAAAAAATCTTAAACGAGAGTTGAACAAAAGAACATAGTCTCCTATTTTGAATTCTCGCTTTTGGATTCTTTTGTCATGCCATCTTTTTACTTTTTCTTTGAATAGTTTGGCATTTTCATAAGCTTGGGTTCTCCATTCATCTAGTGAGCTAATATCAAATAACCTGTTCTCACCGGCAAGTTTGAAATCATAATTGAGTTCTTTAATTGCCCAAAATGCTTTATGTTCTAACTCTAGAGGCAAATGACAAGCTTTTCCATATACCATTTTGTACGGAGACATACCCATAGGATTTTTATAAGCTGTTCTGTAGGCCCAAAGTGTATCATCTAGTTTCTTAGACCAATTCTTTCAAGACCTATTGACAGTTTTTGTAATATCAATTTTATTTCCCTATTGCTAAGTTCAACTTGGCCACTAGATTGAGGATGATAGGGTGATGCAATTCTATGGTTAACATCATATTTAGCAAGCATCTTACGGAAAGCACCGTGAATAAAGTGTGAACCACCATCAGTCATTAAATATCTAGGAACTGCAAACCTCGGGAAGATAACTTCTTTAAGCATTTTAATGGAGGTGTTGTGATCAGCACTACTAGTTGGAATAGCTTCTACCCACTTAGTGACATAATCAACAACAACAAAAATATGAGTGTACCCGTTAGAGGAAGGAAAAGGTCCCATATAATCAAAACCCCAAACACCAAATGGTTCAACAACAAGTGAATAATTCATAGGCATTTCCTGACGCTTACCGATATTACCAATTCTTTGACATTCATCACAAGACAAGGCAAACTTACGGGCATCCTTGAAGAGAGTAGGCCAATAAAAACCAAATTGCAATACCTTGTGAGCAGTTCTATCTCCCGCATGATGTCCTCCATAAGCTTCGGTATGACATTTCCGTAGGATTTGTTCCTGTTCATGCTCAGGTACACAACGTCTAATAATACCACCTACCCCTTCTATATAAAGATGTGGGTCATCCCAAAAGTAATGTCTTAAATCATAGAAGAATGTTTTCTTTTGTTGGTATGTGAAGCTAGGTGGTATATATTTAGCGACAATGTAATTAGCATAATCAGCATACCAAGGAGTGTTTTGAGAAACATTTATTGCAGCTAACTGTTCATCAGGGAAGCTATCATCAGTAGGTAGTGGGTCATCAAGAATATTTTCTAACCTAGACAAGTTATCAGCTACGGGATTCTCAGCTCCCTTCCTATCAACGATATGTAAGTCAAATTCTTGAAGCAAGAGAACCCACCTAATGAGTCTAGGTTTAGCATCTTTCTTTTCCATAAGATATTTTATAGCAGCATGATCGGTGTGAACAATGACTTTGGAATCAACAATGTAGGATGTAAATTTATCACAAGCAAACACAACTGCTAAAAATTCTTTTTCAGTAGTAGCATAATGTCGTTGGGCATTGTCTAGAGTTTTGCTAGCATAATGGATAACATTCAACTTCTTATCAACTCGTTGTCCTAGAACAACGCCGACAGCATAATCACTAGCGTCACACATAATTTCAAAAGGCAAGTTCCAATCAGGTGGTTGAACGATAGGTGCAGAGGTTAAGGCTTTCTTGAGTGTTTCAAAGGCTTCTACACAATCATCATCAAAAACAAAAGGGATATCCTTTTGCAAAAGATTAGTAAGAGGCCTAGAAATTTTAGAGAGGTCTTTAATGAACCTCCTATAGAAACCAACATGACCAAGGAAACCTCGAATACCTTTAATATCTTTAGGACATGGCATTTTCTCAATTGCATCAACTATAGCTTTATCCACCTCAATACCACATTCAGATATTTTATGCCCAAGACAATACCTTCATTAACCATAAAGTGGCACTTCTCCCAATTCAAGACAAGATTAGTTTGTTCACATCTCTGCAAAACTCGATCAAGGTTGCTTAAGCAATCATCAAAATAAGTTCTGTAAACGGAAAAATCATCCATGAAAATCTCCACAATCTTTTCACGAAAATCAGAGAATATAGCAGTCATACATCTTTGGAAGGTAGCAGGTGCATTGCATAAACCAAAAGGCATACACCTATAAGCATAGGTTCCAAAAGGACAAGTAAAGGTGGTTTTCTCTTGATCAAATTGTGATACAGGTATTTGAGAGAAACCAGAATATCCGTCCAGAAAACAAAAGTGTGTGTGCTTAGATAATATTTCTAACACCTGATAAATAAAAGGCAGAGGGTAATGATCTTTTCTAGTAGCTTTATTTAATTTTCTAAAAGCAATTACCATTCTATAGCCAGTAACAATTCTTTGTGGAATGAGTTCATTCTTATCATTAGGAACAACGGTAACACCTCCCTTCTTAGGGACACAATGAACGGGACTTACCCATCTACTATCAGCTATGGGATAGATTATACCTGCTTCCAGAAGCTTTAATATTTCAGTTCTTACCATTTCTTTCATCTTAGGATTCAATCGCCGTTGGTGATCAACAACGGGTTTAGCATCAGGTTCCATATTAATCTTGTGCTGACATAGAGTGGGACTAATGCCCTTAAGATCATCAAGAGTATATCCAATAGCAGCCCGGTGCTTCTTCAGAATTTTTAATAATCTTTCTTCTTCATGTTCTGAAAGGTTAGCACTAATAATAACAGGATATATCCTTTTCTCATCAAGATAAGCATACTTCAAAGTATCATGCAATTGCTTTAATTCAAAAACAGGATCACCTTTAGGTGGAGGAGGACCTCCAAGAGTTTCAATAGGCAAATTGTGTTTCAGGAGAGGTTGTTGTTCAAAGAAAATTTTGTCTATTTCATTTCTTTCACGCAAGTGCATATCATTTTCATGGTCAAGCAAATATTGTTCTGGTGGATCAGTAGGAGGTACGGCAATAGAAGCAAGACCAATTATTTCATCCTTACTAGATAGTCCTCTATCATGAGGTTGTCTGCTAAACTTGGAAAAATTAAACTCATGAGACACATCACCAAAACTGACACCGACAGTTTGCTTTTCACAATCTATCTTAGCATTGACGGTGCTCAAGAAAGGTCTACCAAAGATAATGGGACAAAACTCATCTTGTGGGGAACCAAGAATTGGAAAATCAGTAGGGTATTTTACTTAACCACACAAGACTTCAACATCTCTAACAATCCCAAGTGGTGTGATAGTGTCTCTATTAGCAAGTTTGATAGTAACATCAATATCTTCTATTTCAACAGGTGCTATTTCATTCATAATTTCTTGGTATAAGGTAAAAGGGATAGCACTCACACTAGAACCCAAATCACATAAACCATGATAGCAATGATCTCCTATTTTGACTGAGATAACAGGCATGCCCACTATGGGTCTATGTTTATCTTTTTCATCAGGTTTGGCAATTTTAGCAGCTTCATCACAGAAGTAGATAACATGCCCATCAATATTTTCTACCAACAGATCTTTAACCATAGCAACACTAGGTTCTACTTTAATTTGCTCAAGTGGCTTGGGTGCTCTAATATTACTCTTGTGAACCACAGTTGATGCCTTAGCATGTTCCTTAATCCTAACAGGGAAAGGTGGTTTTTCAATATAAGCGGTAAGCACAACTGGATCAACATTGTAAATAATGGTTTCATCTTTAGCTATGACCGGTTCTTTAATTTCTTCTTTAATAGGGGGATGATATTTAAAGCACTTCTCTTTAGGGAGATCAACATGAGTAGCAAATGATTCACAGAAAGAGGCTACTATCTCAGAGTCAAGTCCATATTTAGTGCTAAACTTGTGAAAAGCATCGGTATTCATAAAAGATTTAACACAATCAAACTTAAGCTTTATAGCTGACTCATTACCTTCATCAAGTTCCCAATCTTCAGAGTTGCGTTTAATTCTTTCTAAGAGATCCCACTTGAATTCAATAGTCTTCTTCATAAAAGTACCAGTACAAGAAGTATCGAGCATGTATTGATCATTATGAGAAAGCCGAGCATAAAAATTCTGAATAATAACTTCTCTCGGGATATCATGATTGGGGCATGAATATAACATTGAGTTAAGCCTCCCCCATGCTAGAGCGATTCTTTCTCCTTCACGAGGCCAAAAATTATATATATAATTCTGATCACGATGAACTAGATGCATGGGATAAAACTTTTGATGGAATTCCAATTGCAATCGATTCCAGTTCCATGATCCAATGTCATCACATAGCCTATTCCATGTCAATGATTTTCCCTTCAAAGATAAAGGGAAAACCTTCTTCTTAGCTTCATCTCTGGGTAAACCTGCAAGCTTAAATAATCCACAAATTTCGTTCACATATAAGAGATGCATATCAGGATGTTCAGTTCAATCTCCAGCATAAGGTTTAGCAAGCAGTTGTTCTACCATACCCGAAGGAATTTCATAACCCATATTTTCAGTAGGTGCAGTAAGTTGAGGGGCAACTAATGTGGTTCTAGTCGAGGTGAAGATACCCCAAACAAACTCCCCGGCAACGGCGCCAGAAAAGAGTCTTGATGACCCACAAGTATAGGGGATCAATCGTAGTCCTTTCGATAAGTAAGAGTGTCGAACCCAACGAGGAGCAGAAGGAAATGACAAATGGTTTTCAGCAAGGTCATTTCTTCAAGCACTGAAATTGTAGGTAACAGATAGTTTGATAGCAAGATAATTGGTAACGAGCAAGTAACGATAACGGTAAATAAAGTGCAGCAAGGTAGCCCAATCCTTTGTGGCAAAGGACAGGCCAGAACAGTTTCTAGTAATAGGCAAAGTGTTCTTGAGGGTACACGGGAATTTCATCTAGTCACTTTTATCATGTTGGTTTGATTCGTGTTCGCTACTTTGATAATTTGATATGTGGGTGGACCGGTGCTTGGGTGTTGTTCTTACTTGAACAACCTCCCACTTATGATTAACCACCTCGCAAGCATCCGCAACTACGAGAAAAGTATTAAGATAAAATCTAACCATAGCACTAAACGTTTGGATCCAAGTCAGCCCCTTACGAAGTAGCGCATAAACTAGGGTTTAAGCTTCTGTCACTCTAGCAACCCATCATCTAATAACTACTCCACAATGCATTCCCTTAGGCCCAAGGATGGTGAAGTGTCATGTAGTCGACGTTCACATGACACCACTAAGGGAATCACAACATACATATCATCAAAATATCGAACACATATCAAATTCACATGATTACTTGCAACATGACTTCTCCCGTGACCTCAAGAACAAAGGTAACTACTCAAAAATAATATGCATGCTCAAGATCAGAGGGGTATTGAATAGCATAATGGATCTGAACATATAATCTTCCACCAAATAAACCATATAGCACTCAACTACAAGATGTAATCAACACTACTAGTCACCCACAGGTACCAATCTGAGGTTCCAGTACAAAGATTGAACACAAGAGATGAACTAGGGTTTGAGAGGAGATTGAACACTACTAGTCTCCGGGAGGGAAGTTCCCCCAGCGGAATCGCTCCGCCGGAGGGCAAAAGTGCTCCTGCCCAAGTTCCGCCTCGAGACGGCGGCGTTCCATCCCCAAAGTCCCCTCTCTATTTTTTCTAGGTCAAAAGACCTTATATACCAGAAGATGGGCACCGGAGGTGGGCCGAGGAGGGCACAACCCACCAGGGCACGCCTGGGGGGCCTGGCGCACCCTCGTGTCTTGTGCCCACCAGGGTGGCCCCCTTCGATAGTTATTTGCTCCAGTATTTTTAATATAATCCAAAAATATTCTCCGTAAAGTTTCAGCTTGTTTGGAGAAGTGCAGAATAGGTATCTCTGATGTGCTTTTTCAGGTCCAGAATTCCAGCTGCCGGTATTCTCCCTCTTTGTATAAACCTTGCATATTATGAGAGAAAACGCATTAGAATCACTCCCTAAAGCATTATTATTTAACAAAACATTATAAATAACAGTAGGAAATCATGATGCAAAATGGACGTATCACTACTTTGAGAGGAAGTCAACTTCCTTGCATATTATGAGAGGAAGTCAACTTCCGGGGTTGCCAATTCCTTGGTCGCTCTTTGGTAAGTTGGTCTTCGAAGAAACAAAACTATGTTTCTCTCTCGTCCACTGAGGCCGAATATGTAGCTGCAGCGAGTTGTTGTGCACAGTTGCTCTGGATGAGGCAAACTTTAAAGGATTACGGTGTCACATGTGGCAAAGTGCCCCTCTATAGTGACAATGAGAGTGCTATTAGGATCTCCAACAACCCGGTCCAACATTGCAAGACGAAGCACATTGAGATTCGTCATCACTTCATCCGGGATCATATAAAGCGTGGAAAATTGATCTTATTCATCTCAATAATAATAAGCAGCTTGCACATATTTTCATGAAGCCATTGGATGAAGCCAGATTTCGCGAGTTAAGGCATGAGCTAAATATCATTGATTCGAGCAATGTGGCTTGACTTATTGCACACCACACCACACTCATCATTATGTCTTGTTTAGATGTAGGCATGGACATAGGGGGAGTGTAGTTCTCTCAATGAATTATTCCTCCCCTTATTATGCATAAATTGATCAAATCTTTCACATTAGACATTTTTTATGGTACTTGTGCTTTAAAGACGAGTTTTGGTCATGGGCCCAAGGTTAAAATCTTCGCGGTGCCATACCAGTTGACTCAAATATAGGTGGCCTCGGCCACCGCCCCCTCCTAGTGAGGCGTGTGCTTTTCAAGAGCTTATTCGTTTTTTGTGTCACTCTATGCTTGCTCATCTTTCATGTTTGGACTCTTCAAAACTTGGTTTGTCTCCCCATATGTGTTGTGCTAAAGTTTCTGGAGTCTCATTGTTTTCTCAAAACTCATACAATTGCATAAGTTTTTTTCTCCTCTCCCTTTGCTTTGGGCTGTTGTTGTGTTGGAAGCGGTACTACCGCTCGGCCATGGCTGGTACTACCGCTCCAAGCGGTACTACCGCCCGTGTCCGTGGTACTATCGCTTCAGGAACGCCTGGGCGGTTAAAGAGGTGGGCAGGGGGAGTTCCAACTCCCCCCATACCCATTCTCTCCTCCTCCCTTCGTGTTTCTCTCTCAGGCGACCAAAACACCCTCGGAGGCCGGCTCCGGATCTCCCATTCTGTGCCATCCCTCGGATTTCCGTCCGATGGGGTTCATCCCCCTCTCCTCCTCGTGCCATGGACTCCGGTATTGCCCGCATTCATCTCTCCTTCGGCTCTAATTTTTGAATCTCGTTCTAGGGCAATGCATGAGTATTTCTTGATTTTTCATGGATTCTAGGCATGAGTAGGAAGGAAATTGTCTCCTTGATAGAGTATAGGAGATAGTCACCGATGTGGTTGGGTTCTACGTCACCGGTATTGCCGTGCCCGTGCGGCGGAAGTTTTTCCGCCGCCCGGGCGGTACTACCGTTGTCGCATGTCCGGTACTACCGCTCAGGTGGAAGTACCGCTCATGCTGCACGGTACTACCATTGGTGTACCAGAACCCCCACCTTTTGTGCCTCTTTTTTCCTTTCCATTCCTTTTTCTTCATCTATGCATGGTGTTTACATTTGCTTGTCTCTTTTCGTTTCTTCTTTCTGAGTTCCAGGTGATGGTAGCTCCGCTCCCACTCGTCGCATGAATCTAGGACGGGCTGGTGGTTCCAAGCGGTTCTGCACGTCTGAAGATGCCGGGGCTAGTCCTAGTGCTCAACCATCATAGCAACAGATTGAGCGGACTGTCAGCAAGAAGAAGGTTGTCAAAAGTCCTGAGGATATGACAGACAAGGAGTTTGTGGAGTTTTGCCAGCGCAACCCTTATCGCCGTCCTTAGGACGAGGCGCTAGTTGGTCGTCCCTTCTGGACCAAGGAGCAATCTCTCATTTACGTGGGGTCCTGAAGAACAAGACAAATCTCTATGTGCCTGATGCCAAGTCCATCGACACGGGGCACATGAACAACTATCCCCACTCTGACTACTTTGCTGAGGCTCGGGCTCTGTGTGTTCAATGGGGTCTGTTTCCCATCATCAGCTTCAACAAGGACTTCGATTGCGAGATTGTGGCTCAATTCTATGTCACCGTTCACTTTCACGCTGATGAGGACCGCAACTTGACTTGGATGACTGGTGGCAGAGTTTTGCACTCCAACTGGAAGACCTTCATGAACTCTTTGGGCATTGCTGATCGGGGTCTGGATGAGCCTATTGGACTAAGGCCACATACTGCAGAAACGGAAATTCATAAGTCCAAGCTTGTTCGGTATTCTAGGGTGGTTCAGACTGCCAAGGGTACTCGCACTGAGCTCATTCCGTTTTTGGACACTATGCATCGTATCTTCCGCAACACTATGTTTCCTCGTGTTGGGAACAAGGATCAGGTTCACTCTTATCTTGTGAATCTTCTGCTATTGTGCACTAAGGAGAGAGGCCGTGACTCAACTTTGGATATTTCCCACATCACGTGGAAGGAGCTCCGGTCTGCTGTCCTTGATCGGAAGGTGCCCATCTATGGCCCTTATCTGTTTAAGCTCATTGAGGATACATGGGCTGCTTCATTTCCTGGTGAGTCTCTTGTTGCTGATCACATGGTGGCCCACGGTATTCTTAAGCTCCGTGTGAAGGAGAACTGGGGCATTGCACCTTCTATTCTCGAGATTGCCCCCACTGACTCTGATGATGAGCCAGAGCCGGACTACGCTGATGACACATATGTTCCTCCATCTGAGCACATTCCATCATGGGCTGCCAAGCTGAAGACGAAGATGAAGAACCTTTTCTGCTTCCAGATCAAGGGACAATATCAAGCCCATGTAGCAGCCAAGAAGGCCCGCAGCCGTGACAAGATCATTATGAGGAAGATTGGCCTAGCAGTTGACAGCGGGTCTAAGGACCGGATTATTGATGAGGAGGCCTGGATCCAAAAGCACTGTCAGTGGGCTGAGTCAGAGGAGGATGTACCTGCTGCCACTGATGAGGATGATGATGATGAGGAGAACTGATCTCTTTGAGATTACCATCACCTTGACTCGCTTTAGTCCTCTATGCCCCTTTTGGTGTCTCGATGCCAAAGGGGGAGAGAGTGTTTGGGGATTTGCTGGCTTTGCTGAGTCGTGAGTGTTTTATATTTTCTACGCATTTTCTCTCTCGTGAACTGGTTTATTTGCTATCTTTGGTTTAAGTGGTCTAGACTTGTGAGTACTAATGTATGGTGTAAGACATGCTATCTTTCCTATCTTGTTATGTATACATTAGTTACTTTATGAGAGTATGCTTGATTACTTGCTTATAACTCATATTCTGTATGTGCAAGTATTTGGCCATGTCTATAAAATATAGGGGGAGTGTTGATCCTAATGTGTGCTCTTTGCATTCCAAAGGCATACCAAAATAGAGCACACATCTAGGGGGAGCCTTTCTATATTTTATAGACGTCTGGTTTGCCTAAGTCTTACTGCTTATCTTATATTGGCAAATCCCGTATTGTTATCAACCCACCAAAAAGGGGGAGATTGTAAGAACATAATTTTCCCTAAGTAGTTTTGATGGTTGATGACAATACCCTTGCGGACTATGCATTGAGCTTTCAGATATTATCAGGTGGCTCGAGACGGTTATTGATCCCCTCAGTTGTTAAAAGAGAAGACGACGTTTTCCTATTGATTTAGTGTTGGTGGACTTGAGTTATAGGAAAATCCGTACTATCAAGAGGGGGTACGCATTTGGAAAGGTTGGGAGAATCAATCACGTACACATTTGCATCTTCCCCTCCTTCCCGGCACAATGGAGTTGCTCCCTGCCCAAGGACCCTGAGTTATAACTTAAGAGGAAGTACCGCTCCTATGGGCGGTAGTACCGCTCCAGTGGTAGTGCCTCCATGCGGTACCGGGCTACTATAGCTTATGTTTTGCTCTCTGGGTTCCTCGGGTGGTCCTATCTATTTTGAGCGGAAGTACCGCTAGGGGCGGCGCGGTAGTACCACTTGGGCGGTACTGCCGCCCTCCCCTTCCGGCTCCACTTTCGCTTATATTTTGCTCTCTGATGTCTTCGAGACTCGAGCGATTTTTGAGCGGCAGCTAGCAGTGGAAGTACCGCTCTGAGCGGCACTGTCGCACTGCCCTCCTCTTATTCGCTAAGTCCGGGTATCCTTCAGTGATAAGCGGAAGTACCGCTTGTGGGAGCGGTAGTACCGCTCCGGCGGAACTACCACCTCCTTGACTGCTGTCAGCTGACTGTGACGCCCGGTACTTCCATGCAAGTGGAAGTACCGCTCACCCGAGCAGTACTACCACTTATGCATGACTTGTGAGCAGAAAACGGCCAGATTTCCACCCACTATTTAAGGGGGTCTTCTTCTCTAGGTAGATTTACCTCTTTCCCCCAAAATGCTCCATTGTTGTTCCTAAGCACATTCTTGCTTTATCTCTCTCCCTATCCATCAATTCTTGTTGATGCTCTAGGGTTGGGAGGAGAAGGCCTCGATCTACACTTCCACCAAGAGAAATTTGATTTCCCCCACTAATCCCCTGCGGATCTTGTTACTCTTGGGTGTTTGAGCACCCTAGACGGAAGAGGTCACCTCGAAGCCATATTCCATTGTGGTGAAGCTTCGTAGTGGTGTTGGGAGCCTCCAATTAAGTTCTGGAGATTGCCCCAACCTTGTTTGTAAAGGTCCGGTTGCCGCCTTCAAGTGCACCACTAGTGGAATCACGACATCTCGCATTGTGTGAGGGCGTGAGGAGAATACGGTGGCCCTAGTGGATTCTTGGGAGCATTGTGCCTCCACACCGGTCCAACGGAGATGTACTTCCCCTCAAAGGGAAGGAACTTCGGTAACACATCCTCGTCTTCATCGGTTCCACTTGTGGTTACTTCTTACCTTTACTTTGTGCAAGCTTTACCTATCATATATTATTTGCTTGCTTGTGTTGTTATTGTTGTTAGCATCATCTAGGTTGCTCACCTAGTTCCATATCTAGACAACCTATTTGTTGCTAAACCTAATTTGCTAAAGATTAGTTAAAAATTGGTAGTTGCCTATTCACCCCCCTCTAGTCAACCATATCGATCGTTTCAGGATCTCACGAGGTTTTGTTGAGTTTTGTGTGCTGAAGTTTTCAAGTTTTGGCTGAGAGAATGATGGATGAAAGAATAAGGAGTGGCAAGACCCTAAGCTTGGGGATACCCAAGGCACCCCAAAGTAATATTCAAGGAATACCGAAGCGTCTAAGGTTGGGGATGCCCCGGAAGGTATCCCCTCTTTCGTCTCCAATCTATCGGTATGCCACTTGGAGCTATATTTTTATTCATCACCTGATATGTGTTTTGCTTGGAGCGTCGTGTGTTATATTTTGTTTTTATTTTAGTTTGCCACAATCATTGTTTTCTAGACACACATATTTGAGAGAGACACACAGTTATCATAATTTGGTAGAATACTCTATATGCTTCACTTATATCTTTTGAGCTAGGCAGTTGCTGTGGTGCTTCACTTATATCTTTTAGAGCACGGCGGCATCTAAATTTTGTAGAAATGATTGAACTCTCATGCTTCACTTAAATCTTTTTCAGAGTATAATAAGAAATAGGAACGGTAAATGGTACGAGTTATAAGACTAGTCCAAAAAGGATATGTATTCGAGGGGGATATAATAAAAACTTTCATGTAGCTCACTAAAGAAGAAGCATGCGTTGATTATATTGATGTAGTAATATGAAAGGGCATAAGTACATGATTGTTGGTTAGTAGAAATATAGGTAATTAAAGCTTGTTATTTGTTATTCATCTAAGTATTAACATGGCATGGTGATGATGTGTGAGCGTTTTTATGTCTGAAATGAAATCCTATCGTGTTGTGTGAATCGGGGCGCACGATGGTTAACTCCCACCAACCTCCTCCCTAGGGGTATGCGGTAGTACTTTTCTTTGAGAGAGCTAATAAGGCTTTGCAACAAGTATGTGAGTTCTTTATGACTAATGTGAATCCATGGATATACGCACTATCACCTCTCCATATTTGCTAGCCTCTTCGGTATCGTGCATTGCCCATTCTCACCTCGAGAGTCGGTGCAACCTTTGCTGGTGCATCCAAACCCCGTGATATGATACACTTTATCATACATAAGCCACCTTATATCTTCCTTCAAACAACCACCATACACTACTAGAAAAAAGCCTAGTAGTAGCGCGGGTGCCCGCGCTACTACTATGGCGCTATAGCTAACTGGTAGTAGTAGCGCGGGTCATCCTGCGCTACTAGTACGTGTGTTAGTAGTAGCGCGGAAGCCGTAAGGATAATCCTTAGATTACGGGCCCAGTCCACAAAGTTACTTCCATCATCTTTCAACTTAGCTTTCTCTAGGAACGCATTAAAATTCAGGGGTGCTACTGCGCGAGCCATGATCTACAACATAAATATAGCAAAGACAACTTAGACTATTGTTCTAGATAATGAGTTTAGTTAATCATATTACTTAAAAACTCCCACTCAAATTGACATCCCTCCGGTCATTCGAGTGTAACATGATCCAAATCCACAAACTCAAGTCCGATCATCACGTGAGTTGAGGTGGTTTCAATGGTGAACATCTTCATGTTGATCATATCTACTATATGACTCATGTTCGACCTTTCGGTCTCTTGTGTTCCGAGGCCATGTCTGTACATGCTAGGCTCGTCAAGTTTAACCCGAGTGTTCCGCACGTGCAACATGGCTTACACCCGTTGTATGTGAACGTAGAGTCTATCAAACCCGATCATCACGGCGTGTCTCGAAACGACGAACTTTTGCAACGGTGCACACTCGGGGAGAACACAATTTTATCTTGAAATTTAAGTGAGGGATCACCTTATAATGCTACCGTCGTCCTAAGCAAAATAAGATGCATAAAAGGATTAACATCACATGCAAATCATAAGTGACATGATATAGCCATGAACTTGTGCTTTTGATCTCCATCTCCAAAGCACCGACATGATCTCCATCGTCACCGGCATGACACCATGATCTCCATCATCTTGATCTCCATCAACGTGTCGCCATGAGGTTGTCGCGCCGACAGTTGCTTCCACGACTATTGCTAACTCATAGCGATAAAGTAAAGCAAAACGGCGAAAATAATTAAAGACAACTCTATGGCTCCTGCCAGTTGCCGTACTCATTGACATGCAAGTCGTGATATTCTATACAACACATGATCATCTCATACATCACATATATCTCATCATGTACTTGGCCATATCACATCACAACATACCCTGCAAAAACAAGTTAGACGTCCTCTAATTGTTGTTGCAAGTTTTACGTGGCTGCTACGGGTTTGCAAGAACCGTTCTTACCTACGCAAAACCACAACGTGGTGTAGTGATTGCTTTTTGATCTACTAAAAGAACCCTCTTCATTGAAATCGATTCAACTAAAGTGAGAGAGACAGACACCCGCTAGCCATCTTTATGCAACGAAGTTACATGTCAGTTGAAGGAACCTGTCTCGCGTAAGCGTACGCGTAATGTCGGTCCGGGCCGCTTCATCTCACAATACCGCCGAATCAAGTATCAACTAGTAACGGCAAGCAATATGTATACACCCACGCCCACAACTCGTTTGTGTTCTACTCGAGATCTCATCTACGCATAGACCTCGCTCTGATGCCACTGTCGGGGAACGTTGCATGGGAAACAAAAAATTTCCTACGCACACACAAGATCTATCCATGGTGATGAGCATCTATGAGAGGGAGAGTGAATCTACATACCCTTGTAGATCGCTAAGCGGAAGCATTAAGAAACGCGGTTGATGTAGTCGAACGTCTCCGCGATCCAAATCGCAAGTCGTCCCTCGATCCGATCACGAACTAGTGCCGAACGGACGGCACCTCCACGTTCAACACACGTACGGCTTGATGACGCCTTCACCTCCTCGATCCAGCGAGCGATGGTGAAGTAGCAGTTGAGTTCCGGCAGCACGACGGCGTGGTGATGGTGGTGAGGAACAATCTCTGCAGGGCTTCGCCAAGCACTACGGAGATTATGACGGGAGAACTAGAGGGTTAGGGTTGCCGACACACGGCTTGGGAAATCTTAATGTGTCGCGTGTGCTAGCCCTGCCCCTCTATTTATATGTTGAGCCTTGGGGTCTAAACTTGGAGTAAAAGCCTCCTCCAGGTCGGTTTTGCCCGCACAAGGTCGGTTTGGCCCACAGGGAAAGAGTCCAACTCGGATCCCTGCAGTACCGCGCACAAGCGGTAGTACCGCTCACAAGCGGTAGTACCGCTTATGCGGTAGTACCGCTTCACACAAGCGGTAGTACCGCTTACGCGGTAGTACTGCCTTACCAGCGGTAGTACCGCTTAAGGCAGCAGCAAAACTTTCTTTTGCACTTTCCAATACCTCGTGGGCTTTACCCCTTTGGCTCATATAAAGTGTTGCTGCACCCGAACACTTCGGTAAACATCCGGAACTCCTTCCGGTGAATTCCGGAACCCTTCCGGAGATCAAAACACTATTATCACATATATCAATTTTTACCTCCGGACCCTTCCGGAGATCCTCGTCATGTCCGGGATCTTATCCGGGACTCCGAACAACCTTCGGTCACCAACAAAATAACTCAACTATACTAATCGTCACCAAACGTTAAGTGTGTAGACCCTGTGGGATCGAGAACTATGTAGACATGACCGAGACACCTCTACGGCCAATAACCAATAGCGGGACCTAGATGCCCATATTGGCTCCTACATATTCTACGAAGATCTTTATCGGTCGAACCTCTATGTCAAGGATTCAGTTAATCCCGTATGCTGTTCCCTTTGTTCTTCGGTATGTTACTTCCCGAGATTCAATCGTCGGTATCTCTATACCTAGTTCAATCTCGTTACCGGCAAGTCTCTTTACTCGTTCCGTAATACAAGATCTCGTGGCTAACACTTTAGTCACATTGCTTGCAAGGCTCATTGTGATGTTGTATTACTGAGTGGGCCCTGAGATACCTCTCCGTCACACGGAGTAACAAATCCTAGTCTTGATCCATGCCAACCCAACAGACACCCTCGGAGATACCTGTAGAGCACCTTTATAGTCACCCAGTTACGTTGTGATGTTTGATACACACAAGGTACTCCTCCGATGTCAGGGAGTTGCATGATCTCATGGTCATAGGAACAGATACTTGACATGCAGAAAACAATAGCAATAAACTGACACGATCATATGCTACGTTCGTAGTTTGGGTCTTGTCCATCACATCATTCTCCTAATGATGTGATCCCGTTATCAAATGACATCTCATGTCCATGGCTAGGAAACCTTCACCATCTTTTGATCAACGAGCTAGTCAACTAGAGGCTTACTAGGGACATAGTGTTGTCTATGTACCCACACATGTATTTGAGTTTCCAATCAATACAATTATAGCATGGATAATAAACGATTATCATGAACAAGGAAATATAATAATAACCAATTTATTATTGCCTCTAGGGCATATTTCCAACAGTCTCCCACTTGCACTAGAGTCAATAATCTAGTTCACATCACTATGTGATTTACATTGTAATGAATCGAACACCCATGCAGTTCTGGTGTTGTTCATGTTTAGCCCTTGGAAGAGGTTTAGTCATCGGATCTGCAACATTCAGATCCGTGTGTACTTTGCAAATATTTATGTCGTCCTCCTTGATGTAATCGCGGATGGAATTGAAACATTGCTTTATGTGTCTGGTCCTCTTGTGAAATCTTGGTTCCTTGGCTAGAGCAATGGCACCAGTATTATCACAAAACAGAGTCATTGGGTTAAGCGCACTAGGCACTACTCCAAGATTTGTCATGAACTCCTACATCCAGACACCTTCCTTCGCCGCCTCCGAGGCAGCGATGTACTCCGCTTCGCATGTAGAATCAGCTACCATGCTTTGCTTGGAACTGCACCAGCTAACCGCACCCCTATTAAGAATGAATACGTATCCGGTTTGTGATTTAGAATCATCCGGATCAGTGTCAAAGCTTGCATCGACGTAACCCTTTACGACGAGCTCTTGATCACCTCCATAAACGAGAAACATGTCCTTAGTCCTTTTCAGGTACCTCAGGATATTCTTGACCGCCGTCCAGTGTTCCATTCCTGGATCACTTTGAAACCTTCTGACCATACTTATGGCAAGGCTGACATCGGGTCTTGTGCACAGCATTGCATACATGATAGAGCCTATGGCTGAAGCATAGGGGATGACACTCATCTTTTCTCTATCTTTTGCAGTCACTGGGCATTGAGTCTTACTCAACTTCACACCTTGCAATACAGGCAAGAACCCCTTCTTGGACTGATCCATTTTGAACTTCTTCAAAACTTTGTCAAGGTATGTGCTTTGTGAAAGTCCTATTAAGCGTCTCGATCTATCTCTATAGATCTTGATGCCTAATATGAAAGCAACTTCTCCTAGGTCCTTCATTGAAAAACTCTTGTTCAAATATTCCTTCACGCCTTCCAACATTTCTATATTGTTTCCAATCAGCAATATGTCATCCACATATAATATTAGAAACGCTATAGAGCTCCCACTCACTTTCTTGTAAATACAAGCTTCTCCGTAAACTTGTATAAACTCGAACGCTTTGATCACCTCATCAAAGCGAAGATTCCAACTCCGAGATGCTTGCACCAGTCCATAAATGGATCGCTGGAGTTTGCAAACTTTGTCAGCATTCTCTGGATCGACAAAACCTTCTGGTTGCATCATATACAACTCTTCTTTAAGGAAACCGTTAAGGAACGCTGTTTTGACATCCATCTGCCAAATTTCATAATCGAAAAAGGCAGCTATTGCTAACATGATTCTGACGGACTTAAGCATCGCTACGGGTGAGAAGGTCTCACCGTAGTCAACTCCTTGAACTTGTGAAAAACCCTTTGCCACAAGTCGAGCTTTATAGACGGTGACATTACCGTCCGCGTCCGTCTTCCTCTTAAAGATCCATTTGTTCTGAATGGCCTTACGCCCTTCAGGTAATACTTCCAAAGTCCATACTTTGTTTTCATACATGGATCCCATCTCGGATTTCATGGCCTCTAACCACTTCTCAGAATCCGGGCCCATCATCGCTTCTCCATAGCTCGTAGGTTCATCGTTGTCCAACAACATGACCTCTAAGATAGGGTTGCCGTACCACTCAGGAGCAGTACGCGTCCTTGTCGACCTACGAGGTTCGATAGCAACTTGATCCAAAGCTTCATGATCGTCATCATTAACTTCCTCTTCA